>JBBGZY010000021.1:1346666-2693333 GCA_037952925.1 Lithobates clamitans
CTCATTATGCCTCATATATTATACATTGGGGTGTTTGCTTTCCAAAATGGGGTAATTTTGTGAGTATTTCCATTGTCCTGGTGCTCCAGAGCCTTTAAAAGAGTAATAGGTAGTCAAGAAGTTAGATGTGTAATTTATGCTCCTAGAACACCTGATGGTGCTCCCTGCATTTTGGGCCTCTTTATGGGTACTTTCACACTGGGGCCACGATGCGTTAGCGTTAAAGCGCCGCTAGTTTTAGCCTTGTTTTAGAAGCGCTTTTCGGCCACTAGCGGGACGGTTTTAACCCCCTGCTAGCGGCCGAAGAAAGGGTTAAAAGCGTCCATATTGCGGCGCTTCCGAAGTGCTTTTCAGGCACTTGGGAAGTGCTGCCCATGCATTCCAATGGGTAGGGGCGGTTTAGAGCGCTGTATACAGTGCTCCAAAATGCTCCAAAACCGCTCCAAAGATGCTGCTTGCAGGACTTTTTGTAACGTCTCGTATGCGCACTGCCCCAGTGTGAAAGCACTCGAGCTTTCACACTGGGGAGGCATGAGAGTCAATTTTACGGCGCTTAATGCCGCGTACACACGAGGGGACTTTACGGCGGACTTTGCCCGGCGGACTGGATTTCGTCGGACAATTCGATGTGTGTGGGCTCCAGCGGACTTTGTTTGCTCAAAAGTTGGACGGACTTAGATTTGAAACTTGTTTAAAATGTATCCGTTGAAATCGAGTCCGGTCGAAAAGTCCGCCGTCTGTATGCTAGTTCGACGGACAAAAAGCCACGCTAGGGCAGCTATTGGCTACTGGCTATGAACTTCCTTGTTTTAGTCCGGTCGTACGTCATCACGTACGAATTCGACGTACTTTGGTGGATTGTGTGTAGGCAAGTCCGTTCATTCAGAAAGTCCGTCGGAAAGTACGTCGAAAAGTCCGCCGGGCAAAGTCCGCCGTAAAGTCCGCTCGTGTGTACGCGGCATTACAGGCGCTATTTTTAGAGCTAAAATGCCTGAAAAACGCCTTCAGTGTGAAAGGGGTCTATGTGGCTGGTCTTTGAAAAATCTCACACATGTGGTATCGCCATATTCAGTAGCAGAATGTGTTTTGGGGTGTACAGTAGTTTTAAAGAGCCTCTGGTGGATCAGCCGTGTCCAATCACGATGTCAATAGGAAGAGCCGCTGATCGGCTTTTCCTCACTCACGTCTGACAGACGCGAGTAGAGGAGAGCCAATCGGCGGCTCTCCTCACAGGGGGGGTCTGCGCTGATTGTTTATCAGTGCAGCCCCCCCTCGGATGCCCGCACTACACCACCAGGGAAGCCACCAGGACCACCAGGGAGCCGGGCAACATGTGGATGGCCAGTTATGTACCCCATGGCCATCCACATGTGCCCAATCTGTGCCAATCAGTGCCCACAAATGGGCACTGACTGGCACCATTTTAAATCAGTGATGCCCAGCAATGCCACCCATCAATGTCATCAGTGCCACCAATCAGTGTCAACAGTGCCACCCATCAGTGTCCATCTGTGCCACCTATCAGTGCCCATCCGTGACCACCAGTGCCCACCTATCAGTGCCCATTAGTGTCACCTATCAGTGCCACCCATAAGTACCCATCAGTCTCACCCATAAGTACCCATCAGTACCACCCATAAGTGCCCATCAGTGCCGCCTATGAGTGCCCATCAGTGCCGCCTATGAGTGCCCATCAGTGCCGCATACCAGTGCCACCTATCAGTGCCCATCAGTGCCACCTATCAGTTTCCATCAGTGCCGCCTATCAGTGCCCATCATCAGTGCCTGTCAGTCCCACCTAATCAGTGCCACCTCATTGGTGCCACCTCATCGGTGCCCATCAGTGCCGCCTTATCAGTGCCCGTCAGTGCAACCATACCAGTGCCCGTCATTGAAGAATAAAACGTACTTATTTACAACAATTTTTAACAGAAACAAAGAAAAACTTGTTTTTTTTCAAAATTTTTGGACTTTTTTTATTTGTTGCGCAAAAAATAAAAATCGCAGAAGTGAACAAATACCACTAAAAGAAAGCTCTATTTGTGGGAACAAAATGCTAAAAAATTTGTTTGGGTACAGTGTTGTATGACCGCGCAATTGTCATTCAAATTGCGACAGCGCTGAAAGCTGAAAATTGGCTTGGGCAGGAAGGTGCCTAAGTGCCTGGTATTGAAGTGGTTAAGCAGAGAGCAGGCTAAAGTCTGCTCTCTGCTGACATCACAGAAGTCAGTCTAGGCTCCCCGTCATCACGTCCACAGAGTCGGGATCCGCCAGTTCCCTGGACTGACACCCGGCTGAGCTTCTCAGCAAGCTACCCCCTCCACAGCCCAGCGCTCCAGTGAGCGAGGAGTGGGCAGAGCAGAGAGCTGTGACTGACAGTCAGCAGCTCTCTGCTCGGGGAACTGTGAGAACCGAGTGATTGGCGATGTTCGATCGCTCGGGTCTCAGTGCAGAGGCCTCGGAGGGACAGATGCAGCATCAGACCAATGCTGCATCCACCTAGGTAAGTACTGTATAAATCTGCAAAAAAACCATACCCCATACATCTCTTTTAATGAGTCTGCCTTGAACCTTGAACTCTTTGCTCCTGCCATTAACCTCCTGATTTAAACCCCATGTCTCTGAACTTCCTGTTTGCCAGATAATTGTACTCTCTCCAGCCAGACTGTCTTTCCTGCTGCCATCCATATCTTTGCTACCACTCATTATTGACCCTTGGCTTGTTCCTTGACTACGTTTCAGCTTGATTAGAGCCTGCAACTACTTGTTACTGACCGTTGGCTTGTTTACTGACTACGCTTCTGTTTGATCTTCACCTGCTATATCCACTACTGTTAACTGTTAACCTAAAGAAAAAGAAGGCAACGGTTGAGGTCCAGGCAAAAACAGTTACGTAATGCTCATGACCAAAGTTTGTACTCTGTGAGTAATTTGCTACAGATGGCTTCCAGAAAGGAAATTATAAGGCAGCTTTTGAGGAAATCTTTAAATGCAGATACTGATACTTGATTCTTACCTATAGGAAAATATATTTGTGGGTGGGCATGGGCCTTAGCAGGAAGATAGGTTAGCCACAATCTTTCAGTATTTCATACATTTACCTAGTTGACTTTCTTGGGCTTAATGTACTTAATGTGCTTAACGTAAAGGAAAAAAAAAACTGTATTGCATAGTCACGAAGGATACCAAGATTATTTTATTAACAATTAGTACTGCTTCATAAGAAAACCACACTGGCCACTGTCAATCTAAGCTGAAGATTTTCACATTAACTTCTCATCATACAGGATGTCGATATTATTAATGCTGTGAAATTACTACATTCGTTCTTAATATATATTGCCTTCATTTGAAAGCCAACAAGGTAAGCATTTCTCTTGGGAAAGTAATACCAAAAATTGCTTAACAAATGTTTGACTGCTGATAAATCCAAATAGGGTAAGGAAGTTAGGCTTCAAATACCTCTTTGTATTTGGTGTAAATAGATAATGATGAATGTATCTGCTCTGAAGAGTTAAAAAAGAAAAATTAAAGTGATTGTAGTCTTGTTTTTTTTTCTCTTAAAATAACAAACATGTTATACTTATCTGCTCTGTGCAGTGGATTTACACAGGGCAGCCCAGATCATCCTCTTCTTGGGTCCCTCTTCGGCTGTCCTGGCCCTTCCCTCCTGTTGGGTGCCCTCACAGCAAGTAGCTTGCTATGGGGGCACCCGAGCCGAGTCACAGCTCCCTGTGTCTATTCAGACACGGAGCCCCATTTCTGCCCCGTCCCCTCTCTCTCCTGATTGGCAAACTGACTTTGCTTGACAGCAGCGGGAGCCAATGGCACCGCTGCTCTGTCTCAGCCAATCAGAAGGAGAGTCCCAGACAGTTTGTGGACATTTCTGGAGAAAGATTGGGCTCAAGTAAGTATTAGGGGGACTGAGGGGGGCTGCTGCATACAGAAGGCTTTTTATCTTAATGCATAGAATGCATTAGGATAAAAAACCTTCTGACTCTACAACCCCTTTAAGGCTAAACCTGACCAAACACCTAATGCAAAGTTGGAATACATCTTGGAACTGTTTTATCCACAAAATACTTGGAATTATGCTCAGCCAGTCTTGTGATATATAAATCCCTGTAAAGTGGCACAGTCAGGAAAAATACCTAACTCTTTTCTATTATGGAAAAGCAATACCACTTGGTCTCTGTCTCTCTCTCACATGCTCTCTTTGTGTTAGTTTATCTTAGAGCTTGTTCATAATATAGTTCTAAGCAGAGAAATCAGCTGTCAGGGAGATGCCCGGCCTAATCATGTACAAGTAATACTAATATGAACAAAAGCAACAGTTTGTTTGCATGTAGCAGTTGGTCAGTGTGGTGCAGTTACAAAATTCTAGCTGCAACCTTTCCTGGTCTGTAGATTTGCAGCTAGAAATTAGTGAGAATGGCTAATAAGTCAAACATTGATACAGTATGGCATTTGCATAGTGGCTTTTAGGCAGGTAGCATTTAGCAATTCCTGGGAAATGTGGAAAACATTAGTTAGGGAGGTAGGACTGGGCTTAACATAACTTCCCGTTTGGCAGCCGTTTTTCAGAGAGGCACATGGTAAGGAAAAGCCTTATAACCTTCAACTTTCCACCATTCTGCCATAATAACCTCATTGCGGTGTGAAATATAGTAGAACGTTAAGTTCTTGTAAATGAAGAAGGTTTTTTTTACCTTATTGCATTCTATGCAGTAAGTTAAAAAAACTTCTGCATGCAGCTTCCCCTGCAGCCCCTAAATACATACATGAGCCTGATCTCGATCCAGCGATTTGCATGAGAGTCAAGGCTCTCTTAACTCTCTTCTCATTGGCTCAGATACAGCAGCAGAAGCCATTGACCCCCACTGCTTTCAATCAGAGCCAGTGAGGAGGGAGTGGGGGGCAGGGCTGTCTTATGGACACACAGAGCAGGGCTTGGGAGTGAGCACACACAAGTGCCCCATAGTAAGAATCTTGCTATTGGGGCACTCAGAGAAGAGGAGGGGCCAGGAATACCAGCGGGGGGACCCAAAAAGAGGAGGATCAGGGCTGCTCTGTTAAAATCCATTGCTCTGTGCAAATTTATCACAGAGCAGTTAAGTATACCATATTTATTATTTTAGTTTTAAAAAATTCAACCTTTAATATCACTTTAAATCATGAGTAAACTTTATCTCCATGCAGATTTTGGAGTATGTTGTGGTGAAACTATTACCTGATCATAGTATTTTCTCCTTCTAAAAGAGCTACCTTTCTATGCCTTTTTATGTCTGTGTGTGTGTGTGCGGGGGGGTTCATTGTGCAATACTGTTCATCACAGTGCTAATACATACCTCCCAACTATTTGAGATGGAAACGAGGGACACCTATAAGCAAAAGTATGTCGGCAAAGGACACCCCCCATGCCACGCCCATTAAAGGAGAGTTATACCAAAAAAAAAAATGAATAGTGCATTTTTTTACCACTACTATTCCTTTATATTGGCTTTTTTTTTTAAATATACAAATGCAGCAATTTAGAAATTGGATGAAAGGTTTAGCACTGTAAAACACTTTTTGAAAGATAAATTTTATTTTATGCATTTTATATACAACTATATAGATCAGACCAAAATCAGGGACAAATGAGGAGGAAAGAGGGACACAGGGACTTTGTTCCAAATCAGTGAGATAGAAACAAAAATGATTTTCATGCACTCAAAAAAAAAAAAAAGAGTACATCAGTAGCCAACAAAGTGAAAAACATTTTATTTCAAGAAATTATGTTTCTAAAAGTAACTGTAAATTTACATAGGTAAGCTCTATATTTATGTAGCATGCAGTTTGAAAATTCTAATTTACATTGCACTGTGAACAAATGGCTTTAAAAAATAGCCAATTGTGTGCCAGCCAGCAAAAAAACAAAATGATTTTTATTCCATAATTCAATAGCAATAGCTTAAAGTGGTTGTTAAGCCAACAATATAAAAACCTCCCATCCCCTCTGTAACATAACATTATGTGTCCCTGTGCTCTGTTATATAAAAATCTGCCGATCTGTATCTATATAAGAGCGTCTCCCAGCACTCACGTGACTCCTCTTCTCTCTCCTCTGCCCAGCTGACAGCTATAGCAGGAGGGGCCGAGCACTCCCGCTGATGTCAGCCGGGGAGGAGAGAGAGTCTGTACAGATTGGCAGCTTTTTTATATAACACAGGCACAGGGACACATAAGATTATGTTATAGAGGGGATGGGATGATTTTATTTTAGTTATGATAGCCGCAAGAGGGGCGGGGGCGGGCACTGACACAGAACAGACAGGTGGGGGTGGGGGAGAACAGAGGAAGCCAGAGCACGGCTGCAGATGAGGAAGGCACATAAACTGACTACAGTGTCAGGGCTCAGCAGCCATTATAAACCGTTGTCAGTGTACAGGGGGAGGGCATAGCCAGGCAGGATCAGCCTGGTTTTTTAGGTGATAGAAGGGGCCAAATTACACAGCACAAGTACTGTGCTGTATAACATGCTTTAGGGAACAGGATCTGTTTTTGTTTTTGTAGGGTAACAAACACTTTAAAGCTAGGTGTTTACAATGTAATGAAGGGTAACATTGCACAGTACATGGAAACCTTGAGAAAGCATATGAGAAACAAGACAGTATTGTCAGCCCAGCATCCTCTGGGGACTAACAGGACACTCTTACAAAGCAGTTGACTAATATTATTGAAAATGCTAGATGTGGCAACGCTGACATATTGAATTCCTTGTGCATACAAATTAGGAAAACTGCATCCATTGCAGCCTGTTGTGACTCTAAAGGGAACCGTCTGGGCAGAATCAACTTGCGGGTGGGATTTACTTCACCCATGTGGGGATTCGGACAGAGCGCTTGCTTGTGCCCCCAAAGGCGGACTGAGGCCTCTGTTTAATGTAAATGTAGCGCTTACCCCCGAAGGAGCGGCTGAATATTTGCTATATCTGTAATTCATGTTTACTACTCAACGCTCGCAGCCCATAGATTTAAAAGTCACAGTCCTTAATGCTTTTTCTTAATGCTTTATTCATCAACATAGACTGGGATGGGAGAAGGACTTCCTTTGAAATGCTCTTTTGTTACTTTGTCATCTTTCAACAATTCTTACAGAAAAATCTATGAACAATTGCGGATAATCAGGAGATCATGTAAAACGATCTCTTCACTTAGGGACGATGGAAGTAGATTTGATAGAGAATTAATTGATAAAGAGTCACTCTGAATAACTTCTTCATCTGGATAACTTTAAAAGGAACGATTCATATCTCTATATGTGTACTTGCAGCTTCACCGCTACCTCTTTACTTCCCACCGGCATGGTACTTCCAAATTAAGCTAAAGGAGAGCCACTGTGCATAACTCCTCCCGCTTGACTGATTGGAATCCCGGGGCAATGCTGAACTCAAAGTCATAGGCCATTACTGCCCATCTCACTGACTTGTGCACCAATAACCCTCAGTCTCTGATAGTACCTTTCCCTTGGGCTTTCACTCACGTGATCAATAGTCCATGTGCCACTCATAAACGATCAATCGCCCAGTTTCCTTCCGCTTTGTTGCTACTTCAGCTGCAATGATTCTCAGTTTCTCTAACTCTTTGTGGCCCGTTCCCTTTCCCGCAGGGGCGGCCTACGACATCCACGACCACACGCCGTAAGATGTCGTCTGTTCCTCCATGAGGATCGGATCTCCACCCTTCTCGCTAGGGTGAAGCTCTGTTGGCTCCCCGGAGGGGAAACCCTCCAACTTCCCCTCCGGGAACCAGGCTGGCTCTCTCACTCCTCAGAGCAGGACTGGACTCGAACTCTATCTCCCGGGCACAATGTGACCCCACTTTTATATGAGAGTCCCGGGATTACCAAGCAAATTAATGATTGGCCGAGACCAACACATAAACTACCTGTCACTCAAATATGGAAATTAACCAAACGGGCCTGCTGTAATAGCATCAGCCTGTCTAAATTTACCTGTCATAGAAAGCTAACAAGAAAGGTCACCTACATAAAAGTAGGTGCCCGCTACATAAAGTTGGCATTAAGACAGCACTTCAACTTAAAAGCGATGCTTCTCCAAAAGTACACATTTAACTCCTTGTCATCTGTGGACCAACTTCTATAACACGTCACATGGTTTACTATGGAAATCAGTTCCTCATTACACTCTGTACACTATAGATAGCAGTTCATCAATAACTTTATAACTCTCTGTATTGTGCAGCATTTCTGAGCTGGTACAGCTGAGCTTGTACTGGACTCCACCAGCTCAATTACCCATCACATCACACCCAGTGCCATTGATTCATATATTACAGTGATGTGACGGAGCTGACAAGTGACCGAGGAGTGGGTGTGAGTGAAGGAGTGGAGGCAACACCAGGCACCCCAGCTAATGTGAGAGCACTCTGTACAGAGATAAAGTGAGTAACCAGTGGAATGGATACCAACATTATCCTGTCTATATCCAGAGGATCCTTTGTTGTTGTTTGAATCCAAACTTTACCAGGCTCCTATAATGTGGAGTCTAGCCACCTGGTAAGGCAACAGCCTTTTCTTATCACGGTGATCAGTTTGGGTGTTTAGTCGTATAGCATCCTTGAAGACAGGACCACTTAGGATATTTCACATAATATTTACTTTGGACTTTTTCAAGGATTGATCACTGTTATTTATTTCAACCATTTATTATTTCACATTAGCGCGACAATTTTTTATACTTCATTGTTTTTACACGAATGTTCTATTGTGTGATCGTCAGCTGCCTTTTGTTTATCACTTTCACCAGCGCAATTACTATATATATCTCTATAATTCATATATTACACTTGAATATTAGGAAGCTGAACTCTTGTACATATCCCGTGCTTATTCTTATTCTGAGGCCTCACTCCATGTTCAAGGCTGGGTCAATAGGATGTACCGTGCTGTGATGTTGGACCCAGTATAGGAGTTCCAGTCACTAGGGAATAAGCCTAAGCACACAAGCACCTTCACTACCGGGGCCTTCCATCATCTTTGCCAAATCACACCACTACCTGACTGGCTGGCTGTTTATGTACTTGACACTAGCACTGTAGTTTTTAGCAATGGCAATATAGCTTCCTCTGAATAGCTTCATGGCCTCTTAAACATCTGTACTGCATCTTCTGTAACTCGTCTTGTCCCCTGATAAGTCCTGTTCTTTGTGATATGCCATACATGCATGCATTAAGATTGTGCTCAAGTAACTTCAGACTAGGTTAAGTTTAATAACAATAAATGTTATTTACTGAAGTTGTTTAAATGTAACAATTGAACAGTTCAACAAAAGATGTCTTCAATACACATGCCTGTACACAATCATCTAAGTGCCCATTAGCTAGTCCACTGGTGCCCTTAATGTCCCATGCAGTAGTCATACCTTAAATAGGTGAGACATTTTCAAGTCCTTAAGTCCGAAGCATGAGTCCAAACCCCTGGAACCCCAACCAGAATCCCACAGGGGGTGGTCACGTGCATGTAGTAGTTCACATCCTGAGCAGCATTCTGTTCTTAGAATGGAACCATACCTCTGTATGTCTTACTAACTACAACACCCCTGAGAGGTGGTTCCCTCCCTTTTTATATGTTTGCCACAGCAGATGGTGGTACTTCCCCAAAAATCCTGGAAAACCTCACCAGTAGAGTTAACCCTTACCTCCCAGGGAGTACCACCTCAGCAGGGCAAGAACAACTAAACCGTGCAATATTCTAACACAGAAGACCATAGACATCAAGTGAAAAACTGTAGAACTTTTTTTTTTTTTTTTTTAAGCAATCTTTATTTTACATTTTCATTTTAAAAAACATAAAATAGAGAAACATAAAGGAAAAAATATCAGCATCAACAATCACAGGTATCACTAATTCCAGTGCTAAAGCAAGTAACTATATTATTACATCTGCTGGTTTCTCCATGTTCTGTGTGGAATCGAAGGGTGTGAATTCCCTCAGAAATGAAGAGAACATGTTGAGACCAGTACAAGTAGTTGATTGAAATTATTTTAATAGAAAATATGCAAATGAAAAATAGGGAAAAAGACAAACAAGTTTAATGCAATCAATAGCCTTTAGACATTTTCAGATTTCGCCAATAGAGCGTAGTACCATGTGTAAGTCCGGAAAGGCCCCACCTGCGTGGCAGATGTTGCAAAGTTGAAACCAACCACCCTTGGGTAAGAAGTTGCACTAGGCAGAAAATAGCCCCTACACCTCCCTGGGCTGCGGCCCAGTTATTGGCTGAGCAAAGAGCTGATCACACGAGAGCACCAGTGAGGCCAACCGGGTACTCACACAAGGTCTGGTAGACGACTAGAGAAAAAAAGGAAAATATTGCATTAAATGAAGTGCAAAAAATGTTGAGACATATAGGACTTAAAAGCACTGCTGAAATGCTTATATTCAGCATTCACACATGGTTTCCTTGCTGCTAGAAAAAGGAAAAAAGGAAATAAATGATTCAAAAGCAAAATTGTCTAAATGTTGGATTCACCAGGGCCAACAATGCTACATCTAAACTGGATGAGACTGAAACCGACCCCGAGACATGGTTCTTCCATGGAGCCCAGATAAAGTCAAAGTGCTCCTGGGAACCCTTACAGGTAGTGATCCACTCCTTCGCCTCCATTATCTCCCAATCCAATCCTTTTTACTTGGAACACGTGTGCTCTTCCAGTGAATTGGTATAAGATGTTTGGTAGCATTGAGAAGGTGAGGGAGAGCGCTACGTTTTTAATGAGAAAAGTGGATTGTGGGAATGTGGAGCAAGAAGTGCTTTGGTGAAAGGGGAAGATCCATATCTAGGCTTTCCTTTATGTGTTTCTGAACCATGGACCAAAAGTTCGATAGCACAGGGCAGTCCCACCACATGCCTATGACAGGTTCCTACCCGCAATTGTTTTTTTCGAGGGGAACACACAGTTTAGAGGAAGTTTGAAACCTCCAATTAAGAATTTGCTGTAGTGCAACCGTTTGATAATAATGTTAACTAATAATACTGTTAATACTGACATCAGGTATTCCAAGACCTCCCATGCGTTTGGGCCGTTGCAATAAAGCTATGGCAAGTCATGGTCTCCTACCACTCCATACAAATGAGATAAAAAGGCTTCAGAGCTCAACAAAGAAGCGTTTAGGCAGGGGGACTGGCACCATCTGCAGAAGAAAAAGTATGTGGGAAAACTGTCATCTTAATAATGTTTGTTCAGCCAATCCTCGTGAAAGTAGTTCTGTCCCAAGACTGCAGGTCCCTAGGAATTGTTCTAAGGAGGGGGGGATAGTTTTGAGTATACAATCAGTCTAGGGGGTCAGTGAGTTGGATACCTAAATATCTCAGTGAGGTGGTAGCCCAGGTGAAGGAGAAAGCACCCCTCAAAGCAGTAGCAAGATTAGGGGGTATGGTGATCGGTATGATCTCAGATTCGTGTAGTTAATCTGAAAATTAGATACCTGGCCATAGTCTGATAATTCCACCATAAGGTTCGGCAACAAGACAAGGGGGTCAGTAACATGAAAGAGTATGTCATCCGCATATACCCATAGCTTATGTACCATAGAGACTATGGAAATTCCTCCGATATTCAGATTAGCTCGAACCCTCCAAAGCAGCGGCTCTAAAGTTCCCTGAGTGGTAGGGGAAGAGTAGAGTGCAAAAAAAAAGTCCCAATCAACCTGATCGAAAGCCTTCTCAGCATCGGTAGATAAAATCAAATAGGGAGGTAGGGGTTATCTGAACGGGCCCAATGAACAAGCTGGAGTGCCCTAATGGAGTTATCTCTAGCCTCGTGTCCCACAATGAAACCGGTTTGGTCAGGGTGAACTATCGAGGGTAGGAGGTGCTTTATCCGATTGACAAGAATTTTGGCAAATATTTTTAAATCAGTATTTAATAGGGAAATCGGGGATAGTTTTGTGGGAGAGTATGATCCTTCCCCTCTTTTGTCAAAACCGTAATGTGTGCCAATAAGGTCCCCTTAGGGATGTGGCCCCGAGATGCAAGAGAGTTAAAGTATGTACACATATGGGACTGAAGCTGAGAGAAAAAACTCAAATAGTATGCCTAAGTAAAGCCATGGCCTGACTGTGGCCAATAGTTTTATCGGAGATAAGGGTTGTTCCAGGTCAGCCTGCTGTTCAAGAGAAAGGGTGGGGCAACCAGAACAGGCAAGATAGGCCTCAATGCGAGACTTCTTTAGCGCTATGTCTACAGGGGAGAAGGCAGAATCCAGGTCGTACACTCCTGCATAATAATTGTGGAACAGGGAGGCAATTTTAAAAGTGTGTTGTACCATCGCTCCTGAAGGGGAGTGCAATTTGTGTACATGGGTGGATGCGCGATGCTTGCGGACTGCCAGTGCGAGCATCCTGCCACGTTTATTGCCATGTTCATAATACTTATGTAATGTGGGGCATATAGCAGCTGTCTGCAGATACGTCGGTCTAATGCCGCGTACACACGATCGGATTTTCCGACGTGAAATGTTGGATGTAAGCGCTAGCGTTCGCAAATTGAGATATTATATTCGTGACGCGCCAAATCATGACATTTTTTCAATGCAGCGCATTCTCTTTATAATGGGATAATAATGAAGCTGCTTTGCTGCTGATATTCACAGTTATTCACAGTAAGTTCTGACAAACTTATTTTTTTTTTCTAGTGATCTCCAGAATAATATTTTTTTTCTGTGTTTTTTCTATTGATCTCCAGAATAATATTTTTTTTCTGTGTTTTTTCTAGTGATCTCCAGAAAAATATTTTTTTGGTGTTTTTTTTCTAGTGATCTCCAGAATAATTATTTTTTAGTTTTGTGTGGCAAACGCCATTATTAGCTTGTATTTTTTTAACCTCAAAGATACAACTATGTTGGTGTCCCTTGTTAATTTGACATTATGTTTTTGAAATGTACCTGCCTACTCACAAACAAACTGTCCTTTTTGAAGTAAAACACATAGCCAAGTATTTGTCAAAACAAATCTTTTAAATTGAATAGGGAGCACAAGGTCATATCAAAATAAAGAGGAAGGCAATGATGGACAAACAGTTGGAATTGGTGAAGCCTTTGTACCCCAGGGCAATTATTTGACTGTCAAAATTGGTAACCTGAGGAGTCCATTTAATAGGCAGCACAATATGGTCCAGGACTCCGAGAGATCGGAGCAGCAGCAGATGACATATATGTCCCGGGGCTGTAGTCTTACATAGGGATGGGCTATCTGTTCGAGTTGAACATGAGTTCGACTCGAACATTGGCTGTTCCCCCGTTCGCCGAACAGCGAACAATTTGGCGTGTTCGTGGCAAATTCGAAAAAGCCGCGGAACACCTTTTAAAATTCTATGAGAGAAATCTAAAGTGCTGATTTTAAAGCTTAATATACAAGTTATTGTCATAAAAAGTGTTTGGGGACCTGGGTCCTGCCCCGGGGACATGTAGCAATGCAAAAAAAAGGTTTAAAAAACGTCCTTTTTTTGGGAGCAGTGATTTTAATAATGCTGAAAGTGAAACAATAAAAGTGAAAGACTCCTTTAAATATTGTACCTGGGGGGTGTCTATAGTATGCCTGTAAAGTAGCACATATTTCCCGTGTTTATAACAGTCCGAGAGCAAAATGACATTTCTAAAGGAAAATAAAGTCATTTAAAAGTGCCAGCTATTAATAAGTTGTCGATCCCAACAATACACATAAAAGTCATTGAAAGTCATTGAAAAATAAAAAAATAAAAATATGTGGGGGTCCCCCAAAATTCCATTACCAGGCCCTTCAGGTCTGGTATGGATATTAAGGGGAACTCCATGCCAAAATGTTTTTAAAAATGGCGTGGGGTTCCCCCAAAAATCCACACCAGACCCTTATCCGAGCACGCAACCTGGCAGGCCGCAGGAAAAGAGGGGGGACGAGAGAGCGCCCCCCCCTCCTGAACCGTACCAGGCCACATGCCCTCAACATGGGGAGGATGTCCCCATGTTGATGGGGACAAGGACCTCATCCCCACAACCCTTGCCCAGTGGTTGTGGGGGTCTGTGGGCGGGGGGCTTATCGGAATCTGGAAGCCCCCTTTACCAAGGGGACACCCAGATCCTGGCGGTGCCATCTTCACCAGAAGGGGATTCCAGACAGAGCCTTTGAGGTCTATTGTGGTGAGAGGGCACCTGCCCATTCCAGTAGAGTACAGTATTGCTGAGTGAGTTCTTTCTACAGACTGCTGGTGAGACTTGTAGTTCCACTGAGGTGAATCTACTTCTTCACAGGCATCATACAGCTGGACTTTGGGGCTTTGTCTTCCTCCCCTGCACTGTAAGGTCAATACTGTATTGCACTCACATGTAAGGAGGAAACTACAAGTGGTGATATTTCTTCAGTTAAGCAGTCATCAGCATATCTTTTGTTCTACAGTCAATTCTTTCCCTTTGTCTTTGTGGATTACAAATACTGCAGTTTAAACATCAGGCTAGCTGAAGATATCCGGAGTTAAAAGGAACTTTCACCATCTTCCTTTTTTACTAAGCATTGCTGCTTTACTCATAAGTTATACTCTGAATTATAGTCTAGGGGGAGCCATTGAGTATATGTTAGACTTTACACTGTGTTCCTGAATGTAAATCTTATATCCTGTATTTTTGGTCTGTGTGTTGAGGCCTCAGTGGGAAGGTATTTAATATATGTCTTATAGATATTAAGTATTTATCCCTCGGAGTACCTGTTTACATATACTCTTTAAGGTGATTATAAGGTTATACGTTCTGTGTATGTGCATTAAGTGAAAATCGTTGCTAATTATTACTTGTGTCCCTTCATGCTCTTTATTGTGTTCCATTGCTTATCTCAGTAAACTTTTTCTGAGTGGTTCAGTGATATCGTGTGAGTTTCTCATTACTAATGCTACATTGCAGAATGAAACCCAAGGTGTCAGAGGTAGGAGAGGATCTGAAGAGTCGGGGTAACCAGTGGGGTATAGGGTTAATCAGCAGCCCTCACGGGAGTACCGCTACACATACATTAACAACAATAACATTGTGTGTGTGTAGAAGAACCACAGCACAACATAATAGTTAGCTGAAGAAGAGATTGTCACCTCATGTATCAAATAAGTTATGTTTGCACTTTTGAAGAAAATGGCCAAAATTAAAAGGCCATTTGAGAACCTAGTAGACAGATAAGAAACACAAACAGTAATTCAAATGAAATATGAGTTAGGTTTTTCCAAAAAATTTTATTCAATATTTGCAAGATTTGCTTGTAAATCAATTGCCCCCCTACCCACGAAGTAATTAACATAATTTTGCCTGACTTCGCGGGTGCTTTGGGGGGGCAAGCCAGGACGGCCACTTTCGAGCACCGTCATTGAAGTAGGTTCTGCTGGCTGCATTCTTGCGAAGGTAGTTGTGCAGAATGCAGCAGCTCAACACAACATGATTAATTTTGTATTCGGTCAGGTTAATGGACGTAAGGAAAAGTCTTAACTGGCTGGCCATTATGCCAAAGGCATTCTCAACCACTCTTCTGCCACGGGCCAGTTTGTAATTAAAAACCCTCTGCTCTGGGGTCATGTTACTCATGGGGAACAGCCTCATCAGATGTTCCCCCAGAGCAAATGCCTCACCTGCCACAAACACAAAATTGAGGCCCGCAACATTCTCCTCTGGAAGTGGCAACCCCAAGGTGCCATTTTGTAGACCCCGGTAAAACTCCGTCTGGGAGATCATTCTTCTATCCGAGTTATGGCCGTTCTTCCCTACATCCAGGTAGATGAATTCATAATTGGCCGTCACCACCGCCAAAACATCACTATACTACTGAACCCCTTATAATTAAAGTAGTATGACCCCCGAGTTGGGTGGTGGGATGGTCCTGGCGTGCTTCCCATCAATAGCACCACCACAATTGGGAAAGTCCCACTGGTGGAAAAACTGGGAAGCCACAGTCTGCCATTCCTGTGGGTTGGAAGGAAACTGTGGAGTCAAACAAGAAAAAAAAAATTACTACTTTTGCATATAACATTGCAAGCAGATTATACACAAACATTCTTGGCCAACATGAGTATAACATTTATTAAAAAGAGTATTTAAAGACAAAAGTATAAGGTTAATGTATCAGGTTCCTCACCCCCTCTGGTGGCCCATTGGAAAAATTTTATGGGGGTGGGGGTAGATGTTTTGGACAGGTAACTCTCTCCACTTCATTGAGAGCTGAATGCATAAATAATGTGTGTTACTTTGGCCAGCCCCTCCTTACTTAAACTATTGGCAGCCCACTGGACAGGTAAGAAGTGTCATAATCCAAAAATATGAATACACACTGTCCAAATTGAAGCACATTTTTACATTCTGCAATTACCTATCAAGATAATAGGAGAACAAAACTTTAAACAGTACCATTTGAAAGTATTCATGCAAGTACTTGCACTACATGCTTTGGTGAATTCATCCATAAATATGAACACAAAAGAAGTAGGTATAGTGTGTATGGGTTTGGCAAAGTCAGCAGATAGAGTATTGGTATCGGTTGACTTAGCGGTTGGGGGGGAGGGAGGGTTCAAAATGAGTTTGGGCCCCCCCCCCCCAAAAAAAGCCTCTTGCATTCTGCCTGAATTTAAGGACAACAATAACATTTGGACACATTTTAGGGGGTGTTTAGGGTAAGCACTGCAATGGAGCTGACAAAATACATTGTTAAGTGATTGGCTAGGTGTGTATGGGCCCAGAATAGCATGTTGGTGAGGTTAGTGAAGGCAAATATGCATGAAGGACAAAAAAGGAACATTAAAAGCTTACAGCATGCATGAGGACAAAGAGGACATTTACAGCATATTACAATCATGGTAATTATGGAATGATGAAATGAATACAATATATTAGCAAACATTAAATACATAGAATGTGATGTTAAAGGATAGAACTTACCCTAATATAGTCCTTCTGCAGGACTTGAATTATGGCAGAACAGGTCTCTGGAATAACGATTCCCAGAGCCTGGGGGGGAGATCCAAGTCGTGAACTTCAGGTCCTGGAGACTCCTCCTCGTCACCAAGTACTGCAAGGTGGCGACGAGCCTTTGCTTGGGAGAGATGGCTTGCTTCATGCAGATGTCCTGCTTCGTAATATAGGGGACAGCAAAGCCAATAGACGGTGAAAGACGGGGTCCGTCATCCGGAGATAATTCCTGAAATCATCAGGATTATTCTCCTGGAGCTCCCACAGCAAAGGCATATGACAGAATTGGTCACGATTAAGCAACCAATTCTTGGTCCAAGAACTCATCCTCCACCTGTTCATGGACTGGACTTGGGTCAAAGCAATAACACCAAGCCCAACAACAGCACGATCTCTCCAACGAGAACGCAACATGGCTAGTCAACAAACGGCTGCTCAGAACGAACTGACAGAACACACTGAAAATCAGAAAGGACCTGACAAGCACAACCTGAAAATCAGAAACGACTGGACAAGCACGCACTGAAAATCAGAAGCGAACTATAAATAGAATGCACTGAAAGACAGAAAGGACCTGACAAGCACGCACTGAAGAAAAGATACGATCCGACAAGCACAACCTGAAAAGCAGAAACAAACTGAAAAGCATGACGCTGTAAAGAGCGAATCGTCACTCACCAAACTTCTGCTAACACGAGATAAACATGAGATTAGCAGAAGGGGCCCAAAGGGTGGCGCACGACTATTGAACTTTCTTTTTATTGGCTCATCGTACCTCTTGTATGTCACTACGTTCGTAATTGGTGGCCAACAATTGTGTGACTGTGTGTATGCAAGACAAGTTGGAGCCAACACACTTCGAACAAAATTCCACGGTTTTGTTGTCGGAAAGTTCGATCGTGTGTACAAGGCTTTAGAGTTTTTGCAAAAAGCGCACGCAGTTCCACCAGACGTCGCTTACAGGTCAGCCCGTTGTTTCTTTGTTGCAAGGCTGAAAGGACCCTCTGGAAGTCTGCCTGCCTCTCCTTTCTCTTAGTTCCCTAAGTGATAGAAGCGCAACTGCCTTGTGGCCCTCCTAAAGAACTCCACCGCTAACCTCTCCATTATTCTTCTCTGCAAAGTAATGTGATAAACTATCTGTCGCCCCCGCTAATACAGCCACGTCATCTAGAAGGTCTTCATTAAGCCTTCATGACCAGGTCCTGGCCGCAGCGTGCGGTAATGAAAGAGAAATCGTAATTGGAGCGTGGTTGGAGATGGTGATCTGCTCTATGGCGGTGGTGGTGTCAGTCAAGAAGTCCAAAGTGCTATGGTCCACTAACAATTGATCAATTCTAGTGTATGTGTCATGAACCCTAGAGTAGTAGCTGTAAGCCCTCTCTGAGGCATGTAGGGACCTCTAGCCACCCACCAAGGCAAGATTTTGGAGGGATTTACGAAAGTGTTTCAAGAAGGAGCAAGAATGTGTAGGACGGTTTGCAGAGGTGTCAAACTGTAGAACATTTTAATAACACATACACATCTTACATCCACCTGCTTACAATCTAGCCTTCTATGACATCTAGTTAGTGCCTCTGCTGCCTGCCCTTACAGTGATAACAGGTGGTAAACAGACTGCTGTGACTATAGGCTAAGAGAACCACATTTCAGCATTAGTGGTCTGGTTTCTTAGAATAGAGTGATGGCCAATATAGCAACTACAAGCAATAAGTGATGGTGGTTATGGAAAAGTTTAATCTACACAGAAATTATTGCAATTGTTGATTACTTGTAGGTGTGTCAGTGTATAAAAAAGCAGTACATCTAGGTCTTACAAGAACAGAAAAAAACCATTGATCCCGATCAAACTAAATTCAGCTTTTATTTTCCTGTTGTGGACTGACAACATGCTGCCTTTACTGAACTGAAATGGCAAAGAAGGGTGTCACCTCTGCTCAGTTGTCTTTTTTAGAACTACAAAATATCTGACCCTCTTCTCTTCTCCAAAACAAAGGGAAAAGGTTGTGCAATTTCAAAAACACAGTTATGCACTTTAGGGTTTTTTTTTGCAGTTCACTGTCAAGATCTGGATCACCTGCTGGTGACACTGTGGTTCCCAAAGCTGAGGGCGCAGTTTTGGTGGCCACCAAGGGGGGTCTCCTAACAGCCAACTTATCCCAGGAATTAGGCTCCAGCTGATGCTGTCTACTGGGAAGGTATATAACCCCCCACTTGATTTAAATCAGTGCTATAGTATTTTGCCTGTTAGCCATATACTGTACCTGCTTGCTGGTTATCCTGATCCTGATCTCTGTCTTATCCTGTACCCTGTATCCTGTTCCCCCATCTTTTCTTGCCTTGTTGCCAGTTTCAGTCCTGGTTATGCCCTGTTTATCCGTGCTTCCCTTTTACTTGTATAGATATATTTTAGTATAGTTATTGTGCTAGTTAGGTTTTCTGTCACTTGGTTTACATATACTGTTCACATATATTTTCACATTTTTTTTGTGTACTGTCTGCTGTTGTTGGATGGGGTTTTGTTTCACCATTAATAAATCTTACTTTAAACCTTACTAAATCTCATTCCAGTTTACACTGATCTGGTCTTCCCTGCCCACTAATGACCAAATAAGTTACGCTTGGGCACTAAGAGGTATCTGCTCTTAGCCCTGGTTCACACTGAATGTGGCTTTAACTACTTCCATACAGGGCATTTTCACCCCCTTCCTGCCCAAGCCAATTTTCAGCTTTCAGCGCTGTCGCACTTTGAATAACAATTGCGCGGTCATACAACACTGTACCCAAATTTTTATCATTTTTTCCCCACAAATAGAGCTTTCTTTTGGTGGTATTTGATCACCCCTGCGGAGTGACAAGTTTGAAAAAACACAATATTTTTTACTTTTTGCTATAATAAGTATCCAATTTTTTTTTTTAAAACAAATTTTTTCCTCAGTTTAGGCCGATACGTATTCTTCTACATATTTTTGGTAAAAAATATCGCAATAAGCGTATATTTATTGGTTTGCGCAAAAGTTATAGCGTCTACAAAATAAGGGGATAGATTTATAGCATTTTTATTATTATTATTTTTTTACTAGTAATGGCGGTGATCTGCGATTTTTATTGTGACTGCGATATTGCGGCGGACACATCGGACAATTTTGACACATTTTTGGGACCATTCACATTTATACAGCGATCCGTGCTTTAAAAATGCATTGATTACTGTATAAATGTAACTGGCAATGAAGGGGTTAACCAGCAGGGGGCGCTGTAGGGGTTAATGTGTTGCTAGGGCTTAATGTGTTTCAGTGCAATTTCAAGTGCACTTTACACTTGTAGTTGTAGTTTGCACTTGTAGTGCAAAGTGGATTTGCCTTTCGTAAATAACCCCCTATATCTCATATATAAAAGAAAAAGAGAGGGGCAAGTGGGACTTTAAATGAAGCATGTCAATTGAAAGTATAATAATAAATACATGTGATTAGGTAAAATGATTGGATTTAATTTATAGTCAAGTCCATGATTTTGATGCATACAGTACCAATAAAGTAGTATAGTTACAGACATAGTCGCATGAATTGATATATAAGCATATTTAGCATTAACAATCATTAAAGACTCAGTAGTGTAAACAAATCAATGGACATACATATATGCAATTCATAACAGAAATACATGAATTAAAATCGCCAATCAAAATCACAAAATCGCATGAAATGAGAAAACTCGATAAAAAATTGATAAATGTCAGGAATATGATTTAGGCTTGATATGGCAGCCTTAGTTTGAGAACCCGACGCGTTTCTTGGCTTCTTGCCAGTCATCAGGGGTGGGATGCATAATTTAACTGAGAAAAACAAAGGAATATCATAAATATTGATACATGTGGAACCACCGGCTAACAGAGAAAATTGTGTCAGAAATGTCCAAATTGTCTACTTTGAATAGAGAAGCTACTTACAAAATAGCCCAAAAGTCAAGAAGAGTTACCAGCAATGGGATCTGTTAGGGTGTGAGATATAACCGTCTCAACCGGGGTTGAAGCAGGGCACCGACCATCCTCCCAAAGTGATTGGAGGGTGGGCCAAGAGAAAACACAGCCGACTGATTCCTGAGTCCTCAATATACTGGTCAATGAGTAGTAAATGGGAAAATCTGCAGAAAATTTAAGAAAATGGGATGTGTCAAAGAAAGTAAATCTAGAGTTGAACGTGTTGGATGGATAGAATGACTGAAAGAAATGTGTACTTGGTGCATCTGAAAAAGTAAAATGAGATAATAAGGGGGAATGGAAATAAATTGGATGCATAAAAATGCACGTGGAAAATGATAGGAAAAGAAATCCATAGGAAATATGTGAAGATAGAGGGTGTCGTGCGCTAGGTAAATAGGTGAGAGGATGGGAATGTGTGTACTGTAAGCAGGAAAAAAGATATAAAAAATATATATATTAATTACCCATGTGTTGAATAGTGGCTGCTTAACAGAGCGGTCCCTTCCTAGCGAAGCACAGTGAGGGAGTGAACCGTCAGTCTGTAGGTCCCAGCTGATATACTCTGGCCCTGGGCGGGTCCATGCCAGCGTCATGCATGACGTCATTGGCAGCTGAGAGATGAGAGAGCAATCACAGCTGAGAGTACCTCAGTGGATGTCTGCTCATCACAGCTGTAGGCGTCAGATGGAAAATAAAAAAACCCGGCTCCCACCTTGTGGCGTCAATTGACGCCTCTCGGGGGGCCAATTTGTGCATTTGGGTGATGACCACGCCCCCTAAAACGTCACAGTCCCAGCATGCCCAGGGACTGTGACGGCATAAGGGGGCGTGGTCACCACCTATATAAGTCAGAGCGGAGCGCTCAGAGAGCATTCCAGCCCCAGAGAGCGTCGTGTCAACATCAGGAGAAGAGGGCAGAAGGCAGAAGGCAGAAGATTGAAGACCGGGCTACTTCGCTATAGCAAAAGAGCAGAAAATAGCGGAGGAGCCCGGCAGAAGATCCGGAGAGCGCGGAGAAGAACCGGAGAGACCCCCGAAGAGAAGAAGGCAGCAGACCGGGCTCCTCCGCTATGGCAAAAGAGCAGAAAACAGCGGTGGAGCCCGGCAGAAGACCCGGAGAGCGCGGAGAAGAACCGGAGAGACCCCCGAAGTCGGAAGAAGACCCCCGGAGCTGTCTAATAAATTACTTTAAAAAATCTGTGTAGTGTTTTTTTTTAATTGACACTTTTTCCCTAGGTGAATGGGTAGGGGTACGATGTACCCCATACTCATTCACATAGGGTGGGGGGCCGGGATCTGGGGGCCCCCTTATTAAAGGGGGCTCCCGGATTCCGATAAGCCCCCGCCCGCAGACCCCGACAACCAACGGCCAGGGTTGTCGGGAAGAGGCCCTTGTCCTCATCAACATGGGGACAAGGTGCTTTGGGGTGGGGGGGCCGCAGCGCGCCCCCTCCCCCAAGGCACCACCCCCCATGTTGAGGGCATGCGGCCTGGTATGGTTCAGGAGGGGGGGGCGCTCGCTCGTCCCCACCCCCATTCCTGTCCGGTCGGGCTGCGTGCTCGGATAAGGGTCTGGTATGGATTGGGGGCGACCCCCCACGCCGTTTTTTCGGCGTAGGGGGTTCCCTTCAAGGTCCATACCAGACCCAAGGGCCTGGTATGCTCTTGGAGGGGGAACCCGTGCCGGATTTTTATTTAAAATTTGGCGCGGAGTTCCCCCTAATACCAAACAATGCCGGGCATTGGCGGGGATCCAAGTCGGATCCCCGTTCATTGAAAGTCGGACACATGCCGGCTTTATGTCGCAGGGCAAAGTCGGATCCAAAGTAGGATGGCTGTCGTGTCGCACCAGTGTGAACCCAGCCTTAATGCCGCATATACACGGTCAGATTTTCCAACAAATGTTCAATGTGAGCTTTTTGTCGGAAATTCCGACTGTGTGTAGGCTCCATCGGATATTTTCCGTCGGAATTTCTGACAAACAAAATTTGAAATCTGGATCTCAAGTTTTCCGACAACAAAATCTGTTGTCGGAAATTCCGATCGTGTGTACACAATTCCGGCGCACAAAGTTCCACGCATGCTCGGAATCAAGCAGAAGAGCTGCACTGGCTATTGAACTTCATTTTTCTCGGCTCGTCGTACGTGTTGTATGTCACCGCGTTCTTGGAGATCGGAATTTCCGACAAGATATGTGTGAACGTGTGTATGCAAGACAAGTTTGAGCCAACATCCGTCAGAAAAAAACATGGATTTTGTTGTCGGAATGTGCGATCGTGTGTACGCGGCATTAGTATGTCTTAGGTTGAGTCTCTAGTGTGGATGCTGGAGGATGACAAATCTTGCTTTCTTGAGCACTACTCAGCACATTCACAAAGAGTTTTGTTACCCTGTGTGTTAGTTCTATGAGTGAATTGTAAGAAGTATGTAACTGATGCTGAATTCTAAATATTCTATGATGAATATGGAAATGGTATGTATCTGCCATACAAATACAATTAGAACTCTCTGGCTGTTATTTATTAAAGGCAAATCCACTTTGCACTACAAGTGCAAACTACAAGTGCAAACTGCACTTGAAATTGCACTGAAAGTGCAGTCGCTGCAGATCCGAGGGGGGCATGCAAGGAAAATAAAAAGACAGCATTTTGGCTTACACATGATTGGATCATACAATCAGCAGAGCTTCCGCTCATTTCAAATCTAACCCTCAGATTTACAGCGACTGCACTTCCAAGTGCACTTTCAGTGCAATTTGAAGTGCACTTTGCACTTGAAGTTTTCACTTGTAGTGCAAAGTGGATTTGCCTTTTCTAAATAACCCCCCATTGCATCACTGCTGTGCTTTCTCTAGTCAGACACAGAAAATGCAAACTGAAGTTTTTTTCAGCCTTTGCTCCAAGCCTTGTCAGAGATACTATCCCCAGTCTTAGTTGATTCACACCAATTTAGTCTTGCCTTTAGACACCAATAATTTCTTCCTTCATTACCCTTAGCAACCACACCTGCTGTTAGGGAATCCTTACTTCATGTATATCAGTACTCTGCTCTCAATAGCTGTACTTCCCCTGCATTTGACCCACTGATGGCTCCCTCTACCACTCCATTGTCCTCGGCAAACCCTCAGAAATTTTTCTCTGCTACCTTTTCAGCTCTACTTCTCAGTACTGTTGCTACTTCAGTCCAGCCTGATCTGATGCCTGCTATTACAGTGCAGCCGGATCCAATTTCTGCTGCTTCAACCCAGCCTGGTCTGATGCCTGCTACTCCAGCTAAGCCTGATCTGATGACTGCTGCTCCAGCCCAGTCTAATTCAATGCCTGCTACTCCAGCCCAGAATGATCTGATGCCTGCTAAATCAGCCCAGCTTGATTAAATGCCTGCTACTCCAACCTGGCCTGATCTGATACCTGCTGCTCCAGCCCAGCTAGCCTCTGCTGATTCTCTGTCTTTTTCCCAGCCTGCTGCTGGTCCGGTGACGGCTACCCAGCTCTGTTACTAGGGTTGAACTCTCACCAGCTGTTGGGTCTGATCCAATATTCCTAGCCGTATTGCCTTAGTTCCTCTTTGCAGCCATTTGCTTGTGTTTTGCCAAAGCCTGGCTGTCTAGACATCCACTCTGAATTTGATAACTGCATTTGTTAAAACAATTCCAGTAATAAAGGTCTTCTGGAGATGGGCAGAGTTCTATGTGAGCTTTCTCCTGACCTAGGCATTATCTCCAACTCCAGTTACATCAGTTACATCAGGGGGTCCAGTTTGGGTAACCAGTGCCTTGGAAAGACCTGGGTGGCTGCCTGGCTGGTAATATGCAACCAGATTAGAATCTTAGATGTGTAATGTACAGGGTTGAAGGGTCACCCTGGCATCAGGGAACCTATATGAGTTAAGAACTCTAGTAACAAGCCTTCAGATGACCCATGGGATCCCAGTGTTGGGATATGTGCTTTGTGGAGCTGCAAATGTTGCAGTAAATGATCTGACCTGTGTGGCACCCAGCCAACTTCCAGACCCAGGTGGCAGGGCACACAGACAGTTTCCAGGTCCTGGCGGCAGGGCACCTAGCCAGTTGTCAGACCCTGACAGTGGGGTATCCTGCGGTTTAAAGGACTGTGGTTTTAGTAAATCGTGAATGTCTTCAGATCTTCTGATAGGAGATCTTCTCCTTTTTGGACTTATCAAGTGCAGGAGAAATGGATTATAATGTTCAAGGCCACGTGGAGCATCTAAAAGTTGTTCCTTGAGGTGAGGAACTGTCAGGACCTGGATAACCTGCTGGTAGTGCTGTGGTTCCCAGAGCTGAAGGGCGCAGTTCTGGTGGCCACCAGCGGGTGTCTCCCAGCAGCCAGTCAATCCCAGTAATTATAACCCCTCCCCCCCCTTCCCCCCTTGAGTTTAATCAGTACTTCAGTGTTTTGCCTGTTAGCCATATACCTGCTTGCTGATGATCCTGATCCCTGCCTTATCCTGTACCCTGAACCTTGTATCCTGTTCCCCCATTTCTGCTTCCCTTGTTCCCAGTCGCAGTCTTATATTTTCATGTTAGAAAATTTAGGACTGAGACTGATCTTGTCATCCCTGCTGCTGCTGGATGCCTGCACTCAGCATCCCTTACATTTACAGATATATCAAAATGCTTTCAAAATTATATTTATCACACCATAAGGTAGCAAATATGAGAGGTTAATTGTTTGGGTTTATATAAACATTAAGCACCATTTTGTGTTATCTACTGCAACTGCACTATTAATTCTGCAAGATCCCTACTTGCTATTGGGAAGGCGTATATCTGGTAACATGACATATCTGGTCACATGATTCGGTATTGTGTAACTTCCCTTTGTCTGTTAGTGAGCAAGAAGCCTCCTTTGGGTGGGATAAAAAAATACATGTACCCACAACACCAGACTACTGGCAACAAGATTTTAGCCAGAGCGGTGGCATTGTACTTTACAAATATACAAAGGTGAAAAGCAGCAGACCTGAGCAGATAAACTAGTTCCCTTATATGCACTTTGGATGCTCTTATTTCTAGTAATGGGGTCTTCAAATTAAATTGGACACATTTATGTATTTGATTCATTTAAGTGTCATTAACCTCCCTGGCGATATGATTATTTCGGATTTTAGGTGCTGAAAGCGGTACAATTATTTTGCATGGAAATTTGGCGTTTTATATTGTAGGTCTGTAATTCTTAACAATAACACACTTAAATCTGTCCAAACAAGAGTCTAGTAGATATCCCGGGTATGATAAAGTTTGAAACACAAAAACATAAATTATAATATAATAAATAAAAATAAATAATTAAAAAAATAAAAATAAAATAATAATAAAATACATTTCCCCACGATTCACTATCGCTCAATTCTGCAAGTGTTCTAATTTACTATCGCTGTTTTCTAGCTGGTCTAAAACCATTTTTGACGTAAAGGGACACTTTTTGGTTGCTATGGACAATCTCCAGTTTCCAGCCAGAAAGAACAGTATATATAATATAGAACTGCATGCAGGGCATAGGACAAAGCACTGGGGACAAAAGGGATGTGAAATAATTTCATACAGTACTGTAATCTGTAAGATTACAGTACTGTATGTGTTATGCTTTTTACAGCTTTTTGAATTTGCCGCCAGGCTCCGCCCCCGTGTGTCGCGACGCTTGCAGGGAACGGAGCCTGGCACGGAGAGGCTTCGGGCAGAGGACGGAGCCCACGGACACTGCGGGGGACAACGCAGGATCCCGGGGACAAGGTAAGTAACGCCGCCCCAGGATCCTGCAATGCGATCCCGAGTGTGGCTCGGGGTTACCGCTAATGGGACTGAATTTTAACCCCGAGCCACACTCGGGAAAACCGCCAGGGGGGCTACAAGGTTCCAAAACAATGTTGTTTCCCTAATGGGGGAAACAACAGTCGGCTACCATGGGGCTTTTTCCAATATTCTATCTGTGTCTTCAGTATAGATGGTATAATTACAACATTCCATAAGTCTTACCCTAACACTTTGAAGACTGATAGACATTAGAAGACCATTCTACCATGCTTATTGGTTCATTATATGACCCAAATGGCCTAGAAATATAAAGCCCCTTTTTTCACATAAAAGAAAATCACTCTTGGCATATGGTCATTTGGGAGGATTTTATCAGTGTGAATGATTGTACAAAGCGATGGACATTTATGTAAAATCTTCTTTATCATATTCCAGCGATGGTGGGAAAAAATGCTTTACAGGTCCTAATTCCAAGGTCACATGCTAATTTATGCACCAACGTTTTACATGCTTATTACCCAGGGACTGGGCACTCCCAGGAGACTATCATCTAGCTTTTAGTCACATCAAGGAACCTTGTTCTCTCAGGGGAGTCATGGGAAGAATTTTCAGTTTTTCATATGAGGCAATTATATTTCCATTGACTTCTTACCCTAATCTCTCTGTCTCACTGCCTCCTCACTCTCACCACTGTACTCTCATCTTATTCATTCCTTTTCTTCCCCTGACAGCCTGGTGTGAAAACCACAGCATGTGCAGTGTGAAAATGATACTAAACAAAATATCTTCTGATTACAAATTGGTTATAAATGTAATAATTTATAAAGATCACGTGTACTTTCTTTCACTCTGCAGCTGCCAATAACTCTTACTTAGTCACACCCTTCCTCTATGGAACATGGCAAGCAA
Organism: Lithobates clamitans; assembly: GCA_037952925.1. Classification (NCBI taxonomy): domain Eukaryota; kingdom Metazoa; phylum Chordata; class Amphibia; order Anura; family Ranidae; genus Lithobates; species Lithobates clamitans. The sequence goes on from JBBGZY010000021.1 coordinate 1,374,298, forward strand.
TAATATTTTCCCTGCGGACAGGGGAAGTGAAGATAATACCTTAGATGACTAGCATAGGTGTTACTGCTGCACCATAAAAAAAATAGAGAATGTTCTTTCTATACAAAGTCTCACTTGGTATCTTCAACCGCTAACCAATGACTGTTAGGACCTCTGACCCTACATGCTCTTTATTTTCTCTCCTTAATTTATATTCTCCAATATGGAAAGAGTACAGTTGCTTAGTGACACCCATGACAGAGGCACTGAAAATCCTTTAATGGGCACCATGTAATTCTAGAAGAATCTTTACATTTTTAAAAACAATCATTTGAATTTTAGACATGCTTATCATTTTTACGTTAATCTGCACTTTATTTGTTTATTATTACCTTATCATTGGATTGGGCACAAAAAATATTCCCTCTATGGCCAACCCATGGAGTACTTGTCTGATATAGCTACAGTTCAAAAATGAAACATCAATCATTTTTGCTACCAGACACCCATGTTCTCATTTGTGTTCAGAAGGTTATGTTATGTTAAGGAATGATTCACCACTGAAGGTCATGCTCATCATAAAGCCAAGAGATAACATATTATCTGTGGTTCATTTATAACACAAAAGAGGTTTTAAATGTTACATACATTACACACACAAGTTTAAAGAGAAGCTGCTTCAACAGTTAGCTGGGAGCTTAAACTGAGTCATCATAAATATATGTGATAATAAGGTATTTTAGGGGAATGAGTTCAGCAAGTTAAGAAACCTGAAAAAAAATATTTAAGGAAATGTCGTGAGAAATATATTTTAGGATGCTTCCATATCCCCTAGCAATATTTACTACAGTAAATCTCATCACATGGGAAATGTCAAGAGGGAAACAACTGCTGACCATTTAATTAGTGGTTTTGTTGGTTAAAAGATAATGCATTTGAATACTCTGCTTTGTTTTTGGTGACAGGTGGAACATTTCAGCACATGCTCTTACTCCATTTTCCAAATAACAGATTGATTTTGTCATTATGCTCAAATAAATATGTTAGTTATGTAAATTGCATATAACACTGAGAGAAGCATCTTCAGAATAACACTTAACAATTTTCTGTTTCCCAAACAGTCCAGGTTTATGGTACCTTTTACATTAGTTGGTACTCTAAAGGAAGTGTTCATCAAGTTCTACAAACAATTTGAGTCCAGCCAAACTTATGCCGTGTACACACGATCGCACATTCCGACAACAAAATCCATGTTTTTTTCCGACGGATGTTGGCTCAAACTTGTCTTGCATACACACGGTCACACAATGTTGTCGGAAATTCCAAACGTCAAGAACGCGGTGACGTACAACACGTACGACGGCGCTATAAAAGGGAAGTTCAATACCAAGTGAGCCACCCTTTGGGTTCCTTCTGCTAATCTCGTGTTTATCTCATGTTAGTAGAACTTTGGTGAGAGACGATTCGGGCTTTTCAGCCTTGTGCTTTTCAGATCGTTACTGCTCTTCAGTTTGTGCTTGTGGGTTCGTATCTGGATTTCAGTGCGTGTAGTCAGTTCGTATCTGTTTTTTCAGTGTGTTCTTGTCTGCTCGTTTCTGATTTTCAGCTCGCTCTTCTCAGGCCTTTCTGTTTCTCAGTGCTTTCTGTTAGTTCGTTCTGACCAGCCGACCGTTTTGAAGCCATGTTGTGGTTACGTACTCGTCGTAGAGTTTGTGCTGTGCAGGGGCTTGGTGTTGGGATTCTTACTTTGACCCAAGTCCAGTCCATGAACAGGGTGGGGAGGAGTTCATGGACGAAGAATTGGTTGCTCCAGCATGACCAATTCTCTCATATGCCTTTGTTGTGGGAGATCCGTGAGAATAATCCTGATGATTTCAGGAATTATCTCTGGATGACGGAACACGTTTTTAACCATTTGTTGGCTTTGCTGTCCCCTGCATGCGGCAAGCCATCACTCCCGATCAGAGGCTAGTCGCCACGTTGCGGTACTTGGCGACAGGGAGAAATCTGCAGGACATCAAGTTCTCGGCAGGCATCTCCCCCCAGGCTCTGGGGATCATTATTCCAGTTCTGTTCTGCCATCATTCAGGTCCTGCAGAAGGACTATATTAAGGTAAGATTTCTCCTTTACCATCACATTCTATGTATTTAATGTTTGCTAATGTATTGTATTTCTTTCATCATTCCCTAATTACCATGATTGTAATATGCTGTGAATGTCCTCTTTGTCCTTATGCATGCTGAAAGTTTTTACTGCTCCTTTTTTGTCCTTCATGTATATTTGCCTTTACTAACCTCCCTAGCATGCTATCCTGGGCCCATACACACCTAGCCTAGTCACTTAACAATGTATTTTGTCAGCTCCATAGTAGTGCTTTACTCTAAACACCCCCTATAATGTGTTCAAATATTATTTGTGTCTTTAAATTCATGCAGAGTGCCAGAGGCTTTTTTTGGGGTCCAAAACTCATTTGGAACCCTCCCTCCCTGAACCGCTAAGTCAACCGATACCAATCGTCTATCTGCTGCCAAACCCATCCACACTATACCTACCTCTTTTGTGGTCATATTTATGGATAAATACACCAAAGCATGTAGTGAAAGGGCCTGCCTGAATACTTTCAAATGATACTGTTTAAAGTTTTGTTCTCCTATTATCTTGCTAGGTAATTGCAGAATGTAAAAAAGTACTTCAATTTGTACAGTGTGTATTATTTTATTTAATTATGACACTTATTATCTGTCCAGTGGTCTGCCAATAGTGTAAGTAAGGAGGGGCTGGCTAAATTAACACACGTTATTTAGGCATTCAGCTCTCAATGAAGTGGAGAGGGTTACCTGTTCAAAACATCAGGAATCTGATAAGTGGACCTTATATTTTTGTCTTTAAATACTCCTTAAAATAAATGTTATACTGATGTTGGCCAAGAATGTTTGTGTCTAATCTGCTTGCAATGTTATGTGCAAAATTACAAATTTTTTTTCTTGTTTGACTCCACAGTTTCCTTCAACGCCACAGGAATGGCAGACTGTGGCTTCCCAATTTGCCCAGTGGTGGGACTTTCCCAACTGCGGAGGGGCAATTGATGGGAAACATGTCCACATAGTCCCACCCCCCAACTCTGGGTCATAATATTACAACTATAATGGGTCTAATAGTATTGTGATGTTGGCGGTGGTGTCAGTGACATATGAGTTTTTCTATGTGGACGTGGGGAAGAATGGCCGGTTGTCGGATAGTGGAGTCATTGCCCAGACCGAGTTTTACATACGGCTCCAGAATGGTGGCTTGGGATTGCCACCTGCTGAAGAGAATGTGGAAGGACTCCCGTTCGTCTTTGTCACTGATGAAGCGTTTGGGCTGGGTGAACACCTGATGCGGCCATTCCCGATGAGGACCCTCACCCCGGACCTGAGGGTTTGTGTGTAGAAGACCCACAACATAATAGTTTGCTGAAGAAGAGATTGTCACCTCATGTATCAAATAAATTACATTTGCACTATTGAAGAAAATGGCCAAAAAAGAAAAGCACATCAGAGAACCAAGGAGACAGCTTAAAAAAAACACAAGCATTAAATCAAAGGAAATATTATTTCAATTTAACAAAAATATTTCTTTTTAAAATGTTTCTTAAACATTGTCTGGCATATCAATGGCCCCCCTACCCACAAAGTACTGTAGATACTTTTCTCAAACTTCGCGGGCGCTTTGGGGGGCAAGCCAGAACGGCCAGCTTCAAGAGCCGTCAGATGTGTTGGATCCGGTAATAAGCCGACCTCAAGAGTGGTGGAGAACGCTTAATGGCCAGCCGGTTCTGCCTATTCCTCACTGCAATAAACATGGCGGAATATAAAATCAATCACATTGTTCTTGTATACTGCATATTACATAACTTTTAAAGAAAAATTGCATCCAACTATGTGGCCTCAGTTGGGACTGAGGCCGGCTTATTACCGGATCCAACACATCTGACAGCTCTTGAAGCTGGCCGTTCTAGCTTGCCCCCCCAAAGTGCCCGCGAAGTTTGCGAAAAGTATCTAGAGTACTTTGTGGGTAGGGGGCCCATTGATATGCCAGACAATGTTTAAGAAACATTTTAAAAAGAAATGTTTTTGTTAAATTGAAATAATATTTCCTTTGATTTAATGCTTGTGTTTTTTTAAGCTGTCTCCTTGGTTCTCCAATGTGCTTTTCTTTTTTAGCTATTTTCTTCAATAGTGCAAATGTAATTTATTTGATACATGAGGTGACAATCTCTTCTTAAGCGAACTATTATGTTGTGGGTCTGCTACACACACACCTTGTTTTTGTTGTTAATGTATGTAATGCATTAATGATAAAAAGATTAATCATTTTCAGCACCATGAATTAATTTTTGGGAGTTCAGAAAATGGCGTTATTGTGGCAAATTATAAAGCACTGTGAGAGTTATTTACTAAAGGAAAATCCACTTTGCACTCCAAGTGCACTGCAAAAGTGCACTTGAAAGTGCACTTGTAGTGAAAAGTGGATTTGCCTTTAGTAAATAACCCCCATTGTCACTGTAAACACCAACTTAGTACCAAAACTGCTACTGAACATTGAAAGAAGAAGCCACACATTGTTGATTTTTACATTTTTTTTTAGAAAAAGTTTTTTGAACAAACCAACATATTTTTGGAATAACATTTTTGGTATAGACAGTACAAATAGCATTTTTTGTGTTAAAACAGGTACATTTAAAACCATAAAACAATACACAACTCAGGAACTTACAAAGTTCAACTTTGACAAAGTGAAGGCAATATCAGACATTAGTATGTTGATCTTGCCTTCATCAGATGGGGTGATGTCACCCCTGTGAAAGCCAAATTTTGAAGATGCACACAAATTGAGAGTCAAAATGGGGATTTCCTTCCTGATCCCATGCCTAATGTCAACATGTGCTAGCTCCCATCATGGGGGATCAATGGACGTGTTTCGGAGGTGCAACCCCTTCCTCTCAGCTAGTTGCGAGGAAGGGGTTGCACCCCCAAAACGCGTACCTTGATATCCCGTGATGGCAGATAGCACATGTTGACACACTGTGTGCATCTTCAAAATTTGGCTTTCAAGATACTTAAAAAATTGGTGAAAAATCACAAAAAAAATTAAGACTTTAGGTGTTTTTTAGATTTTGCCTAAAACATCAATGATATTTTTGAGTCTTTTTTCAATATAATTGATGTCTCCCTTGATCTTCTGTAAATCCTGATTGCACACCATGATCTCCCCGATGAGGATGTGTGCACTTGCACTTGTGACATGCAAATCTTCTTCCACAACATCCACATCACCTAAAGTAAAAAAAACACACCATGTATTATAAATATGCAGGCATCCATCTATTACCTGAAGCTGTGATCTCAGACACTCACCTGTTGTGGTCACAACTTCATAAACCTCTCATTCCTCTTCTGGTTGTGGTGTGGGGATTTGCTTTTCTTTCGGAGGTGGGGGGTCCCTGGTGTCCTATGATGTCCCGAGTCTTTTCTCCTCTATGTGAATACAAAAAAGGTATACCTAGCACACATGTAAAAAAGGCAGTACAGCGCATAAAGATTAAATGTTAAAGGAAACAATAAAAGTCCACATATGAAAGAAAGATGTAGGCAAAATCCAATAATTCCTCCATTGACACTGGTGACATGAAAAACTTGCAGAGTGACTGTGGTGACACACATGGACCTCCACCTTCGGTGATAGAAGCCGTTCACCTAAATAGATGGACCCCTGAGTTAATCAGTCAGGTCAAGACAGCAATTCCCTCACAGGGATAGTAGCAGGAGGAGATGTATACAGGATCAGGCATCAACTGCGGATACGTAGGCAGTAATCACATGCAAAAGATATAAAGAAATCTAGTGCTCTCTGAATACTGCTATAGCTTTATTAAAAAAGTAGCGGAAACACTTACAATATGTTGCACTGTACCCCAGTGCGAAGGATGCGAGCATGGATAAAAGTGGATGATCCACACAGGATGGACGAGCGGAGCGCGGGTGACGTCACGATTCAGACACGTTCAAAAATGCTGTACGCGTTACGTCCCTAGAAGGGGGCGGGACTTCCTCAGCGGCGACGGCCGAACGTGATGACACCCGTATAAATGCATATCCGCTTCTCACAGATGGCCAATCAGCACCAATGTATACTCGTCTCTATAGTAACTAAGGACGAAGTGCTAAGAGGCACATAATATAAACAGCAATATCCACAAGGTAATTATGGAAGCTGGTTATAAGATGGCTATTAACAAATAACCAGAATATAAAATAGATCAACTCATTATGTGTACTACAATTGGGGTTGTCCATATGCTCCAGTGTGAGTGTGGCCTTCAATACATAGGAGGGACTTCTCGTCCCTTACATGTCCTTTAAGGGGAACATGTTAACAACATTAAAAAGGGATTAAAAACACATAATGTCTCTAAGCACTTTAAATTGGTACATGGTCAAAATCCCAGGGGTCTCAGCTTCTGGGTTATCGAGAGAGTTAATAAACATTGGAGGGGGGGCAATTTCCTACGCCAACTGAGTCGCAGAGAATCCCATTGGATTCACGAGACCAAGGTCCTTGTCCCGGGGGGCCTGAACGTCGACTTTGACGTTAATTGTTTTATTTTAGATCTATAGTGATTGCTTTTTAAAAAATTTTTTTTGAATTTTTTTTGAATGTTACTGTGTTTATGTGTCTCACTATATATCATTGATTATGTTACGTGGATGACCCAGGATATTGAGCTGTTCTTTGTTCTTTTTTCCTTTTTAACACTTTAACTTGCCTAAAGTTTTTTAGAGAAAGGTTTATTAGTATATTAATTACTGGTTATTTGTTAATAGCCATCTTATAACCAGCTTCCATAATTACCTTGTGGACATTGCTGTTTATATTATGTGCCTTTTAGCACTTCGTCCTTAGTTACTATAGAGACGAGTATACATTGGTGCTGATTGGTTGTCTGTGAGGAGCGGATATGCATTTATACGGGTGTCATCACGTTCGGCTGTCGCCGCTGAGGAAGTCCCGCCCCCTTCTAGGGACGTAACGCGTACGGTATTTTTGAACGTGTCTGAATCGTGACGTCACCCGCGCTCCGCTCGTCCATCCTGTGTGGATCATCCACTTTTATCCATGCTCGCATCCTTCGCACTGGGGTACAGTGCAACATATTGTAAGTGTTTCCGCTACTTTTTTAATAAAGCTATAGCAGTATTCAGAGAGCACTAGATTTCTTTATATCTTTTACATGTGATTACTGCCTACGTATCCGTTGTTGATGCCTGATCCTGTATACATCTCCTCCTGCTACTATCCCTGTGAGGGAATTGCTGTTTTGACCTGACTGATTAACTCAGGGGTCCATCTATTGAGGTGAACGGCTTGTATCACCGAAGGTGGAGGTCCATGTGTGTCACCACAGTCACTCTGCAAGTTTTTCATGTCACCAATGTCACTGGAGGAATTATTGGATTTTGCTTACATCTTTCTTTCATATGTGGACTTTTATTGTTTCCTTTAACATTTAATCTTTATGCGCTGTACTACCTTTTTTACATGTATCTTTTTGGGATTTGATAAATTTACCCTCAGTACTAAGTACTACAGCTGCTTTTAGTTAGGGTTTATGGTCTGCGCTGGTTTACTTTGTTTACATACCTAGCACACAGATATTTGAGGGCATAAATAGAAAATGAAACAATGCTTGGAAGTGTTGTACAATTGTCTTTTTGGGCAGAGTTCCAATCTAAAGCCATTTTTTTCCCCTTTCTAAAGCTGGAATACTTACCTTTTTTGTACAATTTTCACACATGGAGACACCCCTAGTATCCACTGGAGCACCTGTGTGGGACACCCTAAAAGGTTTGTTCTGGTGTTTCACACTAGTGCTCCTGCGTCTAGATGTGTAAACAGCTGCTGAGTGTCCTTTCCTTACACTGAATCAAGTTTGCATTTCGTTCTAGTTACAAAACCATCTAGACAACAATGTACTAAACTTCTTTTAATACAAATAGGCATGAACAAATGTAGTTAACCTGGATCTGCCCCAAACATTGTATTAGTGGGCGAACGAACGATGTTTACTATGAACGATTACTGTGCCCACGAACCTGAAAGTTGCCATTTTAAACTGTACAACAGTAAAGAAAAGCACTTTACTACTTACTTTTTTGAAGAACTCCCTTGATCCTTCTGTACTGATCCTGCTCCCTCAATTTCAGGTCTGACTAGCGTTTCCTCAGTTGATTCTTGGATCGCCGTACACCAAAATTCAGGCGCAGACTTTTCACAACTTTAGTCATGATCTTGGCCTTCCTCACATTTGGGTTTAGGCAAGGTCCATACTTCCCATCATAGTCGGCCCTCTTCAAGATGTCCACCATCTCCACCTTCTCTACAAAGGACATATTCGTTCGTGGCTCCGGGCTTTCGTTGTTGTTGCTGCTGTCTGCATGCACTTGTTCTGTCTCCGCCATGTGCTCTCCCACTGTGCCGAAAGACAAGGGGCGGGAAATAGACTAGAAAGAACATCTGGCGCGGGCAAAGTTTCACGCATGTGCAGTGTATACATATATATATATATATATAAAACACGCGTGCATCGTACATACGATCTGTGAGCGGAGGAAGGAGTAGCAGAAGCGACGATCGTTCTAACGAAGGTACAATTTTAACTTGGTGCATCAGTGGCCTATACTGCTTATAGATTGAGACCTATATTGGGACAAGATTATGAGAGTTTAGCCTGACATTAGGGTTTGTCTTGTGTTGTGTCTTGCAGAGAAAATGGATGGCTTCAATGATCATAACTTTCTCCCCCTATTCATAGGCAAGTACAGTGAGCTGCCCTGTCTGTGGCAGGTGAAACATCCGCATTATAATCACAAACAAAAGAGGCATGCAGCGCTAGAGAATCCCCTGGAGTTGGTGAAGCCAGTGATCCCCACAGCAACCATCCCCTATTTAAAAGCCAAAATTGGTGGGCTGAGAAGCACTTATAGTAGAGAGCGCAATAAGGTCCAGGATTCCATGAGATCAGGAGCTGCAGCAGATGACATTTATGTCCCCAGGTTGTGGTACTATGAGAGACTGCGGTTTTTGTCAGACCAGACTGAAGTCAGACAGGAAGTCAGGCCGTCAGGATTTTGTTGTTGGAAAATTTGAGATCCAGATCTCAAATTTTGTGTGACTGAAATTCTGATGGAAAATGCCCGATGGAGCCTACACACAGTCGGAATTTCCAACAAAAAGCTCCCTTCGAACATTTTCCGTCTGAAAATCCGACCGTGTGTATGCGGCATTACACTTACTCAATTATTGCAAAATCTTTGCAGCTGGGACAGTGTGCGATGCAGGCTGTCAGCACAACGTGGTGCTAGGAAGTAGAATAAGGGTAATGGTAACCTGACATCTCTAAAGCCCAAAAGAAGTTGTGTGGGTGGTGCAGCTGAAGAGGGTGCACAACAATGTCCTATCAGTTCATAAAAGCATGCAAATATAGACCTGCAGACAGTAAACACCACTACTGTCTAGCACAGCACTATTTTATGAACACTGTATGGGTGGCAGGGTCATGCTCTCAGGTGGTGTCATCCAGTACATTGTACACCCAAAGTACATACAGCATAGCAGAGCTTTGGGCTCACCCCAGAGAAGGAAGTTGTGGAAGATTCCCAGTCTCTTGCTGTTCTCCACCAGTAGATCAGAGTACATTGTCTTCCAGTCATCATTCTTGTCCTTGTGCAGTTCATATGGCTAGTGCATTATCTGTCTGCCCACTAAGTATACAGAGGCAGGAGGGGAAGTACTTGTAATGCTCTGCTCATGGCTGGTTCCCAGGGTCCTAGCCCCATAGGCTGCCTCTCCAGCAGAAGTATTGCACCCAGGCAACAGGTGGAAGAAGCTGGCCTGTGCCAGCTGTTGGGTAATGATGGTAGCAAGGCCCAATCACTTGTGGAAGCTCTCCTTCTGCTTTCTGTCTTTAACAGGGTTTCAGGGAGGTCTAGAGTGTCCAAACTAGAGGCCTAGAGATCTATAGGAGCACAACATCTCCCTATTTAGATTATAGCATGATCAGATATGCCTCCTCTCTGTGGTGGCAGACAGTGCATGTGATTCAGGTGACTGACAATATTTACGCATATTTAGACATTCTCCGACAAGCTGGCCTACCCAACGATCTTGACAGATGTGGCAATGATCTAACGACGCTAACAAAACTCTGGCATTTATGGGTCATTTCCTGCAAGTTACCATGTATGACCTAGGTAGACAAAAGGAGCTAGGTCAAGTTAGACTTGGGAAATGTCAAGATTTGTATACTACATCAGCTGCTTAAATCCCTTGATATGTTGATCACATTGACATGTAACTTTTACTGAAGATAATCACTGTTAATGCAGTTGTCATCATTTTCTCAGTTTAAATTGCCCAGGTTTATGAACTTAATTTGATTAATTACAGCAACAGAAGACCACAGGATAATGAAGCTACAGTGACTATAAAATCAATAAAACTGAATGGCTAAAAATGTATAAAACTTAATCTTAGCAAGAAAAACCTCAGTTCATGTCATTCTACTGATGTTAGGGTCAGCATACATTATTGGAGGGGGGAATGTTCACAGCAGGAATGTGCGCCCAATAACTCTGAAGGCACAATATGTTACCGTCAAAAAAGCAAGGATCATTTCCAGCAGTTTATTGAATCCATGTCATAGACTTCAAGCCTTTAAACCAAATAAGGGTCTTACCTAGTACAAAATAACAGTACCTAAGGAAGTGGCCTCTAAATTTATTTTATACAATGTTGTGAGCTGTCAGAAAAGTGTTTATTAATGCATTAGGTGCACACCCACATTCTATTGGTTGAGCCCCTGCTTTGTAACACTCACCTGTTTGTATCTCAATATGGGCACTATTTAAAGAGGAACTACGCTACATCTGAGCACCACAAACCTAAAACTCCATTTTATTCATATGTAATATTCAAAGCAAACTCACCCATCCACCCATGTCTCCTTGCTTTATTTTGCTGGAAAATCACTGTGAAAAGCACCTCTTAGCATTTTTTGGCCATGGCTATCTTTAGTAAGGGCAGACAATTAATGTAGCATTTACTTCAAAGAATCCATCTGTCCTTAGCTCTAGCATGCAGGCAGGAGGGTGTGCTTAGTTGAGAAAACCCCTCCTCCCCTCCTGAAGACTCCTGGGATGCAGAACATCATTTGCCTAGGCCTAGAAACAGGGAAGTAACCAAACAAATTTAAAAAAAAGTTTAAAGCAAGTAAATATGATGTTCTTTCCTATCTATTTACTAATGCTAGCAGCATGAGAATTAAAGATAGTCAATGTTGATTGAAAGAGTGAAGTTCTGCTTTAAAATGTGCATGTACCAGTGTGTGCTCCAAGTTGATGTAAAGATATCCAGATGGCATCCAGAAATGTCAATTGTGATCCTTTTTAATTGCAGATCTTCATTACTCTTGGAAATATGTTTCTTAAATGTATTTTTATGTCTGTGATTAGAGAGTTGTGCTTTCTTTTTGGCTTAAAGTGATTGTAAATGCTTTTTTTTTTTTTTTAAATAAAAAGTAAACACGTTTATACATACCTGCTCTGTGTAATGGAATTGCACAGAGCTGTCCTAAACCTTCGTTTCTCAGGTCGCTGGCCAGCGCTCTTGGCTCCTCTTCTCTAGCAAGTGCCCCCATAGAATTTCTATGGGGGGATTCGTGTGGACTTGTTACCTATAGACACAGACAGCAGGACTCAGCCCCTCCCTCTGACCCTCCCCCTACTTCCTCGTCACTGGGATTAATTGACAGCAGCAGGAGCCAATGGCCCCACTGTCTCAGCCTAGCCTGTGAGACCGGGAAGTGAGGGGAGAGAAGAGCTGCAAATGCCCAGCATTGTATCAAATGTGGGCTCAGGTAAGTAAAGGGGGGGGGGGGGGTGTGGGGGATACTGATGCCTAAACATTTTTTACCCTAATGCAAAAATGCATTAAGGTAAAAAAAATATTTAGGCTTTAGAACCACTTCTGTTACATGATTCTGGAGGCAAGGTGTGCCCAATGGCTGATCTTTAGGCAGCACAGTCCCTAACAACCAGCCCAACTGTTAACAAGCCTATTCTAGAAGCAGAGAAGAACCTGAATTAAAGGTGAAGCTACTTTTAATTTGATAACACGCCTTGGCTCCTCAATAAGGTCTGCAAATTTTAAAACAGTTAAGATCTTGCGAGCAACTATATCCAATGTAATGATCTAAAACAGCTGCTTTTAAAACACTTTTCACAGCCCCATATTGATGTGCATTATACTTAAAGAAAACATATATGCCAATTATGACCTGATACTGGAGGACTAGGCATGACAGAATCTGAAATTTAAGAGGAAAAGATTTCAGACTTTAAATGAAGCATGTGACGCATAGCTGGTAAAGTGATCAAATGCATGATGGCGCATTTATTTTTTTTCATATAAACAAATATCGTGATGGCATATTATATTTATATATATATATATAAATATATATATATTTATATATATATATATATATTTATTTATATATATATATATTTATTTATTTTTATTTATGGTTGGAGTCCTTCAACCGAGAAACAGGTATGGAACCACATAAAGATGCCACAAGACTCACAACATAACACAGACCTGAGGTGTTCCCTGGTCAGCTGGTCGGTAAGATAAGATAAGTAATGATTGTATGATTGTAAATGAGGGATGCGCCAGAAGGTGCCCTGAAAAGGGGAATGGGTGGGAGGGTATCGTGCACTGGAACCGACAAGGAATGCAGGTGAGTGGGCTGCTTATATACTCCACAGCCTCCTCGCATAAATTCAGGCCACCATACTGGCCTTCATATTTATGCTCGGAGTTCTTCAACTGAGACAGATATGGAACCACATAAAGACGCTACAAGACTCAGAATATAACACAGACCTGAGCTGTGCCCTGGTCAACTGGTCGGTATGCCAAAAAAGGGGACAAAAATACCAGGATACGGAAGTAGTATTTTATGGATCCTGTGACATTTACTGAATAAGTTTGGTGAAGGCTTGCAACATTTCCACCCGAGGGTTTGGAATGTACCGGGCAAAGCAAGCAGATTTTCACCTCGTGCTGAGATGCGGCTGAAGCCGCTCCGATCCGAAAGAAGTGCCCATAAAACCGGCCGGGGGTTGAGGCCTAGGTTAGTCAGGAGGATACGAACCTGTCTAGTGAACTGGGTAGCATTCAGGGGGCTAGTAGGAAAAGGTAACAATGGGCTAGAACCAGACTGGCTAAGCAGGTGTGTCAACAACTAGTCGAGGACCTCTACTGGGCACCAGTCGTTGTGGGTCTGGAAGAGCTTGATGTCGACCCCATGGCCTGGAATGTTGCGTCTTGGACACTGCTAGGTGTAGTACTAAGTGGTCTGGGAGACGGGCAGGTGGCACCTGCACACGACCTGGCAACCGGGGCCACTGTAGGTAAACTCTCCTGGCCGTAGAAAACCATAGAAGACTAAGTAGATAGCCACTTGTATAACCAGGCAGGACAGCAACCCAAAAGGTGACCATGACAAGTTGGCCGACCTGTCTCGGAACATGGCACTTGAGATATGTAAGTGCTTGCTACTGGCTATTGGCTGATGCTTCTGGATGCCACGCAGGATGGCTTTGACTCCGTGGGCTGCGAACAAGGAAGGCTTTCTGGGGTCCTGTAAGGACAGGAAATGTTGGATGCCGGCCAAGTACATCCTGATGGTGTTATGAGATAAAGTCAGCTGCATGTGACAAAACGACATGAAGGCCAGAACGTGCTTTATGTTTCCTGTCCCCGACCCGGGCTACCAGGCTAGAAACCCACAGTAGGTGTTCCAGATGGTGTAATAGGCCTTCAGTCTGTTGCGAGACAACTACTGGTTTATAAGATGGGTTGCATTGCTAAGGTGTTCCTTCAGTCCCATCATCAGCTGCAACCAAGGTGGGACAGGAGAAGTAGTTGGGCCGGCTCCAGGTTTCTGCAGGAAAAACAATGTGAAGTTAAGGCGGGACAGCTTGTCCGCTGTAATATTGCATTTGCCAGGCATGTAGGTACAGTGCACATTGAATTTATGCTGAAGGGATATCTGCACCAGCCTGAGTAGGAAGGTCACAATGGCTAAGGACTTGGACATGCCTTTGTTGACAACTTCGGGCGTGGCCAGGTTGTCTGTGAAGAAGACCAAGGTTTGCCTTGTCCAGGTGTGGCCCCAGACCTGAGCTGCTGCCGCTACGATAGGGTAAAGTTCAAATAGGGAAGATGACTGGCTAAACCCAGGAATAAGGAGAATCTCTTGTGGCCATGGACCTGTGAACCAATGAGGGCCAGAAATTACAGCGAAGCATGTGGAGGCTGCAGCGTCTGAGGTGACAAAGTCAATGCTACTGGATTGAACATAGATATGGCGTTCCAGTTTTCGAGGAACTCGTCTCACATTGCCAGATTAGCGATTGTTGATTGGTCCAGCCTGAGGACTTGATCGGAGTCCTGTGCCTGAGAGAGGAAGACCAGAAGGCATGAAATGAAGGATCGCCCCTGAGGGACAATCCCCATGTCAAAATTCAGAATCCCTAACAGGGATTGTAGATGTCTCTTTGTACACCCTCATGAAAGGGAGAAGGTGTGAATGACGGACCTGATCCGGGACAGTTTGTCGGGAGGTAGACTGGCCTGCATGGAGCGGGTGTCAAGAGTGATGCCTATGAAGGTGATGGACTGCGACGGGCCTTCCGCTTTATGCTCTGCTATGGGCACGTTGAGATTGCCAAATACCACTCTTAACTTGTCCAAGTCTGAAGGGGGTTTGCCGGGCCGTTCGATCAGCAGGAAGTCATCAAGGTAGTGGATGACTTTCTGGCACTGCCCTTGGTGAGCCAGGATCCTGGTAAGGGATTGAGCGAAAGTGTCGAACAGCCACGGACTGCTCTTTGAGCCGAAGGTCAGTTTAGTGGCGCAGTAGTATGAGCCTTTCCATTTGATGCCATGCCACTGCCACAGAGATGGTTCAAAGGGTAGCAGTTTGAAAGCATCCAAAATGTCCGCCTTGGACAGCCATGCACCTAAACTCAATTCTAATGATGGCCTGTATGGCTAGGTCGACGGACGTATACTCGAGGGAGAACTCCTCCAACGGAATTAGAGAGATTAAACTAGGGATGTGGGAAGAATGAGGCGTGGACAAATCGTAAACCAAGCAGAGTTTATTAGAGAACTTGCCCTTGACAAGCCCAATAGGGTTGACTCTCCAGGTGTCAAATGGTGATGTAGCGAAGGGGCCGATGATGAACCCCCCAGTCTAGTTCGGAATGCAGTAGTGTGTCTATGGCTTGCTCGTCGGTGGAGGCTGAGAGAAGATTCCTGCACTTGTGGGTAGTATGAGGTAGGATGATGAGGCTGGTGTGGAACCCAGAGGTGAATCCGTGCACCAGGACAGCTGCATTCAAGGGAGAAGGATGTGAGGAGAGGTAGAACCCCAACTGCCGAACATCCACTCGGCCTAGTCATGACGCGTTGTGCTGCTTGAGGTTGCATGTGATTTCGGGTAGAGCTCTATGACATGTGATGCAGATGTGCAACAGCAGAAGTTGCAGGTACCGAAATTAAAGTCATTGCAGATCTGCGCTCTCCCTAGTGACAGGACAGGCCGTCCCAACTTGTCCACCTGGGGCTGCTGTGCGGGGGCTGGCATGCCCTGGCTGGCACTAGAGATGGAGGGGAAGGTGAGGGAGCGTCTGGCATCTGCGTTGGATCGCAAATTGCGCTACACTTGAAACTAAGCCTAGAGACCTTTGAACTTTATTTCAGCCGCATTACTATTTCCAGGAATGGATATTTTTTGATGGAGTGTTTCTTGCATGCGCATGCAACCACATATGCCGCACCCATTTTAGTTAACCTAAAAGGAATCTACTGTCATTAGAATTTGGAGACCTTGTTTTACATCTGGTACATCTGGTACCCATTAAACAGGCAACATCACTGGGCTTGGCAGTAAAATAGTTGACAGCATCACCTTTATTAGTTCTCCTAGTTCCCCGGGGGCCACGCATGCATGGTTTCCCTGTGTATATATTCATGATATAATTATTTATTCTCTTATTGGCATTTTGGCTAGAAGAGTTTCCATGCATCCGTGGTTATACAGGCACCTGGACCGGCTTTGTTATTTTTGTGAGTGTATTGTTTGTTGTTGTCTGTGTATCAGTTTGTTCGGTGCATCATATGCTCTTCTGCATCATTTGTGCCATCTGTTTGATGTCTAATTAAATCAGCTTCACTTAGCTTTTTATTGCAGAGAGATAATTTCTTATTGTTGTAGTTTTGATACCCAATAAATTATGTAATGATTTTTTACTTATTCTCCCTTCATTGCCCACTATAGCCATAGTAGCTGTCTTTTTCTGGGGGGGTGCCCTCTCTTATGACTCCCCCTAGAATACATTTTTCTATATGCTGTTTTTTGGTTACGGCAATAGCCTCATATTTATAAAGGAGTGGCGTGGAGAGGAAGATCACTACTATCTAGGTGGCGTGCAGTGAAAGGTTGGTCGCCCTTTTTTGTTTTTGTGTCAAACACAAACCTGTGAAACCAGAGCCCCAGGGCGTACTGTGGCGAGAAGCTCAAGTCTGGTATGGCCTAAGTAGGAATGTTGCGTTCTGTAGTACGTGACATATGTTTGGAATGCCAACGCTTGCACTGTCCACAAGCCCACCGTTAAGCAACCATGTCTGCGTAGGTGAAGGCGATGTCCTTCGAAAATAATAACTTGAGAAGAGGAAATGTGACAGTAGTTAATACCCGATGAGCAGACCAAATTGTGTATGTAAAGTCAACGTGATAAAAAGGGTGCTGCAGGGTGATGTAAGGGTGGAACCCATGTACTACACACCTGACTTGCTGCCCTGGTTGCAAAAGTCTTGGTTGAGGCCGAAAATACTCAGTCAACCTGGAAACTGTGAAAAAAGTGACATGAGAGTCCAGTTTTTTTAACCTTGCGTGAATAGACCCCTAACCATACCCCACCCCCTTAAATGTGACTGACCCCCCCCCAAAGGGCTGGTCGGTTGTGTTTTCCCTTTTTTTATTTATTTATTATACACACACACACACATACACACCCCCGAAGGAGCCGCCTGGTAAATTATTTGGGTTCTCTGATCTTCGCCTCAACCCCAAGAAGGACCTCAGCCCCTCTGGTACACCTGGTTAAATTAAATTACTGCAAACACATTTAAAGACACATGTAGAAAATACTGTTATCCTGGCTGTGGATTATCACCAAAGGCAGACACACACCTGGTAGTGATTTCTTTCCACTCAGGTGATCGTGTGGTGTTTTGTGGGTAAAACTGTTCTGAAGATTCCGTCCTTCTCTCCCTTCCCCAAATCAGATGGTGAGACTGGGGTGGCTGGATTTACTTGTCCTAACAGCATTCGGGCTCGCTGTTTCAACGGCGAGGCCATAACATTCCGGATGCTGACAGGGATCTTCCCATGACTCCATTGCAGAGCCCTAATTGATATGACTTCTGGGATTACCTCTACTCCCATGTCCTCTCCCTGACAGTCAGCTTCAAAGACAACAAAGGAGACCGGTTGTTCCCAATTGAGCTTGACTGAAGCTTGTAGACACACCACCTCTCCAGGTTGTAGTATCTTCTCACTTATGTCCACTTGCCAAATCTTCCCCACTCCTTCAGCGGAGGCTCTCTGTTCTTCAACTAGGTGCTGATAAACTTGTCTCAGCATAGGGTGTATGCCTTTGGTTGGGGTGTCAGACTTCAATACAAGAGGAGTAAGCAGCTGTTAGGTACCTGGTAGTTGAGCCCGACTGGAAGGAGAAGACCACTCTTACAATGCTGGTTCAGGAGCCACTGGAGTGGGAACAGTGGTCTCGTGAGCACAGTGGGTAGGAGTGCCTGGTGAAGGTGTTGCAGAGGCTGACATGGAAGCTGAGTAGAGATCCTTCAGGAATGGCTGAGCTGTAGATGCTGGCAGGCAGAAGAGGATCAGCAGACTGACAGGTAGGAGGTACTGAAGCAGCAACACCTGGAGCTGGATGAGAAGGCTGGAATGCAGCAATACAAGGCACGGGCAAAGGTAGAGTCAGACAGTCCGGATTAGCAGGAGATCAGGCAGATAATGCAAATGGATAATCACAGAGTAGTCAGGCAAGCAGGGGTTCGGCAACAGGTCACAAGAAGATAGCAGAGTCAGGCAGGCCGGGTCGGATTGGAGATAGCAGAAGAGTCAGACGTAGCCGGGTCGATAACAGTAATAACAATCAGCAGGCAGATACAGGAACACAGGTTCGGAGCTGTAGACAAACAGCACCACATGAGTGCAGCTGTCACACTTTTAAAGGCACCTTGGCGCCAAACAGCGCTAATGCGCACAGGCGCGCATGCGCACAGGAGCGCGCCGGTGCACACCAGTGGGAGAATTCTGCTGTGTGACTCTGGACAGACCCCGCGTGCGCATGCGCGCATGTATATTCCCTTGAAAGGCACTGCCACGTCCCTGACAGCAGCCTTCTGACAAGGTCAGTGTTCGTTCCTATCAGAGAACTCTTGTTGGCCCCTGATGGGCGAGGGTATACAATGGCTAAGGTATCAAACGTTTGTTGGTTTCATCACAGAGGGGTCAAAAGTCAACTTGACCGGTAAGTATGCATTATATGGGAAATTTTGGGTTCCAATACCCCATATCTCCAGTTCCTCCAATTTCTGCAAGGGTAAGTGTTTGAGGTGCCGGTTGTAAAAGTCTCTATATAGTAGGGTAACTTCTGCCACTGTGTCCAGAGGGCCTTTGTATAGGTGCCTTCTACTTGAATTGACACGATGGGAGAAGGTCCCACTAGTTTGTCAGGGAATCTACCCGAAGTAGAGTAGTTTGTCCTGTCGTCTGTATTCGTGCCCCCTTCTTGATGGGCATTGGGTTTTGCTGGCGTCTCTGTTGGGCTCCAGAGGGCTGGTATTCACTGACTCATGACCGGGCACTTGGGGTCGATGGAAGTGGATTGTCTGGTCGTTTAGAAACAGCAGTGAGGGCCCTCTGTGACAGTTTAGGCTTCCGCTGTGGCTTTCCTGATTCTTTGCATTTAAGCGAACTGCTGTAGGTGGTCACCCATTTGGCTTCTTCACCAGGGCCCTCTGAGGTTTCCTGCCAGCTTCTTGGAACCAGCTAATATGTTTTAGCGGACTTGTGCAGTTGTGTCGATAATAACCTACTCCTCCGCAATTAAGATGGACTACTTGATTCATAGGCTTCTCTGCAGAAACGACTGTTGGGTTTGAAGTCTGAGAAATAGTATATTAATTTGCAATAGTGCCAAAAAATTTATACAAGCGGCGCTGAAATGACACTTCAAACGTGATAAGGTGAATGCTTGTTTGCACAGACCTACAACATAAACAAACTGAAATTATATCACATAGATCACCCTGTGCCATTATTGAATAAATATAGAATATAATATAAATGTGTAAATAATAAAGTCCATAAAACTTGATGAAAACGTTGATTATGTGCAGAATTCCTCTAATTATCCACCACACCCAAGTGTCAGTGATTCCTCTCCTGTCAGATAAAACACTCACCAACTAGATATGCCTTGCACTCTCGTGCTTGGCAAACAGACGTGATAAACCTCACAGAAAGGTTTTGACGAATACTCCACATTCCATCCGTGTAAATACAAGATTATTCCACATGTAAATAAAAAATTGTACTATTATGCTCTGTACGGTCTGATTTTCAGACGGAAAATGTGTGATCAGAGCGTGTTGTCGAAAATTCCGACCGTGTGTGGGCTCCATCGGACATTTTCAATCGGATTTTCCGACACACAAAGTTTGAGAGCAGGCTATAAAATTTTCCGACAAAAAAATCCAATCGCAACAATTCCAACCGTGTGTGGACAATTCTGACGCACATAGTGCCACGCATGCTCAGAAAAAATTCCGAGACGGAACAGCTTGGTCTGGTAAAATTAGCGTTCAGAATGGATATAGCACTTTCGTCAGGCTGCAATGTTTAAAATTGTTTAATACAGCGCACTCTCTTCTTCTTTATAATGCTAGAAGAATGAAGTAGTTTTGCTGCTGATATTCACACAGACTTCTCACAAACTTCTTTCTTTATTATTTATCATGATTTCATCAATATATTTTGATTTGTCACATCTGACAAAAAAGATATACGTTTTATTTTTTTGGTTTGTATTGTTTTCAAGTCTAATTGTGTTGTTAATTTTTTTATTTTTTTTATTTTACATCCTGAATATTTTTGGGTGTACAGTTTAAAATGGCAACTTTCATGTTCATGGGCACATTGTTCGTTCACATTGTTTTGGCCATATGCATTTGAATACATTTTTTCTAGCCTACTTCTCTTAAAATAATTTTGGAGTCTAGATGGGTTTGTAACTAGAATGTAATGCAAACTAGATTCTGTGTAAGGAGAGGACACTCAGCAGCTGTTTACACATCTGGACGCTGGAGCACTAGTGTGGGACACCAGAACACCCTTTTTATTAGGAGGTCCCACACAGGTGCTCCAGTGTATATTATAGGGGTGTCTCCATCTGTGAAGCTTGCACAAAACAGGTAAGTATTCAAGCTTGACAAAGGAAAACAATATTTCTTCATCTTGGAACTCTGCCAAAATAGACAATTGTACCCCACTTCCAAGCAATGTTTCATATTCCTATTTCTGCCATGAAATATTTGTGTGCTAAGTATACCTATTTTTTTTTTTACATAGGGGAGAAAAGACTCAGGGGACAACACTAATCCGAGGAGACCACAGACCCCCACCTCATGAGGAAGGTGAAATCCCGCAAAGCCAAGCAGAGGAGGAGGAGGAAGGAGACATGGTGGAAATAGTCACCACAACAGTGAGTGTCTGCGACCACAGGCTCAGGTAAGAGATGGATGCCGGCATATTTCTAATACATGGTATGTTTTTGTTTCTCTATTTTTAGGTGATCGTGATGTTGTGGATCCAGGTCATTTCACCAGTGAGAGTGCCCAGATCCTGATCGGGGAGATCATGGGGTGTAATAGAGACTTGAAAAATATCCAGAAAAACATCAGTGATGTTCAAAACAAAATGAAGAACATCATTGATGTTTTAGGGAGCGTTTAAAACACCTCCAAATCCCTGACTTTTTTTTGTTTTTTGAATAGAAACATTTTTTGCACTTTTTTTGACAAATTTTGAAGATGCACACAGTGTGTCAACATGTGCTATCTGCCACCACGGGAGATCAATGGACGCGTTTTGTAACAGTAACCCTAACTACCAAGACCTGAGGTGTGCCCTGGTCTAGCTGGTCGGTACGCCTAAAAGACACAAAGGTAGGTAAAGTAAGAAAAGCTTTAAAAAAACAGGTAACATCAATTAATCCAATAAAGTAGCGAACGCTCTGCTAACTTACGTATTGGGTTTGGGTATGTACCTGCTGTAACAGGAGGTCCTCCAGTGCCCCATGTACTTAATAATGTAAGATGGGACCCCTGCTTAGAAGCTGCGGACACTGCCCCAATCCTGAACGAATGACCAGAAAATTGCTTTGGATTTAAACCTAATTTGGCAAGTAAGATCTTAACATAAGAAATAAATTGTTTTGAAGTAATAGGATGCGTGGGAAAGGGGAGCAGAGGGCTATACAAAGGCATTGTTACGAAAAGATTACAAAGAGTCAAGCACTTCACCCGGGTACCAATTGCTGTTGGTTCAGTAGTATTTTACCACAAACCCCTGACCTGCTTGTTTATTCCTGTTATTGGGAAGCTGTAATTCGTAATGCTCAGGGCCTCTGGTGAGACTACCTCTGAGTAGAACAGGTGCGTGACAACTAGCTTGGGGCACTTCCCCAGAACGGAGGAATCCAAAAGAAACTCAGATAAATAGCTGCCTTTAGCACTAGACTGGGACTTACATTAAAAAGGGTAAGGAGACAGTAAGTCTGACATATCACAAAAAATCTGGCCTGTGATTGGTTGATGAGGCAACTGGGATCTCCCCTGGGTTCTCTGTATACCCCTTAGTATGACTTTGAGAGGGTGAGCCGCAAAAATGGACAGACTGTCAGGTGTATGCAGGGACCTGAAGTGCTGAATACCCGACAAATACAGCTTGATGGTATTAACAGAAAATGTCATCTCACTGTGGCAATACGCAGTAAAAGTCATAACAGTTGATATCCTCAGGACAACTACAAGGGTATAAAGACATAAACCTGAGGAAAGTCTTCCAACCCGTAGTGTACGCTTTCAGAGTATTTCTGGATGAAGACCTATTAGCCAGATCGATCTCCTGAGTCCAAAATGTGTTTAATCCATGACTAATAGTAAGTAAGGGGGAACTGGCTTGCCCGTCCGTTCTGCTATCGGATGCTGCAAGAAAAATTGAGACATATTGAGACGAGATAAAGCATCAGCTGCACTGATGAACTCCCCTCGAAAATGAAACTTGTACGTCAAGCCCAGCCATGTCAACCTGAGCATGAAGGACATGATTAGAAGGGACCACGATCTACCTTTATTAACAATTGTGGCCGTGGCCAAATTAAGACATGTGCAGGATGAAAAAATTTGTTTAGTTTAGTTTTGTTTCGATTCGTTATTTAACTAAATTTGTTTAGCTAAAATCGTTGCATTCGTTACATTCGTTTTTGGAATTCGTTTCTTATTTGAATTAGAAAAAATTCGACCGCATTCGAAAAAATTCGACCGTATTCGAAAAAAACTATCAAATTCGAAAAAATTCTACCACAATCGAAAAAAATTATAAAATTCGAAAAAATTCTACCGCATTCGAAAAAAATATTAACTGAATTTGAAAAAGTAAATTATATATAACCATTTTGCGAAATTTGAAATTCGTATAGAATGAAATCGAATTCCAATAGAAAAGATTAGGATAGAATAGAAAATATAAAAGAATAGCATAGAAAAACAATAGAACAGAATAGAAAAAAATATAATATATTGTATTCTAATCTTTTCTATTCGAATTTGAATTCATTCTGTACCAAATTCCAATTTCGGAAGATGGTTATATATATATATTATATTTTTTTTCTATTCTGTTCCATTGTTTTTCTATGCTATTCTTTTCTATTCTATTCTAAACTTTTCTATTCGAATTTGAATTGATTCTATGCGAAATTCGAATTTCGGAAGATGGCTTCTAAAATTAGAATTTCATATAGAATGAATTTGAATTTGAATAGAAAAGATTAGAATAGAAAATAATAGAAATAGAATAGACTAGAAAAACAATAGAACAGAAGAGAATAAAATATAATATATATATTATATTTTTTTCTATTCTGTTTCATTCTTTTTCTATGCTATTCTTTTTTATGACATTCTAAACTTTTCTATTCGAATTTGAATTCATTCTATACGAAATTCGAATTTTGGAAGATGGCTTCTGAAATTCGAATTTCGTATAGTGAACAGAATATAGAAAATAATAGTAAAGAATAGACTAGAAAAACAATAGAACAGAACAGAATAAAATATAATATATATATTATATCTTATTCTATTCTGTTCTATTGTTTTTCTAGTCTATTCTTTCTACTCTATTCTAATCTTTTCTATTCAAATTTAGATTCATTTTATACGAATATCGAATTTCGGAAGATGGTTTTATATATATATATATATATATATATATATATATATATATATATATATGTATATATATATATATATATATATATATATATATATATATATGTATATATATATATATATATATATATATATATATATATATATATATATATATATATATATATATATATATATATATATATATATATATATATATATATATATATATATATATATATTATTTCTTTCTATTCTGTTCTACTGTTCTATTGTTTTTCTATTTTATTCTTTTCTATTAGAATTTGATTTCATTCTATTTCTATAATTTGAATAGAATAGAAAAGATTAGAATATATTATATATTATTATATATTATATTTTTTCTATTCTGTTCAATTGTTTTTCTATTTTCTACTCTATTCTAATCTTTTCTATTTGAATTCAAATTCATTCTATACAAAATTCGAGTTTCGGAAAATGGTTATATAGAAATAGAAGGAAATCAAATTCTAATAGAAAAGAATAGAATAGAAAAACAATAGAACATATATATACATATATATGTGTGTATATATATATAAATAAAACCATAACCAATACCGAAATTGGAATTTGGTACAGAATGAATTCGAATAGAAAAGATTAGAATAGAATATTTTATATTATTTTCTATTCTGTTCTATTGTTTTTCTATGCTATTCTTTTATATTATTTTCTGTTCTATTCTTATCTAGTCTTTAGTCTTTTCTATTAGAATTCGATTTCATTCTATTTCATTCTGTTTCTGTATAACCATTTTCAGAAATTCAAATTTCGTATAGAATGAATTCACATTCAAATAGAAAGAATTAGAATAAAATAGAAAATAATAGAAAAGAATAGAAAAACAATAGACCAGCATAGAAAAAATAAAAAATAAATAAATATATATATATATATATATATATATATATATATATATATATATATATATATATATATATATATATATCCATCTTCCGAAATTTGAATTTCTTATAAAATGAATTCAAATTTGAATAGAAAAGATTAGAATAGAGTAGAAGAGAAAAGACTAGAAAAACAATAGAACAGAATAGAATAAAATATATATATTATATTTTATTCTGTTCTGTTCTATTGTTTGTCTAGTCTATTATTTTCTATTCTAATCTTTTCTATTCAAATTCAAATTCATTCTATATGAAATTCAAACTTCAGAAGCCATGTTCCGAAATTCGAATTTGAATTTGAATTGAAAAGACTATTATAGAATAGAAAAAAATAGAAAAGAAAAGCATAAAAAAACAATAGAATAGAATAATAAAATATATATATATTCTATTGCTTTATTATTTTATATTCTATCTTATTTTTTTTAGAAAAACATTTTCTATTTTTTTCGAATTCGATTCGAATTTGTCTTCGAATTCGATTTGAATATGTTTTCGAATTCGTTCGTTTTTTCGGATTCGTTTAAATTCTTTACTTTTGTAATTCGGAAATTCGGATGCATCCGAATTTCCGAATAATGAAAAATTAGTCCGAATTTCGATTCGGAACGAAACGAAATGCACATGTCTAGCCAAATTATCCGTAACGAAGATGAGTTGCCTGACCAAACTGGACCCCACGTGACTGCTGCCGCCAGTATTGGATAGATTTCGAACAAAGTAAAAGCGAACTTCGGCAGACGGAAAACCTTTGGGGGCCAACTGCTGGCCAACCATTGACGGCTAAAAATGTCTGCACAACCGACTGAATCGCCAACGTCAGAACACACTCCGGGAGAACTAGCTTTTGGATGCGGGATAAACATAGTGATGCCATTCCAGTCACACAGGAACTGATCCCACATGATTAAATAACTCTGGCATCTGCTAGTAACTTGTCAGCCAAGTCAGAATCCAGATATAGGGGAAGGAGGGCCAGCAATCTGGAAACAAACGCCTTACCCGGAGGAATAATCTTCATAGCGTGATTTAGCATCTCCAAAAGAGACTGCAAGTCCCTCTTGGAACAGACTGGGGATCGGACAAACAGATGAATGGTCTGGCGTATCCTGACCAATTTCTCCAAGGGCAGACTTGCAACCATGAGATTGGAATCAAGAGTGATCCCCAAAAAGGTGATGACTTTGGTCGGACCTTCCATCTTATGTGCAGCTAAAGGGACATTTAACTCTGAAAACAGTCCTGTAAGCGCTTGCAGATCCCTGGGCGGGTCACCAAGGTCTTCCAACAGCAGGAAGTCATCAAGATAATGAATTATCCTCTGACAACCTCTACAATTACCTAAAATCCAATGAAGAGCCTGGGCAAAGGTGTCAAACAAGCAAGGACTGCTTTTCGACCCAAAAGTTACCCAAGTGGCAAAATAATACTGACCGTGCCACTTGATGTCATACCATTGCCACGGAGCAGGACTAATAGAAAGCAGCTTGAAAGCATCAGTAATATATTTGGGCAGCCAAGCACCCCTGCCTAACTGTAAAATATGCTGGATAGCCAAATCCACTGATGAATACCTCAGCGAAAACTACTCAGAGGATGAGAGAATTAAGCTAGGAATATGAGATGAATGAGGCACAGACAAATCATAAATCAAGCAATATTTATTGGAAATTTTTAACAGACCACCCCAATGGGCTAACCCTCCACATACAAAAAGGGTGATGAAAGAAAAGGCCCGATCAGGAACCCCTTGGACACTTCTGCCTGCAACTCATCGACAGTAACTGCCAGTAACTCATCGACAATAGCAGGGTGACTCTCTGCCAACATCAAATTATTACATTCAAAAGACTCGGTTGGAAGGGTGATAAGGCCAGTGTGAAAGCCTGTTGAAAAACCCTCCAACAAAAATTGTCTGAACGCTGGGGATGGGTGGCTTTCCAGGTAAACCCCTAGCAAGGAGATATTGACTTGGCATAGTCATGAAGTACTGAAAGGCTTGACAAGACAGGGTGAGCTCTGAAGCAATTAGAGCAAACATGCAATAGCCTGCATTGGTTGTAGTTGCAACCTGTGTAGCTGAGCTTTACCCAGATAGTGGATGGGTCTACCCATTTTATCCACCTGAGCTGAAAGTCCAGAAGAACCACCAGCCGCTTGCTTGAAGGTCCCCATTTGACTAGAGGACTCACAATTTGGACACCAGTCTGTGGTGTGTGCAGATGACTGGCAGTTAACACATACAGGAGATTTCTGGTTGGCGAAATACCTGCAAAACAGCTTCATGTCAATATTGCCCCAATATGTCACCACCTGGAACTGGGCCCAAGTGGTCGCAACTTTTGCGGCAAAGGATCGATGTTATTCATAAAGAATGAAACTGCTGTTCACAAGTCCACCACCTTGTGAAAGTATGGGTCAAACTCTTCCCTCCTACCCGGACTGACCGAAAAGACAATGTCTCTGAAAATGCTGAATGCCAGTACAAATTCCGGCACGCTGAGCTTGCGACTAAGCCTGGGATCTTTGGTTTTGAGCACCAACGACACCTCCCCACAAGCAAATGACTTGTTTTCAGTAACATCTTGGGCTGCTATTAGCAGCGAGGCTAAGTTGACATCCTTCTCTTCCAAAATATCCTTCTTGATATTGGCAGGGATGAAATGGGCCAGGGACACAGAAGGCAATACCACCAACGGTGAAGGCACTGCCGAAGGTAAAGATATGACATTACTTGCAGCCGGGCTTCGAAGAGCAGGATCTGGGGATGCAGCTGACACTAGACATGTGCGCCGTCAATAAATTCATTTCGTATTAGAATTAACTCGTATTTCGTAATTCATGTCCGCAATTTCATACGAAATACGAATTTTCATTAGGTTTGTTAACTTTTCGTAACAATTATGAATGTTCGTTATGATGAATTTATCATTATGAGGGGCTCCCACCATCCCTGTGCTGTGCTGACTTCCTGGGTTTTTAACTTTTAGGTTTGTTAACTTTTTGTAACAATTACGAATGTTCGTTAGGAATTTGGATCCAAAATTCCTAAACGAAATTTCGTATTTCGTACAAAATTCGGAAGCATAGCAATTTGTATTTCGGATCCTCCCGAATGTACGAATTTACGTAAATTTGTATGAATTTTCGATTTGTACGAAACTAATCGCACATATCTAGCTGACACTCCAGCACTGGCTGACACCATAGCACCAGCTAAGCAGGCTTCAATCACCTCCATCCTATCCTTCAACTGCAGCAAGGAGGTAGAGAGTGTATTCAACACCGTGTGTTTCTACGTCAATCAGTTGTGCACCAATTCGTGTTCTGCGCAGGTAGATTGTAGTGGTTGAGATGGAGTTGGAAACAATAATCTAAATAGTTCAACATTCCTAACTGTAGCTGGGAAAGGAATACCCTTGCGATGAAGCTCCGCAACAAGCCTAGGTGCAGTCCAACTTCTGAATAATGGTGAGTTGCCATGCACCAAACCCCTACGAGGGTTGGTGGGATGAACGCAAATCCGTCACTCTCCGACACGTGTGACATAAAAATATCTAAGGAAAAACTAACTTAGAAAATAAGAACAAGACAAACTGTATCACCAAGAAAAACACCTATACGTGCTTTACTAAGTACAAATGTGAGAGTAGTGAAATGAAACAAGTGACCAATCCATCTAATGTCTATGGAATGAGTGAGCCCAAGAAACCTGCAGCGCAAAGACAGGCAATTTACAAAAGAACACTCTGGGCTACGATACCCACAGACCGTGGTGGGTAGATATGAACTAAATGACTGAGACGTATGACATATGACGTATGGTATACGGGCAAAAAGATTGTAGTCCAAGAATCACTTAAAAACGAAACCTCAGCCTGTATGAATCTGTAGATGTGACAGATCCTGAAATGTAACTAAATCTAACTGAAACCGTGAAATAAGAGGCATACACATGCACCTTGCCGACTCTGCGTGAACGCTGAAATCCACCTGAAACAATATCACATGTACATGCAGTGAAAGCAACTGAACAACAAAGTACAATGAACATAAAATGAAAGCGGATGGAATGGATACTGAGTGACGTGCAGTACCGGATACTCAATGACAGAACACCATGAAATGCCCATCGTGCATGGCTGAGAAAGAACCAACCCATGCACCAGCCAACATAGCGAGGTGCAGGATGAAGGGAACCCCCCACAGCTGGGGCAAATGGACCGAGCCCCTACATGGCCGCATGATAAGCAGCCTGTGGAACTACAAGACCCCACGCAACATCTATCAAGCTGAAGCTTGCCTCCTCCCTTTCCCCGCAAACCCTAACGGTGACATGAAACCCCTGAAGGCCAGCCCACGGTCTTGCCAAGCCACAAAACAGAAGGAATTAACCCACAACAAAAACAGTATGACAAACAGCATGACCAGATAATTCCCCCAACACTATGAAGTCTAGCACATGTTATTGCGGACAATAGGTAGGTTATTTTGAGGGGACAGCAAATTTACACTGTCATACAAGCTGTACACTCACTACTTTACATTGTAGCAAAGTGTCATTTGTTCAGTGTTGTCACATGAAAAGATATAATAAAATATTTACAAAAATGCGAGGGGTGTACTCACTTTTGTGAGATACTGTATGTCATGGGTCTCATTTAAAGTCCCAAAACTCCCATATACCCACATGACAGAATCTGCTTAGGTTAGTTTTGTCTTTTTTCACATGACCCAACACAACTCGATTTGAAGGCAAATATTTTCCATGGGAAAGCATGATGGTGTTTCATATGGGAAATTAGTCATAAATCTGGTTGGCCACAGCCTAAAGTTTAAAGATATCCAAAACTTTATTTTTCTGTTTTTTTGATGCAATAGGGAAAGGTGTCAAGTTTTACTGATACTTGAGGTTGCGTTTTGTTTTGGGGATAACATTTTACCAATCTAAAAATCTGCAACGGGAAAATCAAGGAGGGATAATTCGACAAACAGCATGACCAGATAATTCCCCCAACACTATGAAGTCTAGCACATGTTATTGCGGACAATAGGTAGGTTATTTTGAGGGGACAGCAAATTTACACTGTCATACAAGCTGTACACTCACTACTTTACATTGTAGCAAAGTGTCATTTGTTCAGTGTTGTCACATGAAAAGATATAATAAAATATTTACAAAAATGCGAGGGGTGTACTCACTTTTGTGAGATACTGTATGTCATGGGTCTCATTTAAAGTCCCAAAACTCCCATATACCCACATGACAGAATCTGCTTAGGTTAGTTTTGTCTTTTTTCACATGACCCAACACAACTCGATTTGAAGGCAAATATTTTCCATGGGAAAGCATGATGGTGTTTCATATGGGAAATTAGTCATAAATCTGGTTGGCCACAGCCTAAAGTTTAAAGATATCCAAAACTTTATTTTTCTGTTTTTTTGATGCAATAGGGAAAGGTGTCAAGTTTTACTGATACTTGAGGTTGCGTTTTGTTTTGGGGATAACATTTTACCAATCTAAAAATCTGCAACGGGAAAATCAAGGAGGGATAATTCGTCCCTCCTTGCTTTTCTGATCCTACAGCCTGCCAAATTGACAACCATTGTCTGCATTAGGGATGAGATTAATGTTCAAGTCAAACGTAAGTTCAACTCGAACATTGGGTGTTTGCTTGTTCCCTGAACAACATGGGGAGTTCGCAGGAAATTCAAGCACCGTGGAACGCCCCATAATGCACTGCGAGTTCGCAGTGCATTAGTGCCTGATGATTGGCCAAAGCAT
This sequence comes from Lithobates clamitans, assembly GCA_037952925.1. NCBI lineage: Eukaryota > Metazoa > Chordata > Amphibia > Anura > Ranidae > Lithobates > Lithobates clamitans. The sequence goes on from JBBGZY010000021.1 coordinate 1,404,713, forward strand.
GCACCTGACCTGCATGCTTTGGCCAATAACAGCGCGCTCTGCAGAGAAAGTCATAATTGGCCAAGGCCAGGGTGGCTTTGGCCAATCATTTCTCAGGGGGACTAAGTCCACGCCCCACACTATATAAGGCTGCTTACATAGCGGCCGTGTACAGTGTGTGACTGTGGATGGAGATAGATTAAGCTATATTTGGCAGGTAGGTTAGTTAGTTAGTTAGTTGCAGTGTATTTGATATATATACAGTCAGTCTATATATATATATATATATATATATATATATATATATATATATATATATATATATATTACATATTACAGTCCTGCTTCAGAACAAACAGCATTCAGCCTCCCTGGCTAAAAATTCAGCACTCCTGCTCAGGCCTTACACCTTAGACCTTGGTCTGTCTTCCCCAGACCTGATGCTCAGCACCTCCTGTGCTTGCAGCTTCGTGCTGCACTGGCTCCCTCCTGACTCCTGGGCCAGAGCTCCTGTCTGCCAGGCGGAGCTGTCTCCAAGGATGAGCCCTGGACTCTCTTCCTGAGGGGAATATAAACCCAGCCCACAAGTGTGCAATCATCGTGCCTGTCTTTACAAAAACCAGGCTGAAGGTGCTAATACACACCGTGACCTGGGGTTGCCTCTCCACAATATATATACTCTGCATTTAGCATAGACTATATATTCAGTTTATACTCTATATTCAGGCAGTGCAGGTAGTGTATTTGATATATATATAATATACAGTCTAATATATAAATATATATATATATATATATATATATATATATATATATATATATATATATATATATATATATATACAGTATCTCACAAAAGTGAGTACACCCCTCACATTTTTGTAAATATTTTATTATATCTTTTCATGTGACAACACTGAAGAAATTACACGTTGCTACAGTGTAAAGTAGTGAGTGTACAGCTTGTATAACAGTGTAAATTTTCTGTCCCCTCAAAATCAACTCAACACACAGCTACTAATGTCTAAACTGCTGGCAACAAAAGTGAAAATGTCCAAACTGCTTGTATAACAGTGTAAATTTTCTGTCCCCTCAAAATCAACTCCACACACAGCTACTAATGTCTAAACTGCTTGCAATAAAAGTGAAAATGTCCAAACTGGGCCCAATTAGCCATTTTCCCTCCCCAGTATCATGTGTATTGTTAGTGTTACAAGTTCCCAGGTGTTAATAGGTAGCAGGTGTGACAAATTTGGTGTTATCGCTCTCACTCTCTCATATTGGTCACTGGAAGTTCAACATGGCACCTCATGGCAAAGAACTCTCTGAGAATCTAATAAAAAGAATTGTTGCTCTACATAAAGATGGCCTAGGCTATAAGAAGATTGCCAAGACCCTGAAACTGAGCTGCAGCATGGTGGCCAAGACCATACAGCGGTTCAACAGGATAGGTTCCACTCAGAACAGGCCTCGCCATGGTCGACCAAAGAAGTAGAGTGCACGTGCTCAGCGTCATATCCAGAGGTTGTCTTTGGGAAATAGACATATGAGTGCTGCCAGCATTGCTGCAGAGGTTGAGGGGGTGGGGGGTCAGCCTGTCAGTGCTCAGACCACACGCCACACACTGCAACAAATTGGTCTCCATGGCTGTCGTCCCAAAGGGAAGCCTCTTCTAAAGATGATGCACAAGCAAGCCTGCAAACAGTTTGCTGAAGAGAAGCAGACTAAGGACATGGATTACTGGAATCATGTCCTGTGGTCTGATGGGACCAAGATAAACTTATTTGGTTCAGATGGTGTCAAGCTTGTGTGGCAGCAACCAGGTGAGGAGTACAAAGACAAGTGTGTCTTGCCTACAATCAAGCATGGTGGTGGGAGTGTCATGGTCTGGGGCTGTATGAGTGCTGTCGGTACTGGAGAGCTACAGATCATTAAGGGAACCATGAATGCCAACATGTACTGTGACATACTGAAGCAGAGCATGATCTCCTCCCTTTGGAGACATGGCCACAGGGCAGTATTCCAACATGATAACGACCCCAAACACATCTCCAAGACGACCACCGCTTTGCTAAAGAAGCCAAGGGTAAAGGTGATTGACTGGCCATGTCTCTATACCTAAACTCTATTGAGCACCTGTGGGGTATCCTCAAATGGAAGGAGGAGGAGCACAAGGTCTCTAACATCCAGCAGCTCCGTGATGTCATCATGGAGGAGTGGAAGAGGACTCCAGTGGCAACCTGTGAAGCTCTGGTGAACTCCATGCCCAAGAGGGTTAAGGCAGTGCTGGAAAATAATGGTGGCCACACAAAATATTCACACTTTGGGCCCAATTTAGACATTTTGACTTAGGGGGTGTACTCACTTTTGTTGCCAGCGGTTTAGACATTAATGGCTATGTGTTGAGTTATTTTGAGTGGACAGAAAATTTATACTGTTTTATACAAGCTGTACACTCACTACTTTACATTGTAGCAAAGTGTCATTTCTTCAGTGTTGTCACATGAAAAGATATAATAAAATATTTACAAAAATGTGAGGGGTGTACTCGCTTTTTTGAGATAATGTATATACACGCAACAAAAAACAAAAGAGCCCATGGGACTTTTGCAGTGTCACACCTCAGACATCAAAAGTAAAATTTATAAAGAATTTATTAACAAATGTTAAAAAACAACACATTATACAGGCATTAATAATTATCATGAGTACATGGGTGAATTTGTATAAAAATTTATATGAAAAAAACCTTTCCATGGAACCTAGATATACCATGAAGATAACTGCCAATAGGCTGAAACAACTGTGTTGTAGGTCTCAACGCGTTTTGCGAGGAGGATCTCGCTTTTTCAGAAGAAGCACAGGAAAGTATAGTTAGGGAAGAAAGCTTAGTCTACTAACACCTGGTAGGTGGTAGACTATGAAGTTGTCAGGGCTGGGCACAGCCCTTCCTTCTCTGAGCTGACTGCTCAGCTGTCAGCTAATTGCCAGCTTCTATCTCTCCACAGTGACTCACCTGTTGATGATATCCTGCTCATCAGTCCTGCCTACTTAAGCCGTCCAGTCCAGATGATCTCTGCCTTCGTCTTGGTCACATCTCTAGAGACACTCTCCTGTGTTCCTGTTAAAGACTTGCTTGGCTGACATTCCTTCTGGCTCCAGATCCTGCTTGCTGTTCTACTGCACTGTTCTCTGGCTCCCTGACGTTTTGGCTTGTCTAACTATCTGTTCTGGTTCGTGAATTCTGGCTATGCTTTGACTACGTTTACTTTGTTTACCTTTCTTTATTGTTATTAAACAAGTGTGATTTAACTGTACTTCTGTCTCAGTTTGATTCATGGTTTATGACAGAAGTAGAAGAGGGATTGATGTATTCCAATACAAATAATCATCCATAGATAACAGACTTCCAGCAGAAAGGTAAAAAAATGTAATACTATAAAAATATATAATAAAATGCCACCAGTTCCACCAGTCTTCCATTGGGAGCTGTCCATCTTTCATCTGGCCACTATACTCTTTGGTCTGTCTCCCCTCAGGGTTCGGGGTTATAAAACCCTTTGTTGGTTTCACACCCATTGTCCAAGCTCCGGTCCTTGAGCTCTTCACTGTTTTACCTCTCCCTGCCCCGTCACAGCTCCCAGTGGAAGACTGGCGGAACCAGTGGCATTGTATTATATATTTTTATATTATTACATTTTTATACCTTTTTACTGCAAGTCTATTATCTATGGGTGATTATTTGTATTGGAATACAGCAATTCCTCACCTACTTCATAGTCTACCACCTACCAGGTGTTAGTAGGCTAGGCTTTCTTCACTAACTATACTTTACTGTGCTTCTCCCGAAGAAGCGAGATCCTCCTTGTGAAACGCGTCAAGACATATAGCACAGTTGTTCCAGCCTATTGGCAGTTATCTTCATGGCATATCTAGGTTCCATGGAAAGGTTTTTTCATATCCATTTTCATGCAATTTCACTTATGTACTGATGATAATTATTTATGTCTGTATTATGTGTTGTTTTTAAACATTTGTTAATAAATTCTTTATAAATGTTACTTTTGATGTCTGAGGTGTGACTCTACAAAAGTCCCATGGGCTATTTATACTCTGCATTTAGAGTAGAACACCAACACCTAAGGCCCAATTTTTCAGCATATAAAGTGCAGTCCGTATACTATATATACTGCAGTTCAGAGTATATAGTGCAGTCAGTGTAGTATACAGTTGTGCTCATAAGTTTACATACCCTGGCAGAAAGCATGATTTCTTGGCCATTTTTCATAGAATATGAATGATAACACAAAAACATTTCTTTCACTCATGGTTAGTTTTTGTCTGAAGCCATTTATTATCAATCAACTGTGTTTACTCTTTTTAAATCAATGTATAAATCAATAATAAATGTTTGGCCTTGGTACAGACACAGAAGGTGGCACACACACAGGTTAAAATGGCGAATAAAGGTTAATTTTTCACATTTGTGGCTTTTTAAATCACATTTAAATCACAATTAATGTCTGTGTATAAATAGTCAATGAGTTTGTTAGCTCTTACATGGATGCACTAAGCAGGCTAGACACTGAGCCAGGAGGAGGTAGAAAAGAACAGTCAAAAGACCTGCATAAGGTAATGAAACTTTACAAAGATGGAAAAGGATATAAAAAGATATCCAACGCCTTGAATATGCCAGTCAGTATTGTTTAATCACTTATCAAGAAGTGGAAAATTAGGAGCTCTTTTGGTACCGAGCCAAGGTCAAGGTAAACCAAGAAAGATTGCAGCCACAACTGGCAGAAGAATTGCTCAGGATACAAAGAAAACCCACAGGTAACCGTAGGAGAAATACAGGCTGCTCTCCAAAAAGAAGGTGTGGTTGTTTTTAACCACTTCCTGACTGCCGCATGCCGATGTACGTTGGCATAATGGCACTGGTAGGTAAATGGGCGTACCTGTACCTCCCTCTTTCCCCGTGGGCGGGGGACGCTATCGCGCCCCCCCCCTCGTTCCAGCGGCGGTCGGGTTCGTTAGGGGAGTGATCAGTCTCCAGGGCGAGACCAATGATTTATGGTCTGGCCCTGGCGATCGCTCCCAACGAATTAAAACCTTCCCCTGCCTGTGTAAGTATAAACATAGGCAGGAGGAAGTGATGTCATCTCTCCTCGTGGAGTCTTTTCGATTCCAGTGAGAGAGAGGAGACATCTAAACGTGAGTTGCACCAACAGTGCACTGATATGAGCACATATAGGTACACTTTCCACCCCCTGATCACCCCCATATCGCCCCCCAGTTAAATCTTTCACTCCCTATCACTGTGTCATCAATTGTAGTTTTCAGATTTTTCACTGATCAGTGCATTGGTGTCATTTGTGACTTCAGTAAGTGTTAGGACAGTTAGTAGTAGCCCCTGTTAGGTCTAGGTTACCCCCTAAACCCCCTAATAAAGGTTTAACCCCTTGATCACCCCCCAGTTATTCCTTTCACCTCCTGTCGCCAGTGTCACTAATCGATCGCCATATTTGTGTCACTGGTGACGCTAGTTAGTCAGTTAGGTGATTAGATTCACCGTCAGGTTTTTATAGCCTCAGGCACCCCCATATACTGCCTAATAAAGGTTTTAACCCCCTGGTTAACCCTTTCACCCCCTGTCGCCAGTGTCACTAATCGCTGTATTTGTGTCACTGGTGACGCTAGTTAGTTAGTCAGGTGATTAGTTTCACCGTCAGGTTTTTATAGCCTCAGGTACCCTCATATTGACTACCTAATAAAGGTTTTAACCCCCTGGTTAACCCTTTCACCCCCTGTCACCAGTGTCACTAATCGGTCGCCGAATGATTGTCACTGGTGACGCTAGTTAGTTACGTAGTCAGGTGATTAGTTTCACTGTCAGGTTTTTATAGCCTCAGGTACCCCCATATATTACCTAATAAAGGTTTTAACCCCCTGATTGCCCCTAGTTAACCCTTTCACCCGTCACCAGTGATCGGCGTATTAGTGTTACGGGCGACACTGGTTAGTTTGCTTTTTATAGCATCAGGTCACCCGCCATATATTACCCAATGAGGGTTTAACCCCCTGACCGATCGCCCGGCGGGTGATATAAGTTAGGTTTTAGCATCAGTCAGGGTTTGCGTCGTCCCAAGCAGCGTCAGATTAATGTCAGTAGCGCTAACACCCACGCACCATACACCTCCCTTAGTAGTATAGATTCTGAACAGATCAATATCTGATCAGATCTATAATAGTGTCCCCAACGCAGTGTTAGCGGGATCAGCCCAGATACCTGCTAGCACCTGCATTTAGCCCCTCTGCCCAGCCCAGCCCACCCAAGTTCAGTGTCAATAAATCACTGTCACTTACAAAACACACACACATAACTGCAGTGTTCCCAGAGTCAGGCCTGATCCCTGCGAACGCTAACAGTTTTTTTGGTAGCGTTTGAATCAGTTGCTGTCAGGAGCTTTTTTACCTGTGAATCTCACTAGTGTACCAGTAAATTTAGAGACCAAAATGTCAAATCAAAGGTACACTAGTGAAGAGGTCTGCACGTTTCTGAGCATGACAGATAGTGGAGAGGAAGTCACTCATCTGTCAGATTTGGGCTCAGAATACAAACTGTAAACAGCAGTGGCACCCTGACAGATAGCTGTGATGACGAAGTTATGGTCCCTGCCAAGGTCAGGCGTACCAGACCCCATTCTTCTAATGTTGTTGAGGTGTAAGAACCGCAGGGCTCTCGTATGGAGCATTGAGCCAGTACTTAGTGCCACTCATCCTTCTGGTGAACTGGCAAGCAAAAGTAGTTGTTGTTTTATTGTTCTCTCTCTCTATTCTCTCTCTATTGTTCTGCTCTTTTTTACTGTATTCTACAATGCAATGTTTTCTTGTTGCCATGTTTTATCATGTTTGCTTTTCAGGTATTTAATTCTTTTATACTTTACTTTTTACTGTGTTTTATTGTTAACCATTTTTTGTTTTACGGTACACCATTCAGCTGCAGCACGGGTTTATTTATCTTGACAGCAACAGCGTTTGCTCCCACGATATGTAAAGCCGTGACTCCAGTGCTGTCGGAGGTGATTTCACAACCACAGTTAAAAAAAAGAGCATATATGCCGAAGCATGGGGGCAGGGATGGAGGAGCAATTTGCTCCTAACATTAGGGGCGGATGCCCCCATGCTTCGGCATATATTTTTTAGGCACAGATTGCATTAAAAAATGTTTTATTTTTACTATGTTTTATTGTATTTGCTTTGCAGGTATGGTAAGTCTTACTGTTATACTGTAATGTTACTTTGTTTTATTGCTAACCATCATTTGCTTAGCAGGTACGCCATTCAGCTGCAGCACTGATTTATCCATCTTGACAGCAACAACGTTTGCTCCCACGATACGTGAATCAGCGACTCAAGCGATGTAGGAGGTGATTTCAACACCACAGTTTAAAGAAAATGGTGCATGTATGCCCATCATTAGAAGTGGGTGGATGAAGGGCGGTATTCTAATGGTGGGCATACCCACCAATTAGTATCCTTTTTTTGTTCAGCCCACAGGCTGTATGAAAAAAAGAACATTACAATGACAAGGACCAGCAACGTACTTGTATTGTTATACCAGAATGATGCCTGCAGGTTTAGGTATCATCTTAGTATCATTCTTTTCAGCCAGCGGTCGGCTTTCATATAAAAGCAATCCTAGTGGCTAATTAGTCTCTAGACTGCTTTTATAAGCAGTGGGAGGAAACATCCCCCCCTCCCTCTTCCATGGTTTTCTCGGGCTCTCCTGGGAACCCAAGAATGCGGCCGGTGGTTCCGCCAACTGACCATAGATGTGATTAGAGACCAGAATGGCTCCAATCAGCTCTATGGCCTAAGAACCCGGAAGTTACAAGCATTTCATGACTTAGGTTTCGCCGGATATAAACAGCGAGATTGGGAAATTGGCAAAGCATTTTATCACACCGATCTTGGTGTGGTCTGACGCTTTGAGGGCAAAGGAGAGATCTAGGGTCTAATAGACCCCAATTTTTTCAAAAAAGAGTACCTGTCACAACCTATTTCTATCATAGCAGATATTTACATTCCCTGAGATAACAATAAAAATGATTTAAAAAAAAATTAAAATATAATAGAAAAGCAAAATAAATAATTAAAAACAAAAAAAAGCACCCCCGCCCCCCCCTCCCCCCGTGCTCATGCGCAAAGGCAAACGCAAGCGTCGGTCTAGTGTAATATGTAAACAGCGATTGCACCATGCATGCAAGGTATCACCACGAAGGTCAGATCAAGGGCAGTAATTTTAGCAGTAGACCTCCTCTGTAAATCTAAAATGGTAACCTGTAAATGCTTTTAAAGGCCTTTAATAAATGATCATCTTTTTTATTCCATCAAACATTTGGGCAATATAGTGTGTTTTAGTGCATTTAAATTAAAAAAGTGTGTTTTTTCCTAAAAAATTGCATTTGAAAAATCGCTGCGCAAATACTGTGTGTAAAAAAAAATTGCAAAACCCACCATTTTAATCTGTAGGCCCTTTGCTTTAAAAAAATATATAATGTTTGGGGGTTCAAAGTAATTTTCTTGCAAAAAAATAAAATGTTTTCATGTAAACAAAAATTGTCAGAAAGGGCTTTGTCTTCAAGTGGTTAGAAGAGTGGGTGATGTGTGACATAAGCTTGTAAATGTTGTGGATAAAATGCCAGGACAGTTCAAAACCCACCGAAATTACCCCTTTTTGGAAAGTAGACACCCCAAGCTATTTGCTGATAGGCATGTTGAGTCCATGGAATATTTTATATTTTATACGAGTATATTTTATATTTTATATACATACAAGTTTTGGGAAAATTACACTTTTCTTTTTTTGCAGAAAGTTGTCACTAAATGATATATTGTTCAAACATGGCATGGTTATATGTGGAAATACACCAGAAAAAACATTCTGCTGCTTTTCCTGAGTACAGGAATACCTCATGTGTGAGACTTTTTGGGAGCCTAGCCGTGTACAGGACCCTGAAAACCAATCACCACCTTCACGATTTCTAAGGGTGTAAATTTTTGATTTCACTCCTCACTACATATCACAGTTCCTGTGGCAGCTGTGGCTGAAATCTTTTTTGATCTACCTGACCTTGGCTTGGTATCAAGAGATCTCCAAAATGTCAACTTCTTATTAAGTGATTGAACAGTCCTAACTTGCATATTCAAGGCTTTGGATATGTTTTTATATCCTTTTCCATCTACTTCCATCTATCCATTACATTCTGCTGCTTTTCCTGAGTACAGGAATACCTCATGTGTGAGACTTTTTGGGAGCCTAGCCGTGTACAGGACCCTGAAAACCAATCACCACCTTCAGGATTTCTAAGGGTGTAAATTTTTGATTTCACTCCTCACTACATATCACAGTTTTAAAGGCCATAGAATGCCAAGATAGCACAACCGCCCCCCCCCCAAGACCCCATTTTGTAAAGTAGACACCCCAAGCTATTTGATGAGAGGCATGTTGAGTACATGGAATATTTTATATTTTGCCACAAGTTGCGGGAAAATTAATATTTTTTTTTACACAAAGTTGTCACTAAATGATCTATTGCTCAAACATGCCATATGTGAAATTACACCCCAAAATACATTCTGCTGCTTCTTCTGAGTATGGGGATACCACATGTGTGCGACTTTTTTGGAGTAAAATGGTGTAAAATGATGATTTCACTTCCTCACTACCTATCACAGTTTCGGAGGCCATAAAATGTCAAGATAGCCCCCTAAATGACTCCATTTTGGAAAGAAGACACTTCAAGCTTTTTGCTGAGAGGCATGATGTGTCCATGGAATATTTGATATTTTGCCACAGGTTTCGGGAAAATTAAAGTTTTTTTTTTTACACAAAGTTGTCACTAAATGATATATATATATGGCATGGTTATATGTGGAATTACACCCCAAAATACATTCTTCTGCTTCTCCTGAATATGGGGATACCACATGTGTGAGACTTTTTGGGAGCCTAGCAGCATACAAGACCCCAAAAAACAAGCACCGCCTTCAGGCTTTCTAAAGGCATATAATTGTGATTTTACTCCTCACTACCTATCCTGAAATGTCCAGATAGCACAACCCGCCCCCAAATGACCCCATTTTGGAAAGTAGACACCCCAAGGTATTTGCTAAGAGGCATGGTGAGTATTTTGCAGCTCTCATTTATTTTTGAAAATGAAGAAAGAAAAGAAAAAAAATTTTTTTTTTTCAATTTTCAAAACTTTGTGACAAAAAGCAAGATCTGCAAAATACTCAAGATGCTTCTCAGCAGATAGCTTGGGGTGTCTACTTTCCAAAATGGGGTCATTTGGGGGGGGGGTGTGCTATCTGGGCATTTCATGGCCTCCGAAACTGTGATAGGCAGTGAGGAGTGAAATCACCATTTTACGCCCTTAGAAAGCCTGAAGGCGATGATTGGTTTTCGGGTCCTGTACGTGGGTAGACTGCCAAAAAGTTCCACACATGTGGTATCCCTATACTCAGGAGAAGCAGCAGAATGTATTTTGGGGTGTAATTCCACATATAACCACGGCATGTGTGAGCAATATATAATTTAGTGACAACTTTGTGTTATTTTTTTTTTGTTATTTTTCAATCACTTGTGACAAAAAAATAAAATATTCAATGGACTCAACATGCCTCTCAGCAATTTCCGTGGGGGGTCTACTTTCCAAAATGGGGTAATTTAGGGGGGTTTGAACTGACCTGCCATTTTAGCACCTCAAGAAATGAGATAGATAGTCATAAACTAAAAGCTGCATAAATTCCAGAAAATGTACCCTAGTTTGTAGACACTATAACTTTGCGCAAACCAATAAATATATGCTCATTCACTTTTTTTTTTTACCAAAGACATGTGGCTGAATACATTTTGGCCTAAATGTATGACTAAAATTGAGTTTATTAAATTTTAGTCATACATTTATAACAAAAATTAGAAAATTCCATTTTTCTTCAAAATTTTTGGTCTTTTTCCGTTTATATCGCAAAAAATAAAAATCGCAGAGGCAATCAAATACCATCAAAAGAAAGCTCTATTTATGGGAAAAAAAGGACGCAAATTTCGTTTGGGTACAGCATTGCATGACTGGGCAATTACCAGTTAAAGCAGCACAGTGCCAAATTGTAAAAAGTGTTCTGGTCATTGAGCAGCCAAATCCTCCGGGGCTGAAGTGGTTAAGGAGCACGGTTCTGCGATATTTGAACAAAAAAGAGCTGCATGGTTGAGCTGCAAGAAGGAAGCCTTTACTGAGCCAATGCCACAAAAAAAGCCAATGAGGCATGTCAAGTTGTTGTTGGGCATATTGTAACCAGGCTTTTTTTGTGGAACTTGTACAGTAAAGGCTTCTTTCTGGCAACTTGACCATGCAGCTTTTTTTTTGTTTAAGTATCAACGTATTGTGCTCCTTAAAAACAACCACACCATCTTTTTCCAGAGCAGCCTGTATTTTTCCAGAGGTTACCTGTGGGGTTTTTTTTGTATCCCAAACAGTTCCTGTGGCAGCTGTGGCTGAAATCTTTTTTGATCTACCTGACCTTGGCTTGGTATCAAGAGATCCCCAAAATTTCAACTTCTTATTAAGTGATTGAACAGTCCTAACTTGCATATTCAAGGCTTTGGATATGTTTTTATATCCTTTTCCATCTTTGTAAAGTTTCATTACCTTGTTACGCAGGTCTTTTGACTGTTAATTTCTACCTGCTCATGGCTCAGTGTCTAACCTGCTTAGTGCATCCATGTGAGAGCTAACAAACTTATTTATTATTTATACACAGACATTATTTGTGATTTAAAAAGCCACAAAGGTGGGAAATTAACCTTTAATTAAGCCATTTTAACCTGTGTGTGCCACCTTCTGTGTCTGTAAAACAAGGTGGTAGTAACTGTAAGCGAAACTACTTAAGTGCACACGCTGGCTGAAATGTTTCGCTAAATAAGCAATAAGTCCATAAATAGTTCAAGGGTTAATCGTGGCAGATCAATGGCGGCTTCTGTCCCCAGAGAGCTGGCTCTGTGTTTAGGCAAGAAGAAGGTAGAGAAGAAAGCGCCACCTGAGTGTATTATTAGAGACAGCTTTTAATGGAACAAATAAAATCACACTTACAGAAAACAGGAAATACAAAGGCTCATCTGTGTGTCAGTGGTCCATAGGGAAGCCTCAGATCCGGATCCGTTTTTCTATGCAGAGATGGGAAGCTGCAGTCGCTGTTGCTGCTCAGCCTGGAGCAGATCCTGTGGCCATCAGGAAGAAGCTGGGGCTGAGGTCACGGGTCATGGGATTACTTCCAGGGAGGACTCCACAGAGAGAGAAGGGTTGGATAGGCAGGCTACGCGCACGGAGCTGCTGCTCCTTCTATTGGCCTGAGGTGGAAGTGTCAGTTTGGTGCTATTTATATGCTGGTGCTGTGGAACAACAAGTCCCAGCGCTAGTCATAAAGAGCATAAAAACGGGAATTTAAGTTGGGCAGTATATAATAACGAATATATAAAATGTATAAATACAAAATAAACTATTTAAAATATAATTTAAACATATGTAAAAAATGCAGTAAAAACAATATTAACTAATGGAACACTATACTTGTGGATACTTTGTAAAAGCAGGATTGGGGCTATTTTAATGATTAGGCATGCATGCAAGGAGAACAAATAGGTATGTAGAACGTATGTAAATGTGCCCAAGCACATGTACGCATAACCTGCATAAGAATGCACACGTGGATGCACATACGTGCAAGTCTCATCTAGCGCAATGCAAGTGGGCACCATGTAAAGAGGCAAGGTGTGTCATATAGACATGTATCTAAAAGATACACATATATACGCATGTATAGATATAATAAAACATGCGTGCATCCTTATGCACACAAACACGCATAGATACATGTATACATGAATGCGTGCACACAGATGCAGGCATGTACGTAAAATGTATAGAGGAAGTAGTGCGTGATTAAATTAAACAAATAATTTTTAATATTAGTGGGAGTGTCATCCCAGATGATTACTATGTCGTCAATATATCGACCATAGTACATCACGTGGGCGGCAAAGGGGTGGTCAGCTGCGAGATACAAGTTTTCCCAGTATCAGAATAGTTATGTTTAAGGCAGAATATTAGGGCCTCAAGGATAAAGTGGGGTGACATTGTTACTTTCGTGCAATATTGCAATCTCAACACCTTGGGACTATCTTTTTCCCATGTGGCTGATCCCAATATGCTAGCATTTCTAGATCTTGAACTCTGTCATGACAATGGAATAATATAATTGCAAAGAATTTTATCAAACCCACTGCAGACAATTGCTTTATACACTACGATAGCTGCCACCATCCCAGGTGGGTCAATAACATCCCTCAAAGCCAGTTTTGCCGATTGTGTAGAAATTGCACCAGAGACTCTGACTACGACATCCAAGGCCAACTTCTTTCCAAAAAATTTCTAGACAAAGTATACCCTACCTCACTCATAGATGAGGCCCTCGAAAAATACCGTAATTTACCCACACGCTCTCGTACCGTAACATCTGCCATCAAAGCACCAACAAGATTCATTACACAATTTCATGGAAAATATAGAAAAATGGAAAAAATATTAGCCGCACACTGTTCTATCCTACTAGAAGATCTCCAACTAAGGGCCACTGTTGACACCAAACTCAAAGTGGCATATAGAAAATCTAGAAATATAAAAAGTAAAATCGCACCCAGCAAAATCAAGTCTGTTCAACCCATTTTATCACAACCTGTCCGCATCTCACTTATAGGGATGTATCAATGCAAAAAACTCCTCTGCTTAACCTGCCAGTTTGTACATCATGGCCAGAAAACTTTTACTGTCAAAGGGAAGAAGTACACCTTAAAGAAATTCTACAAATGTTCCACAGACTACGTCATATACTGCCTTATCTGTCTGTCTGGACAATTTTATGTTGGCAGAACCATCAGAGAACTTAGGGCACGTTTTGGTGAACATAGGCACTTCATTGAAAAGGGCCATGATCATCATAGCATTCCTAAACACTTCCTAACACACCACGGCCAATCTACAGTTGGTCTTGGAGTGTGGGTAATCGAGTCCATTCCAGCTACATACCCAGAGGCCGAGCGATACAAATGCTTATGCCAACAGGAAACATATTGGATACTTTAACTCTAGGGGGGTTAAACGAGGACATTGAAGTGCATACATTGTTATGAGTAACCTTGTTTCCTCATGAGATCCTCCCAATTGATGTATTCCTGTCTTGTATATTGTACAATTATTATTCCCCTGTCCCTTCATTTATAGCTGACATCCCCTATACTTTTTTGATCTACATAGTAAGTACCATAGCACTATACAAAAGATCGGCCGAACCCGTTTGTGAAAAACAAACATTCGGCCGTGAGCGCAAAGGATAATGCCATCATGTAATGACCGATAAATCGTTCAGTGGACATAAATTAATGCATTTTTTGTTTGTTTTTTTACATATACCTAGTGCAGACAGTTCGGATGGGAAACACATTAACCTTTCAATTTATCGTTCAATTTCCAAACTTGTCCTTTGTTTTTTCAGCTCAAAAACGTCCCAAAGATTATCGATTTTGTGCCCATTAACTGGCGGAAAAACGAACGAATGGTCTAAATGACCGAATTTCAGCCGATTTTTCGTATAGTGTATGGCCAGCATAAGACCCATAAAGTTTTCAGTGAATAAGTTCTCTCAAATATCTTCCAATAGCCACTTCCTGTATACATTTTACGTACATGCCTGCGTGTGCACGCATTCATGTATACATGTATCTATGCGTGTTTGTGTGCATAAGGATGCACGCATGTTTTATTACATCTATACATGCATTTATATGTGTATCTTTTAGATACATGTCTATATGACACACCTTGCCCCTTTACATGGTGCCCACCTGCATTTCGCTAGATGAGACATGTGTGTGCATCCACCTGTGCATCCACCTGTGCATTCTTATGCGGGTTATGTGTACATGTGCTTAGGCACATTTGCATACGTTCTACATACCTATTTGTTCTCCTTGCATGCATGCCTAATCATTAAAACAGCCCCAATCCTGCTTTCATAAAGTATCCACAAGTATAGTGATCCATTAGTTATAATTGTTTTTATTGCATTTTTTACATATGTTTAAATTGTATTTTAAATAGTTTATTTTGTATTTATACATTTTATATATTCGTTATTATATATTGCCCAACTTAAATTCCAGTTTTTATGCTCTTTATGACTAGCGCTGGGACTTGTTCTACAGCACTAGCATATAAATAGCACCATACTGACACTTCCACCTCAGGCCAATAGAAAGAGCAGCAGCTCAGAGCGCATAGCCTGCCTATCCAACCCTTCTCACTCTGTGGAGTCCTCCCCCAGACGTGATCTCATGACCCGTGACCTCAGCCCCAGCTTCTTCCTGATGGCCACAAGATCTGCTCCAGGCTGAGCAGCAACAACAACTGCAGCTTCCCATCTCTGCATAGAAAAACGGATCCAGATCTGAGGCTTCCCTACGGACCACTGACACACAGATGAGCCTTTGTATTTCCTGTTAGTATGATTTTATCTGTGCCATTAAAAGCTGTCTCTAATACTACACTCAGGTGGCGCTTCCTTCTCTACCTTATTCTTACCTTCTGTGTCTGTACCAAGGCCAAACATTCCAGGGTATGTAAACTTTTGATCAGGGTCATTTGGGTAGTTTCTGTTGTCATTATGATTTCAAAAGAGTAAACACAGTTGATTGATAAAAAAAATGGCTTCAGCCACACACTAACTATGAGTGAAAAATGGCCAAGAAATCATAAATTCTGCCAGGGTATGTAAACTTATGAGCACAACTGTATATAATACAGTGCAGGGTATATAGTGCAGTGTACAATATATAATATAGTGTATTGAAGTGGTTAAGGGGAGCCCTATGACAGAATTAAGAAAAAACAGCATGGGTTCCCCAATCCATACCAGGCCCTTTGGGTCTAGTATGGATTTTGGGGGGACCCCCACGCCATTTAAACAAATTTTTTTTGGCATGGAGTTCCCCTTAATATTCATACCAGACCTGAAGGGCCTGGTATGGAATGGGGGGGGACCCACGTTGTTTTTTTCAATGATTTCAAAGGAGTTGGCAATACATTACAGCCGTGAGCAATTTTAAATTACATTTTTTCCTTTAGAAATATCATTTTGCTGCGCAGGGGCGGATCAAGAGTCTAGTCTGGGGAGGGGCACTGCCAGAAAATACGTTTTTTGGGGGGAATTTATCAGGGAAATGGCTGGTGTTGGCGCTTCAATCATCACAGCACCATGGTTGTTATGGTGTCAGGATGATTGAAGCGCATTTTTTCTATTATTACATTGTTATATAAAATGAAATAGTTCAACTCACCATAATGCAGAATCAGTGGGAGCCCCAAGCGTGTCACTTGCCACGTTGCCTGCCACCAGATGCGGATTGTCACTTGCCACTTCACCTGCCACACGTTGCAGATTGTCACTTGCCATGTCACTTGCCCCAGATGTGGATTGTCACTTTCCTGCTACAATTGTCACTTGCCACATCGCCTGCCACCAGATGCAGATTGTCACCTTGCCACGTCACCTGCCACACATTGTGGATTGTCATTTGCCACATCCCCCGTCACACATTGCAGATTGTCACTTTCCACATCACCTGCCCCCAGATGCAGATTGTCACTTGCCTGCTACAATTGTCACTTGCCACGTCACCTGCCACCAGATGCGGTTTGTCACTTGCCACATCACCTGCCACCAGATGCGTATTGTCACTTGCCACGTCACCTGCCATCAGATGCGGTTTGTCACTTGCCACGTCACCTTGCCACCAGATGCGGATAGTCACGTCGCCTGCCACACATTGCGAATTGTCACTTGCCACATCGCCTGCCACCAGATGCAGATTGTCACCTTGCCACGTCACCTGCCACACATTGTGGATTGTCATTTGCCACATCCCCTGTCACACATTGCAGATTGTCACTTTCCACGTCACCTGCCCCCAGATGCAGATTGTCACTTGCCTGCTACAATTGTCACTTGCCACGTCACCTGCCACCAGATGCGGTTTGTCACTTGCCACGTCACCTGCCACCAGATGCGGATTGTCACTTGCCACGTCACCTGCCATCAGATGCGGTTTGTCACTTGCCACGTCACCTTGCCACCAGATGCGGATTGTCACGTCGCCTGCCACACATTGCGGATTGTCATTTGCGACGTCACCTGCCACCAGATGAAGATTGTCACTTGCCACATCATCTGCCACACGTTGCGGATTGTCACTTGCCTGCTACAGCTACAATTGTCACTTTCTGTTTCCCAGAGGGTGAGGCAGCAGATTACCAGTCAGGCAGCAGAGAGATGATGTAATCTCTCTGCTGCCCATAGCTACCTGCACAGTGAGGGCGGAACTGCAGGGATGCAGGGTGGCCGGTGAGAGAGGATGTCATCTCTCTGCTCCCCCGCCCGCCGGCTCCCTGCTTGGCCAGCAACCCGGCCGCTCTCTAAATGTCACCAGCAGCCAGCCTGGCCGTCCGCTCTCATCCGCCCACCCCACTGTCAGGCTTAGACTGTCACCAGCTCCCCCGGCCGTCCGCTCTCTCACCCGCCCACTGTTAGTGACTGACAGTGGGCAGGTGAGAGAGCGGACAGCTGGGGGGGCTGGTGATAGTCTGAGACTGACAGTCAGTCTCAGACTGTCACCCGCCCGGCCGTCCGCTCTCTCTCTCCCGCGGACCCAGCTGCCTGCCCTCTCCCCAGCATTCTCGGAGGGGGCAATTGACCCATTACCCCCCCCCGGATCCGCCCCTGTTGCTGCGGTACTGTTCTAAACATGGGGAAAATGCGCTACTTCACAGGCAGACTAAGGGGACCGCCCAGGCACGATATTTACCCACCTCAATACAATGCACTTACACCCCCTTCCTGCCCAGACCAATTTTCAGCTTTCAGCGCTCTCATACATTGAATGACAATTACTCAGTCATGCAACACTGTCCATATGAAATTTGCATCCTTTTTTCACACAAATAGAGCTTTCTTTTGGTGGTATTTAATCACTAGTGTTTTTTTTATTTTTTGTGCTATAAATAAAAAAGGCCGTAAATTTTGGGAAAAAATGCCTTTTTCTTTGTTTCTGTCATACAATTTTGCAAATTAGTATTTTTTCTTCATAAATTTTGGCCAAAATTTATACTGCTACATATCTCTGGTAAAAATAAGTGTAAATTATTTGGTCTTTGTGAAAGTTATAGAGTCTACAAACTATGGTGCCAATCACTGAAAATTGATCACATCTGATCACACCTGATGTACTGAGGGCTCTCATTTCTTGAGACACTAACAAGTCAGGAAAGTACAAATACCCTCCAAATGACCCCTTTTTAAAAAGTAGACATTCCAAGGTAATAAGTAAGTAGCATGGTGAGTTTTTTTAAGTTGTAATTTTTTCCCACAATTCTTTGCAAAGTTAAGATTTTTTTTTTTTTTTACAAAATTGTCATATTAGCAAGTTATTTCTCTCACAGAGCATATGCATACAACAAATTACACCCCGAAATATATTCTGCTACTCTTCCCAAGTATGGCGATACCACATGTGTGAGACTTTTACACAGCCTGGCCACATACAAAGGCCCAACATTGAAGTAGCACCTTCAGGCGTTCTACGAGCATAAATAACACATTTCATTTCTCAACCACCTATTACATTTTTTAAGGCCCTGGAGCACCAGGACAATGGAATTGCCCCCCAAATTACCCCATTTTGGAAGGCCAACATCCCAACGTATAATCTATTAGGCATAATGAGTCTTTTTGAATGGTTCATTTTTTTCCAGAAGTTTTTGGAAAATGTGGGAAAAAAGTGAAAACGCATTTTTTTTCCACAAAGTTGTCCATTTAACAGATATTTCCAACACATAGCATGTACATAGCAAAGATGACACCTCCAAAATACATTCTGCTACTCCTCCTGAGTATGGCGATACCACATGTGTGAGACTTTTACACAGCCTGGCCACATACAAAGGCCCAACATTGAAGTAGCATCTTCAGGCGTTCTATGAGCATAAATGGCATATATAATTTCCTGGCAACCTATCATTTTTGAGGGCCCTTCATATTTCTAACACATAGCATGTACATACCAAAAATTACAATCCAAAATAAATTCTATTGCAGAAAGGGTAAAAAAAAAGCATTACCTGTGCTTTTAGTAGTATCCACAGAGGAGAGCACTGGTCCAGGCAGCAGGCAGGGATGTGCTTAGCGACAGCAATAGTAATTATCCAGGCAGCAGGCAGGAATATTGTCTATAGTCAGCACAAGGATATTGTCAGCACAGCACAGTCCATAGAAATTGTCCAGGCAGAGACAGCCAGCACAGCCATAATATTGGTCCTGTTACACTGTTACCTGCAGACACTCATTTTACCGCTCTCCAGCCCTTCATAAACATACTGCCTCTTGCTACAGCTAATTATTTGCATAGTCCAGGTAGCGGTGTGGTCCGTTCATGCGGCAGGCAGAGGCATGATGGCAGTAAGTCAGCAGCAGGCTGAGGCCCGCAATCAGGTAAGACCTGTGCACAGGGGTAGAGGCTTTGACCCGCCCAAATCTCTATGAAGCCTCCGGACTCCAGACCCTAATCCGGAAATTCCAAAACTCGGAGAAAACAAAAAAAAATAGTTTTCTCTACCCGGAAAAACAATTCTGGAGCCCCTCACATATGTGAGACCCCTGTGTACTACAGTAGCAGGGCAACAGATCAGTCCATGCGGTAGGCAAAAGCATAGTCCATAAAGCAGGCCAGGGTCAGTTCACGTGCAAGCAGTCCAAGCGGTAGGCAGTAGCGTAGTTGATGAAACAGGCCATGGTCAGTTCACGTGGAGGCAGTCCAAACAGTAGGCAGAGGCATAGTCACAAAACAGGCCAGGGTCAGTTCACGTGGAAGCAATCCAAACGGTAGGCAGAGGAATAGTCGAAAAACAGGCCAGGGTCAGTTCATGTGGAAGCAGTCCAAACGTTAGGCAGAGGCATAGTCAAAAAAAGGTCAGGGTCAGTTCACGTGGAAGGCAGTGGCATGGTTATTTGGGGAAGCATGGAAAATGGTCAGCACAGATGATGAAAATGGGGAAATGGTTAAAAATATGGGCTAATATTTTAGGGATGTATGATAAAGTTGGAAGCATTCACCAATGCAAAGGCCAGATTGGCAGGGACACTGGGGACAATGGTAGCTGGTATCTTTTCAAAATCCTCTTTTGGTGCACACGCGACTTTTTTTTGCCTTCTTCGACCTGCTTCAGATGGTGGAATGTTGAAGGGGTAGTGGCGCTCATGAAGTCAGCAAACAACCTCAGAGCGAAGGTCTTCTGGGGGGGGGGTCTTTGGTGATAGATGAGGGACGTGACAACTTCTAGGAATTGTAGGAAGGGGGCGGGGCTTTCTGTGGATTTGGTGTAGACTGCGTAGGAATTTTAAAAGGCCAAATGGATGAGATAAATTGCTACCTTCTTGTACCAGAATCGGGACCTCCTTATCGACAAATAGAGCTGAATCATTTGATCATTGAAATCTACCCCCCCATGTAGAGATTATAATCTTGGACACATACTGGCTTTTCAATGGGACCTTGTCTTCTTTGAATCTCAATTGTAGTGTCGTCATGGATGGTGGACATCATGTGCACATCCCTTTTATCCTTCCACCTCAAGGCCAGCACTTCGTTGCATCTCAATGCTGCTCTTTCCCCCCTTCGCAGCTTTTTGTTTGCTAGAGATTGCAGGAAGCCCTTCCTATTTTTTTCTGGAGGTTCCGCAGGCCAGGGTTTTTTGCGATGTATAAGTGATTGAAAAGGGGCAATCTGGTGTAGAAGTTGTCAAGGTATATGTGATATCCTTTTTTCAGAAGTGGGTATGCCACGTCCCATAAATCTTTCCAGTTGTGCCCATGTAGGCTGGGCACTCAGGGGGCTGGAGCTGGGAATCTTTTCCTTCATATATGCGGAACGCATATAGATATCCCGTGGCTCTCTCACAGAGCTTGTATAATTTTACTCCGTATCTGGCCCTTTTGTTAGTAATATATTGCTTTACTCCTAGCCGGCCTGAAAAGGGTACCAGGGACTCATCGACACATATATTCTGATCGGGGACATAGAGTTCTGCAAATTGTTGGGAAAGAAATTTATCAGTGGGCGAAGTTTATATAATTTGTCGTAATTTGGATGATTGTGGGGAGGGCACTGGGTGTTGTCCACAGACGATGTCCTTGGAGATGGAAAGATCTCCACTGCTGCCATTTGACTTTATACAAGCGCTGTTTTTATCTGCAAAAATGTGAGTTTCCTTATTTTTATTTACCATTTTTTACGCTATGTGGCCCCCTTTGTTTTTTCTCCTCTAACTATTCCCATTACATCTATGGACCTTTGAGCACTGTCCTGCATGAGATACACCTGTTTAGACATCTCCACCTTAATGAAAATCGGGAGTCTTCATTCCAGGCTATTGGCAGTCCCAGCGTCCCTCTCTGTTGGTTGTATTCATAACACAAGCTTGTTTGACACGCAGAACATATGTTTTTGCGTGTTTAAGCGTTCCGGTAAGCCTCCTTTTCATATAGTGGTGGTTTTCTGAGGGGATATTTACATTGAAGTCTTTCCCAAGGGAGTTTTCTACTCACCTATATGAAGTCTTGAATATTTTTGTTAGACATTACTACTTTTTTCCCTGTGTGGATATTCATTACTCATATTTATTTTACAGTTGTACACACATACTTTTTTGCATATTTGACTGTTACTTGGTCTCACTGCCCTCATTTTTGTTGTATGTGTCACATCATCTTTTAGCGCTACACTATTTGTTTTTTGTTATTTTTTTTCTTTGTTGTCACTTAAATGAAGAAAGCGCATTATCATTTCATATCGGGACCTTGCCATTACGGCAGAATAAATGGGCATGTTGTGGATGGGGTTGGTGGACCAATAGGCATGTCCTTCATTTTTTTTGGTAAGCCCCATGTTTAGGGTGAGGCCTATAAACAATTTGAACTCCTCAATATTCAGATCTCTCCACTCAAATGGACGGGCATATGATGATTGGGGGTTGTTGGCAATATACTGCTGGGCATATGAATTTGTCTGGTCCACAATGAATTGCAGCAAAGTGTCGGGCAAAAACAGATGAAAGAAATCAATCTCTGAGAAATTTTGGGTGTTGGCCTGCACACCTGGCTGTGCTGTGAAAGGGGGAATAATTGGTGATCCCGAGTCGGATGGCAGCCATGTTGGGTTGGCAAGACCACCTGGCATGTATGTAGATGCACTGGCTCTTGGGGGACATGACACTCCAGTAGTTGGGGGATTTGAATTGCCTGTGCTGGTACTCAGGCGTGATGTGGCAGCACTGGTACTGGGCATTTGTTCCTGGGGCCTATCACCAGCGGCAGCGCTGGTACTGGGTATTTGTTCTCGGGGCCTATCGCTGGCGACAGCGCTGGTACTGGGCCTGGGAATTTGTTCTTGGGGCCTATTGCTGGCGGCAGCGCTGGTACTGGGCCTAAGAATATAATCCTGGTTTCCAGAGTGCCGTGCCCTTTTAGGAGGGACCCATTTTTCCTCTGAATCATTTGCTGATTCACTATTCGGTTCAAATTCCGAATTTGATTTGGAATCAGAATTGGAATCTGATGAGAACTTCCCGTTGCTCTCATCAGTCATGGAGAGGATCTGGAATGCCTCCTCACTGTTCTAAACTCTTTTGGACATGACGCTGATGGCTGTGTGACAGGTGGCAGGTGACAGGCACTGATGGGCTGTGCGATGGGTGGCAGGTGACGTTCATAGGTGATGACAGTGTAACAGGCGATGGTCACTGATGGGTGACAGGCCACGGACGTTGATGGGTGATGGTCACTGACAGGTGATGTTCACAGATGAGTGACAGGCCACGGTCACTGATGGGTGACGGGTAATGGCTGACGGTCACTGATGGGTGATGGCTGACGGTTGCTGATGGGTGATGGGTAATGGCTAACATCACTGATGGGTGATGGCTGACGGTCACTGATGACTGATGGGTAATGGCTGACGGTCACTGATGGGTGACGGGTAATGGCTGACGTCACTGATGGGTGACGGGTGATGGCTGACGGGTAATGGCTGACGGGTGATGGCTGACGGGTAATGGCTGACGGGTAATGGCTGACGTCACTGATGGGTAACAGGTGATGACTGACGATCACTGATGGGTGACGGGTGATGGCTGATGGGTGACGGGTAATGGCTGATGTCACTGATGGGTAATGGCTGACATCACTGATGGGTGACGGTGATGGCTGACGAGTTATGGGTGACGGGTGATGGCTGATGGGTGACGGGTGACAGGTGCACCGCTGACGGTCACTGATGTCTCTTATGTGACAGGTGCACTTCTTGGGGTGACTGTGGTGACTGTTGGGTGACAGATGACAATGGTGGGGCGATAGGACAAGTGTGGTGTTGGTGCAGTACAATACAGACACAGATCGGTAACTCACTGCTTCTGGCTCTTTTCTCCTCACACTGGAAATGGTGTGTGAGGAGAGAAGAGCTGGTAAAAGCTAGTTACTGCTCTGTGTTTACATTTAGTGATGGATCACAGCCGATCACGTGGTAAACAGCCGCCGGCCAATGGCTGTTTACATCGTCGGTGACGAGCAGTGTTCTCGGGAACACGCCACCACTGACATGCGCTCGCGATCTCGCGCATTTCCAGTGCACAGTGGGGTGGTACCATTTGTGATCGGCCGTGACTTCAACACGGCTGATTACGTGGTAAACAGCCATGCCCAATGGCTGTTCACCCCCCTCGGTGGCGAGCGGTGTCTCCGTGACACGCCGCCACCGAGGGTACAGGGATGCACGCACACGATCGCACACATTCCCTGTTTAAAGGTCAGGGCGTCATATGACGCCCTTCCAGAACGAGAGCCGTGCCGCCTGCCCGTCATGTGGCGAGCGGCAAGCGGTTAAAGGAATATTTCATTTTTATTGTTTCACTTTAAGCATTCCTAAATCACTGCTTTACACTGTTTTAAAAACTTTATTTTGCATTGATACATGTCCCTTGGGGCCCCCAAATACTTTTTATGGCAATAACTTGCATATACGCCTTTAAAATGAGCACTTTTGATTTTTCACGTTCGTGTCCCATAGACTTTAACGATGTTCTCACAAATTTTTTGTCTGTTCGCAAGTTCTAGTGCAAACCGGACCGGGGAGGGGGGGGTGTTCAGCTCATCCCTAGTCTGCATCGGTACTTTAATGAAAGTGCCTATTCATGTGGATGGTAAACTCCCTTTTCAAGACAAACTATGTACTAAGCATTATGGGGAAGCCCAACAGTCACCTAAAAAAAAAAAAAAAATCGTATAGCCACAAAATTTTAAAAATTGCTTTTGGGTGAAGAAAAAAAAACAGATATCATTTTGCATGAATTGATTTCCTCATCCCTATTGAGCACCAGCATTGGCAGAAATTGCAAAGCTGTAATGCCCCGTACACACGGTCGGATTTTCCGACGGAAAATGTGTGATAGGACCTTGTCGGAAATTCTGACCGTGTGTAGGCTCCATCACACATTTTCTATCGGATTTTCCGACACACAAAGTTTGAGAGCAGGATATAAAATTTTCCACCAACAAAATCCGTTGTCGGAAATTCCGATCGTGTGTACACAAATCCGACGCACAAAGTGCCACGTATGCTCAGAATAAATAAAGAGATGAAAGCTATTGGCCACTGCCCCGTTTATAGTCCCGACGTACGTGTTTTACATCACCGCGTTCAGAATGATCGGATTTTCCGACAACTTTGTGTGACCGTGTGTATGCAAGACAAGTTTGAGCCAACATCCGACCGTGTGTACGGGGCATTAGTGTTACAAGAATATTGACTAAATTATTTTTATCGTCTACACAGCCTACTTCTTTGCCAGCATAGACTTTACTATGATTTCATAAGTATATTGCTAGACAGCCAAAGTCCAGCTGTCATTAGGAATTTTAAACTATAGGATTATGTCAAGAAGTGTCGCAAATAAGAAAGTCTAAAGTTTATCTTGAGTAAATATTGTAGTTTGAAGACATAAACTCACTGAACCAGTGTAAAGTAACTTGATAAAATACAACCTTGTATTTATAAATTACAAAATGGTCTAAAGTCTACAGTATCGAAATATAAGCTGGAGTTACAATTAATTTAAAATAATATATATGTTACTGTTACTATATACTGTAGTTAGACAGATAAACTATATTATATCTAATCATGCATATGTTATCAAATCCCAGATCATCTAGGTAACTGAACTATGCATTGCACTTGAAAAGAAACAGAAAATTATGGGTACATAATATAGGATTTTTTTTTCCATGTGGTTACCATTTTGCTGGTTGTGGCTGTGTTATCTGCATCCTGTCCCAAAATCATTGTAAGACCATTCATGTTATCCTACATGGTGATAGCCTCAAAAATTGTCCATGCTGTAGCTGGTATTCTGGGCCAAATGAATATGCCATGTGGTCCCCCTATAGCAACAGATCATGGTATTCAGACGCTTCCATTGAATAGACATCACTTCATGTTGATTGCATTGTATACTGCACTAAAAAAACAGCACCTGTACATACCCAAAAATGGTGTTCTCACTACATGGCATATTTTAAAAGTGCAGCGATTACCAAAGTTGTTCAATAAAATTCAAACTGACAATTTTTGAAAAAGTTGGATTCAACTTTTTCATATACAATAATCTAGCAAAGTGTGCCAATTCCTTAAAAAGAACGGTGTTTTATGTGGCTTGCATAGTGTTTTATAACTTTTATAACAGTTGTAAGGCTACATTCACATGGCTGTAAAAAACACATTTACAAGCATTTTTTATCTATGGATCTGAACGCAGCTGCGTTGATTTCAATAGGGACATTCACACAGGTGCATAAACATGCACTGCGTTCAGATCTTTAACACAAAATCCAAAAATCAGTAACAAAGAACATGAGTATACACGTATATCACTGAAAAAAATTGCAGGACAATTTTAAGGCACAAAAAAAGATCTATTTACTGATCATAACACAGGAACTTCTGTTTCTTGCCCTGTTGATCAGTAACATTTTTACGACTGTGTCACGGCCATGGGGCCCATGAGTAGAGAAGCTACAGTACTAAAGTGGCTGTAAAGGCTGAAGGTTTTTTACCTTCATGGATTATATCCATGAAGGTAAAAAAACCTACTGTTAGCTCCTCCCACCACAGCCACCTCTGAGAGATCCTTGATCCAATGATGTGCTCAGGAGAACCTCGACTGTCCCAGGGTCTCTCTCTCCTCATTGGCTGAGACATCAGTGGGAGCCATTGGCTGCCACTGCTGTCACTCACAGCCAGTAAACCAATGAGCAGAGAGTGGGGGCAGGGCTGCGCCACAGCTCTATGTGTCTATTAGATGCATATAGCAGGGCTCTAGAGCGAGCATGCGCCAGTGCCCCTATAGCAAACGGCTTGAAATTAGGGGCACTGGTCAAGAGGGAGGAGCCAGTAGCAGCAGCGGGGGACCCAAGAAGAAAAGGATCGGAGCTTACTATTGCACAGAGCAGGGTATGACATGTTTGTTATTTTAAAAAAAATATATAACTTTATTTAACTTTCTCTCTATTTACAAAGCCTCAGATACATAAATCTATGTACCTGTCTAAAACATGAAGCCATTAGACATGTGCATTTGTTTTCGTCCAAATGCATTTTCGTCTAAATTTCAGGTGTTATCGTTTTTACAAACGATAACGAATGTGCAGAATCTGAAAACCGAAAGATCCGACATAAACAAATGCTTTATTTTCATTTTCGTTGCATCAACAGTTCGATATAGATAGGAGATTTGACATGACGCTGACAATAGTGATCTGTGTCCATCAAACCTGTGTTCGAATGTGCCTAACCTTAGCTCTATTAGTCCAAGATTATTCTACATAGAGAGAAAAGATTCGACATAGAGAGAAGAGATTCGACGTTATAGAGACAATAGCAAAAAAGGTTGAATTTGCCTAACCTAAGACCCCTTTCACACTGGGGCGGTTTGCAGGCATTATTGCGCTAAAAATATCGCCTGCAAACCGACCCAAAACAGCCGCTGCTGTTTGTTCAGTGTGAAAGCCCGAGGGCTTTCACAGTGAAGCGGTGCGCCGGCAGGAGAAGAAAAAAACTCCTGCAAGCCGCATCTTTGGAGCAGTGAAGGAGCGGTGTATTCACCGCTCCTTCACCGCTCCTGCCCATTGAAATCACTGGGGCAGCGCGGCTATACCACGGCAATACCGCGGCTATAGCCGCACTATTCGAGCGGTTTTAACCTTTTTTGGGCCGCCAGCGGGGGGTTAAAACCGCACCGCCAACGCCGAATACAGCTGCAAAAACAACGGTAAAACAGCGCTGTTTTACCGCCGACGCCCCCACTGCCCCAGTGTGAAAGGGGCCTAACTCTGTTAGTCCAAAATTATTCGACATAGAGAGAAAAGATTCGACGAAGCAGTCGCCGGGAGTGGACATTTATGGTCAAATGCTCCGCCCATAGACTATAGAAGAATTCTAATGTTGGTTGACTAGTAATAATAATTAATAAATAGAACTATTACTAGTGCCA
The DNA here is from genome assembly GCA_037952925.1 of Lithobates clamitans. Lineage (NCBI taxonomy): Eukaryota > Metazoa > Chordata > Amphibia > Anura > Ranidae > Lithobates > Lithobates clamitans. The sequence continues at coordinate 1,432,453 of JBBGZY010000021.1, forward strand.
TATAACATTAGAATTCTACTATAGCTTGTAGGCGGAACATTCGACCGGAAATGTACGATTGCAGCGTCGTACAGTTTAGCTGCTCCGTCAAATCTTCTTAGAACATTCGACAGACATCATAAGCCTTCAATGACAGATTCGACCTTAATTATTTTGGATTTTCGGACAAATGTATTTTTAAAGAAACAAAATAAATAAAAACGAATTTCGGGAGTAACTAAATAAATTCATTTTTTGGATAAAAACGCAATTCCGAAACGCAATATTTCAGTGTGCACATGTCAAGAAGTCATAATCTTCCACGTGTTGTTAATGCATTGTGTGACCTGTACTAACAGCCACCAAAAACTAAATGTCACAATTTTCTCATAGACTTATATACAATGCGCAAGGGTTTTCATAGAGGATTATCTTAACAGATACTTTCTTGGCGCAAATTGTTTTACTATAAGGAGACTCTGAGGAAGAAGGTACTCCTTCGAATTGTGTCAGCCAGCAGTGGTCCTGATGTCTTCCCCCTTGTTATCTGGAGACTGTCAGTTCCAGGACTGATTGCCACAAACAGGTGGTTTTTACAAGCAATCATTTTCCACATGTTTGTGAGTAGTTTTTACATTATTTTTATTAATAAATTATCTTGGGATAATGCACAAGGCTGGTGTGCCCTCTTTTTATCTTTTTTTTGTGACATAAATCTATGTACCTGTCTAAAACATGAAAACATTATCTTCTACATGTTGTTAATGCATTGTGTGACCTGTACTAACAGCCTCCAAAAATGAAATGTCACAATGTTCTCAAAGACTTATTATTTACAATATGCAAGGGTTTTCATAGAGGATTATCTTAACAGATACTTCCTCAGTGCAGACCGTTTTACTATAAGACACCAATGGTTATGATTAAAGTGGTTCTAAAGTCAGAAGGTTTTTTTTATCCTTCTGTGTGCAGCAGCCCCCTTAATTCTTACCTGAGCCCCATCCCAATCCAGCGATGTTGTATGAGAGTCTCGGCTGTCCAGGACTCTCCCTCCTCATTGGCTAAGACAGCTTCGGGCACCATTGGCTCCCACTGATGTCACTCAAACTCAGTAAGCCAATGAGGAGAAAGAAGGGTGGGGCCGAGCCGTGGCTCCGTGTCTGAATGAACACACAGAGCAGCGGCTCAGCAGGAGGATCTGGGTTGCTCTGTGCAAAACCACTGCACAGAGCAGGTAAGTATAACATGTTTATTATTTTTAAACGAAAAAAAAATTACTTTAGTATCACTTTAAAAGTAGTAAATGTGACCTTTACTGATTACTTACTGCAGGTGTATCTTCCTGCTGCATGTATTTTAAATTACAGCAATTGATTCACTTAATTGAATGATTGGTGAATTTCACATTTACTGCTTAATAAATATGCCATCAAAAGAGCAAAACATCTTATAATAGAATACTTTCTTTTTTGCATATGCCAATCACTGAAATAGCTAACTTCTGACTATGTTTGAGTCTGTTCTACATGTTTTTTCTCTCACTGTGCATTGGTCTGTGCTAGAGGTGTATGTGTGGGATCTGACTGCATGTGGCTGCTCTGACTGCATTTGTTTCTACTCTCACTGTGCATGCCTCTGCTCTGACCGTATGTGTATGTTGTGTGTGTGTGAGTGTACAACATTTTTCTGTATGCTATTAGTGGGTATTGCCCACAACCTTCTCTTAATGGGCATGCAATCATTCCAGAGTCTGTGTACTTCAGAAGGGGCACAGGATGACAACAAAGGGAGAGAGAAGCAGAAATACAGTGGGCAAATGTAATGCTGATAAGAGTGTGTGGGAGGAGCCACACCAGGGAAGAGAGGAGAAAGTGATGCATCGTATGAGCCATGGGGGTGTGAAGCTGATTTTAAGCTGGAAACCTCCAGGACTTGCTAACTGCTTGCCGACCATCTTCCGCAGTTATACTGCAGCAGAATGGCACAGGCAGGCGAATCGCCGTCATGGTACGTCGGTACCACAGACGGCCGCCTGCTCGCCCACAGAGCCGATGCGAGTGCCCAGCGGTCTCGATCACCGCCAGGCTCCAGCGATCTCTTGGGGCACACAGAGAACCGGGATCTGTGTGTGTAAACACACAGTTTCCGGTTCTCTGAGGAGAGAACTAACAGATCGCCTGTTCATACAGAGTATGAACAGGCGATCTGTTAGTTTCCCTGCACAGACCACATCCCCCTTCAGTTCCACTTCCTAGGACACACATTAACCCCTTCACTGCCCCCTAGTGTTAACCTCTTCACTGCCAGTGACATTTTTACAGTAATGAATGCATTTTAACTGCACTGATCGCTGTATTAATGCCAATGGTCCCAAAAATGTGTCAAAATTGTCCGTGTCCGCCATAATGTCACAGTCACGATAAAAATCGCTGATCGCCGCCATTACTAGTAAAAAAAAATATTAATAAAAATGCCAGAAAACTATCTCCTATTTTGTAGACGCTATCACTTTTGCGCAAACAAATCAATATACGCTTATTGTGATTTTATTTTCCCAAAAATATGTAGAATACGTATCGGTCTAAACTGAGGGAAAAAAAAAATGTATATATTTTTTGGGGATATTTATTACAGCAAAAAATAATGCGTTTTTTTCAAAATTGTCACTTTTTTTTTTTGTTTATAGCACAAAAAATAAAAACCACAGAGGTGATCAAATACCACCAAAAGAAAGCTCTATTTATGGGGAAAAAAGGACGTCGATTTTGTTTGGGAGCCACGACGCACGGCTGCGCAATTGTCAGTTAAAGCGGCGCAGTGCTGAATCACAAAAACTGCTCTGATCTTTGGCCAGCCAAATGGTCCGGGACTGAAGTGGTTAAAGAAAACAGGAGGTTCCTTTCCGCAAAAGACTGCTGGTAGAGATGGACATACATTTCTAGATGTCTTTCATCCAGCCTGTGAAGATTGAAAAATCTAAACAGTGCAGGCAAATTTTCCTATTAAGTTATTTTATTCATTGAGCGACAATTTCCCAACAGGCTACTTAGGTAAAAGTTGACTGAATGATCAGCAAGAGCTGGGGCCGGCAGGGCCACACACTGAGCAAATTTCAGCCAGTTTAACTGGACAAATGTTGCTCTGTGCATGGCCAGCTAAAAGAGGAGTGCAACAGTAAGGGAAAGAGGATAGATGGACATGGAGCATGCTTCCCAGGGGATATGTAGCTAAATGGGTGCAATAATCTTCAAGTGTCGGAAACAGTGCTCTTTTTTCTTTATATTATATATGTTTACAATTATACCAACGACTCATCCAGTGAGAAATAGGTGTGCAAGGATATGTACATGGATGTACATTTTGTGAAGAAGAAAACACCTTTAAATTGATATAAAAAAAATAAATAGCTAAATAAACAGTTGAAATACACATACAGTAAAACATTTGTTTGAGAGCATTTTGCAAGACAAGCAACATTTTTTAATACATTTTGACTTGATATACAAGTGATGTCTTGATATACAAGTAGGGTCACGTCACAACTGAGTATAAAAGAGAAGAGAGGCGCCTCTAAGTTTAGCAATATGGTTACATTTAATGAAGGTACAACATTTAGCAACATTTTGTTACACTTAGAGGCACCTCTCTTCTCTTTAATACACTGTAGCTCCTGCTGGATTTTGCTTCTAATCCCCTTGTGGAGGCTTCCATTTGTGGATAGACATTTAATGGTTACACAACCTGGTCACATTGCTATAATCTTTTTATATGGACTATAAACTGAAAGACCTATGAATAAAATGGTTGTGGAACGAATCATTTGAGTTTCCATCATTTCTTATGGGGAAATTTGCTTAAGTGCTTTGGATTACAAGCATGTTTACAAGCATGTTTCTGGAAGGAATTATGCCCGCAATCCAAGGTTTTACTGCACCTAAGCTGTTTTATCTACCAAAGGATTTGTAAGTAGGCAATCTAGGCACTTCTGCCACAACGTAACAAAGGGGCACAAAACAAATATCCACAATGGACACCATATTGCCAAACCTGGCGCCTAGAATTGCTAAGTATAAAAAGTAGTATGGAGATATCACACACCTGTTGTCCTTTACCTTGCTGTAGAATACCTTTCTCAAGTTACCCTCTAGCTCCAAATTGGTGGTGTTGGCTCGCTTGAGGTCTATGGAATATCCAGTTTTTACCAGAAACCTCTACTGGGAGAAACAAACCCCAATCTATATGTAAAGGTCATCAACATTGGGTGGCTGCAGGCAACAAAATAAATTATAAAATCAACAGGCAAGAGAGGAGTGCAAAAACAAATAAATGGCCAAGGCTGGCAAGATTCTGATAGAATACTGGGCAGGGAAAAAGTCAAACAAAAAGCAGATTCCAATAGAAAGGTCAAGATCCTAATCAGCATAGCAACATGAATTAGAGATCACAGTACTGAAGAGTCAGAAAAGGTTAGAAATCACTTTTTTTATTGCTCCATAAGCACCATGCAATTGTACTGGGCAGAACCCAACTCTCGAGGCACATGAAAGATTGGCTCAAAAAGAAAAACAGCCAAGCCAATCAATTATTTGCCCCAGTATTGGTTAGCTGGGCTGCCTGCCCATGTCTCAGTATTCTGTACCCAATTCAGACACATTCACTGATAATTATCTAATATCTATGAAGACCTTTAGTGCATAGATCACAGTGACCTGACCTAAGATTTTATCCAATATTCAAACTTCTAGAACACAGTAAAGATAGCCACAAGTACTGGAGCTATTTAGTAAAACTGGCTAAATATCAAGAGTAAACTTAAGCACTAGGGTATTTTTGTTACTTCATTTTCTCTCACTTGAAAAATCTCGGCATCAGGAGTGGCTGCATTGGGAGGGCTCTGTCATTATTGTTGCGAGATATACATATCGCTATTACACACATACACATTTCCCATTAGCATTGCCCCCCTCCATGAAGTGTTTCCTAATTCTGCTGGTAAATGTTACAGCTGAAGTGTAGGTATGGTAATTTTTTTGATTTTTTTTGTTACATTGGTTCAGCTCTGGATGATTTAAGTATGTATGTGTCATACCTGTGGGATCCCTCTGGAAGCTTGAGATGACTGTAGTAAACACTGCTACTGCAGTAATCTCAGCTAGTTTCCAGGTCCTGTGCCCTTTGACACAGGCACCATTCAGGAATTGCTTTACATTTTTTGCATTTTTCAATGAATGCAATTAACTTCAATTGATTGCACAAGGTGGAGAGGTGGGGCAGTGATGTCACAATCTCCCCCTTGTCCAATCAGAGAACACTTTAGATTCATTGAGAAAATGTAAAGTCTTCTCTGAGAGGCATCCATGCACAGCAGGTGACCTCCTGTTCTCAGAAAGCAGCAGTACAGCTGCTCAGCACGGGACCTGGAAGCAAGTGGAGATCACTCTAGTAGCAATGCTTACAACAGTGATTTCCAGCTTCTCCAGGGATCGGCCAGGTATGGCACATACACACACATATTGGTCCAAGCAGGATCAATGCAACTATGAAAAATTGCCATACCTTGAATTAATTTTAAACTCATGGGTGGGTTTGGTGATCTAAGCATACTCATGGCGCGCTGAATGAATGCAAACACGGTGAAGTCTCCTCTGTCCATCCAGGTATAACCAATGTGAGGACGCCATTTCAGAAACCACATGGCATAGTTAAAGGCTTCAAGGTCCCTCTAGAAGTTATTGCTGGGTCAACATCGGTACCATTTAGGTTGTATCACCTGGCAGCCAAAATAGACCTTAACCAGGTGTTCAAGAGTACTTACTTAGCTACAGGGACTTGAAATAAGAAATATTTGCACTTTTTGATCAATATCTTTTTCTCCAGTACTTTTTTTGCCCAGAATTCCATTTTAGTTACTTTGTATGTATGCTTTAATGCATATATTGTATTCATAAACAAATGGCAATACCTTCATTTAACAGTCAAGTCAATAAATGTGAAGGCCTTTTGAGCCCCTTAGGGAAAGAGAGCCTTGACTGATGGGGGCATGGCCAGGGCGAGACAAGGTGGCTCAGGGGTCACCAAGGATTGGTTGTTAGGGGGGACGGGCTGGGCCTGAGCTCTGTAAAATTTGTGCCCCAGGGGATTCTGGGTCTTTCAGGAAACGTGGTTGGAAGAGCTGCCCACCCTCCCCCCCTTTTTCTATGGTAGGGCACAGCTTGCTGCAGTTTCTTGACCTTGACAGCATAAAATGGCTGTAATGGGATATGCCCTTGATGGAAATGAGAAGTAGGCGGCCTGTCCAGCACTTATGGTAAGGACAGGCCCCCTTCCCTCCCCCCTTTTTGGAATTTTGTGCTCACAGTACAAATGTGACTGGCATTGTTTGAAAAGTGTTCACATGTTATATGTTGGTTTTAATAAAGCTGTGGCCTTGCCCTTTCCAACCTAATGGTTGTAAGTGTTTTTATTTAATGGGGTGAGGTGGCAAGGGGGAAGGTTTGTCTATATATCTATGTTACAGTTAATTGTACCTGGGCTCATTGCACCTCAGCAGTCATGATAAATTCATGTCTTTGGTTAAGAAAGAGAAAGTGTAACAATTTGAAAACGCTCATGTTTGCATTGTGAGCAATTGAGTGACACTTCCCAGAATTATAGACTTTGTTTAGACTATTTCTTTCAACCACAAAATTTGTTCATGTTTTTTCATCAGATAAATGCATATGAAATAGATTTCTGAACAGGACATGCGCCAGACCATCGTAACATTGCTATGCTGCTAAGTAAGTGTTCTTACAAGTGAGTAATGTTAAAATCAACCACACATTAATTGAGATGCTGAATGCAAAACTGGGTTCAGAATAATCAGAGAACAAAATCTGCTAACTGTTACATCTCCCATTGGTCATACATTACATCATTTATTTTATTGGTGGGTGTCTGATCATTTCAGTAAATTAGACTGTCATGTTTAAATCATTTGTTAATCCTAACATTCCTAGATTTTGGTCATGTTATTGGGCATGTACAAGAAGGAGTAAATGTTTATATAATATGAAGGAACAACTTCAGGCAACAAACACATTATTCATCAAACTACTAAGGCTTTCCAGAAAATAGTGTTTTTATGTGAAAGAGACCCTGTCACTGGGGGAGACAGTTGTCACACTGCTGCAGGCATCAAGTGCAAGCAATTACAGATATCTGCACAAACCTGTAGCAGCCTCCCAAACCTTCCTGTTACAGCCAAATACTGGGCTGTTTTCATAGGCAAAACCTATGCAATTCCTGATAGTGTTGAAACCCTTTTATGTCTCCTGTACATTGACCTATTGGCCAGTCAGTCTGGCCATCATAGTGATGGGCCAATAGACTTAGCAGAAAGCTCTAAAGCGAAAAGATAGAGGGGAATTCAATAAAGCACTTTTGACACTTTTCTGGCAGTATTGTCCTTTTAACCACTTCCATACCGGGTCTACTCTGGCACATTCTCCTACATGTAAAAATCATCATTTTTTTTGCTAGAAAATTACTCAGAGCTCCCAAACAATATATATGTTTTTTTTAGCGGACACCCTAGATAATAAAATGGCGGTCATTGCAACTTTTTATATCACACAGTATTTGCGCAACAATTTTTCAATCGCGTTTTTTTGGGAAAAAAAACTGTTTCATGAATTAAAAAATAATAAAACAGTAAAGTTAGCCCAATTTTTTGTGTAATGTGAAAGATGATCTTACGCCAAGTAAATAGAAACCTAACATGTCACGCTTTAAAATTGTGCACACTTGTGAAATGGCACCAAACTTTGGTGCTAAAAAAAACTCCATAGGCAACGCTTTAAATTATTTTACAGGTTACCAGTTTAGAGTTACACAGGAGGTCTAGTGGTAGAATTGATGCTCTCGCTCTTGCACACGCGGCGATACCTCACATGTGTGATTTGAACGCTGTTTACATACATATCGCTTCTGTGTATGAGCACACAGGGATGTGGGAGCTTTACATTTTTTTATTTTTTTTTTATTGTTTATTTTACTTACATTTTTTTTTTTTTTTACACTTTCTCTTTAAATTTTTTTATTTTTTTGAATCACTTTTATTCCTATTACAAGGAATATAAACATCCCTTGTAATAGGAATGGTGCATGACAGGTCCTCTTTATGGAGATATGTGGGGTCTATAAGGTCTATAAAATTGAGAAAAAAATGAATGATCTTTCTTTCCAGCCAAGTTCTCGGCTTTGTTTACTTCCGCCGGCCGGACGTGATAACATCGCGCCCGGGCTTCCGATGGTCATAGAGATGACTGGGGACCATCTGGTCCCCGGAAATCTTTATGATTAACATCCAACGGTGGCGGATTCTTTTTCGGGTTTACCGATCGTACAGGCGAGCCCAGAGAAGCACCGGAGGGCAGTAGGAGGGGGGGGATGTCCCATCCCGCCGTCTGCAAGAACGATTAAGCTGCTGAACTGCCGCTATGATTGTGCTTACGGTGCACAGAATCACCGGATGTAAAAGAGGATATCTGAATGATGTCTGTAGCTGCAGGCATCATTTAGATATCCCCACTCAAAGTCAATGATGTCATATGATAGGCTGGAAGTGGTTAAAATGGCCTGCACCAGATTTAAAAATCCCTGTCACCAGTTTCGGAAGCTATACAAACATGTGTGGCAGATTCAGGTATTAAAGCAGAATGAAACCTTCCTATCCTTTTCAGCTAAGGAGGCTGCCATCTTAGTCACTGTTTGATCTGCACCAGCCATGATGCTGCACATGTGATCAGTGATTCCAACCATTTGATGGTTTGGCAGTTGGTTGAGAGCCCAAGTAAATGTGACAGTTAGCATTCCCGGCATGCCAGGAATGTAACTGTTTTTTTTTTAAACTGTTCAAATCCACTTTAACCACCTCCTGCCCACGCTGTAGCCGAAAGATCGCTAGAGCGCTGGCTCACATTGCCGTCGGACACAGATAATCACAGATTGGGGTAAAGAGTCAATCACAGCGGCTCTATAACATGTGTCTAGCTGTGTCCCCCTCACAGCTCATCACAGTGTAAACAGTATTTACTGGTTATCGGCAGTGCTTCCCTCACGCTGACAGCGTGTGAGGAGAGGAGAGCTGATAACCGGCAAATCCATACAGGGGACATCTACACTGATAATCAGGGTACTGATCATTAATGTCCTGATGATCAGTGCAGCCTCAATAGTGCCCACAATTGCTGCCAATCAGTGCCCATCAGTGCTGCCTGCCAGTGGCCATCAGTGATGCCTGTCAGTGCCCATCAGTAATGCCTATCAGTGCCACATATCAGTGCAGCCTCATCAGTGCCGCCTCATCAGTGCCCATCAGTGCCGCCTCAACAATGCAGCCTATTTTTTTCAAATTTTTGCCTTTTTTCATTGTTTAGAAAAAAATAAAAAAACACAGTGGTGATTAAATACCACCAAAGGATAGCTCTATCTGTCTCAAGTAAAATGATAAAAATGTAATTTGAGTACAGTGTTGCATGACCATGCAACTGTCATTAAAAGTGTGACAGCGCTGAAAGCTGAAAATTGACCTAGGCAGAAAGGGGGTGAAAGTGCCCTGTAGGCAAGTGGTTAAAGTAGAATAAATCCATCTGCATGCACAGTGTTTTCCATGTATTCCAATGGGCCTGTTCATACCAGATTCAGTTCCGTGCGCTTTTTTTCTGCACAAAATGCATGCACAGTGTTTTCCATATATTCCAAAGGCTCTGGTTCACACCATGCAGTCAGTTTCCAGTCAGTTTCCGGTCAATTTCTGCACTGGAAACTGAGTGCATGGTGTGAACTAGAGCCATTGGAATATATGGAAAACACTGTGTATGCATTTTTGTGAAGAAAAAGAGCGCATGTAACTGCATCTGGTGTGAACTGGCCCTAAGGCTGAGCTTAAGGCATTTTTCAGGCGTTTTGCTTCAGGTGACGAAATGCTTCGATGTGAACAGGTGCAATTGAAATAAATGGGATTTTACTTGTTGGGCATTTTTCAGGTATTTTTTGGGGCATTTTACGAGCGTTTTATGAGCTGAAAACGCTCAGGTGTGAATGCAGCCTTACAATCACGGCATGGTGTGAATGATAACTGTCACAATTCCTTGTGCTCTCAATCGAATTGGTTGATGTCATAACTGATCACGTGTGCAGCACCATGGCAGCTGCTGATCAAACAGAGGCTAAGATGGCAGCTTCCTTGGCAGTAAAGGATAGGAGGGTTTAGTTCTGCTTTATTAGCACCGTTTTTACACTATGGGTACACCAAATTAAAAAATAAATAAATAAATAATTACCTCCTTGTAGATAATTAAACTAGAGGTAATTAAGACCAACTCAAAATCTAATGTTAGATTCATAATACCATATAAAGGCACACCAATCTGGTTCTACCTCCCCGCTGAGTGAGCAGAGTTGGCAACTTTTCATGTGTTCTTGCTTCTTTATTGTCCAGTCGTCACGTTGCAGACAGGGAGATGACACCATCGCTTTCCTGAACGCTAAATGAGAAAGTGGTGTCATTTTCACTGGAAAAGTTACAAATCTTGTGGTAGATCAAACAGCTTATTTTAAAGCAGACCTTTCTCCTTTTCACTAAAATTCACATCAGTATGCTGCGGATCAAAAATTGGACATTTACAATTTTTTTCCAAAGCAGCACACCACAACGCACCACATTGCAGTGCGCTGTACTGCGTCTGAGCCAGAAGTGCATTTGGGATGTCACTGAAAATGGATGTTGCCACGACACACTGCTGTGTGGATGGTGCATTGCAGTAACATGCCTGTTACTGGAACATACCGCAATGGATAGAGCTAAATGGGCCCTTTAAGTGTATGTATAGTCAAACCTTTTTTTTTTTGTTTTTTTGGGGTTTTTTTTTTTTTATAGAAAAGTGGAGGACTTTAGCCTATGTCAAATTTTTATTGCTGTCTTTTTTTCACCTGGGCAGATTACTGTATTTAGTTTGTCCTGGTAACCATTGTCATTGAAACAGTTGTTACTAGAACAAGAGGTGAGGGTAACTCTTCCAACAGGGACACCTGTTACTGTGGCAGCTGTTTAGGAGGGCGATACGCTTCACTTTGTAGAGATTTACTCTCACTTTCAGGAAGTGATGGGCAATATGGCCAATGGGACTCAGATAACAAAAATAAACAGGCAGGTTTTTTTCTTTTCCTACACTACCAAAAAGGTAAAAAGAAAAAAGTTTTGGCTATATATACACTTTATGAATTTTACGAAAGGAGAAGAAGCTACTGAAACTGAAATAAAAGAAAAACTGAAATACTGGCAAGATTAGTAATATTACAGCTGTTTTTTTTTTCTACGACAGCTTGGAAAATGAAAATGAATATTTTACTGGTTACTGTGAATAATTCTACCAATAATTGTCCTTTTCTCCAGCTTTTACTCTTATGCTGCGTACACACGATGGGACTTTCCGACAACGAAACCGTGGAATTTTGTCCGAAGGGCGTTGTCCCAAACTTGTCTTGCACACACATGGTCAAACAATTGTTGGCCAACAATTACGATCGTAGTGACGTACTAGACGTACTACATGGTTTTTCAGCTCTTTAGCACCACCCTTTGGGCTCCTTCTGCTAATGTCGTGTTAGTAGAAGTTTGGTAAGTGTTGATTCGCGCCTTTCTTTTCGCGCTTTTCAGTTCGCGTTTTTCATTTTGTGCTTTTCAGTTTGTTTCTGAATGGCCGTTCGTCAACCAGACATGTTGCGGAATCAGAGGCGATAACGTGTTATTTATTATTGGTCTTGGATGCACTTTTTGGTTAATTTCTATTGGCAGATAGCATGTCTAATTTTAATTTGTTTTCTTTTTTAATGCACAATAGAAAAATTGTGTAGAATAATACTTGGCTATGTGTTTTACTTCAAGTGACATTTTGGAAGTAAGCAGTTACATTTTGAAAAATACAATGTAAAATTGATAAGGGACACCAACATAGTTGTATCTTTGATCTTAAAAACTACGGGATAATGGTGTTGTGGTAACTTGCCCAAATAAAAAAATAAATAAACAGCATAATAATAATATTCTTGATATCACTAGAAAAAAAAGTCTTTGAAAATTTGTTTGCCATAACTCCATCAGTATCACCAGAAAAGCAGCTTCATTATTATTCCATTAAAGAAGAAGAGAATTGTGCGCTGCATTTTGAGGTTTCATAATTTGCCACGTCACGAATGTTAATTTTCCATTGTGAACGCTAGTTTACAAGACCGACCGCTTCTGGCTCGTCCTTGCTTCCGAGCATGTGTGTTTGTACTTTGGACTTTTGTCCGACGGACTTGTGTACACACGCTCGGAAAATCCCACAACACACATTTGTTGGCGGAAAATTTGAAGACATGCTAGGCAACATTTGTTAGCGGAAAGTCCAACAACAATTGTCCGATGGAGCATACACACGGTCGGATTTTCTGCCAACAGCCTGACATCGAACATTTTCCGTCAGAAAATCTGATCGTGTGTACGGCGCTTTAAGCTGGCAAGACACTGATCAAAATCTGGCCGGTTCAGCGTGGCTGATTTTCAATCAGTGTGTGGCAAATTGCAATCCCTGCTCAACAGAAGTTGATTATTTTATTCACTCCCTGGTTATCTCTCACCTTGACTACTGCAACTCCTTCCTCCTTGGCTTACCTTTAAATAGGCTATCCCCTATTCAGTCCATTATGAATACTGCTGCCAGACTCATCCACCTTACAAACCGCTCAGCATCTGCTACCCCGCTCCGTCAAATCCCTCCATTGGCTGTTACTCACCCAACAAATTTAATTTAAAATGCTAACAATAACTTATAAAGCCATCCACAACTTGGCCCCCAGCTACATCACTAACCTAGTCTCAAAAATATCAACCAAATTGTTCTCTTCATTCTTCCCAAGACCACATGCTTTTAAGCTCCCTCATCACCTCCTCCCATGCTCGCCCCCAGGACTTCTCCCGAGCCTCTCCAATCCTTTTGAATTCCCTACCCCAACCTGCCTGACTATCTCCAACTCTATCCACTTTTATTCGATCCCTGAAAACTTTTCTATTCAGAGAAGCCTATCCTGCCTCCACCTAACAACTGTACTTTAATTTTCTTCATCATCTCATCCCCCACAGTTATTACCTTTTGTATCACTTGACCCTCCCTTTTAGATCCCTTTTAGGCCATCTGATTCCTCCTATATTGAATTGTATGGTAACTGTACTATTTGCCCTAACGTTGTAAAACGCTACACTAACTGTTGGCGCTATATAAATCCTGTAAAATAAAAATTATAATAATCGACTACCATTTAAAGGGACATGTTAAAAAAAAATCAACTGACTGTAGCTGCTGATCAGTGTATTCTGACAGCAGCAGGTGCATCTGTCACATTGAAATGTCCCAGCACTGGGAAATCCTCCATCTTTTTTGCCCATTAGTTGAACAACAAAAAAAAAACTAGCAGTGTTATTGCCAGCTTACGTATACTACTCAGAGTTGTGGTATCCAGTGTGGAGAGCTAGGGTTAATAAAAAGAATGCTTGAACTCGTTGTGTAAGTGTAACACAGATAGTCATTTCACTTTACAGACTTAAACAAAGTAAACAATTTCAAAAAAGCATGAAGGTCACTATATCACACATGATTTGTACATGCCAGACCATAGTTATGCAGACCCACATAGCAAGAACCGCAGACAGCAGACTTCACCTACAGGTATGCAGCCAGATCGTAGGCAGACAACGAAAACAGGTGTGTCAGGTTCAGGAGATTTCGCTAAGAGAAAGGACCCTTGTCACATTTCAGCAAGTTATACAAGGATGGAGAGTAGCTTTCTCTGACATCCTGTCAAACTAACTACCGAAAGCTGTCATTTACTTTGATTTGCTGCTCTTTTTATGTCTCTTGTGTAATATTCACTCTCTTTGAAGTTTTACCTGACTTTGCTCTCCCCACAACAAAAGATGCAATAGATGCATTTGAAGAGTAAAAAGATTTCCTTGCTTCTACTTATCCACAGGCTTACAAGGTTTCATTTGCTATCTGTAATTGGTGGCCCTTATGCTAGCCAGTAAATTAACCACAAATACCTTCAGTGGGCTCTCAACCAAGTCTGGAAAATTTGATCATATTTCCTATGCAATCTGTGCCTCTGTAAAAGTTCCCTAGTCAGAACTATTGTCTTGGGAATATATGGGAAGATTCACATAAACAGTAGAAGAAAATGACATGCATTGCTACTACTCATATTGCAAGGCAAACAATTAAATGTACAAATCAGGTGTATGGGTTGGTACCCTTATAACTGGGGGAACCACAAGTTCAGAAGTCTCTCATACCACATCAATTTCAATCCATGGCACCAGGTGGCACTTCAAGAAGGAAGCCCCAGAAAAACTGGCTGCCCTCTCTCAAAACATTGACTTGTTGCTGGTGGGTGTAAAACTGTATTGCACCATTGGTACCTCAGGAGGTAGTAAGGAAAATGGGAAAGTTATGAAAAGTCTTACATGTGGGTTGGTTTGTTGCCAACTAACTAGCAAAGAGCTCCCCTGGGCCTCAAACCTTTTATCATTCACCTAGCAGATACATTATTAAAAAACAGCATTTTTTAACTTTATTGAAAAGTAAAGTTCAACTCCAGGCATATAGCTAAATACACATGTGAAAGGCATATGCATTTGTACTTCTGTCCACCTAGTCGTGAGATTTGCACAGCTCAGCCATCTAGCACAGTCATGTCTGGTAGACAGGAGGTGTGTTTTTTTTTCCTCCCACAGGCTGTGATTGGCAGTGAAAGAAGAGCAAGCAGACCGGTTAGCATATCTCGTTGTCACTTTAAATTTATCTTTTATCAGCATGTTTCTTGTCAGCACATGAACTGATTGGCTTCTTGAGCTGCTTCTTGGTCTCCTAATATGAGGTCTGCTCTGCTGTATAGGGACTGCAAGGGGCTGATACCAAGTCAAATTCAGGTACATTTAATACATTCAATTCTGTATTAATGGATACAGAAAGGCCTTACCTTGTATGTGTACAAAATGGGGTTGAGGGGGGAAGTCAGCCTGTTGTGTGTTGACATGAGGCAGAGCAAGGAAGTGAAAATTACGGTAGGTCTTTATAACAATTTTTCAATTTTCCTAGCTCTTCATCCTGTCAGCACACGCCAGCTTGACTCCGCCCCTCAACCCCATTGTGTTCTAACATGATGCAGAGCCAGATAAGAAAAATTATGATATGGATCAATAAAATGTTCTATTTTCATTCTACAGTTCAGCTTTAAGTACAGTAATGCCCCATACACATGGTCGGATTTTCCGATGGAAAATGTCCGATCGGAGCGTGTTGTCGGAAATTCCGACCGTGTGTGGGCTCCATCGGACATTTCCCCTTGGATTTTCCGACACACAAAGTTGGAGAGCAGGAGATAAAATTTTCCGACAACAAAATCCGTTGTCGGAAATTCCGATCGTGTGTACACAAATCCGATGGACAAAGTACCACGCATGCTCAGAATAAATAAAGAGATGAAAGCTATTGGCCACTGCCCCGTTTATAGTCCCGACGTATGTGTTTTACGTCACCGCGTTTAGAACGATCGGATTTTCCGACAACTTTGTGTGACCGTGTGTATGCAAGACAAGTTTGAGCCAACATCGGTCGGAAAAAATCCTAGGATTTTGTTGTCGGAATGTCCGAACAAAGTCCGACCGTGTGTACGCCCTATAAGAATGAAGGATGAGGACATGGGAGCAGCATGCATTGCAGAGAAGAAAATAGGTGGAGTTGTTTGATTATAATGACTAAAACTATTTTCACCCTTTATTCTAATTGGTAACCTGTTCCATTCATCTAGCAGGATTTATTGTAATAACAATATATTTAAAAAAATATAATTTAAATACTGGCAGATTAGTGGTGGGTCAGGTGATATTCACAAATTCCTGCCACATGCCAATCAGTCCATCCTAAGCCAAATCACCAGCTTGAATTTAATTGCTCATCTCTATTTATCAGATTTATCTACTTATTTTCAGTTTAGGATAGAGTATGAAGGGTTCCATCTCCCTCGGGTCTTCATTGCTAGTCATGATCCCAGCAGGATCCACCCATCTCCATTCTACTATAGTAAAAGGGCTTTGCTGCAAGCTGAGATCACTGGCTACCTCTTATAAAGCACACCCCCATATATTCTTATAAAGTATCTGTTAGAGGTCAAAGATGTCATAATTCTGGTGTCACTGGCCTTCTAATGGATTTTTCTTAAAGCTGGGCTCCACACAGATGTAATTTTCTTTTTAACCACTTAAGCTCCAGAAGGTTTAACCCCCTTCATGACCAGGCCATTTTTTGGTATTCAGCACTGCACTACTTTAACTGAGCAGTCATGCAAAACTATATGCAAATTAAATTTATATAATTTTTTTCACAATAAATTAAGTTTTCTTTAGGTGGTATTTGATCACTACTGGGTTTTTAATTTTTTATTATATAAATTGAAAAAATAAAACATTTTGGAAAAAAAAATTTTTTTCTACTTTCTGTTATAAAACATATCCAATACAATCAAATCTATTCATACATTTAAGCCAAAAATGTATTTTGCTATGTCTTTGATAAAATAAAAAAAAATCCCAATAGGTGTATATTAACCACTTCAATACTGGACATTTTCACCCCCTTCCTGCCCAGGCCAATTTTCAGTTTTCAGCGCTGTCGCACTTTGAATGACAACTGCGCGGTCAAGCACAACTGTACCCAAATGAAATGTTTATCATTTTTTCCACAGAAATAGAGCTTTCTTTTGGTGGTATTTGATCATCTCTGCTGTTTTTTTTTTTGCGCTATAAACAAAAGAAGAGTGACAAGTTTGAAAAAAAAAAAACCACAATATTTTTTTAATTTTGTTATAATAAATATCCCAATTAAAAAAAAAAAAAAAATTCCTCAGTTTAGGCCTATATGTATTCTTCTACATATTTTTGGTAAAAAAAATCGCAAAAGCATATATTGATTGGTTAGCGCAAAAGTTATAGTGTCTACAAAATAGGGGATAGTTTATGGCATTTTTATTATTATTTTTTTTACTTTTTTTTACTAGTAATGGCAGTGATCTGCAATTTTTATCATGACTGCGACATTGCGACGGACATATTGGACACTTTTGACACCATTTTGGGACCATTCACATTTATGCAGCGATCAGTGCTAGAAAAATGCACGGATTACTGTATAAATGTCACTGGCAGGGAAGGGGTTAACACTAGGGGGCCATCAAGGGGTTAAGTGTGTTACCTAGGGAGTGATTCTAACTGTAGGGGGAGGGGACTCACAAGGGGAGGAGACCGATTGGTGTTCCTCTGTACTGGGAACACATGACCGGTCTCCTCTCACCTGACAGGACGTGAATCTGTGTGTTTACACATACAGATCCACGGTCTGGCTCTGTTATCGGGCAATCGCGGGTGCCTGGCGGCAGAGGCGGCTCTAGGCTTTGTGAGGCCTTAGGCAAAACTTACACATGAGGCCCCACGGACTGGGACGCTCCGTGATGAGGCCGCTATTCCTCAGGCTGCGGGCAGTATCTGATTTGTCCGTCAGCTCCTATGCCACAGAGTCCCAGTGGGGGTAGGCGGAGCCGCCGGCGTCAACTTCAGTGATTGAGAACAGGCAAATTAGGCGACCGCGAGGCCCCTGTGAGTGCGAGGCCTTAGGCGACCGCCTAATTTGCCTAATTAGAGAGCCGCCTCTGCCTGGCGGACATCGTGGCACACGCGTGCCCCCAGGCAGCCGAGAAGCCCAGGGCGTCATATGACACCCGTCCAGGATGGGAGATTCCTCCTGCAGACGTCATATGATAATAGGCGGGATGTGAAGTGGTAAATTGGTTTGTGTGACAGTTATACTATACAAACTATGGTACTGTATATATAGTTTTTGAAAATGTATCAATCCTGATGTACTGAGGGCCTATCTCATTTCTTGAGGCCCTTAAAATGCCAGGACAGTACAAACACCTCCCAAATGGCCCTGTTTTGGAAAGTTGACAGTCCAAGTAAGAGACATGGTGAGTTTTTTGAAGTTGTAATTTTTTGTCATAAAATGAAGAAATGTAATAAAATGTGTTTTTTTTCACTATTTTTTTCCCATACTGTAGACAGTGCAGTACAGCGTCATCATATGACTGGTGTGGTGATGTTTAGGGATACTGACTGGTGACAGTATATAAAAAAATAAAATTGGGGTGGTCAGGGATTTTTTTTTACACTGTTATTGCTTAAACAGTGATGATCACTGTATAAGCAATCATTTTAGCTGTCATGAGTGGGTTTCCCATTCATGAACAGTTTGCTTATGGTTGTTATCTGTGATTGGCTACAGCTAATCACATGGACAAGTAGCCAGGTACCATGTGATGGCTATGGGCCATTCACAGATTTTCTGTTGCATTGTTCATTTTCTTTGAGGGGGCAAGACATAAGAAGTTCAGTGTAAACATGGTCCCATCACTGAATTTCTGGACATCCATATTAGTCATATAGGTTGCTCCTTCCAAGAAAGGAAAGTTCAAGAGGTGGTGGTGCCAAGCTCAGTTTTTACATAAAAAGTTGGGATTTTGTACAATGTAGCTGATGATATTGTGGGATCCAATGAATGTTTTGACATGCGGTGTTCGCTGAAGGTAACGTCTGCTTTTTTCCAGATTTAATTACAGGTTTGTAATAGGTTTTACTGTCAATATTGCCTATTGTGAATAGTAACTTTGTAGATTTGCAATTTCATATTGAATTTCTAGGTATGTGTTCATAATACTTAGGCTATGGAATATTAATTCTCATTTTAGAGTCATAGTCATTAAGTTCACACCCTTATTTGCTTTATAGAAAACTATGGGGTTGATTTACTAAAGGCAAATAGACTGTGCACATTTCAAGTGCAGTTGCACTCATTTTCCCCAGAGCTTAGTGAATGTGGTGAAGTTTCGCTTTGTAAAGAATACCCAATAAGCTGCAAGGAGAATAAAAAACAGCATTTCTGCTTGCACGTGATTGAATGATGGAAATTAGCAGAGATTGACCACATTCACTAAGCTCTGAGGAAAATGAGTGCAACTGCACTTGCAAAGTGCACAGTCTATTTGCCTTTAGTAAATGAGCTCCAATATGTTCTGGCCACATGTTTTATGCTTAGGATTAAGGTTGAATTGCTATTAGAATGCTTCATATACAAACCTTCATTTCCACTTAATTCAGTTTGCATTTCCAACAAATGAAACTGAAATACAATTTCTCACCTAGCAAAGACATGGTTGCTTTGTGGTTTCACATCCCATTAGGACGTAGGAAATATGGTTATGATGTCATGGTATATCTTAGAATGAGCCACTTTCTGAGAACTACGTAGAAAAAGAAGATTCTTTGAATTCTGGAGAAGAAAAGTAATCAGAAAAAAATGAATGTTATAAATAACATGTGAATGTAAAAATATATGTAAAAATTGAGGTTTTCTCAAATTTGACTGCAAAAGTGAAAATACACTTTAATGTTGTCAGCCCACAACAGGAAGTGCTAATACTGGAAGGAACTCCAAGTAAGAAACATTGCAACGGATTCATAAAAAAATAAAAACTTGCTTAAGAAAGCTATGTTCAGTAAGTTATGATGCCAACCATACGAAGAAAAAAAAATTTGGGGTTTCCATATACTTTAATGCTCTTTTAAATGGCATGTGGTAGATGCTGAACCTTCTATTTCTTCAAGGCATTCATTCTGCAGTATTTAAGAATAGCATGTGGGTTTGACGGTCTTTGTGAAGGCAGCTAGCTGTTGACGACTCTTAATAGCGTGAGAATGCCAAAGTTGCCCTTCCACTTTTTTAGCACCTAAGATGTTAGTCCCTTTTCTGCTCTAAATACAAGGCTTTGCCCTATGTTTGTGGCGTTTATAATTACAATGTAAAATGAGATAAATACTTGGCTACTTACATCCTAAGGCAGCAAAGGTTGTCAAGGTAGAGACAGGTTTGATAGACAGCTTTGTAACTGCCAGAAAACAAATGAAGCATTCCTGCTATGAAATTTATATGCATTATCATTCTGTATGAATATAAATCTACAAAGATTGAAAGGTATTCATTAATCAATGAATGCCCAACAGGGGTTAAAATTCAGATCTTTGTAATTATGTTCATTCTACTTGCCTACAAACACATCAATTCAGCTGTAATATATCAATTTGCAATTTAGAATTTGAAAACTTTAATAATCATATTTGTGATTATAACTTTCTGTTTCTGTGTTACAGTATGTAGAGACAAACAAAATATGACATTAAATTATTTTTTTTTTGTTTGTTTGTTTTTTGGTGCTAACATAACTCAAATGAAAATAGAATCAACTATTGTTAAATAACTGCTACCATCATGGAGTCCTAAGAACACAGACTTATGTCAGAGTAGTACTCTATTCCTGACATGCTAAATATGGGAATACAGCAAAGGAGTATGCAAGCTGAAAAGCATATCATTATGCTTGATTATTACATTTCTGGACAATGAAGCAAACCAACAAGAGTAAATATGATATATTAGAGGGGTACCTATGAGCTGGAAGCATGAGTAAGAGGTTCTGTAATCAACCTGTGTAAAATAAACCACTTCTAGTGTGTTATTATTCCTTCTCTTTTAAAGTGTAAACAGCAAAAGGCAGATATATATATATTACATTTGCTCTGTTTTCTGCAACCAATATAATATACTAAACAGTGAGTTTGACAAGCTATAGTATGACAGGGAATCCACATCCACCTCTGACACAGGTTCTGGAACACCTCAGAGTGTAGGAGGTCCAAACTTTGACAGCTTAGGCAGTCTGCCTGCCAATTGTCTACTCCTGGAACATAAAAGTTGGACAAGGCTGGGATGTGAAGTTCTGCCCATACAGACTCCTTTCTACCTTTCATGACAGGACTTCTGGTTCCTCCTTGATGGTTGAGGTATGCTGCTACTGTTACATTGTACAACTGGATGCTGATCAGAAAACCAGGATGTCCTGGGGGAAACCAAATCACCCAAAGGTCCAGATTGTAGATCAGGTGATGGGACAGGATGCTATAGGTGTCTGGGTAAACAAGACTGCCTCAAAAGAGGCTACCAACAGCGCTAGGACTTTTATGCCAAAACCAAGAGTCGGTTGACTCCTGGACTGAAGAGTCAAAGTCTGGGTATAGACAGTTAAAAAAAATTCTTGCAGAAGAAAGACAAGCCCAGATACTACAAGTGATGAGCTGACTGCAAAGAAGACTGTGCGTCCCTGTTCCAGGGATGAATCAGGGCCGATCCTATGCCTGAAGTCGGCCCTGAAACGGAGCCAAAGACGCACAGCGTTTTTGTGCAGTGCGCTCCGCAGCCGCCCCGGAGATATGTGAACTGATTCCATAGGGAGCCAGTCACATTCTCCTGCTATGCGAATTAGATGTGCGGAAACGCACCCGGGCTTAGAGTCCATTCAAATCTTTTTGAGGTGTACACTGTCTGTGCCGCATTGTACTGACTGTTCCCTCAACATGAAGTCATCTAGATAATCAACTATGGGGATGCCCTGGGAGCATAAGAAGGTAAACAGAGGGGCTATATCTCAATTCAAAAGCTCATTATCTTACAACTAAGGAGCAGACTATAACGATAACAGGTTACAACAATAATAATGTTTGCAACCTTGCTTAATAGCATTAGAATTGCCTGCAAAGGATCACACCTTAAGTAGTAAGGCAAATTAATCCATTTAGAGTTAGGCATATTAG
This sequence comes from Lithobates clamitans, assembly GCA_037952925.1. Taxonomy (NCBI): domain Eukaryota; kingdom Metazoa; phylum Chordata; class Amphibia; order Anura; family Ranidae; genus Lithobates; species Lithobates clamitans. Next base: position 1,454,264 of record JBBGZY010000021.1, read on the forward strand.
CATGACAGAGGCACATGTTCATTCTCATTCAATTCTTATAGTTTGAGATACATGATGGTAATTCCTCAACAAAACAAAATAAAAGTACAAAGACATTGCTGAAAAAACTAAAGCCCCATATTAAATGATGAATCACAGAATCCATGGTAAAAAACAGAATATAGCAGGAATCGTAGAGCAGTATGCCAAACCTCTGGATCAATAAGTCTGCGCGTATTGGTGCTGGATCTGCCAGAAAAGCAACCACTGGTGGTGTCTACAGCCCTCCTACAAACACCCTAGACCAGAGCACAGCAGGACTCTACCAAGTTTTAGTAGATCGCTGTAAATAATCTGTCTCTTGACCCATTGATAGCAGCCAAAACAAACTTGACTTAGTTGCAATAAATCAGAGCAGGGGAAGGTGGGGTTGGTGTGCAAATGTGGGCAGAGAAGGAATTTGGGATGCAAAGGTAAATGGAGAGAGGGGTTGGGATGCAAATGTGAGCTCTGGGGGAGGGGTTTGAAGTGAAAAGGTGAAAGGAGAGGGTGGGGGGTGCAGGGATAAGCAAAAGGTGGAGTTTGGGGATTAAAGGTGAGCAGGGAGGTGTAGAGGTAAGCAGAGAGGATGGTTTGGGGGTACAAAGGTTAAAAGAGAGGATATCTGGTGGGCAAGTGATCAGAGAGGGTGTAATTGGGATGCAGAGGCTAGCATAGAGGGTGAGGTTGGGGTACAGCTGTGAGCAGGGGGAGTTAATAATCACTGTAAATACCCCTATTACATTGCTGGTCAGTGTAATTGTCTCCATTAAATTGATGGTCAGTGTAAACTTCCCTGTTAAATTGGAGGTCAATGTAAATTTTCTCATTACATTGGTGGTCAGTGTAAAGTCACCTATTATATTATAGTGGTGGGTAGTACCCTTGTTACATTGGTGGTCATGGTAACAGCCCCATTTAATTGGTGGTCATTTAGAATGCTCTTATTACATTGTTAGTCAGTGTAGAATCGACCTTACATTGGTGGTCAGTGTTACATCCCCCCCTTACATTTGTGGTAAGTGTGGTACTGTTCATACATTGGAGGTCATTGTAGAATATCCCTTCCATTTGTGGTCAGTGTTGGGGGGGATTCCCTTACGTTGGTGGTCAGTGTAAATGCTCCATAGTATTGAAGGTCAATGTAAAATACCCACTTATATCGGTGTTCAGTATAATGGCTCATTACATTGGTGGTTAGGGTGAAATACCCCTTTACATTGGTGGTCAGTGTAAAGCCCCCATTAAGTTGGTGGGCAATGTAGAAATCCCTATGACATTTATGGTCCTTGTAAAGCCCCCATTACAGTGGTGGTCCATGTAGAACGTCCCTTGCATTAGTGCCAGTGTAAATGTCCCATTATATTGGTTGCTAGCGTAAAATCCTTCTTACATTGGTGGTCAATGTAAAAATCCAGCTTACACTGGTGATCATTGTAAATTTCCCATTACATTGGTGATCAGTGTAGAATCTCCCATTATGTTTGGTGACATTGCTTGTCTTATTTAGGTACATACAAGCAAATGATTTCAAGATACCCTATACTTTATTCAAAATTTCCCGCACTATAATGCTTCCTAACAACTTTTGTTATACTAGATTTTGTCACCTACAAAAACCTTCAATCCATTAGCAACCACAACAATCAATCAATCCCAGTATTCAGCAGAAAGGTCAGCATCAAATGATGTTTTCTAAATATGTTATGCTTTTTAAGCAGCAGATTGTCAGACCAAGAACCATACTGCAAGAGCCAGCGCCATCTCATCGCTTTAAAAGAAAGAAGAGGAAAACAAGTCTTGAAATCATTTTCTGCTGTAGCTTAGAAAATGAAAGTAAGCATTTTGGAAGTTGCTATGTACTACAGTTCAACTTCTCTCTATTTTCAGTACATTAGGCCCAGTCATATTTTAAAAAGACCCCATGAAACTGTTAGATTTGAAAGACATAATTGTGTCAAGGTTGTACAAATAACTGAAAAGCAGTAAAATAAAGATGAAAACGTAAGAACAGTATACAGATTGTGCTTTAAATTGAACCCACATGCTTAAGCAGACAATTCTGTAAGTGCTTTTTGGAAGTGCAGTTTGTATTATGAAGTCAGGGAAAGCAATAAAAAGAAAAAAGGCAATTGCAAGTTTGTAGTTCAACTTTTCAAATGGGACTTGCTTTTAAAAATGATTGGCTTGTACCAATGAATCACAGATTCCAAAACTGTTGAAAGGAAAGCAAATATGGCTCGAGAATCAATTTTTATTCATCGAGGTACCAGAGAGGTAGAATTTTCAGGAACATTAATTGTAAGGATAACTTTGGCATCTACAATTACCTTGCGTTATTTGAAACATATTTTGCTCAATTATTAATTATCAATTTCTCAAGGAGTATTAGACAAGAACAAGCATTAACCTTTTCATCACCCTTTCGGCAGGTGACAACCAAAATCATTTATTAACTGCTGTAATACTTTAAGAGGTTTATTGACACAGGCTTATATGAAAGTCATTGAGAGCTTGTACTAAGGTTCTTACAGATCACTTCTATGGAAGATAATCATGCCTGCTTTCCTTTATTGGTTATGCTACTAAGCAGAGGGTAAGCACTAAGTACACAGCAGATGATGCTGAGACATGTTCTGCTACATTACAAATAAAGATAGATGTGTTTGTTTGTCTTTGGGCTCTTGGTTGTTTTGTTCACCTGCTCACTGCCCACTGACATGTATGGGAGTTCTGTAATTTACATTCAGTGATAATGGATACGTTATTTTTTGCTAAATACCTTTTTATTGAAAGTTTGTTTCGGTACCCTCTTGTGCGACATTCTGTTTTGTCTTGTTAAATATTCATAGTACATGCATAACAAATTGTGTAGCGCTTAGGAAAACATACTGTCTTAAAACCAGTAAGTTGAAAAGGCCTAAACATGAATAGTAATAGACACAAATAAATGTATCGTATATAATAAAAATAGGCAAGTAGTGAATTACTCCCAAAAGTGACGTAAGGAGCACCTTCACCAAAATGCAGCAAAACAAAAAATAATAATGAAAAAAATTATATTATTTTAAAGTCAATTAAAAAGTCTCATTAATATGATGAATCCTCATATCACACCACTGTGTCTTGACAAAACATGCAGTGCCCTTGGATGTTTAAGATGGGAGCTTACCGGAGGGTTTGAACCCAAAGCAGCATATGCTGTGAGGGTCAAACCAGCTTGTATTGCACCCTGGCAATGGTGGGAAAATCTCAGCAGTCTGATGATATGGACGAAGCTGATCCAAAAGAACGTATCTTCTCCACCGATATTATTAGATATGAAGAAGTAGATAAAAAAGCGCTTGTGTATAAAAGGGCGGTAGTGGAGTCCTCCCGACGCGTTTCGTCTTAATAGACTTCGTCTTGGGGTGCCCTCCACTACAGCCCAACTCCTTAATATAGGAACTGTATTCATCTTGATGTGACTCCAGCCCGTTCAATTCAGAATCAGCTACTTCCGGTTTGTCCAAGATGGCGGACCGGCGTGCGTTCCAGACCTCGTTTTAGTGGGTATGTACATGCGTTCCACCCTCCAAACCGGAAGTCTGATAATCCCTATATACCCTGAAAGTCTTAGCCTTAATATAATGTAATTATGAATGTATTGGAAAATGTGCTAATTTAAGAGAATAAACAATGGTAATTAATTCAAGGGAATAGAAAATGAGAGTAAAAATGATGATCAGTGTCCGCCGTATGGATTTCCAAGATCTCGACAGGTCTCGCGATGTGACGCAATGGCGTCACGCCGTTAAGACGGAAGTACTCGTAAAGAGTACCTCGCTTGCGTTCCACTTGCGGTTAACCACAACCACACGGACATATCGCGAGATGTGACGCTGTAACGTCACAGCGCAAATCCGGAAGTGAACATGCGGATTAATCATAAACGTCTTACTGGTCGAGATCAGCAATAAAAAATATAAAAATATTAACTATAGCAAGTGTGTCAGTTACTAGATGTTTCATCCAATGACATGCACCTTAAGGGGGCGGTATAATGGTGGTATCAGAGACCAGATAAAGCACAGTGACATGTCCATTATTAATATGACTTCAAGGAAACGGAAAATATGTATTTGTAACCCCATAAATTTGGAAAAAAGGAGAATTCAAAGAGCTGGATTCACATACACTTGGTAATTAATACATGTGTGGCCAGTACACCTTTTACAGACGGGTATAGCCTTATGTGAATACAACCAAAATCCAAAATTATGAAACATGAAAACATAAAAACATAACATATATAGATATGTATCATAATGGACCGACATTGTGTCTCTCATGATTCATCTAGGAAGGCGTTAACATCAACTTCTACATTAAGTCCTGAGGGAGCAAAAGTCTGCAACTCATAGGCCCAGAACATTTCGAGGCGGGATACTCCCCTTGTCTTGGCACCACCCCTCCAGGGTGGTGTGTATTTATCAATAATGATAAACTGTGACCCCTCAGGATTCCCCCCGTGGAATTCCTTAAAATGTCTCGGGACCGTATGTTTAGGGTCCCTACTTTTAATCAAGGAAATATGTTCACCCACCCTAATAGAAAAGGTCCTTGTAGTGCGGCCTATATACTGTTTCTGACATGGACAAGTTATGAGATACACCACAAATTTCGTGCTGCATGTACAGAATGACTTTATGGCGTATCTCCTTCCCGTCACTGTAGAAATAAATTCAGAAACCTTACGTGTTCTAATACTGTTATGCTGGCATACCTGACATTTCCTGCATGGAAAAAAGCCTGTCCAATCATGAAAAAACATGGGGCGGGTAGGAGGATTTATAATGTTGGGGGCTATCTGTCCTTTTAAGGAGGGTACACCTCTAAAGATGACATTTGCTTCTTCTGGGATAAGTGAGCCCAGAATACTATCCTGTTTCAGGACACCCCAATGCTTCCTCATGATGTTTTTGATCTGTCTATGTTGTGTTGAGAAGGCGGTTAATAAGGCCCACCTAAACTTCCCATCAGGTTCTCTTTTGGGCTTGACTTCTAATAGTGACTTCCTATCAACACTGATAGTTTTTTGAATTTCCAGGTTTAGGTCATCAGTGTCATAACCCTTGGCTTCAAGCCTGGATTTCAAAATCATAGCCTGTTCAAGAAAAGTCTCCTCTTTGGTGCAATTACGTCGAAGCCTAAGAAACTGGCTCCGTGGTACCGCATTTAACCACGAGACATGATGGCAACTATCAACTGGTATAAAACCATTACGGTCTGTCGGTTTGAAATATGTACTGAATCTAAATTCATTATTGATGATCTGTATCTTTAAATCTAAAAAATGTATTTGAGTTTTACTGGCTTGATAGGACAAGGATATACCTCTGTCGTTGGTATTTAGACTCACGAAAAACTCTTCCAATGATTCCATGGTGCCATTCCATAGGAGAAGGATGTCGTCTATGTATCTAGTCCACAAAACCAAAGACTTGGCTTCGTGGACATAGACGACATCCTCCTCCCACTTGGCCATAAATAGATTCGCGAGACTAGGCGCGAATTTGGCCCCCATGGCCACTCCCCGTTGTTGGAGATAAAAATTGTGGTTAAACCAAAAATAGTTGTGTTTTGCCGCGAATTCAAGTAATTCAACAAGGTACTCACATTGGAAAGGGGCCAAGGAATGTTCCTGCGACAGAAAATGTTTAACAGCATCGATACCTTTGTCGTGTGGTATGCACGTGTACAATGATGCCACGTCAGCCGTGGCTATAATGTAACCCTCCTGTAAAGGGGTATTCTCGAGGAGTCTAATTGTGGAGCTGGTATCCTTTAGATAGGAAGGTGTTTTCTTTACCAGAGGCTGTAGGAAAAAATCTATATATTTGCCTACTCTGGCGGTAATGGAGTTTATGCCACTTACAATTGGCCTACCAGGGGGGCAAACTGGATCCTTATGGACTTTAGGCAAATAATAAATAGTGGGGATACGCGGTGCTGTGGGGATCAGAAAATCTCTCTCTTTCTTATTCAGGATCTTTAATTCATAACCCTTTGAAACCAATTTGTCTAATTTTTGTTTATATTTATGCGTGGGATTACTAGGTAATAACTGATAAGTACCAGGTTCACTCAAAATGCGAAGCATTTCTGCTTCATATTGGCACTTGTCCAAAATAACTATCCCCCCCCCTTTATCTGCTGGACGGACCACCAGCTCTTTGCGCGCACACAAAGAGTCTAAACCTTCTCTTAACAATGGAGGATGGTGGATGCGTTTAATTGGAAGTCTGGCTAAATCATATAGGACAAGGTCCCTAAAGATTTTCACGGCCGGCGCCGTGGGGACTGGAGGAGAAAAAAGGGAGGGATTGGATAGGCCGGAATGAACCGTTCCTGATGTAGATGCTGGGTAATCCGTGCGAATCGGATTGGATACCAAATACCTTTGTATGTTGACCTTACGAATGTATTTATGGACATCCATAAACGTGTGGAACTTGTTAAGTTTTTTTGGGGGGGCATATTTAAGCCCCTTATCTAATAGAGCTAATTCTGCTTCTGTGAGGGTTTGAGAGCTCAAATTGTAGACACCTTGGCCTTTTACAGTCTTTGCCTTTTTTCTTCTTTGTACTCTCCTCCCCCCTCTGCATCCTCTCTTTGATTTAGGCCTCGTTTTCTTGAGTGTGGAGCCTCGCGAAAAAACTGATTCCCATGTGTGTAGGAATTGTGTATGTATGGAGATTGATCATAGTCATCTCTCCTACGTTCTGGGCTATAAATCTCCCTAAGAGGTGAGAACCTATTTTGGGTGCGTATAGGGGAGGGGTAATGATGGTACAAGTCTTCTCTTTGTTGAAAATCCTGATCTGATCTATGATGTCTAGGGGAAGGGTGGTATGAACCATGATGGAAATTGGTGTCGGAATACGGTGCCCTATTATGGGTATTACCTCTACCTCCCCTCTTCCCTCTCGTATTTTGTCTACCCCTGTGGGGTGTCCCAGGGTTATAATGTTGCACACGTGGTTGTGAAACATGGGATACCCCACCACGTTTGGTTCCACCTCTCTGTGGACCCCGGCCCTGCAAATGGACATCCTTGGGTAGAGATTGTGCAATGGTAATGTTCCCATTAGAGGGACCACTAGTAGAGATTGCGTCAACCGTGGTGTCAGAGGAAACTTCCATGGGTGGGGCAACCTGTAATAGTTTTTGCCAACCAAATACTGTATGGTCCTTATAGTCGCCCACGTCTCTGGAATATTTCTTTTGTTTTTTTATCTTTTGGTCACGTTCCTCTTTCTCTAAATGGGCCAAAAGGTTAGAGGAAAGGGACTTATACTCTTGAGAATTTTTATGGTTTGAGAGTTTATCCTTCAAATCCCTAATTTCCTGATCAATTGCCTGAAGTCTATTGGTTTTCTTGGATATAAGTAACTGTAAAAAGTTAATTCCTGCATCATTAAAGTATTTAAACCATGTTTCCAAATCAGTTTCTCCTTGTTGGGGTTGGACTTCCCAACGGAGGCTTCTAGGGACCATTTGCTCTGTAATATATTGTTGTAAGAAAACCAGATCCCATTGCAGGTGAAGTTCGGTTGTCATTACATTTTTGAGTCTGAGGAACAATCCTCCAATCTCAGTGTTACTACTTGTTGCTATGAAAACCCCTTCAGGATTAACCCTGCGCGAGGCTCGATAGTCAAACACATCCATAGTGGAGTAAATCCACAGAGAAGCAGCAAAAAATGAAAAATTCTAAATATGTAGACTAAAATATAACCAATATTAAATTTGCGCTTACTCTAAATGTCCATAGATAGTATTGTACAACCATATAAGCCGCTCACACCACAACTAGAATTGTTGCCGGACAGATAAATACATGCATAACAAATTGTGTAGCGCTTAGGAAAACATACTGTCTTAAAACCAGTAAGTTGAAAAGGCCTAAACAAGAATAGTAATAGACACAAATAAATGTATCGTATATAATAAAAATAGGCAAGTAGTGAATTACTCCCAAAAGTGACGTAAGGAGCACCTTCACCAAAATGCAGCAAAACAAAAAATAATAATGAAAAAAATTATATTATTTTAAAGTCAATTAAAAAGTCTCATTAATATGATGAATCCTCATATCACACCACTGTGTCTTGACAAAACATGCAGTGCCCTTGGATGTTTAAGATGGGAGCTTACCGGAGGGTTTGAACCCAAAGCAGCATATGCTGTGAGGGTCAAACCAGCTTGTATTGCACCCTGGCAATGGTGGGAAAATCTCAGCAGTCTGATGATATGGACGAAGCTGATCCAAAAGAACGTATCTTCTCCACCGATATTATTAGATATGAAGAAGTAGATAAAAAAGCGCTTGTGTATAAAAGGGCGGTAGTGGAGTCCTCCCGACGCGTTTCGTCTTAATAGACTTCGTCTTGGGGTGCCCTCCACTACAGCCCAACTCCTTAATATAGGAACTGTATTCATCTTGATGTGACTCCAGCCCGTTCAATTCAGAATCAGCTACTTCCGGTTTGTCCAAGATGGCGGACCGGCGTGCGTTCCAGACCTCGTTTTAGTGGGTATGTACATGCGTTCCACCCTCCAAACCGGAAGTCTGATAATCCCTATATACCCTGAAAGTCTTAGCCTTAATATAATGTAATTATGAATGTATTGGAAAATGTGCTAATTTAAGAGAATAAACAATGGTAATTAATTCAAGGGAATAGAAAATGAGAGTAAAAATGATGATCAGTGTCCGCCGTATGGATTTCCAAGATCTCGACAGGTCTCGCGATGTGACGCAATGGCGTCACGCCGTTAAGACGGAAGTACTCGTAAAGAGTACCTCGCTTGCGTTCCACTTGCGGTTAACCACAACCACACGGACAGAAGTTGATGTTAACGCCTTCCTAGATGAATCATGAGAGACACAATGTCGGTCCATTATGATACATATCTATATATGTTATGTTTTTATGTTTTCATGTTTCATAATTTTGGATTTTGGTTGTATTCACATAAGGCTATACCCGTCTGTAAAAGGTGTACTGGCCACACATGTATTAATTACCAAGTGTATGTGAATCCAGCTCTTTGAATTCTCCTTTTTTCCAAATTTATGGGGTTACAAATACATATTTTCCGTTTCCTTGAAGTCATATTAATAATGGACATGTCACTGTGCTTTATCTGGTCTCTGATACCACCATTATACCGCCCCCTTAAGGTGCATGTCATTGGATGAAACATCTAGTAACTGACACACTTGCTATAGTTAATATTTTTATATTTTTTATTGCTGATCTCGACCAGTAAGACGTTTATGATTAATCCGCATGTTCACTTCCGGATTTGCGCTGTGACGTTACAGCGTCACATCTCGCGATATGTCCGTGTGGTTGTGGTTAACCGCAAGTGGAACGCAAGCGAGGTACTCTTTACGAGTACTTCCGTCTTAACGGCGTGACGCCATTGCGTCACATCGCGAGACCTGTCGAGATCTTGGAAATCCATACGGCGGACACTGATCATCATTTTTACTCTCATTTTCTATTCCCTTGAATTAATTACCATTGTTTATTCTCTTAAATTAGCACATTTTCCAATACATTCATAATTACATTATATTAAGGCTAAGACTTTCAGGGTATATAGGGATTATCAGACTTCCGGTTTGGAGGGTGGAACGCATGTACATACCCACTAAAACGAGGTCTGGAACGCACGCCGGTCCGCCATCTTGGACAAACCGGAAGTAGCTGATTCTGAATTGAACGGGCTGGAGTCACATCAAGATGAATACAGTTCCTATATTAAGGAGTTGGGCTGTAGTGGAGGGCACCCCAAGACGAAGTCTATTAAGACGAAACGCGTCGGGAGGACTCCACTACCGCCCTTTTATACACAAGCGCTTTTTTATCTACTTCTTCATATCTAATAATATCGGTGGAGAAGATACGTTCTTTTGGATCAGCTTCGTCCATATCATCAGACTGCTGAGATTTTCCCACCATTGCCAGGGTGCAATACAAGCTGGTTTGACCCTCACAGCATATGCTGCTTTGGGTTCAAACCCTCCGGTAAGCTCCCATCTTAAACATCCAAGGGCACTGCATGTTTTGTCAAGACACAGTGGTGTGATATGAGGATTCATCATATTAATGAGACTTTTTAATTGACTTTAAAATAATATAATTTTTTTCATTATTATTTTTTGTTTTGCTGCATTTTGGTGAAGGTGCTCCTTACGTCACTTTTGGGAGTAATTCACTACTTGCCTATTTTTATTATATACGATACATTTATTTGTGTCTATTACTATTCATGTTTAGGCCTTTTCAACTTACTGGTTTTAAGACAGTATGTTTTCCTAAGCGCTACACAATTTGTTATGCATGTATTTATCTGTCCGGCAACAATTCTAGTTGTGGTGTGAGCGGCTTATATGGTTGTACAATACTATCTATGGACATTTAGAGTAAGCGCAAATTTAATATTGGTTATATTTTAGTCTAAATATTCATAGTAGCCCATCTTTTACTATTCTTTTTTTTCTCTGTACAGGCATGAGTTCTATACCAAGAACACAAAATCTTATTAACTTAGACAACAAACTGTCTTTGCATATATATTATATCCAAATTTAGAATGTGAATTCAGATGACCAAGGGGTATTCCCATGTTTTTGGCCTGCACAACATACCAAGGACATGTATATATCCTTGGGTCACCTAGGCCAACCCAAAACCCAAACCTGCCTTTATCCCTCAAATAACTGAGAGCACGCAAAGGTTGGATTTGATTTGGTGACCAAATGACAAACCTACTGAATTTGGTTTGAAGGTCATCTTAAAAACAAACCAACTGGTATCTGCACACCAGGCCCCCAGATGCACAACTTTACCATCACACTGCAAATACCAAATAAGTCTTGACATGAACTGTTGCCACAGAGATGCCATACATGAAACGGCTCCCCAATCTCAGTAGAATGTTAATTGAAAATCCTGTCCTTTAAAGACCCTAATACCCAGTCCGGCTGCAGTTACAATAAGAGCAGAATAAATCGCCTACAATAAGTGCAAAAATTACGATCCTAAAAGAGGAATCTAAAAGGGCAAGAGGGTGGGTATGCTGAATGTCATCTGAAGCTGGAACCTTCTTTCTCAGGACCCTTCTACAGTTCCTCCTTGCTTCCCTTTTTCCTTCACCCAGTTGGGTATGTACCAACTTCACTTTCTGTCCTTTACATATTTTAACTCATGCTAACCCTACCTCTCCAAACCCAGTGATGCATGCCTTTCACAGACACCTCTATATACTGTTTCAGGCCTGGCTGGAAGAGGAAAAGAATTAGGGCTGCTAAAGGATTAACTTTAAATTAAAGTATTAGCAAGGATATATAAAGGGTGCCTATTCAGCAGGGTAGGTCACATACAGGAAAAGTTGTTATTTAACACATGATTCTTTTTGAAGAATACATGCAGTGCGCTGTAGGAACTTACATAATATCAGGAGACCTTATCATGCTTTATGAAGACTGAAGAACATGTATTGGCTATTGTTATAAATAGCGGGATTATAACACCAGTCTTCTTAATCAAAAGGGAAGTGTGGACTTTTTTTATTGTAAAATCATACTTACCTAGGTGGATGCAGCATCGGTCCGACTCCAACACTGAGAATCGAGCAATCAAACACCACAGATCGCTCGGTTCTCAGGGCTCCCTGAGCAGAGAGCTGGTGACTGTCAGCCACTGGCTCTCTGCTCTGCCCCCTCCTTACTCACTGGAGCGCTGGGCTGTGGAGGGGACGGGAGCTGCCAGCTCAGCCTCTCAGCAGCTCACTGAGAGGCTGATCAGGGTTTCCATTCCAGGCATGTGGGTGGATCTCGACGTCATTGTCGTAATCCTTCCTAAGCCTGGACCAGCTCTGTGACGTCAGCTGACAGCGGGCTTCAGCACGCTCTCAGCTGAAAATGGGTAACAGAAGCGCAGAACAAACTGCACTCCTGTGATTCACAGGAGAAGTACAACCAAACGAGCTTTGGCTGTACTTCTCCTTTAATCATACCTAATTCATGTTCCCTGTCCAAAGGAGCCTTACCTCACAGCAGCTTTTGTATAGATAACGTGTAAAATTATTTATGAGCAGGTCTTAATTAGCACTGAAACAGCCAAATTAGGGCTTTACGCCAAAAAAAACTTTATTTTAGTGTTTTGGATAGAAATGGGGACAGTTTAGAATCTCTGTCAAGTATTTACTGCTAGATGTCTACCTGTTAGGGAGATTTACCCTTACTTTTTGTCTCCTAGGCACTAAAGAAAAGTGAGAGAAAGCATTTTCCAATACAGTTGCACAAAACAATAAAAGCAACTTTTTAGCGGAGAAAGGTTAAAATATCAATCAGGTTTTGCTGCTGTCTGTGTCTCCAACTGTTTGTGACTTCCACTAACTTCCTGCCTTGGTGACACTCTGGGTGTCAAGGTATAACAACACATCACAGGGATGGTCATCAGGTGGAAATCTCTTAAAACAGCAACAAAAAAACTTTTTTTTCCTGGCTTTCAAAAAATAAGAGACTTAAATGCCTCATAAAGGTATATATTATTAGTTTGGTGCACATATCAAATGACTAACAGATAACTAAAATACCGTATTTATTGGCGTATAACACGCACAGGCGTATAACACGCACCCCAATTTTAGGAGGGAAGTTTAAGGAAAAAACTTACATTTTAAATAAAGAACTTTGAAGCAAAATTAGGGTCACAGCTCATCAATGCACTCTGCTCAGTGCCCATCTGCAGCCTCTAAATTGCCCACCAATGCACCCTGCTCAGTACCCATCTGCAGTCATTAAATTGCCCAACAGTGCACCCTGCTCAGTGCCCATCTGCAGCCATTAAATTGCCCAACAATGCGACCTGTTCAGTGCCCATCTGCAGACATTAAATTGCCCAACAATGCAGTCTGTTCAGTGCCCATCTGCAGCCTCTAAATTGCCCACCAATGCACCCTGCTCAGTACCCATCTGCAGTCATTAAATTGCCCAACAGTGCACCCTGCTCAGTGCCCATCTGCAGCCATTAAATTTCCCAACAATGCAACCTGTTCAGTGCCCATCTGCAGACATTAAATTGCCCAACAATGCAGTCTGTTCAGTGCCCATCTGCAGCCTATAAATTGACTAACAATACAGCCTGTTCAGTGCCCATCTGCAGCCTATAAATTGACCAACAATGCAGCCTGTTCAGTGCCCATCTGCAGCCTATAAATTGACCAACAATGCAGCCTGTTCAGTGCCATCTGCAGTCTATAACTTGACCAACAATGAAGCCTGTTCAGTGCCCATCTGCAGCCTATAAATTGACCAACAATGCAGCCTGTTCAGTGCCCATCTGCAGCCTATAAATTGACCAACAATGCAGCCTGTTCAGTGCCATCTGCAGCCTATAACTTGACCAACAATGAATCCTGTTCAGTGCCCATCTGCAGCCTCACCTTTCCCATCATTGCAGCCTCGCCAGTGTTGGATTATCCCTGCTGTCTCAGAGGAAAAAGGAGGAGTGAGCGCCGCTGAATTACACAGAGCCGCGAACTCCTGTGTACCCGGCGCTCGGTCACTCACAGCCACATCTCCTGGCCCTGCTCATATGATAGACAGAACAGTGGCCCAATGTGGAGCCAGGAGGCGTGGCTGTAAGTGGCGGAGCGCCGGGTACACAGGAGATCGCGGCTCTATGTAATTCCCCGACGCTCACTCCTCTTCCCTCAGAGACAGCAGGAATCGGTGTATAACACGCACTTACGATTTTCCCCTGATTTTAAGGGGAAAAAAGTGCGTGTTCTACGCCGATAAATACAGTCTAGATAATTGTGCCAAGTTAGTAAACATATTTTGAATGCCTATAGTGCGCCTTGACAAAATAAATAAACACCAGGTAGAATAGATATTACAGTAAGTGGTGGTTTTGTCATTCTGAGTAAATCACTTTGAAATGTACTCTTATGAGCCGTGTAAGCTCATGTGTAAGCAATTTGTTATGCAGTCCTTGCTTACACTACATTGGCAGACGGTATTTGCTAGCTGGCTGACACTTACAGTATCACGAAAGACAGAATAATTGTCTAAAAATCCCATCTTCTGGATGTGTTACGTGAGTTTCCTCGACACTTCCGAGACCATGTTTGCAGCTATTGCATCTGTTGCATCTTTGCCACATTCCTGTATGTTTATGCATATCAAGGCCACAGGGAGGACCATGTGACAGGACGTGTGTGTTACTAACTGGTTCAAAGCCAAAAGAAGGGAAGAACAGGCAAAAACAATGTCTTAAATAACATCTGAGATTTCCAAATATGGACAAGCTTTGTAGTATTTGTGTGTATGTGTTGCTAAAGCATCTTGTTTTGTCATGCATGTCTTCCTCCAGACATAAACAACTTCCAGAAGCAATAATGGAAGCACACACGTAGTGCTGTTTCATTTGATGTACGTATTTGTCTTGAATGAGCATTGTCATACAAAATAATATGGGTCTATTAAAGAGAAAACAAATTTTAAAAAATCAAATGTGACACAAAAAATACAGATTTCAATGGTAAAATACAAAACTTGTGTAATGGTAATGCATATTTCTGAACCAATAGCAGATTCTGGTAATTAAAATGTAAAATGGGAAGTGGCATATAGATCAGATTAAAAAAAGTCTTCATTTAAATAGTATGATAAAAATAAAAAGCCTTAAATGCAAGCAAGAAATAATAAATCATTGCTCCTGGCAACTGAAAAGAGCAATTAAATTGTGTGAGCAAAAAAGTGTAACCAACTGTGTTAACGCTGCAGCAGATAGAATGTAAGTCTATGGTAGACTGTTTCACTTTGATGCTGCAGTATGAATATTGAAATCTAAAGTTTACTAACTATGGCAACATAGCAGCATAAAATATCTACAAACTCTAAATATGCCATCATAATGCTGCAATATTATAATCTAAAACCCATTGTTTTGTTTTATTGATGCAATTTTTCTTTAGTTTAACAGTTATTAAAAAAAAAAAAATCAGCATACATCAAATATCAACATATAATTGTCAGAAACTATGAACCAGACCGAGACAGAAGTATAGTAAAATCACACTTGTTTATTAATAAAAATAAAAAGGTAAATAGAGTAAGCGTAGTCAAAGCATAGCCAGAGTCCAGTAACCGGATCAGGTAGTCAGCCAAGCCAGAGTTAAGTAACCAGATTGGGTAATCAGCCAAGCTAGAGTTCAGTAACCAGATCGGCTAATCAGCCAGGCCAGAGGTCAGGGATCCAAGTAGAGGAACAGCAAGCAGAATAAGGAGCCAGAAGGGATGTCAGCAAAGCCAGTCTTTAAACAGGAACGCAGGAGATGGTTTCTTGTGATGTGACCAAGGTGAAGGCAGGAATGAAGTGAGCTGGAGATCTTTAAGTAGGCGGGACTGACGAGCAGATCAACAGCTGGTTAACTGTGGAGAGATATGAGAGCTGGCAATTAGCCGACAGCTGAGCTGCCAGCTCAGAGAAGGAAGGGCTGAGCCAGCCCTGACAGTACCCCCCTCCTCAACGACCCCTCCCCCTTGGAGGACCACCGGGCTTGAGGGGAAAACATTCTATGGAATTCACGGAGGAGGGCAGGAGCATGTACGTCCGAGGATGAGAACCAAGAGCGTTCCTCCAGACCATACCTCTTCCAATGCACCAGGTACTGTATGCGCCCATGGAACCTACGGGAGTCAACAATGTATTGTACCTCATACTCCTCATGGTTCTCAACCTGTATAGGGTAAGGACGTGGTACCGAGGTGGTAAAGCAGTTGCAGACCAACGGTTTCAATAAGGAGACATGAAACACATTTGAAATGCGCATACTAGGAGGAAGGTCCAACGCGTAAGCCATTGGGTCTCGGTACAAGGAGGCATAGGAGGTGAGGGAGGCACGGGTGGGACTGCAAAGCTCAGAGGCAAACATACAGGAGGCTTCCACAAGCGCTCCTTAAAAGAAAGTCTTTCTCTGAGTCTGGAGTCAATGAGGATGGCAAACGAGATCAAGCTCTCCAGCTCAGTGGGTATATCTCGGGCTGCTATCTCATCTCAAAAAGCAGCCACGAGAGCCTCATTGTTCCAAGCAACCTCTGCTGCCAGAGTATGGAACTCAATGGCGTAGTCAGAAAAAGTTTGGGTACTCTGTTTGATGGACATGAGGCACTTGGCAGCAGAAGTGGAGCGTGCGGGAACGTCAAATACCCTTTTAAAGGAGGCCACAAACTCAGGGTAACTCAAGACAACATGCGTCTCCCATAGAGGGTTAGCCCAGGCCAAGGCTCTCTCAGAAAGCAAAGATATCATGAACCTTACTTTGCTTCTGTCCATGGGAAACGCCTAGGGTAGCATCTCGAAGTATATCTCAACTTGGTTGAGAAACCCTCTGCATTGAACTGGATCACCCCCAAATCGCTGGGGAAGCGGGGCGGAACCAGACATACCTCTTATAGAGGTAATACTCAAGGCGGGTGCCTGCACAGAGACTGGTGCAGCAGCAGGGACGGCCTGCAACTCAGGTTGTACCGGAGCAGCCACAGTGGGGGATTCCAGGTGAGCCGTGCGACTCAGGAGCGTTTGTAACACCATGGCAAACTGATCAATGCGGTGATCTTGCTCATCCAATCTGGAAAAAATATTACCAACAAGTGGATTGACTGTATCTTCTGAATTCATGGCCTTTGCCTACTGTCAGAAACCATGAACCAGACCGAGACAGACGTACAGTAAAATCACACTTGTTTATTAATTAAATTAAAAGGTAAATAGAGTAAGCATAGTCAAAGCATAGCCAGAATTCAGTAACCAGATCGGGTAATCAGCCAGGCCAGAAGTCAGGGATCCAAGTAGAGGAACAGCAAGCAGGATAAGGATAAAAAAATAAGAAAATACCGCGCTTAGAATAAAGTAAAGCAGCAGCAAAAACCATCTAATATCTAATGGTGCTAGTGTACAGTTATAAAGCTGCACTAAATTAAAAAATCTCTTTAAAGAGACCAAGTGAAGGTGAAACAAACAAAATAAATCAATCAAATAATACAAACATATGCAATAAATAAATTGAATATTGAAAATAAGTGTCCATATGCATCAATAGTGCATTGTGAAATGTAAAAATAAAAATATGAAAATAAAATGAATGTCCATATACACCAATAATGCAAGAAATAGTATCCTTTAAAAATGTGTACACAATTGATAAGTGTGTGGTGGAATGGGTAAATTTGGGCAATGAGGACCACAACAGGTAGGGATTCTGGGTGACCACCTTCGCCCTTTAATGCCACAACTGACAAAAAGGGGTCTCAACCCGGAAGTGAAGCTCTATATATGAGAACACTTACCAGAGCTGGTGGACCCCCTAAAGAGCAGGGTCATAAAATCAGACAGATTAAGCCCTCTGCAGGGACATGTGGATCCCCCAATGTCTCCGATCCTTCAATTGCCTCAGATGGTTGGTGGAGAATTCACCAAAATGCGATGATACACTCATCAGATGGATGTTCACAATCTGGAAAAAAACACACTCGGGCTTAAAGCCACGAGTGAGCAAACAGAGAAGGACTCCGATCGTGTAGTAGATTAAAAAAATAAAGCTTTAATGCTAAATAAAACGAGCAGGAGCTCGCAAGAGGACATATACAACTGGGTTACATAAAAATCCGGCTAGCTAAAAACAAACAAACACAACACCCGTGTGCCGGGGTCACATATGGCGTGATTGCGTCAGCACAACGCACCACCCTACATGTTTCGCAATACCTTGCATCTTCCTGGGGCACGGGCGACGTGCTGACACATCACTTAAATAACATACAGCCGAGACCAAGCCTCGTTTTCACTTGGGCGCCATTATTGGAGCTCAAACACATACAGCGGAAACCAAGACTCGTTTTCACCTGGGCGCCATATTAGAGCTCAGAGAACACATGGAACGCAAGCAGGAACCAGACCTCGATCTGGAGCTCCTATGGGACGCAAGTGGGAACCAGACCTCAATCTGAAGTTCATACAGGTCACATGATAGCACTTCTATTTTATATTAATACATACATATCATGAATGAACATATAAAGCATTATAAACTTATACAGCAATACCATCAATCTAGTACAAACTTGGTAATTCCTCCAGATGTAGAATAAGGAATGGGAAAAAAACGAAAGGGAAAATTCTCTCCAAAATAACTTCACATCAAAAACGCTTATGTAAAGGCACACAATGATATAATCACTGAATAGCAGAAATACTGACAAACTATTCAGTTTGGCAATACTCAAGAAGTTTTAGGAATTGCCAATAAAAGCATTAATTTCTATATCTGTATTCAAACCGGAGGGTTTGAGGCATCTGATCTTGTATATCCAGCTCATTTTGAGCTTTCAGATAGTATTCGGTTCCCATTTATAAAAGGTTTCAACCCCTTAGAGAGGTAGATAGACACTATGAGAATGGTAACCATCCATACAGGGAAGAACAATACAATGAATATCGTACTCCGAATAGAGATAGATCCCCCTGGTACCAACCACCATACCCGCAGAGAAGGGAATATGAGTCGGGCCCCTCGCGACACCCTCATTGGGAAGAACAATACCAGTCACAACACTGGGGTTTTCCCAGGGTAGAACAAAAAACATAAAAACCCATAGAACACAGAGAGGAGTCAGAGGGAGCGGAGATTAAAAGGCAAAAAGGAAAAGGGAATGAAAGGGCAGGGAATCTTCAATTTGAGTAAGGTTACCCTTACTGATGCTGAGAATTCTATCCTAGATAAGGGTCTTAAATTTGCACTTCCTCGTGCTCTGAACAAATTTGAAACATACATGGATATCCACAAATATACACCAAGTCTTAATATTATAAGATAAATGCTATCAAACCCCATAAATCCTAGAGGGACTGACTCTACTGATATTATACATTCTGGTCTTGCCAATGCTTTGCTGTTCAATCCCCCGTGCGGTCTGTCCTCATCAATTAAGGTATTCAGAGATGTACTACTTATGCCGCGTACACACGAGCGGCCTTTTTGGCGGACTTTGCCCGGCAGACTGGATTTCGTCAGACAATTCGATGTGTGTGGGCTCCAGCGGACTTTGTTTTCTCAAAAGTTGGACGGACTTAGATTTGAAACTTGTTTAAAATTTATCCGTTGAAATCGAGTCCGGTCGAAAAGTCCGCCGTCTGTATGCTAGTTCGACGGACAAAAAGCCACGCTAGGGCAGCTATTGGCTACTGGCTATGAACTTCCTTGTTTTAGTCCGGTCGTACGTCATCACGTACGAATTCGACGGACTTTGGTGGATTGTGTGTAGGCAAGTCCGTTCATTCACAAAGTCCGTCGGAAAGTACGTCGAAAAGTCCGCCGGGCAAAGTCCGCCGTAAAGTCCGCTCGTGTGTACGCGGCATTAGGGACTTGGACCTTCTTAAGGTCAAACAGGCTAAAATGACCAAACATTTACCGTTAGGATTAGATCAACTATGTAACCAGAAAGATTTGGTGATTAGACACGCCGACAAGGGGGGAGGTATCGTAATCCTTGATAAATCCGATTATCTTATTGACCTTAATAGGATTGTTAGTGATAGGAAGACCTATATGCCACTCCCTTCGGATCCACATCACAGATTCAAAAAGGAACTTGAGTCAATTGTAAACCATGGCTTTGAATCTGGCATAATTAACAAAAAAGAAAAATAATTTCCTATAACCGTTTCTTCTCGTATTCCCATCATATATTACCTGCCCAAGATTCACAAAGATTTGGCACATCCCCCCGGACGACCCATTATTAGTGGGATTGATTCCCTTACTTCACAAGCTGTTAAATATACTGATGGGTTCCTCCAACCTCTGGTGAGATCCCTGCCTGCCTTTATCAAAGACACCAGACATACCATCAATCTTCTTAAAGATTGTGCGTATAGGGAGGGTTTGTGGTTGGTCCTGGCAGACGTGACGTCCCTGTACATTTTAATTCCACATGACTGGGGGTTGTTATCAGCGGACTACTTTTTAAAAAAAGATACCACCCTGTCTAGAAGACAAAGAGAGTTCATTATGGAGCTCTTAGAGTATGCCACACATATTTTTTTCTGGCATAGTAACAGCTATTACCTTTAGAGGAGGGGTGTAGCCATTAGGGAAAAGTTTGCCCCCAGTTTGGCCAATCTGTTTATGGGCAAATGGGAGGAGGACGTCATCTATGCTGATAGGAGACCTGAACTGGTTCTCTGGGCCAGGTACATCGATGACGTCCTCCTCCTATGGCACGGCACCTTGGAATCCCTACAGACATTTATGACCTTGCTTAACATCAACGATCGAGGCATAGAATTTAAATACGAAGCTAGTCAGTACACCATCAACTTTTTACATTTGACCATTCCAAGTGACAGTGACACATTGGTCACCTCCACGTATTTCAAAACGACCGATCGAAATTCGTTCATACCTCAAGATAGCTGCCATCATAGCTCATGGCTGGACTCAGTCCCTAAAAGTCAATTTATTCGTATGAGAAGAAATTGTACTAAAGTCGATGATTTTGATTTACAAAGTAGAATATTCAGAGACAGACTTAGTGACAAGGGTTATGATATGACCACACAATGGTGTGGAATTGCGGAAGTTCGAATGTTAGACCGTGATCTCCTACTGGCAGATAAACCTGCAGTTTCGGTATGCGAATCTAATAACTTTTCTTGCCCTTTTATCACATGCTATTTTCAACAGCACTTTTCTATTAAAAAGCTTATACGCAAGCACTGGTACAAAAACGACCATGTGCTGGGTCCAGTGCTCCCCGATAGGCCACAGGTGGTATTTAGGGGGGTTCCTTCAATCAAACAACTGGTGGCCCCCAGTGTTTGTGATCCACCCACAAAGACCAAAGAGGCGGGCTATCTCAAAGCTCGAAATGAGCTGGATATACAAGATTAGATGCCTCAAACCCTCCAGTTGGAATACAGATATAGAAAATTAATGCTCTTATTGACAATTCCTAAAACTTCTTGAGCATTGCCAAACTGAATAGTTTGTCAGTATTTCTGCTATTCGGTGATTATATTATTGTGTGCCTTTACATAAGCGTTTTTGATGTGAAGTTATTTTGGAGAGAATTTTCCCTTTCGTTTTTTTCCCTTTCCTTATTCTACATCTGGAGTAACTACCAAGTTTGTACTAGATTGATGGTATTGCTGTATAAGTTTATAATGCTTTATATGTTCATTCATGATATGTATGTATTAATATAAAATAAAAGCGCTATCATGTGACCTGTATGAACTTCAGATTGAAGTCTGGTTCCCACTTGCGTCCCATATGAGCTCCAGATTGAGGTCTGGTTACTGCTTGCGTTCCATGTGTTCTCTGAGCTCTAATATGGCGCCCAAGTGAAAACGAGTCTTGGTTTCCGCTGTATGTGTTTGAGCTCCAATATGGCGCCCGAGTGAAAATGAGGCTTGGTCTCGCCTGTATGTTATTTAAGAGATGTGTCAGCACGCCTCCCGTGCCCCAGGAAGATGCAAGGTATTGCGAAACATGTAGGGCGGTGCGTTGTGCTGATGCAATCACGCCATATGTGACCCCGGCACACGGGTGTTCTGTTTGTTTGTTTTTAGCTAGCCGGCTTTTTATGTAACCCAGTTGTATATGTCCTCTTGCGAGCTCCTGCTTGTTTTATTTAGCATTAAAGCTTTATTTTTTTAATCTACTACAAGATCGGAGTCCCTCTCTGTTTGCTCACTCGTGGTTTTAAGCCCGAGTGTGTTTTTTTCCAGATTGTAAACATCCATCTGAGTGTATCATTGCATTTTGGCGAATTCTCCACCAACCATCTGAGGCAATCTAAGGATCGGAGACATTGGAGGATCCACGTGTCCCTGCAGAGGGCTTAATCTGTCTGATTTTATGATCCTGCTCTTTAGGGGGTCCACCAGTTCTGGTAAGGGTTCTCATATATAGAGTTTGACTTCCGGGTGGAGACCCCTTTTTGTCAGTTGTGGCATTAAAGGGCGAAGGTGGTCACCCGGAATCCCTACCTGTTGTGGTCCTCATTGCCCAAATTTACCTATTCCTCCACACACTTATCAATTGTGTACACATTTTTAAAGGACACTATTTGTTGCATTATTGGTGTATATGGACATTCATTTTATTTTTAGATTTTTATTCTTATATTTCACAATGCACTATTGATGATATGGACACTTTTTTCAATATTCAATTTATTTATTGCATATGTTTGTATTATTCGATTGATTTATTTTGTTTATTTCACCTTCACTTGGTCTTTTTAAAGAGATTTTTTAATTTAGCGCAACTTTATATAAGCAGGATAAGGAGCCATAAGGGATGTCAGCAAAGCCAGCCTTTAAACAGGAACGCAGGAGATGGTTTCTTGTGATGTGACCAAGGCGAAGGCAGGAATGAAGTGAGCTGGAGATCTTTAAATAGGTGGGACTGACGAGCAGATCCACAACAGCTGGTTAACTGTGGAGAGAGATGAGAGCTGGCAATTAGCTGACAGCTGAGCGGCCAGCTCAGAGAAGGAAGGGCTGAGCCAGCCCTGATAATAATGTGCAGCACTATTTTACAAGAATATGTGAAACAATATGTTAGATACAATATACACATACAGTGCCTTCCACATTTTCCACATTTTGTCATGTTACAACCAAAAACCTAAATGTATTTTATTGGGATTTTATGTAATAGACCAACACAAAGTGGCACATAATTGTGAAGTGGAAGGAAAACGATAAATGGTTTTCAAAATTTTTTACAAATACATATCTGAAAAGTGTGGCATGCATTTGTATTCAGCCCCCCTGAGTCAATACTTTGTAGAAGCACCACCTGCAATTACAGCTGCAAGGTGTTTTGGGTATGTCTCTACCAGCTTTGGACATCTACAGAGTGAACTTTTTTCCCATTCTTCTTTGCAAAATAGCTCAAGCTCTGTCAGATTGGGGGGAGAGTGTCTGTGAACAGCAATTTTAAAATCTTGCCACAGATTCTCAATTGGATTCAGGTGTGGACTTTGACTGGGCTGTTCTATCACATGAATATGCTTTGATCTAACCCATTCTATTGCAGCTCTGGCTGTATGTTTAGGGTTGTTGTCTTGCTGGAAGGTGAACCTCTGCCCCAGTCCCAAATCTTTTGCAGGCTGTAACAGGTTTTCTTCTAAGATTGCCCTGTATTTGGCTCCATCCATCTTCCCATCAACTCTGACCAGCTTCCCTGTCCCTGCTGAAGAAAAGCATCCCCACAACATGATGCTGTTGCCACCACCATGTTTCACGGTGGGGATGGTGTGTTCAGGGTGATGTGCAGTGTTAGTTTTCTGCCACACACATAGCGTTTTGCTTTTAGGCCAAAAAGTTCAATTTTGGCCTCATCTGACCAGAGCAACTTCTTCCACGTGATTGTTGTATCCCCCACATGGCTTCTTGCAAACTGCAAACAGGACTTCTTTCAATAATGGATTTCTTCTTGCCACTCTTCCATGGGCCTTTTGGCTGTTTCTCTGATTAATGTTCTCCTTGCCTGTCAGTTCAGATGGACAGCCATGTTTTGGTAGGTTGGCAGTTGTGCCATACGCTTTCAATTTTTGGATGATGGATTGAACAATGCACAGTGAGATGTTCAAAGCTTGGGATATTTTTATTAACCCAACCCTGCTTTAAACTTCTCCACAACTTTATCCCTGACCTGTCTGGTGTGTTCTATTGCCTTCATGATGCCGTTTGTTCACAAAGATTCACTAAAAAACCTCTGAGGGCTTCACAGAAAAGCTGTATTTATACTGAGATTATATTACACACAGGTGGACTCTATTTACTAATTAGGTGACTTCTAAAGGCAATTGGTTCCACTAGATTTTAGTTAGGGGTATCAGAGTAAAGATGGCTGAATACAAATGCATGCCACACTTTTCAGATATTTATTTGTAAAAAATTCAGAAAACCATTTAAAATGTTCCTTCCACTTCATAATTATCTGCCACTTTATGTTGGTCTATCATACAAAATCCCAATAAAATACATTTACGCTTTTCGTTGTAACATGACAAAATGTGGAAAATGTCAAGGGGTATGAATACTTTTTCAAGGCACTGTATAAAATAACAAATAAAATAAAAAAATCAATCCAATAACAGTCAGTGCTAAGGTGCTCAAAAAAATGTCCACAAGAGTGCAGGAAGTGTTTCAAAACTCCCAGAAATCCAATAGAGATATGAGTGAGGTTGGATGCTTACCGGAACCCAATGACTTTCCCACAAATGAGAAGCATTAAAGCAGGTAAAGAAAATAGGGACAACAGATATTAGAATTAGGAATAAAGCAAAAAAAAATTGAATTCAATGTTGTCTCTTTATGAATAGTAAAGATTTTATTCACTTTTACTGTTACAGTCTGATTTAAATGTACACTCCTACACATACCCTTAAAGTGATTCTAAAGGCAGAAGGTTTTTATCTTAATGCATTCTATGCATTAAGATAAAAAGCTTTCAGTGTGCAGTAGCCCCCCTAATACTTACCTGAGCCCCATCTCAATCCAACATTGTTGCACGAGAGCCTCGGCTGTCTGGGACTTTCCCTCCTCCCACCCTCCCTCCACACAGCTGCTGTCAATCAAAGCCAGTGAGCAAATGAGGAGAGAGAGGGGTTGGGCCGAGTGTCTGAATGGACACATAGAACAAGCAGCCTGCTGTGGGGGCCCTCAGCAGGAGGGAGGGTCCAGGAGCGCCAGCGAGAGACCCGAGAAGAGGAGGATATGGGCTGCTCTGTGCAAAACCACTGCACAGAACAGGTAAGTATGACATATTTGTTATTTAAAAAAAAAAAAACAAGATTTTAATATCACTTTAAGATATAGGATAAGTTGAATAGCTCCTTTTCAATGGCACCCCCCGGTGTCACAATTGGCTCCAGTGGGAGGTTACCCTTGGTTCCTTCCCGGGGAGAGCTTGACCTTTTTCGGCCCTGGGCATGAGATGGGCTTGTTAGTGTTGCCAAATTTATGAAAGGCAGCACATTGGTTTCTCTAGATTCCCTTAGGGAGTGATATGGCTCCTTCCCCCTGGACTTTTGGCGATACCGCCAGCTTCCTAATTTTTTTCCACACCCAGGGACATCTTTCCTGAACCAGGACCACTCTAACGACGTTTGAACGCCTATGGGCTGCAAGTGACCCTACTCCACACATGATCCCGGTCCTATATAAATTACTTCTCTCTACTGCTTCTCCATCCAAAATGGGTCAGAGTGACCTACAGTGGGAGTTCGCTGAGGAGCAACTGCAGCATTTATACCAATTGACTCACACTACTGTAGATCTATAAACACAAAAACACAAGAAAATAACTACAAATTATTGACCAGGTGGTATTAAGTACCCGTGGCTTAGATTTACCCCTCAGTTACTGACCTCGGTTGGAGAGGCTGCGGCCAGAAGGGTAAGTTCCTACATATGTGGTGGGAGTGTCCCCAGTTCAGACTGTTCTGGGAAGACATTCAGTGTCATATAGATGAGATCCTGGAAATTGACCTTCCCCTTTCACTGGCCCACTTCTTGCTCTAAGTCCCACTATCCCACTAGTACGCTAAAAAACAGCGCTCTCCTTCATATGCTTAATGCAGCCAAACAGCTCTGATCCATTGGAAGAGGGCTTACATTCCTAGCCGAGGGGACTGGATCAGGAACAAAACTGAGATTTTGAAGACCACGTAATCGATTGCTACATGTAGGGGGAAAACAAAGTCGCTTTGATCCCATTTGGGCGCCATGGAAGCGATATACAACTGGATTGAGTACAGTCTCCTCTAGTCTGGATATTGTCTACTAGCTTTAGTTGACCCCTCATTCCAGCAACTTGTTCAAGCGAACTAACGAACCTGGATTTCTTAACTTCTCTTTATCTTTTCTTTTTGCCCTTTAGGCATGGATGTGGTGGGAGAACATGGGACATTCGGTCATATCAATGTCCCTTTTTTTTATCTGTTTCTCCCCCTTTTTTTTTGTTTTTTTTTCCTTGTCTTTTGCATTTTTTCCATGTCTATCAGTATGTCTTAGTTTTTACCAATTTAGAATCTATCCACTTGCTGTGACTTAGTTGGTACATCTTGATGGCCAGTCACCATGGGGAGGTACCTCAAAGCTGCCCAACATACAAACAGGATGGTCTGTAGTACTTATTTTAGTCTGCCTACACTTTATCTATTTATGGTGTGAAATTTACAGGAGCCAATAGACATGCACATGTGTCACCTTTTGGAATCATTTTGTGCTTTTCTTTCTATGCATACTCCTGGCACAGAGAGCACTGTACAATTTGTTCTACATGCGCTGTGATTATGAGTCTCCCAGTTATTGTAATGGCCATTTTTACTGACTTAACAGAAACCAAAATAAAGATTATATATATAAAAAAGGGCACTTCTGCTGGTTACAAATAGAAAGTATTTTGTTTTGAAGGTGCCCATTGTGAGGAATGATAATTACCCAGAGCATGCAGCTTTTAATCTTCAAGAAGTGCATAGTATAGAAAAAAGATTTCAATTTTCTGAAACTATAATATGCTTGGCCAATAGATACATGATTTTATTTTCATGTTATTAAATACCGGTATATCTTCTAATTTGCTAATAATTAGCCTGTACATAGTTCAAAGATGACAGTCTCATTCTAATAAAAACAATTTGAACATCAAAGGAGTGAAGGCTAGATATGATTTTATGATGATCTCTTTCAATAATTTATGCACCCTATGTATGCACATTTCTTCTGTCTCCCAAACCATCTAAACTAGTTGTCCACATCTGTTTTATTTCACTTGGTGTAGTCTCTTTTATTTGTATTATTATTTTTATTCAATATACTTCGGTCTCTGAAAGTTGTGTGATAAGACTAAAACTCCTCTATCTGGCTAATACAACATAATAATATGTAATATTTCACCTAAAATTGATTTTTTATTTTGTTTTTCATTCCTGACTATAAAAAAATAAAGTAAGACAATTTGTAAAAAAAAGGCTACATTTTCCTTTTACAGTATGGTTTGGCTGCCTGATCCTTTTGTGCATTGCTAGTATATTTCTTGGATTACTAGACTGGCTTGCAGGTTATCCACAGCATGTAATAGTAACTTCAGTGATGTAGGAGGGATTGCAAGCAGATAAAGGATTTAATCTCAACAATAAATTGTGATATAGTGTACAATCACCATTCCCAAACCAGAAAGCATGTATTGTACATACCAAGTTATAGCAAGGATCCCTTCCCATTATATAAGTCCTAAGGATTCATTGAAAATTGTGAAAGGTAACTATAACACAATGTATTATGCTATACTTGTACTCTACACTTTTCAGTAAAACTTGAGGTTTTCAGGAAAACCCTTATGGTTGCCAGAGATGTTTCATGTGATACAGGAGGAAGTAATACTTTGTTTCTGTATGACTTCATTTGATCCATTGATTTGAACCATCATTTTAATAACATGGTATTAAAATCTTTAAATCACAATATACAGTATAAAGAGAAGACAGGTAACTGGAGGTATAGGAATGACAGCTAGTCAGGATACAGATGGTATGTTCCAGTGCTAGATAGAAGAGCATGGGTCTCTTCTGGTTCAGTACTATGGCAACATTACTTTTTCCTTCCCCCAGCTTTGCACACTCTATTTCGCATATTAAGTTTCTTGCTTTTTTCGTGTGTGAGCCCCATGATGGTCCTTGAAAATTTAAAATAGATATAGAATAGCCATTAAAAGTTCAAAGCATAAATTTGTAAGTATGTTGACATCAGCAGTTGCCACATAATAAACCAAATGGTTTAGACCACTCTGATGACATCAAGATATAGCTTATTGGACACAGACAAATACAAATGTTACCTGGAAAATTCTTCTTTAGAATTTGTCTATATGATAATACTCTGTGTTACTTCTGGTAGGACAGAATTTAGCTCATTAAACTCCATAAATACCAGAGGGTTGCAAGACGTGAGAAGTGAGGAGCACAATTAATCATGCAAAAGTGTTTTTCTTTCTTTTTTTACCAAAAAATCATGCTAATTTTGTTTGGCAGTATTACCCAGCATACACATCAAGAAAAAGGCCTAGGGCTTGGCAGAGTTTTGAAGATTTATGAAATGCAGCTTATACCCGGTGACATTCTAGGCCCTCCAAATAGTAGTGTATCTCCTCTGTAGCAGCCAAATAGTGTAACTCCTACACTATCCTACTACCCTTCGTATGTGTCATCTTGTGAAGAAAATGCCACTAGTGCTTATGATTGCTTCAAAAAGTCCTTTTTTTTCAATATGTAAAGCACAATTAATGTTTAAGAAAAATTTGTTTTTATGCTTCACTACAAATGGTTTTACAGTACATCAGTTAACATCACATTACTTCATCAATTCCCATCAAAATATATTGGTGTGTATCAGCTACTGGCTTTAAGAATCAGGGAAGGGCTTTCAAATAAAAGTGATTGGCACTTCTAGAGCCACCCAATCACTTTTATTGGGCTCTCGAAGGGTGCTTCCCCCTCACCCACACCACTGGCACCCTCAGTGGTTCCCAGGCTTTCCTGTTTCTCCAGGGAGCCCAGGACCATGGGAAACAGCTTACCAAGTGAAAGCAGGAGGAACTCTAGGAACATCCATGCCCTGATCCTACAACCAATGACCCTGGAAGCGATGTGTATTACTTCACTTCCAGGGTCACAGCCGTCATTCCTCAGCTAGCAGGATGCAGCTATTTAAACATGATCTGTCTTTGAATAGTTGCACTGGTAGGCAGAGGATACAATGGGGTCTAATAGACCCCCCTCTCTTTATGTCTCCATAAAGAGAACCTGTCACTTGTCCATGCTATCACATGGGGGCCTTTTTAGCCCCCTTGAAAAAGCAATAAAGTTAAAGAAATTAAAAAGAGTAAAGATTATAAAACATAATACAAATTGTTATTTATTTATTTTAAAGCACCCCTATTATCCCTGCAAACACCTCACTTACAAAGCGCAGCATAGGGCAAACATGTATATGTAAACATCATTTCCTCTGCACGTTAGGTATTTTTATGAATGTCAAAAGTAATAGTCCTGGGGTCATGGTTCATGATTACCTCTAAACTGATGACCTGTAAAAGCTTTTTAAAATGTTGCCTTTGGAGAATTTTGGTTAGTATGGGAATGCACAATTTTTAGACTTGGCATGTTTGGTATCCATTTACTTGACAGAACACAATCTTTTTTTTAAATTTTACTTAAAAACTGGGTATAATATTGTGTTTGTTTGCACTAAAATTCATTTTAGTGTATTTTTTCCTGAAAATATGTGTTTGATAAATAACTGTGCAAATATCATGCGACATGAAAAATTGCAACTACTACTATTTTATTCTTTCTGCTCTCTTTTTTTGGGGTTTACAATAATTTCTAGCAAAAAAATCAGATTTTTACATATATGGAAAAAAGTTTTTAAAAAGTGTCCTGGTATTCAGGTGGTTAACCAGTAATTTTTTGTGCATCAATTCTTCATGATCCACATAATTTGGTGCATCACAGGGCGTGTCCTTTGCCTACATATTAAATGTGTGCCTCTTTCTCATCTCAGAAAGTTGGGAGGTATGACTACTGTTCAACTGTGCAAAACAACAGGGAAGAGAAAAGAGAAATAGTTTAATGTTTCCTGAACTATAAAGAGTCTGCTGACTTCTCTTAACAAACCCTG
Source organism: Lithobates clamitans (assembly GCA_037952925.1). Classification (NCBI taxonomy): domain Eukaryota; kingdom Metazoa; phylum Chordata; class Amphibia; order Anura; family Ranidae; genus Lithobates; species Lithobates clamitans. The sequence continues at coordinate 1,484,107 of JBBGZY010000021.1, forward strand.
CGCTCCTACCCTACAATTCTTTTACTGAATTTGGCTACAAATGTGACCTAGAAGAAAGAAACAATATAAGTAAAAAGGTTATCACAGGTTGTAAATTCTCAGTTGGCCAGTAAGTTTCCTACGATAAATATAGTCTTGACTGCACATTAAAACAAATAGGTGCTACTAGTTTAAATTCCCTCTCCGACATAAAGATATTCCCCCTCCCAATCCTCTAATTGATTGGTGTAATAGAAAATCCCTATCTAAGTACCCCATAATACTTACCTTAAAGAGGGACTACAGTCTGCTCTCACATCTTAGCCATTCTGAAGCTTCCCTGCAACCACTTTGCATATTATTTTATATATACTGTGATTCTGTACTTGCCAAATATGCTGCATAAATCTCCCTCCACTAAGTCTGGCTACAGCCATTTTAACTGTGGGCAGCTGAAGCTGCTGCCTGTTCACTTCCTGGATTTACACAAACACACTGAGGCACACCTTCAGCTCTGCAGCTCTGATTGGCCCTCCTATGACTCATCCCCCATTCCTTTCTGGGAAACTCTCACGAGAGTGCGAGAGAGAGAGCTGTGCATGATGTCATAAGCCTGGGCTAATAACAAGACAAGAAACAAGAAGTGGGCTGTATAAGGTATTTACTGGCAGAAAAAGAATGTTTTACTATCCAAAGTTAAAACAACAAGGGCAGAGGATTTAATAGCTGGAAAGTTGAAAAAAATCACTGAAGAGCTGCTTTAACCACGTCAATACCGGGCACTTTCCACCCTTCCTGCGTGGTCATGCTACACTGTACAACATTTTTATAATTTTGTTCCCACAAATAGAGCTTTCTTTTGGTGGTATTTGATCACCCCTGCATTTTTTTTTTTGCTAAACAAATAAAAAAAGTTTTTCTTTGTTTCTGTTATAAAATGTTGTGAATAAGTACATTTTCTCCTTCACTGATGGGCACTGGTGAGGCTGGACTGATGGGCACTGACAAGGCGGCACTGATGTAGTGGCACTGATGAGGTAGAAATGATGGGCACTGATAGGCAGAATTGATAGGCGACAATGATATGCAGCACTGATGGGCATTTATAGGTGGCACTGATGGGCACTCATAGGTATCACTGATGGGCACTAATAGGCGACACTGATGGGCACTGAAAGGCTGCACTGATGGGTACTTATGGGTGGCACTGATAGACACTGATAGGCACTGATAAATGGCACTGATAGGCATCACTGATGGCACTGGCAGGCATTGCTGATGGGCACTGATTGGCATCTTGTCTGTGCACTGCTTGGCATCATGTCTGGGCACTGACTGGCATCCTTGGTGGTCCAGGGTGGCATACCTGGCAGCCATCCATGATCAGCATCCCTGGTGGTCCTGGGCGGGCATCCGCGGGGGAGGGCTGCACTGATAATCAATCAGCGCAGACCCCCCCTGTCAGGAGAGCAGCCGATCGGCTCTCCTCTACTCGTGTCTGTCAGACGTAAGTGAGGAAAAGACGATAAACAGCTTTTTCTGTTTCCACTGTGATCAGCCATGATTGGACACAGCTGATCACGTGGTAAAGAGCCTCCGTCAGAGGCTCTTTACCGAGATCGGTGTTGCGGTGTGTCAGACTGACACGCCGCACCACCGATCAGCACACCGGCTGTTATCCTGAAAGACGTCATAGTCAGGATAACTAAATCACCGCCCGGCCGTCATTTTTCTATAGGCCGGGTGGGAAGTGGTTAAACTGGTTGTAAACCTCAGACATAAAAAATGAACAAAATGCATCTCTCTATGGTGGGTACTAGCCTGAATATAAAGCACTGAGTGTGGTTGCTCTCTGGTCTCTTCTCTCTCACTGCTATCTGCATGAGTCCCTGAAAAGACTCAAAGCCGACACAACTACCTGTGTAATGTGGACACTTCCTTTTGAATGTCCACCTGCTGGGGTCTTCTCCAAATCCAGATGAGGGCTGATGTCAGTAGAGGGCAGTAGAGGGTACCGGTAGTCTCAGACACCATCTTAGCCGTGGATTAGCAGTCCCCTGCACTCAGAAAGAGGGGAGGCAGCTAGGGACATAGGATGTAGGTGAGTAGTGATAGACTCGAACGTGTTTGAATTGATCCCACCAGGAAGCTGTCACTACACACCGCCAATCATAGGCAGTGAGGCATTTCCCGACCGGCAGCTGCACATACACATGCTGCCAATCTGAACACGCCTGAGCCCATTGCTATAGGTGAGTATAGCCAGGTTCACCAGGTAAGGGATAAAAAGTTTGGTAGGAAGAGTGGGAGGGAGGGCTGGTAGAAAGTTACTTTTTACCCAGGAATGTGGTTTTAAAGCAGAACTGTATATGTTTTTGACTCTCTGCCATAATGCATGCACAGCATACTTGCATTTATGGCAGACTTAAAGGGGAAGCCTAGGCTGTTACTAACTATGCTTAAACTTGTTCCCACCCCCCTCCTAACTCCTATTCTAACTAGCCTGTGAAAGGAAGATGCATATATTTACCTATTCTGAGGGTGCTCTGGTCCAGACAAGTGATTGACTCCCAGCAGTGGCTTTAAGGTAGAAAAGGACAGCTGACAATGGATGCCCCATAGTAAGCCTATGAGCGACATCAACACACAGGCATTTCATCCACTGTCAGCCATATCTCCTGTTCCCTGAAGCCAGCCACTTGGGAGATAATGTGACTGGACCAGAACGCTCACAGTGTAGGTAGGTATACTCATCGTCCTTTCACAAGGTAGTGAATATAAGATTTAAAAGGGGGGTGGGAGCAGGTTTAAGCTTAGTTAGAAATAGCCTGAACTTCCACTTTAACTCCTAATGTGCTCTTCTGCAACAATGCAGGGAGGGTCTGCAATATCCCTCATTGCTCCATCACTGCCACATTGTTTTGGTATTCTTCTGGATCCAGAATATTCTGTCTCAGCCACTGGTTGGCCATGGATTACGTAATTCCTGCACATGTACATGGAAGATACATCATCCCAGCACCCAGGTATAAGCCCTGGCTTCTGTACTGCACATGCACCAAAGACAAAGTCAAAAAATTGTTAGAAAGAAAAGAAAGAGGCATACAGAGCCTCTGCTAACATATTTTTATATTGTACATTTAGTTCCCCTTTAAAAGAGGCCTCATAAAGGAGAACCACTGTTCTACAGACAATCCATATTAGAGAGGATCAAAGATGGGAGCCTGATTGGCTGAGAAGCCTACAGCAATGAGTGATTATATACCAGTTGAACTACCAATAGGTTTACAGACATGGCTAAAGTTGTGATCTCCAAAGCCATCAAAGAAAATGTAGACTCTTACTAAGCGTAGACATATTTCATCCTAGACAACACATGTAACAAACACCTGCAACACAGTGTTTTATGTTTGTGTTCCTCTTACATGAGGGTGAGGTAACAAATAAGATTATCCCTAGATAGCAAGGCAGTCTGTTACAACGCTGTCACCATTGTTCTCCTTTATGATGGCAGTGTCATGCAAAAACAGGAAAATAGTTAAGAAAGCTGTACAAGCACCTTTTTCCTTTGTGACTGTTTTTCAGTGAGGAGAAAATGACAGTCTTGATTGTGTTTGCTAGGCATACATTACACAGTTCCTCCTTGTGTCATGCATCCTATGATTGTGATTTATTCTCATGAGTCATTGTTATGTCAAAGACGTCTTCCATGCAGACATCTGTTTTTGTGCAAAGCATGTAGTAAGATCCAGGTACTACAGTATACAGCGGCTTCCAGAGATTTCTTTTGGTATCTTTATTGTGGTATGTTTATTTTCCACCCACTTCTACTGTCCAAAGACAATAGCTTATTTGTTTCCTGTGCTTTTTGATTCTCACTAGGGATACTGATACTTATGTAAATGAACAAAACCCATTCATGAAATTATTGCTTTGGTGCAGATACATCCTGTCTGTATTATGTCGTATTTTTCCACTCAGGTGCCATAGAAGAACAGATCCATAACCTTTTTGCCCTGTTAATGATTGCTGTGCACTCACCCCATACACGGTTTCTTCTATCTGGACAATTTTTTGACAAGTGTTCAGTGCAATGATTTTTCCTTTTTCCATGGGGTAAACTATTTTTAATTAGCTGCAGGATTTTATGCACCGGATAGAACTTTAGTAATTCAGTATGCACCAGGTCAAGATCCAAGACAAACAAGGCTTAAACACCAGCTACATTTTTTTATTGCTTTTGCACAGAGGGAGAAAAGGCTAGAATAAATGGCAACTTTATATTGCTGTCTGGCTCCCATTTGGGGACATATAACCTAATCACCTGTCCCAGATGACAGTGTATAGCTGGCCATACACGGGTAACATTTTGTGGGAAAATGTTCGTTTTCGATATTTGTTCAGTTTTCTGATGGTTAAGGGGGTCAAATCGACATTTATTTTCAACTGTAGTTCCAGGAAAATTCAAAGGAGCAGGATAGATAATATTTCTCAAACTAACAAAATTCTAACTGTGAATATGGTTTTCATTCAAGAAAAAAATTGTATGGATTGTAGTAAAACCTATTTAATACATTTGGGATTTCATTTAAATTGCAGGTCTGAATGAAACTTTAAAGCTGATCTCCAGCTTTAGTTTCAGTTTACATAGTTAATTCGGTCCAAGTTGGTTCAAACAAACTATTTCCCTCACTAACGTGCGGCTGCTGGGTGTGCTGTATAAGCTGTATGTAGCCTTCGCTAAATACAGTATACAGCACTGTGTTCCAAATGCGAGACAAGACCTTCCCGTCTCACATCCAGAACAAAATAGCATCTGTCTGAGTGGCGCTCAGCCATTCATAGGCAGCTTTGTATTCTATTAATGATTAGAAAGCTTCCTTTGATTGGCTGAGCCAGAGAGGTGGGCTGATGATGTCACAGCTTCTGACTTCAATGAATGAATTATGCATGCATTGAAGGTAAATTGGTATCTTCTACAATGAATGGGAAATATTTGCTCTGTACATTGGGGTTGTTTCCATTCTATTTTAAGCTGGCTGTGGTAAGTGATAATTGTCAGTGTCCCGTGACTATGGGGAGGTGGGATCCACCCTAAGCCTTGGAAGTGTTAACAATTCTCATGCCAAGTTTATTTGCATATAAAATGTTAAGCTGTAAGGATCCCGTTGGTTTGGCTCTGAGGAAGAGGGTACTAGCCTTAAAACGTGTAAGCCAGTTGGAATCCAGGTGGTGTCCTCCCAAGCTTAGGAGCATGTGGAGTGGACTGACTAACTCTGATATTTTGATGAGCTTTGCCTGATTTGGTGTTTGTGAGTAGATTTACTGTATATTTATCTTACAATAAATGTTTCATTGGGATAATGCACTAGACTGGTACGCCCTCTCTCTTTTGTGTTTTCATAGTACGATGTTGGGGCTCCCCCAGTCCTAAGAGGGCAGCATGGTGCATCCATGTTTTCAGTAGAGAAGTGGATGTACATGAAGAACTGGCGCTGGACCACCACCACACTCATGCGCAGGAGGTGTTTTGTTTTGTTATAGTCTGCTTCTGCCTGCTGATGCAGAGTGTACTTGACAACAGTGTAAGAGGATCCAATAATCAATGTTATAAATAACTATATCTCTCTGGTCAATCACTGGGGGGTTAATTGCTTGGGGAGGTTATAAATATTTGGAGTGACTTTCTGATGGTTCTCTTGCCTCCCAGTCTCTGTCCACTTTTAGGAGATCCCTAAAAACTCATCTCTTCAAGGAAGCCTATCCTGCCTTCAGATAATAACAAAATCTTTTATTTCTCCCATCAGTTCATCCCTCACAGTTATTCCATTTTGTTCAAACAGCCCCTCCCTATTAGATTGTAAGCTCCCTGGAGCAGGGCTCTCCTAACCCTCTTGTTTTGAATTGTATTGTTGTTGTATTTACTCCATTTATATTGTAAAGTGCTGCATAAACTGTTGGCGCTATATAAATCCTGTATAAAAGTAAAAATAATAATAATAATTTGTGATGCTGTTTCTAAACTTGTGGGCCTGCTGCCTGGAGAGGCTACATGTGCTATACTATAAGGAACACCGCCTAGGTCTGAATCCTAAGCTTGCACTGGCTTAATGGAGGTAGTTTTCTCCAGAAGAATTGGAGCTGATCCTGTGAAGCAGTGTCAAGGAGAAACTTTGGCTGCTAAAGGTGCCTGGGAAGTTGGAATTTGGCTTAGACCCCACAGATAGTCTTGTGTCTCGCCTAGGCAGTTCATGTTGCATATGCACTACTATCAAGTGTTCAAGAATAATAGGGTGTTGGTCTGACATAAATTTATTTTACCTTTGAAAACTGTAAGCCCAATAACTGATGCCCATCCTTCCAAAACCCCACTATAAGTCAAGGACTCAACGCTGAGGTGAAATGTCACCTGATCTCTGGGGGTCTCTAATAGCTTCCGGAGGTTAAGCGGGATGCTAGATGTGGTTACCAACATACTTGTCTAGTGCTAGTTGTTTTGTTATCATACTGAGTCATTAGCTCTCATACTTTGAGTCACTGGCCTAGAACATATATACAGATTTGTTATGTCATAGAAAATTCAGTATGGCCTATTTGCATGCTTTTTCCAAGTCAGCGATTCAAAAAACTGATGCAAACAAGGCAGCATGAAAGCCAGGCAACCAACATTTTTGAAAGGAGAATTCAGCAATGGCAGCCACCACATTTTAATAATGTTTATTTCCCTTAAAATTATGGCCACTATAGAGGTACACACCAAGACCATAGAAGACAAGGACCTGCTGATGTACACTTACATGTGATGCACACTTACAAAACTCCAAGAGAGTGCTTTCTTTGAAGTTCTGGGGGGAGTCTTGATGGGGTTTTTTGTACTTGTATGTATCTGGCATATGATTGTACCCCAGAAACCTGAATTCATAACGTTTTCCCCACGTTTGCCCTGTATATCTTCCTGTGCCATAAGGGTGTATTATTCACTATCAGTACTTTGCATGATTTATATGTAAGTGTTCCATTGTAAATCAGGTATACATCTATTACATGATTCCTTATTTGCCATTGGCTCGGATCCAACAATACTATACATGGAGTTTTGTTCCGCCTTGGTACAAACAACAATATTATCATGTGTCTGCATCTTTCATTATCACTGTTTTCCAAGACAAAAGGAGCGCAGCTGAGATGAGAACAAAGGAGAATGCAGGGAAAGGGTACAGAGTTCATCAAGCAAGAATAGTATTAAAGGAGCCAAAACTGGAAGAGGAAGTCTAATTCTGTCAGAGTCCGGGGCAAAAAAGTTTTGGGAGAAATGTAAACAAATCAGGAAATCCTGGCACTCACTTCAGTTCCGATTTGGCAAAACACACGGCTGTGTGTGTGAGAGCTGCTGTTTATGAATGAAGTCCAGATCAGAATTATTCACTCTATCCTGCCAGCAACATGGCTTTAAGCTTTCCTCTTGCCTATGGCGTATCTTCTCAGACTTTAAAATAAAATACATATGCATGTTATTAACTCACATATTCAAATGGAAATACAATGCTATCATAAATCTCCCTTTTTCTACATGAATTCCTTTCTCTTGCATGAAGCCGATGCAGGAAAACCATTGTATCACCATAATCTAGACATGAAAAGGGAGAGACTTTGCTTCAAAAACATTTCTGATGAGAAAACGTGTTTTTCATGGAGCTGAGGCAGAAATGATGGTCATAAAATGGAGGGGGCTGGGAGACGTTATTGGTTGCTCAACTAATGATTAGACACAGGACTTCAAGGGCAAATTATATAGCACAAAAAGGGAAAGATCTCTTCCAGATAACGAAAAACAGCTCCAATAAAGAGACATAAAAGATGCACTGTTTAAGTCGGGGGTGCTTTTCCAATATATAACCCTTGCTTTCTTTTCATAACACCCCTGGCAATACACATAATGACGTGTAACTGTGAAATTAAGTCATATTCACAAACTGTTGTTCATTTTATCATACCCGCCATTTGGCCCCTTGAAAATAAAATCATATAATTTTATCATGAATACAAAAATAAAATAAACATAGTGTGCATAATTCTTAGTGGTGTTCAAGTACATGTCAGTCCAAGTCATTGAAATCTCATACAAGCTTTAACATGTCATCGTAAGTTAAAAAGTGGTATATTGTAAACTTATGTTGGAAAATAATATTAAAAAAATAATTTTCAAACTCTTTAAATGTGTAGCTTTCAATAAACTAATACTTCGTGATCCTACCATAAAGATCCATTTTTAGGCACTTGCTGTAATAGTGACAATGCTCTGTCCCTGTTTGCCAATCGTTCTTCTGCACTGTCACCATGTTACATGGGCTTTCATTGGATTCTATGACCTACAGTAATGGCCACCTTTTCACTCTCCTCTCCACTTATTCCTTCCCCACTTTATTTTATTTATTGCCTGTGTTTGTCACCTTTTTGTATTTTTGTGTTGTACACGGTTTGTTGAACTGTGTGATGAGTAGGGTTGCATGTCCTCTGGCCTGCCCTGAAAGTCTTGGGAGGGGGTGGACATGGCCTTTTGGCTTAGTTCGCCCTCTCCCATGGGGTCTCCCTTTGGGGGAGCCTCACCTAGTACTTGGGTGGGTCTGTTTCAGCAGGCCAGCCAAAGAATGGGGTCCGTCTGGTTTCGGCCAGATGGACCAAGTGTAAGTACCCTTGTCCCTGTCTGGAGCCTAACGCCCCAGGGGATTCAGGGCAAGGTCCTCTGATTTTAGAGGACTTGTGTACCGGTTGCACTTTTTTGTGTTTCACTCTTTATGTGTGTGCACATTTTTTTGGCACTGGGTGAAGTTTTTGGGTGTGTTTGCACGCCATAGGCTTTCAATAAAAAAATATATATATATGTAAAGCTGGTCATACATTAGTAGAATTTTGTTTGTTTTTTTTTGTTTTAGGCTGACCGGCTCCTGTACATATATGTTGGCACTTTAAAGATGGATATCTCGGGAACGACAGCAGCTGCTGCCACAACCGAGGTATCCGTCTCTTCAGGAGCCGGTTCTGTTTACGATAATGGTGGTCTCTGCAGTGGATTTACTATGAGATCACCGTTATCGGCGGCGGGAGAGGTGCCACCCCCCTCCCGCCGCTCCCCTGCGCCCTCCGCCGCTCACCAGAGCCGTAGACAGCGGTGGAGGCGATCGGAACCTGTCCGTGGCTGGGTATGGAGACAAGTGAGGGGAAGATAGCCTCCACCCCTTTCATACCATAGCAGGGCAGAAGCGACGTCATAACGTCTTAAAGGGCCATTTTTCAAAGTCATTTTTTTAATTTGACAAATGTTTTTTTTGCGTTTTGCATTTTATTGCATTTAAGTCAAAATATGAGATCTGAGGACTTTTTGACCCAATATCTCATATTTAAGAGGACCTGTCATGCTTTTTTCTATTATAAGGCATGTTTACTTGGCGTAACATTATCTTTCACAATATATAAAAAAATGGGCTAACTTTACTGTTGTCTTATTTTTTTATTCAAAAAAGTGAATTTTTTCCAAAAAAAGTGGTTAAAAAAGTTTGTTTGATCCTCATAACGTTAGTGGGGTTAAATCGATGTTCATTTTTGACTGCAGTGATGAGAAAATTTGAAGCTGAGCAGAATTTCTTTCTCAAGGGTATGTGATTTTCATTCAAAAAAGTCCATTCATTCCAAAATCCAATGTTAATAGCAAGAGAAATTTTGAAGTACTTTTGGGCAACATTCAGCAAGTCATCAAATGTTCTGAGAATTTTCATACGAACATGTTTATGAACGTTGTTCAAAAGTCTACTAGTATATGATCAGCTTTGGTGTTCCATTCTAATGCCGCGTACACACGATCGGACTTTCCAACGGGAAATGTTCGATGTAAACTAGTTGTGGGAAAGTCCGACCGTGTGTATGCTCCATCGAACATTTGCTGTCGGAACACAAATGTTTGAGAGCAGGTTCTCAAATTTTCCGACAACAAAGGAAAGTCCAATCATGTGTACACAAGTCCATGCATGCTCAGAATCAAGTACGAGATGGAAGCGATCGGTCTTGTAAAACTAGCGTTCGTAATGGAGGTAGCACATTCGTCTAGCAGCAAATTTTTAAATCTTTCAATGCAGCGCATTTCTTCTTCTTTATAATGCTAGAATAATGAAGTTGCTTTGCTGCTGATATTCAAACAGAGTTCTGACAAACTGATTGTTTAGTATTTCTCGTGATCTCATGAAAAATCTTTGTTTTTGTTGGTTATTTTTATCAAGATCTCCAGAATAATCTTTTTTTTTTTTATAGTGATCTCCTCTTTTGTAAAAAAAAATTTCTCCAGATCTCCAGAATAATTTTTTTTTCTAGTGATCTCCATAATATTTTTTTAGTCGTTTTGTGTGTCAAGTTACCACAACACCATTATTATTCTGTATTTTTTTACCTCAAATAGGTTGGTTGATGCTGGTGTCCCTTTTTAATTTGACATTGTATTTTTGAAATGTACCTGCCTACTCACAAACAAACTATCCTTTTTGAAGTAAAACACATAGCCAAGCATTTGTCAAAACCAAAATTTAAAATTTATTAGGGGTCCTAGAAAAATAAAGAGGAAAGCAACGCTGGAGAAACAGTTGGAATTGTTGAAGCCTTTGTACCCCAGGGCAGACATCAATTATTTGACAGGCCAAATTGGTAACCCGAGGAGTCCATTTAATAGGGAGCGCAATATGGTCCAGGACTCAGAGAGATCGGGAGCAGCAGCAGATGACATATATGTCCCGAGGTTGTGGTCTTACAACAGCCTGCATATTTGCCAGACCACACCAAACCCAGGCCATCACTCTCAACACTTCCTTCTACGCTTCCTTCCAGGCTGCTGTCGTGGGTAGGGAGTCTGTGTCGTTGGAGGTGTTGCTGCAGGTGGTGGTGGTGTTGCTGGAGGTTGTGGAGGAGTAAAATGGTCCAACTCACACACGTGGCTTTTAGTTGTGAGTTGGCCCCTCATCCTCTTGTTTAGGGCCTGACGTATTACCTCCTCACAGATGAAATGTTGGCCCTCCTCCATTTGTTCCAGTTTACTGGCTGTCAGACAGCCTTACGACTCGGGCCACCAGGGGTTTCTGTGAGGACCGCAGTAGCCTGCCGAATCAAAACAGTCACTGAACCTGGGTTCAAACATGTGTGGTGTGAATTGAAGCTCAGGTTTCACTGGGAAGATAAAAATCAGTTGTTCAGAGGTTCCTCTGCGTTTTTAGCTGTGAATCAGTGAGCAGGGAGAGGGGGGGGAGGGGGAGGTGTAGTGAGGAGAAGGCGAAAATCCATGTTTAGAACGCAATGCATCTTGCGAATCAGATGCATTCCCATATAAGATAATGGGCTTGTAATTCGCACCGCAATGCCCAGAAAACGCACACGTTTTTTGTGCAATGCGCAGTGCGAATGCAACGCACATATGTGAACCAGATGCATTCATATGAATGTATTTTAAAATGTCCTGCGAATTGGATGCGGTGTAATCCGCATCTAATTTGCATAGGTGTGAACAGGGGCTGACTCCTCCAGGTTCTTCGCCTTCCTGGTCCTTTTTGCTGGAAGGTGGAGGGGAGGAATCTGGGATTCGGTCAGGCTGCTTTCCACGGCCACCTCCTGTCTGCCACTTTCCACGGCCACCTCTTGGCTGCCACTTTCCACGGCCTCCTCCTGGCTGAGACTTTCCTGTGTATGAAAATGGGACATAGTTTTAGTTTTTTTGTCATCAATCACACACAATTTTGAGCTCATGACTGTTGCAAATTGAATGTTAACAAATCGAAAAGACTATCATTCTGACCCCCAGCATTTTTCATTCTTGTCCTAATAATTGGCCACTAGTGCCTATTGATATATAAACCACTTTGTTAAATCAGAAATAGTGATCAATAAAAGCATCTAGTTAACATCATTCAATTTTTGACAAGAAATATGTTGAACAATGATATACCTGGCTCAAGCTGGGCTCCTCCACACCTTCTTCCTGGGTGGAAGGCCCAGGTTGGACTTCTGAAGCCTCATCTGATGTGGAAGGAAATGTGGAAGTAAGTGTTGATAGCGATGGCCTGGGTTCACTCTGGTCTAACAAAAACCGCAGTCTGTCGTAGTACCACAGCCTGGGGATATAAACGTCATCTGCTGCTGCTCTTGATCTCATGGAATCCTGGACCTTCTTGCGCTCCCTATTATATGTGCTCCTCAGGCCACCAATTTTGGCCTTCAAATAGTTGATGTCTGCCATGGGAGTCACTGGCTTCACTAATTCGAACAGTTGCTCCAGCGCTGCCTTCCTCTCTAGCTTGTTGGAGTAGTCCCTGTTTTTGACTTGCCAGAGACATGGCAGCTCCCTGTACATGCCTATGAAGTTTGGCAGGAAGTCTGGGTCAGTAAATTTATCCATTTTCTCTGCAAGACACAACACAAGACAAATCCTAATGTCAGGCTAAACTCTCCTAATCTTGTCCCAATATAAATAGGCCTCAATCTATAAGAAGTATAGGCCACTAACCACTGATGCCCCAAAATAAATTGTACCTTTGTTTGCACGATCAGCACTTACGCTACTCCGTCCTCCGCTCACAGATAGTATGTATGACGCACATGTGTTATGCTTTATATATACTGCGCATACGTGAAACTCCACCCTGATCTTCTTTCTAGTGTATTCCCTGCCCCTTCTCTTTCGGCGCAGTGGGCGAGCACATGGAGGAGAAGAGACAGCAGGTGCATGCAGAGAGCAGCAAAGAGGGAGAAAGCCCGGAGCAGGAAACTTCTCAATCCAGGAGGAGATATAAGGCCTCAAATATGTCCTTTGTAGAGATAGTGGACATCTTGAAGAGGGCCCACTATGATGGGAAGTATGGACCATACTTCCAAATGTGAGAAAGGCCAAAACCATGACTAAAGTTGTGAGAAGTCTGCACAGGAATTTTGGGGTACAACAATCCAAGGAGCAATTAAGGAAACGCTGGTCAGACCTGAAATTGAGGGAGCACAATCAGTACAGAAGGATTAAGAAAGTGCTGCAAAAAAGTAAGTATTTGTCGTGTGTTCCTATTATTATTATTACTTTAGTGCTGCTCCATGTGCTTTTCTTTATTGTTGTACAGTTTAAAATTGCAAGTTTTAGGTTCGTGGGCACAGTAATTGTTATTAGTAAACATCATTCATCCGCCCACTAATACAATGTTTTTGGCAGATGCAGGTTAACTACATTTTTTCATTGAACCAATGTTTCATATTAATATTTCTTGCCTCAAAAATCTGTGTGCTAAGTATACCTTTTTTTGTATTCACATAAGGGAAAAAAGAATCGGGACATCTGAGGACACCGCAAACCCCACTACTCATGAAGAAGGGGAAATCCCCACACACCATGAAGAAGATGTGGAGGGAGAGGTTCATGAAGTGGGTGAAATAGTGACCCCAACAGGTTAGTGTCTGAGACCACAGCTTCAGTAAATAGGTGTATGCCTGCATATTTATAATACATGGTGTGATTTTTTATTTTTAGGTGATGTGGATGTTGTGGAAGAAGAAACTCATTTCAACAGTGCAAGTGCACAGATCCTCATCGGTGAGATCAATGTGTACAATCGGGATTTAGAGATGGTCAAGCAAAATATCACTGATGTCCAAAAAAAATGAACAACAACATTAATGTTTTAGGCAGAATCTAAAACCAACCAAAATTGAAAAGTTGCTCATTGTATTTTTTATTTTTGCTAAAGTTTTAAAGTAATTTGAAAGCCAAATTTTTATAATGCACACAGTGTGTCAACATGTGCTATCTGCCATCACGGGATATCAATGTACGCGTTTTGTGGGTGCAAACCCTTCCTCCAAACTAAAGTAGATGAGAGGAAGGTGTTGCTCCCCCGAAACACCATTGATCCCCCATGATGGGACCAAGCACATGTTGACATTAGGCATGGGATCAGGAGGGAAATCCACATTTTGACTCCCAATTTGTGTGCATCTTCAAAATTTGGCCTTTACAGGGGTGACATCACCCCATCTGATGAAGGCACGATCAACACAGTTTTGACATACTAATGTCTCATATGGCCTTCACTTTATCAAAGTTGAACTTTGTAAGTTCCTGAGTTGTGTATGTTATGGTTTTTAAACATGGCAGCACTTTCGCCTAGCAGTAAGAAGGGTCGCTGGTTCAAATCCCAACCACGACACTACCTGTCTGGAGTTTGCATGTTCTCCCTGTGCCTGCGTGGGTTTCCTCCGGGTACTCCGGTTTCCTCCCACACTCCAAAGACATGCTGGTAGGTTAATTGGATCTTGTCTAAATTGTCCCTAGTATGTATGAATGTGAGTTAGGGACCTTAGATTGTAAACTCCTTGAGAGTAGGGACTGATGTGAATGTACAATGTATATGTAAAGCACTGCGTAAATTGATGGCGCTATATAAGTACCTGAAATAAACAATGCCTGTTTATCCAAAAAAAGGCTATATCTACTGTCAAACATAAATATTACAAAACTAATGTTGGCTTGTTAAAAAACCTTTTTATTATAATGCACATGTGAATGTGCTTGGAGTAAAATGTTTTATACTCAACAATGTGTGGCTTCTTCTTTCAATGCCCAATACCAGTTTTTGGAGTAAGTTGGTGCAGTTACAGTGACAATGGGGGTACTAAAGGCAAATCCACTTTGCACTCCAAGTGCACTTGGAGTGCAAAGTGGATTTGCTTTTAATAAATAACACTAAATAACCCCCACAGTGCTTTAAAATTTGCCCTAATGAGGCCATTTTAGGGACTCAAAGCAATTAATTCATGGAGTTGAAAAGGATGCTTATTTTTTGCATTGATGCATTACATACATGTAACAGAACCATAGCACAACATAATAGTTAGCTGAAGAAGAGATTGTCACCTCATGTATCAAATAAGTTACGTTTGCACTTTTGAAGGAAATGGCCAAAAAAAGGCCATTGGAGAACCTAGGAGACAACTAAAAGAAAAATAAGCAGTAATTTGAGGCCGGCCGGCTCGATTCTTTTTAATGCTGTATCTTATCTACTTAACTGTAAGTGTCCATTTGTCTTACTATATTTGTAATAAATGTGAAGGTTTTACACTATGTGAGCCTTTGTTGTTTTATGGGGATTCAATTACCGTGCCTGATTTGACCTTGGTGAGGACCATCACCGCTGAGGCTGAGCAGTTCAGTGTATACCACAGAGATCCCGGGCTAGGGTAATAGCCATCTGCACATTGTGGTCCCTTGTAATAAGGGACCACCGCGAACTGGTAAGCGGCAGTGTTTGCTGTGGTGGAGGCGTTTCCCATCTTTCACGTTTTCCTGGGACGTCTTGATTTATGTCACCGGAGAAGAGTTATTATTTTGCATGTACTATATTCATATTTTGATCCTACTTCTGTTATATTTTTTATTTCATATGGTCACTATTATCACATATGGACTTTGTTATTCAGTAATAATAGCTGTTTATTTTTTTGGGTTTAGTCCAGCACTTTTTATTGTCACCAATATTTTAGGTGTCAATTTTCATTTCTTTATATTTTCACTATACTTTTTAGATATTGTTCTTTTTTTAATGAAGGTTCTTCCATTGGTACATTGGTGCTTAGTTACTGTGGCAGTGTACCCATACCAAGAGAATTTTATATATATTTATTAATTACAATTTCACTTGTGGTACACTATCTGCAATATTGTGAGTGTATGGAATAATGCCTCATAGATCAATCGATTTAGCGCAGCTCCCCCCTTTTTTATTTCTGTTTGATGTTGTATAACATTTTGAGTTGCAGCTTAGGTACTTAGGGTAATAGCGCAGTTTTCTCTTTTTACCACTGGACAGGTAAGAAGTGTCATAATCCAAGAATATGAATACACACTGTATAAATTGAAGCACATTTTTACATTCTGCAATTACCTATCAAGATAATAGGAGAACAAAACTTTAAACAGTACCATTTAAAAGTATTCAGGCAGGCCCTTGCACTACATGCTTTGGTGAATTCATCCATAAATATGACCACAAAAGAGGTAGGTATAGTGTGTATGGGTTTGGCAAAGTTAGCAGATAGAGTATTGTTATCGGCTGACTTAGCGGTTGGGGGGGAGGGAGGGTTGCAAATGAGATTGGGCCCCAAAAAAAAGCCTCTTGCACTCTGCCTGAATTTAAGGCCAACAATAACATTTGGACACATTTTAGGGGGTGTTTAGGGTAAGTACTACAATGGAGCTGACAAAATACATTGTTGAGTGACTAGGCTAGGTGTGTATGGGCCCAGGATAGCATGCTGGGGAGGTTAGTGAAGGCAAATATGCATGAAGGCCAAAAAAAGGAGCTATAAAAGCTTTGAGCATGCATGAGGACAAAGAGGACATCCACAGCATATTACAATCATGGTAATTAGGGGATGATGAAATAAATACAATACATTAGCAAACATTAAATACATAGAATGTGATGTTAAAGGATAAAACTTTCCCTAATATAGTCCTTCTGCAGACCTGAATGATGGCAGAACAGGTCTCTGGAATAATGATTCCCAGAGCCTGGGGGGAGATCCCAGCCGTGAACTTAATATCCTGGAGACTTCTCCCTGTCGCCAAGTACCGTAAGGTGGCGACGAGCCTCTGCTCGGGAGTGATGGCTTGCCACATGCAGCTGTCCTGCTTCGTAATATAAGGGAACAGCAAAGCCAACAGACGGTGAAAAACGGGGTCCATCATCCGGAGATAATTCCTGAAATCATCAGGATTATTCTCGTGGATCTCCCCCAACAAAGGCATGTGCGAGAATTGGTCACGCTGGAGCAACCAATTCTTCATCCATGAACTCCTCCTTGCCCTGTTCATGGACTGGACTTGGGTCAAAGCAAGAACTCCAACACCAAGCCCAAGCACAGCACAAACTCTACGACGAGAACGTACCCGCAACATGGCTTGAAAATGGTTGGCTGCTCAGAACGAACTGACAGGACGCACTGAAAATTAGAAAGAACCTGAGAAGAACGATCTGAAAATCAGAAATGAGCAGACCAGAACGTACTGAAAAACAGAAGCGAACTATTAAATAGAACGAACTGAAAGACAGGAACGAACTGACAACACGCACTGAAGAACAGATACGAACCCATAAGCACAAACTGAAAAGCAGAAACTAACTGAAAAGCATGAGGCTGAAAATCGCGAATCGTCTCTGACCAAACTTTCAATTAACACGAGATAAACAGGAGATTAGCAGAAGGAGCCCAAAGGGTGGCGCACTGGCTATTGAACTTCCTTTTTATAGTCCCGTCATACGTGTTGTACATCACCACGTTCTTGACGTTCAGAATTTCAGACAACATTTGTGTGACCGTGTGTATGCAAGACAAGTTTGAGCCAACATCCTTCGGAAAAAAATCCACAGTTTTGTTGTCGGAAAATCCGATCGTGTGTACGGGGCATTAGGCCTCATGTACATTTCAGCTGGTAAACAAATGTTTAGGAGCAGTTGGGCATTTTTTTCAGCAGCCCCTGAACTCTCCTCAATGTTATCTTATGGGTACATGTACACTTAGGCATTTATAGTAGTTTATAAGCAGTTGAGGTTAGAAGCATTTTTTAAAGCATTCAGGATGGTAGTTTAGTGGCATGTGAATAGTCAAATGATTGTAACAGCGTATAAACCGCTTTTATAAACGTTTTTGTTTATAGGCGTTTTTAATGGGGAAACATTTCTGACCATTTGCAATGAAAGAGAGAGGGAGAGAGATATTTTTTTCTGCATTGTAGGCATTTGGGAGGGTCTACTGATCTGTAAAAAAACGCTTCTAAAACACTCATAAATGCCACTGCGCATAAACGCAGCATGTAAAAGTGGCAAAACTGACATTTTTAACCGTAGGTTACTAACTGTCAAGTTCCAGCGTTCAGAAGAGGTTTTCAAACGTCATGCGTACATGAAGTCTAAATGTCATTCAGTAAGGGCTTTAAATTTATTTTAAGATCTGATTGAACATAAAAGCGGATATCTTATAGATATTGGTACAACTTACCACAATTACTACCTACATCACACTTCTTATTCTAACGGATTCCCAGGCAGGCCCTGACCACTATATATGTTGACACATATATTATTTGAAAAAAGAACTAAATCATAATATTGAACACCTCATAACTGGTAAATACTGTAGCAATGTTACTCATTAATGGCAGTTATAAAATATACTTTTGACATAACATATTTTTCATCCTTGATAACCTTATTTACAGGTAGGTCGTGCGTATTATAGCACAGCACTGGCTGCATACTGTATGTTTGTCTGAATGTGACACAACATCGTATGCTCTGTTTTTACAGCATGTAATGTGCATGGCTTAATTCTCTCCATATGAAGTGCGAGATATGGTAAGGCTGTATGGTCTTTTTTATTTACTTTTTGTGCATGGCCAAAAGGTCACCAAATAATCTTCTCTGTCCTAGAAGTGTAGCCCTGGCTGGTGGTACTTGAGCCATTTGGGTGTATATACAGTACAGCTACCTGGAATTAACCTTCCCCGCTCAGCCTGAGTCAGTGTGTGTGATGCTGTTTGCAGAGTTGTGGGCACAGGTACAGGGAACCTATACATATCTCCAGTGGCTTCTTCGGGGTTAATTGCTTCACCTGTTAAACTACAGACCTTTACTACTACACCTCCTCCTTTCTTAATATCTATCACGTAAAGAGTAGGTGTTCTGTAGTCCAGCAGGAGAAACCTAGGCATGGTTGACAATACTGCTTGTGATTTCAGTGCAGCAGAAGCAGTGAAGTCAGCTCACTACAGGACATTCAAGCTCCAATGTCAGCTCACTACAGGACGTTCAAGCTCTGAGGTCAGCTCACTACAGGACATTCAAGCTCTGATGTCAGCTCACTACAGGACATTCAAGCTCCAATGTCAGCTCACTACAGGACATTCAAGCTCTGATGTCAGCTCACTACAGGACATTCAAGCTCCAATGTCAGCTCACTACAGGACATTCAATCTCCGATGTCAGCTCACTACAGGACATTCAAGCTCCAATGTCAGCTCACTACAGGACATTCAAGCTCCAATGTCAGCTCACTACAGGACATTCAAACTCCAATGTCAGCTCACTACAGAACATTCAAGCTCCAATGTCAGTTCACTACAGGATGTTCACGCTCTAATGTCAGCTCACTACAGGACATTTAAGCTCCAATGTCAGCTCACTACAGGACATTCAACCCCCAATGTCAGCTCACTACAGAACATTCAAGCTTCAATGTCAGCTCACTACAGGACATTGAAGCTCCAATGTCAGCTCACTACTGGACATTCAATCTCCAATGTCAGCTCACTACAGGACATTCAAGCTCCGATGTCAGCTCACTACAGGACATTCAAGCTCCGATGCCAGCTCACTAAAGGATATTTAAGCTCCGATGGCAGCTCACTACTAGGAATGGGCCGAACGACCCCCTGTTCGGTTCGCACCAGAATTTTCGAACATCGGGAAAGTTCGGAACCGAATAACGAACCCCATAAAAGTCTATGGGACCCGAATGTGAAAAATCAAAAGTGCCCATTTTGAAGGCTTATATGCAAATAATTGGGCATACAATGTTTATGGGGATCCAGGTACTGCCCTGGGGGACATGTATCAATGAAAAAAATGTTTGTAAAAAATGTCATTTTTAAATGAGCAGTGATTTATTGATGCTTAAAGTGAAAGTATAAAAATGAAAAATTCCTTTCAATATAGTCCCTGGGGGGGGGGGTCCCCTTAGTCCACCTGTAAAGTGGCACATCTGTACTGTGTATAATTGCATTTACAAAGCCCAAAAAATAAAATTTTCCCAGCACGCTTTCTTTATTTTGTAAGCAACGGCTTGGGGAGCCAGTCTGTATGATGAGGCCACAATGTAGTACACGGGGAACAAGATTAGAGATTTTTTAGATAAATTCTGGTGTCTCTGCCACAGACTGTGGATTTCTACTTTTGCAACGGGTGCGGAAAGATTGTTCTTTGGGTGTCTGTGGCGCCTTCACACCGTAACCCCATAGAGGTACTCTTGATGAAAGCAAGAATTGGCCTTGTTGTCAAAAATTGTAATGATATGCACCTGTCAAACAGGCGTGGACAAATTGGTCTTTGGGTGTTAATTGTGCCTAAGAAAACCTACACCAAAAACATTCTTCCAAATGAAATCAAAACCCACAACACTAGGCAGCCTAGAAGTCCTGCAGAGATTCCACATCCCAAAAACACTTAATCGGCGACATCGTCATCAAGGGCTTCATAGCTGCTAGTAATCCAGGACTGAGTCATTTTGATAAAAGTCAGACGGTACACCGAGTCTGTGGACAGACGCATTCTATGATCAGTAAAAAAACTTCCAGCAGCACTGAATACCCGTTCAGAAAGCACGCTTGATGCAGGGCAGCCCAGCATCTCAGTAGAATGCTTGCCAAGTTCTGGCCAGTGGTCTATTCTCATGACCCAGTAAGCCAATGGATAGTCGACTGGAAAGCTCTCAATCTCTGTTTTCGCCCCTAGATAATCATCCACCATGAGATGCAGACGCTGCCGATGGGATGTGGAAGCTGACAGCCCTGGGCGGTGAGGGCTAAAAAAATTGAGAAATACATCACTTAGGCGGCCGTCTTCTCCACTACTCCTCTCTTGACCAACAGAAGCCTCAAAACTTTTTTTGCGGAGGCATGAGAAGCAGACTCCTCAGTCACTGAGAATTAGAGTATCTGGAACTGCCTCCTCCCAGATATGTACTACTTCCAAGGGTTCTGTGGATGGAAAACCATCTCTTACTGTTTGACGTATATTTTCCTTCAATGCCTCCTGAAACTGCCAGAATCCTCCTCCTCCTCTCCTCTTGTGTGTTCTGTGGCATAGGAACAATGGTGTCTGCATAAAGTGGGCCTTGAGAGGAATGGAGGTCCTCCTCTTCATCCCCCTGCTCCGCCTCGAGTGCCCTGTCCATAATGCCAAGCAGAGTCTGCTCCAGCAGGAACACAACAGGGATTGTGTCACTGATACATGCATTGTAACTGCTCACCATCCTTGTGTTGGCGTGGGAAAAAAAAGCCAAGCTTTTTCCTTGACGGCCCTCTGCTGCATGTGCAGCCACTGCAGCATTGCCAAAGTCGAGTTCCACCGGGTGGGCATGTCACAAATTGGGCGGTTTATGGGCAGGTGGAATTCCCGCTGAATTTCAGCCAACCGAGCACTGGCTGTGTATGATCGCCTAAAATGTCTTCACACTCTTCTGGCCTGCTTTAGTAGATCTTTCAACCCTTGGTACCTATTTAGGAAACGCTGCACCACCAGATTAAGGACATGTGCCAGGCATGGCACATTAATTTGCAGTAATGCACAGAACTATATGGCATTAAACTTGCAGTAACACAATGAAATATACGGCATTAAACTTGCAGTAATACAATGAAATATACAGCATTAAACTTGTAGTACCGCACAGAACTATATGGCATTGAACTTGCAGTAACACACAAAACTATATGGCGTTAAACTTGCAGCAATGCATTGAAATATACAGCGTTAAAATTGCAGTAACGCAATGAAATATATGGCGTTAATATTGCAGTAACGAACAGAAC
The DNA here is from genome assembly GCA_037952925.1 of Lithobates clamitans. Classification (NCBI taxonomy): domain Eukaryota; kingdom Metazoa; phylum Chordata; class Amphibia; order Anura; family Ranidae; genus Lithobates; species Lithobates clamitans. The sequence goes on from JBBGZY010000021.1 coordinate 1,505,741, forward strand.
TATATGGCGTTAAACTTGCGGTAACGCAATTAAATATATGACGTTAAACTTGCAGTAACACGCAGAACTATATGGTGTTAAACTTGCATTAACGCAATGAAATATATGGTGTTAAACTTGCAGTAACACATTGAAATATACAGGATTAAACTTGCAGTAACGCACTAAACTATATGGCGTTAAACTTGCAGTAACGCAATGAAATATACAGCATTAAACTTGCAGTAACGCACAGAACTATATGGCATTAAACTTGCAGTAACACACAGAACTATATGGCATTAAACTTGCAGTAACACAATGAAATATACAGCGTAAACTTGCAGTAACGCAATGAAATATATGGCGTTAAACTTGCAGTAACGCAATGAAATATATGGCGTTAAACTTGCAGTGACACAAAAAAATATATGGCTATAAACTTGCAGTAACGCACGCAACTATATGGTGTTAAACTTGCAGTAACGCAATGAAATATATGGCGTTAAACTTGCAGTAACGCAATGAAATATACAGGATTAAACTTGCAGTAACACACAGAACTATATGGCGTTAAACTTGCAGTAATGCAATGAAATATACAGCGTTAAACTTGCAGTAACCAACAGAACTGTATGGCGTTAAACTTGCAGTAACAATGAAATATACAACATTAAACTTGTAGTAATGCACAGAACTATATGGCGTTAAACTTGCAGTAACACACAAATCTATATGGCGTTAAATTTGCAGTAACGCAATGAAATATACAGCATTAAACTTGCAGTAATGCACAGAACTATGTGGCGTTAAACTTGCAGTAACGCACAGAACTATATGGCATTAAACTTGCAGTAACGTAATGAAATATATGGCATTAAACTTGGAGTAATGCAATGAAATATATATCGTTAAACTTGCAGTAACACAATGAAATATACAGCATTAAAATTACAGTAACACACAGAACTATATGGCGTTAAACTTGCAGTAACGCACAGAACTGTATGGCGTTAAACTTGCAGTAACGCAATGAAATATACAGCGTTAAACTTGCAGTAACGCACAGAACTATGTGGCGTTAAACTAACAGTAACCTACAGAACTATATGGCGTTAAACTTGCAGTGACGCAATGAAATATACAGCATTAAACTTGTAGTAATGCACAGAACTCTATGGCGTTAAACTTGCAGTAACACACAAAACTATATGGCGTTAAACTTGCAGTAACACCAAGAAATATATAGCGTTAAAGTTGCAGTAATGCAATGAAATTTAAAGCATTAAACTTGCAGTAACGCACAGAACTATATGGCGTTAAACTTGCAGTAATGCACAAAACTATATGGTGTTAAACCTGCTGTAACGCAATGAAATATACAGCGTTAAACTTGCAGTAACAAACAGAACTATATGGCGTTAAACTTGCAGTAATGCATAGAACTACATGGCGTTAAACTTGTAGTAACACACAGAAAAAAAACTGTGTTAAACGGTCACTACACTCACACTGACTTAGCTATCCCTACATTCACACTAATGTAAAGATGAATGGTCACACTACAATCACAATCACTGAACTAGCCCTACATTAAAGTGATTGTAAACCCAATGTGAAAAAAAACCCAAAAAACTAACACCTGCAAGACAAAGGCATAATGAGCTAGTATGCATAGCATACTAGCTCATTATGTAATACTCACCTGAGATCGAAGTCCTCACTGCGGTGCCCATACACAGCACCGGCCGGCGACCTCACTCCCAGGGGTTACAGTGCTGTGATTGACCAGAGCCGCGATGCTGTCACTCCCGCTCATGCGTGTGGAAGCCATCAGTAACGGCACAGTCTAACTGAAGCAATGGCACATACGCGTCGTTGCTTCAGTTTGCTTCAGTGCGCATGTGTGATGTGATGACGTCGGCACATGCAAATACAGGGGATAGGTCCTAAACCGTGCAGGATGTCCTAAACCGTCCATCCTGGGTAGCTACAGGTAAGCCTTACTATAGGCTTACCTGTAGCAAAAAGTAGTCTGTAAGGGTTTACAATCACTTTAACACTAATGTAAAGATGAATGGTCGCACTATACTCACAATGAACTATCCCTAGATTCACACTAAACTCATATTCTACGCTCTGATAATATCCAGGCGGGCCAGGACACAAGCACGCTGAATGCCGTGGCTATTTTGTACTTTGAAGATCGTTTCTACTGATTGTATCTGTGAGTTTTTAATAAATCTGTTTACTAGCCATACGGGCTTAACTATATACCACTTCATTTTTCTGTCTGGTGATGCTGTCCCCTTTATTGGGTGAGACTACCATTTGACTGCTGGAAGCTCGCTGTTTGGGAACAAGTGAACAGATGCAAGGTTACAGTGTGTTAAGCCATCCACTGACCAGTGATTGAGGAGCTGAGCCGTGATTCCTTGAGGAGTTCATGTAATGCCCAATATATGCTGAATTCTGGTAAGCAGATTGGATTCTCACATGGTGTGGTGTGCTTTATCTTTTGCACTGAAAATTGGTGAAGGGACCAAATCTTTCCTTCTTCAACAACTTAAAGACTGTTGCTTTATATTAGAGCCGCATGTGGACTTTTTATATTTTTTTATTTGGTTATCAACAAATAGTGCTGTCTGTTTTTTTCAGATTTGTATTAATAATTTTTAACAGTAGCACAGATACCAACCTATTTACATTTTGATATTCTACACTGACAATAGAATCAGAATAGCACACTATAGCACACTAAGGCCGGGTTCACACTGGTGCGACACGACAGCCGTCCTACTTTGGATCCGACTTTGCCCTGCAACTTGAAGCCGACATGTGTGAGACTTTCCATGAACGTGGATCCGACTTGGATCCCCGCCAATACCAGGCACTGTGTTTGGTATGATTCTTGAGGGGGAACTCCACGCCAAATTTTAAATAAAAAAACGGCATGGGTTCCCCCTCCAGGAGAATACCAGGCCCTTGGGTCTGGTATGGATTTTAAGGGGAACCCCCTATGCCGGAAAAACAGCGTGGGGGTCCCCCCCAAATCCATACCAGACCCTTAACCGAGCACGCAGCCTGGCCGGTCAGGAAAAGGGGTGGGGACGAGTAATTTATTAAGCAGCTCTGGGGGTCTTCCGACTTCGGGGGTCTCTTCTTTCTTCTCCGCGCTCTCCGGCTTCTTCCCCGCGCTCTCCGGTTCTTCTCCGCGCTCTCCGGTTCTTCTCCCGCTCTCCGGTATCTTCTACCGGGCTCTTCCGCTATCTTCTTCTCTTTTGCTGGCTTTTTTCCTAGCTGTGCCCCGGTCTTCTCCGCCTTCTTCTTCCCTCTTCTCTTCTTCTGATGTTGACATGGCGCTCTCTCCCACTGTAATGCCGTGTGCGCGGTCCGCAAGAGCAGAAGATAGTGGAGGAGCCGGCAGAAAATACCAGAGAGCGGGAGAAGAACCGGAGAGCACGGAGAAGAAGCCGGAGAGCGCAGAGAAGAAGGAAGAGACCCCCGAAGTCGGAAGAAGACCCCCGGAGCTGCTTAATAAATTACTTTAAAAAACTGTCGTGTGTTTTTTTATTGACACTTTTTTTTCCTAGGTGAATGGGTAGGGGTACAATGTACCCCATACTCATTCACATAGGGTAGGGGGCCAGGAACTGGGGGCCCCCTTATTAAAAGGGGCTTCCAGATTCCGATAAGCCCCTCACCCGCAGACCCTGACAACCAACGGCCAGGGTTGTCGGGAAGAGGCCCTTGTCCTCATCAACATGGGGACAAGGTGCTTTGGGGTGGGGGGCACAGGGCGCCCCCCTGCCCCGAGGCTCCCACCCCTTCATGTTGAGGGCATGCTGCCTGGTGCGGTTCAGGAGGGGGGGCGCTCGTTCGTCCCCACCCCCTTTCCTGACCGGCCGGGCTGCGTGCTCGGATAAGGGTCTAGTATGGATTTGGGGGTTCCCCTTAAAATCCATACCAGACCGAAGGGCCTGGTATGCTCTCGGAGGGGGAACCCATGCCGGTTTTTTGTTTAAAATTTGGCGCAGAGTTCCTCCTCAAGATCATCTGAGCACAAGTCGCATGCCAAAGTCAGATTATGCGAGACGACAATCCGACTTTGATCCGACTTCAATGATAGTCAAAGGGCTGAAGCAGGATCAAAGTTGGACCAAAGTAGTACAGGGAGCATTTCTAAAATCGGGACGACTTGTGTCAGACCAGCTAGGACAGCTCCCATAGGGAAACATTGATTTTCACACGTCATGCGACATGAGCTCCCAATGTCGGAGCGTTTGTCGCACTAGTGTGAACCCAGCCTAAGAGGGAGATTTACTAAAGTTGGAGAGTGCAAAATCTGGTGCAGCTCTGCAAAGAAACCAATCAGCGTCCAGTTTTTATTGTCAAAGCTTAATTGAACAAGCTGAAGTTAGAAGATGATTGGCTACCATGCACAGCTGCACCAGATTCTGAGTGCTCCAGTTTTAGTAAATCTGCCCCTAACTTTCTAAAAGCACTGAACAGAGCCCTGTTCTATCGCTCTTCATGCCGCTATCACACTACAAATGGCCGCTATAGAAAGAATACTTTTATAATGTGGGGCGGGATTAAGAGCAATGAGCCATGATTGGATACAGCCATCATGACAGCGTCTAATCATGGCTCTGACAGTGCTCTGTGACCTGATTGGGTGAAGCTATCATTGCTTCAGCCAATTAGGGCTTTCAATGCACTGTGCGTGGGCGCAGTGCATTGTGGTTGTTCGGCGGGCCGAACAAACGGTCAAACGACCTTTTGATTCGGTTGTTCGGAGAACTTCAGAACAGCCAATGTTCAGCCCAAACTCATGCTCGGTCTGAACCATTCGCCCATCCTTACTAACTACAGTACAGGACATTCAAGCTCCGATGTCAGCTCACTACAGGACATTTAAGCTCCGAGGTCAGCTCATTACAGGACGTTCAAGCTCACTACATTTCTGGAAAAATTAATAGGCATTTTTCTCTATTTGCAGTGTTTTTAATTAGACAAAACATATGCCTTGGAGAGATTTACTGCACTTTTTTTTTTTACTTTGCCCCAAAATAAACTTTAAGCTTAGGTTCACACTAATGTGGTGTGGAAAACCCCGTGCTCTGTGCACATTTCCCACACCACACTCAAATCGTACTGTTCTTGCGGTCTGCAGCAGGTGTCAGCACAATCCTAAAAGCACCCCAAATGCAGGTTACAAAAGCAGTGCATATGCTTGTACTGGATTGCATGGTACAATATTACCATGTAATCTGGTTGCATTGAGGCTCCAAAATTCCTGCATGCATAACTTTGGTGCAATGCAATGTGATTTGAGCCCATTCAACATGATTGAGCTCAAAACGGATCGCACTGAATCGCATGTGACATGAACAGGAATGCGGTGCAGTTTCTGTGCGATTCACATGTGGTTCATAGGGGTGAACTGAGGCTAAGAGAAGAAGGACAAATTACCATTCAAAGCCCTTCTCTGAGCAAAACCTAATCCCCTTACACCACTTTCTCTCACCTCCCTTTAACCCATTGAAATTTTACTTCCCATTGTCCGTTTCCCTCTCCAGGATAGAGTTATGCAGGGACTGGTAAACTGGAGCTGCAAATGTACCCATGCAGGATTATCCCCTCATTCTGACATCATCACTATAGTCTATTTTCTGTATACTGAGTGGATCCCACCTCTAGACAGCCAATAGTAATTGTCGACATCATGCAGGCGGTGATGTGTACATCTGCAAAAGGAACCCCCCCCTACTGTGCACAATCGAAGAGAGAAGACTCAAGATCATAACATTTTGTTAGCAAGGATTTAGGTAAAAGCAATGCAAGGAAACATTTTAGCGATTAGTTAGAGGGGCCGGGCTGTGGTGTGTTGGGGAGGGGCTACATAAAAAGTAGCTTTAATGTGATGTGGCCTGTCACCCTGCCCAGCCCGGCATTCACTTCCAGACACTCCAAGACAATGAACAAGTCCATCAGCTTTGTTTTGTTTTTATTTTATTGAGGGATTAGAATTTAGATGGGGTTAAGGAATTCATGGGATGCCCAGGAAAAATATTCTTGCATGGATTGGGACAATTTAGATACTCTCCTCCTGCACAACACTTGCTGCAGACTATCTCTCCTTCTCCCTCCAGCACAATTCTTTAGGCGCAGCTAGCACATGGTTAGGCTTGACTCCAGTGGCGGCTGGTGAAGTTTTAGGATGGTTGGGCGCCAGACCCCGCCCTTCCTTTTTGACCCCTCCCACTTGGTGAAAATTGGCGTGGTTTCAGTGAAATAGTGGGCGTAGCTCTAAGGTGGTGTGGTTAGCGTCTGAGATGAATGAGGGATGCAGGGAGAGGGAGAGAGGGATGGAGGGACAGCAGGCCCAGATCCTACACAACAATAGAAATATGTGTATTCTAGAAAGTTTAACAATCAGCAGATAAAGATACTCCAAACACCTGGTGTGAGCACTTCAATCATTCCGGCACCATGGTTGTTATGGTGTCAGGATGATTGAAGCGCATTATTTCTATTATTACATAGAAATATATAAAATGAAATCATTCAACTCACCATAATGCAGAATCAGTGGGAGCCCTGAACATGTCAATAGCCACGTCGCTTGCCACCAGATGCCATCAAGTGCCCCCAGCGGAGTCCCTCCTTACATGCAGCCTGTGTCCCATCAAATGCAGCCTGTGTCACATCAAATGCAGACTGTGTCACATCAAATGCAGCCTGTGTCCCATAAAATGCAGCCTATGTCCTATTAAATGCAGCCTGTGTCCCATTAAAGGCAGCCTGTGTCCTATTAAATGCAGCCTGTGTCCCATGAAATGCAGCTTGTGTCACATAAAATGCAGCCTGTGTCGCATAAAATGCAGCCTGTGTCCCATTAAATGCAGCCTGTGTCACATCAAATGCAGCCTGTGTCCCATTACAAATGCAGCCTGTGTCACATCAAATGCAGCCTGTGTCCCATTACAAATGCAGCCTGTGTCACATCAAATGCAGCCTGTGTCACATCAAATGCAGCCTGTGTCACATCAAATCCCAGGATATCAAGGGAGAGCAGGCAGAGGAAGAGATAGTATTAAAGCGGTTGTATACCCGCACCTTTTTTTTTTTTTTTTTTAAACGAAAAAACCTGCAAGGCAAAGGCATAATGAGCTAGTATGCAGTGCATACTAGCTCATTATGAAATACTCACCTTAGAACGAGGCCTTAACATCTGTTCCCGATCCACACCGAGGGAGCTGACATGTTGCCTCAGCATGTCTTCCAGGTATCGCGGCTCCGGCGCTGTGAGTGGCTGAAGCCGCGATTACGTAGCGCAGGAGTCTTTTTCCCGGCAAGGTCTGGCAGTTCTGCCGGACCTTCAGCCAGGCCCTCACAGTGCATGCCCCGCTGACATCAGCGGCTGCATGCAAAGTAAATATCTCCTAAACCGTACAGGTTTAGGCGATATTAATCTTACCTACAGGTAAGCCTTATTATAGACTTACCTGTAGGTAAAAGTTAAAATAAGGGTATTCAACCACTTTAAGGGCCCAAGGGGGAAACGACGCATGTGAGGAGTCAGTAGCTGGAGACATATTGTTACTGTGTGCTGCAGCTGAGAGATGGAGGATCTCTGTTACTGTAAGGGAGGGTGTGGCTGGTAGCCTATGCACTTGGTTCCAGGTTCCTCTGCTGCCAGAGAGTGCTTGGGCAATCTGACAGGAATTGCACTGTGCTGTCTAAAGATAGTGAGCTACCTAGGGTATGCTACCTGTGAGATATACACACACAGCAGCACCGGTCACAATGCAGAGGGGGAGGGGGAGGCTCACAGTAGCAGAGAAGGTGGATGAAATCCCACACAGTTCCGATGTCTGTGTGTAAGGTGACTGTCACTTCTGGATCTGTTCTCCACGCTGCCAAAACCACCCTAAATTCCTTCACTGTACTTGGACAGCCGATCCGATCCTGGGCTCTGCACAAAGTGGCAGCTGGAGAATCTAGAGTGGAGGTGGGGATGAACCCGAGCAGTAAGTTAAAGCGCCCCCCTGACAATAAAGTTAAAAACACTGCTAGCCGACAGGAGGGGAGACGAGAGGAGGATTGGTGCTGCATTTACCTTGATGTGTGATGTCCTCTGCAGTGTGGGTACTGGCAGCGGCGATGGAGGAGTCTGCTCCTCATACTTCTGGTTTTCTCTCTCTCGGGCGCAATGGGAGAGAGAAAACAGGAAGTGACATCCAACTCGGATGTCAATTAAACCGCCCGGCCATAGTAATAGATACTACGAGCGCCGGGCGGAAGCTACTTGGCGCTTCGGAAAGCCCCCCAAGGCAGGAAAAAAGCCTGCAAATGAAGCGCCTTGTCTGCAATCTCGTGATTGCATAGACGTGGCGCTTCCCATAGTGCACTGTTTCCGGTGTCCGAACACAGTGCACTTAAGGAACTTTTTTTCTATTTTTTTTTAAAGGGCCAGTTTAAATTTTTTTTTTCTTTTTTTTGTTACTTCCCGCCTGTGCACCCACTATGGACGGGCCACCACTGCTTGACTTTGGTTTCAGCTAGGCCTTAGCAAAAGTGCCTTATTACAGGCAGGGACTGCATGCCCCTATGATGTAGCAAACATAGTTCTGGTGCTAGCTGACCTCTTTGGTAAACTACTGCTCCCAGTTAGTCTTCTCAAGACCCTGACAGCCCTCCTGGCTGCAGCGACCTGATTCCACTGCTCATAACACCACAGTCCTTACTGGCTCTACATCCATCTCAGATTGCATCCTCCCAATCCGTTCCAGCATGCCTCCCCAGCATTCCTGACTGTGTGTCACTCACCAAAACCTGATGGATCCCTCCTGGAGACCTGGCCAGCAGTATTCCCCACTGTCCTCTCCTGCTCCTGTTCAGGACACCAGTTTGGGTTATATGGGGTTCCTGTTCAGCTTCTAGCCCCTGGCCCATGGTCACCCCCCCCCCCCCGACTGGGGAGCTTCCTCAAAGGCCTAATACTCCATCTCCAGTTCTTCCACCCGAACAACTCCTCCCCAGCTGGGCTGACTCTAGGTATTTAAGGAGGCCTGCCCCCTGCCAATCCAAGTCGGGGATTGGTCAGAGCTCCTTAGAACACCCCAGACAGCTTCACCCTTCTTTCCCACCTTCCTTCTAGAAGCCTCAGAAGCAGAAGGGAGGTAAGGTGAAGCTAGTTGTGAGTCACCAGCCTACTCTTGGCCACTCCCAGCCCACAGAATAAAACAAACAGGCCTAGATTTTGGTTAGGCCTGCTTAAATTTACCTGCACTACAAAGAAAAATCAAGGTAGAGGGTGCTACATGTACATTATTAAACCCAGACTATGAAAAACTCTCATTACATACTATATAACAGAGTGTGCATACTCATAAAGCCACTAAAGTATTCATTATGTGTATAGTGAAGTATACCTGATTGATCCTGCCTTAAGCTGTCCGTTCTGTATTCTCTGTGTCCCCATTGTAGGCTGTGTAAACCAGCTAGTGTCCTCTACCGAGCATGGTCATTGTTCAGCTCCTTGCTAAGCTCTTCATTTGCTCCATTTTCTTATCTGTACAGCCAACATGAGCATAGAGTCACACATGTGGATGTATACACAGTGGTAAATGACACTCCTCTCCCTCCCTCCTCCTCCATGTCCTCCTATTGCTAAACAATATGGGGGTGCAATATATTGTAGTATGCTGATTGATCACATTCACCAAGAGACTTGCAAAAAAGCTTTGTTTTAATATAAATCAGTATTAAATATATCTAATATAATTGCTAATACCTGTAAAGAAAAAAAATACCTGGGATGCAGGTGCCATCTGAACAAAATGAAAGCTAGTGTCTACAATAGCTTTGCCTACACCATATGAATTCACAAAAATACACATTTGAAGTTCACTAAAGATTTATAGGAAGCTATAAAACAGTTTTTGGATATTTATAATTTAATTTGAATTGCTCTTCTGAAACTATTTTTTTAGCCATGTGACTGGCACAGCATCAATCAGGGCTCACACTGTAGAGCGCATACATTAGCAGAATAATAGAAGACCCTCCCAAGCATCTGTCCCTGCAGATGCCAACGAACAGTGGAAAATAATGTGACCACACAACAGGGCTGCAGGAATAAGGGGGGAAAAAACAAAATCTAGTGGCATGATATATATAATTTATGTGAATGAATTATGGCAATTAACACATCTCTGTTTAGTATCACTTTAACATACAATGGATTAGAATTTATTCTAAATGTATCCAAGCACAACAATAAAAAACGTACTTAAAACTTTTTGGTCTCTCTTTATTATACTTTTAATTCAATGTACAGGAAGTACTATTCAACTAGATTCAATGTAGAAGGAAGCAGGTGTTTTATTTGCTAGGAACATCTGACCCAGCAACAATGTAGACTCCACCTGTAATTCCAAACTGGACAACGGTTATTTTAAACAATTGTTGTAATTGTTGATCCATGAATGTAAATTATGTAACACAATAATTTGATGGATCCCTTACCAGCTATGATTTGAAAAAAAGTCAAACTATCCTTGAACTCATGGTATATTGAATAAAATTTGCAATTACGGTAGGTCTTGTCTACTCATAAGACACACAGTAGAGAAAAATATACCAAACTTATTGTAAAATACATAACACTAAATATATTGAACATTAAAACAGCCATTGTGGAATCAAAACTTCTAGGAGGTATTCTATAGACATTGGTATTCCAAGAGATGTCTATGTATTAGCCTGCTTGGAAACATGGAAATTAAACCAGGAAGAGTGTTTTGCTGAAGAACCGATACCAACATAGAGTCTCCCAAAATCGTTCTTGCTTGTTTCCAGATTACAAACTATACCTTTCACACATCTACACATTCTTGTATATTAACTCTCTACAAGGTTGGATTAGCAGGTGCCTGTAGCCTGACTGAAGCTATATTCAAAGATCCTGAACAAGTGATACTACACCAGCTGTAGCACAATTAGGCCACGTACACATGGGAGGACTTTTTGACCGGACTTGTCCGACAGACTTTCCAGTGGACTTTCGACAGACTTTCCAGTGGACTTCCGACTGACTTTTTAACGAACGGACTTGCCTACACATGATCACACCAAAGTCTGACGGATTCGTATGTGATGACGTACACCAGACTAAAATAAGGAAGTTGATAGCCAGTAGCCAATAGCTGCCCTAGCGTCGTTTTTTTTCCGTCGGACTAGCATACAGATGAGCGGATTTCTGGGTCCGGCGGAGTTACGACGTAAAGATTTGAAGCATGTTCCAAATCTAAGTCTGTCAGATTTGCGACTGGAAAAGTCAGCTGAAGGTTCGGTGAAGCCCACACATGATCGGATTGTCCGCCGGATTTGGTCCGTCGGCGTTCGTCGGACAAGTGCGGTTGAAAAGTCTGACCGTGTGTACGCTACATAAGGGAGACTAGGCAAAAGAAGTTTTATTACAGGCTAGAGCAGCCCTTCTCAAACTTTTCAACACAGAGGAATCCTTGAAATAACTTTCTGGTCTCAGGGAACCCCTGCTAAAAATTACTATATCTACTACATGATACATTAATGGGATGGTTAGTGGGAAGTATGCTCCTTACAATTGTGGTCATTGTGAAGAAAAAACCCCTAACAGATCGCTATAAGATCAATAATGTCAGTGGGAACGTATCTGAAAGGCAGATTTTTCTCATTGCTCAAGGAACCCCTAACAACCGCTAGAGGAACCCTAGGGTTCCATGAAACCCAGTTTGAGAAACCCTGGGCTAGAGCATAGGGAGCCATTTGCTTCATCTGTTTAGTGATCAAATGCAACTTTTAGTGATCAATCACTGGTGATTTTAGTAGAGAAATTAAGGTACTAAAATTTCTTGTGTAGTTTAAACCATGATCTGCTGCATGACCAGGTCTGCCATTTTTTCCTTTTGTTCAACCTTCTTTAAGGTGTAGGAACATACCTGCATAAACATATATACTTTGGGGTAGCACAGTAATTTTAATGGGTTTTCATTGTGCTTTTGCACACATAAAAATGTACCTGAATTATTCTTGAAAATGCAGCACACCACAGCGCACAGATGTGGTGCACTATGGAACCAGTGCATTTTTTTAACTGTATAGGTGTCTTAACATGCTGTTCAGAAATAATGTCAGTGTACCGCAATGCACAAATACCTGTGCATTAATGGACACTGCCCTAACATGCATGTGTTGCAGCACTGTACAGTTTATATGCACCCCTATTTTTTTAATTTATTTAAAAGAAGCTTGACCTCTTTCGTAAGATCCTTTTTGTGCGGGAACATTCTGATACTGTGTGATACTGCCAGTGATATGCAGAGTGTCAGCGGTGTGCGGGGTACTGGAATGCACTTGGTGCGGTCAATAGTTATTAATGCTGGGTGGATCTATTGTTCCAGCCAGTCACTGACCATCAATGCTGCAGGGGTTATTTTTACTGTCAATCCAGCTATCCAAAGATCACAGATGTTGGGGAGGTATATTCACAGGCAGGGACTAACCACCAATGCTGGGGGGGATTATTGTTTCAGCCAGGTACTGACCACCAACGCGGGGGGGGGTGTATTTTTACAGCAATCTGTTGACTGCCAATGTTGGGGAGGGTGATTTTTACAGCCAGCCACTGACCACCAATTCTGGAGAGGTATTTTTACAGCCAGCCACTGACCACCAGTTCTTGAGATGTATATTTACAGCCAGCCTATGATCACCATTGCCAGGGGGAAGTTATTGTTCCAGCCAGCCACTGACCACCAATGTTTGGGGGATATTTTACAAGCAAGCCTGGCCACCATGCTGGGGGGGGGGCATTTTTAACTGGACAACAGTGTTTTTTTTCACAATTGCTGGTTGCCAAGTAGTCACGGTCTATTTAAGGAAGTTGTTTTTTGAGGTAAGCTTTGGGATCACTGGTCCCCTACCATTCCCTTGTGATGACGGCATCCTCTTCTAGATCTTGAGAGGACCCTGACGTTGGTCATCAAAAAGGATGTGTCCATGTCATGCAGCCACTGAAGAAGGACCCAAGCATGAAGTAACCAGAAGTGAAGACTTGGGCTGTAGCATTATGTGACTATGGCAAATAAAGAGCTTAGTTTTATTTTGATCCAGTGATCAGATGGGAGGTGGGGGGGTGGAAAGGAGGGGTAGGGGGAAGGTGAAAAATATCCCAGAGTGGGGCTTTAAAAACATATATAGTATATATGATTATTTTCTTAACACTTGTTGAGAAAATGACACTAAAGCACCAAAGTTATGTGTTAAAACTTGAATTTTGTGTTAACCAGTGTATACAGTAACACTAGATCACTGACACAATACAGAAGGGTTAAGGACAAAACAGCATGTTTTGACTGCAATCAGCCCGTTAGCCCCAGGATAAAAATGACCCAGAAGTTTTCATCTGAAAGTGAGAATTGGAGTTTTGCCAACTCCTTGAAGGAACTTATTATAACTCCATGAATGAAATATTTGTGCTTGTCCTCTTTACTATAATAAAGAAAACATATGTCAGGGCACGTCTGAGGCCACAAATACTACAAAGAAGAGAACAAAAATGAAAAGTAGAGTTGAGGAAAAAAATCAAAGTACAAATTAGCTAAAATGGTTCTTACTTCCTTGTGTCTTGCTATCAATTACAGGCTCGCCCGAAAGCTGACAGTAAATGACAGAGGTGAAAATGACACCCTACAAGCATTCTACTAGCTATGATAAATTAACTCTTATAGTATATGTATATATATATATATATATATATATATATATATATATATATATACACACACACAATAACTCACAAAAGAGAGGTACACCCCTCACATATTTGGAAATATTTTATTATATCTTTTCATGTGACAACACTGAAGAAATTATACTTTGCCACAATGTAACGTAGTGAGTGTACAGCTTGTATAAGAGTATAAATTTGCTGTCCTCTCAAAATAACTCAACACACAGCCATTAATATCTAAATCACTGGCAACAAAAGTGAGTACACCCCTAACTGAAAATGTCCAAATTGGGTCCAATTAGCCACTTTCCCTCCCCAGTGTCATATGACTCGTTAGTGCTACAAGGTCTCAGGTGTGAATGGGGAGCAGGTGTGTTAAATTTGGTGTTATTGCTCTCACTCGCTCATACTGGTCACTGGAAGTTCAACATGCCACCTCATGGCAAAGAACTCTGTGAGGATCTGAAAATAATTGTTGGGTCGCAGGGCAGTATTCCAACATGATAATGACCCCAAACACACCTCCAAGGCGACCACTGCCAGAAGCTAGGGGTAACGTCAGGGCACGTCTGAGGCCACAAATACTACAAAGAAGAGAACAAAAATGAAAAGTAGAGTTGAGGAAAAAAATCAAAGTACAAATTAGCTAAAATGGTTCTTACTTCCTTGTGTCTTGCTATCAATTACAGGCTCGCCCGATAGCTGACAGTAAATGACAGAGGTGAAAATGACACCCTACAAGCATTTTACTAGCTATGATAAATTAACTCTTATAGTATATGTATATATATATATATATATATATATATATATTATTATTATTATTATTATACAGGATTCATATAGCGCCGACAGTTTACGCAGCGCTTTACAACATTAGGGCAGACAATACAAGTACAATACAATTCAATACAGAAGGAATCAGAGGGCCCTGCTCGTTAGAGCTTACAATCTAGGAGGGAGGGTCAAGTTATACAAAAGGGTAATAGCTGTGGGGGATGAACTAATGGAGAAAATAGTGCAGTTATTAGATGGAGGCAGGATAGGCTTCTCTGAAGAGGAAAGTTTTCAGGGATCGCCTAAAAGTGAGTAAATTTGGAGACAGTCTGACAGATTGGGGTAGGGAATTCCAGAGGATGGGCGAGGCTCGGGAGAAGTCCCGGAGGCGGATATGGGAGGAGGTGATGAGGGAGCTAGAGAGCAGGAGGTCTTGAGAGGAACGGAGATGGCGATTAGGTTGGTATTTTGAGACTAGGTTAGTGATGTAGCTGGGGGCAGAGTTGTGGATGGCTTTGTAACTTATTGTTAGTATTTTGAATTTAATTCGTTGGGCGAGTGGCAGCCAATGGAGGGATTGGCAGAGAGGGGTAGCAGGCACTGAGTGGTTTGCAAGGTGGATAAGTCTGGCAGCAGCATTCATGATGGACTGCAGGGGGGATAGTCTGTTTAAAGGTAAGCCAATGAGGAGTGAGTTGCAGTAGTCAAGGCGAGAGATAACCAGGGAGTGAATCAGGAGATTTGTGGTTTCATTGGTTAGAAAGGGACGTAGTTTAGAGATGTTGCGGAGGTTGAGGCGGCAAGCTTTGGAAAGTAATTGGATGTGGGGCTGAAAGGAGAGTTCAGAATCCAGGATAACGCCTAGCACCCTGACATGTGGGGACGGGTGGATGGTTGTGCCATTGCTCTTGACAAAGAAGTCAAGGAAAGAGGCACGTGGGGGAGGAAATATTATAAGCTCAGTTTTTGACAAGTTGAGTTTGAGGAAGTGGTGTGACATCCATACAGATATGTCGGTTAGTAAGTTAGTGATGCGTGAAGAGACTGATGGAGCGAGTTGAGGGGTGGAGAGATAGATTTGCGTGTCATCAGCATAGAAATAATATTGAAAGCCATGAGAGGCTATCAGCTGACCCAGGGAAGAGGTGTAGATTGAAAATAAAAGAGGTCCAAGAACAGAACCTTGGGGGACCCCGACAGAGAAGGGAAGAGGAGTGGAGGAAGTAGAATTGTAAGTGACACTGAAGGTGCGTTGGGATAGGTAGGATGAGAGCCACTGAAGAGCACAGTCACAGAGACCGAGGGAGTAAAGTTTTTTGAGGAGGAGGGGGTGGTCAACCGTGTCAAAGGCAACTGAAAGATCCAGAAGTAGGAGTACAGAATAGTGTCCATTGGTTTTTGCAGTTAGTAGGTCATTTGTGAGTTTTAAAAGAGCAGTTTCTGTGGAGTGTTGAGGGAGGAGTCCAGATTGAAGGGGATCAAGAAGGTTGTTTTTAATGAGGTGGTCACTCAGTTGGTTGTAAACCAGGCGTTCAAGGAGTTTAGAGGAAAAGGGTAGCAAGGAGATAGGGCGTAGGTTGTTAAGATTGGTAGGGTCCAAGGACGGTTTTTTGAGTATGGGGGTGACCAGTGCATGTTTTAGAGCATCGGGGAAGATGCCAGAGGTGAGGGAGAGATTGAAGATGTGGGTTAGAGAGTGTAGGATGGGGTCAGAGGGTGACCGTAGCATTTGAGAGGGAATAGGGTCCAGGGGACAGGTGGTTAGGTGGGCGATAGAAAGGAGTTTAGCAACTTCATCTGTAGTAGCAGATTTGAATAGGGGGAGTGTCAGTTGTACCTGTTGACATGGGGTCTTAGCTGGGGGAGATACCTGTAGAATGGAGATTTCATCACGGATTGTATCAATCTTGTTTTTGAAGTGATTAGCAATCTCCTGGGCAGTGAGTGAGTCAGTGGGTGGAGGCGGTGGAGGACAAAGTAGAGAGTTGAAGGTAGAGAAGAGTTTACGGGGATTGGATGAGAAGGTGTTAATAAGAGTTGTAAAATAGGTTTGCTTGGCAGTGTGGATTAAAGAATAGTATTTTTGGAGGGCAGATTTGTATTGATTGAAGTCTTTGAGAGACTTAGTCTTGTGCCACAGACGCTCAAGAGCACGACTACGTTTTTTGAGACTTTTGGTGTCATCTGTTTGCCAGGGTTGTAGGGGTCGAGGCCTGATTCTGCGTGTAGTGAGGGGAGCGAGCTTGTCCAGGGTGATGGACAGAGATTTATTGTAGATGGATGTGGCTTGGTTGGGGCAGGACAGGGGAGAGATTTTGTCATAGAGGTGGTCAGTAGCAGAATAGAGGAGTTGAAGTTGCGAAAGTTTCTACGGGTGATGGTTAGGCGATTGGAGGGAAAGGTGGTGGAAGACAGGGGGAGAGAGAAACTAATAAGATGGTGGTCGGAGAGAGGAAAAGGATTGTTTGAGAAGTTGCATGGAGTGCATAGGTAGGAGAATACAAGGTCAAGGGTGTTGCCATCAGAGTGAGTAGAAGCCTGTACCCATTGCTTCAGGTCAAATGAAGAGGTTAGACTAAGAAGTTTAGAAGTAGCAGGCGTGTTTGTATTAGCAGGGATGTTGAAATCACCGAGAAGGATTGTTGGAATATTCGAAGAGAGAAAGTAGGGTAGCCAGGCAGAAAACTCATCAAGGAAAGTTGATAATGGTCCAGGGGGCCGGTAAATCACAGCAATTCTTAGGGAAGTAGGAGAGAATAGACGTATACAGTGGGCTTCGAATGATGAGAGGGAAAAAGAGGGAGGAGGGTGAATAACCTGGAAGGTGCTCTATATATATATATACACACACACAGTAACTCACAAAAGAGAGGTACACCCCTCACATATTTGGAAATATTTTATTATATCTTTTCATGTGACAACACTGAAGAAATTATACTTTGCCACAATGTAACGTAGTGAGTGTACAGCTTGTATAACAGTATAAATTTGCTGTCCCCTCAAAATAACTCAACACACAGCCATTAATATCTAAATCGCTGGCAACAAAAGTGAGTACACCCCTAACTGAAAATGTCCAAATTGGGTCCAATTAGCCACTTTCCCTCCCCAGTGTCATGTGACTCGTTGGTGCTACAAGGTCTCAGGTATGAATGGGGAGCAGGTGTGTTAAATTTGGTGTTATTGCTCTCACTCGCTCATACTGGTCACTGGAAGTTCAACATGCCACCTCATGGCAAAGAACTCTGTGAGGATCTGAAAATAATTGTTGGGTCGCAGGGCACTATTCTTACATGATAATGACCCCAAACACACCTCCAAGGCGACCACTGCCTTGCTAAAGAAGCTAGGGGTAAAGGTGATGGATTGGCTAAGCATATCTCCAGACCTAAACCCTATTGAGCATCTGTGGGGCATCCTCAATCGTAAGGTAGAGGAACACAAGGTCTCTAACATCCACCAGATTCGTGATGTCTTCATGGAGGAGTGGAAGAGGACTCCAGTGGCAACCTGTGAAGCTCTGGTGAACTCCATGCCCAAGAAGGTTAAGGCAGTGCTGGAAAATAATGGTAGCCACACAAAATATTGACACTTTGGGCCCAATTTGGACATTTTCAATTAGGGGTTTACTCACTTCTGTTGCCAGCAGTTTAGACATTAATGACTGTGTGTCGAATTATTTTGAGGGGACAACAAATTTACACTGTTATACAAGCTGTACACTCTTTACTTTACATTGTAGTAAAGTGTCATTTCTTCAGTGTTGTCACATGAAAAGATATAATAAAATACTTACAAAAATGTGAGGGGTGTACTTACTTTTGTGAGATACTGTATATACACTATATATATATATATATATATATATATGCATCTTAAAAAATGGAACATCATCAAAAAGTTAATTCATTTAACCACTTCAGCCCCGGAAGGATTTACCCCCTTCCTGACCAGAGCACTTTTTACAATTTGGCACTGCGTCGCTTTACCTGCTAATTGCGCGGTCATGCAATGCTGTACCCAAACGAAATTTGTGTCCTTTTCTTCCCACAAATAGAGCTTTCTTTTGATGGTATTTGATCACCTCTGCGGTTTTTATTTTTTGCGCTATAAATGGAAAAAGACCGAAAATTTTGAAAAAAATGATATTTTCTACTTTTGTTATAAAAAAAATCCAATAAACTCAATTTTAGTCATACATTTAGGCCAAAATGTATTCGGCCACATGTTTTTGGTAAAAAAAATGTCAATAAGCGTATATTTATTGGTTTGCGCAAAAGTTATAGCGTCTACAAACTAGGGTACATTTTCTGGAATTTGCACAGCTTTTAGTTTATGACTGCCTATGTCATTTTTTGAGGTGCTAAAATGCCAGGGCAGTACAACCCCCCCCCCAAATGACCCCATTTTGGAAAGTATACACCCCAAGGAAATTGCTGAGAGGCATGTTGAGCCCATTGAATATTAATTTTTTTTGTCCCAAGTGATTGAATAATGACAAAAAAAAAAATTACAAAAAGTTGTCACTAAATGATATATTGCTCACACAGGCCATGTGCATATGTGAAATTGAACCCCAAAATACATTCAGCTGCTTCTCCTGAGCTCCTGAGTATGGGGATACCACATGTGTGGGACTTTTTGGGAGCCTAGCCGCGTACAGGGCCCTGAAAACCAATCACTGCCTTCAGGATTTCTAAGGGCGTAAATTTTTGATTTCACTCCTCACTACCTATCACAGTTTTGAAGGCCATAAAATGCCCAAATGGCAACCCCCCCCCAAATGACCCCATTTTGTAAAGCAGACACCCCAAGCTATTTACTGAGAGGCATGTTGAGTCCATGGAATATTTTATATTTTGACACAAGTTGCGGGAAAGTGACAATTTTTTTTTTTTGCACAAAGTTGTCACTAAATGATATATTGCTCAAAGAGGCCATGGGCATATGTGGAATTGCACCCCAAAATATATTTAGCTGCTTCTCCTGAGTATGGGGATACCACATGTGTGGGACTTTTTGGGAGCCTAGCCGCGTACGGGGCGCTGAAAACCAATCACCGCCTTCAGGATTTCTAAGGGTGTAAATTTTTGATTTCACTCTTCACTGCCTATCACAGTTTCAGAGGCCATGGAATGCCCAGGTGGCACAACCCCCCCCCCCCAAATGACCCCATTTTGGAACGTATACACCCCAAGCTATTTGCTGAGAGGCATGGTGAGTATTTTGCAGCTCTCATTTGTTTTTGAAAATAAAGAAAGACAAAAAAAAAAAAATGTTTTTTTTTCTTTTTTTAATTTTCAAAACTTTGTGACAAAAAGTGACGTCTGCAAAATACTCACTATACCTCTCAGCAAATAGCTTGGGGTGTCTATTTTCCAAAATAGGGTCATTTGGGGGGGTTTTGTGCCACCTGGGCATTCCATGGCCTCCAAAACTGTGATAGGCAGTGAAGAGTGAAATCAAAAATTTACGCCCTTAGAAAGCCTGATGGCGGTGCTTGGTTTTCGGGGTCCCGTACGCGGCTAGGCTCCCAAAAAGTCTCACACATGTGGTATCCCCGTACTCAGGAGAAGCAACAGAATGTATTTTGGGGTGTAATTTCACATATTCCCATGGCATGTTTGAGCAATATATCATTTAGGCTTTTTTGGGGGGTCCCCAAATCATTTTTAACCCTCCCTCCTCCCAACTGCTAAGTCAGCTGATAACAATTCTCTATCTATCCTCAATCATCTATCTGCTGACTTTGCAAAACCCATACACACTATACCCACCTCTTTTGTGGTCAGATTTATGGATGAATTCCCCAAAGCATGTAGTGCAAGGGCCTGCCTGAATACTTTCAAATGGTACTGTTTCAAGTTTCTGTATACTATTATTATCTTGATAGGTAATAGCAGAATGTCCAAATGTGCTCAAATGTGTACAGTGTGTATTTATATCTTTGTATTATGACACTTCTTACCTGTCCAGTGGGCTGCCAATAGTGTAACTAAGGAGGGGCTGTTCAAAGTAATACACATTATTTAGGCATTCATCTCTCAATGAAGTGGATAAGGTTACCTGTCCAAGAGTCCCCCCCCTATAATGTTAGAAATGGCCCATGAGGGGGGGGGGGGGAATCTGATAGGTGTACCTTATACTTTGGTCTTTAAAAACTCCCTCAAATAAATGTTATCTTGATGTTGGCCAAGAATGTTTGTGTCTAATCTGTTTTCCCTCTTTATGTGCAAAATGACAAAATTTTTTTTTGTTTGACTCCACAGTTTCCTTCCACGCCACAGGAATGGCAGACTGTGGCCTCCCACTTTGCCCAGCGGTGGGACTTACCTAACTGCGGAGGGGCAATTGATGGGAAACACATCCACATCCTCCCACCACCCAACTCAGGGTCGTACTATTATAATTATAAGGGGTTCAATAGTATTGTGATGTTGGCGGTGGTGTCGGCTACTTATGAGTTCCTGTATGTGGACGTGGGGAAAAATGGCGGGATGTCCGATGGTGGAATCATCACCCAGATGGAGTTCTACAGGCGTCTCCAGAATGGCAGCTTGGACTTGCCACCTCCAGAAGACAATGTGGAAGGACTCCAATTCGTATTTGTTGCGGATGAAGCGTTTGCGCTGGAGGACCATCTTATGCGGCCATTACCAATGAGGACCCTCACCCCGGACCAGAGGGTTTTTAATTACCGGCTGGCCAGAGCCAGAAGAGTGGTGGAGAACATGTTTGGAATCATGGCCAGCCGGTTCCGCCTATTTCTTACACCCATACATATGGTGGAGTATAAACTGAATCATATAATCCTGGCGTGCTGTGTTCTACACAACTTTTTATGGCAACATTCTGCCAACTATGCTGGCTCAGTTGGGCCTGAGGCTGGAATTCAAAATGAAACAACCCTGACGGCGCTTGAAAGTGGCCGTCCTGGCTTGCCCCCCCTGAGTGCCCGTGATGTCCGGCTAAGATACCTTGAATACTTTGCGGGTAGGGGGGCTATCAATATGCCAGACAATGTCTGAAACCTTTTTATAATAAAAAAAAACAAATAACTACTCAAATGGTGACATGTACTGCTTGTGTTTGTTTTAGCTGACCCTGACAGAAATCTGGTGAGTCCTGAAAATGGCATGATTGTGTAACCTTACAAAGCACTGTTGGGTGTTATTTACTAAAGGCAAAGACACTTTGCACTACAAGTGCACTTGAAACTGCACTTGTGCAAATTGCCACAGAAAACACCAATTAGAGCACCACAAAAGTGTTGTAGCGTTGAGACAATAATCCACACATTCTTGAATAAACAATCTTTTTAATACCAGCACAATCACATGTGCATTTAGAAAAGGTTTTTAAAACAAACCAACATGTTTGTTGTATAACAATTTTTGGGGTCACATTAGAAAAAGTAGAAATTTCCATTTAAGATAAAACAGGCATGTTTAAAACCAACAAGAAAGACACAAATCTTGAACTTACAAAGTTCACTTTTGGTAGAACTTGAAGGCAATATCAGACATGAGTATTTACAAACTGTGTTTGATATTGCGTTCAGATGGGGTGAAGTCACCCCAGGAAAAGCCAAATTTTGAAGATGTACACAAATTTACGAATGTCAACATGTGCTACCTGCCATCACGGGGGATCAAGGGACGTGTTTTGGGGGTGCAACCCCTTCCTCACAGCTACTTTATTATTGAGGAAGGGGTTGCACCCCCAAAACGCGTCCATTGATCTCCCGTGATGGCTGATAGCACATGTTGACACACTGTGTGCATCTTCAAAATTTGGCTTTTCTCAAATTTGTCAAAAAATGTCAAAAAGTTTTAGCACACAAAAAACCAAAGGAATTTGGAGGGGTTTTAAACTCTCCCTAAAACATCAATGATGTTCTTCATTTTTTGAAGAACATCATTGATGTTTTTCTTGATGTTTTCCAAGTCCCTATTACACCCCATGATCTCCCCGATCAGGATCTGTGCACTTTCCGAGGTGAAAGGATCTGGATCCACAACATCACGATCACCTAAAAAGATAGAAACCAAAAAACACCATGTATTATAAATATGTCAGCATCCATCTCTTACCTGAGCCTGTGGTCGCAGACACTCAGCTGTTGTGGTGCCAATTTCCACCACGTCTTCCTCTTCCTGCTCTGCTTGTCTTGGGTGGATTTCCCCTTCTTCCAGAGGTGGGGGGTCTCTGGTCTCCTCGGATGAGGGGTGTCCTCGGAGTCTTTTCTCCCCTATGTAAAAAAAATAGGTCTACTTAGCACACAGATATTTGATGGCAGAACTATAAATATGAAACATTGCTTGGAAGTGGGGTACAATTGTCTGTTTTGGCAGAGTTCCAAGATGTTGCATTTTTCTTGTCCTTTGTCAAGTTTCAATACTTACCTGTTTTGTACAAGCTTAACAGATGGAGACACCCCTATAGTATACACTGGAGCACCTGTGTGGGCCCCCTAATAAAAAGGGTGTTCTTGTGTCCCACACTAGTGCTCCAGCATCCAGATGTGTAAACAGCTGCTGAGTGTCCTCTCCTTACACAGAATCTAGTTTGCATTACATTCTAATAACAAACCCATCTACATAACCAAATTATTTTCAGACAAGTAGGCCCTAAAAAATGTGGGCAAATGCATATGGGCAAAACAATGGTGTTTTCTAGGCCGAAAGAAAAATGTTTGATACGAACAAATAATGTGCCCATGAACATGAACATTTTAAACTGGATAACAGTTAAGAAAAGCACATGGAGCAGCACAAACGTAATAAACATAAAAAGAATAGGAACACAGCACAACTATTTACTCTTTTGCAGCACTCTCCGGATCTTTCTGTACTGCTCGTGCACTCTTAATTTGAGGTCCGACCACCGTTTCCTGAGCTGATCTTTCGATCGACGTACCACAAAATTCCGGTGCAGACTTTTGACCACTTTTGCCATGATCTTGGCCTTTCGGACATTGGGGTTGGGGTAAGGTCCATTATTCCCGTCATAGTTGGCCTTCTTCAGGATGTCGACCATCTCCAACATCTCCCCAAAGGACATATTTGATGCCTTAAATCGTCTACTTCTGGATCGGGATGTTTCTGGCTCCGGGTTTTCCTCCTCCTCATTGGTGTAATTATTTGACACCTGCTGTGTCTCCGCCATGTGCTCTTCCCCACTGCGACGAACGAGAAGGGGCGGGGAATAGACTAGAAAGAACGTCAGGGGTGGTCGGAGTTTCACGCATGCGCAGTATCTATAAAGCGTAACACGCGTGTGTAGTATGTACGATCTGTGAGTGGAGGAAGGAGTAACGGAGGCGCCGATCGTGATTGCGAAGGTAAGATTTAACATTGGGCCTATACTGCTTCTAGATTGAGGCCTGTATTTGCACAAGTTTAGAAGACTTTAGGCTGACATCAGGGTTTGTCTTGTGTTGTGTCTTGCAGTGAAAATGGATATCTTGAAAGATAAGGACTTTATGCCAATCTTCATTGATATGTTCAGGGAGCTGCCCTGTCTATGGGAGATCAACCACACTGAATATAAGAACCAAACAACCAATGGATAATTTGTTGGAATTTGTGAAGTCGGTGATCCCCACGGCAGACATCACCTATTTGAAGATCCTAATTGGTGGCCTGAGGAGCACTTATCTAAGGGAGCACAAGAAGGTCCAGGATTGCCAGAGATCAGGAGCTGCAGATGACATTTATGTCCCCAGGCTGTGGTACTATGACAGACTGCATTTTCTGGCAGGTCAGACTGAACCCAGGCCAGCACTCTCCAGTCTTCCTTCCACGCTTCCTTCCCCCCCAGCTGAGGCTTCTGACGCCCAACCTGGGTCTTCCAGGCAGCAGCATGTGGAGGAGCCCAGTTTGAGCCAGGTATAGCATTCCTCTAAATCTTCATGGTTGTCCAATCAATGATGTTAACTAGATGTTAGTTTGGAGTACTAATTTATGATTGTGATTGATGATGCAAAACCTAAAACCATGACCCTTTTTCATACACAGGGAAGTCTCAGCCAGGAGGTGGCCGGGCCAAGCAGGCTGCCTGATACCCAGGTCCCTCCCCTAAACCTTCAAAGACAAAGTGGAAGGAAGAGGAGTAACCTGGAGGAGGCTGCCATAGGCCTCTTTTGGAAGGCTACAGAGGCCCTGAGAAGCCCCCACAGTGTTGAGGAGGACTTTGCTGGCATAACTGCCTGCAAAATGATGCAGGTGGAGGAGGGCCAACGACTCCTGTGTGAGTCCTTAATTTTGGAAGCTCTCAATAAGGGTTTGAGGGGCCAAATAACATGTGCTACCCGCATTTGTGACCTCACCTCCTCCTCCTCCGGGTCCTACTCCTCCTCCAATTCTTACTCCTCCTCCTGCCACATCTCCAACACTAGAGCCACAGCCGGGAAGGAAGTGTGGAAAGAAGACCAGAGAATGATGGCCCTGGGCTCAGTCTGGTCTGGCAAAAGATGCAGGCTCTTGTAGTACCACAGCCTGGGGACAAAGATGTCATCTGCTGCTTTCATGATCTCTGGGACCTCTGGACCAGACTGCACTCCCTTAGATATGGACTCCTCAGGCCACCAATTTTGCAGTAAAATAATTGATGTGTGCCCTGGGGGTCCAAGGCTTCACCAATTTCTGCTGTTTCTCCAGCGTTGTCTCCCTCTTTGTTTGGTTCTGAGCCCTTTTTGTTTCAATTATACTCGCCTATGTGTGTTTTCCTTCAAAAAGGACAGTTTGTTTGTGAGGATTCAGGTACATTTCAAAAATACAATGTGAAATTAACAAGGGACACCAACACCAAGCAATCTCCTTGAGATTAAATAATACAAGATATCAATGGTGTTGTGATAACTTGACACACAAAACACAAACAAAAATAATATGGAGTAAAACCCCCCCCAAAAAAAAAAAACTTCAGCCTTGAAAAAAATACAAACCCCCCAAAAAAAAATCAGCCTTGAAAAAAACAAAAAACAAAAATAAAACAACAAAAAAGAAATTTGGTGACAAATCAAAATATATTGAGGGAATAACGATAAATAATAAAGAAAGAAGTTTGTGAGAAGTCTGTGTGAATATGAGCAGCAAAACTACTTCATTCTTCTCACATTATAAAGAAGAAGAGAGTGCGCTGTATTAAACCATTTTTTACATTGCAGCGTGATGAAAGTGCTCTATGCATTCCAAGCGCTAATTTTACCAGACCGAGCTGTTCCATCTCGGAATTTCTTCTGAGCATGCGTGGCACTTTGTGCGTCGGAATTGTCCACACACGGTCGGAATTGACGCGATCGGATTTTGTTGTCGGATTATATAGCCTGCTCTCAAACTTTGTGTGTTGGAAAATCCGATGGAAAATGTCCAATGAAGCCCACACACGGTCGGAATTTCCGACAACACGCTCTGATCGCACATTTTCCGTCGGAAAATCCGACCGTGTGTACGGGGCATTAGGTTACCTAAAATCCAGTCTTGGGTCTCATTCATACATCCTATATGACCATGGTGCAGCAAGTATACTGCAAATACCTGCACTTGGGATCTCAGATGTTCCAATCTCTGCTCAGCCTGTACACCTGAGTGATGGGCTGAAAAGAGCCAAGACTGTCTGCTGCTGTAAACATGTATTCACATGTATCTGCACATCCAGTGGTTACCTGCAGGTAGGGATACATTTTTTGCCCTTGGATAAAATCTCTCTGCATCCAGGGTCAGAAATTTGTCCCTAACAGCAGGTAACCACTGTGCCCCATGGTTTGTTGGTGTTTCGCTCAGGCTCAATCGATGTGGGGAGTAATGTAGATGATACCGAATGTGCTGCAGGAGTGCCAGCAAGGGATGGAGCTCATCCCAGCTCCTGTAGTCACTGAAGGGAAGAGAGGAAAAAAATCCCTGGTGCCCCGCATCCACGGCATCCTATGGTAATGTAGTGGTG
Source organism: Lithobates clamitans (assembly GCA_037952925.1). Classification (NCBI taxonomy): domain Eukaryota; kingdom Metazoa; phylum Chordata; class Amphibia; order Anura; family Ranidae; genus Lithobates; species Lithobates clamitans. The sequence continues at coordinate 1,532,229 of JBBGZY010000021.1, forward strand.
ATGGAAGAGACTACCTCAACCCGGGGTTCCCACCAGGCCACACCCCAATGTGTTTTGCTTTGTCCCCCGGAGCTTAAACATGGGGACCTCTGCATGTGCAGATACATGCTAACAGCAGTGGCTCTTTTCAGCCCATCACTCAGGTGAACAGGCTGAGCAGCTGACAAAAATTGGAACATCTGGGATCCTGGCTGTAGGTATTCGTTGTATACTAGCCATTCCATGACCATTTAGAACATATGAATGAGATCTAAAGCCTGGTTCACACGGTAAGTTTTTTTTTAGTTCAACCCAGTGGGCTGAAGGAAAAAAAAACTAGGGAGCTTAGGAGGAGCTTGCTGTACTAATGAGTACACGACCACACCACAACTGCATGCATTACGTTCTATTCAATTGAATGGGGGTAATTTTTGCTGTGCTGTATTGCAAAGCCTCATGGCCCCACTCTGCTGTCACATGTTTTTACCGTACCTCCCTCAACATAAAAGTGTAAATGTTGCCTTTAAGTTTGGAAGACCTAAACCCCCCCCCCCCGAAAAAAAATTATCTACGGCCCTACTTCCAGCTAGTGAAAACCCAAAATTCAGTATCTCAGAAAATTAGAATATTACATAAGACCAATAAAAAAGGATTTTGAATACATACAATAGATGTTGGCTTACTGAAAAGTATGTCCATGTACAGTATAGTATGTACTATAACAATACTCATATATTTTATATAGATGTGTTACATGCAGAGTGATATATTTCAAGCATTTATTTTTTTATTTTTTGATGATTATGGCTTACAGCTAGTGGAAACCCAAAATTCAGTATCTAAGAAAATTAGAATATTACAAAAACCAATAAAAAAAGCATTTTTAATACAGAAATGTTGGCTTACTGAAAAGTATGTCTATGTACAATATAGTATGCACTATACCAATACTTGGTCTGGCATCCTTTTGCATGAATTACTGCATCAATGTGGCGTGGCATGGAGGCGATCAGCCTGTGGGGTATTGTCAAGAGGAAGACGACAGACACGAGACCCAACAATGCAGGCAAGCTGAAGGCCGCTATCAAAGCAACCATAACACCTCAGCAGTGCCACAGGCTGATCGCCTCCATGCCACGCCACATTGATGCAGTAATTCATGCAAAAGGATGCCAGACCAAGTATTGGTATAGTGCATACTATATTGTACATAGACATACTTTTCAGTAAGCCAACATTTCTGTATTAAAAATGCTTTTTTTATTGGTTTTTGTAATATTCTAATTTTCTTAGATACTGAATTTTGGGTTTCCACTAGCTGTAAGCCATAATCATCAAAAAATAAAAAAATAAATGCTTGAAATATATCACTCTGCATGTAACACATCTATATAAAATATATGAGTTTCACTCTTTGAATTGAATTACTGAAATAAATTAACTTTTTGATGATATTCTAATTATATATATATATATATATATATATATATATATATATATATATATATATATATATATATATATATATATATATATATATAAATATATGCACAAATATATACACACACACACAGAATATGTGTGTGTTACAGCATGTGTGCTCATAGAGATTGCACACTATTTTTCAATTCAAATCCTGCCAGTCACATTGTGGGCTTCTTGCATACTTGTCAACAGTCCCGATTTTCCCCAAGACAATCCCTATTTTTGGATCGTCGCCCCGATCTGAGGCCGTCCCAATCAAAATCCCAGGTTTTTGCTTTTGTCCTGGGAAATCAGGACTGATTTTGACACCGCAGCTTCTGGCTCCAAAAATATAGCCACTGCCGCCACCGCGAGAGCTCTTTCTGGCTAGCAGGTTCCTTCCCCTTGGTCTGTGAGGCAGAGTCATGGGACTCTACTGCACTGGGGGCACCTGAGATGTAAGGAGCCACTCCACTGGGGACACCTGATGTAATGAGGCACTCCGCTGGGGACACCTGATGTAAGGAAGCACTCCGCTGGGGACACTTGATGTAAGGAGGCACTCCGCTGGGGACACTTGATGTAAGGAGGCACTCCGCTGGGGACACCTGATGTAAGGAGGCACTCTGCTGGGGAAACCTGATGTAAGTATGCACTCCGCTGGGGACACCTGATGTAAGGAGGCACTCTGCTGGGGACACCTGATGTAAGGAAGCACTCCGCTGGGGACACTTGATGTAAGGAGGCACTCTGCTGGGGACACCTGATGTAAGGAGGCACTCTGCTGGGGAAACCTGATGTAAGTATGCACTCCGTTGGGGACACCTGAAGTAAGGAAGAACTCCGCTAGGGACACCTGACATAAGAAGGAGCTCCACTGGGGACACCTCATGTAAGAAGGCACTGCGCTGGGGGCACCTGATGTAAGGAGGCACTCTGCTGGGGACACCTGATGTTAGAAGGGGGACTCTGCTGGGGACACCTGATGTAAGGAGGGACTCTGCTGGGGACACATGATGTAAGGAGGGACTCCACTGGGGACACCTGATGTAAGTAGGGACTCTGTTGGGGACACCTGATGTAAGGAGGGACTCTGTTGGGGACGCCTGATGTAAGGAGGCACTCTGCTGGGAATGCTTAATGTAAGGAGGGACTCTGCTGGGGACACCTGATGGTATCTGGTGGCAGGCGACATGGCAAGTAGGGATGAGCTCGAACATTGGGTGTTCGCCTGTTTTTTTTGTTTAATTAGTTTTTATTGAAAAACAAAGAAAAAGAATACAGTCTACAAAGTATATACCAAGTAGTGTACATAACAAAGCCGTAATCAGGCCAAATAGCCCCAATGACATGTTGTTAACTCAACAGGGGACCGACTATCACATAACATAAGCATTGCATTATATGGTGCTAATTACTGGTGTCATCCACCATCAAATGTGGTATACAGCAAAGACTGCTCCATAGGGGGCCACCAGAAGATATCCTAGTGTAGTATAATCCTCAGTATAGAGAAGAAGTAAGGGATAGGGAAGAGAAGAGAGAGGGAAGAAAAGAGATGGAGTAATTACAGAGAGCAAGAGAGGGGGGGAGGGAAGAGGGTTGGATTAGGGGGAGGGGAGGGAGGGGGGGGGTCTGCCTCGGTCCGCACTCCCCAGCATGGTAAGGCTAATAGAAAACACATTATTTATTTATTTTTTTACCTTTCGACATAATTTCTGTATAAGCAGTGGTATATTTAAAGGCGAACCAGCAGGACCATATTTTCGTTACCAGGTCTGATTTATTCCTGAGGGAGTATGTGAGGTCTTCCATGTAGTATGTGTGATCTACTTCCATTAGCCATTGGCGTAGTGATGGGATGGTTAAATGTTTCCAAAAACGTGGAATTAATGCTTTTGCAGCATTAAGCAAATGTGGCAATATTGATTTTTTATATGTTCCTGCTGGTGAGCCTGTACAATGGAGTAGCACAACCCATGGGTCATTGGGTATTTCCAAACCCTGGATCTCTTTTATCGAATATAAGATAGTTAGCCAGTACGGGCGAATATATGGGCAAAACCACCAGATGTGGGCGTGTGTGGCTCTCTCACCGCATCCCCACCAGCATAGAGGAGAAGTCTGTGGAAAAGTCTTATGGAGCACTGCTGGGGTATAATGCCATCTTGTAAGCAATTTGCAGTTCACCTCCGCTGTTTTGGATACCGTTGAGGATGTGTGGGCCATTAGTTAGATAGTAGATCTCTGTGCTTCTGATATTTCCTTATGGAGATCTTTTTCCCAATTGGCAAGGAAAGAAGGGTGTCCTGTGGTTGATAAAGACTGTAGTGCTTGATAGAAGTGAGAGATAGGTTTCTCGACTGGATGATCATCCAAAAAGGCCCCTTCTATAGGCATGAGCTCTGATGTAGTCCGAAACGGTTTTGTGAGAGAGTGAACAAAAGCTTTCAGTTGACGGTATTTCCAGTGTTCCAAGGGCGTGGCCACAGTGTTGGGTGATAGTGTGGACAAGGGTACAATGCCCATCTGAGTGGTAACCTGGTGTAGAAGAGGTGTGTTACCCATGTTCCAGGTGAAGGATCTAGGTTCCATGTTTCCGGGAGGAAAGTAATCATGGCCAGTAAGTGGCATAAGAGGTGAATTGTATTGCCATTTATGTGACTTACTTAGGTAGTCCCATACCATGAGGGTTGAGTGTGTGAGTGGTGAGGTAGTTGCAGCTAGAGTCCTGTATTTCTTAGGAATCCAAACTTGGGTAGAGAGGTTTGATTGGCTTAATGGCATCTCAAGGTGAACCCATATTTTGGAGTCCTTATGATACTTCCAATCAGAGATTCTATTCAATATTATAGCTAAAAAATATTGCTTAACGTTAGGTAGAGCCAAGCCCCCTTGGCGTTTAGATCTGACCAAGAGGTCCCTGGCTAATCTGGGACGCCTTCTGTTCCATATATATTTGCTTATCAGTGTGCTGATCAATGTGAAGAATCCTACAGGGATTCCAAGGGGTATCATCTGAAGCATAAATAACAATCTGGGTGGAACGTTCATTTTTACAACACTAATCCTCCCCAACCATGAGTGCGCCAATTGAGTTCATTTTTGTAAATCTGATCTGATTGTATTAAGGAGGGGTATGAAGTTAGTGCGAAATAGAGATGTTAGTTTAGGAGTAAGGTATATACCGAGGTATTTCATTTTATCCTTTTGCCAGCTAAAGGTGAAGGATTGTTTAAGTTGAGATACAATATGGGAAGGTACGGAAAAATTTAGTATTTCTGATTTGGTCATATTGATTTTAAAATTGGAAATGACACTGAATTACGAGAAGGCTGACATCAGATTAGGAAAAGAAATGTGGGGCTGTTGTGTATAAAACAAAATATCGTCAGCGTAAGCTGCATACTTGTGTTCAAGGTTATCTACGGTGATTCCATGAATGCAGGGGTTATGTCTAATCGTCGAGAGAAAGGGTTCTAGGGATAATGCAAATAAAATAGGCGAAAGAGGGCAGCCTTGGCGGGTACCATTAAAGAGTGTGAATGGTTTACTCAGAGTGCCATTTACCCGTATTTGGGCCGTGGGGGAGTTATATAAGGCGACTATGTGGGAGGGGAGGGGCCAATTCCCAGGTGAGACAGTGTCGCCATGAGATACTCCCAGCCCACCCTATCAAATGTCTTTTCCGCATCTATTGAAAGTAGAAGGGTGGGCTGGGAGGATCTTCCCGCATAGTCTATTAAGGACAGGGTGCGGAGTGCATTATCACGGGCCTCTCTGCCGGGAATAAATCCGGTTTGGTCCGCAGAAACCTAACGTGGAATTAGAGGTAGGAGTCTATTCGCGATGACCTTGACGTATAGCTTAGCATCTAAGTTCAACAGGGATATGGGGCGGTAGCTCCCACAGTTGCTAGGATCCTTGCCTGTCTTAGGTATCACAGTGATGTGCACATGTAGAGTTTCAGGTCTTAGGGTCTCTCCCGCAAAGTTCACATTTGCATATGAGGCCAGGCGGGGCAGTAGGATATCTGCGAACGTTCTATAGTAGGAAACTGTAAAGCCATCCGGCCCAGGTGCTTTGCCATTGGCCATGGCCTTCAATGCAACGCGAAGTTCCGAGGTAGTAAACTCCCCCTCCAAAGCAGTTAAAGTGTCTGGTGGTAGTTTGGGTAAGTTGACCTGTGACAGATAATCGTGTATTAGGGTCGACCGCGTATCACGGTCTGTCACCGTGTTTTGAACGTGGTACAAGTGTTGATAGAATGTTTGGAATTCTTTGGCTATATCTGAGGTTTCATATACTAAATGGTCAGATGAAGTTTTTTTAATTTTATCTATGAAGGAGGCGGTTTTTTTCTGTTGTAACGATTGTGCCAATAGCCGCCCAGGTTTATTACCCCATTTATGGAAACGTTGTGCCACTACACGTGCATGTTGCTTATGCTCCATGTGAAGTAGGGCCTTGAGTTCCTCCCTCTTCAAAGTTAAAGTATGAAGTACTGCTTGTGCTTGACTGGCTTTATGTTGCTGTTCGAGCACACTGATGTCTCGTATCAGCTCCGTTTGTTGGTGTGTGCGTTCCCTCTTCTTCCTAGAACCAAGTTCAATAAGTTTACCGCGTATGTGGGCCTTGTGAGCGTCCCAAAGTACCCCTGGGGATGTATCCAGGTGTGTGTTTTCCTTAAAGTAGAGGTTCAACTCTTCACAGATCAGTTTTTTGTCAATATCTTCATTAATAAGAGTATCGTTAAGTTTCCAATTTGTAGTTCTGTGGGGCATTGATGGGATTTTAAGTTTGAGTGTAATCGGGGCATGGTCCGCTATGGGGGATGTTTCGATCTCGCCATTGATAATGAGCGATAGGTGGTGATGATCTATAAAGAAGAGGTCTATTCTAGAATAGGTGTGATGAATTTGTGAATAATGAGTGTAATCTCTCTCTTTTGGATGTATAATCCTCCAAACGTCCATCAACTGTGAGTCGAATAGCCGTCTGCGTATGTATAACAGGCGTTTTTGTGGGATGCAGGATTTACCTTGGGAAGTGTCTATGCTGGGCTCTGAAGGGGTGTTAAAGTCCCCAGCTAGGATAACACAACCGCGTGCGAAGTTGCGTATTTTTTTGAGAGTGGAGGCAATAAAACTAGCTTGGTCACTGTTAGGCGCATATAAGGTTGCTAGCGTAAATAACATGCCACCTAGGTTGCCCCTGAGGAACAGAAAGCATCCAGTAGGGTCACTAAGCATGGATTCTAATTTAAAGGATACTCCTCCGCGGAACCCAATAGCCACCCCCTTAGCTTTGTGAATCTCCGATAAGTTATAATACCAGACAGGGTATCGTGGAGTAAAAAGTTTTACAGAGGTGGTGTGTGTGAGGTGGGTCTCCTGCTGGAAGACTATGTCACCCCGCAGACAATCCAGCTCCCTATAGAGATTGTGTCTCTTACCTGGGGCGTGAAGACCCCTCACATTCAAGGATAGTAAGTTCACTGTGGCCATGGGGATCCGCAGAGGGGCAATGCAGACAACCTAATTCCAAGGAGTGGGACCTGAGGCAGGGGGGGCGAGAACAAGAGGAAGGCAGGAGAAGGGGGAAAGAGTGGGTAAAGCAAGAAAGACAGCGAGTGAAAAAAAGAACATACAATTAGCATTTTGTAGTAAAGTCTGCGCAGGCCATGTTAAATCATGGTCAACATGTGCACGCATTTGACTGCAGTGCAAGGGAGGAGTAGCAGTGCAGACCAACATCCCCGCGCCCACAGCCCATGGAGAGACCAAAGCATGAGAACGCAGAGCAGCCCGGCACCCCTCGTGGGGGGAGCGGACCGCCGCAGCCATCGGACAGCCACTACCAAATATGGCGAGTCAATCATCCCATGGCCCCGGCGCCGACCTGTCAAACAAAAAACCTCAAAAGGACTTAGTCCCATGTAAATATTTAGTATAAGGTAACATATTAAATGCTAAGGAGAAAGTGCATGAACCTAAGAACTTTTTAACGTAAAAAATAGAAAGTAAAACATGCAGCTCCTGATACTTGGGGTGAATTACCCAAAATATGTCCGATCACCCCTGTGCGATTAATAACCCACATGCAGTCAATTGCTCTAGCTATAACGCAACATGGTATGCATTAGGTGTGGTTATAGAGGGGTGATATACTTGCGGACCAAGATGATCAGGAGCATCAGGCCAAAGGAGTTGTAGCGTTGAAAAAGCATGAACTGCCAGGGGCTCCGATTAGCACAGTTGAGATGGGGAGCCGTTCGCCGAGGAGCGGTGTTTATGATCAACTTTCTGCCATCTTGCTTCTGTGTTGCCTGGGAGGGGTGGAATGATGTCCTGCCATCCCGGAAGTTCTGGAGGTGAGATCTTGATATCCATGCAGAATTTTTCCAGGTCTTCCGGGAACCTTAGAACTGCTGTCTTCCCATCTCTGTGAGCGATCAGGGCCGCTGGAAAACCCCACCGGTAGTTGATTGAAGCTGTACGTAGCTGCTCAGTTAAAGGCTGCAGGGCTCTGCGACGTTCCAACGTCTCCCTGGCCAGGTCGGGGAAAAAAGAGAGTAGTGCGCCATCAAAGTCCAGGGATTTGGCATCTCTGGACTTTTGCATGATTAGTTCTTTCTCCTCAAAGTAGTGAACTCTGCATATCACATCGCGTGGGGTGTCTGTCGCAAGGTTGCGGGGGCGAAGCGCCCTGTGCACCCGGTCTATCTTTAAGGGGTGATCCACTGCTTGACTCAGCAGACCGTTAAAAATACCTCGCATGGATGTGAGGAGGTCTTCATCCCCCGTGGCTTCAGGGAGACCCCTGATACAGATGTTGTTTCGTCGATTACGGTTTTCCTGGTCCTCGATCTTGTACAAGGCCATCCTGTGGGCTATGGCGAGTGAGCGAGTGGATGCCTGCAGGTGCCTAATGGCGGTTGCGTGCCTGTCCAGGCGTTGCTCCGATTCCTCTACTCTGTCCAATACTTGGGAGAGGTCTGCCTGGACTGCGGAGACCTCTTTTTTAATTGCTCGTTCCAGCCCCAGTAGCATAGACGCTAACTCCGTCTTAGTAGGGAGTCCGCCCACCAAGGCCGCCACCTCGGAGTGTCGTGACAGGCTCTCCTCTCCCTCCGAGCCGGCGGAAGAAGCCTGGAGAGCGGCGTCTGTGTTCAGGCCTGTGATGGGGGGCGGAGCCAGCCCCGAGGTTCGTGCCTCGTGGCGAGCGGCCTAGGTCGTCCATGTCTGGCTGTTCCTCGGCCAGGAAGCGTCTTCAGCAAACTGTTTGCGGGATTTCTTGTGCATCATCTTTAGAAGAGACTTCCTTTTGGGAGGAAATCCATGCAGACCAATTTGATGCAGTGTGCGGTGTATGGTCTGAGCTCTGACAGGCTGACCCCTCCACCCCTTCAACCTCTGCAGCAAAGCTGGCAGCACTCATACGTCTATTTCCCAAAGACAACCTCTGGATATGACGCTGAGCATGTGCACTCAACTTCTTTGGTCGACCATGGCGAGGCCTATTCTGAGTGGAATCTGTCCTGTTAAACCTTTGTATGGTCTGGGCCACCGTGCTGCAACTCAGTTTCAGGGTCTTAGCAATCTTCTCATAGCCTAGGCCATCTTTATGTAGAGCAACAATTCTTTTTTTCAGATCCTCAGAGAGTTCTTTGCCATGAGGTGCCATGTTGAATCCCCAGTGATCAGTATGAGAGAGTGAGAGCGATAAATTTAACACACCTGCTCCTCATTCACACCTGAGATCTTGTAACACTAACGAGCCACATGACACCGGGGAGGGAAAATGGCTAATTGGGCCTAATTTGGACATGTTCACTTAGGGGTGTATTCACTTTTGTTACCAGCGATTTAGACATTAATGGCTGTGTGTTGAGTTATTTTGAGGGGACAGCAAATTTACACTGTTATACAAGCTGTACACTCACTACTTTACATTGTAGCAAAGTGTCACTTCTTCAGTGTTGTCACATGAAAAGGTATAATAAAATATTTACAAAAATGTGAGGGGTGTACTCACTTATGTGAGATACTATATATATATATATATGTATATATATATATATATATATATATATATATATATATATATATTACATATATTACATATATTACATATATATATAGATATAGATATATATATCTATCTATATATATACTCCGCATTCAGTGTAACGAATATATACAGTTCATTCCTTGGTGTACATTATATAATACACTTCAGGCAGTGTATTCATGTATATATACTGTATAGAGTGCATTCGGTGGTGTACAGTTTCTAATACACTTCAGGTGGTGTACACAGTATATAATACAGTGCAGCCCGTGTAAAGTTTCTAATACAGTGCAGGCGGTGTACACAGTATATAATACAGTGTAGTGAGCTGTGAAAAGAAAAATCCCCATCATGTCCAGAAGGTCACCAAGGAGAGGCAGACGCTCACAGGCCACTAAAAGAGGGCAAGCAGCCTTTGTGTCTACAGTCAACAGTGGTGGTCGTGGACATGATGCATCCTCTGCAGGTGGCCGTGGGGCACGCTTGTCCTTTTTTTCTGCTGCTGGCTGTGTTTTTGAGCCACAATATGCAGAAGAGTTGGTGGAGTGGATGTCCTCATCCTCCTCATCCTCTGTCACTCAGGCTAGTAGTTTGCCTTCCAACGCAGCTGCCAAAGCAGTCTATTCCACCGGCTCATTGTCCACAGTTACTCCTTCCGTAGCCCCACCATCATGCATGGAGGAGTCCACAGAATTATTTGCCTACAGTTTCAGTTACATGCTGCTGGAGGATGCGCAGCAAATCGAAGTCTCAGATTTTGGTTCCCAGGTGGAGGAAGGGAGTAACATGAGCCTAAAGGAGAGGGGGTGCCACAGAAGGACAAGAAACTGGCAGTCATGTCCCCCAAGCTGCAGCATACTGCCAAGTTTTCTCCAGTGACCAGGAGGGAGGGAATGATGAGGTCACTGACCGTACTTGGGTGCCTGAGAGAAGAGAGGAGGAAAGTGAGGAGGAGGCACAACTCCAATGAGGCAGGATGTCATCCAGGGGTCAGCTTAAAGGCAGCCATCCTATTGCATCACACCGCAGAGCTCCACAGGTGCAGGGCGCTGCTGACTCCCCGCTGACTTTTAAAAGTTCCCTGGTGTGGGCCTTTTTCGACACGCATGCATCAGATCGCACCGTTGCTGTTTGCAACATATGTCTCAAGCCTATCTCACGTGGCCAGAGCATCACCCACTTGGGCACCAAATGCTTGACCAGACATATGACGACCTGCCATGCAGTCCATTGGCAGCAGCACCTGAAAGACCCACATCATAGAAAAAGGCAGACTTCTCCTTGCTCCTCATCTGGGATCTTAAACCCCACTATACCTTCAATCCTCTCAAAAACCTGCACTGAGAGGAATGAAGGTACAGCAATAGGTGTAGCAAGTACTTACAGCCAATCTGCTAGCAGTACACCACCAGTTTATTTCAGCAGGCAAATTTACCTACCCCAGATGATGAACCATACAAAGAAATTCGGTCCCAGCCATCCACATGCTTAGCATCTAAATGCTAGCTTTGCCAAATTGCTAGCACTGCAACTCCTGTCTTTTCAGCTGGTAGTCTCAGCCCCTTTCGTGAATATGTGAAATGTGCTGTACCACAGTGGCAGGTTCCAAAACGCCATTTCTTTTAAAGTAAGGCCATTCCGGCTCTCTACTGCCATGTGGAAGGCAAAGTTTTGGCCTCGTTGGACAGGGCAGTCAGCAGTAAGGTTCATATTACTGCTGACTCATGGTCCAGCAGGCAAGGGCAAGGACATTACCTTTCCTTCACGGTGCACTGGGTAACTCTGCTGGCAGCTGGGAAGGATGCAGGACAGGGTTCAGTATTGGAGCTTGTTCTGCCACCATGCCTCCAAAAAGTTAGTGGTGATTCTGCCACAACATCTGTATGTTCCCCTCCCTCCTCTTCTTCTTCCTCTATGGCCTCTTCTGCAGAATTGTCCTCTGAACCAGCAGTGCTCCCTAAACGTTCAAGGGGCTACGCAACCTGTCAGGCAAAAAGATGTCATGCAGTGCTTGAGTTAGTCTGCCTAGGGGACAGGAGCCACACTGGAGCAGAGATTCTGTCAGCTCTGCAGGGGCAGGCTCAGAGGTGGTTGATGCAATGCCAGCTTCAGCCAGCAATGGTTGTATGCGAAATGGCACCAACCTTCCCTCCGCCCTCCGACAGGGACACTTGACCCATGTTCCATGTTTGGCACACATCCTGAATTTGGTGGTGCAGCATTTCTTGACTAGGTACCCAGGCTTACAAGATCTCCTGAGGCAGGCCAGAAAAGTCTGTGGTCATTTCCACCAGTCATACAATGCCAGTGCTCGGCTGGCTGACATTCAAAGGGAATGCAACCTGCCCATCAACCGCCTCATTTGTGACATGCCCACCAGGTAGAACTCAACGTTGGCAATGCTGCAGTGGCTGCATACACAACAGGGGGCCATCAATGAGTACCTGTGCAAGTATGGCACCAGGACAGGGTCAGAGGAGCTTGGCTTCTTTATACCACGCCAGTGGCTACTGATCAAGGATGCCTGTCCTGTCACCATTTGAGGAGGCCACAAGGATGTGAGCAGCGACAATGCATGCATCAGTGACACTGTCCCTCTAGTCTTCCTGCTGGAGCACACGCTTCGTGGAATCATTGACAGGGCACTTGAGGCAGAACAGTGGGAAGAAGAGGATGACTTCCTTTCCTCTCAAGGCCCCCTTTTATCCAGCATTCCTGCGGGTCCGCCAAACACACAGAAAGAAGAGGAGGAGGAGGATTGTGTCAGCATGGATGTCAAGGATAACATGCAGCAGTCTTCAAGGGATGGTTTTCAGTCCCCAGAAACCCAAGGATTTGTACGTGGCTGGGAGGAAGTAGTTACGGATAATGTGATTCTTAGTGACCCAGAGGACTCAGAATCGAATGCCTCTGCAAACTTACGCTGCATGGCCTCCCTGATTCGGCAAAGCCTGCGAAAGGACCCTAGGATTTGTGGTATTAAGGAGAGGGATCATTACTGGCTGGCAACCCATCTTGATCCACGTTACAAGGGTAAGGTTGCAGAAATCATCCTGCCTTCGCAGAGGGAGCAGAGGATGAAACATCTTCAGGAGAACTTGAAGAAAAGTATGTGTAACGCATTTCCAGACCCTGGGAGGTTACCATTTCCTGGTGCTGGACAAGGTGTTTCTGAGACTTTGTTCGGCCTTTCCAACAGAGCATCCACTGAGTTACTTGGTCTTGAGGTTGGACTACTGGCCAGAACTTGTTCAATATGCAATTGAGCTACTGGCCTATCCTGCATCCAGCGTGCTTTCTGAACACACATTCAGTGCTTCTGGAGGGTTTTTAAGAGTATGCGTGTCCACAGACTCCTTTGATAGGTTCACATTTATAAAAATGAATCAGTCTTGGATCAGCAGCCATCAAGCACCTGATGCTGATGTAACTGATTGGATTTGCTATGGATTTGTGATCCCTTGAAAACTGCCTATGCTGCCTATGCTATTCCTCCTCAATCATGATGATGCTAGCTTTCAACAATATTTTTGGTTTAGAGCACCACCAGCACCCAAGGTCCAATTTTTCTGCCCCTGTTTAACAGGGGTATGCAATTAAAATTTCTGAGATAATATTTAACAGCAGGGACCATTCCTGCGCCCAACAAAAGTAACTGTGAGAGGTTGCCATGTTCTGGCACCATCAGCACCTAAGGCCCAATGTTTCTGCCCCTGTTTAACAGGGGCATGTAATTACAATTTTTGAAATAATATTTAACAGCAGGGCCTATTCCTTTGCCCAACAAGAGTAACTGTCAGGGGTTACCGTGTTCTGCCACCACCAACACCTAAGGCCCAATTTTTCAAGTCCGTATAGGATATATACTGCAGTTCAGAGTATATAGTGCAGTCAGTGTAGTATATATAATACAGTGCAGGGTATATAGTGCAGTGTACAATATATAATATAGTGTATTGATGTGGTTAAGGGGAGCCCTATGACACAATTAAGTAAAAAATGGCATGAGTTCCCCCATCCATGCCAGACCCAAAGGGCCTGGTATAAACTGGGGGGGGGGGGACCCACACTGTTTTTTTTCTATGATTTTTATGTATATTGCCGTGAGCAATTTTTTCCTTTAGAAATTTCATTTTGCTGTGGTACTGTTCTAAACATGGGGCAAATACGCTACTTTACAGGCAGACTAAGGGGAACTCGCAGGCACGATATTTAAAGGAATATTTCACTTTTAATGTTTCACTTTAAGCATTCTTAAAATCACTGCTCCTGAAAAAACGGCAGAAAAACTAAAAAACTTTTTTTTGCATTGATACATGTCCCCTGGGGCATTACCTGGGTCCCCAAACACTTTTTATGGCAATAACTTACATATAACCCTTTAACATGAGCATGTTTAATTTGTCACATTTGTGTCCCATAGACTTTAACGGTGTTCGCATGTTCGCACCAAATTTCTGTCTGTTCGTGCTCATCCCTAATGGCAAGTAACACGCTCAGGGCTCCCACCGATTCTGCATTATGGTGAGTTGATGCGCTTCAATCACCCTGACACTGTAACAACCATGGTGGCGGGATGATTGAGGCGCTAACACCAGATGTTTGGAGTATCTTTATCTGCTGATTGTTAGACTTTATGGAATACACATATTTCTATTCTATCCCTTTATCCCTTTTTCTTTCATTCCTTCTTTCTCTTTCCCTCCCTATTTCTTTCTTTCTTTCCTTCTCTCACCTTTCCTTCCTATTTCTTTCTTTCTCCCTCCATCCCTCGTTCATCTCAGACTCGGATCACACCCCCTTTGAGCCACACCCCATTTAAGCCACGCCCGCTATTTCATTTAAACCACACCCATTTTTCACTGCGGTTCGCTTTGCATGCCACATTTTCCTTTCCCCTCTACACCACGCCTAAAAAGGAATGCCCCGCCCCTAATTATAATAAGACTCCGCCTACAGACAAAAAAGTGTCCCTATAAATTTTTTTTGCCTCTATGAATCTATGGCTTCTTGTAGCAGTGTGATCACCCTCACCACTGCCTTACAGTACAGCAGTGGTGTTGTCACCTTGCCGTGTGCACTCTCACATGGAGACTACAGGACAACACCCTGTATTCAGTGTACTTCACCATACCCACCCAGCCTGCTGTCAGTTCTGTTAATGCCTTCTGCCTTTCCTTGTCATGTGTGATTTATGGAGGTCACAGGATGGTGACAAGGAAAATACTGCAAAGGCATCTGGAAGTTGTAGTACCACAGTATGTAGCAACCTCACCAGCAATGACAATCTGCTGTGGTTTAGCTTCTCCCTCAACCATGCAGGGCCCACAGTATAAAAATAGCATGTGATTGCTGAACATTATGCAAAAAAAAAAGGTAAAACTGTCTAATATTATTTGTCAAGAAAAAAATCAACTTTGTGCATAGTGTACGCTTATACTACACAGGGTATTCTATTCAATATTCCAATCGCACACGTTCGTGGTAAAATGGCATATAAATAGTGGGTGCTGGAGCGATTACCAGTTGGGTTCTGGATGCACCAGATAAACGTACATCTTCGCCAGCACACCATGGATCAGCAAGAAGTTGTCCAAGAAGGTTTTTAATAAAAAGAAGTTACATCACAAAAGAGGTGCTATTTTGTCCAAGAAGGTTTTTAATGAAAAGAAGTTACATCACAAAAGACGTGCAACATTTCGGGGCCGTGCAGGACCCCTTCATCAGGCATGTGATAGGGTGCATAGTGTCAGACACAATATACAGTGGTCACCAATCAAAAAAAACATGTGCAGAATGAAAAGAAGTACACTCCCCCTCCCTCTGACGTTAGAATGACGTCAGAATCCCACCATAAAGTATTAAAAAATGTGTATAAAAGTGACATAAATGATTAAGGGTACTGGCATTTAAAAATTGTGGAGTGCGGATCGCCTCTCCAGCAAATGCCTAATGGTACCCAATTAGCTGTATACGCTGAATGCACCCGCTCGGGGCATAATGTTTTCTAGGACCCAGCGACTGCTTGCCAGCTGGAAGCCCTAGGAGCCTATCATGTAGCGCCACGTGTGTCGCGTATGCGCCCACCTCCGTGGCAACAGATCTACGGGAAGGACACCTCACAGCAGCGTCGTCACGGAAACCAGTGACGTGTGGCTGGTGCCACGTCGGGTATCCAAGGAGGGGTGTGTGTGTGTAGGAGAGCAAGGAATTGAAAAGCGATAGAGCGAAGGAGAAGTGAAAAAGGGGGTGGAGAAAACAGTGATGCAAAAGGGAAAAGAGAAAGAGAAAAAGAAAAAATGTGAAAGGAGGAACAACAGAAGAAGGAAAAGAAAGGGGGAGAATAGAGGCAAAGGGGGAGACCAAAAACGGAGGTTAGAAAAACACATGTAACAGCAGAAGGAGAAAAAAGGAAAAGGGAAAAGGTGAAAATAAGTGAAAAAAATGTCAAAGGGGAAAAGTATGTGTGAATCAAAAGAGAAAGGGTAAGGGGAGGGGGTGGGGGGGAGAAGAAGAGGGGGAAGGGGTGGGGGAAAAAAACGGACCGGGGGGGGGGGGGTTGGGAAAGAAAGGAAAGAGGGGAAGAAAAGAGGAATGGGAAACAAGAAAAAAAATAAAAATAAAAGATAAAAAAAAAAAAAATAAATAATAAAAAATAAAAAATTATATAAAAATAAATACAATTAAAAATAAAAAATAAGAAGAAATGGTATCATGGGAAAAAGGATTAAAGTGCAAAAACATTTTTTGAGAATACCATGTACATCACAGCGGGACCAGGGGTTGCATAAGGCAAACCATCAGATGAAAAAGGAAGAGCAACACATGGCGTTAAATATAAAGAACTATTAATAAAAATATATGGTTCCAATTAATGCGCCCGCTACATGGGTATCACAGATAGGTACCAAACGTGGGAAAAGGACAGAAAAGAATACAGGCCCATAGAGGGAAAGAAGAATAATGAGTGCAAGATATGTCTTATATCCAATGAGGCATCACCCAGATGAGGCGTAAACAATAATCAAAAATACATGTTGTACATCATAACGATAACCCAGCCATAGATGAAAAAAAACCCTGAATACAGAGGAAGTTATCATCTATCATCAATGAAACATGTGAAAGATAAATTATTATTGAGCCCACCAGGGTGTACTGTGCCTAGGGTATGTATCCAGTAGGTCTCACGGCAGAGAAGTAACCGATCACGATCCCCTATGGTGTGGCTTGACGTGCTCAATCACCATCCCACGCAGTTCATGGGTTTGGTGTTTGGCTGTTACAAAGTGCATTGCTACAGGTTTGTTGGGGTCAGCCTGTTCACCCATCTCGGTCTTGGCCAGGGCAACCTTAATGTCACTTCTGTGCTTTTGGAATCGTTTCTTGAACGGGCCGACGGTTTTACCCACATACGTCAATGGGCATTTCAACACGTACATGCAATGATCAGGTAACGATTACCCATGCGTGGGTGTGCAAAATGCGTACCACAAATAAGTGAGTTACATACGTTAAAATTATAACATTGGTAACAACCTGTTTTCTGTGATATTTTAGGTACCGTTTTGGTGTACTTGTGTCTAGGATCTGCTTGTATTAAATGGTCACGCAGCGTCCTTCCCCGTTTGTATGCTATCATGGGTCTGGCCCTGGTGGTGGGTCCTAAGGATCTACCAGATAGTAAAATATTCTGGTTCCGTTCAATAGCACGTCTGATTGCACCCGATTCCTGATTGAACGTGTGTACAAACAATGGGCAAGTGATAGGGTTGGGGGTTCTGGTACGTCTATTTAGGGCTTTGTCAAGAGCTTGGTCAAGTACCACTGTAGGATACCCGCGCTCCAAGAATTTGTTGTACATAATTTCTAGTTGCTTCTTTTTATCATTTTCATCAGAACAGAGGCGTAGTACCCTAGCAAATTGTGAGATGGGCAGGTTTCTGCGTAGATGCGCAGGATGTGCACTCTGAAAATGGAGCAAGGTGTTCCTGTCAGTGGGTTTAGTGTATAGGGATGTAGTGATGGTACCCTGGTTATTGGTGATGAGCACATCAAGGAATGAAATACGATCACAAGAGAATTCAGGATTGAACACTATTCCTGGAAAAATACCAGAAAGCCAACAAACATACTGAAATCATCCTCACTAACTGACCAAATGAGGAAAATGTCTTCAATCTACCTCATCCATTTCACAACACACTTGTGGAACAAAGGGGATGGGTAAATATGTTGTTCTTCAAGATAACCAACAAATAAGTTGGCAAACAAGGGTGCTGCTGAGCTCCCCATGGCTGTACCACATATTTGTGTGTATGTCTTTCCCTCAAACATAAAATGGTTGTTAGTGAGGATGAACTCAAGACATTCAAGTATATACCCACATGGTACCCCGGGAGAGTCTCGTTTAGCAAAAAAATGTTCCACGGCCTGCAAGCCGGCCAAGTTTGGTATGCAAGTGTATAAGGATGAAATTAAATATGCGACTAAAAAGTTTCTTGGAAATATACCAGAGGCTGTAGTATATATTTAAAATAAACCACAGTGCAACAAAATAACAAATTGCAAATTATGATACATCTCTGTGAAGGAAAATCTATGAAAAAAAAGAGTGAAAAAAGTTCAAAGGTGCAATTGAAGTCCAAATCGCTTGGAAAACGCCCCATTCAGTTCGTGAAAAATGAAATTGCAAGAAAAGGTATGTGAAGAGGGCAAGCCGTTTCTTTGGTGTATCACATAAAGGTGAAAGATGTGAGGACACTTCCCAGCCACCGGTAGCCCCAATGGGGATAGTTGCGGAAGAGTAGTAATGGATTTACTCTTACCAAACTTGTTGGACCTCCTATGACAAAACATAGGGCGTGGGCGTGGCCGTGCTTGCCATCACGCATCCTATGTTTGCACGGGCGTTCAGCCTTTGTTTATGCCGGAATTTTTAAACATTTAAATTTTTATTCTTGAAATTTGTATAGAGACCTATGGTCATTCAAAGCAATAAACTCCTTACGATTATTACTACACTATTGGAGTTTTTCCCCTTTTTTCTTCTTATCTATGGAACCTCTGAGAAATGGGTCTCCCTCCTGTCGCTGAAGCAGAGCTAACATCTTTGAGTGGGTAGTGCTTGCGAGCAGGACCAGGACATCGATATCCATCTGTCCCTGCAGAGGGTTATATCTGCAAGCTTGCATGACCTCGCTACATAGGAGGTCCAACAGGTTTGGTAAGAGTACATCCATTACTACTCTTCCGCAACTATCCCCATTGGGGCTACCGGTGGCTGGGAAGTGTCCTCACATCTTTCACCTTTATGTGATACACCAAAGAAACGGCTTGCCCTCTTCACATACCTTTTCTTGCAATTTCATTTTTCGCGAACTGAATGGGTCGTTTTCCAAGCGATTTGGACTTCAATTGCACCTTTGAACTTTTTTCACTCTTTTTTTCATATATTTTCCTTCACAGAGATGTATCATAATTTGCAATTTGTTATTTTGTTGCACTGTGTTTTTTTTTAAATATATACTACAGCCTCTGGTATGTTTCCAAGAAACTTTTTAGACGCAGATTTAATTTCACCATATATGATATATTTATGCTAGCGTACAATTTTAGTTTATATATGATCTTTACACTTTATTAATATTTGAAGTATTTTTTTGCAGCTGTACTTTGCATTTTAAACATTTTATTTTATTCACGGTTTTTGCTCATTAGCGCGGGTTTTTCTTATAAAAGTGTATAAGGATGATATGTCCATTGTGGCAAATTTCCAGTCATTCTGAAGTGTCTGGAAGGGCCTTAGTTTCTCTAAAAAATCACTTGTGTCCCGTGTATAGGCAGGTAGATCCTTTACGAGGGGCTGTAAATAGAAATCAATAACATGGGCCAACGGTTGAGTGATGGCACCTCTACCAGAGACTATGGGTCGGAATTTAAGTGGTGTGGTGCCCTTATGGATTTTCGGTAATCCATAGATGACAGGCATGCGAGGATGGTCATTATGTAGAAAATTGGCAACTTCATTGGTCAGTTAAACGCCTGATCGCCCCATATTAATTAGGTCAGATAAAATATTCTTGGTGCCTTGTGATGGATCCCTATTTAGTGCCATGTAGCTGATAGAGTCGGCCAACAAGGAGAGCATACCCTCCCTGTACTCACTATAGTCCATAATCACAATGCCCCCACCTTTGTCGGCGGGTTTAATGATGATGTTCTTATTATCTTTGAGTCATCTAAGTGCAGCAAAATCCTCGGGGTTCAAATTGGTATATGTTCTGTTTGAAGCTTTGCGGTCCACATCATGTTTAATTGTTCTGGTGTAGTTTTCAATAGAGTGAAATTGTCCAGGGGGTATGAACTTGCTTCTCAACCTGAATGGGGCTGGTGTAGTCCTCTCGGGTGTAGTCATAGCGGGTGTCCCAGGTTGTGTGTGAAAAAATTGTTTTATTTTTAATGTACCCTCGAATTTAAACATTTCAATCTCGAAGTCAAACAGATTCAGTCTATTGGTAGGGCAAAATGACAGGCCTTTAGATAAAAGTCTGGACTCACCATTGGTGATGGTTCGTGATGAGAGGTTAATTACCGGGCATGTCTGGATCCCTGCCGCCCCAGTGGTGGCACAGCCTGCTCTCTTGCTGCCCATCCTGGATCTGCGCTTCCACTGGCCACCGGAAAAAGGGTCTGGTGAGTTACGCTTCCAGAGGCAGTAACGCCTGTCAATGTCCCGGCTTCACTGTCAGATGATGGATTTTCAGTAGGGCAATCACTCTCTGACATCGGAGGTCGACTGTGTCTCCGTGTTTTACCTGCGCGTGGGCGGAGTCTCCTCCTGGGGCGTGTAGCCCCTGTGACCCAAGGATAAACTCGGCCTTCCTGGTAGTGCTGATTGACAAGTCTTAGCTTGTCTCATTTGACTTGTTTCTGTCTTTCAGAGTATGCTAGTATCTCACTGTCAATATTGCATAATGCACCTGCTAGTGTGTCGTTATCCTGGACCGGGACTATAAGAGTTGATAGTTTTCTGTTAACTTGACACAGTTGAACTTTGACTTCTTCTATCACGATTAGCATATAGTTGAGCGAATTTTGCGTGGAGACCTCACACCACTTTTCACAGAACTCACATTTGTGGCGTCCAATGGTAAGTTGGTTCTTGATGCGAAAACCCCTTGGGTTCTTCTTTGTCCTATAATATTTAGAGAGTGTCTGTCCATGTAATTGAAGATCAACTTGTCTTTTCTTTAATCGCTTGATCTTGCGGTGGATATCTGTGGCAGTGTCAGTTCCAAACGCCTTGTTCTCATCAGAAACAGGATGTTGTCTATCTCTTCTTGGCTATAGATGCAGCCAGGGGCTCTGTTGAACTGGGAGGATCCTGCCTCATCGGATGCCATCAGTATCTAGGCAAGTTTCTCAATCGGATAAATTGGTGACAACCGTGTTCCATGTGCACGGAGGATAATGAACCCCACGTTTGGGTGGCCACCAGGGGTGCGTAATGAAAACCCAGTATAGCAGTCTATTCAATATTCCAATCGCACATGTTCCTGGTAAAATGGCACATAAATAGTGGGTGGGTTCTGGAAGCATCAGATAAACGTACATCTGCGCCAGCACACAATGGATCAGCAAGAAGTTGCAAAGAGCACCTCTTTTGTGATGTAACTTCTTTTCATTAAAAACCTTCTTGGACAACTTCTTGCTGATCCATGGTGTGCTGGCGAAGATGTACGTTTGTATACTACACAGGCTTCACATTTACTTTAATACTTCAATATATATAGATTACTCCTATGTAAAATAAACAAAATTCTATATGTATACAAAGTTTTATGGTTATGTGGCTAGCACAGTAAAAGTAACCCATAGAGGTACATCTCTGAAATCCAAGCGTGAGTGCATAACAAACAAGTACAAGTGCAGTATAGTTCTTTGCTTTTCCTGTCCAAAAAGTATTGTGATGATTCAGTGGTGACACGTAGCAGTGAATGAGATTCTCAAGCTCCCTACCACACAGGAAGCCCCTTAAAGCATTATAGTTGTCAAATTCTTTGTAAGTGTGAGAAAATGACTCCTCAAAAATGTACTCTGCGGATTCATAGCCAGTTCACAGAAACATCATTGCATTTTGGCTACCAGGTTAATTTTTCCATTTTTCACACACCAAGTACCTAAATTTAAATGTACTTGTCATTTATTACCTCAACACGGTCTCATCTTACATGTTTATTAGACATTTTGTAGATTATATCGTACTTGCTTGCACTGAAATTCATTTTAGTGAAATTTTTTATTAAAAATATAGTTTTGATCCTTCAACTTAAAACACCATCTCCTTCTTGCAGGGGCCCAGCAAAATACCTTTTGCAACAGATAGATAGGGTTAAGTACTTGGGCATTCATATTTCTAGCAGTCTCTGACTTTATCACCCTGAATGTTACTTCTCTACTGCTGATGCTAAAACACAGGTTGCCAGCTTGGCAGAATCTCCCTCTAACCCTCATTGGGAAGGTTAACTTTCTTAAAATTAAATTCCTACCCCTTTTCCTATATTTTTTAATTATATTTTTAGGAGCATGATCTTTAGTATCAGCCTTCTTATGGAAAGGGCGAAATCCCAGAATCAAACTTCAGGTGCTCCAGCAACCATGGAAACAGGGGGGCTGGCAGTCTCAGACTTTCTTTGTTATTTCCAGGCAGGTCAATTGGTTTTCACTCATAGATGGCTAATCCTCTCGGATGATGATGCGGCAGTTACTTTAGAGGCTGCCATAGTTGGCTCCTATGAGGCACTGATGCATCTCCTGCACAAGGAAGTAGGGCCCCATACCCCATCACTACATCTATGCGTGCGACTGTTAGAGCATGGCTGGTGGCTTGTCAGGCAGGTTCAAGGGATTGTTGGGTAATTTCTCCTCACACACCACTATGGAAAAATCCTCAGCTATCACACTTCTACACATACCCTGACCCTATTATAGGGACCAAATTTGGTATACATAAAAGTGGCGGATATTATATGGAATGGAACACTCCTGCAATTTGATGCCATGAAATCTAAACTGGATTTCATTCTCACTCGAGTGGATTTAATTCTCACTTGTTTCGCTATTTGCAACTTCGCCATGCATATAATTCTCAGTTTGGTACTGCTGCACTGACAATGCAAGAAGGTGATTTGGAGTCTGCGCTTTGACAAAACCTTTAGACAAAGTTTTGTCCAATATTAATAAGCAACTGTTTATAGATGTCAACGAGGGCCTTGCTTCTTGCAGAGTAGCGTGGGAGGGGGTGTTCCCCCAGTTAGACGGGGATGACTGGGATGACCTTTGGGAAATTAATTTCTCCAGACTAGTATCGGCTAGAGACCATCTCATCCAATACAAATTCCTGCATCAAATATACCTCACTCCAACCAGATTGGCTAGGATCTTTTCCTCCCAGTCGCCCTGTTGCTGGTGGTGTACCTCACCCAGAGCGGATTTTATACACATTTTCTGAGAATGTGTGGCTATAGAAAGGTTTTGGCTGGAGGTTACCAAATGTATAGAGGAAGTTACTACATTCTGTTTTATGCCAACCATTGAGCTGTGTCTCCTGGGACTGGTAGATGCCCTGGCCCCCAAGAAAGTAACTCAAACCCTTTTGGCATTACTGTTTTATTATGCTAGAAAGCTGATAGTTCTCTCTTGAAAAAAGTCTACAACTCCTGCTACTCCGGCCTGGGAGGCACTTATCAATAAAACCCTTCCTTTGTATAAAGCCACATATATTAGTAGAGGAATACCCAATAAATTTGATAAAGTGTGAGGTGGGTGGATCAATAGTGTATCTACAGTGTCTGAGTAAACTGTATCATGGGACATACTAAATTGGGTATTAAAGTCTAAATTGACCTAAAATAAAAATACAAAATATGCACAAGAGACATTACTTACCTTCAGTGTAATATGTCCCTAATGCTTCTGTCTTCTAGTTCAGTAGTAACCTTTCTCTGATGATGTTATTCATCGATCCATTAATAAATCACATTTCATTCATAAAAGCAATAATACAGCTTCTATGAATGGAGGAGGTGGGTGGAAAGGGTGGGCATAGTTGAGTACTCTTGATGAGGACCTGTGACTGCTACTCCATTTACCCCTGCCACATCAGAAATGTAGGGGGGAGGCATCAGAGGAGAAGATTACTGCTAAAATTGAAGACAGAAGAACAAGGGACACATCACACTGAAGGCAAGTAATATCCCCTATTTTGTATTTATTTTAGGCAAATTTGGGCCGTCAATACATGGATCAGAATTCAGCGGTTCAGCAGGGACCATCCACATTTCAGTCTATGCATGGACAGGTAAGTTGTACAGAAGTTGATCTACTGATCGACTTCTATACAACCACTCTGTCAGATTTTTCCAAGCTCAATCAGTGTTGCCAGCTATAGCTAGCAGCTCTGATTAATGTCTTCTGAGAGTGGGGAGGTCTCCCCACTCTCAGAATACAAAAGCTCAGCGGGGGGTTTCCCGCATCCACATCAAGTGTGTGGATGGATGAATCGAGTCATTTTTTTCACTTCAACCTTCTGGTTGAATGCAAAAAAACTGACTCATGTGTGTGCTGCCTTAGACTTTAAAAGAATGTTTCTATTAGAGGCTCTCTGCACACTTTTTGCAATCTTTTGGCAAGCAACTGAATGCCCTTGTCTGCCATACAAACAGCTAATTGCTTGGAGGAAGCACATATAAATATATTAGTGAAATGGCATAATGAAAATATGAAATATCAGCTGGCTTAGAAAAATATTAATTTCCCATCCAAAGTTTTAGGCAAATTTTGATGTTTACCTCCTATGTAGCCTGATGCAATGATCATCTTTAATCAAGTCCATCCTAGATATTACCACTGCTCTCATAAAGACAGGAGGTGCATACAGTAAATTAGCACACTACAGGGTGATCATGAAAAACACATTGTGGAATTGACAAAATGTGGTCCTGAGCTATAGCAATATTACATTCATTAAAGCCCAGCTATAGTTAAAACATTTCTGGGTGTGATTTGGGTAGGGTGGGGAAGAATAATAACATCTGACTCTTCCCCTCATTTTATACTTGACAGGTGTCAGACAGAAAAGTACGGTAAAGGAAAACTCCCCAATGAGCACAGCAATACAAGAAAAGTTTAGTAGAATACAGAGAGGTTACATTTCTCCCCTTCTATGTTCCAAGTGATAGATATCAGACAGCACAGGAAGTGAAGACAAATCTATTCAATGGGAACTAGATGGAATTTAAAAACTGACATAGGTCAAAGCTTTTCTCAACATTATCTAGTTATTATTTTTATTATTATTTTTAGTTATTAATGTTCTTTTATCAATACTAAAGTTTGATATCCTGATTCATATATTTAAATGTTGATATTACCTTTTGTCCCTTTCATGATGTTGTGGACTCTGCTAAGATGATTGGGGAAAATATGAACTACAATATTATTTGAAGGTATCAGAATACATTTTCCAGTATGTACAATACATGGTACTTCCACCTTTTTTAGGAATATGGATAAAGTAAAAGCAGCAGTCTATTAAAAGAGATTATAGACAGCCATGGTTATTCAGTTGTTTAGTCTACCCACAGAATAGTCAAGAATATCTGCAATGAAATCTGTGAGATGTTTTTGAATGGGCTATTGACATCAGTAAAACAGCATTGTAGGAGCTCTATACAGTGACCATATATATATACAGTATATATATATGTATATATATATGTATATATATATATATATATATATATATATATATATATATATATATATATATATGTATATGTATATATATATATATATATATATATATATATATATATATATATATATATATGTATATATATATATATGTATATATATATATATATATATATATATATATATATATATATATATATATATCAATCAGTGGGGACGGAAAATATTCAGACCCCCTTAAATTTTTCACTCTTTGTTATATTGCAGCCATTTGCTGAAATCATTTAAGTTCATTTTTTCCTCATTAATGTACACACAGCACCGCATATTGACAGAGAAACACAGAATTGTTGACATTTTTGCAGATTTATTAAAAAAGAAAACTGAAATATCACATGGTCCTAAGTATTCAGACCCTTTGCTGTGACACTCATATATTTAACTCAGGTGTTGTCCATTTCTTCTGATCATCCTTGGGATGGTTCTACACCTTCATTTGAGTCCAGCTGTGTTTGGATTCAGTTGTATTAAGTGGCAGGGGACTGACACTTAATACAACTATGTCAAGCCACTCTTCACTATCTCCTAAGCCCACAAGGAACTTCACTTTAAACAACTGACATTCAGCAAACTTTTGTAAATAAGTTGGCAGTGTCTATAGTATTAATGGGCAGGTGCCCGCTCACCCACAGCACAACAGATCTTGCTGGTAGCGATATAGATGATGATGAAGTCTCTTTCAGGAACTCCCTCTGGGTCCTGGCTCAGGGAATGGCGTCTGACCTCGGTCACTCCACGCCACGGCCTACCTGGATCTGAGTGCAGGTAACGCTGAAGGATAAGGAACAGCCTTCCTGTGGTAGATAGGAAGTGATGCTGTCCGCAGATGTCCCTCTGTATGCAGCTGTAGATAGCTCTCTCCTATGCAGTCCACAACTTGACCACAGCTTACACTGGCTCAGAGCTCCTGCTGACAGATCCAGGCCGATGTTCTAAGAGAGCGACCTAGGCTGGAAACCAGCCTTTTTATATCCTCTCCCAGCATTCTGCTCTCTCCTCAGCAAACTGGTAGTCGTAGATCAGGCCAGTCCTACTGAAATTGAACCCCAGAATTCTGAAATACGCATCCCACAATACTTTGCTAAGTTCTGTTTTTAGGAAATTACACACTGAGTCCAAGCCAACACTAGAGGGAGACAGCTCCTCATTAATAACACTGCATACTGTCACTGAATTGCAGGCACAATAGCCAGCTCCTGGCTACATATATACATTATCTCACAAAAGTGAGTACACCCCTCACATTTTTGTAAATATTTTATTATATCTTTTCATGTGACAACACTGAAGAAATGACACTTTGCTACAATGTAAAGTAGTGAGTGTACAGCTTGTATAAGAGTGTAAATTTGCTGTCCCCTCAAAATAACTGAACACACGGCTAGCCATTAATGTCTAAACCGCTGGCAACAAAAGTGAGTACACCCCTAAGTAAAATGGCCAAATTGGACATTTTGACTCGTCATGTCATGTGACTCGTTAGTGTTACAAGGTCTCATTGTGAACAGGGGGAGAGCTGTGTTAAATTTGGTGTTAGCACTATCACTCTCTCATATTGGTCACTGGGAGTTCAACATGCACCTCATGTAAAAAGAACTCTTTGAGGATCTAAAAAAAGAGAAAGATGGCCTAGGTTATAAGAAGATTGCCAAGACCCTGAAACTGAGCTGTACCATGGTGGCCAAAACCATACAGAGATTTAACAGTACAGGTTCCACTCAGAACAAGCCTTGCCATGGTCGACCAAATAAGTTGAGGACTCGAGCTCAACGTCATATCCAGAGGTTGTCTTTGGGAAATAGACGTATGAGTGCATGCAGAGGTTAAAGGGTTGGGGGGTCAGCCTGTCAGTGCTCAGACCATACGGATGCTTGACACCGCAGATGGTGTCAAGCATGAGTAGCCGCAACCAGGTGAGGAGTACAAAGACAAGTGAGTCTTGCCTACAGTCAAGCATGGTGGTGGGAGTGTCATGGTCTGGGGCTGCATGAGTGCTGCCAGCACTGGGGAGCTACAGTTCATTGGGGGAACCTTGAATGCCAACATGTACTGTGACATACTGAAGCAGAGCATGATCCCCTCCCTTCAGAGACTGGGTTGCAGTGCAGTATTCCTACATGATAATGACCCCAAACACACCTCCAAGGCGACCACTATCTTGCTAAAGAAGCTAGGGGTAAAGGTGATAACATCCACCAGCTCCGTGATGTCATCATGGAGGAGTGGAAAAGGACTTCAGTAGCAACCTGTGAAGCTCTGGTGAACTCCATGCCCAAGAGGCTTTAGGCAGTGCTGGAAAATAATGGTGGCTACACAAAATATTGACACTTTGGGCCCAATTTGGACATTTTCACTTAGGGGTGTATTCACTTTTGTTGCCAGCGGTTTAGACATTAATGGTTGTTTGTTGAGTTAGAGGGGACAGCAAATTTACATTGTTATACAAGCCCATTTCAATGGGCACAGAACAGAAATTGGAATTCTTCAAAGTGACTGTTTGTGAACTCACTGCAAAGTATATTCCCATGGGCAATAAGTTTAAAAGGCTAAAAATAAAACCTATGTGGTTCACAGCCAAAGTTAGTAAAGCTATAAACAATAAGAAAAGAGCTTTTAAAAAATATAAAAATGAAGGAACACTAGTGTTGTTTAAATGTTACAAAGAATATAACAGAATATGTAAAAAGGAAATCAAGGAAGCAAAAACTCAAAACGAATGGCAGATTGCAAAACATAGTAGGACAAACCCCCAAAAATTCTTCAAATATATTAATAGTAAAATGGTCAGGTCTGAGCATGTAGGCCCTTTACAAAATAATCTTGAGTGGGTTACTGGGGTCAAAGAAAAGCCCAATTTTTTAAATACTTTTTTCAGCTCTCTGTATACAAAGGAGCATGGGGGAGCTCAAGCCCATAATGGGGGTGGTAGTGACACAACCCCAAATAATCCACTATGGCTCAAAAGGGATATGGTCCAGAAATATTTTGACAAAATAAAGGTGGATAAAGCACCTGGACCAGATGGCATCCACCCACGGATCCTAAAAGAATTGAGTTCTGTAATTTCAAAGCCATTATATCTAATTTTTAGGGACTCATTAATGAAGGGAATAGTACCACTGGATTGGCATAGGGCCAATGTGGTGCCTATATTTAAAAAGGAGACAAAGTCTTTACCAAGTAACTATAGACCTGTTAGTTTAACTTCTATAGTCGGGAAGATACTGGAGAGTTTAATAAAAGACCACATAGACGAGTTCTTGCTGGAAAAAAATATTTTAAGCAACAGACAGCATGGATTCATGAAAGACAGAAGTTGTCAAATAAACCTGATTTCTTTTTATGAGGAGGTAAGCAAAATCTTGGACAGAGTGGTGGCTATGGATGTGGTATACTTGGATTTTGCAAAAGCGTTCGATATAGTTCCCCACACACAGCTCATGTGTACGGTAAAGTCTACAGGCTTGGAAATATCAGTTTGTAAATGGATAAAAAACTGGCTAAAAGGCACAATTCGGAGAGTAGTGGTTAATGATTTTTACTCTGAATGGTCTAAAGTTATCAGTGGTGTACCCCAAGGTTCAGTGCTGGGACCCTTATTTTTTAATATCTTTATAAATGATATAGGGTCTGGGATTAAAAGTAACAGTTCTGTCTTTGCAGATGACACAAAGCTATGCAGTGGAATAACATCCTTGCAGGATGTCTCCAATTTACAAGCCAACCTCAATGCACTGACTAATTGGGCGACTATGTGGCAGATGAGGTTTAATATACATACTAGGGGGAGTACAACTGCAGGAATCAGTGGTGGAGGAGAATCTGGGGGCTTTGGTAGATCATAAGCTCAATAATAGCATGCAATGCCAAGCTGCAGTTTCCAAAGCAAGCAAAGTCCTTTCTTGTATTAAGAGCGGTACGGACTCAACAGAGAGAGATATCATTTTGCCCCTGTACAAATCATTAGTAAGACCTCATCTGGAATATGCAGTTCAGTTTTGGGCACCAGTTCTCAAAAAGGATATCGGGGAACTGGAGAAAGTGTAGAGAAAGGCAACCAAACTGATAAGAGGCATGGAGGAGCTCAGCTATGAGGAAAGATTAGAGGAACTGAATTTATTCACTCTTGAAAAGAGACGATTAAGGGGGGATATGATCACCATGTATAAATATATAAGGGGTCCATATAGTGAACTTGGTGTTGAGTTATTCACTTTACGGTTAACACTGAGGACAAGGGGGCACTCTTTACATCTAGAGGAAAAGAGATTTCATCTCCAAATACGGAAAGGTTTCTTTACAGTAAGAGCTGTAAAAATGTGGAATACACTCCCTTCAGAGATGGTTCTGGTTAGCTTAGTAGATTGCTTTAAGAAAAGCCTGGATTCTTTCCTAAATGTACATAATATAGCTGGGTACTAACATTTATAGGTAAAGTTGATCAAGGAAAATCCGATTGCCTCTCTGGGATCAGGAAGGAATTTTTTCCCCTGCTGTAGCAAATTGGATCCTGCTTTTCTGGGGGTCTTTTCACCTTCCTCTGGATCAACTGTGGGTATAGGATTGTGTATATGGGATTGTATGATATTTTTTATTTTTTTAATTTATTTATTTTTATGGCTGAACTAGATGGTATTGTGTCTTTTTTCAACCCTACTAACTATGTAACTATGTAAGCTGTACACACACTACTTTACATTGTAGCAAAGTGTAATTTATTCAGTGTCGTCACATGAAAAGATAGAATAAAATATTTACAAAATGTGAGGGGTATACTCACTTTTGTAAGATACTGTGTATATATATATATATATATATATATATATATATATATATATATACACACACACATACAGTATATATATATATATATATATATATATATATATATATATATATATATATATATATATATATATACACACACATACACACACACAGTCTATACACACTGTATATTTACCACTAAATATGAATACAGAAGAAGGAATAAGATAATGCATCGCCGAGGAAATGTTAATGTTCTACTCTGTCTTGTTTGCTCCTACACTACACATTGACAATGAAGATAGCTATATGGCCAGCTATAGCTACTGAGTCTTCACATTCTTTTTTTCATTTGATAGTGGAGTAAAGTAGGTACCTTATCTTGCCATTGCATATGTATGTATATATATATATATATATATATATATATATATATATATATACAGTATATATATATATACAGTATATATATATATATATATATATATATATATATATATATATATATATATAAAATTGATTTAGATACTTACACCCTTTCACCCACTGAAAAGGCACACCCATAGGAACAAATGGGGCTTGGATAAGAGAGAACCTAACAGGGGACTCTTTCGCTGCAAAGGCTGTGTTGCACAGGCAGTGGAAGGCTGTGGAAGTGCACAGTGAAGATTGCTGGAACAGGAAGTAGTGTAAGTATATTATTATTGTTAATGTAGCGCTACCTCTGGAAGAGCTGCTTGGTTTGATTGGTCCTTTGTTCTGCTATGACTTTCAGGCCCCATCAACACACCTGGTTATGGGTGACTCACACCCGTATAATTTAAGTGGTAATATTCTGCTGTTCTGTGATAGTGCACAGAAAATAGACCACGAGCAACTTGAGAATTAATAGAATGAATGTATTATGAAAGGGTAAGCAAATTAAATGCATAGAAAACTAAATATAAAATCAAAATACGTTAGATTAACTGTTGAGCATGTTAGCCTCACCTACAGCCATTCATTTATATCACAATAAGGCTAAGCCCCATTACACTAGTTCACGCAGTATCAGTAAGAATAGCATTAACTGTGAAAGCATAAATGGCATAAAAGAAACTGTAATTTTTAGTAGTAGCTAATCAGATACCATTCCTGGGTGCACTCTATGCATACAGCTTTTTAGTGGGTGGGTGTCCGCGTTCTTAAAAAAGGGGTACCCCTGGAAGTCACTGCAAAGTACCTGCGCCTAATTGTCCGTGTTGGGGCCCTTCTGTAGATGGTGCACATGTATCTGTCCCTTTAAGACTGTACACAAGGGATTACGGATGGGCTACTAAGTAAGGGGCAGTCTCAGTTCGCATTAACTGTGGGCAACAAGGGGTTAAACTTTGTAGTTCAAATAAACCACTAACAATATGCAACAGATGAGATCCAGTATGCTTGGCGATCAGTTGTCCCAGAAGTCCCAGTCCTCACAATCAGTTCCTCACAAGGCTCAGTTTCTCACTGGTGTATCAACAGGTCTCTCCAGCTTTGGTTCCATGAAACAGCGGCTCTCCCTGTAGCTCAGTCTCTTGCTCTGGTCCTCATGAGCTCTGTTCTCTGGCTCTGGCTGACACAGCCTGGATACCCCACTCTCTACAGGCTCTGTTCTCACTCACGTAGTACACAGCCCTCAGCATCAGGTCTGCACTGTTCCATTCCCCGCTAATCTGCTCCAAGATCCTGTGGTTTGCTCACAAAAAAACTTCTCCCAGAGAATCCAGGTTTGGCAGCCCATGTATTGTACTGCACTTGTATTGTACTTCACTCTCAAAGGAAAAGGAACTACAAGTCCCAGTGTCCTTTGTGGGAAACATTATTCTCCTTTGCATTGGACCCTATCTTCTAGTGCAGGAGGAAGGAGGAGAGAAGCAGGAGCAAGCAGGGGAATGGATGAGTCCCCTTTCCCCTCAGCGAGTATTACCTCCACTGCAGACACTCTAGAGGGGTGTGAGGGGCAGTGTCATGTACAGGGAGCGGCCTCTCGTATACCTCTGACTCAGGAACCCCTGGTAGAGCAGACAGGGGCTCGAAAGTACGAAGGGGCACAAGTGCCTGACTGGTAAGCTGATGTAGAGGGCTGGATACTGTAGATAGCAGGGAGGTGTATTGTAGTCCAGCAACAGGATAGAACAGCAGACTGGATGCGGCAGACAGCAGGGAGGTGTATTGTAGTCCAGCAACAGGATACAACAGCAGACTGGATGCGGCAGACAACAGGGAGGTGTATTGTAGTCCAGCAACAGGATGCAACAGCAGACTGGATAGTGAAGACAGGCCAGGTCAAACACAGGCGGGTAGATCAGGTACAGGAACGGTATCCAAAACAGTAGTCAAGTCCAAGCCGGGATCAGTGGCGGGCAGCAAGCAGGGAGGTCAGGAACAAGCCAAGTCAGATACGGATCAGGTAAATAGAGTAACGGATAGCAGGGGTCTCAGGAAACGCTGTAGACCAGACAGCAAGGCAGCAAGGCTTCAGCCCCCTTTAAATAGCGCATCTGGCACCAAGTGTTGTGCGCATGCGCGTCCGTGCGCCGCTATTTGTGCTTTTGCTCATGCGCCTATCGGCCCTTCTGCACACAGGTATTCTCCTGACACCCAGATTGCTGGGATGTCTGCTGGAATGCTTTTCCTGACAGGCAGTCATAGGATCAGACACAGCCTGCCGCACAGCCACGGGGGAACATGAGAGAGCAGGCACAAGCCCAGCCCACTCAGCAGTCACACACAGGAGAAAGAGAGGAAGACCACAGCATGCCTCCAGCCAGCAGGCACTCGACTACATAATACAGGATTTATATAGCGCCCAAAGTACAGTTGCAATAAAATTCAATACAAGAGGGATTACGGGGCCCTGTATGTTAGAAATTATAACCTAAAAGGAACAGTCAAGTGATACAGAAGGTCAAACTATGAGGGATGAGCTAAAGTAGAAAGTAAAAGTATTGTTTATTAGTTAGAGGCAAGATAGGCCTCTATGAAAAGATGGGTTTTCGTGGTGACTCTAATAAATAGATTGGCCATGCCCAAGTCTGCTGTCCCCCACATCCCGCCATGCCTATGTTCTAAATAACATGGCGCAATGGCGAGACATTCCACACCCGGTATGTTCTGCCAGATGTGACTTAACCTCCCGTGGCATGCCCCCCTGGACACCGGAACTGGAAGTGAAGTGCAAGGAAACATACGCACACTGCTGGACCTCTGGACCAAGGAAAGGGCAAGGCATGGGAGGGAATAAGACCACCCACCAGATACAAGGCACAATGTCCAATACAACAAGCAATACAATATATATTACCACCTAGCGGGCAAATATATACAGTAGCTCACAAAAGTGAGTACACCTGTCACATTTTTGTAAATATTTTATTATATCTTTTCATGTGACAACACTGAAGAAATGACACTTTGCTACAATGTAAAGTAGTGAGTGTACAGCTTGTATAACAGTGTAAATTTGCTGTCACCTCAAAATAAATCAACACACAGCCAATAATGTCTAAACCACTGGCAACAAAAGTGAGTACAACCCTAACTGAAAATGTACAAATTGGGCCCAAAATGTCAATATTTTGTGTTGCCACCATTATTTTCCAGCACTGCCTTAACCTTCTTGAGCATGGAGTTCACCAGAGCTTCACAGGTTGCCACTGGAGTCCTCTTACACCCCTAAATGAAAATGTCCAAATTGGGCCTAATTAGCCATTTTCCTTCCCCAGTGTCATGTGACTCGTTAGTGTTACAAGGTCTCAGGTGTGAATGGGGAGTAGGTGTGTTAAATTTCCATCAAAAGGTATAATAAAGTATTTACAAAAATGTGAGGGGTGTACTCACTTTTGTGAGATACTGTATATAAAAGTCTTACACTATACATTTTTTAAAAATATATTTGCTTTTACATAATTAACAATTTTACAAAAAATAACAAATATTTACAATACAGACACCTACAGTGCATTGAAAAAGTATTCACACCCCTTGAAATTTTCCACATTTTGTCATGTTACAACCAAAAACATATATATATATTTTATTGGGATTTTATGTGATAGATCAACACAAAGTGGCACATAATTGTGAAGTGGAAGGTAAATGATAAATGGTTTTCTAAATTTGTTACAAATAAATATGTGAAAAGTGTGGCGTACATTTGTATTCAGCCCCCCCAAGTCAATACTTTGTAGAACCACCTTTAGCTGCGCTTACAGCTGAAAGTTTCTACCAGCTTTGCACATCTAGAGAGTGACATTTTTGCCCATTCTTCTTTGCAAAATAGCTCAAGCTGTCAGATTGGATGGAGAGCGTCTGTGAACAGCAATTTTCAAGTCTTGCCACAGATTCTCTATTGGATTTAGGTCTGGACTTTGACTGGGCCATTCTAACAAATGAATATGCTTTGATCTAAACCATTCCATTGTAGCTCTGGCTGTATGTTTAGGGTTGTTGTCCTGCTGGAAGGTGAACCTCTGCCCCGGCCTCAGGTCTTTTGGAGACTAACAGGTTTTCTTCTAAAATGGCCCTGTATTTGACTTTTATTTATCCTAAATATCCATTGAGGAAGATATGAAACCCTTGTGCATATACTACTGAAGATATGTAAATGATTATCTGATATCGGATCCTATGTATGACACCTGCCATGTTTGTACTGTCTTGTTGTTTAATAAAAAACCTTTTCTGTTAAAAAAAAATTGCCCTGTATTTGGCTCCATCCATCTTCCCATCAACTCTGACCAGATTCCCTGTCTCTGCTGAAGTAAAGCATCCCCACAACATGATGCTGCCACCACCATGTTTCACAGTGGGAATGGTGTGTTCAAGGTGATGTGCAGTGTTAGTTTTACATCACACATAGCGTTTTGCTTTTAGGCCAAAAAGTAAAATTTTGGTTATATCTGACCAGAGCACCTTCTTCCACATGTTTGTTGTGTCCCCCACATGGCTTCTCCCAAACTGCAAAGGGACTTCTTATGGCTTTCCTTTATCCCGACCGCCTCATGCAGATATACTGCGGCAGAAGGACATGTACAGGCAGATTAACATACCTGTACGTGGCCCTTTAAGAGGCAGCTTGCCGGGAGCTCTGTGACTGTAATTGCGGGTCCCGCGGACTCGATGTCCGCGGGGATACCCACAATCAGCTCACGGTAAAGAAGAACGGGGAGGTGCTAATGTAAGCAAGCATCTCCCTGTTCTGCCTAATGACACTGTCACTGATCACAGCTTCCTGTGATCGGGAGCGGTGATCAGTGTAGTGTCACACATAGCCCCTCCCCCCCACAGTTAGAATCACTCCCTAGGACACACTTACCCCTACAGCGCCACCTAGTGGTTAACCCCTTCACTGCCAGTCACATTTACACAGTAAATGCATTACTAGTCAATGCATTTTTAATCGCACTGATCGCTGTATGAATGTGAATGGTCTCAAAATCGTGCCGAAAGTGTCCGATGTGTCCACCATAATGTCGCAGTCATGATTGCCACCATTACTAGAAAAAAAAAAAATATCAATAAAAATGCCATAAAACTATCCCCTATTTTGTAGACGCTATAACTTTTGCGCAAACCAAACAATAAACACTTATTGCGATTTTTTTTAACAAAAAATATGTAGAAGAATACGTATCGGCCTAATCTGAGGAAAAAAAATGTTTTTTTATATATTTTTTGGGGATATTTATTATAGCAAAAAGTAAAAAATAATGAGTTTTTTCAAAATTGTTGCTATTTTTTTGTTTATAGTGCAAAAAATAAAAAACGCAGAGGTGATCAAATACCACCAAAAGAAAGCTCTATTTGTGGGGAAAAAAAGGATTTCAATTATGTTTGGGAGCCACATCGCACGACCACGTAATTGTCAGTTAAAGAGTTAAAGTGACGCAGTGCCGAATCGCAAAAAGTGCTCTGGTCTTTGGCCAGCCAAATGGCCTGGGGCTTAAATGGTTAACAATGGCTTTATTCTTGCCACTTTTCCGTAAAGGCCAGATTTGTGGAGTGTATGACTAATAGCTGTCCTGTGGACAGATTCTCCCACCTGAGCTGCAGATATCCTCCAGAGTTACCATGGGACCCTTGGCTTCTTCTCTGATTGGCCATGTCTTGGTAGGTTTGCAGTTGTGTCATACTCTTTCCTTTTTTGAATGATGGATTGAACAGTGCTCCGTGAGATGGTCAAAGCTTGGGATATATTTTTATAACCTAACCCTGCTTTAAACTTATCCATAACTTTATCCCTGACCTGTCTGGTTTGTTCCTTGGCCTTCATGATGCTGTTTGTTCACTAAAGATCTCTAACAAACCTCCGAGGGCTTTACAGAACAGCTGTATTTATACTGAAATTAAATTACACACAGGTGAACTCTATTTACTAATTAGGTGACTTCTGAAGGCAATTGGTTCCACTAGATTTTCGTTAGGGGATTCAGAGTAAAGGGGGCTGAATACAAATGCACGCCACACTTTTAAGACATTTTTATGTAAAAAGAAATTGAAAAATAATGTTCCTTCCACTCCACAATTATGTGCCACTTTGTGTTGGTCTATCACATAAAATCCCAATAAAACGGAAAATTTATATCAAATACTTACCGTAATTTTCCTTTCCTGATGGACTCCATGGCAGCATACGTATGGGTTAATCCCGCCTCTCATACCTCATAGGACCCCACTCCCATAAATCTTTGCTTCCAGCCATAGACCGTGTTCCGTAACATAGCCTACTCCAGCAAAATGGGAGGGAACTCCTGCTGCCATGGAGTCCATCAGGAAAGGAAAATTACGGTAAGTATTTGATATAAATTTTCCGTTTTCCTGACAGACTCCATGGCAGCATACGTATGGGAAATGACTAGCCATACACTCCCGGGTGGGAAATTGCTGGTTTAAAGAAAAAAGGTTTATTTGGCACCGTCAACAGACAAGACATGCAAACCAAAATTAACCGAAGACAAAGAGGCCGGTTCTACACAATAGTGTGTCATAAAGGTGTTGATCGACGACCAAGAGGCCGCCTTGCAGATTACTTCCGGGGACACATGACGGGAAGCTGCCCATGATGTAGAAACGCTCCTAGTAGAATGGGCGGTCACCGCTTCTGGAGGAGCCAGACCCTTGGCTGCATAAGCTCCTTGTATAGCCTGAACGATCCAAGCTGCAATGACTCTGGAGGAAGCACGTAAACCCTTGTTCTTTCCTTGAAAATAAACGAACAAATGATCAGATCTTCGGAAAGAGGCAGTGACTTCAAGGTATTGCCTTAAAACTTCTCCCACATCCAAAGGGTGAATGCTAGAGTCCTCTGTTGTCCGGAAAATTGGAAGAACAATCTCCTGATTCTCATGAAAAACCGATGTCACCTTAGGATTTGATCCGAGCATAGGAATCAGGACCACCCGGTCAGGGAAGAAGGTTAGGAATGGTTCTTTACATCCTAGAGAACTGATCTCGGAGACCCTTTTGGCTGATGTTATAGCCACTAGAAATACAGCTTTGAGGGAGAGATCTTTAATAGCTGCTTGATCCACACATATTTCCTTTTCAGAAAAGAAATTTAGTACAAGGGGAAGATCCCACTTAGAAAACCTTGGCTTTCTTTGAGGCCTGAGTCTTATCGCTCCTCTGAAAAATTGCCTTGTAAGGGGATGCCTGGCCCAGGATATACCTGTGAAGGCAGAGATTGCGGAAACCTGAACCCGAAGAGAGCTTACTGATAAGGATAGATCCAGGCCTGTTTGTAAGAAACCAAGAATATCCTGAATCCTAGGGTCAGTACAGGAACCATCAGTGGTGGAGACGTAATCCGCAAATTTCGACCAAATTCTTTGGTAAACTCTATTGGTACCTGGTCTCCTGGCATTCAGTAGAGTCGAAATAGCCGCACTTGGACATCCTAGGGCTTCCAACCTTCCCCTCTCAAGAACCAAGCCGTCAGATGGAGCTGGGACGGACATGGGTGAAGAGATGTTCCTTGTAATAGGAGATCTGATCTGGATGGGAGAGGAATTGGATTCCGGTAGCTGAGTTGTAGTAAGAGGGGGAACCACGGTCTGTTGGGCCAATATGGAACAACTGCCACTATTTCGACCTCTTCCCACCTGAGCCTCGATAGGAAGCGAAGAATGACCGGAACTGGTGGAAAGGCATAAGCCCTGTGGAATCTCCACTGGTCCGTCAGAGCATCCACTCCGAAAGCCTGGGGACAACGACATCTCGTGTAGTACTTCTCCAATTTGTGGTTGCAAGGAGACGCAAACAGGTCCACTTCTGGTGACACTCCCAGAGACAGGATCCAATTGAAAACTTCCGTGTGGAGAGACCACTCGTTGTTGTCCAGGGCAAACCTCGAGAGGAAGTCCGCCTGGACATTTTGGACTCCTGGAAGATAGACAGCTGTCAGATTTGATAGGTTCGTCTGGGCCAAAGACATGATAGGACTCACTTCCTTCAGAAGGGAGAGACTGCGTGTGCCCCCTTGTCTCTTGATATAAGACACCGCTGTCGTGTTGTCTAGCCTCAGGAGGACTGAGGCCCCTGATGTTAAGTGGAGAAAGGCTCGTAGAGCACAGAGGGCAGCTCGGAGTTCCAGGACATTTGAAACTACGCCCCGGGATGGGAAATCCCACTGACCCTGGGCTATCTCCGTCAGACAGAGAGCGCCCCAGCCTCTGCTGCTGGCATCCGTTGTCACCGTGATCCAGGAAAAGGGTGCTATGGAATGGCAATTGAGGAGATTCCTCCGCTGCAGCCACCAGGGGAGACTCTCCCGCATGGACGGGGTTATCCGAACCAGATGGTCTCGAGAACCCAGATCCCACTGTTGTAGAAAACCCTTCTGAAAAGGGCGCATCCTCCATTGAGCCCATTTCACCATGGGGGCTGTTGCTACCATGGTGCCGATTATCCTGAGACACTGAGAGGCTCTGAGCAGGGGAGATGACATTGCCAGGTGAATTCTGTCCCGAATCAAAGGGATTTTCTCCAGAGGCAGAGAGATGGTGCTCTTCAACGTGTTGAACTGGGCTCCGAGGAATATCAGAGACTGTGTCGGATCTAGATGACTTTTTTCCCTGTTCAACAGCCAACCGAACTCTGTCAGAGTAGAAATGACTTGATCTCGGTGTGACACTAGTTGATCCCTGTCCTGCGAAAGCAAGAGTAGGTCGTCCAGGTAGTGGTGTAAACGGATACCCTTGACCCTGATTAATGCCACGACAGCCAGTAAGAGCTTCGAAAACACTCGAGGCGATGTTGTAAGCCCGAATGGGAGACATGTAAATTGGAGGTGTCTCTGATCCACTGCAAAACGTAGGTACTTCTGGAAGTCTCTCGCAATCGGTACGTGAAAGTAGGCATCTTTCAGGTCTATGGAGACTAGCCAATCGCCTGGCTGTATTATCTGACGAATTGTTAGCAGTGTCTCCATCTTGAATTTTTCCTTCTTGATGAAGGAGTTCAGGTATGTCAGGTCGATGACTGGCCTCCAGGAACCGCTCTTTTTGAGGACCATGAAAAGGGGGGAATACACCCCTTGAAATTTCTCTTCCGAGGGCACCGGGACGGCAGCCCCTTGAGCTATCAGAGAATCCGTGTATGATAGAAGAATTTGTTTCTTTTCTTCTTGGTGAGGAAGGATTGTGGGGACAAACAAGTGTAAGGGTGGACTGCAGAACACCCATGAATGGCCTGATGAGACTGTCTTGACCGTCCACTAGTCCCTGATCGAGGCTGCCCAGACGTGCTGAAAAAGGAGTAACCGCGCCCCGACTTGCTCCGCCTGGACAGGCTTCATATCAAAAGGACTTAGAAGCCTCCCGTCCACCAGAAGAGGATGTCTTTGAGGACTTCTGACCAGAAGGTTGATTTCTCTTCCAGTTTCTCCTGAAATCACGGCCCGGTCTATAGCGGCGGGCATCTCTAGCGCGTTCTTGGTCTTGCCTGGGTTGAGGTCTCCTCTGCCCCAAAAGGCGACGATCTTGGGGTAAGAACCCTGACTTACCCCCTGTGGCACGGGTAATGGCGGAATCAAGTTTGTTCCCAAAGAGGGAGGAACCCTCAAAGGGAATTCTACACCAGGCCTGTTTAGAGGCAGGATCCGCAACCCATGGGCGCAGCCACAAAGCGCGCTTGGCTGTGACTGAGGAAAGCATGACCCGTGCCACTAAGCGGATAATATCCAGGGATGCTTCCCCTAAGAAGACTGACGCCAGTTTTAGTTCATGGATTGGTGAACTCTTGACCAAATCTTCAGACACACTTGCTAATGCCGCATCCACATCATCTGACCAGGATTCCATAGCTTTCGACAGAGCTGCGAGAGCCAAGGCTGGTTTACAAGCCATACCTGCCGTAATATAGATGCGTTTAAGATCAGTATCGATCTTCCTTTCCAGACCATCCTTAAATGAAACGGTATCCTCTAGAGGGAGGGTGACATGCCTCACCAGCCTCATCAAAGCAGCATCAATGAGCGGAGCTGACTCCAGATGCTTTACCTCTTCGTTCTTAAACGGATACATCTTGGCCACTTTGGAGATTAGTGAGTTCTTCCTCTCAACTTTACTCCACTCATCTGAAATGATTTCGCCAAGCTCTCCCAGGAAGGGGAAATTTGGTTGATCCTTTTTGAGATGCTTAAAGTATTTCCTCTGTTTAGAGGGTGCTTCTACTGGTTCTTCCCATCTCAATGCGTCTTTAACCGCCTTGACCAACCGTGGCACTAGGGAGAAATCAAAGCCTGCGCCAGGATCTTTCAGATCAGCCTCGCTTTCCGAGGATCCGCTTAAGGAGGGACTGCGTCTAGAGGGACCAGGAGTCCCAAGGTCGACTCCACCAGGAGCTAGCACTGGAGCAGAAGGAGAGATCGCTGAACGATTGGGATCCGTTCTGATCAGGGATTCCTGAACCACTCTTCGGACCATAGCTTCCACCTGCTGGTCCCCAGCTCCTCTTTCTTTTGCAGCTCGGGCATAACATAGCTCACAGAGGGATTTCCCTTCTGGGACCTGAGCTTTACATCCCCAGCAAGCCCTTTTATCAGAGCGGCTAGAATGGCGGTGAGAGTGACGCCCAGATGTGGACTTGGGCTCTTCACTATGGCGCCTAGAAGCTGATCTAGAACGCCTTGAACTTGATGATTGTTTCTGATGATGCGATCTGGAACGATCGGTATCTTCACGTGCTGAGGGTCTATGTTCAGACCTAGGAGTGCTGTGGAAAAAAGGAAATAAACAGAATCCAGAAAGAAACAAACCCAAAACAATCAAGCAGAAGGAATAAACAATTCCTACCTGCAGCGCAAGGGTTGGCCACTGGGGGGCGGTGACACGTCCATAGCAGAAAAAAACAGGTATCTGAAATGAACAATTCCTTGTCAAACACAGGGATCAGAGAGAAAGAAAGGGGCTTGGACAGCCAGCAGCGAAGTCTCCTACCTTGCCAGGGAATAAGCACTGCACCGGGAAGCCGCCGTATACACCCGCAGACAACCGCAGACAACCCAAGTAATAGCTGTATTCTGACAGCTATTTAAACTTGGCGCCGCCGATGACGTCACCGCGCCCCCCAGCGTCGAAAAACGGGGCTCGCGCGCATGCGCGGCCGCCGCCATTTTCCCGGGACTGCGCATGTGCGAACCAAGCCTCACTCCCAGACGAGGATCGCACTGTGCAGGGACCCGGAAGACGCGGCGGAATGGGACGCAGATGCGTTCCAGCCGCCATAGAGGCCAGAAAAGATACAGGAACGAACAAACACACAAAAACAGCTGCCATATATGAATGAATAATGCAATATACGATACCACCGCACGATCCTGGTCCAGTCTGATTTAGGGACGATCATCCACTGCACGGCCGGGCATCCATAAGGGGGAGGCCTCCTGCTAATAGCAAGGACGTTTGGCCAGTTGCCGCTTGCCTGCCAATGGCAAGGCTAGTAAGCTCTTCATGGCATCGCAAATCTGCCCGTATCCACCCTGCTAATAGCTGGGACTGCTGGACTCCAGAACCGCCATCAGAACCACCGTGCAACCAGAACCGGACCGCAGAAAACTTCATAAGGTAAGATACACCTTGGTCCTAGGAGGAGGACAAAAAAGGAACACGGTCTATGGCTGGAAGCAAAGATTTATGGGAGTGGGGTCCTATGAGGTATGAGAGGCGGGATTAACCCATACGTATGCTGCCATGGAGTCTGTCAGGAAAATACATTTACGTTTTTGGTTGTAAGATGACAAAATGTGGAACATTTTAAGGGGTATGAATACTTTTTCAAGGCACTGTATAATCCCTAACAAGAGAAAGTGAGGTGTCTGCGAAAAGCTTTGTATCATTACACCAATTTGGAGCAACGCGTATGCACCAACGACATATAAGTGGTAACTATCACTTGGGGATTTGTCTATGTAACAATGTTTTCATTGTATAATAAAGATGTTGGTGGTTTGAACAATTTATCTTTGTATGTTTGCCTTGTGGAGCATTTAAAGTCCCTATAAGTCTCCTTTCTTTCCCCATATGTTAGGGGATTGGAGAAAGTGCTTTTTATACTTTAGAGTTGTAAGTGACACTGAAGGTGCAGTCAGATAGGTAAGCAGAGAACCAGCAAAGTCACAGAGGCCAAGGTAATTAAAATTTTTGAGCAAGAAGGGGTGGTCAACTGTATCAAATGCAGTGAAGGTCTAAGAGCCCATTCACACAGGGACGACTTGTCAGGCGACCTAGTCGCCTGACAAGTCGCCTCCCGTTCTGTGCTATGGAACCGTTCTAAGGGGAGCGACGCAAGTCGCTCCAACTTAGAAAAAGGTTCCTGTACGACTTCGGGGGCGACTTGGGGCGACTTGCATAGACTTCTATACAGAAGTCGTTTTGCAAGTCGCCCGGGCAGTTGTTTGCAGGTCGCCTCGCTGAGGCGACCTGCAAGTCATGTTGCCCCTGTGTGAATGGGGTCTAAGAGTAAGGCCCCTATTTCACACCAGCAGACCGATTGTGTCCACCTGTCAGTTTTTCAGTTTAGACCTGCCATCATCTAATCCAATCGGATAGGCAGTTTACATCTGACCGCCCATAGAGGAGAGCAGGCTGTGTCTGTATCCGCTCTGCATAAGCAGAGCGGACACAAATGAGCGATCTGCCTGCTCAGCGGGGTTTAGGAAACAGGTCCCCCGTTGAGCTTCGGGCAGAGCCTGCCCCATGTGGAAGGGGCCTTAGAGTGATGACCATTCATTTTAGCAGTTAGTCATTAGTAAGTTATAGGAGAGCAGTTTCTGTGGAGAATTGTGGGTGAAATCCAGACTGAAAGAGGTCAAGAATGTTATCAGTGAGGTGATAGCTCAGGCAGTTTGGGGGTAAATGGAAGCAAAGAGATGGATCCTAGGTTGTCATGATTCGTGGGGTCTAGCAAGGGCTTTTTAATAATGGAGGTGACTAGTACATATTCTAGAGCAGGGGTCTCCAAACTTTCTAAACAAAACAAAGGGCCAATTTACTGTCCTTCAGACTTTAGGGGGGTCAGACTGTGGCCAGTCTGAATAGAAAAATTTCCAGGCATCAGTGGGAGTAAACAGTGCCCCATCTTTGATATTAGGGGGAGGAATAGTGTCCCAAGGGCCAGATAAAGGCATGTAAATGGCTGCATCTGGCGACCCCTGTTCTAAAGGGTTGACTGCCATCAGGGGTGTCAGGCATAAATTAAAGGACAATTGCATAAAAGGTATATTTGTTCTTAAAACAATATACAAAGGCATTGCTGATCTTCTTCTGAAAATACTAGGTGCCTGGCTGTCCTTGGCCTAAATACTTCCTCGATCACTAACCTAGAACAAGCATGAAGCAAATACCGTTATGCCGCGTACACACGGT
This sequence comes from Lithobates clamitans, assembly GCA_037952925.1. Classification (NCBI taxonomy): domain Eukaryota; kingdom Metazoa; phylum Chordata; class Amphibia; order Anura; family Ranidae; genus Lithobates; species Lithobates clamitans. Next base: position 1,576,214 of record JBBGZY010000021.1, read on the forward strand.
CGGACTTTTCGTCTACAAAAGTCCGACGGACGCCGACGGACAAAATACGGCTGACAATCCGATCGTGTGTGGGCTTCCCCAGACTTTCAGCGGACTTTTCCAGCCGCAAATCTGACGGACTTTAGATTTGAAACATGCTTCAAATCTTTACGTCGTAACTACGCCGGACCCAGAAATCCGCTCGTCTGTGTGCTAGTCCGACGGACAAAAACCCACGCTAGGGCAGCTATTGGCTACTGGCTATGAACTTCCTTATTTTAGTTCGGTGTACGTCATCACATACGAATCTGTCGGACTTTTGTGTGATCGTATGTAGGCAAGTCCGTTCGTTAGAAAGTCTGCCGCAAGTCCGTCAAAAGTCCGTTGAAAGTCTGTCGGACAGGCTGTCGGACTTTTGTAGCCGAAAAGTCCGACCGTGTGTACGTGGCATTAGAGGGAATTCAGGACACCTTATTTAATGATTTATTCTGAGTAAATCAAAATTTACTGAAGCCATTGGTTTAGCATGACAGAAAGGGAACTAAAATTTTTTCAGTTAAACTGATAACCTACATATTTTTTTCTGCATAAGTTTTCTTTGTTTTCATTCACTTTCTGTCTTTTTTTTTTTTGTCTGGAATGAAAGCAAGTTTTTATGGCTCAGCGAGGGTGACTAAGTTATTGATACTGAAGAAAGAAAAGCATTAAGGAGGAAACATGTGTGAAAAAAAAAAGGTCTCAAGAGAAGAGAAAAGGGGAAATCAACTTTAAAGAAAGGCAGGAAAGTGTAAAACAAAACACACTGATAAACTTAAAGAAAATGAGGTGACTCAGGAAGGAAGCCCAGCAGAGCACAAGAAGGGACACTGAATGCCCAGTCACAACAGAAAAGGAGAAGGAAAGTGAGAGTGAAGCGCGTCACACGCAATGCTTCACTAACTTAAATGCTGCAGGGAAAAGTCAATGCTTTTGCTGCTGGTAGTAATCAAAACTGAATAACATTTACCACACTATTGGCTTTTCTCGAATACAGTGCCATTACTGTCCCCACCCTCATTGCTCAACTATAGTTGTCTGCAAATGGCCATTGTGTCCCCATTCTAAATGGAACTATTTAACACTGAAGTCTTTAAAGAAAATCAAGCAGGATATCTGTATCATGGCATACTAGCAATTTACTAGAGCTAGTAGCTCCTCCTGTTGTATGGCTTTCAACAGTAGTACTTTCATTTACATATAAGTAGGGGTTTCCATTTTATTTGAAAGAAGCACCCAGGGTTCCACCATCAACATGTCTATGAGGACACTGTCTTTGCATTCATTAGCCCCAGTTCACAAAGGCCTAATCCATGTGGTATTTTCATCTCTGTGCAATATTTGGTGAAAATTTTTAATCAACTAAGGCCAGCCATACACGGTTCAAAATCGTTGTTGGGCAGGCTGCATGTACCAAGTTGATTGATAAATCAATTTGGGTACAACCTGCCTATCGGGCTCTCTTGCGATTATCACTAGGGGCTGATATAGCCACTAGCGAGAATCACTGTCTTCTCCAGGCGGGGGTGGCTTCCCCTGCCTGCCCCTTTCCTCCCCCCGCCAATTGCTCGGCAGGAGGGATTCCCCTGTCAACACTGTCTGCAACTTTGTCTTCCTGCAATCACTTGTATGCGAAATTCGCACCGTGTATGGTCTGCCTAAAGATGTATTCAGATAAATCTGCTGAAATGATTGCATGTGATACTATTGATCTTTGTAGTTTTCCCTATAAAAAAATCACAAAGATAATGGAGTATTTTTTGCTACTAAATCTATTTCTCAGCCCTCCTTGATAAGTTGTTTGAGGTGGTGATAAAATAATGATTCATGATACAAACTGAACATTTTGATGCAAACACTCTTATTAAATGAAATAATGATTATATGTAGAGCTACCCCCACAAGGCCTCTTTATTTTGAGTTTCCCCCACTTTTGCACAGCCAGGCAACATGCATTTTCAGCTCTCATTCAGAGACAAGGAAACAGTCCAGAACTTGTTTTTGTTGTTTTATTGGGGAAAACAACTTGGATGGGTTATAGGAATTATGGGATGCCCGACTTGACTTGAAGAACAACTTGTAGCAGATTCTCAACTTGCAGGAGTCCTAAGTCCCCTTTCTTGAAAATACCAGCCCACCTGGCTGCTTAGAGAAATGTCAAAAGCTTGCTTGATAATACATCCGTCAACTTTGACCCTTTCTGCTCTGGGGAACAAAGAAGTCCTCACACTGTCCCTGGAAATACTGCTGCCCAGAAGAGATGACTGTTCAGGCCTCATGCTGTACAGGTCCTTCTTTGAAAGCCAGGGTGTCTCCCAACCAAGACCATGGGAGATCCCCAAGTATTTCATCCTTTCTCCAGCCTGGAAGTAAAGCCCTCCTCGACCCGGGGTCCCCTCCCAAGATACACGACACAGCTTCATCTTTCAGCTGCCTGCCTGGAGGCAGAGCCCCCCCCCCCCTTCAACCCAGGGTCCCCTCTCAGGCCACAGCGCACAGCTTCCCTACTCCATCTTCCACTTCACTCCCCTCCTGGCCAGGCTCCACAATATTTAAGGGCTAATCCAGACACCCTGCATCTCCAAGCTTCTAGAACCAAAGGGATGTATCAGAGACCTGCCTTGTAGAGCTCTCCAGCCTGACCTAAAGTGACCTGACCCATTACTCACACAACTACCATTAACCACAAAAAACATTTACCTTCACCAGTTGCACACTAGAGGGTGCTACATATGTATAAACACATGCAGCTTTGTGAACTGATGCCTACCTATCCTGTGGTGGTCAAAAAGTTCCGTGGCACCAGAGCAGAAACCTTGCTTCTGCTAAAATCTGAAAATTCAGCATCTGGTAAAAACTGCAATAGTGTAAGAGTGGTCTCAAGTATTGATCAAGCTATCAGTTAAATCTTTTTTATAAGTAAAAAATATTATTAACACACATTGCATACAATTTATTAAGCATTTAAGATACACACATGTTCATAAAAGCACACTTTACAACTGCATTATATATATTATATAACATGAATAGAGTTACATGAACGTAGAATCTCTGTCTTTTTTAAGAGGTTAATTCGCGCAGGTCTGCTGTGTTAACATACAATGCGGTATTTATTTTGAATGTACCACAACGTAAGTTTTAACAGGCATGTAGCATTATTTTCAGCACAGCACACCACAAAGCACAGATATTTCACATCTGTGTGCTGTGGAGCTCTCAATCAATCCTGCAGCGCTGTGCACCCGCCAGGTGCACTAGGAAGCCATTCTAAATTAATGTCACTGCAACACACACCAGTTCAATTACTAAAACTGGAGGATGCAAAATCTGGTGCAGCTCTGCATGGTAGCCAATCAGCTTCTAACTTCAGGCTGTTCAGTTAAGCTTTGACAACAAAACCTGAAAGCTGATTGGTTTCTATGCAGAGCTGCACCAGATTTTGCATTCTCCAGTTTTAGTAAATCAAACCCGCTGCACTTCATTACTGTATCGTAGGCGGTAACACACAGTAAAACACGTGTTCTACTGTGCTTTAGCACAGCAAAATAGCGTGTATAAAGCCATGGTGTTTTGGAAAGCATAAGGAGATTTCACTTCTAGTCCCTGTAACTACTGAGGGATACAGAGAGCAGAAAACTGACAGCAATGTACACCTTTAGGCTGGCCATAGATTGTAAAATTTTCCTTTAGCTTTACCTTCAACTATGTAGTGCAAGGGCCTGCCTGATTGCATACAATTTGAAAGTGTTTAGGTTTGATCTCATATTATATGGTTTTGGTAAATCTAAAGGAAAATTGTACAAGAAATTTGCATAATGAATGGTCATTCTATAGGCTGCAGATGCATTTTTTAGCCTTCATTACTGGAGGGAATATCTAAATTCACTTTACTAGCATGCTTAAAATTCACCCCTAGGCATGGAGATTTGTAGTACATTGGTGTAAATCTTTCCGCTAATCCTAGATACACTAATTGTTTTAAATATGTGTTCTTAAGTCTGCTATATGCAATGGCAAGATAAGGTACCTACTTTACTCCACTATCAAATGATCCTTAAACCTGGACCTTGGCAAGCCCCAGGGGGATGTTAAATAATTACAACTGTGTTATTCAGGATTAAAAAGTCAGCTAGTTTTAAAAAAGAATGCGAAGACTCAGTAGCTATAGCAGGCCAAATACCTATCTTCAATGTCGATGTTATTGACTCTAGCATCACTACTAGCAATGAACACCAGGCAGTGTAGGAGCAAACAAGAGAGAGTAGAACATTAACATTTCTTCAGCAAATGATTACACTTTTCTACAATGTAAAGTAGTGAGTGTACAGCTTGTATAACAGTGTAAATTTGCTGTCCCCTCAAAATAACTCAACACACAGCCATTAATGTCTAAACTGCTGGCAACAAAAGTGAGTACACCCCTAAGTGAAAATGTCCTAATTGGGCCCAAAGTGTCAATATTTTGTGTGGCCACCATTATTTTAAAGCACTGCCTTAACCCTCTTGGGCATGGAGTCCACCAGAGCTTTACAGGTTGCCACTGGAAGTCCTCCTCCACGACGACATCACAGAGCTGGTGGTCGTTAGAGACCGTGCGCTCCTCCCCCTTCCGTTTGAAGATGCCCCACAGATGCTCAATAGGGTTTAGGTCTGGAGATATGCTTGGCCAGTCCATCACCTTTACCCTCAGCTTTTTAGCAAGGCAGTGGTCATCTGTGTTTGGGGTCGCTATTATATTGGAATACTGCCCTGCGGCCCAGTTTCCAAAGGGAGGGGAACATGCTCTGCTTCAGTATGTCACAGTACATGTTGGCATTCATGGTTCCCTCAATGAACTGTAGCTCCCCAGTGGCGGCAGCACTCTTGCAGCCCCAGACCATGACACTCCCACCACCATGCTTGACTGTAGGCAAGACACACCTGTCTTTGAACTCCTCACCCGATCGTTGCCACATACGCTTGACACCATCTGAACCACATAAGTTTATCTTGGTCTCATCAGACCACAGGACAAGGTTCCAGTAATCCATGTCCTTAGTCTGCATGTCTTCAGCAAACGGTTTGCGGGCTTTCTTGTGCATCATCTTTAGAAGAGGCTTCCTTCTGGGACAACAGTCATGCAGACCAATTTGATGCAGTGTGCGGTGTATAAACTGAGCACTGACAGGCTGACCCCCCACCCCTTCAACCTCTGCAGCAATGCTGGCAGCACTCATACGTCTATTTCCCAAAGACAACCTCTGGATATGACGCTGAGCACTGGCACTCAGCTTCTTTGGTCGACCATGGCGAGGCCTGTTGTGGGTAGAACCTGTCCTGTTAAACTGCTGTATGGTCTTGGCCACCGTGCTGCAGTTCAGTTTCAGGGTCTTGGCTATCCTCTTATAGCCTAGTGTATATATATATATATATATATATATACCGTATATATGTTTATATTTGCATATTATGAGAAACACTATTTTAACCCTTGTTTGATGCATTGGAGCTGCCAATAAATATTCAAGCCAAATAAGGAAGTATGTGCTATTTGTGATTGCTTTTACGGTAGCTATAAAATAAATGAACAAGCCAATCTCTTACTCAGATGGCATAAAACATTTTGTTAACAGTGTACGCCTTCTAACAGAGTGATGTCCTTGTTTTTTGTGGCAGTGATACACAGGCCCCATAAAGTCATAATCAGGTGTTATTCTATTTGGAAGTTCCTTGCTTGGGTGGTAGAACGCTTCCAATTAAAGGCTTAAAGGAAATGCTACTGAAGACCTTAAAATACCCCAGGGCCATACAGAGGAGAAGCTCCAGGAAAGGAGATCAGTGAACGGGAAAGAGGGGGCAGTAAAACAAAAGAGGAAATCCTCTCTGACAAACACTCTAATGTGCAAGAGCAGGTAAAGTCTTCAGGACAGCTGACAGCCTTCCATCTTCTTTACCTTACATTCCTGAGCTGAAATGTGCCGCTTTCTTGTTTAGCAACAATTTAAATCTTTAAGGCCAAAATAAACTTTATTTTCTCAATGAAAAGCTGATCCCTTTGGGAATTCTGAGACTCCTCTTAAAGAACTTTAGAGTGAGGTGTGATAATTCAGAGGCAAACAAATACGTTCTGTTCTTTTTTTTTTTTTTTGTCTACATTCTTGGTAAATAGCTATAAATGGAGGAAAAGTGAAAGTGAGTCTATAGTTGCTTTTACAAAATTAATTATTTATTTTAGAGGACGCATTTTAATAAAATAATAGATAAATGATATAGAAATAAAAAATAAATAGATAGCTTTATTTAAAGCCCAATTGAACCCTTTTGATTTATTACTGTGATGAACTTAAGCCGCATATACAGAAATAACTATGCTGCTCTTTTACTTTTTAGCTGATAAGTTCTGAAGCAAATGTTAAAATACCAAGTGCTGACAGCATACAGGAGAGTTGGGCCACTGCTCTCACACAATGCAGTGGCCCAGCTCTCTAGCCATCTGATATGTCCAATTAACAGCACTGATGGAGCAAGAGCATTATTGCTTAGAGCAGTGTTCAGGCAGGCATGATGGGCTGCAGGAAAGCTGAGCCGTTGCACTGTGTGTAAGAACAGCAGTCCTACTTTCCTATGTACTGCCAACACAAAGTATTTTACCCTGACAGTAGCACTTAGCAGGTAAAAGTAAAATAATAGCAAATGTATTACTGTATATGAAGCCTTAGACCCCATACACACTATTAGATTTTTGGCAGACTTTTGTCTTCAGATTTACCAAAACCGTGTAGTGCAACGGCCTGCCTGATTGCATACAAATTGAAACTCTTAAGGTTTGACCATATTACAACACTTATATTATATGGTTTTGGTAAATCTGAAGACAAAAATCTGCAGAAAATCTAATAGTGTGTATGGGGCCTAACTCCATTAAAATGACATGCTGATAGGTTTATTAACTCCTGTCTAAATTGGCCCTAGTACAGTATGTGTACTTTATGCATGAATGTGAGTTAGGGACCTTAGATTGTAAGCTCTTTGTGGCCAGGGACTGATGTGAATGTACACTATATGTGTAAAGAGCTGCATAAACTGATAGCACTATATAAGTACTTGTAATAAATAAATTAAAAAAATACAGTTGTAAATGAAAAGGGTTGAATTGGGCATTAAAATCTGGTCAATAAAAAAAGATGTACCCATAATAACATAGAAAAATTTATGTGTAGAATATCAATTTTATATTTATGGAGTATTCTTGCCCTAAGACAACATGACGACGTACCGAGTAGCTGCTGATTTCTGTATGCCAGTTGTGAAATTTCAGTTTGTTTATTTGCTGGTAATACAATTGTAATGAGTAAAGTAACAGTAACAGTAATTTTCAAAGTAAGGAAAAATATGATTCAGACAGATATATTACCATTATTGAATAGAAGCTGCAACATAGTATTGTGGAACTAAACGTATGCTAAATTTCATAGAAATTATTCAGAAAAAGAGGAATACAGTCTTTCACCACATTCTCTTCTTTGATGTCATCTCACCCGAACATTGTCATACAAAATGCAAATCAGCCACAAACGTCATCTAACAACTAATTCCCATGTTCTGATTTCCAGAAGTCAGCACCACTCGCACTGGTGGCTCATTCTTTTTTCGAAAACAAAGTTCCGAAACTAAACAAGTAAGAAGTATTATTAGCTAAAAGTCTTAATGGTGCAGTTTACTAACTGCTGCTGAACTCGTGACCTACTTCTGCAGTTGACAAATTTCTGTTGTAGACATGCTATAAATTACCTGGTGATGCTTTGCATATTTTCTGATGTACTGCCAAGCAAAAGTGTCCTGCTTTTATATATAGTTATATTTGCAGCTTAAAATTTTGTTTGTAAGATAATGTCACAATAAGCATTACATTTGGTTTCATGGTACCAACAATATTAGTTTAAATATGAACAAAAGAATTTTAGATACAAGATAAAATGAACTGAGATCTATGCTATGAAAATGTCAAAATTCGTCAAGGGTGAAAGGTTGCATTGTAGGTATAAATATTTCTGCATTACTTTACTTATTTGTACAAAGTTAGCTGTGGAGTTTTTACTACCAGCCTCTGCTCGGCCAATAATTTGTCACCACAGCCAATTTTCAATTAACATTTGTTGAGTTGGGGCATTGCTTGCAGGGCCACCCACAGATGGAATTTTAGCCAATTCGGCAGGAATCTGCTGATATTCAAGTAGTCTATGATCAGCTTATTGCACAAACTTTCCAGGTAAGCCAACAGCCTTTTTTTTGCTCTGCTAAAACATAACCAATTTTGTTTTAATTCCTTATTTGATTCCGCATCTACTATTTTCCCTTACTCTGATGTTATGTGCAGATCCTAAAATAAATATAGACTTTAATCTTCCCTACATGTATTACTTCTCTGCTATGGCTGCTGTGAGCTGTACAGTGTACAAATGCCCATTTCAAAAAAGTTTGGGTGATTTGTAACAACTACTTATTTTGTCTGTATGTGCAAGGGTTCCTGATCACCAGAGGTAAGCAGTAAAATATGAAACCATAAGGAGCAGAGGACAAAGTTTTCAAGAAGAAAATTACAATGACAATATAAAGAATTCATAGCCAGGTACGCGACTTAAGCACCTGTCAGTAAAATTGCAGAAGAAAGGAGGAAACCCCAATAGAACGGCAATGTGTTTGGAGACAGGCTTATTTCACACCGTCAACCGTTCTTGGCTAAATATCTTCCTGTCTATGGCCCCGCTGATAACAATAATGTTAAAATTACCACATAGAGGTTCATTTACTAAAACTGGAGAGTGCAAAATCAGGTGCAGCTGTGCATGGTAACCAATCAGCTTATAACTTCAGCTTGTTCAATTAAGCTTTGACAAAAACCTGGAAGCTGATTGGTTTCTATGCAGAGCTGCACCAGGTTTTGCATTCCAGTTAAAGTAAATCAACCCTAATTTGTGTCCTAGAAAACACTAACAGTCAGCTATAATTTAGATTTCAGATACCACTGACATAGATCTATATTTTTATAATAAAGTTAATGAGGGCTGCCAAGATGGCACTTAAAGGCCACTAGGAGAGCTTCACTGATCTTGATTCTGCTTGGACAACAGCTAAAAAAAGGTTTCAGGTAAAATTCAGTTAAGGTAATGACTTACCTGAGAAATATATACATACATTTGATAGGACACCTAGGATAAAGCAAAAAGCACATGACTCAGTAAAAATGTAGCACTATAAATATGCATAAGAAACAACTGTATTTATGATGTTATAGAGTGGAACACGACCCAATGTGTGACAAATAACATGGGAAAATGGTGCATTTGCTCTTTAAGTGTACATCCCATGGTTTATTATCTAGTCTTACTTTGGTGACTGGATGCACCTATGAGATTGGATCTGAACTTTATAGTATTGCGAACACTCCAGCAGTGAACATAACAGTTAACAGTGATTCAGTTGGTTATCACAACATTGTTTGTTTTATAACGGCTTTATGCAAGTAGGTCATGTGCCTTGCACGTATCAGAGGTTTCAGAGCACTGACAGATTGGGTCACAATAGCAAATTGCTTTGGAAAAAAGCTATTTACTGACAAGAAAACATCCGCACACCCACTGAAAATGTCTTTGTGCTACTGTGTATATTTAGACTTTTCCTGAAATCTATTGATTGGCAGATATATGACAGTGGATGGCGGATGGAGAAACATCTGTGCCTGCCTGCATCACTGCCTGCTAGCATTCACCAATACAGTATATTCTCAAAAATGTTGCCAGCTTTGTTTTTTTTTGTTTGTTTTTTTTTTTTTTTTTTAGAATATATTGGAAAATCTATATGTACGATAGCAAGCACTTTTAAGGTGAAGTTTGCTTGAAGGTAAAAGATTGTCATTACCCCCTGGAAGTTTGCTTGGAAGCTAGTGCTTGCCATTACCCCCTTAAAAAAATTGCTTAGAAGTGAGTGCTTGCTATTACCCATACACCCCCGAGGGTTGCTTGGAAGTGATTGTTTGTTATTACCCCCCAGAAGTTTGCTTGGAAGTGATTTCTTGCTGTTACCCCCTAGAAGTTTGCTTGGAAGTGATTGTTTGCTATTACACCCTAGAAGTTTGCTTGAAAGTGATTGCTTGCTATTACCCCCTAGACGTTTGCTTGAAAGTGCTTGCTTGATATTACCCCCCAGAAGTAAGATTGAAAGTGATTACTTACTTTAACACCATAGATGTTCACTTGGAAGTGATTGCTTACTATTACCCACTAGAAGTTTGCTTGGAAGTGATTGCGTGCTATTACCCCATAGAAGTTTACTCAAGAGTGCTTGCTTCCTATCACCCCATAGTTATTATTTATAAATAATGGCAAATAGTTCCCAAATCTGTTGAACCACTTGGAACTATCGAGCAGAGTGTGACCAGCTATACAGACAGCCCACATAAACACCTACCAAAGTAGCTGAGTCTTTCCTTTTAACGGTGAACTTTAATATATTTAGGAAAATTGGAATGCTTAATTTGCAAGTAGCCATATGTGTTGTAAAAAAGTATATACATTTATATGTACAACAATTTGCAGGGTCATATGATCAACCTAAAGCTAAATGTCGTCAAACTTCTCTTATGCCTGTAAATAAAATTATCTAACCAACAATGTCACCAATCAAAATGACAAGTTAACACTTAAGCCTCGTACACACGGTCTGATTGTTGGACGACCAAGCGTCTGATTTTTGCCAAAAGGGCGTGTACAGGATTTTGTCTAGCATACTAACTATCTTCAAATTATTGTTTGACAAACACGAACATAGTGACGTACTATGAGAGTATAAAGAGGAAGTTCATTTCTCAAGCGCCACCCATTGGGCTCCTTCTGCTAAATTCATGTTAGTAGAAGTTTGGTGAGTGTTGAGTTGCGATTTCAGATCGTACAAAACAAAAGCCTTTTAAAATACGTTTGGCATAACTACATGCAAAGCAGCTTCATTATTATCTCATTAAAGAAGATGAGAATTTTGACATTTCATCAAATGCTGTGTCACGAATGTTAATTCTAGATTACGAACAGTAGTTTACAAGACCGAACTCTTCTCAGTCATTCCTTGATTCCGAGCATGCGTGTTTGTACTTTCGACTTTTGTGTGACGGATTTGTGTACTGACCATTCGAAAATCACACGTGGAGCCGTCGTTCGCCAAAAATTTACTAGACTGTCATCCAAAATTTGTTGTCCGAAAATTGGAAAACAATTGTCGAAAGGAGCGTACTAACGGTAAGAATTTTGGACAACAGCCTGTCAAACGTCAATCCCCTTCTGATTTTCATACCGTGTGTACAAGGCTTAAGTCTAGGTGAAAACACAGAAACTTAACATAATTTTTTCATATATTTTGCAATAGGTTTTGTAAGAAAACAGAAAGTCTAAACTCAAGAACATCTATACATAAACTGCATCAAACAATTCAAAAACTGACGGTAATTATACAGGCACACATTATGTTGTAAAGAGCACCAAGTCAGTAAACAGAAGCCATTGTGGAATCTTCTGACTGGTAATAGTTTTAATAGCACATAATGGCAGGATAGTGACCCCAAGTGTCTACAGAGGGTATTGCTACTACTGCATGTTTTTCTGTTCGATTAACTCTTTGCTGCCTGCAGGTATTAGTGATATTCCTTGCTTTATCAGTTTACGTAGTAAAATGTTTTTAGTAGTTCCATTGTTTGATAAAATTACATACAATAAAATGTTCGCAAGATTTGAAACAGACACCACAAGAATATTTTTTGCAAGTTCCAGTAAGTAAATAGCAAAATAGTTAAGAATATTACACAACCCAAGTACACAAAAGCAAAATGTCCTAAAAGAAAATAAATTTATCTTCTTTGTATATTTATGAATATGCAAGTATTAAAAGAAATAACAAAAGGGTGATTTAAAAAGACAATGGGAAAAAAAATTTAGTAACACATAGCAACCAATAAGTAACTGATTTGATTGCTCTTTTGACTGCCTAAATAAACACACATCTTTAAAAAGCTATGTACAAGCTTTTTCTTCAATAAATTATCATAGGCAAATGCCATATCAAGTTGTAAGATCTCATTTGGGGTTTTTTTCACTCCAATTTTAGGGTCACTCCACACAAATGTTGCATGCTAGTTATAGATAGAGTATAGAAGACCGAGTCTATAGCTCCCAACTGTCCCTAATTTGGACCTTCCTATCTGTGATGTAATTATCCTTCAATAAAACATTTGGACTTAATGTGAAGATCTGTGGTGCGCTGGTGAATATTTTCTCTATAGTTCCCAACTGTCTCTCAATTGGACAGACTGTCCCCCCTTTGAGACAAAATCCTTCTGTCCTTTGTGCAGCTTCAGTTGTCCCTCTCTTTGCCTGATGTGTATTTCTCTATACAGAATGTATTATTTCACTATCAAAAGTGCTATGCTGCACTAATTGTTTTATTCAACTTTTTAATGCCTTTTTTTATTTTTAAACTGAAAAATAGAGGTAAAAAAAGCACTTGCGTGGTTTAGCCAATCATTTTCTCCATATTAGATCTTTGTGGTTCATGTAACTGGGGCCAATAGCAGGGACATGTCCTTAGCCTACATAGTATGTGCTAAAGGGTGTCCCTTTTATAATTTTAGAAAATATGGAGGTATGTCAGTCTGCAAATAAAACAAACAGCCACCTGCGCTCAAGGTAGCTGTTCTGGCAATGGTAAACCTTATATCTTCAGCAACTTGATGCTAAGCAAGACCTTGCAGCCCCTTACAGACTGGGGGGAGTCAGAAAGGAACACCAGAACAACAACAGATGGTGTACCAGCCTTGCACATTACCTTTATAAAACCTTTTATTGAAGAAATAAAAAGGTTGTGTTTTCACAAACAGCATATAGTATTAAGCTCATCAATTCCCACATCGCCTGGCCCTTGGCTCCAATCCCAACATGGGGAAGATGCTTCAAATTTTCTGATGCGTTTCAAGGGTAGGTCCTCTCTTCCTCAAAGCCAAGGCAGGGCTGGTGTGCCCTCTGTTTTTGTTGTTCTAGTATGTCAGTCTGCACCTGAATTCTTATACGTATTGGGGACTGCATTAGCCATTGCTGGATCTGTTCTATTGGCCTGGGAGTTGGATGGGCCAATGGGCCAATATGGATGTTTCAGTATCTTCTGCAGATTGGGACCTCCACATAATGACCAAAGCAATTATTGAACAGGCCTCAGAACTATAAAAAAAAAAATATCCAAAAGTTGCAGAGAAAAGGGGGGGGGGGGTGTATAGGGGGGAAGGAGATAAAGCAGAACGTCTCTTTTTAGGTGAAGTTCCGCTTTAAGTTGCCAGTACTCATCTCCTGCTTGTCAGTCAAGGGAAAAAAGAAACGTGGGGGAGACCTCAGATGAGGGAACCCAGGGAGTTAAATCGGCTACTAAGGCAGCAAAGGGCAATACTAGAGTCTGATAAAAATATAAAAAAAGTTTATTCAATTCAACAATATAGAGGATAAAAACATGGCTCAGATTACTGAGAAATGGAGTAACAACTACACTGGTTATAGTTTATAAAGTCCCACACTGCTCAAATAGAGTGTGGTACACAGACAATGGACATACAAACGCATAGAAACAAATAACAAACAGAAAAGAACAAGAGGTCCGGACGCCAGATTACCATACACGCAGAGATCGCTGGTGGTAATTACCGCTAAATAGGTGTGGAGAAAAAAAAGGAGTTCACAAATGAGAAATCCTATATCTATGCGTGTATTGCAAACTCTGCCCCCGGTGTGTATGGGAAAGCTGTAAATATGGAAAGCCTGCTGCGTGGCAGGCGGGAGGTATCTAGTACTGGGGCTCCTGGAATGGGATTGCCAACTGTTAATCAATGCATAAAGCCTCTAAGTCTATTGTTTCATAGATGCATATAATATGGTCAGATGAAGATGCGTTAAGATTGCTCCTGTCACTTAAGAAAGTCCTGAAAAAATGTGGTAATGTTCCGCATATTATGACGACCACTAAATTGATGCATCAAAGTTGCTGCTGAGATGGCTGCTACTCAGATGGACAATAGATCATTGGCCTCAGATTATGTGTACTGGATTGACTGCTGGTTCCCAGAAGGCAAGTAGCGTTAGATCTCAAGGTAAATGCCTGCACATGTGCAGTTCTTCCAATTCACAAATTCCCTGGTATGCCAGATATGGACATTTGCACATCAGTCACACATAGACATACATGTGAATAGCTAGCAATGCCCAGAGGTGCTAACCACTGTATGAAATATTCCCGCTTGATGGACAAATTGTATGTCAGATTAACAAGCAAACACAGTAGGTAATTGCAAAGGTGCATAGCAGTTCTGAAGAAACACAGTTATTCTTATGGTGGTTGACCGGTTCTTGAAAATGTCACACTGTATTCCACTAAAGAAGTTGCCCACATCCAAAGAACTGGCATCCATTTTTGCTCGGGAGATCTTTCTGTTACATGGGCTATCCAAGGTTATCATCTCTGACAGGGGTACCCAGTTTGTCTCCAGGTTTTGGTGAGCCTTTTGTGCACAGTTGGGAATGCAGCTTTCCTTCTCCTCTGCGTATCACCCACAGTCCAATGGGGCCGCATAACGAGCCAACCAAGCCTTGGAGCAGTTTTTACGCTGCCATATTTCTGACCACCATAACAACTGGTCAGATCTCCTATTTTGGGCAGAGTTTGCTCACAATAATGCAATCAATACCGCTTCCCAATTGCCTACGTTTATGGAGAATTATGGTTTCCAACCATCCATGTTGCCTGACTCATTTGTTCCTCAAAGAATTCCTGCATTAAAGGAGCATCTCCGTGATCTTTGTTGCACTTGGGTGCAGGTCCAAGAGTCCTTACAACATGCCAGTGAGAGGTATAGACTCTAGACTTGTAACGTCCAACTCTGTGTTCCCTCACTGAAACTGGCACCATGATTTATTGGGCCTTTCCGTATTCCCTGTAGGATTAACCCAGTGGCTTACACATTAGACCTTCCTTCTAACATACGTATTTCAAATGTTTTTCATGTCTCCTTATTAAAATCTTCAATGTGCAACCGCTTCACCACCTCGGTACCACGTCCTCGCCCAGTGTAAGTCGAGAACCATGAGGAGTATAAGATACAATCAATCATTGACTCCCGTAGGTTCCGTGGGCTCATACAGTACCTGGTTCATTGAAAAGAGTACAGTCTGGAGGAATGCTCTTGGGTCTTATCCTCGGATGTACATGCTCCTGTCCTCCTCTGTGCTTTCCATAGATATTTTCCCCTCAAACCTGTTGGTCCTCCGAGGGGGAGGGGTCATTGAGGAGGGGATACTGTCAAGGCTTGGCTCTCAACCCTTCCTTCTCTGTGCTTAGGTTGCTCAGATGTCGGTTAATTGCCAGTACTCATCGTTCCACAGTGGCTCACCTGTTGATCATCTCCTGCTTGTCAGTCAAGCTCACAGCCAGCCCCTTCTAGCTATTTAAACTGCCTGGTTCATTTCTTCAATGACTTCACTTTGGTCAACATACGTATCTAGGTACTCTCTGCTATGTTCCTGTTGAAGACTTGCCTGGCTGAGGTCCTTTCTGGTTCCTGATCCTGTCTGCTGCCTCTGACTACGCTGATCTCTGGCTTCCTGATTTCCTGGCTTGTTCTGACTACCCGATTTGGCTAAGAGAAAGAAAACAAGGGGAGTGGGACTTTATATGAAGCACAAGGTAGCAACAGAATTGCTTGGTGAATATATGGGTGTTTTATTGGTTGTGACAATAATACATGCATGCCATGCTGGTATAAAAATATAATATAGTATCAAAACCTTCATATTGGACATGCTGATCATAATAATGACTCATATTAAACAAACTAATGATAATAATAATAACAATAATAGCTCATGTTGAACATGTAAATAACAATGGTAACTCGTAAAGAAGCAATAAAATTCCAAAGTTCACCAAGACCAAAATTGGGTAAGGTATTTAACACAGTAGGGCCTGCAAGGCCTGTTGCCTCCCTAGGCCTGTGGATGGGTAACAAAATGGTAGTTTGAAATTCAAGTGTATATTAGTAGAAGCACGGCAATTGGTAGCTCTACGCGTTTCATGGTTTTTGAACCACTCATCAGGAGCAAAGCACGTGGTCATTCTATAATGAGATATAATAATAATAATAGGTATGAATAGCCAGGTAAAAAATATATAAATAATAAAATAAATAACATGGACAGAGGAAGGGTAAATGAACCTGACACTCAGTACATGTGCACTTACTCGGATACATGAATTGGTGGCAAGGTGGCCGGGTCCTGCCAGCCATCCAGCGACATCCCCAGGCAGGAGCTGAGGTGGACAGCTCGAGAAGGGCGACCCATATAGGCTGGGACCAGGGCAGGTATGAACAAAACAAGGCAGTCCTGAGAAGGGGGTGGAAAAATGAAGTGAGCCAAGGGAGTCCATAGGAAATGTGAATGGGAAGTAGAGGTGGGCAGGTGGCCCGTGCTGGTGGAGGAAGGGTAAGTGAGTAAACAGTGCATTAAAGGTGAATAAAGAAAAAAAGTGACCCACTGATGGCCATAAAAAGTTAGGTGGCACCCGGCCACCTTGCCACCAATTCATGTATCTGAGTAAGTGCACATGTACTGAGTGTCAGGTTCATCTACCCTTCCTCTGTCCATGTTATTTATTTTATTATTTATATATTTTTTACCTGGCTATTCATACCTATTATTATTATTATTATATCTCATTATAGAATCACCATGTGCTTTTCTCCTGATGAGTGGTTCAAAAACCACAAAATGTGTAGAGCTATCAATTGCAGTGCTTCTACTAATATACACTTGAATTTCAAGCTACCATTTTGTTACCCATCCACAGGCCTAGGGAGGCAACAGGTCTTGCAGGCCCTACCGTGTTAATTACCTTACCCAATTTTGGTCTTGGTGAACTCTGGAATTTTATTGCTTCTTTACGAGTTACCATTGTTATTTACATGTTCAATATGAGCTATTATTGTTATCATTATTATCATTAGTATGTTTAATATGAGTCATCATTATGATCAACATGTTCAATATGAAGTTTTTGATACTATATTAAATTTTTATTCCAGCATGTCATGCATGTATTATTGTCACAACCAATAAAACTCCCATATATTCACCAAGCAATTCATGGTTTCATTCAAAGTCCCCAGGGATGGAATTACATGTCCTTACCCGGACATGGCTTCCTTAAAGAGGAGTTCCACCCGAGGTCCAGTAAAAAATTTTTAAAAAAATTAAAAGTCAGCAGCTACAAATACTACAGCTGCTGACTTTTAATTGGACACTTACCTGTCCCTGGGTCCAGCAATGCGGGGGATCGAAGCCCCGCTCGTCTCCCCCTCCGTTCAGCGGCGCCGGCATTGCAACTGTGGGGGCCGGGCTGTGGCTTCACAGCCTGGCACCCACTGCGCATGTGCGAGCGGTGCCGCGCGCCGTGATTGGCCGCTTATTCACCTGGGACCTGTAATGGGTCCCAGATGATTGACAGGAGGGAGGGAGCAGAGCTGAGCCCTTCCTGTGCCGAGGGGGAAGTGATGTCACCAGCCCAGGCACTGGAAGAGGCAGACTACGAGGGACCACCTAGCAACAGCCATTTAGAGGTAAGTAAAAAAAAAAAAATATCCAAATGTTTTTTTGTATTTTTTTTTTAAGTTTTCATGTAGTTTTTTTTTTTTGGGTGGAACCCCACTTTAAAGTCCCTAACAAACCCTTTCTTCGCTACATCAATTAGGGATGGAAGCACTCGGTTATGCTCCATTGGTTCATCCTCAGTACATTTCTGCAACCCTTTGACCTTCATTTTAGCCTCCCCTGCCTTTTTAACTATTGTAACTTGGATGATGGAAGTTAGTAGAGCCTCTGCTCATTTACTAAGCTCTGGAGCAACTGCACTTGCAGAATGCAACTACATTTTGCAAAGTGCATAGTCTTTTTGCCTTAAGTAAATCAACCCCTATGTGCTGAACAAAAGAAATCTAGCAGATTCCTCCATCCATGCTAAAGAGGGCAGATTTAATGAATCTCTGGCTGTGGCTATTGTATTGTTTGTAACAGCTGGGAGTTCTGATTGAGGTCCAAATGAAACCCTAAACTGTTCGTCTGTCAATTTTCTGATTTTTCATTCAAAGGATGTTGGATGGAGTTGTTCCAAAAGAGCCATCCACCAATAGAATGTTGGTTGGTTATATGCAATACTAATGCGGACCTTCACGCTAAAAGTCATGCTGTGCTGCCCTGACTCCTCATTCCTCCCTTTCATATAAATGGACATTTTTATTTTTGCAAAGTGATTTTTTTGTATTGCAAAGCAGCTTTTCCACCCTCACCGAGGCATTTCTCCCCATCCCCTGTGTGTGCACAGATGTACTGCAGGGCTCAGGAGAGTCCTGCTGCACATCTGCACATATGCTTGTTTACCCAGACACCTGCACACATGCAAGGTTTCCTGCCAAGTGCACCAGTGCCACCAGTCTGAAACCGTCTCTGTGTATGCACACGTGAGGAAAATAACCTGCGTGTGTGCAGATGTGCCGATGGGCTTTGCCACGATACAGAACCAGTGGGCTTATCTGCACATGTGCCATAATGGTGGCACTTGGGAGAGGGTGCCTAGCCACATGGGAGGCAGACTGAATTTCCACTTTATTAATCACAAAGGATATACATTCATGTTGTGTGCACCAAACACCTTTTCAAACAAAGTTTTTAGCTTGTGAAAGTAGTAGTGACATCATCAATGTGCTGTACGTAGCCTGAGCAGAAAGCTGAGCTGTGAGATGGACCCAGCAGGCTCCACCCACTACAGGCTGCCTTCAGAAAACTGAGGGAGGGACGAATACAAAACCAATTACTCTGCACAAAGAGAGAGAGCAGCAGTGACTGGTCTTTATTACAGGAAGCTCCTACACAGAGGCAAAGTTTAATGCTGGGTTTTACTGCACAGATCTGGAAGAAATACACACAAAACACCAGGATTCAAGTAAAAATACACAGGCCTTTTGTATTTAGACAACATTTGCCTATATCAAAGTTCAGCTTTAAGTTATCCAATAATGTTGCATCTTTAACAACTCACATTAATCAATAAAAGGAATCACTTTTACACCAAACGTTCTGCAACAATTAACCAGTTGCCAACCGCCTAACGCAGATATACTGCGGCAGAATGGCACGGGCAGGCAAAATCACGTACCTGGTACGTGTCACTTACAAAACACTAAACGCATAACTGCAGCGTTCGCAGAGTCAGGCCTGATCCCTGCGATCGCTAACAGTTTTTTTGGTAGCGTTTTGGTGAGCTGGCAAGCACCAGCCCCAGGCAGCGTCAGGTTAGTGCCAGTAGCGCTAACACCCACGCACGCACCGTACACCTCCCTTAGTGGTATAGTATCTGAACGCATCAATATCTGATCCGAACAGATCTATACCAGCGTCCCCAGCAGTTTAGGGTTCCCAAAAATGCAGTGTTAGCGGGATCAGCCCAGATACCTGCTAGCACCTGCGTTTTGCCCCTCCGCCCGGCCCAGCCCAGCCCACCCAAGTGCAGTATCGATCGATCACTGTCACTTACAAAACACTAAACGCATAACTGCAGCATTCGCAGAGTCAGGCCTGATCCCTGCGATCGCTAACAGTTTTTTTGGTAGCGTTTTGGTCAACTGGCAAGCGCCAGCAGCCTAGTACACCCCGGTCGTAGTCAAACCAGCACTGCAGTAACACTTGGTGACGCGGCGAGTCCCATAAGTGCAGTTTAAGCTGGTGAGGTGGCAAGCACAAGTAGTGTCCCGCTGCCACCAAAAAGACAAACACAGGCCCGTCGTGGCCATAATGCCCTTCCTGCTGCATTCGCCAATCCTAATTGGGAACCCACGGCTTCTGCAGCGCCCGTACTTCCCCCATTCACATCCCCAACCAAATGCAGTCGGCTGCATGAGAGGCTTTTTCTTTATGTCCTCCCGAGTACCCCTACCCAACGAACTCCCCCAAAAAAGATGTTGTGTCTGCAGCAAGCGCGGATATAGGCGTGACACCCACTATTATTGTCCCTCCTGTCAATCCTGGTCTTTGCATTGGTGAATGTTTTGAACGCTACTATACACTAGTTGAGTATAAGCGTAGGGTACAGCATTGCACAGACTAGGCACACTTTCACAGGGTCTCCCAAGATGCCATCGCATTTTGAGAGACCCGAACCTGGAACTGGTTACAGTTATAAAAGTTACAGTTACAAAAAAAGTGTAAAAAAAAAAAAAAAACCACAAACAAAAATATAAAAAAAAAATAGTTGTCTTTTTAATGTTCTCTCTCTCTCTATTCTCTCTCTATTGTTCTGCTCTTTTTTACTGTATTCTATTCTGCAATGTTTTATTGTTATTATGTTTTATCATGTTTGCTTTTCAGGTATGCAATTTTTTTATACTTTACCGTTTACTGTGCTTTATTGTTAACCATTTTTTTGTCTTCAGGTACGCCATTCACGACTTTGAGTGGTTATACCAGAATGATGCCTGCAGGTTTAGGTATCATCTTGGTATCATTCTTTTCAGCCAGCGGTCGGCTTTCATGTAAAAGCAATCCTAGTGGCTAATTAGCCTCTAGACTGCTTTTACAAGCAGTGGGAGGGAATGCCCCCCCACCGTCTTCCGTGTTTTTCTCTGGCTCTCCTGTCTCAACAGGGAACCTGAGAATGCAGCCTGTGATTCAGCCAGCTGACCATAGAGCTGATCAGAGACCAGAGTGGCTCCAAACATCTCTATGGCCTAAGAAACCGGAAGCTACAAGCATTTTATGACTTAGATTTCGCCGGATGTAAACAGCGCCATTGGGAAATTGGGGAAGCATTTTATCACACCGATCTTGGTGTGGTCAGATGCTTTGAGGGCAGAGGAGAAATCTAGGGTCTAATAGACCCCAATTTTTTCAAAAAAGAGTACCTGTCACTACCTATTGCTATCATAGGGGATATTTACATTCCCTGAGATAACAATAAAAATGATTTAAAAAAAAAATGAAAGAAACAGTTTAAAAATAAGATAAAAAAGCAAAAAAATAATAAAGAAAAAAAAAAAAGCACCCCTGTCCCCCCCTGCTCTCGCGCTAAGGCGAACGCAAGCGTCGGTCTGGCGTCAAATGTAAACAGCAATTGCACCATGCATGTGAGATATCACCACGAAGGTCAGATCGAGGGCAGTAATTTTAGCAGTAGACCTCCTCTGTAAATCTAAAGTGGTAACCTGTAAAGGCTTTTAAAGGCTTAAAATTTATACTGGAACCCCCTAACGGGGCTTTAAAGCAGCCAATGAAATACAGTATTGATAGTTGAAAAAATTCAATTTTATTAGTACAAAAAATATATAGGTAGCGTATTAAAAAATCACAAAAGATAGATACTGACTATTCGAGTCAAGACATGATCTAAATGTGACATACCATTACATAAAACAAAGCATACAATTAAGCCAAGTACTAGGCAAAATGCATTGAATGGCGACCAAGATTATCTTAAATGTTATATACTTGAAAGGTAGCAACAGACATTGCCTGTAATACGATACATGTTTGTGAAACAACAGAAGTTGTATACGTGAATCCTGACGCATTTCGACCCTGTTTATCACCCTCACTTGATGATTGTTTTGTGCACGTTTGCTTTACATTGGTTTTTTCACTTGAAAACCCCCCACGTTCCCCTTTTTTCCCCCCTGTCCCTTCATGTCCCACACCCCGTCTTTCACCTCACTCGCACTTCCCCTTCTCCCTTCACTTTCCCATCTTTTCCCCCCACCTGCCCCTTTCCGTCTCACACCCCGCTCATCACTCCATCCACACTTTTCACCTTCCCTGTGCACCCTCCCCCCCATCACCCCCATCCCATTTTTCACTTTTCTTTTTTCTTCCCTTTCCCTTTCCTCTCTTTTCTGTTTCTCCCCCCTCCCCCTCCTTTTCCCCCCTTTCCTTTCTTTCCTTCCCTCCCGCAGCACTCTTTCCCATCCTTTCCCATCTTTTCCCCCCTCCCCTTTCACCCCCCCCTCTTCCCCCCCCCTTCCCATTTTCCCGTTCCCTTCCGTCGGTTTTCCCTTTGTCATCTTTCCTCTCCCACCCTTCCCCGCCCCTTGTTTCTCCTCCTTTTTCTCCCTTTCCCTTTTCTATTTTGTCCATCACTCCAATCCATTCTGTTTGATATTCTTTCCTTCCCTCATCCCCCCCTCATTTCACTTTGCCCACTCATTGGTGGTGTGTCGGCACCCTTACCTTATTGTTCTCTGCATATACTTTCTATGGTACATGGGGATTGATCAGCAGCAGGGCATTTACTATTTTCCACTTGCTCTATCTTCACATACACTGCTTTGGGTTATTTCTTTTCCTTCACTTCTTCTCACCTTCCCTTTTATTCCTTCGTTCCCTCTTTCTGTCTTTCCCTCTTCCCTATCTTCTTCCTCACATCTTTTCCTCCCCTTCCTCTCATCCCCTTAGCAATGCCCTCTGTACACCCATGTACTCAGTATCCAATATCTCTATAAATTTTCATAGCTGGGAAATTTCCCAATCTGTGTGGATTAACCAAGTGACCCCCCGCTCTCTCAGTATTTAACATTCAATATTTTTCTACTTCCAGCATTAACGTATACCCACTCAGGTGCATTTCGGGTTGTTCGTTGCTCTACCCTCCTCTTCTTCCCCCTCCCATATATGGGGGGCTGATAGATGTGATCCCTCGCAAGACACACTTGGCCCACTGCCCGCTCTCCTGGGGGCTTGTCCGACACGAGGGAGACGGGGGAGCTAAAGAGAAACTGCACCACCTAAAATACAATAACCTACAATTTCTAAACTGCATGCGGAAACGCTATAACTCCTGTATTAGGTAACTATATGATCTAGGCAACTTTAGTAGATGGTGCATATACATAGGTTTGGTATTGTTGGATTTGATGCTATGTTTGACACATGTTGACATTTTCACAGTGGACAACCATCCTCTGAAGAGGACCCGGGAAGGGTCGAAACGCGTCAGGATTCACGTATACAACTTCTGTTGTTCCACATACATGTATCGTATTACAGGCAATGTCTGTTGCTACCCTTTCAAGTATATAACATTTAAGATAATCTTGGTCGCCATTCAATGCATTTTGCCTAGTACTTGGCTTAATTGTATGCTTTGTTTTATGTAATGGTATGTCACATTTAGATCATGTCTTGACTCGAATAGTCAGTATCTATCTTTTGTGATTTTTTAATACGCTACCTATATATTTTTTGTACTAATAAAATTGAATTTTTTCAACTATCAATACTGTATTTCATTGGCTGCTTTAAAGCCCCGTTAGGGGGTTCCAGCATAATTTTTTACACTTTATGGGGTGTGCGGCCTACCCGTCTACACTCATGTGAGTGCCCATGTTTTTCGTTTTGGCTTTTAAAGGCTTTTAAAAATGTATTAATTTTGTTGCCACTGCACGTTTGTGCGCAATTTTAAAGCATGTCATGTTTGGTATCCATGTACTCGGCCTAAGATCATCTTTTTTATTTCATCAAACATTTGGGCAATATAGTGTGTTTTAGTGCATTAAAATTTTAAAAAGTGTGTTTTTCCCCTAAAAATTGTGTTTGAAAAATCGCTGCGCAAATACTGTGTGGAAAAAAAAATGAAACACCCACCATTTTAATCTGTAGGGCATTTGCTTTAAAAAATATATATAATGTTTGGGGATTCAAAGTTATTTTCTTGCAAAAAAAAATGTTTTTTCATGTAATCAAAAAGTGTCAGAAAGGGCTTTGTCTTCAAGTGGTTAGAAGAGTGGGTGATGTGTGACATAAGCTTCTAAATGTTGTGCATAAAATGCCAGGACAGTTCAAAACCCCCCAAATGACCCCATTTTGGAAAGTAGACCCCCAAAGCTATTTGCTGAGAGGCGTGTCGAGTCCATGGAATATTTTATATTGTGACACAAGTTGCGGGAAAGAGACACATTTTTTTTTTTTGCACAAAGTTGTCGCTAAATGATATATTGCTCAAACATGCCATGGGAATATGTGAAATTACACCCCAAAATACATTCTGTTGCTTCTCCTGAGTATG
The DNA here is from genome assembly GCA_037952925.1 of Lithobates clamitans. Classification (NCBI taxonomy): domain Eukaryota; kingdom Metazoa; phylum Chordata; class Amphibia; order Anura; family Ranidae; genus Lithobates; species Lithobates clamitans. Next base: position 1,600,388 of record JBBGZY010000021.1, read on the forward strand.
GGGATACCACTTGTGTGGGACTTTTTGGGAGCCTAGCCGCGCACGGGACCCCGAAAACCAAGCACTGCCTTTAGGCTTTCTAAGGGGCGTAAATTTTTGATTTCACTCTTCACTGCCTATCACAGTTTTGGAGGCCATGGAATGCCCAGGTGGTAAAAAAAAACCCAAATGACCCCATTTTGGAAAGTAGACACCCCAAGCTATTTGCGGAGAGGTATAGTGAGTATTTTGCAGACCTCACTTTTTGTCACAAAGTTTTGAAAATTGAAAAAAGAAAAAAAAAATTTTTTTCTTGTCTTTCTTCATTTTCAAAAACAAATGAGAGCTGCAAAATACTCACCATGCCTCTCAGCAAATAGCTTGGGGTGTCTACTTTCCAAAATGGGGTCATTTGGGGGGGGGTTGTGCCACCTGGGCATTCCATGGCCTCCGAAAATGTGATAGGCAGTGAAGAGTGAAATCAAAAATTTACACCCTTAGAAATCCTGAAGGCGGTGATTGGTTTTCGGGGCCCCGTACACGGCTAGGCTCCTAAAAAGTCCCACACGTGGTATCCCCATACTCAGGAGAAGCAGCTAAATGTATTTTGGGGTGCAATTCCACATATGCCCATGGCCTGTGTGAGCAATATATCATTTAGTGACAACTTTGTGCAAAAGAAAAAAAAAAATTGTCAATTTCCCGCAACTTGTGTCAAAATATAAAATATTCCATGGACACAACATGCCTCAAAGCAAATAGCTTGGGCTGTCTACTTTCCAAAATGGGGTCATTTGGGGGGGTTTATGCCATCTGGGCATTTTATGGCCTTCAAAACTGTGATAGGTAGTGAGGAGTAAAATCAAAAATTTACGCCCTTAGAAATCCTGAAGGTAGTGATTGGTTTTCGGGGCCCCGTATGCGGCTAGGCTCCCAAAAAGTCCCACACATGTGGTATCCCCGTACTCAGGAGAAGCAGCTGAATATATTTTGGGGTGCAATTCCACATCTGCCCATGGCCTGTGTGAGCAATATATCATTTAGTGACAACTTTTTGTAATTTTTTTTTTTGTCATTATTCAATCACTTGGGACAAAAAAATGAATATTCAATGGGCTCATCATGCCTCTCAGCAATTTCCTTGGGGTGTCTACTTTCCAAAATGGGGTCATTTGTGGGGGTTTTGTACTGCCCTGCCATTTTAGCACCTCAAGAAATGACATAGGCAGTCATAAATTAAAGGCTGTGTAAATTCCAGAAAATGTAACCTAGTTTGTAGGCGCTATAACTTTTGCGCAAACCAATAAATATACACTTATACACTTGACATTTTTTTTTACCAAAGACATGTGGCTGAATACATTTTGGCCTAAATGTATGACTAAAATTGAGTTTATTGGATTTTTTTTGTAACAAAAAGTAGAAAATATTTTTCCGTGTATAGCGCAAAAAATAAAAACGGCAGAGGTGATCAAATACCATCTAAAGAGAGCTCTATTTGTGGGAAGAAAAGGACGCAAATTTCGTTTGGGTACAGCATTGCATGACCGCGCAATTAGCAGTTAAAGCGACGCAGTGCCAAATTGTAAAAAGTGCTCTGGTCAGGAAGGGGTTAAATCCTTCTGGGGCTGAAGTGGTTATTGACCATCACGGTATAACACTCTACTACTGCTATAACTGGACAATAGTAAAACTGTTCACTTTTTTATTTCCATTCATATATCATACCAAGTTTTTTCTGTTTTCAAACAATGAAAGAGTCCATTAAAAGTGCAGTAATTAACATCAGTTTTCAAACTGTTTTTACAGCAAGTGGGGGAATCTACAAAATGTGTAACTATCAGTAAGTAACCAAACAAGTACTACTTAGTCATCATTGTCACTCTGGGGGATGCTAGGATACCTGAGATTTCCCACTTGAAACAAACGGAGTGCTATAGTGCTCTGCTAGAGTGTCCACAAGTGCCTGTAGCAAAGTGCTCTCTTAAATATTTTACCACATGACAGCGACAAGACTTCAAGTAGAAGTAAACAGGTGAAAGACAAAGAAAGAGGAAATGAACAGATAAGATTGTCACCACCTTATGACTTGTGTGAGTAATGTATGGCTTACAATCAGGAATTCAAGGGGGCAAGCAAAACTGAACACTAAAGTTGGCCTACTTGGATTCTTGGTTCTACCATTGGGAAACACCCCAGCAGGTGGTTACCACACTGTAGATCAATATGTGCCAGAGCTCTGCATAGAAATTAATGCTGTACATGTTAGTAAAATAGAACATCATAATTGATTCTTTGGCACAACTTAACAAAATAACATGTATTACCCATAGGTTTTGCATGATCACACCTTAATCACTTGATCACAATGGGGGCTATTTACTAAAGGAAAATCCACTTTGCACTTCCAAGTGCACTGAAAGTGCACTTGGAAGTGCAGTCGCTCTCAATCTAAGGGGTAGATCTGAAATGAGTGGAAGCTCTGCTGTTTTTTATTATCTTTGCATGTCCCCCTTGGATCTACAGCAACTTTACTTCCAAGTGCACTTTTAGTGCACTTTCAAGTGCTCTTGCAGTGCAAAGTGGATTTTCCTTTAGTAAATAACCCCCAATGAGTGGTACTTTCAGATCCAGATATGATTACCCTAGACAGGTTAAAGGAGAAGTCCAGCCTGAGCCCGTTTGGCTGGGCTTCTCCTATGGGTCACAGGAGTGCCATCAGTTTTGTACTCCTGTGACCCGTTTTCAGCAGAGAGCAGTCTGAAGTCCGCTCTCTGCTGACGTCACATAGATCAGTCCAGGCACCACGTCATCCCGACTCTGGAAGTCTGGATCTGCCAGGTGCCTGGACTGATAGGCGTCTCAGCCTCTCAGTGAGACGATGAGAGGCTTGGACGGCCGCTCCCCACCCCTCCACAGCTCAGTGCTCCAGTGAGCATGGAGGAGCAGAGCGGAGAGCTGTTAACTGACAGGCAGCAGCACTCCACTTGGGGAGGTGAGAGAACAAAGCCATCTGCAGTGTTCGGTGGCTCGGTTCTCAGTAAAGAGGGGACAGCAAGGGACAGATGCTGCATCCACCTAGGTAAGTATAATTTCTTGCTAGAAAATTACTCAGAATCCCCAAACATTGTATATGTTGTTTTTTTCAGCAGAGACTCTAGGGAATAAAGGGGGGGGGGTCGTTGCAACTTTTTACGTCACACAGTATTTGCACAGCAATTTTTCAAATGCGTTTTTTGGGGGAAAAAAAAGTTTAATGAATTTCAAAAAACAAAAAACGCCCGCCCACCCCTGTGTGAAAGAAGCCTTAAGTTAGCCCATTTTTTTGCATAATGTGAAAGATGATGTTTCGCGGAGTAAATAGTATCTATTTACTTGGCGTAACATCATCTTTCACATTATACAAAAAACTGGGCTTACTTAAGGCTTCTTTTACACTGATGCGGGCGGGCATTGATGGTAAAATGCTGCTAGTTTTAGCAGCGCTTTAGCGTAGTTTTAGCGGTAGTTTTAGTGAGATTATTTGGCTGCTGGGGGGGCTTTTAACCCCCATTAGGAGCCGAATAAAGGGTTAAATGTGCCCGTGTAGCTTCACTGCCGAAGTGCTATGCAGGCGCTTCGGCAGCAGTGCCCATTCCTTTCAATGGGCAGGAGCAGTGTATATACTGATCCTCCACCGCCCCAAAGATGCTGCTTGCAGGACTTTTTCTAACACCCTGCAAGCACAGCGCCCCAGTGTGAAAGCACTCAAGCTTTCACACTGGGGATTTTTCAGGTACTTTACAGGCTCTATTTTTAGCCCAAAAGCACCTGAAAAATTCCCCAGTGGGAAAGGGGTCTTACTGTTTTTTTTTTATTTATCTTTTAATTAATGAAACTTTAAAAAAAAAAAAAAGTGTTTGAAAAAATGCTGCGCAAATACCATGTGACATATTGTCATGCTTTAAAATTGTGCACAAGGAATGGCGCCAAACTTTGGTACTAAAAAATCTCTATAGATGAAGTTTTAACATTTTTTACAGGTTACCAGTTTAGAGTTACAGAGGAGGTCTTGGGCTAGAATTGTTGCTAGAATTGTTGAATGCGGTGATACCTCACATGTGTGATTTGAATGCTGTTTACATATGTGGGCGCGACTTACGTGTGCCTTCGCTTCTGTGCGCGCAAGCATGCGGGAACAGGGGCACTTAAAAAGAAAATACTTTTTTTTATTGTTTATTTTACTTTTATTTTTTTATTTTTACACTCTCTTTAAATGTATTTTTTTTCTATTTTATTCCTATTACAAGGAATTTAAACACCCTTTGTAATAGGAATAGTGCTTGACAGGTCCTCTTTATGGAGAGATGTGGGGTCTATAAGACCCCACATCTCTCCTTTAGGCTGGAAAGACCGAGATCAAAAAAATAAATAAACTGCCTCGGCCTTTCCAGTCGCGTCCCCGGCATTGTTTATTTCCGACGGGCCGGACGTGATGTCGTAACGTCGTGCCCGGGCATCCGAGGGTCATAGACATGACTGGGGACCATCTGGTCACCAGAAATCTCTATGCTTAATGTCCAGCGGTGGCGGATTCCTTCTCTGGCTCGCCGTTCGCACAGGCGAGTCGGTAGAAGCACCGGAGGGCGGCAGGAGGGGGATGTTCCATCCTGCCAACTGTAAGAACGTTCAAGCAGCTGAACTGCTGCTATGATTGTGCTTACGGTGCACAGAATCGTTGGGTATAAAAGATTATATCTGAATGATGCCTGCAGCTGCAGGCATCTTTCAGATATCCCCACTCAAAGTCAATGACGTCATATGATGTCCTTGGGCTGGAAGTGGTTAAACTATAATATTTATTTATAATTTTTTTGTAAGGGACCTGTAAAGTATTGCACCCACAATCAGCAGATTGTAGGTGTAATGTCACAGTTTTACAGACTGTCTGTGTAGCTGTCTGCCTGTACCTGTCTGTACCGGGCAATCAACAGCGCCCTGATAGTTCATTGAGAACTACAAGCTGTGGCTGTCGGGATTTGTAATTTTCCCATTCACAGAACACTGTGAATGGATGACGCAGCAGTCCAGACACATTCTTTTTTAGATTGTGACAGCAAGCGAGGGGAGAAGATCACCTACTCACTGTCAAAAGGGGAATTTGAGGGGGGGTGCAGGGGTCGGTGCATTTGTAACATGTTACATGTTACACCCTGAATATGGGTGTAACATGTAACAGGTTACAAAAGGTGAACTTATCCTATAAGAAGAATTCAATAATGGGTTGGTCCACCCAAATTTGATCTTTCAGTTTTTGATAGACCCTACAGCGGGAAACACCTGATGATGAGTTATATCTCTCAAGGGACAATATTGGTAAGATTTTTGTGCTTGAGTTACTAGTACTGCACACTTCCTGTTGCCATTAGGAAGGATCCCCGCTCTCCCTGTTGTTTATTTATTTTTTAGATTATGGAGAATACAGCAGAGGTACTGGAATGCTAAATGGAGAATGGGAACACCCAAAAGTGTGATGATGGACCTAGGAATTATGGCAGCTGGGTCACATTGCTGAAGCATCCAAGACAAATAAGAAACCAGTGACTGATGTTGTGTGTGTCTGCTTTTACAATTTGCTTAGATAACGCCCATTTTACTAACCTGAAGCCACAGTTACATAGTGATCCTTCTTTCTTCTTCTCTTTCCTTCCCCTGGTCCTTCTTCGGGTGTCCATATCAATGTCTGTGTGATGTGGGCACCTTCTAGTGGTGGAGACGACACTTCCAGTAGGCCCCGGAGGGAGGAGGACTCATGGGGGAGGTGAGGGGACCAGTGCCCAAGAAGATAATGAGCAGGACAAAATGTCTAGTCCCCAGGGCAGGAAATTAGCTTGGCTCATAGAGGAAACTGTGACTTTGATCCATTACACTGCAGGATGACTTAGGAAGAGATGTTTGGAATCAAAACTGAGGGGTAAGGTCATTGATGCACAATGCATTACTGTATATACATTTAATTTTTGCCTGGAGTTGAGCTTTACATTTCTATACAGTACTACATTTGGTACATTATTCAATTTGATTATAACTTATGTGGCCATGGTGTTCAGTGGTTTGATATTGAATCGTAATAATGTCTTATGTCTGCTATCAGCTGTAGATACAAATGGCACCAAACATGAAACTCAACATGATATATGTATTTGAAAGAAAAAGAACATTACCCTGTATAGACAATCTAAAGTATGACACCTTCCTTGTACAAATACAGGGGAAGCAGCTTACTCAGGAACTTTCTGTCTATAATGTTAAAAAGGGGCATTTTCAGTAATCCTTTAATGGCACTGTCACCTTCATAGTGCAACTTAACAAACACTGAGATTTATGAGTCTAACTTTGAAGATAGGTCTACTAATCTGCTACAAATGAATCCCTCTCCTTATGACTCAGAACATGAAATCTTATGCAAACACATAAAAGTAAACATGGATATTACAACCCTCCATGTAATTATCATTAAACAAGTAGGCCTTAGTACAGAAAGTAAAATTATGGGTGCCTGGAAAAGATGTAGAAACACTGGCGTGATCACAGTGATAACGCTTCATGCTTCTGGCATGTCTGTAGGAATTAATAGGGTTTTCTGTCTTCAGGTGCTTGTACGGGACTTTTTGCCGCATTCTCCTTCTTTTGAAGTCCATCCTTTTTAATTTCATAGGCTTCCAACTATCTTAAAGAGATTTGAATGACATAAACAGTTGTCATGTAGATAAATAATAGAAACTGGAATAAAAGTTTTGGTTGGAGTCACACTTTAAGTGTTGGGGGTTAGGTGTTAAAGGCAAACATGATGGCCTTCCATCTATGGGCAGGCTGGCCGTACTGAAGACAAACAACAGATCAACTTCAGTACAACCAGCCTGTCAGGCTTTTTTTCGTACAATCACTCCTGGCGGCTATAGCGATAACCTCCCACTGTCAGAATACAATAGCTCAGCAGGAGGGATTCCCCCATCCACACTGACTGTGTTAATGGGGGAATCAAGCAATCTTCTTTCCTTTAACCTGTGGTTGAAGGAAAGAAAGTTGCATAATCTATGGCCAGCTTAAATGTTAGGGGGAGATATACTGTATGTTAAGGTGAGTTTTGGAGGGGTGGTTACTCCCCCCCAAACACAAGAAGGTGGAATACAGACTATCGACTATGCTATCTTTTTTCACTTGTCCAAAACACATGCAGGTTAGGACAGTCATCACAGTATTTTAAACAGTAAAACAATCATGCTGTTTGCTAATAAATTCAATATAGTAGCGGCCAGCAATATCAACAAATGAAAAGGTACACTCCAGGTATGCTTCATTAAAAACCTTAAAGTGGAGGAAAAGCCTAATGCCCCATACACACGATCGGACTTTCCGACAACAAAACCGTGGAATTTTGTTCGAAGGTTGTTGGCCCCAACTTGTCTTGCATACACACGGTCACACAAATGTTGGTCAACAATTACGAACGTAGTGACGTACAAGACATACGGCGAGCCAATAAAAAGGAAGTTCTATAGTCATGTGATATCTCCATTATGAACGCTAGTTTTACAAGACCGAGCGCTTCCGGCTCGTACTTGATTTCGAGCATGCGTGGACTTTTGTGCGACGGACTTGTGTACACACGATCGGAAAGTCCGACAACAAAAATTTGTTGGCGGAAAATTTGAGAACCTGCTAGCCAACATTTGTTGGTGGAAAGTTTGACAACAAATGTTCGATGGAGCACACACATGATCGGACTTTCCACCAACAAGCTCACATTCAACATTTGTTGTTGGAAAATCTAATCATGTGTACGCGGCATTAGTCTAACGGTTCTTAAAAATGTTCCCTCCCACCTCCTCCAACCTATCCTGCCTAACTTGTATAAAAAAAAGACTTACCTATTTTTCATTTACTCCAGTCCGGTCATGTGATCCCGCAACTAGAGCATCTGCTGCAGAGGAAAGGAGGGAGCGCTGACAACTGCTGGGCCATGGGAGCCTATGGGTAATATCATGGCTTCCAGGATTCCCAGTGATTTATGTAAGTGGACGACCACAGTGGAATAAAAACAGGGAAGCATAGACATCTTTTTATGCTGCATAACCTTTTTATGTATAATATTTTTTATGCAGGTTATGCAGGATAGGTAGGAGAAGGAGGGAGGGAACACTTTTAAGAATAGTTAAACTTTTCATTTACTTTAAAGCGGAAGTAAACCCATCCATTTAACAGTTTTAAAAAACAGTTAGGCCCCCTTTCACACGGGTGGATAGAATTCAGCTTTTAGCTGCGGATAGATGAAGTTATCTACTGCACCTAAACTCACACAATTCTTTCCTATGGCCCCATTCACACACTGCATTTACCAACGGTTTCGTTACAAAGAGCCTCTCAGGATAGGTGGTACTGGCAAATGTGGCAGGTGCAAATTTTGCAAATTTATTTGGGAGGCACAGGAGATTCTGTTGCCCATTGGCAAGTTATACAAACCCTATTTTTTTGCTGATTGCCAATCGATAGGCAATGTATACTACATGGAATGCCAATGTGGTATGTTTTATGTTGGCAAAACCAAGGAGCCCTTCTTTCATAGAATTAGGGACCATGTAAAATTGGTCAATGCCAAGAAATTTGAGAGCCCAATCAGTTGCCACATGGGACTGTATCACCATTTTGATGCCACTAAGATGAGTTTTTTTGCCTTGGAGCATATCCCCCTGAGAGGGGGTGGTGATGTGGATAGGCTGTTGCTACAGAGAGAAACCAAATGGATCTTCAATTTGTCTGCCACAAAGTAAGTACTCTAGGGCAGATTGTGCCCCTGAGAGTGACATATCATCTCTATGTTTTCTTTTGTTACTTCTTTTCTTAAATTCTACACTAAGGGGGTTAAATGAAAATGCAAGGGTTGTCATATGTTTCTAATGTAGAAAAACCTCTTTCTTTTTCTTCTAATTTGATTTTTTGTAAAGTTTGTCTGATGGTATAACAGTCTGATCTTTGCTATGGTCTGGTTCCTAAGTACTCACTCCTGAGTCCGTTTCTGCTCGGGTGAGTGAATGTCAATGTCCTCTGTGTTTACGAGGGATGTGGTTTGTACACACAAGGGGCGTTATGCTTTTTATAAAAAAATACCCCAAATTCACTGATTTCCTAACCAGTTACTCAAGCAGTATGCCTTGATGGATCTATAGAATCACAGTACTGTGTGAATGGTGACCTTGTCAAGGTTCCATGGAACTTAAAGGATGGTCACAGGGGTTTCGCGCATGCGCGGTATGGCGCGGTGTGCTGACTACAACTTGCTGGCCTTAACTGATATGGCTTTGTTATCCTGTTAGAGGTGGTCACTGTGGGGACAGAGAGGACACATTTTGGTGTCCACTGTGGTCCCTATTATCTATCAACCTCTGGAGCCGCAAAGTAAGGGCAAATGGATTCCCTAAGATGGCCGCAGTGGGTTCGTGCATGCATGGTACGGCGCGGTGTGCCGATCGCAACTTGCAGGCTTTAATTGGCTTAGTTTGGGTACGCGGCTGGGGGCAGTTACTGTGGGAACAGAGAGGACACATTTTGCTGTCAACTGTGGTCCATACGGTCTGAAAAGTAAGGGCAAAAGGATTTTCCAAGATGGCCACAGCAGGTTCTCGCATGCGCGATAGGGCGCCGCAAACGGGTTTACACACACCAGCCACAAATCACAGCGCTGCTGTGTTCAGGAGAGTATTTAGGAGCTCTCCTAAAAGATTCTATTGCTGTGGCCATTCACTCTGTTGCCAGTGAGGCTCCATAACCTGTCTAACAGTAAGTGGCTTTACTTTCACACTCTAGCAGTGAAACTCCTGCTATTTGTGGGTGATAAACTACCCATGTAATTCTTCTGTTATTTTATATAGGGGTCAATCCCTTGGGATAGATTGAATAAATAGTTTTTTTGATCTTCCTTGGTTAAAAAGGTGTCATATTGACACTGAGCTAAGGAACAGTGGCAAATTGAAAGAGGGAAATGCTCAGGTAAGTGCTGCCTGGTAGAATTACAGTAAGACATTTATTTGTTTAATTAGTAAAAGCTTCATGTACAACTAATCGTATTTTAGATGGCACAAGTACCTTGAAATTTGCCGGCACCAGAGGAAGTCTGCATTTGGGAAACTATATAAATATTGATCGATCAATTTGCAAAACTTCTTGAGACAATAGGTTAGGCACATAATTAATTTGGATAGGACCCTAAATGATTCAGGTGATACAGATAATGATCAATTTACGTATGTAATTTTGCAGGTGTGACTATAGGGCAATCGTTCTTCCCTCATTTTTTGTGGCAGAGACGTTCCCCATTGAACTTCTTGGTGGGTCTTGGGGATTATTTGGAACCATGATCACTTTGAAAGGGTGAGAGTATATCCATCAGATGATCTATATGTGATGTTATTTATGTCAATTTATGTGTAAGTCAATAGGGACCTTTGTATTGTTGATTATATGGATGTATTGTTGATCATGTATGTGGATGTATATCACGTTTTTGAGAAAAATTAAATGATAATGATGTGGATGTATTGTTGATTATTAAAATGTAAAACTGATTCTGATTTTATTCTTCTCTGTTTTAGTGGTAATGTATTAATAACAAGGTCCTACAAAAGCTCCAGAAGAAGCCACATTTGTGGTGAAACATGTAGAGGCAATCAGACTTTTGTACTTTGACCATTGGGTTGTTTTGGTCCAAATTGTATAAATAGTTTTACATTATTTATGTAATAAAAAATTCTATATTTTTTGTAAATTTGATTTTGATTGATTTTCTTGCATCTTAAAGAGGGAGTTTACCTAAACCGCCAAAAAAAATAAAATATTAAAAGCCAGCAGCTACAAATACTGCAGCTGCTGACTTTTAATAAATGGCCACTTACCTGTCCCAGGGTCCAGCGATGTCGGCAGGCGACGCCGAGAACCCGCTCGGTTCTTGGCAGCTGCCGCCGCCATCCTAGGTGAGGGAATCAGGAAGTGAAGCGTTGCGGCTTCACTTCCCGGTTCCCTACTGCGCGAGTCGCGCTGCACATCGTAACTGGTCCCCACTATCTCCTGGGAGCTGTGTGTTTCTCAGGAGACAGCGCGGAGGGACAGGAAGAGGCATAGACTCCCAGCACAAATACTCCTTCCCCCAAATCCCCCATCCCAGCACAAATCCTCTCCCAACTACTTGCATAAATCCACCCTATCCTGGCACAAACCCTTATTTCCCGTCTTCAAACCCCCCAGAACAAATCGCCCCCCCAATCCTTCCTCCCAGCACAAATTCCCCGCCCAGCACAAATCCTCTCCCCACTTCTAACACAAATCCTTTCCCTCAAATTCCCCATTCCTCCCCCCCCCAGAAAGTCCCAATGCCTCAGCAGCCAACCTCCCATTGATTTGAGGGAGGGGGGTTAAGAGGATATGTGCTAGGGGCAAAGTGCCTTATCGCCCCCTCAAGTCACTGCTCGTAGCATGAAACGTTGTTACCTGTCCATCCCCCCACATTTCTGGTCATTATGTCCCCCTTTGCCAGTTCCATAAAATTACACACAGGCCTCAGATCAGCTCGGTTGCTACAGAGTGATGTCCTTCTACCCCCTGGCTTCTCTTCTTGGCCTAGGTACATGAGAACGTCAAAGCCAGTGAGGAAGCTTCTGTCCACTGTGCAGCGAGTGATTATACAGTCAGTCAGCAAGGAGAGATGCCAGCTGCCATAGAGGGGGTGATGGCAGAGTGTGAGAATCAAGAGATGCAGGGCAAGTGTACAGGCTGCCCATGCTAGCGCCCCTATGTCAGGTGGGTTAGTGGAGCCAGGTGCCAGAACTTGCTCCAACACTGGGCTCTGGGATTTAGTCCAGATTCTCAGAATGACGAAATTTAAATCACATCTCGGAATGGTCGCAGTGAATCCGGGACGGTTAGGGGGAATGGCATTCTAGTAAATTAAGCTCAGCTAATTAAAGTTTTAGACAATCAAAAATGCAATTACTAACAACTGCTATGGGTTTCCAGGACGGTCCTTTTGAGGCCATACTCAACAAGTTAAAATAAGTCTAATGTGACTTAGTTTAGTGAAAGTGCACTTGTGCATGTGTAACTGCATGCATAGGTAGCAATGAAACAATTGCAATTTTACAACCGCTGCAACATAAAAACAGTACAGGCACAATAAGCAACTTACAAACATAGGTAAGTAAGAGCCATGTCTAGACACACGGCTCTGATATAGAATGTATTAAACAGTAAGCTAATAAATAAACACCTAATCTTCTCCACTGAGCGAATTGTCACAAAGGTCAGCATGCTTACTAAAGTGTTTATATCAGGGAGTCAAAGTCTTACAAGACAGGAGCAGCCTTGCCACAACTCAGACATGGAAAATAGCACGTGAGATATGGGTAACCCTGCCCTGAATGTTAGAAAAAGTCTTTAATGATTACAATTTTGTCAACATTACAACTGCAGGGAAGTCCAGTTACTATATACTCCTTAGATAATACAATTATTACAATTATACAATTATACAATTATATTAGCTTCAAGACTGCAGGGTATTACAATTTTAATAGAGAATAGGGCTAATATAAATGATTGCAGTCTAGGTTTGATTGCAAAATAATAGACACAATGAAAGATTAATTATAAGACCTATCTAAATACGGTACATTAAAATCCATTGCACAACCTCCTTTAAGTTTACAAACTTTGTAATAAAAATAATAATAATAATACGGGTATACCTTTTGAAATATGAGTAATGAATTATTTAAACTAGCCTTTGTACTATACAATTAAAAAAAAATTACAGAGATTGTAATGTGTAGGCAAGCTGTAAGAAATGTCTATTCAAATAAATAATGCAGAATGCGCTGTTCATTCTTTTTTTAAGAAGAAAGTACTCACAAACATGCTGTGCAAATCTTATTTCATTGTAATAAAATGCCTTATCAGATATGTCTAAAGTGAAATTAAATCTGAAAACAAGGGGTTTGTTCTTTTAATGTAGTGCATGTGCACAAACATAAAAGAATTTGTGTTTTTTATCAGAATTTGTATTTATTCTTCTTTTATGGATCTGAACGCAAGTGTATCATTTTCAATGGGCCCATGCACACAGCTTCATAAAGATAAGTAAACTTGCACTGTGTTCGGATCCATAAAAAAAGAAAAGGGAATATATGCATCTGAGGTTCGGCATACTGTATGTACCAAATTTTCAACTGCATGCATGCAAACTTTGTGCAAACATTTACATGCATGCAGCTCTATTGAACTCAATTGAAGTACAAGAGCCATCTGCATCCTAGCAGCAGAGGAAGTTAGGTGGCAATAGCAGCTTGACTCCAAGAAACAGAGGAGACTAGGCAGCAATACCCATTGCTCCCAACTCTCTCTGATTTCAAGGGATTGACCCTGATTTGGAACAAAGTCCCTCTGTCCCTCTTTCCTCCTCATTTGTCCCTTATTTTGGTCTGATCTACAGTGGGGCAAAAAAGTATTTAGTCAGCCACCAATTGTGCAAGTTCTCCCACTTAAAAAGATGAGAGGGGCATGTAATTGTCAACATAGGTATACCTCAACTATGAGAGACAAAATGTGGAAACAAATCCAGACAATCAGAATGTCTGATTTTTGAAAGAATTTATTTGCAAATTATGGTGGAAAATAAGTATTTTGTCAATATCAAAAGTTCATCTCAATACTTTGTTATATATCCTTTGTTGGCAATGACAGAGCTCAAACGTTTTCTGTAAGTCTTCACAAGGTTGTCACACACTGTTGCTGGTATGTTGGCCCATTCCTCCATGCAGATCTCCTCTAGAGCAGTGATGTTTTGGGGCTGTCGCTAAGCAACACGGACTTTCAACTCCCTCCAAAGGTTTTTTATGGGGTTGAGATCTGGAGACTGGCTAGGCCACTCTAGGACCTTGAAATGCTTCTTACGAAGCCACTCCTTTGTTGTCCGGGCGGTGTGTTTGGGATCATTGTCATGCTGAAAGACCCAGCCATTTTCAATGCCCTTGCTGATGGGAGGAGGTTTGCACTCAAAATCTCATGATACATGGCCCCATTCATTCTTTCATGTACACGGATCAGTCGTCCTGTTCCCTTTGCAGAGAAATAGCCCCAAAGCATGATGTTGCCACCCCCATGCTTCACAGCAGGTATTGTGTTCTTTGGTTGCAACTCAGCATTCTCTCTCCTCTAAACACGACGAGTTGTGTTTCTACCAAACAGTTCTACTTTGGTTTCATCTGACCATATGACATTGCCGTCTGGCACTGCAGGAACTGAGTCCCTGGCGGCGTAGTGTGTTACTGATGGTAGCTTTTGTTACGTTGGTCCCAGCTCTCTGCAGGTAAATCACTAGGTCCCCCCGTGTTGTTCTGGGATTTTTGCTCACCGTTCTTGTGATCATTTTGACCCCCAGGGTGAGATCTTGCGTGGAGCCCCAGATCAAAGGAGATTATCAGTGGTCTTGTATGTCTTCCATTTTCTAATTATTGCTCCCACAGTTGATTTCTTCACACCAAGCTGCTTGCCTATTGCAGATTCAGTCTTCCCAGCCTGGTGCAGGTCTACAATTTTGTTTCTGGTGTTCTTCGACAGCTCTTTGGTCTTCACCATAGTGGAGTTTGGAGTGTGGCTGTTTGAGGTTGTGGACAGGTGTCTTTTATACAGATAACAAGTTCAAACAGGTGCCATTAATACAGGTAATGAGTGGAGGACAGAGGAGCCTCTTAAAGAAGAAGATACAGGTCTGTGAGAGCCAGAAATCTTGCTTGATTGTAGGTGACAAATACTTATTTTCCACTTTAATTGGCAAATACATTCTTTAAAAAATCAGGCAATGTGATTGTCTGGATTTGTTTCCACATTTTGTCTCTCATAGTTGAGGTATACCTATGATGACAATTACAGGCCTCTCTCATCTTTTTAGGTGGGAGAACTTGCACAATTGGTGGCTGACTAAATACTTTTTTGCCCCACTGTATATAGTTGTATATAAAATGCACTCTTTCAAAAAGTGTTTCTCACCTTTCATCCAAATTGCTGCATTTGTATATTTCAAAAGCCAATATAAAAGGAATAGTAGTGGTAAAAAAAGCACTTGTGGGTTTAACTAATCTTTTTCTTTTGTATAATTCTCCTTTAAGGGGGTGTGGCAGGGAGTGTGTCGTATGCCTACAAACTTTTGCTAATAGCTGTCCCTCATTCCCATCTTAAAATGTTGGGAGATATGGCAATAGCTGTCTGCATCCTAGCAACTATGTGAGACTGCCTTGGGAAGCCTCCTGCATCCTAGAACCAGGACCATGCCCGCATGCAGATCTTGCTCAAACACTATATGCGTACATCGTACATAATACTTTTTACATGGGATCTTGCAGCCAGCTTCTGCCATGAGTGCATGTATCCTTATAGTGTAGATATAGCCTAATATATAGCCATTTATTTTAATTTGGAAGCTGTAGCTTCTAGTAGGTACTGCTTAGTGACCATAAAAATAAATACATGTGGTAGTACCAAAATAATTTACTGCAACAAAATTTTGTTATAAGTTTATTAGCAAGCCTCCTGTTTGAGCTGTTTTACACCACTGGTTTCTAAATTCAGCCTGTATAGATCTACATTTAAAGAACTCCCCAATTACCGTATATTAATTCAAGCTAGTGATTAACTCCTTTCAAAAAGATGCCTTCAATTTTGGGGTTTTTAATTAGCTCTAAAACACAAAGCCTCCTTTCTGAAAGTAAAAAGCAACAGATAAGAATATTTTACTAGGCTCTAGGTGAAGACAGTACTAGCCTTTGAGGAAGGTTAGGCACAGGCATGACATAAAGGACATAGAGGTCTTTGTGATGATAACAGGAAGAGACCAGAGAGAACACAGAAAGAGATGTGCTGAAGGATAGATGCCAGGGAGGGAAGGAAGGTTAGATGGGTGGGGAAAGGTGGACACATGAAGAAGATGAAGGGGTCCTGAAAGTGATTGTTATTTCAAGAGATGGCACTGATAGGCTAGCACTGCAATGTGAAGCGTGGCTGATGACCTTTAAGGGGAGTTACAAAGGTTTCAAATTATAGCACCTGTCACTCCAAAAATACAAACCAGCTCTGACTCACCATTCCATAGTCTATGAATAATTGTATCACATTTATTTCAGCATTTTGGAATTAATTACATGTAAAATGGTTGGCCTAATGACTCAAAATTCCTTCTAAAGTTTATATTATGGGTTTTCTGTGAGTAAACTGTTTATCTTTGCAATTTTTTTTTCCTAAGAAAGCTTTGAGGTTACATACAAAGTCATTAGCTTGGATGGCCCTTTTAGAGCTCTAAGAAAAAAGAGAACAGTTGGGACTTTATATGAGGCGGTGACCTGGTAAGGTCAATTGCCTCCATCCCTATCTATATGTCAAAAAACAAGGGGAAAGGGGATTGGGACTTTGAAAGAAGCACGTAGGTATAAAGAATTCAGTTTATTATATAAATTAACATAGAAACGCATAATCATGAGTAAGTATCCAATACAATTATAATAACTGGTACAATTCATAAAAATGTATATTTATACATACAATGTAGACGGCTGCCAAATGATTATAAACTGATAAAATAAAAAATTATACATACTGACAGATATCAATTGAATCATAGGGACACGACATACAATAGCTCTATACATTTCGTGGATTGATCCACTTTTCAGGAGCATGCGCGTGAGTTCAATAAAATATAATAAAAGGAGTTGCTGTATAGTCTGATCCTACCCAAGGAAAAAAAAAATTATAAAAATGTATTAAAATAAAACCAAGTATAAAAACCCACTCTCTACCATACTTTCAAGGTTGACTATACAATAAAAGTGTGGCACTGTATGTAGATCGGGGACCCCCAAAGGGGAGCATCTTCAACGGGAGCTGAGGTGGTGTGAGTGGCTTGCTGCCCAGCAAGAAAATCATCCAGGGGAGACAGATTTCAAGAAATTGAAATAGTCAGAGTGACCATAAGTGCTGAGACCATCAATGGAGGACTTCTGAAAAAATATATATGTATATATATTTTCTATAGTTATAGTATGACACATGCAAGGTGTCCTGTGCTTGGTAAAGAACAGGGGGATTGAAGTAATAGAAAGTATTGGTGGTAGCCGAGGTGTAAGAAGTGAAAAGTGATGAGGATATAAACGCATCATCAAAAGAGGTTGCATAGAAAGGTGTAAAAAGTTGAAAAGTGATAAGGATATAAACGCATCACCAAGAAAGGTTGAATAAAGCAATCTAACCGTGCAATGGGAACTAGAGGTGAAATCTAATTACCAATTAGACATTGATCAGTTCATAAGGTCCAGGGATCCAAGCTGATTCATGTAGTGAACCGAAATGATCAATGACACACCAGAGTGAATCTGACGTCCCTGGGTGAAGCCTATAAGGGCAGGGCCATCACACGCCCACCAACATCACGTAGGAGTGCACTGCAGGAGGGAGGCATCCTTGGCTGGGCGAAGAACCGCCCGGCATCGGTGCCATTACACTCCTTTATCTAGCCGCAAGATGGTACTACCGTGGAAAGAAGGGGAAGTGCCACAGCAGTGACACCGCACCTGCAACACACAGAAGGTGACGGTAAACGCATGGCGCATGAACGTCCACCCACTCTAAGAAGAAGGGGAGGAGGAGGGTCCGCGGCGTGCATCGCAGCTCCCGGGAGGGATGGGAGCTAGAGGGCTCCTAAACCAGATCATATGACACACTAAAATGAGCAAGGGAGGCTGTATATCTAATCGAGGGATGGGAGGTAACAGTCCCATCCTACGGGTGTTGGCTCTAGAGAGAGAGGGAATTAAACAAACCAGTAATATGGGTATAATTACTAGATGTGTAGATGTTATCAGACCTAGCTAGACCTAAACTACGTGCTTCCATCCCTATATTGCTATAAGAAAAAGGATTAGATTTGATTAGATATACAACCTCCCTTGCTCTATTTAGTGTGCCATGTGATCTGGTTTAGGAACCCTCTTGCTCCCATCCCTCCCGGGAGCTGCGATAGTTTTTTGACTTTTTAGAGCTATATTCTTCAGTCATACAGTACAAGTGCAGGAAAGACAAGTTTAGATAAGGCACCAATACTAAGGGTAAATGTACTTCTAAAAGCATTAGCTTTTTAATATAGGTTACCAATCAGCTTTGCAATTATACTTTTCTAAGACTGACTTTTCATTCTATGTGCTTAGGAAGCAGGCCTAAACCAGTGTAAAAATGCACAATTTTCATTTAGCTTGGCTTAGGTCTGCGCTATAACTGCAGGCCAGAGGTGTAACTAGAACCTTTGGGGCCCCAGTGCAAGAAATCATGAAAGACCTCCCTGGCCCCTGACCGGGGCCCTTCCCACTGATCCCTAGGCCCTTTACTCCCATAGTGGGACCCTTTATTACGGTACTACAGTGGGCCACCTTCCTGCCGTCTTGGGGTCCCCCCATGGTGGGGACCCCAAAATACTATTTTATTTTATTTTACAATTTTATTATTTATTCATTTTTACATATTTTTTAGGACACCCGTTGGGGGGCTTTGGTGAAAACATCAGGGGTCTAAACAGACCCCTGATGTCTCACTTTTGAGACAGAGAAAGGGACTGAGGACAGATTCACCAGTCCTTTTTTCTGTAACCTCAGCTGCACAGAATGAATGAACAGGAAAAGCTCTAATTGGAGCTTTCCGTTCATTCATAAACTGAGGCATAGTAAATACAGTTTACTATGCCCAAGCTATGAATGAATTAAAAAACAAAAACAGAGTCAGTGACCAGTACCCATCACTGACTCTATTCATTAAGACAAGGAAGGGGCCAGTAAATTACATATTTACTGGCTCCTTCCCTGCTCTCCATCCTGACAGATTCCCTAACAGCAGCTGGCGGGAGGTGGGAGGGGAAAACCCAGCAGCGCTGCAGGGTGGCGAGGGGGGCCAGGAAAGGACACAGGGGCCTGGGACAGGAAATCGATTCACTCCATTTCCCTCCTGCAGCCGCTGAATGTCTGCAGAAGGGAGAGGAGGAGAAGCAAGCATTCAGTGGCTCCATGGAGGGATCGGTTCCTCTCCATGCCACTGCCCCCACTGCTCTCCTATCCAGCAGTATAGGGGGGCCGCACGGCCCCCTGGAGCAGGGGACTGGGCCACAATGGCGACCCCTGCTGCAGGCAAAGACCAAGACTGGGGTTGAGCTCAGGCGTGCTTGTATCCTATTCCAAATCCACTTGACTGAGCTCAACAGAAAGTTGTCTCTGTAGTGGGCCAACCATAATCTGTCAAGGCATTCTCTGCACCACAGCCAACATGTATACATGCCCCTTGTATACGTGTGGCTGCCGGGATAGGGGTGTCCGGAATGCAGCTGATTGGCCCAGTAGTGGCTGCTTCATGGCATGCCCAATCAGGTGGGTTTGGAATAGGATCCGAACACTCCACAGATCATCCTTAATTGAGGCCAATGAAGACATTGCCTTAGATTTCTTCAATGTCTTTTGAAGGATCTAAAAATAAAGTGTTGAGTGTTTAAAATCATTAATGCAATTACTGGAGATCTGAACTGATAGAAAAAAGAATGCACTGCACATGTTGCATACACAATTATTAAAACCGGACTGTACATCTAGCAGGATCCCTGATGCCTTCTTTGTTCCCAGTCATGGACTGAAGAAACATACTCTAGTGCAGGGGTCAGCAACCTGTAGATTGGGATCTACCATTACATCACATACAGGTGACTGGTAGATCTCGGTCTGGGCTTGTTGACCCGCCATTCCAGAGCATCAGAGTGCAATGCATAGGGACTACTTGTAAAGTTGGAGCTGTAGTAGGGAGGAAGAGCCCCATAAGCCGATGCCTCCTCTGTAGTGATGGCTCCTGTCCCATGTAGAGTAATGCCAACTGCACTCCATCTTTTATCCCGGCTAGCAGTCTCCAGAGCAGGAAAGAAGAGATCTTCAAGTCAGTGTGAAGCAATACACTGGGCATAATTGTATAGGGCTGTTTTCATGCCGATGCACTGTGGTTTACCTGCAGTGCAGTGCCATGTAACTGCAGCTTTCATGCGGGTTTGCTGCGCTTAGCCATAGACTTCTATTATATCCTGCTGTTTTACCATCCCCCAACTTTAGGCATTAACAAGCCATAAGGGTGCCACTACTTAATGCAATTAAGAGCTTATTCACAAGTGTAGCAGGCACTGTTCCTCCTCTGAAAAATGATCTGATTGTGTGTTGACAGGTGGCGAGGAGGCGATATGTTGCCTCCTCGCCACCTGATTTAAACCCATGATAGCTGTGCAATGCGTACGATTGCGACACGATAGTACGGCAAGTATAGGTTTAAATCAGGTGTGAGAAGGTGACACTGTGCCTGGTGATCTTTGACTTCTCCCTTGTTCAGGTAGATCTTGCATACCCCTGCTCTAGTGGATAGTGTAGCTAGATTGGCAGGAGCTGTCTGCTTCTAGAAGTTTGTGATCTCCACTTCTTGCATGAGAACTGTGTGGCAGATTAATCATAATTTTATTCTTAGAACTAAAGACTTGAATTACACAAGAATGTGGAACAGGCATGTACTTGTGTTTTAACATGGTCTACAGTTTCAGTATACAGTATATGCAGGGAATTGTTTATAGCAACATCTGAGTAATATTAGCACTGAAGTCACGTTATGTATCAGTTATTTTGGTGTTTATATTATTTTTACTGAATATGATGTGGGGGTATCAATAGGATACTTATCATATATCTATTGCACACATCTTTATTATTCATATTTTTAAATAATTTTTTTGCAAGTTGAGTTGCACTATATGTAGATATACACCAGTAAAAAGGTGGTTGTTAGATTTTCTATTTTCACCGTAGTGGGTGGAAAAGATGTGTTGGAAATAGCGCCACAATTTAATTTGTCACGGGGGGTGATTGTTGTCTACCACTCAGTACAGATTTAAATTCCATTTCAGTATATGCAGATAGTCTGGGTGTAAACAATGCAATTTTTACACTGATCTGGCTGTTTGATGACTGCTTTTACAATGAAAGGCGGTAGAAAGGTTAATAGGCCCTGGATCTATTAAAAGAGCTAAGGTGTTTTAACAGTTGAGTAAAAGTATAACTAAAGGCAAAACTTTTTTTTTGCTTTGAATAGACTGGAGAGGGATTAGAATGCTTGTCAGTTTTTATTGCTGTTGTCCCCATAAAGGTAATACAGGGGAAATTTTCTAATGGGGACACTAGATCTGGAGACCTGGGGGTTCCCAATGAACTCCCTAAATTTGCATGGATTTCCTCTCACTTCCTATTTGGCAATGGGACAGGAAGCGAAGATAAATCTCTGTAATGGGACACAGATGGCGAAACAAAAATCTGACAGGGGTTATAACCCTCCCTTGCTCTATTCAAAATGAAAAGAAAGTTTTGCCTATTGTTCTACTTTAAGCTTTAAAATGTACATATATGGCACTAATTTAGTTAAAGGGACAGTTAGCATTAAAGACATCCAGCAGAACAGAAACAAGGGTGTATGCAATAATTGAAAGAGTAGCAGAGTTTACATTTATTTTCATGGGTTTTTGAAATGGTATATCTAGTACCTACACTGATGAAGATGCTCTAAAAGTTCTTTACTCTGGCACAATTTAACAATTTAATTTCTTCATCAATATGTTTGCTATTTGCACATATGTGGGTGTCACCCTAGCAAGTCAGTAGTAGACAATATAAGTACTACTAATAATAATATTAATATCTAAAATGAACATTCCAGCAACATGTATAAGGTCCTTTTTGCTATCATTAACTGAGGTAAGCTTCTGGGACCTCATTGATACCTGCTGTGGGTCACACGAAGTATCAATAAAACAGTAGAGTCAGACATTTTCTGGCCTGAACAAATGTTGAGGAGAACAAAGTACAATAGCAATGTTGAGCCATAGGCAATATTCTCATTGATGTTTAATGTAAGTGAGCCATCAAGACCTAAAAAAAGGACAGGTTTCAGTTACTCTACTGTAGAGCTGACATTTTTTTAATTAAATGATCAGGTGCTTCTGAACATGATGGAAGACATGAAAAGCTATCCCTAAGAAAGTGGATATGCACATTTATCTTATCTTAATTAGGAATGAACAACCCTACAGGCAAACTAGCCCAAATAATGCAGGCTATACATGTGTCGAATTCTGATCAAATTTTCTTTCGGAAATCAGAAATTTTGTGTGTTTTGAAATCCAATGGTGCCACCATTGATTTCGAAATTTGACCAACCAAGCCTTCAATTTCACCTCATGCTGCTACAGAAAAGAGATTTCATGGCTGGGAATCTTCTTTTCTTTCCAAGTCAAAGCTCATGCACACTTCTTTTTTGATTATAGTTCTCGCACGAATATCCCATAATTTTTTTAAAACATTTCCAAAATGCCCAGCACTCAAATTCGATGACCACGTGAAAATCGGTTGTTGCTGTGGCCCACTAGCGGTGGGAAATTCGCACAAAAATTCTTAGTTACGATTTTCCAAAGAAATTTTTTTCTGAATTTTACCCATGTATAGCTTTAGTCTAATTCAGCTACAAAAATCTGAAAATCAGATTAAAAAGTACTTAATTCCAAATCCAAAAATAAAACGGTGATATTAAAAAAAAAAACCAAGGTTTTACACTAAAAAAAAAAAAATCCATTGTAAGCATTATAAGTAGTAAAGCAATTGTGATTTTTACAGTAGATTATTAGTGGCTCTGTTTACATTTTTTCCATTTTTATTAGTGTAAAAGTTTTCTAATGAGAAAAGGGACTTGCTTGGGTTTTTGATTTTTACTATATTTAAGGCTGATTTGATTATTTGACAAAATATAGACTTAAAAGGGGTAGATATTCAAATATGTATTTATTAAACAGATCTGCAATAAATTATACAGAAAAATAATGTAATAATAGCTAAGGTAAAGATCTGAAAATAATGACGTATTTTCTTTATTTGTGACTGCTAATTGTGTTTGCTTTGATCACCCTT
Organism: Lithobates clamitans; assembly: GCA_037952925.1. Lineage (NCBI taxonomy): Eukaryota > Metazoa > Chordata > Amphibia > Anura > Ranidae > Lithobates > Lithobates clamitans. Next base: position 1,623,454 of record JBBGZY010000021.1, read on the forward strand.
GTGCACCGGAACAGCTTTCTCAGGTATGTGGAGAGATGTGGCCTCTTGGTAACCCCTGTTTTGTGAGACAACCTAATTAGGCTTGACGATACAGATGACCCTTTTAAGTCCTGTAAATTGAGCCTTTATGCCTTATCGCAGGTAGATGCCCATTAATATAGCACATATAACAAAAAAAAAAGAAGAGAAAGGATCTTGTTTATTTTATGTGTATCAAAGCAGGTTTTCTTACCTGAGGAGAAGCTGAACAATGACAAAGTTCAGCAATTTTCTTCAATGTATTCAAATAGCCTGAAGTCAAAACAAAAAGTGACATTCTATACTGTGTTCAGACAAATGAATTGTTTGTTTGTTGTGCATAGTATGGCAAAAGAAAGTAAAACATAGTCATTAAATAAATGTAATATCAAACACTGTAATGCTGGGAAATGTAAAGGTTTGCGTGATAAAAAAAAAACATAAGTAGGAAAGCACTGGTGTTTTTATGATCTGTTTTATCAATTGAGGTGGGAACATACAGGCATTTTATTGATCTGTTTTATTCTACTATTATCAGGAAACTAGGACTGTAGATGGTGGCTTTTGCCCAGCAATGACAGACTAATAGAGTATAAATCTCAATAGAGAGAACCCTACATCTTGTCATTAAGTGAAAGGTAGACTTATTGCAAGTAGTGGAAGTCACGTCCATGGGCCATTGCCAATTACAGGATAGTTTAAAGCAGCGTTTTTTAAACCAGGGTGCCTTCTGGGTTCTTCAGGGGTGCCTTGGCAGATCGCCTAAAAATTGCTTCTAATTGCCCAAAAATTGTGTATAAGCCAACAGTTGGATCAAGATTGCTTTGTGTTACACAACGCCAAAGGTTCTCATTGTGCAACATTACAACCTTGGGCACTGGGTTGGTCAGTCACCAGCATCCTAACAACCATTGACATCATTGGTTGATAAGGAGGACATCAGGTCCTTTTTTGACCTCCTGGCCCTTTCTATCAGCACTGTGGTCACGTTAGCTGTCTGAGGGAGAAAAAATGAGGAAGAAATGCTGGAATACTTGTCAGCACCAGTGTGCAAAAGTATATTTACTTTGAAAGAATAAGTCACCTCTAATGTTGGGGGTCTCACGTGTGTGGATGCTGCTGCAATATGTAAAAACTATTTGTTTAGTTTTTTTTACATTTTAGAAGAGGGTGCCTCAAGATTTCCAGAATTTTAAAGGGTGCCCTGACTGGAAAAAGGTTGAGAAACACTGGTTTAAAGCATCTTTGTAACAGCTGTGACATTGAGGCCCCCTTCACATGGAAGCCCCCATCTTGTGGATTCTGCTTGCTCAGCAGGTGGATAACAGGTCCTGTTTGCTCCGCTGTGCAGAGCGGATACTGACCCAGACCCAGTCCCACTCTCCTCTATAGGTAGATCGGGCGGAAATGGACCACCTGTCTATTTTCATCCAATTCCATCAGATGGATGGAAAATAAGACCACCATCTGTCTGCATTTTGTGGGCAGGATCGGGTCGGATGGTGGCAGGTGTCAGCGGTGACATGTCACCGCTGACATCCGCCACTCCATAAGGGAGACTGCAAGGTCCGGTCAGGTCCGCCTGAAAAACTGACAGGTGGATCTGATCGGAAAGCCCATGTGAAAGGACCCTTAAAGTTGGGACAAAGGCTTGAGAACCACCAAAAATGAATGATTCTATTAGGCTGAAAATATGCCGTGCCAAAAAAGGCAGGTAACTCTGCGTTTGATGACCACCTTAAAGCTGAAACAGATTACTGACTGAAGCTAAGCAAAATCTTTTGCTCACCAAGGGGAATGATTTCTCACTTATGAACCATAAAAAATGCTGTTTAAGGAAGACAGACATGAGCTTATCTCTGCAGTAATACAGGTCAGTTTGTATCAAGGCTAAACAAGCTATTCAATTATATGTCATACATATAAATACAGCAGAAGGATAATAATAGTCCAAATCCAGCCAAAAATAAATTATGGTTGCATTAAACATTTAAGAATTAGGTCCTCTATCAAGTTTTAAATACTGTCCATATCCTGATGAGGGAGATTTCTATTCGCTTCCTGTTCTGCCTAACACCTGTTACCTGGACAGGAATTGAAAGTAAATGTCCCAGTTGGAGATGCAGACAACAATAAAATCCTTTAAATATCAAAACTGCCCTGCATGCTTACTTTCAAAGCCAAAGCATCACATGGCTGCTGGTGATACCAGTGAAATGCTTACATTTCATTATTTGGAAGTCAGTATGAAAAACAGTGGATGCCCCAAAATCCAAAGTTTGCGTCTTTGGGGTGGATACCACAAACCAGCACATACTATGGGTGCATGTGGCCTTGCTGGGCATCAACTGCTTTTCAGACTGATTTTTGCACAGGAGTATGTTTACTTTACAACTTGATGAATGTTTTCTTTACTATACAGAGTATGGTGCTGCTATGTATGCAAGCATAACCAGCAGGGCAGTCTCAGGTGAACCTTGTTTATCTGTTTTGGGGGATGAGACAAGGGACCTGCGTTTCCCTAAAAAAAACATTGTGATTCTCTTCCTTTTCACGTCTTTTTGTTGGATGCTTGTTTGCAAGAAGCTTGTTTTCCTTTGTTGGACGTATGGTATGCTATTTTCTTTGCATGAACAAAAAAATCCTTACAGAGGTTCTAGAATTTCCCAACCTACTAAAAAAAAGTTTGTAATGCTATTTGTGTCACTGTTGAGATTTTCCTTCACTTCCTGTTTTGTCTGACATCAAATAGACAGAAAGTGGGAAGATTTTTTTCTAACTTTCTTGCTGCATCTGCCATCGGCTCCAATCTCCTCCTGGGAGCCACCACGGATGATCACAGCTCCATGGGAGGTGGTGAGATTAATGGAACCGAACATACAGTGCAATAACTATGTTGAATGCTTCTTTTAAAACAGTTGTTTTACAGTTGTTCGTAAGTGCTATGTATACGGGAAAGGGTTTTTTACTGGAATAAAAGCGTTTACAGATTCACGCTATGAGGCTTTTTTCCTCTCTTTTGCCTGAGTTCTATGGAAAGTTTGGGGCTGGCTTTGTTTGGGAGAAACAGAGGACCAGAGTTGCGACCCTTCTGGCTGATCGAATTAAGTTTCGGATGGATGCCAATATGGGAGTGATCGCAGAGGCGTAACCTCCTGGCAGTATAATTATGTGAGACTTTTGCGTCTCAAAGCGGTACAATTATTTTGCATAGAAATTTGGCGTTTTATATTGTAGGCCTGTAATTCTTAGCAATAGCACACTTAAATCTGTCCAAACAAGAGTCTAGTAGATATCACGGGTATGATAAAGTTTGAAACACAAAATCATAAATTATAATATAATAAATAAATACAAATAATTATAAAAGATAATGATATAATAATAAAATTAATTTCCCCACGATTCACTATTGCTCAATTCTGCAAGTGTTCTAATTTACTATCGCTGTTTTCTAGCTGGTCTAAAACCACTTTTGACGTAAAGGGACATTTTTTGGTTGCTATGGACAATCTCCAGTTTCCAGGCAGAAAGAACAGTATATATATAATATAAAACTGCATGCAGGGCATTGGACAAAGCACTGGGGACAAAGGGGATGTGAAATAATTTCATACAGTAATGTAATCTGTAAGATTACAGTGTACTGTATGTATTATGATTTTTCAATTTTTTGAGTTTGCCGCCAGGAGAGAGGCATCGGGCAGAGGACACAGCCTGCAAATACAGCGGGGGAACATCGCAGGATCCTGGGGACAAGGTAAGTATACCGCACCAGGATCCTGCAATGCAATCCGGAGTGTGGCTCGGGGTTACCGCTAATGGTACTGAAATTTAACCCCGAGCCACACTCGCGAAAACCGCTAGGGAGTTTAACATACACATAGAGGCTTTTATTCATTGGGAATCTGGTGAGTGCAATTCCTATAGGGAGTGGAAACACTTGGTGTGGTGATGGTCGATCGTCCAAACATCTGATTCGGTTTATACGAACTGTCACACTGATTTTCTGGACTTATCCCATTTGGATGCACAGATCACCAATATTTTAGTATAATTTAAATTTAAATCTTCTAGCGCTGCTGAAGCTTGAAAGACTTATTATTAGAATGTTTTGCTTCCTTTTTGAACAATTTGCTGTCACTGTTGAGATTTTCCTTCACTTCCTGTTTTGTCTGACACCAAATAGACCTGAAGTGGGAAGATTTTTTTCTAACTTTCTGCTCTAAGTGATAAAAAATCACCCAAATAGGGACACAACAATCAATAAAAAATTGTCAAGGTTTGTAACACCTCCTCACTCTTTGAAAAGTACAAAGTTGGACTTCCAGTGTCAACCATTGAGTTTTGTATGCAGTGATGTTCTGATCTCTTAGGCTCCATTCACACCTGATCGTGGGCGGAATCACATCGATTCCCCCAGCAATTTAAAATCGCTGCAAAATGTGGGATGTGTTTGTGATGCCATTACTTCTTAATGGCACCCCAATCATTTTGCAGTGATTGTCGCGCTGTAAATCACGCTGCAATCGCAACGCGATACGCTTGTCGTTCAAAAAGGAACATGAACTTATTTTGGGCGTCAGTGTAGCGCGTTGCAATTTGCCATGATTGCAGCATGATTCGCCGCAGGATTGGGGGTGCCGTTAGAAGTAATGGTATCGCAAATGTGTCACACATTTTGCAGTAATTTGATCAGGTGTGAATAGAGCCTTAAACACAGGTAGCACCAATGTCATTTACTGGTACTTACAAAGGTTATCTAGATGAAGTGTCTTTATTTTATATTCTTTTTCTCTATAAAGTTTAGCCTATTGTGTCTTTGGGCAGGGATCTCCCTAGGACAATGGGAGGGGAGGTCGCTTCACATCCTCAAATCTGTGTCTGATGGGGGCATTGGTGCATATGTAGCACTTTTTTTCCTTTCCTTTGCTCAAGATCAGAAGCATCACTTGATTTTGTCAACTCATTTGAGGCCACTCCAAAGCAGTCCATGCAGGACACATAAACAGGTATGTTGTAATGCCAACCACACTTTTACAGGGCTTAGGACACTTTTGCTCCATATGAGTGCTGGGTCCCTGAAAGGACAATCACCAGGTACGATTGCTGTTACATGGAAAAGAAGGGGAGTAAGTCACATGCTCTAATACCCAGAAGTACCAAGTAATTTCTTGAACAGCTGAACACTGTGACTCACAGGTTTAACTTAAAATTATGAACAAACCTAAACAAACTAAAGATTCCCTGTCAGTCTGCTGCATGACTCAAACAACTTCTAAGAGATAATGTATTTAGTTGACCTGTAGAGAAGAAAACAATCCCAAGCTTCTTAAGTTCTGAACAGAATTGGAAGTTCTGGACAAATTACTTTCATCTTCAAAAAAAAAAAAAAGAAAAAAGCCAGTGAGCGCTATACATATATTTTCTGAAGCCGCTCCGGTCCGGTCTCCAGCGGCGGAAGTTCTGCAGAAGAGACAGCCGACAACGGTTATGAAATGCCTGGGAAGTGCTCTAACCCAAAGAGTTACTATGGGGCTTTCGTTGTCGGCTGCCTCTTCTGCACCCACCTCCACAGGGAACCCACCGCTGACAGCTCAGCGTGGGACCAGACCGGAGCTTCAGAAAAGGTATGTATAGCAGTTTCTTCTTTACAGGGCTAGATAGGTTAGTCTTAGATTGTGGATGCAAGTAGATTTACAGATTTTAGAATGAACTTCTACTTTAAAGCACATACACCAGATTCACCTGCAGGAAATGTTTGTCAAATGCCACATTTACTGCTTTATAAATAAAGCTTCTCAAAAATGAAGTATTCAGATTCAAACCTTTGCACATATTGTGCAGAAAACATCAAATGTTGTAATCATTTATAAATTTTTCTGATTTCTGCTATGATAGTTTAAGAAATATCAGCCCTTATATGTATCTTGTAGTTTAACAGCTAAATTTACTGTTCAAAAGTCATTTTATTTTTTTCTGTCATTTATGTATAATCATAGTGTTTTTTTACATTCTTTGTATGGTGTGTTAATGATTAACTATTCACAATCTTATCCTGTTTGCTCTCTAATTTCTTAACTAGGGTATACTGCATATGTCTTCCTGTCCAAATCATGAAGTTTATGGCATGCCCTAAAATTATGTTTTTTCATGATAAAGTGATGTCCTTGCACATTATACTTTAGTAAGTAAATACAATATGTGTCTTCTTAAAATGAAAACATGTTACATGCTCATTTTTAGGCAATTAACTGAAGGTCATTTTTTGTTTAAATCAATGAGTAACTATAAGAAGTAGAAGTGTGAATATGAGCTGGAGTTTCTCCTAAGTAAAAAGTACAAAGTTGCTTTGATGTATCAACAGGCGCAGAGGGTTTAACAAGTAGAAATAAGCAAATGACTAAATACTGCTCTTTAGCAATTCTTCGTATTTCTTTCTGTAATCATATTCATTGGTTTCTAAGCTCCAGGTACAATGTACCAATCAGCAACAGCTAATTTTTAGAGAACAGCGTAATTAACAATGTGAAACACGGTGGAACTAGGACATTGCAATCTACCATGATTTCACAGTCCATCACTATAATATATATTTCAATAAACAAATCAAACAGTTATGGCAAAGTTGCCACACTGTTAGGGAAAAAGAGCATTTTTTCCCTTTACAGCTTTATTAAGACAAAATAGACCCAGAATAAAATGCGGTAAAAGGTGCCCACATGGAATACTTTTTACTAAAGAGCCCATTCACCCAGAAGCATTATTTTGTTTAATTGGAGCCTATTGTACTGTTACAGCTCCTTGCTTTTTATATGGGTTGGCTACTCCATCAGAAAGATCTCTCTATTCTGAGATTCCCAACTCTGTTCCTGTCCAAGTTGGGATTTTTCCCATAAACCTTTAACAACCCCAATTCCAAAAAGAGTTGTGACGCTGTGTAAAATCTACATAAAAGCCGAATGCATATATCTGCAAATCTCATAAACCCATATTTTATTTACAATAGAAAACATATCAAATGGTTAAAGAAAATGTACCATTTAAAAAAAAAAAAAAAATTAATTTTGAAATTGATGGCAGCAACAGAAAAGTTGGGACAGGGCAACAAAAAGCTGGCAAAAAAGTAGGTGGTACTAGCAAGGAAGAGCCAGAAGAACATTTTGCAACTACCGGTAATTAGGTTAACCACCTCAGCTCTAAAGAGTTTTGCCTCCTTCATGAACAGGCCATTTTTTGCTATTCAGCACTGCACTAATTTATCTGTAATTGCGCTGTCATGCAAACTGTACCCACATTAAATTTATATCATTTTTTTCACACTAATAGAGCTTTCGTTTGGTGGTATGTAATAACCACTGGGTTTTTTATTTTTTATTATATCAACTAAAAAAAAACAAAAATGTTGATAAAAAAAAAAAAAACAATATTTTTTACTTTCTGCTATAATACAAATCCTATAAAAATAAAGAATAAAAACAAAATTCCTTCATAATCATAATTCTTTAATAATCTGTGAAAAGCTGCTTCTAAAAATTGTTGAACAATTTCAGAATAATATTCCTCAATGTGAAATCACAAACACTTTAAATATATTATCATCTACAGTACTTAATATCAAAAGGTTCCAGAGAATCTAGGGAAATCTCTGTGTGCAAGGGACAAGGCCAGAACGGTTTACTGAATGGCTGTGATCTTTGGACCCTCAGACAGCACTGTATTAAAAACAGGCATGATTATGTGAGAGACATCACTACATGGGCTCAGGAAAACCTCCAAAAAATCACTGTCTGTGAACACAGTGTGCTGTGCCATCCAAAAATGTAAGGTAAAGCTCTATCATGTAAAGAAGGAGCCATATCAAAATATGATTCTGAAAAACTGTTGTCTTCTCTGGGCCAAAGCACATTTAAAATGGTCTGCTGCAAAGTGGAAAACTGACAAATAGACAAATAGAAATGAACATTCTTTTTGGCAACCATGGCCGCCGTGTCCTCCGGACTAAAAAGGAGAGGGACCTTCCGGCTTGTTATCAGTTTAAAAACTTGCATCTCTGATGTTATGAGGTACATTAGTGAATTTGGAATGGGCAGCTTCCACATCTGAAAAGGCACTATCAGTTCAGAAAGATGTATCGATGCAGCTTATGCTCCCATCCAGATAACACCTTTCCTGGGAAAGGCTCTGCATATTTCAGCAGGGCAATGCTAAACCACCTACTGTCTCTGTGACCACAGCAAAGCTTCATAGTAGAAGATTCTGGGTGCTTACCTGGCCTGCTTGCAGTCCAGATCTTTTACCAATTGAAAATATTTTGCTCATCTTAAAAAGGAAAACTGTAAAGAAGACCCAGGACTGTTGAGCAGTTAGAATCCTATATCCGGCAAGAATGAGACCTTATTACTCTCCAAAACTTCCAGCAAATGGTCTCCTCAGTACACAGATATTTACAGAGTGTTGTTAAAAGAAGAGGGGATGCTACACCGTGGTAAACATGACCCTGTCCCACCACATGAGTTTTCAGATACTACTAGGGCTAGATATGCATTGGCAATGTTTAAAAAGAAACCTGTAGTGAACATGGTCGGGAATGCCTGGTCTTTATATGGCTCTGCAATTAGTATTCCCAAAGCATAGGAGTGCAAGCAACAAAGTGAATTCAAGCAATGATTTGTTCTAGTTCACTGCAACTGTAAGTGGAAGGAAAAATAAAAGTTCTAGGTGGGTAGGTTGTTTAGATTGTTTTAAATAAAGTTTACCTTTAAGCTGGCTATCTGAAGGCAAGGCTTGGAATGTTTGAATGTGTCAGAATGCCTTGCAACATGTTAACCTAATAATTCTATTTCCTTTACTGTATATAGGGGTACAGATGTATAGATAGGTTTTCCTCTGCATAGTATATAATTAATTATTATAACTTTCTCAATGGCTATTGATAATATTTTAGCTTCATTTTCATAACTATGTGACCAGCAAAGTTATTTTTATAGGTAGTAGGGAATGGTTAGGAACCTCTTCGTTTTTGTCTCTGGTCCTAATGCAGAGATTCCCCTTCACTTTCTGAGAAACTGAGTGGCCATATCTATCAGGAATACAGACAGCAATTAAAACACATATTGCTAGTAGGTTAGGTCCAGTCTAGAACCCCTGTTAGTTTTTTTTGTGGTCTGGGTCCCAGTTGGAGGATTTCTCTCTCTTTCTTTCCTGGTGACAATGTTATCAATTGGGTCAGATGCAATCTCCAACAAGGTCTCAGGCTGCAATAAAAAACTAGGAGAGGTTTCCCCTCTAGTCAAGACTAAAAAGGTTACTCTTTAACCCTTTTGCTGCCACTGCTGTAACTAGCGCAACAGCAGCTGCACCGGCATATAAAGAAATTCTTAGCTGCTTTAGTAGCTGGAAGTATGTTCTCCTTGTCACTCCTGGCTGCGGGCTCCAAAGTAGAAGTGATTCAGGTCTAAAGCTGCCCAGTCACTTCTCCCCTGCTGTGAATGTAATAAACAGTAGCGTAAATATTGTATTGGCTGTCTAGCAATTCACAGACGTTCCCTCCTGATAGTGATGAGTTAGCTGCTTCTGCAGAAACCACATGTCAGCCCTGGCAGTCTGGAGTCGATGGGTCAGCAGGTGCTGGCTATACGAAGGAAGAAAGTATGCTGACAGTTTAAAGAGGAACACTGCATGTGAGGATCTACCTGCAAACTTAACCATAAATCTTCCACTTGGGGGTGAGCTAATCACCCATCCACATTCACCCATTCTGATAAGCCCCCTACCCGCAGACCCCCACAACCCCCAGCCAGGGTTGTGGGGAAGGGGCCATTATCTTCATCAACATGAGGACAAGGTGCTTTGCCGGGGGGGGGGGGGGTCCCTGTGGCAAGGCACCTCCCCCATGTTGAGAGCATGTGGCCTAATATGCTTCTGGAGGAGGGGGAACACCCCCCTTTTTCTGACCAGCCAGGCTGCCAGATGAGAAACTTTAGGCTTTTGTTTTTTTTTGTGAGGTACCCCTTTTAAATCCATAGCAGACTCAAATTGTCTTTTTTTTTCATTTTTCATTATTGCTATATGATGTTCTATAGCAAAAGTGGCATGTACAGATTAAAAAAAACAGCAAACAGACGCCTTCACAATATACACAATAAATATTAATTAAAAGAATTAAGATAAAAAATAAATAAGTCCGGATGGAAATGTCATTTTTCAGCAATTTTACATAGTTCTTCCTTTGTAAATGTCAGTACTGCTAATTTTTCATGACTACATGTTCCCCAGTTCCCCCCCCCCCCCCCCTTTTTGACACCCTTTTGCCAATTAGCCCAGAAAATGAGCATTTTCAATTTGACATATTTAGCTCCCATTGATTTCAATGGAGTTTGGCATGCAAACCAAATTATGCCAAACCATGCTTGAACTGAACCCGGGACAGTTCGACTCATCCCTGTTGACCAAAATGGAATATAATTCTTTCTTAGAGCTACATTCTTAGTCAGCCTGGACAGCTGCTTTCTCCCTTTCCAGTCTCTGCAACCAAAAGGAAGAGTCATTAGGATGAGTTGGCTTTGTCCCAGTTTCAGTTCAGGCGATATTTCAGCCTGCCTGGCTAGACTGAGTTTGACATCCCTGAATCAGTGCAGTCATGAAGGTTGAGGTTGGAATGAGGCTGGGTTTTGGGTATATATCAGGCCATATTTAGTTCAACATATGCATTGAATTGTTGTGGTTAAGAGCTTTAATCCCCTGCTGACCGCTCACAGTAAATATACTGCAAGGTCCAAGTACAATCAAGTACTTGTACATCGGCTTGTTCCTCCAGATTTGGGGGCATGCATGCGCCCCCTGCTGACCCATGCAGCGATTGAACACAGCACAAGTTTGGCAGCTGATTTGAGCTAATGATTTTGGCTGAAGTAAGCCGATCGGCTGTGGCCACACACAGAGTGTTGTGTTTACAAAAACATTTTTTCTTCAAAAATTTCAAAACCCAGTGGTGATCAAATGCCACCAAAAAATGCTCTATTTGTGTAAAAAAAATGATAGAAATGTAATTCGCGTACAGTGTTGCATGCCAGTAGACCACTTGCGACTGTATAACCTAAATATATAGCAGCAAGTTGGCACTGCTACGCCAGATAAAGTACCTAGTATGGCCTAGTGCGGCCGGCTCCCGCTGTGATTCTACAGAGTGGGAGCTGATCTGCGGGTACCGCGGACTTAATGTCTGCCGTAGGGGTTGCCACCTCATCCCTTTAAAACCAAACACATATTAATTACACAGGTTCTGTGGCTGATTAAGGTGGTATTTAAACTCGCTTGGTGCCTTATATCAGTGTTTCTCAACTCCAGTCCTCAAGGCGCCCCAACAGGTTATTTTTCAGGATTTTCCTCAGATGAAACGGCTGTGGAAATTACTAAGGCAGTGAAACTGATCAAATCACCTGTGCAAAATAATAGAATTCCTGAAAACATGACCTGTTGAGGCGCCTTGAGGACTGGGAGTTGAGAAACAACGCCTTATCTGTATTAAATTAGCCTCAGAACCTGTGGAATTCATATGTTTTCGGGGTTAAAGGAATGAGGTGACAACCCTAGTCTGCTAGCACCCGCCAATCATCCAGCACAGAGGCAAAATGGCGGTTTGCCTATGTAAACAAGGCAGATTGCCGTCCTGACAGGAGAGAAGACATGGATCCTGTGTTCCTGTAAAGCAGGAACATGGATCTATGCCTTCCACTAGTAAAAGCACCTCCCACAGTACAGTAAAACACCGGTTAGGAACACAGTTAGAAACACCTGATTGCCCCTGATGTTTAACAAGCCAGTGTCATTAGTACAGTGACAGTGCATATTTTTAGCACTGATCACTGTATTTGTCAAAAAGTTTCAAAAGTGCCAGTTAGTGTCCGACTGTCTGCCACAATATCACAGTCATGCTATAAGTTGCTGATTGCCGCCATTACTATTAAAAAAAAAATGTAAAAAATATCCAAGGTTTGAATACGCTATAACTTTTGCGCAAACCAATCAATATATGCTTTTTTGGATTTTTATACCAAAAATATGTAGCAGAATATTGGCCTAAATTGATGAAGAAATTGGATTTTTTAATTTTTTTTATTGGATTTGTTTTATAGCAAAAAGTAAAAAATATTGTTTGTTTTTTTCAAAATTGTTGGTCTTTTTTTGTTTATAGCGCAAAAAAAAAAAATTGCAGAGGTGATCAAATACCACCAAAAGAAAGCTCTATTTGTCTGACAAAAAGGACATACATTTTATTTGGGTAAAGCGTTGTATGACTGCGCAATTGTCAGTTAAAGTAACGCAGTGCCGTATCGCAACAAATGGCCTGCTCAGGTAAATCTTCAGGAGGTCAAGCGGTTAAAGTAGCGCAGTGCTGAATAGCAATAAAATGGTCTGGTCATGAAGGGGGTAAAACCATCTGGAGGTCAAGTGATTAAGGTATCTGATTTTCTAGTTTTTTATTAAGACAAATGTGTTGCACTGGTGTTGTGTTCTAGCCCAGGCTATGCTCTAGACTTAAGTGCTCATAAGTCACGTAGTTCCCTGAGGCTGAATGAGAGTTTTAAGGTATCCAAGGGTTGGGATTGGCATGGGATCAGGTTCCTCTCAGAGTTTTTCGTTGGGTTACAGAGCTGGGGTCCCCCAGGCATTCTGGTAATTCAAGCAGGAAGCAAGTATCTTGGGAGCTTTATAATGAGATCTGGGGCATAAAAGACCCCTTCATATACGTTTGGGAACTCTGTCCATCCTTTCTCCTGGTGTGGTCTGAAATTGTACCATGAGTTGTTTGGAGGTGGGTCAACAAGCACGAGGCTGTAAGCAAGGCAGAAATCTCTGTCTATAGGTAATCTTCCAATTTGGAGTTGTCATTAGGCACATGCTCCTGGAATACAACCAACTGTATAATGGACGATACAGTGTGCATCCTACGGATGTCAGTTTAGACACCTTTAATTACAGCATTCATGACAGGGTGTAAATTGCCTTTGTGGCAGGGCATACAAGACAAAGGAGTCAGCCTTGTATGCTAGTGGCTGGGCTTCTAACAATTCCAGCTGAATACAACAACGAAGATTTAGTGGAGATGGTGACAAGTGATTCGATAGGTCATGGTGGGGCAAGGTGGCATCCATGCCCATGGTTGTTTAGGAGTGCACCTGCTAGTCCACATAAATAGAGCCAGTGGCAGGTACTGGGTTACCTGGTCTTCAATGTTTATGGCATTGCCAGGAACCAGGTAAGTGTTATGTTGTGTGTTTTTTGCACTTTTCTTATGTTATGTGCTATTGAAGAACAGTCTTAAGGAAAGAAGGGAAAGTGGAGACATCTCTGAAACTTTTAAATATATTAAGGGTGTGAAAAAGGTTCAGGGGGGCAGTATTTTCAACCAGAAGTTAAGATCAAGAACATAGGCCCATGACTTCAAACTACCAGGAAGAGAGTTCAAAGCTAACCTTAGAAAGTTGATATTTTACTGAAACCGTATTTTATGCTTGGAACAGACTTTCAGCAGAGGTAGTGAGTCAAGTAACTATAAGTGTATTTAACCACTTTATACTCTGAAAGAAATAAGGGCATACACAATGGACCAGTTGGCCTTTTTTCTGCCATCACTCTTCTATGTATTTATGGTTTCAATATTCTTTGTTTATGTTTTAATTTTGCATCATTTTATTACATCCATTTTCAATAACAAAGCAGTTGTCATATAGTTCATTGTGTAGAGTTTTTTTTCTATTCTAGTGTATGCCACCCTAGTCCCTACCCTTTGTCATGTTTTGAGTATGCTTCCAGCTGAGAGCATGTTCCAAAGCAGCAAGATTCCAAGTAACACTTTTTAAGTAGTCACAGCAAAGTTTTTTTTTCCTTTTGGGATAAATGTTTTACATAAATGAATAAAAGCTGACCATTGAAAGCACCCCTGTCAGTGGTTCAGTGGAAAATAGTTTGTCTCAACAATCAAACTACTACTTTGCCTGCACAGCTTGGTCAGTTAAAGCAGCCTTTCTGAACCAGGGTGCTATGGAACCCTGGGGTGCCATCTGAGTTTGATAGGAGTGCCATGGCATCCTGGTTGAGAAAGGCTTCTTTAAAGGGTTAAGACGGATGGAGCTCCAAACTGTGTGTTGGCAGAATGGCATATCTCCCATCCATCCCAGCTACGCCATTACCATCCCAAAATTTGATTTCAATTGCAGAATTCTGCGAATCTAGGTTAAATCCTGGAGCCCAGTGCCGGAAAAAGTTCTGGCACTAGGCTTCACTAATTCGACAGTCAGTGGTGCTTTAGCGCTGGCACCCGCAGCACCTGTCCAGTGTCTTTTGTGGGGGGCCCAGGGTCCAAATGTCACGATCACCCCCTCTATGGCCACCAGCATCTCTCCATGCTGGCTGCCTGTACAATTCACTGCAAAGATGGCAGAAGCCTCCTCCTCAGGTCTGACATTCTCCTGTACAGAAAACAGGAGGAGGAGCCGGTTAGAGGGACATTGCTCTGCAGCAGCTGTGCTGATCTGAGGTCTGTAATAAGTTTGATGGAAACTTGCAAAGGGGGGACATGGTGACTGGGAAGGGGGTGGAGGCAGGTAATAAAGATTTAGGCTGCGAGCAGTGATTTGGGGGAGGAAGGGGGTAAAGAGGATATGTGCTTGGGGGCACTCTGGGAGAGGAAAGGACTTGTGCTTATGATTTAAAAATCGCCCCCCCCCCCCCATACACATAGCTCTTCCCTCCCACAGCCCCCCCCCCAGCATCTTCTCACCCCCTTTAGTTTAAATCAAAGAGATGCATAGAGAGGGCAATAGCAGCATTTGGGACCCCACGTAACCCACAAGAGATGCAGGACAAGTGCTCTGGGTGCCCATGCTAGCACACCACTGCCAGGTGATTAAGTGGAGCCAAGTGCTGGAACTTGTTTTGGTACTGGGCTCCTGGACTTGCAGGATGATGGGATTTTGTTCAATTCTTGGGAAGGTCACACCGACAGGAAACCTCAATGAACTATCCAGAGAGCTCAACAGCCCCTGGTAGTTCATTGAGAACTACAAGCTGACAGCCACAAAGGCTGTTGGTACTTAGTTTGTCATTCACAGAACTCTGTGAATGAATGAATGAATGACATGGCCGGGTGGGATGAGCCCCACACATCTGCGACTTTTTAAAATTATGGCCACAGGCACAGGGAGAAGATCCCTAGCCTGCTATCACTCTGGGCGGTGCGCAGGAAAGGTACGGATCCAGAGTCTAATCTCGGGGGCACTGCCAGAAAATACGTTTTTTTTTTGCGGGAAATTTATCGGGGAAATGGCTAGTGTTGGCGCTTCAACCATCCTAACACCATGGTTGTTATGATGTCAGGATGATTGAAGCGCATTATTTATATTATTACATTGTAATATAAAATGAAATGGTTCAACTCACCATAATGCAGGATCAGTGGGAGCCTGAGTGTGTCACTTGCCATGTCACCTGCCACATGTTGCGCATTGTCACTTGCCACATCACCTGCCACACGTTGCGGATTGTCACTTGCCACGTCACCTGCCACATGTTGTGGATTGTCACTTGCCATGTCACCTGCCACATGTTGCTGGTTGTCACTTGCTACATCACCTGCCAAGCGTTTGCGGATTTTCACTTGCCTGCCACCAGATGCAGATTGTCACTTGCCATGTCACCTGCCACATGTTGCGGATTGTCACTTGCCACGTCACCTGCCACATGTTGCTGGTTGTCACTTGCTACATCACCTGCCAAGCGTTTGCGGATTGTCACTTGCCTGCCACCAGATGCAGATTGTCACTTGCCATGTCACCTGCTACATGTTGCGGATTGTCACTTGCCACGTCACCTGCCACATGTTGCGGATTGTCACTTGCCATGTCACCTGCCACATGTTGCTGGTTGTCACTTGCCACATCACCTGCCAAGCGTTGCGGATTGTCACTTGCCTGCCACCAGATGCAGATTGTCACTTGCCACATCACCTGCTACATGTTGCGGATTGTCACTTGCCACGTTGCCTGCCCCATGTTGCAGATTGTCACTTGCCACAAGTTGCGGATTGTCACTTGCCACGTCACCTGCCACACCTTGCAGATTTTCACTTGCCATGTCACCTGCCACACCTTGTGGATAGTCACTTGCCTGCTAAGATGGTGTTTTGCTTGTCTCTTGCTTTGTCCCACCCAGAGTCAGGCAGCAGAGAGATGATGTAATCTCTCTGCTGCCCGTGCTGCCTGCACAGTGAGGGCGGAAGTTAATACAAGTATGCAGGGCGGAGAGGGGGCGGTGAGAGATGATGTCATCTCTCTGCTCCCTCACCCGCCATCTTGCTGATTGGCCAGCCGCCCGCTCACACACACACACACACACACTGAGCCACCTGGCAGCCCGGCCCGCCCGCTCTCTCACCTGCTCACACACTGAGCCGCCCGGCCCGCCCGCCATCTCACCCGGCCGGCACTAATTTTTCGGGGGGCAATTGCCCCGTTGCCCCCCCTACTGGATCTGACCCTGGCGCAAGAGCAGCTGCAGCAGTAACATGTTACATACATCCTGAATACAAGTGTAACATGTAACATGTTATTAAAGGTGAATTTATCCTTTAATCCTGGTCTCTAATCCTACACAATCAGAACTATTTTTTATAGGCTATGAAGACTGATTTTTTTTTAGGGCTCCTTCACACTAGCAGCAAGGCATTTGACAGGCGGTGCAGATTGATATGTTGCTCACCACCTGTTTTAACCCCCTAAATACAGCACCACCATATTGCAACTGTGTACAATACCTATGGTTGCAGGACAGTTGCAGCATGGCCCCACTCACCTGAATAAGTCATGATCGATGGGCCGTAGTACCCATCCACGTGACAGGGGGCATAATTCCTGCCATGGACACAAGGCATCGCATCGCATCGCAGCCACAGCATGTGTACAACCCTAACCACTGCCTCTGTAGCTAAAGGAGCAGCAGTTAGGGGGTGGTAGAAATGCTATTTATCTCCATGATTTTACTGTCTCCTAACCTCATGTGTGAACGAGCTCTTTGATTAGGGTGCCTTGAGACTGAAAATACTTTTAAAGAGCATTGTGACTGAAAAAAGGTTGAGAAACAGTTCCTGGCTGAAAAAGCACACGGGTGTGTGTGCGAAATGCATTGACGGGGGTAGCGCCAGACTAGCCTCATGCTCTGCCATACGCCCCAGCAATTTTGTGTGGCTTCACTGCATCGTCATCTTTCTCTGCATTCTATGGACAAGTCTGCTGATTACTGAACTTACGAGCCACCGTAGTTCACTTCCCGGTCAGGTGATCGGCAACTCCTATGCACAATCAGGACACTACGGATCACGCTAGCACAGCCTTGCATGGACATTTTTCAAATTTCAACTAATGCAGCAGCATTCACCTTCATCTCAGTGATTCTAGGGGAAGCACGAACTGGACTGAATGGAGACGGCTTCAGACACAACAACGGAGTGGTGAGAGCCTCCGGGCTGTATCATGTGTTTGCCGTCTCTTACCATACCCGTTCCCCCTGAGCACCTCAGCTGCGTTAATGTACCTAATTATACTCACAATACTACATGAATAACTGTGCTTTAAAGGACTTGTTCATCTCATTTTCTGATTGGCTTGTCTTAGATCCAGGACGCTTATCTATGCAGAACATTCAATCAGCCTACAAATACTACTACAGTAGGTGACCGCGATATTGTGTCAATCTCGCCGCTGTTATCGGCGAGATTTGACATCTGCAAGCCCCGTCACGGGAGCCAGCGCCGAGCTGCCTCGCTCAGCGGGAAAGGAAAACTGTGTTTTTTCCTTTCGCGATGAGCGACAGGCATTGCTGATAGGTGTCTTGTATGAATCATGAGGGGGAACGCCGTGCCAAATTTTAAATAAAAAACTGTCATGGGTTCCCCTCCAGGAGCATACCAGGCCCTTAGGTCTGGTATGGATTTTAAGGGGAACGCCCTACGCCAAAAAAACAGCATGGGGGTCCCCCCAAAATCCATACCAGACTCTTATCCGAGCACGCAGCCCGGCCGGTCAGGAAAGGGGGTGGGGACGAGCGCCCTCCTCCTGAACCATACCAGGCCGCATGCCCTCAACATGGGGGGTGGGCTCTTTGGGGAAGGGGGGCGCCCTGCGGCCTCCCCACCCCAAAGCACTTTGTCCCCATGTTGATGAGGACAAGGGCCTATTTCCGACAACCCTGGCCGTTGGTTGTTGGGGTCTGCGGGCGGAGGGCTTATCGGAATCCGGGAGATCCCGGCCCTCCCACCCTATGTGAATGAGTTAGTATGGGGTACATAGTACCCCTACCCATTCACCTAGGAAAAAGTGTCAATAAAAAAACACACTAGACAGGTTCTTAAAGTAATTTATTAGGCAGCTCCGGGGGTCTTCTTCCGACTTCTCCGCTCTCTCTGGCCTCTTCTCCTGCTCTCCGGCCTCTTCTCCCGGTGTCCGGTTTTTCTCCCGCTCTCCGGTTCTTCTGCCTGGCTCCTCCTCTATCTTCTGCTCTTTTGCCGCTCTTTTGCTAGCGGTGCCCCGGTCTTCTCCGTCGTCTTGTTCCCTCTTCTCTTCTTCCGATGTTAACACAAAGCTGTCTCCTGCTTTCCAAACCGGTGACCACACCCCATGCCTATATAAGTCTTCGCGCACCTCGCACACAACATTACAGCAGGAGACAGCACCGTGTCAACATCGGAAGAAGAGAAGAGGGAACAAGACGACAGAGAAGACCGGGCCAGCGCTAGCAAAAGAGCAGAAGATAGCGGAAGAGCCCGGCAGAAGAATCAGAGTGCGGGAGAAGAACCGGACACGAAGAGAAGAGGCCAGAGAGCGGGAGAAGAACCGGACACCGAGAGAAGAGGCCCGAGAGAGCGGAGAAGTCGGAAGAAGACCCCGGAAGTTGGAAGAAGACCCCCGGAGTCGGAGGAAGACCCACGGAGCTGCCTAATAAATTACTTTAGAAACCTGTCTAGTGTGTTTTTTATTGACACTTTTTCCTAGGTAGATGGGTAGGGGTGCCTCAAAGCGCCCACCCCCCCCATGTTGAGGGCATGCGGCCTGGTACGGTTCAGGAGGGGGGGCGCTCGCTCATCCCCACCCCCTTTTCTGACCGGCCGGGCTGTGTGCTCGGATAAGGGTCTGGTATGGATTTTGGGGGGACCCCCACGCCGTTTTTTTCGGCGTAGACCTAAGGGCCTGGTATGCTCCTGGAGGGGAACCCATGCTGGTTTTTTATTTAAATTTGGCGCGGTGTTCTCCCTCATGATTCATACCAGACACCTGTCAGCAATGCCTGTCGCTCATCGAGAAAGGAAAAAACACAGTTTTCCTTTCCCGATGAGCGAGCCAGCACGAGATGCACAGCACCCTGTCCCCGTTGTGCTGGAAACACATTCTCGCGGTCAGGTACTGTATATCCTAGGTATTTGGATAAATTACTCCACATTAATGCTTTTTCTGTCATTTTTTGTGGTTTTAAACATACTATTTAAAGATCAATAAAGCTTGTTAGATATTTCCAATGATATACCGTGGTGGATTCTCCTTATTGCTTTCTTGGGATATCTCTTTATCCCAAATCCTCTTTCCTATATTCCAGTGATTTATTTGCTTTGGAGGTATCCCGTCCCAACTGACGAATCAGTAACACCCTATTACTGGTTGAGCTCTCTCACCATTTAACTAAATTGGATTCAGATTAATTGTATCTGTATATTTCCTGGCTGGATCACCAGGTGAAAATGAAGGGAAAAAAAAAAAGAAAATGCAGCCATCATCTAAGAATTAGTGAGCTGCAATGAATGTAATCAATTCTGATCTCTCTCTCTCTCTCTCTCTCTATATATATATAGATATATATATAGATATATATCTATAGATAGATAGATAGATAGATAGATAGATAGATAGATAGATAGATAGATAGATAGATAGATAGATAGATAGATAGATAGATAGATAGATATATCCTCCTCAGCTAACACCGACACCGATTCCTCATCTAATTTTTTACAAGCAGATCAGAGAGGGATGTCCACCACCTGGATGCAGACCAGATCTCGGTACAACAGAGACGAGATGGGAAGCCAGGACAGACACCGCAACGAGGCAATCATGGTCAATCAAGGGAGATTTAGTACACAATATCTCCAGACGGGTCTTGTCACCGGAGAGGGTAGGACTTTTTAATCGTGGTTTATCATTTTGTCTCAAAAGTTACTTAGATCCATTTCAATTAGATCAGGATCTTTACCGCTAATAGGGCGTACACACGGTCGGACTTTGTTTGGACATTCCGACAACAAAATCCTAGGATTTTTTCCGACGGATGTTGGCTCAAACTTGTTTTGTCTACACACGGTCGCACAAAGTTGTCGGAAAATCTGATCGTTCTGAACGCGGTGACGTAAAACACGTACGTCGACTATAAACGGGGCAGTGGCCAATAGCTTTCATCTCTTTATTTATTCTGAGCATGCGTGGCACTTTGTCCGTCGGATTTGTGTACACACGATCAGAATTTCCGACAACGGATTTTGTTGTCGGAAAATTTTATCTCCTGCTCTCCAACTTTGTGTGTCGGAAAATCCGATGGAAAATGTCCGATGGAGCCCACACACGGTCGGAATTTCCGACAACACGCTCCGATCGGACATTTTCCATCGGAAAATCCGACCGTACGGGGCATTATTCCGCAATATTAGATGGAAGGTCCATTTTCTTCACAAACCTTTCACCCAGGATGAAACAAATGAGGGGAGGTGGAACTGTAAAACATTGGGGCTAACAATGAAATCTAAATCGGTTCCCCCTACTACTTATGTACCGGTTGAAATGTTTGTGCAGGGGGTTACCCGTGATGTGAAAAACCTGATACATCAAGTTGATTACAAAGATCATGTACCTAATAATTAATCCCCCTAGGAAAGATCAGCTCTACGTGAGCTAACTAAACGGAATGACATTATTTATAAACCAGCGGATAAAGGGGGTTCAGTTGTGATTATGAACCCTCAGGCATATGAGAGTGAGATTCAGCGTCAACTGGATGATCATACTGTGTACAAACGCATACATTCAGATCCCACATGGAGCATTAGAAAGATCCTAGAGAGCATTTTGAAACCAGCAGCTAAAGAAGGGTGAATCTCACAGGACTTATTTGAATCCTTGTTACCATCACACACACGTATCCCTGTTTTATATGTGTTACCGAAGATCCACAAAGACAGTCATTCCCCACCAGGACGTCCGATTGTGTCAGGTCAATTTTTGTTCCCACAGCTAAATTACTGGACAAGGTACCTCTTGTGAAAAATACCACATCTTACATCAAGGACTCTAATGACTTTCTTTCGAAAATCAGAGAGTTACCACTGATTCATGATGATTTGATCCTTGTAACTTGGGATGTAACAAGTCTTTATACATCGATTCCGCATAAGGCAGGCATTGAAGCAGCAATCAGTCTAATCAGAGATTGTCATGAATACTCAGAAGCCCAGATCTCCCTTTTTGAAAAATTATTTAATGTCATTTTATACAATAACTATTTTCTTTTTAAGGATCAATACTTTGTACAGATGACTGGAGTTGCGATGGGTTCCAATGTTGCCCCGCCATACGCATGTTCATTCATGCATGATTTTGAGCAGAGATATATCTTTGATAATGAGAATTTTCAAAGGCACTGAATTTTCAAAGGCCACCTGGTGGTGCTATATGGATTATATTTTTGCAGTATGGCGGGGCAACATTGAATCGTTAAAAGCCTTTGATGAAATGATTAATGGTTGTTCTCCTAATATTCAATTCAAAATGCAAGTTGGTGATGGTTCGGTTCCTTTTTTAGATGTACGAGTTTATATTGAACAGGGACAGATTGAGACCGATTTGTACACTAAGCCTACCGATAGGAACCAAATCAAGATTTGATAGCTACCATCCCCCCCATGTATTTGGCTCTATTATCAGAAGCCAGCTTCTTAGGTTAGCACGGATCGTGAGCAACACTACAGTGAGGGACAATAGACTAGAAGAGATGTGCTGTAAGTTTAGAGAGCGGGGCTATCTGGATGGTCTGATCACACCGGAACTTAATAAGATTATAAAGCCAACTAAAATCTGTAATTATAAAAAATATCGATCAACTAGATCTAGGATACCATTCACTTTCCAATTCCACAGTTATAGCGATAAGATCTTCAACCTAGTGAGGAGACATTGGCCAATTTTAAAGCGATCATATCCGCAGATAGAGGAATTCCAACAAATTCCTATGTAAGCCTATTGGCGCAATAAAACTTTGCGTGACTCCCTTGTGCGATCTGAATTTAGATCCGATACCCAGGAAACAAAAACAACATTTCTGGGCAGAAAAAGAAAGGGTTGTTATCCATGTCTTAATTACATTCAATGCAATCTGATGCTTAAGGGGAATCATTTTATTCATCCTACAACTAAAAATAAAGTAACACTTAATGGCTTTTATACGTGCCAGACATCCTATGTGGTATACATCCTTTTATGCCCATGCAATCTCATCTATGTAGGTGAGACTACCCAGAAAATCAAGGATCGCATTGCACAACATCGCAGTATGATCCGACATCCACAGTCAGGTCTCCCTGTGTCACGTCACTTTTCTGAGATGGGACACAGAGATACCGATCTGCGATTCATGGTGTTGGAGGAAATATCTCGTGACAAAAGAGCGGGGGACAGGATTTTGAAACTGAGGAAACGTGAAGTTTGGTGGATCAATAGACTACAGTCTCTATACCCGGATGGTATGAATAGAGATAACAATCTATACCTATTTTTATAGGATGTGGATGCAGGGTAGTGTAGTGATCCGATATATGACATGTATATTTTACATCTTCTCCAGATCCAATGGAATGAATTCCCGTTTGAGAAATCAGCCAACAGAGTTAACAGTGGAAATGGGTTAAGAAATCCGAGACTAGATTAATATGAACTGGAATGATTGCTGATTTATTAATGCATAGATAAAAATGTTTTGATGATAAGAGATCTTGTTAACTTTGAGATTACATTTGAAAAGAAGATGATACCTTGTAGGATACATGAAATCAATGTTTGTAAATATTTTTGGTGTATGGAATTGTAATGTCATTCACAATTATTTTAATGCAGTGAGGGTTATTATTTTAGGCTTTAGTTAAGTGGTTAATCAGTAATGGTAATGGTTTGATTTGATACATGTGTGGTGATACTTTGGGTGGGGATAAGAGAGGAAAATGATGTCGGGTTCTCCACACACAGCCAGAGAAGCCTGATGAAGAGCGACTCACGCTCGATACTGTACAGTAGCTTGCACATCTGCACTTTCAAGTTTTGTATGATTGGAATTTTCAAGTAAAAGAAACATTTGCATCAAGCATTGGTCCATGTTTTTTCTTTATCGATTTATGGTGGAAGATTGGGAGTCCACCCTGACGGTGTTACGATTTGACTAAAGGGCTAAGAAAAGAAGGTAACCCACCTGAAGTTTGAATATAGATAGATAGATAGATAGATATAGATACATACACACACATATACACACACACACACACAGGAAATAATTTTTAGCGGGATTTTTGGCTGTGCTTTAGTCATAAATGGTATCAGAAATTATTAAAAATGTAACAAAGTTTAATAATACATCTTTTTAAAAAATATATCACATATAAAAGAGAAAGAAGGAGGTTAGGCAGATTGTCATTATATCACATCATACATGACATTATTGGAAGATAAGTGATAATGAGATGTATATTGTCCCAACATGTTTAGCCCAAGAGGGCTTCCTCTGGGAATTAATTCAGATAATCATCACTACCCAGAGCCAAGCCTCCTCATTGCTAAGCCAAGATGCCACCAAGACGTAGGGACAGAATCTGGACAATCCGTGCAGCCGCAGAGGGCCCACAAAGACCAAGATTGTAAACTACTAACATAAGATTATACGAGGGCACCAAATCCAAGGACCTTGGGACAACAAGCCAGAAAACCGGCTGGAGTCAAAAGACTGTATAGCAACAGCAGTCACAGTGGTAACCCTAGAGCTTCCCGTCCAAATAAATTCTAGTAATAATTTCTTGTTTTTGGGTTTAATACCATTTGAATCCTTTCCTTTGAATACAGGCATATTCGGAAGCAGGTCAGTACCAGAAAATATCCACCAGAGGTCCTCAGAGTATAGCAATTAAATGTCTGTAACAAAAACCTGCACCGTAAATAATTCCGGCTGTCTGCTTTCATAAAGCTAAAAATTTTACATAAGAAAAATCTATTTCAGCTTATTAGCTGCAGCAGCCTTTTCTCCATAAACTACACCAGGTAGCCAATTGTATATGCTAGGATGACAACACTTATACACTTTGGGGCATATTTATAAAACAGTGAATGTGTTTTATTATAATACAGGATTTATACAGCGCCAACAGTTTGCGCAGCGCTTAACAAAATTAAGGCAGACATTACAATTTGGTACAAGAGGAATCAGAGGGCTCTGCTCGCTAGAGCTTACAAACTATTATCTTTTTCTAAGTTTTCTTTATGGCGTTGCTACTTTTTTTTGCCTTGCTATTTAATATATTAAATAGGAAGAAAAAAGGGCACCACACAGGTGATCTTTGATCTCTTCAATGTTGTCCAGGTAGTCATCCACCTCTGAAAAGGTTGGCTACCCCTGCTCTATTGAAAAAAAGGCAGCCAAGAGGCACTGGGACTTTGATATACAAAGTAGTGAGAGAGCAAAAACATTTGAAGAGCCAACTGACTCACGATAGACAAGGCTTCCCTCCAGCGGGTACCCCAGTAGGTTACCAGAAAATGAACCCATTCCATATTATCGCTTACTATCTTATATTGCTTTACCTTCTTTTCTTTGCATGTAAAAAATGTGGGTATTCTTGGATGCATGTATGTGTACACATATGTACACCTTTCTGACTAATGACACTACAAAACAACTTATTCACTCTTTGATTATTTCCCGCCTCGACTATTGCAACTCTCTCCTTAATGGCCTACCCTTAAGCAGGCTATCCCCCCTTCGGTCTATTATGAATGCTGCTGCTAGACTAATACACCTCACTAATCGATCCGTGACTGCTGCTCCTCTCTGCCAATCCCTTCACTGGCTTCCCCTACCCCACCGTGTAAAATTCAAAATGCTAACCATAACATACAAGGCCATTCACAACATCGCCCCCATCTACATCACCAACCTCATCTGCAGATATCGCCCAAATCGCCCCCTCCGCTCCTCCCAGGACCTCCTGCTCTCTAGCTCCCTTGTTACCTCCTCCCATGCTCGCCTTCAGGACTTCACCAGAGCCTCTCCCATCCTCTGGAATTCCCTGCCCCAGTATGTCCGATCAGCCCCTACCCTGTCCACCTTTAGGAGATCCTTGAAAACTCATTTATTTAGGGAAGCCTATCCCACACCCACATAACTGTCCCTGAGCCACCCCCATCAAATCATTCTTTGCAGCGATTACCTTTTGTACCACCACCCCCTCCCTTTTAGAATGTAAGCTCTACGAGCAGGGCCCTCCTGTACCTTTTGTATTGTACTGTAATTGTGTTGTCCCCCTTATACATTGTAAAGCGCTGAGTAAACTGTTGGCGCTATATAAATCTCGTATAATAATAACATATGTATATTTATGTTATCCATGGTGTTTTATGATTGTTCGACTCATGATTTTATCAGTCACAATTATATTTACATGATATATTTTGTTGTAGCCAGTGGCGGCTGGTGAAGTTATAGGATGAGGGGGCGCCAGACCCTGCCCTTCCTTTTTGACCCATCCCACTTCTCATAAGCCCCACCCCTTATAGAACCCACCCACTTCATCCCCTGTATTCCATTTGCTTCCACCCATAGTGTTAGGAGTATACAGCTCAGCATCACAGGACAGAGTATACAGCCCCAGCAGCACAGAGTATACAGCTCAGCATCACAGCTCAGGGTATACAGCTCAGCCTCAAAGATCAGGGTATACAGCTTAGCCTCACAGATTAGGGGCTACAGGTCAGGGTATACCGCTCAGCATCACAATTCATGGTATACAGCTCAGCATCACAGATCAGGGTATACAGCTCAGCATCACAGATCAGGGTATACAGATCAGCATAGGACCCCCGCTCAGACAGCACACCACCTCCATCTCTGGGCTCTGACAGCAGCACCCCCGTGGAGGAGCTTGTGGCTCTGACAGCACCCCCATCTCTGAGCTCTGACAGCAGCACCCCTCATGGAGCTTGTGGCTCTAACAGCACCCCATCGCAGGGCCCCCCGGGTGTGGCTCGTGGCTCTGACAGACCCCCGTGGTCAAACACTTACCACCAGGCTCCTTTCCAAGTGCACCAGAGGTATCCTTCCTCCAGTCCAGCATGTCTCCTCCACTCCTCTTCCTAAGCACCAGGCATCCTGATAGGGTGGCCTGGTGCTTTGGCTAATCAGGAAACAGGTTTGACGCCCTGGCTCCTGATTGGCAGGGAGCTACGTTAGTGCAAAAATTATTTCGCTATCATCACACAATTCTGTGGGATGGGATCCCACCCTATTTTATAGCCTATTAGAGCATCTGGCTCTAATCAGGTGCTTAAAAAATACCCTCCCACCCCTGTGTCCAGTGTCTTGAAAGGAGCCGGGCGCATAGATGGGGGGGCAGCGCTCCTAATAAATGGGCCGCCACTGGTTGTAGCCTTAATGAAATGGGAGTTCCTTTGACCTCTGAAACATGTTGGCTGTTTTTAGCACAATATCAATAAATTAAAATGGACTCTTATCTTTTGGTCTTAGGCTTTTCCATGTAAGAACATTTTTTTTTCTGGTACCCCTGGGCTAGTAGTATAATTCTTCGAACATTATCACTAGCTTGGCACATAGAGATAAAGCCCACCTGGTCCTTCCCAATAAGGTTGCGTAAGTCAGTTCATTTGTCAAGATTTTTGTTTCGGTATTTATCAGAGATATCAGTCTAAAGTTAGATAAGTGAGAAGTGTCTGAATTTGGCTTTAGTGCTGTCAAGAATTCCTGACCGAAGATACCACCCTTCCAGAGTCCATTGAAGGCCTCCACAAAAAGGGGTTTGGAGAACTTCTTGTATTATGACACTGAGAAACCTTTGGGTCCTGGTTTATTAGTTTAGCCTGGATCCCTTGAAGCTCTATTAAACTCAAAAAGAAAAATGTATTAGGCTGTATTCACATATGTGCAGCCACAGTTCTCAGCATGGGGTCCAGTGCATTCCAGTTCACCATCCAATTCGCATGACTCGCATTCGCGAGTGTGACCGGCTCTCAATGGAGCCACCTCACACAGTTCAGGGGTGGCCGCGGTCCGCATTCCAAAAGGGTCCTGTGCGTGTTTGGGTTTGGTTCAGGTGTGAATTATGGCAAAAATTCGCACCTGAACTGGACCCAAACAGACACAGAACCCTTTTGGAATGTGGACCGCTGCTGCCCCAGAAATGTGTGAACCGGCTCCATTGAGAGCCATTCATACTCGCAGGTCATGCGAATTGGATGTGGTGAAACCGCATCCAATTCGCACATATGTGTATCCGGCCTTATATTGCAGTGGGGGCTGCATTAATTTTCTTTTTAGGCTTTTTTCCCTTTATTTTCACCTGGTGATCTGGCCAGTAACACATTCCTGTCAGATGTTCCAGGAGGCAGACCCAGAGTTCCAGGCAGATGACGGGGTTAATTTTCTAAAACTGGAGAGTGCAAAATCTGGTGCAGCTGTGCATGGTAGACAATCGGCTTCTAAATTCAGCTTATTCAATTAAGCTTTGTCAAAAAATGACCAGTTACACTTACCGGTAACGGTGTTTCTGGGAAGTCTTCCAGGACGGCACCCTGAGAGATGACTGGTCCCACCTTACAGGAAACACAATCAAAGAGGTTAAAACCCCGCCCCTCTCTGTGCTCCTCAGTTGTGAAAAGTATTGACCCACACTAGTGCACGAGAGTGAAAAACAAACACCACAAAACTCTATACAATATAAATATAACTAAAAAGAGCAGGTGGGAAGTAGGCCTGCCATCCTGGAAGACTTCCCAAAAAGACTGTTCCCGGTAAGTGTAACTGGTCATTTTCTCAAGTCGTCTTCCAGGACAGCACCCTGAGAGAAGAGCAAGTAGCTCAGGCCTACCTTAGGGCGGGACAACAGCTTGTAGGACCTTCCTACCAAACGCCAGATCCTGAGGAGACAGCAACTCCACTCTATAACACCTCAGGAAGGTGTTCTGGCTAGTCCATGTAGCGGCTTTACATATTTGCTCTACCGATGCTCCAGCCCTTTCTGCCCAAGTGGTCGCCAGAGATCGGGTGGAATGTGCCTTAAGGTCCCTCGGGACTGCGGTACCAGAGTGCTCATAGGCTAAGGAAATAGTATGTTTAATCCACCTTGCTATGGATGCTCTAGATGCTTGGTGGCCCTTCTTCTGGCCAAAAAAATTAACTAATAAATGGCTGGACCTTCTAAACTCTTTATGTCTGACATCTAGACAATGAAAAGAAATTTCCCTCTCATTCTGGGGATTGTTGCAAAAGGAACGAAGCACAAGTTCTATGGAACTTCAAGGGGACCTTCGGGAGGTACAGGGGGTCCTGCCTAAGTACAACCCTGTCATCAAGTAAATGAAAAAATGGTTCTTTTATTGAAAAAGCCTGAATGTCGCTTATCCTCCTGGCTGTTGTAACCGCCAGTAGGAAAGCCAACTTAAAAGTGAGGAATTTTAAGGGGAATCTGATCTAACTGTTCAAATGGAGCCTTGGTTAGTCCATCTAAAACCAAAGTAAGGTCCCATGGCAGAAATCTAGACATCTGAACTGGGGACAACCTGTCTCTGACCGACAAGAACCTCTTGATCAGGGGGTCTAGAGTCAATCTCCCGTACAAAAAAAAGGACAAGGCTGCAACCTGTACCTTAAGCGTCTTGGTTGCCAGTCCCTGATCTGCGCCATCCTGGAGAAAATCCAGGATGGCAGTGATCTCTTGTTGGAAAGTCCCCCTCGCCTGACACCAGCGTGAGAAAACACCCCAGGCCTGACGCCCTGTCAGAAAGGCCCTTCTCCTGCAGGTTCTGCCTTTCACGAGCCAGGTTGTCAGCCTGAAGAAGCTGGGATCTGGGTGGCAGACTGGACCCTGAAGGAGAAGGTCCTGCCGAACAGGAAGATGCTGAGGCGGGGCTATGGAACAACTCCACAAGGTTGGAAACCAGGCCCTCTTGGGCCATCATGGAGCGATTAGGATCAGACTGTCCTCTGAGAGATACAACTTCTGTAGTACTCTCGGGATTAGAGCTGGGGGGAGGCATAGGCCAATTGGAAGTTCCAAACTTGGGTAAACGCATCCACTCTCTCCGAATCCCCTTCGTGTGAGAGAGAGAAGAATCTCTTTACCCTTCTGTTCTTCCTGTGAGCGAAGAGATCGATCTCTGGTTCCCCGAAATGCCGGCACACCAGGGCTTCAACTCCCATTCTCCCTGGAGAATCGGCCGTCAACTGAGATAGTCTGCTTCAATGTTTAATGTTCCCTTCATATGCACTGCTGAAATAGAGAGGATCCGATGCTTTGCCCACCCAAGGATCTCTAGTGCCAAGGTCAAAAGAGCGTGAGATCTGGTGCCTCCCTGATGATTTAGGAATGCCATTTAGGAATTCTCACTAACCAAGAGTGAGCAATTTTGGACCATTTTTGCAAGTCCGCCCTAATCGCATTCATCGGGGGCAGAAAATTAGTTCAGGATAAGGCGGCCAAGTTCAGAGTGAGGTATATACCTAGGTATTTCATCTTGTGCGCCTGCCAACTATAGGGAAAGGACCTTTTCAGGTGGGCTACAGTCTTGTCTGGGACAGATATGTTTAGGATTTCAGACTTTGTCATATTAATTTTAAAATTAGAAATAGCACCAAACACTGAGAATTCTGACATAAGGTTAGGGAGGGATATCAGGGGTTGTTGGACGTAGAACAGAATATCATATGCATACGCAGCGTATTTGTGTTCGTAGCCTCCTATGGTGATCCCATGAATGCAGGGGTTATATCTGACCATGGATAGGATAGGCTCTAACGATAAGGCAAATAAAATGGGAGAGAGGGGGCAGCTTTGGCGAGTGCCATTATATAGGGTGAAGGGGTCGCTTAGAGTGCCATTTATAGGCAATTGGGCCGTAGGGTAGTTAATAAGAGCAGAAATTTGGGATAGGAGGGATGCACCAATACCCAAATGAGATAACGATGCCATGAGATATTCCCAGTCCACCCCATCGAACGCCTTTTCCAGATCTGTTGATAGCAAGAGGGTGGGCTGGGAAGATCCACGTACATGTGCCATCAAGGATAGGGTGCGGAGGGGGTTGTCCCGTGTCTCTCTGCCCGGAATGAAACCCGTTTGGTCTCTGGAGACCCACTGCGGAATCAAGTGGAGGAGCCTATTCGCGATGGCTTTGGCGTACAGTTTGGCATCAATGTTCAGCAACCAAATGGAGCGATAGCTCCCACAGTTACTGGGATCTTTTCCGGGTTTGGGGATTTCAGTAATGTGCGCGTGAATAGTCTCAGGTCGGAGGGCACCACCAGCAGAGATTGCATTGGCATAGCAGGTCAAGCAGGGTAGTAAAACATCTGCAAAGGATCGGTAGTACGCTACTGTAAAGCCATCAGGACCCGGCGCCTTGCCATTGGCCATAGCTTTCAAAGCAATGCGCATCTCCGAGGTGGTGAACTCCCCTGCCAGAGTAGCTAGGATTTCGGATGAGAGTCTAGCTAAGCTAGCCTGTGTTAGGTAGTCCCTGATAAGCTTAGTCCTGGTGTCCCGATCCACTATGGTGTGTTGGACGTGATACAAGTGTTGATAGAATGCTTGAAATTCTGTAGCTATAGCCGGTGTATCATGTACTAGATTAGCGGACAAGTTTTTAATTTTTGCTATGAAAGAAGCGGTTTTCCTCTGTTGCAACGAACAGGCCAATAGTCTACTCGGCTTATTGCCCCATTCATGGAAATGTTGGGCCAATATGCGGGACTGTTGCTTCTGCTCTGCATGGAAGAGGGTTTTCAATTCTTCCCTCTTCATGGTGTAGCAGAGCGTCCCAGAGAGAGCCAGGAAAAGTCCTGTTCGGGGTTTATACATCTCCCAGGCTCCTCTCATACAGGTTCAGGGATCTCTGATCCATGGTCCAGTTCAGGTCTTGGTCCTCTCCCCCAGGCTAATTTAAGCTCACCTGAGCAAGACAGCCTTTGCTCTTGGCCTGGGATACTCAGACAAGCTTCTGTGTAGGAGAGCAAAAAGGTATGTGGAAGCTGACAAGCTGTAGGCTTGCTCAGCTTGGCAGTTAGGATCTGTAAATATTGTTTTGTTAGTGCCGAGACACGGCTAGGTTTTGTTTTGGCTATTTTTGTTCCTATTTGTTTTTTTTGGAACACTGTACAGCACCTGTATAGACTTGTATATATCACAAATAAACACCGCACTGTTTGTCACTATTTCACTGGATTTGGTATCTGTGCCTGAAAGACTGCTCATCCCAGGGAGCTTTGTACCTGCTACCTGTCCCTCAGGTTACATATGGTGGAGACTGCGACCAGCTGTAGTAAGTTACTACTTAAAAGGCCAGTACCTAGAGTGACTAAACATGGAGGAAATCCAAAAACAATTGTTGATATCCAATGCTGCACAGCAACAATCCAATGCTGCACAGCAACGAGCAAACGCTACACAGCAACAAACAAATGAGTTATCGCAGAGGCTGTTTGAACAGCTAGCCACTGATGCAAAAGAGGATAGGAAAACCCTGGCTGCGGTTGTGGAGACGCTAGCACAGTATTCACCTGCTAAAGTTAATGTTGTTGGAGACAAGCCCTCAGCCATCCAGGAATGGCCACATCCTGCAAACAAGAAGCAGGTCAGGGCCTTTCTTGGCATTGCGGGGTATTATAGAAGATTTATCCCAAATTTTGCAACTATAGCTGCCCCACTGACAAACCTTACGAAAGGGAAAGACTCTGTAATGGTGAAATGGTCCTCAGTAGCAGAGGAATCTTTCCAAGTCCTGAAGAAGGCTCTTTGTGCACAACCAGTACTGTACTCCCCCGATTTCTCCAAAGATTTTTTGGTTCAGACGGATGCGTCTGATGTTGGTATCAGGGCAGTACTATCACAGGTACACAATGGGGAAGAACACTCTGTGGTGTACCTAAGCAGAAAGCTCAATGACCATGAGCAAAGGTATGCAGTCATTGAACAGGAGTGTTTAGCCATAAAGTGGGCCGTGGACGCACTCAGGTACTATTTGTTAGGGCGCCAGTTTGAGTTAATAACTGACCATGCTCCTCTAAAATGGATGGCCCAAAAGAAGGAGACTAATAGACAGGTGAACCTGTGGTTTTTGGCTCTACAGGATTACTCATTCACAGTAAAACACAGGCCAGGTGTTGAGATGGGGAATGTAGATGCCCTGTCCCGTGTTCACTCCTGTTGGGCTACAGGTGTTCCAACCCTGGGGTTGAAACAAGGGGGGAGAATATGTAGCAGAGCGTCCCAGAGAAAGCCAGGAAAAGTCCTGTTCGGGGTTTATACATCTCCCAGGCTCCTCTCATACAGGTTCAGGGATGTCTGATCCATGGTCCAGTTCAGGTCTTGGTCCTCTCCCCCAGGCTAATTTAAGCTCACCTGAGCAAGACAGCCTTTGCTCTTGGCCTGGGATACTCAGACAAGCTTCTGTGTAGGAGAGCAAAAAGGTATGTGGAAGCTGACAAGCTGTAGGCTTGCTCAGCTTGGTAGTTAGGATCTGTAAATATTGTTTAGTTAGTGCCGAGACACGGCTAGGTTTTGTTTTGGCCATTTTTGTTCCTATTTGGGTTTTTTTTGGAACACTGTACAGCACCTGTATATAGACTTGTATGTATCACAAATAAACACTGCACTGTTTGTCACTATTTCACTGGATTTGGTATCTGTGCCTGAAAGACTGCTCATCCCAGGGAGCTTTGTACCTGCTACCTGTCCCTCAGGTTACAATGGTCAGAGTGTGAAATACTGCCTGAGACTGTCTAGATTTATGGTGTTGCTCTAGGACTCTAATATCGTTGAGTGGTTCAGATTGTTGATGTGTCCGTTCCATTTTTTTCCTAGCACCTAGTTCTATGAATTTACCGTGAATATGAGCCTTGTGTGCCTCCCAGAGTATTCCTGGTGATATGCCGGGATGTGTATTTTCCATAAAATAAAGGGACAGGTCCTCCCCTATCAGTGTTTTATCTATTTCCTCAGCTATGAGTACCTCATTGAGCTTCCAAATTGTGGTCTTATGGGGCAGAGGTGGGATTTTTAGTTTGAATGCGAATGGGGCGTGATCGGATATGGGGGAGGTCTCGATGTCCACACCTATGGGAAGAGAGAGGTGATGGTGGTCGATGAAGAAAAAGTAAATTCTAGAGTATGTATGGTGTACCTGGGAATAATGGGTGTAGTCTCTCGCCCGTGGGTGCATAATCCTCCATAAATTTACCAGCTAGGCTTCATGCAAACGTTTGCGTATGAACAACAGACGTTTGTGCTAGATACTGATTCTCCCCTGGGACGTATCAAGGATAGGCTCTAATGGAGTATTGAAGTTTCCAGCAAGGAGAATGCTCCCACGGGCAAAGTCCCTTAGTTTCTTGAGAGTGGTCGCTCTAAAGCCTGCTTGGTCACAATTGGGGGCATATAAAGTCGCTAAAGTACATGGCATACTGCCCAGGTTGCCTCTCAAGAACAGAAAAAGCCCAGTTGGATCACTTAACATGGACTCCATCATAAACGAGGTATCCCTGTGGAACCCAATGGCCACGCCTTTTGCTTTATGTACATCTGATAACCTATAAAACCACGTGGGGTACTGTTGGGAAAAAAGTTTTACTGAAGTAGTGTGTGTGAGGTGAGTCTCCTGCAGAAAAACAATGTCTTCCCGCAGGCGACCCAGCACTCTATACAAGTTTTGTCTCTTACCTGGGGTGTGAAGACCCCTCACTTTAAAAGATATTAAGTTCACCATAATAAGATCCACGTACACTGTTTTCCAGGGGAGTTGGACCTGAGGCAGAAAGCGGAGGGTTAGGATGGAAAGGGGAAGGAGGGGGGGGGGGATAAGAAAAAGAGAAGAGCAGAGAAAGTGTGGAAAAAAGAGAAACAGTTAACAACATGCAGCGAAAAAAAAAAATCACAGACCACATCAGGGGATGATCAGCAAGTGCACGCATAAGTCTGCGGTGCACAGAAAGGACACACATGAGGCCTAACACTCATGTGCCCACCGCCCAAAGAGGGGCAGGAACATGGAAGCATGAGGCCACTCGGCGTCCTACGGTGGGGGGGTGAGGGATCCTGGGCATCAGACCATGGACACCAAAGTCGGTGTGAGCGTTGTCTCGGTGCTCCGGCGTCGACACCATACTTCCAGGAGTAAACACTTATAAAATAGCACTTGATGTAAGACTTAGAACCCAAAAGCATATAACATAAAACGTAAAACATAAAACAGAAAACCCCGGCACATTGCCTCCAGCTATTTATCAAGTAGTAGCATCAATTCAAACAGTCATATTAGGCCTAAATACCAGTCTAAAAGACCAATAACAGTACTCCAGGGATAATGATATACTTGTGGTCAAAAAAGTTCAGGCAAGGCCAAACGGTGGAAGTAAGAAGCCTAGGCCATCAGACCCGGTTGTTACCTCAACTGGGGGGATGCGCCAGGGGGAGCAGTGTTTTCGATCCACTTTTTGCCATCTCGGTTCAGAGTTGCTGGATGGGGGCGGAATATCCATGCAAAATTTCTCTAGGTCCTCTGGTAACCGGAGTATCGCCGTTTTACTGTCCCTGTTTGCAATCAGGGCCACTGGAAAGCGCCACCTGTATTTGATGGAGGCAGCTCGCAGCTTCTCCGTCAGGGGACGCAAGGCCCTGCGACGCTCCAGAGTCTCCTTGGCCAGGTCCGGGAAAAAAGATAGGACTGCGCCATCAAAGTCCAGTGAAGCGGCATCCCTGGCCTTCTTCATAATGAGCTCCTTTTCCTCATAATAGTGGACTCTGCAGATGACATCGCAAGGGATGTCCGAAGAGAGGTTGCGGGGTGGAGGGCCCTGTGGACTCGGTCGATTTTCAAGGGATGGTCAGCCACCTGGCCCAGCAGGCCGTTAAAGATGCCCCGGATGGATGGGAGAAGGTCCTCATCTCCAGTCGCCTCTGGTAGGCCCCTGATTCAAGTGTTATTCTGCCTGTTGCGGTTCTCCTGGTCCTCAATTTTGTAAAGGGCCATTCTGTGAGCTATAGGAAGGCTGCGAGTTGACGCCTGCAGATTTCTAATGGCGGCCGCATGGTGATCCAAGCGCTGCTTGGTCTCCTCCACTTGTTCCAACATTTGAGAGAGATCTGAGCACACAGTGGAGACCTCCTTCTTAAAAGCCCGTTTGAGGCCCAACAGCATGGATGCCAATTTTGTTTTGGTAGGTAAGTCACTCATCAAAGCCACAAACCTTGAGTGTCTGGATGTGCTCCCCTCAGGCTGATGAGGCTGGAGAGCAGTGTCTGGATTCAGGCCTGTGATGGGAGGCGGAGCCCATGCCAGGGTTCACGCCACGTGGAGAGTGGCCTAGGTCATCCATGTCTACCAAGTCCTCTGGTTCTGCGGCGAAAAAACATTTTAATGAGCCCACAGAGGTGCCTTTTTTTGGGTAGGGACTTGCCTGTCCTCTTACGCATTGTTTCCAAGAGGATAGCAGTGGAGGGAAGCTGATAAAGTGTCAGTGCCGGAGCTCGAGAGAGACACGTCCTCACTGCAGCATGTCGAAACCACGCCCACTCTGGCTATGTTTTGACTATATTTAATAATAATAAAAAAAGGTAAACAGAGTAAACTAGTGTGATTTAACTGTACTTCTGTCTCAGTCTGATTAATGATTTCTGACAAGAAGTCTATGGCTAAGCGCAGCAAACCGACAGGAAAGCTGTAGGTACACTGCACCTGTGGTGTGGGTAAATCGTAGCACATCAGTGTGAAAGCAGCCCTATACTAATATGCCTGGTGTATTGC
The DNA here is from genome assembly GCA_037952925.1 of Lithobates clamitans. Classification (NCBI taxonomy): domain Eukaryota; kingdom Metazoa; phylum Chordata; class Amphibia; order Anura; family Ranidae; genus Lithobates; species Lithobates clamitans. The sequence goes on from JBBGZY010000021.1 coordinate 1,659,630, forward strand.
TTCACAGAGACCTGAAGATCTCTTCTTTCTGGTTGCTAGCATCACTCTGGAGACTGCAAACCAGGATAAAAGGTGCAGTTGGTATTACTCAGCAGGGGACAAGAGCCAGCACTACAGAGGAGATATTGGCATTTGCAGCTCTTGCTCCCTACTACAGCTCCAACATTTCCTTGTCAAAAGAAGTTTATTGAGTATACAATATTATAAAGATACATAAGGTAAGTTTACAAGGATCTATAAAGTAAGCTCATTGTTTTACAGTAGGGTTTATATAGGTAAATATCATGAAATTTCAAATATTAAACATTGGGTTCACGTAAACCTAAATTAAAGATATATATTATTTCCTTAGTTACTTTTGTAGGTATTTAAATGATTTATACCTACTATACATATTGTTTACAGGTAGAGTGTATATAGGTCAACTAAATTCTGATAATGAGCTTTAATCGTAAGATGGAGAAAAGGAAAGAGAAAGAAGAAAAAGGGTAGAAAGGCAGAGGTATGGTCCACAAGGTTGTCCCGCTCGTCAGTTTATTATTCTTTTTAGTTCTCTTTGAAGCCTTAGAATGGGTGTCTCTGTAAGTCATTTAATCTGTTACCATGGCAACAGGACAGAGTCATTGAAATTTGACAGGAACTGTTGTTTTATCCAAGGATGCCAAAGTTTTTCAAATTTTGGAATTTGATTTTGATCGATGGCTACCATCTTAGCATGGGACATTGTATTATTCATTCTGTGAATTGTTTCTGCTAGTACCAATGTAGGAGATTTCCATGCCTTGGCCACTGTTTGTTTTGCAGCCGTTATTAGTTGGATCATAAGTTTGAATTGAGAGAGTGTTAACCATTCCGGTTTTAGATTAAGTAAAGTTATATATGGATCTGGTTGTATTATTTTTTTAAATATTTTAGATGCAATCACGAAGACCTCCTTCCAGAAGGTTTGGATTACTGGGCACGTCCACCATATGTGTAAATGTGTGCCTATTTCTGGGCATCCTCGAAAACAAAGAGCTGAGGTATTAGGTGAATATTTTGCCACTCTAGCGGGTACAAGGTACCAGCGAGTTAGGACTTTATAATTTGTCTCCAGTGCTAAGATGTTGGGTGAAGATGACTTAGATGTGAGCCATATGTTAGACCAGTCCGTGTCTTCTAAAGTTCGTCCCAGGTCCTCCTCCCACCTCTGAACGTAAGAGGGTCTATTAAGATTTACTACTCCATATAATTGATTATAAAGTGATTGTACCTTTAGCAAATGGATCTTTTGTACAGATTGATTCAAAAATGGATAATTGGGATAATGGTGTATCCCCCTTTAGGAATGGTGTATAGAAATTTTTGATTTGGAGATATCTAAATATCTCAGAGTTTGGTAGATCATGTTTTTCTCTAAGCGATGGGAATGAAAGGAATGATTTAGATGCTATGAAGTCATTTAGTGTCTGAATGCCTGATGTTGTCCAAGCTTTAAAAGAATTTGGGTAGATCCATGCCGGATAACTGATAAAAGAAAGGAGAGGATTGTGTGGAGATTGTAACTGATATTTGGTTTTTAATTTATCCCAGAGAGATAAGAAGTGTTTAGTTATGGGATTATGAATTTTAAAGCGGTCTTTAGGATCAAGCCATAACAAGTTTGATATTAATAGAGGGTCATTTTCTGAAGCCTCTATAAATACCCATAATGGGATTTCCTATTTTGCATGGTATTTGGACAGACTGGCCAAATGTGCAGCTCTGTAGTAGTTAGTAAAATTTGGGTATCCCAGGCCTCCTTTATTTTTGGGAAGATGTAGTGTGTGTATAGGTATACGTGGTTTAGAAGAGCCCCATATAAACGAAGTTGCTCTTTTTTGTACTATTCTCAAAAAATAGGAAGGAATTGGAATAGGGAGGACCCTGAATAGATAAAGCAATTTGGGTAGAATAGTCATTTTGATTGCATTAATCTTCCCTATCCAGGATAAAGGAAGTTGCGACCATTGTTTTATTAGATTTGTGATCTGTCTTAGTACAGGAGGATAATTGGTTGAGAATAAGTGAGAATGAGATGCTGTTAAATTAATTCCAAGATATGGGATTGATTTTTCTGTCCATGTGAATGGGAGTGCAGCCCTAGCCAGGATCAATTCCATGTTTGTGAGCGAAATATTAAGCACTAGGCATTTCTTAGGATTAATCATAAGGCCGGATAGGGCTGCAAATCCATCAAGAGCTGGTATTAAGTTAGGACCAGAGACCTGTGGTGATGATAGAAAAAGTAATATATCGTCTGCAAATATACATAATTTGTGTGTAATACCTCCTACTTCAATGCCAGTTATAGTTTGGTTTGTTCTGATGTATTGGGCCATGGGTTCGAGTATAAGGGCAAATAATAAGGGAGATAATGGGCAACCCTGTCGGTACCTCTTTCGATATTAAAGGCATCAGATTTGTATCCAGCATATTTTATATAGGCTTTGGGTTTATTATATAATGCTTTGATCCATGTTAAAAAGTGGGGTCCAAAACCCCATTTTTGTAATGAATATTGCATATATTGCCAGGATACCGTGTCAAATGCCCTCTTAACATCGAGAGATAGAAAACATAAAGGGATTTTCCGTTTTTTAGCAATATGTGCCAATAACACTGCCCTGCGTATATTATCGCCTGCCTGTCTATTTGGCATGAAGCCTACTTGATCTCTATGTATTAATTTTCCTATAATGCTATTAAGGCGTTTTGCTATTATTTTTGCTAATAATTTAATATCAAGGTTTAACAGAGAGATAGGCCGATAATTCACACAGGAAGTATCATCAGAAAGGGATTTTGGGATCATACAAACAATTGCCATTAGTGTTTCTTGCCGAAAAGAATATCCTTCTAGAAGTTTGTTAAAAGTTTCAGTGAGAATGGGAGAGAGTATTTCTGAGAATGTTTTATAGTATAAAGCCGAGTAGCCGTCTGGGCCTGGTCTTTTGTTAAGTTTTAGGTCTTTTATGGCGTTAGCAACTTCATCTATAGTTATAGGCTCATCCAAACTGTTTTTTTGATTCTGAGACAACTCAGGTAAGGTTATTTTTGAGAAGAAGGATTCAGCCTCTGTAGGATTAAATTCATTGTTTGTCTTGTATAATGTTGCAAGATGTGAGTGAAATTTATGGACTATTTTAACTGGATTACAAGTATAAACATTTTTTGATAATTTCAAACGTATTGGTTTGAAAGATTTGTTAGTTGAATTTAATGCCCGAGCCAAATATGTACCTGGTTTGTTTGTATTCATGTAGAAATTGTGTTTGGAGCGTTTGAGGGATTTATCAACTGACTCAGTGAAAAATGGATCATATTCCAATCTAGATTTTTCCAGATGAGATTTTGTACTCTGAGATGGATTATCTTGGAATGATATGTAGGCTGCATTAAAATTGAGTTCTAGTTTTTTTGCTAGATTTTTGCGTTCCCGTTTAAATAGTGCCATTTGTCATTGTATTGTACCACGCAAGACAGGCTTATGAGCTTCCCACAGTGTTATTGGGGAAATGTCTGTTGTATTATTAATTGATATGTATTTCTTTAAAGCTTGTTCAATGGCCATCTGATGTAGTGGGTGTTTGAGCATTACGTCCGGTAAGTACCACGTTGGGCCATGCGCTTTTGGTATGGCTGAGGGTATAGTAGTGTATACTGCATTATGGTCAGACCACGGAATCGGAATTATATCTGATGCAATAATTTCTGGTATCATTCCTATTGTTAGAAAAATATGATCTATTCTGGTGAAGGTTTGATGAGGGTGCGAGAAATAAGTGAATTTCTTTTTCATTGGGTTACTTTCTCTCCACGAATATACCAGATTGTATTTAGAAAGAAGTTGAGAAAAAGGTAATCTAGAGGTTATTTTGGATGGTGTAAAAGGTGATTTATCTAGAAATGGGTGGAGGACCTGGTTTGAATCCCCGCACATTATCACTGTTCCTATTTTGTGTGTATTAATGACTTGTAATATATGTGAGAGGAATGGTGTAGGTTGTTTGTTAGGAGCGTAGTAGGAAATCACCGTGATTGCTGTATCCATTATATAACCCATGAGTATCAGGTATCTACCTTCTGGGTCTTTAATTTCTGATGATAAGGTGAATGGTGTGGATCGGTGAAATGCAATTAGAGTTCCCCTTTGTTTGGTACAGGCAGAAGCCGTGTAAATTTGTTGATAAAAAGGAGAAATATATTTTGGAGTAGAATCTTTGGTGAAGTGTGTTTCTTGGAGGCATACTATGTGAGCCTTCTTGTTATGGAAAGTACGGAAGGCTTTGGTCCTTTTTTGAGGGACATTTATTCCCTGAACATTCAGGGAAAGTATATTCAGTGGTGCCATGGCAACAGATCAAATAGTTTTGACTTACTTTTTGTTATGCAGAGCTGACTGCGCAGATCAACCTGTGTGGACTGAAGAGATGAAAAGATAGAAAAGAAACCAGTGAATTCTGGAGTAAAGAGTAAACAAAAAACATATGAGATTAGATGATACATTGTATAAATTATTTTTTGCAAGTAATCACAATTTACCCGTGAAAGAGAATAAATATCTCTCTCAGGGGAATAAGTGCCTTCGTCACACTCCCACATAATATGGTTGGGAGAATGAGGAGGGCTAATGGGGGTACACGGATCTTCCGCTTACAGGAGAGAAGTGCTATGTCAAAAGACATCAAAATGATGATTCATTAATTGGAGTGCAGAATATGGTTTTTGTTGAAATTATTTATTCCAGGGTGGTTGTATATGGTTAGTCTTGCCCTAGGCTAAATAATTCAGTTAGAAAGGTACTGTTAATAACTTTGGTATTGATGAAGATAGTTTGAATTATTTTGGGATTTTAACCCTTTTAGAGTAAACAATTACATATTTTATTCATATGTAACTGTTTAGATATGTTAACTCATAAAATTGAGGTTGTATTGCTTCAGATTAGAATAAACAAAAACATAGTTCCAGGAACTAGTTAGGTAATAATATATTTGTTTTAAGAAAAGAAAGGAAAAGCTTCCATTACTTCTGGATTATTGAACATATTTGTCCTAAAAAGTAATAAATCTATTGTTATTACCTGAAAATATATAACTGAACAAGGATTTCCTTATTTCACTTATATATTCTAAGGCTATATGAATCAGAAGTAATAAGAAATATAACTGGAATGTAACATGATCCCACACAGTGTGTGACTATCAGAATGCAGTTACATTCATATATAAATACAGGTTTTTTTATAGAGAACCATCTCTTAGTATAATAAATGAAGAGATATCAGGAATTAGGATGTCAGTCCATTGAATCTTCTTGGTCCATGGATGATGTGGCATAACGGCCTCTTTTGTGAGAATGATGATTCCCATTTTGTTCTGAAATTTTCTGGGTGCTGCCTGAAGGTGAAGATGATGCCATTCTTCTGCGTGTGGGAGAGTTGCTGCTTGTGGGTTCTGTCAGATTTAATTTTAAAAGGGTTTGTTGTAGTTCATCTGCTGATCTGCTTCTGTAAATTGTACCTTGGTAGTTAAATCTGACTGAAAAGGGGAAGCCCCATTGATACATAATGTTGTGGCGTTGCAGTTCCATTAGTTGGGGTTTCATGGATCGTCTTTTAGTAATAGTAAGTTGGGATAGGTCAGCAAAAATTTGATAATTGTGTCCTTGAAAATTAAGTTCCTTTTTTTTCTCTTGCAGCAATTAGTATTTGTTCTTTCGTTCTGTAATAATGAAATTTTGTGATTATATCACGTGGGGGTCCATCTTTCTTTTTGACTGTGAGGGCTCTGTGTACTCTGTCCAGTTCTAAACGTTCAATAGGGATATCTGGCTTTAGTTCTTGTAATAGAGCAGTAATAGTAGATTGCAGGTCTGTCACAGTTTCAGGTATTCCCCTTATGCGCAAGTTTGAACGTCTGGCTCTATTTTCCTAATCTTCGAGCTTAGTTTGAAGTATTAAATTCTCTTCTTTTAATTGTTCCAATTCTTGGTTTGTAATTTCAATTTCATTAATTTTTATTTCTAAGGCTGCGGTGCGGTTTCCCAGCTCTCTTATTTCTTTGGTTAGGCTTTTTGTTATTTGGTCTGAGGTTTGTTTTAAAGCCTTATGAAGCATCTTTTCAAATTGTAATAATATTACTGGGGATGCTGAGGAGGCTTGTGGAGAAGTTTGTGAGAGGATTTGTTCTGTATCTGACTCAAATGGAGAGTCTTGCTGTGACATTTTCTGTCTGTGAGAGCGCCCTGATGCTGTATATTGTGAGGTGACTGGAGCTGCTTCAGCTGCAGTGAGTGCCTGTGAGCTCTTTGTGAGGTGATTTTTATTTCTGCCACGGCTTCCTCCCAGTACCATATTTCCTGCCCAAACTTTCACAGTTTGTTCCCTGGAGCAAAAAGGTTCAAATGGATACCTTTTGAGCCTGCAGGCTCCGCTTTGTCCTTCTCTTCTCTCCTCAGCGGTGCGGAGCTCTAACAATGCACCTGAGCTCCAACATTTCAAGTAGTCCCTCTGCATTGCACTTTGATGCTCTGGAAGGGCGGGTCAGCAAGATCGGACCGTGATCTACCAGTCCCCTGGCCGTGATCACCCTGGTCGAGAGCTATTGACTCACTCAACCAGAAAGACACTTTGCAGTGTGTGAGATAATACCAAGGAAATTACCCGGCTCAGTGCAGTAGAAGGTGGGCCCATTGTCTGTGATGGAATGCAGCTGTCATTAAGCCTTAAAAACAGCACTCAGGGCATGGGTTAGCGAAAAACAAGTCTACCTGCTTGTCCTTCAGTGTATTTACATCACCTATCATTTGGTTTTAATGTGTACAGTGCCCTGAAAAAGTATTCATGCCCCTTGAAATTTTCCACATTTTGTCATGTTACAACTAAATACGTAAACGGATTACATTTTTGGTTGTAACCAAAAGGGGATTAATTCCAGAGATATAACGATAATTCTCCCACTCTACAAGACTCTGATAAGGCTGCACCTAGAGTATGCTGTCCAGTTCTGGGCACCAGTCCTCAGGAAGGATGTACTAGAAATGGAGCGAGTACAAAAAAGGGCAACAAAGCTAATAAAGGCTCTGCAAGATATTAGTTATGAGGAAAGGTTGCGAGCACTGAACTTATTCTCTCTGGAGAAGAGACGCTTGAGAAGGGATATGATTTCAATATACAAATACCATACTGGTGATCCCACAATAGGGATAAAACTTTTTCGCAGAAGGGAGTTTAACAAGACTACTGGCCACTCATTAAAATTAAAAGAAAAGAGGTTTAACCTTAAACTACGTAGAGGGTTCTTTACTGTAAGATCGGCAAGTATGTGGAATTCCCTTTCACAGGCTGTGGTCTCAGCAGGGGGCATTGATAGTTTCAAGAAACTATTAGATAAGCACCTGAACGACCGCAACATACAGGGATATACAATGTAATACTGACGTATAATCACACACATAGGTTGGACTTGATGGACTTGTGTCTTTTTTCAACCTCACCTACTATATAACTATGACAAAATGTGGAAAGGGGTATGAATACTTTTTCAAGGCACTGTATGCTGAATAAAGTGGATTGCAGCCATCAGGATCTTGTTTGCTTTATACTGTGCAGCACACAAGCTGGGCTGGCACCCAACTGGAGCTATGAAAGGATTACCAGAGGTCACTCACCTGGAACAGCGGTATAGTGTGGTTCAGTACAACCAGCTTTTATTTTTTTTTCCACTCGATCACTGCCAGAGGTTCCTCAAAGCAGTGATTAAAGAAAAGAAAATTGCATAATGTATGGCCGGCCTAAAGCCTGCCATACATAGATCAAAATTCGACCAGTTCAACAGGGACTGGACGAATTTAGTTTCATGTACAGTGCCGTAAAAAAACCTATTCATTCCCTCTGAAATTTTCCACATTTTGTCATGTTACAACCAAAAACGCTAATTTTTTGGGAGGGGATTTTATCTGATAGACCAACACAAAGTGGCACATAATTGTGAAGTAGAAGGAAAATGATAAATGATTTTCAATTTTGTTTACAAATGAATATGTGAAAAGTGTGGCGTGCATTTGTATTCAGCCCCCCTGAGTCAATACTTTTTAGAACCACCTTTCGCTGCAATTCTTTTTGGGTATGTCTCTACCAGCTTTGCACATCTAGAGAGTGACATTTTTGCCCATTCTTCTTTGTAAAGTAGCTCAAGCTCTGTCAGATTAGATGGAGAGCATCTTCGAATGGAAATTTTCAAGTCTTGCCACAGATTTTCAATTGGATTTAGGCCTGGACTTTGACTGGGCCATTCTAAAACATTAATGTGCTTTGATCTAAACCATTCCATTGTAGCTCTGGCTGTATGTTTAGGGTCCTTGCCCTGTTGTAAGGTGAACCTCAGCCCCAGTCTCAAGTCCTTTGCAGACTCTTACAGGTTTTCTTAGATTGCCCTGTATTTGGCTCCATCCATCTTCCCATCAACTCTGACCAGTTTCCCTGTCCCTGCTGAAGAAAAGCATGCCCACAACATGATGCCACTACCAACATGTTTCACAATGAGGATGGTGTGTTCAGGGTGATGTGTAGTGCTAGTTTTTTGCCACACATCATGTTTTGCTTTTAGGCCAAAAAGTTCAATTTTGGTATCATCTTACAAGAGCACCCCCTTCCACGTTTGCTGTGTCCCCCACATGGCTTCTCACAAACTGCAAATGGGGCGTCTTATGGCTTTCTTTCAACAATGACTTTCTTCTTGACACTCTTCCATAAAGGTCAGATTTGTGGAGTGCATGACTAATAGTTGTCCTTTGGACAGATTCTCCCACCTGAGCTGTGGATCTCTGCAGTTCCTACAGAGTTACCATGGGCCTCTTGGCTGCTTCTCCGATTAATGCTCTTCTTGCCCAGCCTGTCAGTTTAGGTGGACGGCCATGTCTTGGTAGGTTTGCAGTTGTGCCATACTCTTTCCATTTTTGGATGATGGATTGCACAGTGCTCCGTAAGATGTTCAAAACGTGGGATATATTTATAACCTGACCCTGCTTTAAACATCTCCAAAACTTTATCCCTGACCCGTCTGGTGTGTTCCTTGGCCTCCATGATGCTGTTTGTTCACCAAGGTTATCTAACAAACCTCTGAGGGCTTCACAGAACAGCTGTATTTATACTGAGATTAAAATTACACACAGGTGGACTCTAGTTTAGTTAGGGGTATCAGAGTAAAGGGGGCTGAATACAAATGCACGCCACGCTTTTCAGATATTTATTTGTATAACATTTTGAAAACCAATTAATATTTTTTTGTGAAGTGGAAGGATATTTTCCTTCCACTTCACAATTATGTGCCAATTTGTGTTGGTTTATCACATAAAATCCCAATAAAACACATTTACGTTTTTGATTGTAACATGACAAAATGTGGAAAGTTTCAAGGGGTATGAATACTTTTTCAAGGCATTGTATAGGCATCTATCGATCGACTTGTGTACAACCAATCTGTCTATTTTCTTTCCCAAATGATGAGTGCCGCCGACATCGAACTCTGAGACCTGTAGGGGATTGAGATGGAGAAAGAGACCTGGAGTAGCAAGGGAATGCCATTCACCACTACCCATCTGCAGAGACATATAACTTGAGGTCCACTCTGAAGAAACCAATAGTGGAGCTTGACTCTGAAGGACTTTAATTCTGAACTACTCCTTTGCAGGTAAGCCTGTGGTTATAGTTAGGGCATTAGGAAAGTACCATGTATTGCCTATAAAGTAAAAAGTGTACTGAAGCGCTGATATGAACTAGTAAATAAATAAATAAGTGGCAAATACTAGAAGATGACCAAATAATATAGCTGCAATTATTATGTATGTAAACTGATATCACAAGTGTTGTTTATATTTAGAATGTAAAATGCGCTAATATTAACCTCCCAATATAACACGGTGTAACCTCCTAATGGTTAATCAGTGAATCATGTGCAAAATAAGCAAATGGAGCCTATTATAAAAAAAACATAACATCCTTCACCATAACAAAATCCTATAATTAAATATCAATGTGATGATAAATTAATGAACACAATAAAAAAAAGAAAGAAAAATGAGATTTATTATTGTGATGAACCACAGTACACAAATATCTCAATAGGACAGCATACTGCTGTGAAGAAATGTAACCTCTTTGGTGATTAATGAATTTAGACAGGTTTCAATGAGTAACCCCAGTGATAGATGGCTTGCTCATATATTCAGCTGCTCATTATCATGGACTGGCTTCTGGCTTTCAAAGAACTTCCGCAGTATGTAACAACAAAGAAAGAGAGCATTGCGCAGATAGTATATTAAATATTCCCTATAGACGAAGGGTAAACTTCACTCACACTTTCCAGCAGAATGAATCGCATATAATAAGGTCAGTTGCATACAGCTAACAGCTGGGATCTCCTCACACGCCAACAGTGCACACACAGCACTGCTCGTCACTGGCTCCTCCCGACCAGTTTCATCACTAGACATGTGACTTTTTCAAGGGAGGAGCCAGTGACGAGCAGTGCTGTTGGCGGGTGAGGAGATCCCAGCTGCTAGCTGGAAAGTGTGAGTGATATCCCACACAGATATTTAATTATAGGATTTTGTTATGGTGAAGGATGTTATGTTATTTATAATAGGCTCCATTTGCTTATTTTGCACATGATTCACTGATTAACCATTAGGAGGTTACACCATGGTATATTGGGAGGTTAATATTAGTGCATTATACATTCTGAATATAACCATGTATTGCCTGTTGGACTGTGAAATGTCTATTTTTGCACTTTTGCTAATGTAATCTAGTGAATCATTTTCACTGCCTGGTATTAAGTTATTAAAGAGGTGTCTCGAAAGTAACAGGCACAAACATAGTTCACCGAGTGGGTCTTAACACATTGGGGTATGAAGACAACAGTATGGAGTGAAGTAATGTTAAGACATAAGTAGTTGCCAAGAATAACTAAAGTGTAACAAGCAGCCTGTCGATTGCATGTACCTGTTATAGGTGGCACAGCCTCTAGCAGCAAAGGAGATGTTGTTGGCACTCCTTCCTCTAGCAGTCTGTCCCCCATAGAAATGGAAGTGGATTAAACCACAGAGGTTCCCCATCCTGTACAGAGTTATGGAAGGTCAAGGGTTATATTGAATGCACATCTGGAGCCCTCACAAAGTGCACGGCAGGGCCCAGTGTGCAGCTAGGGAATTGTAGTCATTGGCTCAGCATGTTCCTCCCAAATGCAAATTACTGTGAAGGAGTACATTGAGACGAAGAACAGAGAGGTAACTGGAGAACAGTTGCAGCACAGTGTACATGGTGCACGTTCATCTCTAAGAGTAGAGGTCCGTCTTAAAGTCGAGTATTCCCCCACGGTAGCCATAGCCTGTTTCCCATGCATAGGTTAAAACAGCACAGCGCAAAGGTACCCCATGTGTGTGTGTAAAGTGACCCTGTAACAGAGTGCCTAGCATGGCCCAGGGAAAACCACCCCGGGGGAGTAGGCCTCCATGTGACCCTTGCTTTAGTGTCTAACGAGGAGGGAAACATGGAGGACGTGCCAAAAACCTCCCTGCCGCCACTTACGAACAGGTAAAAAAAAAGGAAAAAGGACTAAAAAAAAAATACTAATGCAGACACATCCAAAAATTGCTAAAGTGATTGTAAGGTTTAAGTGTTTTTTCCTTTAAATAACAAACATGTTATACTTACCTGAGAGTGGCCCCGATCCTCCTCTTCTGCGGGAATGCATTCATGTAAAAAATGTTTAGGCTTTAGAACCACATTAAGCTACAATATAATACATTTTTGTTTTTGGGTTTAATACCACTTTAACGACCACCTGAATTTCCAGGTTGTAAAAAATCTTTCTTTAATAATCAATGTAGGAAGTTTCAAGTGGGCAAGTAGGCAATCTGCCATGTCAGCTGGGATGTGCTCAGGAGTAGCATTAAAGGAGAAGTCCAGCCAAAGCTTTTTTGGCTGGGCTTCTCCTATGGGTCACAGGTGTGCAATTCGTTTTGCACTCCTGTGACCCGTTTTCAGCAGAGAAGTCCACTCTCTGCTGACGCCACAGGAATCAGTCCAGGCACCGTATCAACCCAACAATGGGAGTCCGGATCCGCCAGGTGCCTGGACTGACACCCATCTCAGCCCCTCAGCGAGCCACTGAGAACCTGAGCAGGCCGCTCCCGCCCCCCCACAGCTCAACGCTCCAGTGAGCAAGGAGGAGCAGAGCGGATAGCTCTCTGCTCGGGAAGCTGTGAAAACCGAGTGATTGGCGGTGTTCAATCACTTGGTTCTCACTGCAGAGGCACCGGGGGACAGATGCATCATCAGACCCATGCTGCATCCACTTAGGTAAGTATGATGGAGGAAAAACCCACAAACCCATACTTCTCTTTTAAGTTTAGATAGCCATTGGTGGAAAATGTCTACTTTTTAGCAGGGTTGCAAGTGTAAGTACCAGTGTGTGTGCAACGTTTAAAAGTTTTGAACATATTATTTTCATTTGATTTTACAACACACAAGGAAAAAAAAAATCTTCCTCATAAGCTTGAGTTATTGGTATTTGTAACAAAGATGCCACTTGCCTATCATTACTAAGGTTGCACCGATAGTATCGGTGACGATAGAGTATTTGCACAAGTATCGGTACTCGTGCAAATGCACCGATACCTGAAACCGATACTTTCAGGCTCAGCTCTTTGAGCTGTCAGTGGGTCTCCCCAGTGTTAAAGAAGTTCGGTAATTGGAGCTGTCAAAAAAAAAGCCATGTTTATTACCAACATTACTCAGCCCTGAAACACTAAAATAAAAAGAAACATTGTTTCTTTTTGTATATTTCTGTTTCTTCATCTGCAGAGCAAAGGGATGAACAAATGTTCCTCTGTTCAACCCCTTCATAACCCTTAATTTACTCTACTCAGTCTTAATTAACTCCCTATTCTCCTCCATTTAATTAAAATTTTCCTGCTTTTTTTCTTTTGTTCACGTCTATTTTATAAACGATAAACAATTAAAATGTTTTTTTTTTTTTTTTTGCTTTGTTAGTGAATATTTTTAGGTAATTCAGGGATGGGTGTGGCGTTGTTCCTATTTAACTGTAGTGCCCTGTGATGTCTTGTTGTGTTCACCTCTCCTTAAATGAAAAAACTAATAATCGTGATAAAATTAAAAAATATATTCAATATATAGCTGGTCTAGCCATGTATGAAATAGTGCTTGTAACTAATCTTGCCGTGTGTGAAGTAATCACAAACGTGAAAAATCAGGGGAGAGTGGAGGGGAAAATTGGGGGAAGGGGGGAGGGAGGAAGGGGGAGGGGATGTGGGTGTAGGTGCAGGTGGTCTGGTGTTTTGATAGTCCCAAGGAGTCTCAGAGATATCCGGAGGTGTAATTCCACGGTAGCATATTCTGAAGTGGCCGGCAGATGGAAGCCACAACTCTCATGGATACTGGGAAGACAGCTAGGCTGTCTGAGACAGCATTGAAGCCGAATCCAGAAAGTGACGTCAGTGAGAGGGGACCAACAACCCTTCCCGCTGACGTCACTTCCTGGATTCGGCTTCCATGCTGTCAGACATCCTTGAGACTCCTTGGGACTACAGAATGCCGGACCACCTGCCATATTACTAATATGATGTGCTACTGCCTAGGGCTGGGAAAAAAATCGATTCAAAATTTAAGCAAATCGATTCTTTTCGATTTTTTTTTTTTTCACCGCGCCGGTCCCAAGGCGCTGCGGGCATGAGTTTTTAGGCGAGGCCGCGGCCTAGTCCGCGGCTACGGCCGGACGCCGCGGCCTAGGCCGAAGCCGCGGCCTCGCCTAAAAACTCATGCCCGCAGCACCTCTGGACCGGCGCGGTTTCCAAAAAAAAAACTCCATTCGAATCGTGAATAGAGTTTTTTTTAAGAGAATCGAAGATTTTTTTTTTAAGAAAATCTCCCAGCCCTACGTACTGTCCATCCACCCTTTTATAAGTGTTTTTAACCCTTTAAAAAGTTAACTTCTGCACTTAGAGGCGCCTTTTTTTCTTTTCATTTTACTTCCAGAGTTTGCTTCTCTCTTCAAGTGCTGCCGGAAGTGCATGAAGACCCTCTTCTATCTGTCTACTCCTCACCTCACTCCTTCAGTCTCCTCTCGCATTACTAACTTACTAACTGACATATCAGCATGGATGTCGCACCACTTCCTTAAACTAAATCTCTCTAAAACTGAGCTATTAATATTCCCCCCCGCCCGTGCCCCCCTCCATGACTTTTCCATCAAAATCAACAATGCAACCATCAGTCCCTCCCATAACGCCAGGGTACTAGGTGTAATCCTAGACTCTGACTTGTCATTTCAGCCTCAAATCCAATCGCTGTCAAAAGTTTGTAGAATTCACCTCCGTAACATCTCTAAAATTCGCCCTTTTTTAACAAATGAAACCACCAAGCTCCTCATTCACTCCCTTGTTATCTCTTGCCTTGACTATTGCAACTCCCTTCTCATTGGCCTACCGCTCCATAGGCTATCCCCTCTTCAGTCTATCATGAATGCTGCTGCCAGACTTATCCACCTTACCAACCGCTCAGTGTCTGCCAACCCTCTACTTCAATCCCTACACTGGCTCCCAATCACCCAGCGAATTAAATTCAAAATTCTAACCACAACATACAAAGCCATTCACAACTCTGCCCCAAGCTACATCACTAATCTTGTCTCCAAATATCATCCAAATCGTCCTCTCCGCTCTTCTCAAGACCTCCTGCTTTCAAGCTCTCTCATCTCCTCCTCCCATGCTCGTCTCCAGGATTTCTCCAGAGCCTCTCCCATCCTCTGGAACTCGCTACCTCCATCTATCCGGCTATCCCCTACTCTTGCTACCTTCAGGCAATCCCTGAAAACTCATCTCTTCAGGAAAGCCTATCACGTCTCCAACTAATCTCCTACCACTTCCACCAGCTCATTCCCCACAGTTACAACCTTTTGTACCACCTGCCCCACCCTATTATTGTAAGCTCTTCTGAGCAGGGCCCTCTTAATCCTATTGTATTGTATTGTATTATATTATAACTGTATTGTCTCCCTTTTATATTGTAAAGCGCTGCGTAAACTGTTGGCGCTATATAAATCCTGAATAATAATAATAATAATAATCTTCTATTTCTACATAGACTGATATCTGCTTGGTCTGTTAGAGTGCCCTTATACACACTTTTATCGGGAATTAAATAAGAATTAAGGGTTAATAGGTAAATATAAATAATACGAACTTAAAAACTAGGAGCATATATGAAAATGAGAAAAAAAAATGCAGGCTTTCTAGAATCTACATATAGTGCAGATAAAAGGACAAGTCTTTGATGTGCACATGAACCCTAAAACAAAGTACACTGTAACAAAACAAATTGATTCATATTTGTACCATAACAGAGATTCGCCACTAGAGGGGAGTGTTGTGCTGTTAAGAACACAAAATATGCAGCTGAAGGAACTTGTTCACACGTAGTGCTGCGAGTGGCATTTTTCTGCACTGGATCAACGTCACAACTAGGGCACAAAGTAAGAAAAAAATGTTTTCCACATTGAATCAATGCCAGTCACTGATAGAGTACAAAGAAAGATGATTTTTTTCCTATATGCCTTGTTCACACTACAACGTAAGTGGGAGGTGCTGCAGTAGAATGCAGACTTTTAGCACGTCATAGGACAGCAGCCCACCACCCCCTCACCATATCACATTGCGAATAACATTGACAGCCGCTCACATGCTAAAACAATGCATTTAGTGTACAGGAATGGGCATGGAAAGAGCAGGCATGAGTGCCCCCACAGGAATAGGCTTGCTCAGGGGGCACTCGGCAAGCAGGAGGGGCCTAGAGCACCAGCGGGGGGGACCAAGAAGAGGATGCCAGCTGCTCTGTGCAAAACCACTGCACAGAGCAGGTAATTATAATATTTTTTTTTATTTTTAATGACATTTTTCCCTTTACAATTACTTTAATTTGAATAGGCTGCTAATGCACAAGAGTAGACAAAACCAGACATGCAGCTTTGTGGTGCGCTACAACACATCGGAGCTGTGTCAAATTACAAACTACAGCCAGATAAGAAAAAACTAAGTTCGTAATTGTTGTATCTGCCAAATGATTTGTAAAGTAAAACTGTAACCAGTACGGCAAACACTAAGCCCAGGAGAAGGAATTTTTAGTAGCTCTATTTCAATACTGAAGAAGCTAGGTATTAATTGCTAAAGGTACTTATCAATCCTTACACACACGACACAAATGGCCCCTAACCACCCTTTCCCATCATTTACAATGTCTTGAAAAAGTATTCTTACCCTTTGAAATCTTCCACATGTTGTCATGTTACAACCAAAAACGTAAGTGTATTTTATTGGGATTTTATGTGATAGTCCAACACAAAGTGGCACATAATTGTAAAGTGGAAGGAAAATGATAAATGGGTTTCAACATTTTTTACAAATAAATATGTGAAAAGTGTGGGGTACATTTGTATTCAGCCCCCCTGAGTCAATACTTTGTAGAACCACCTTTCACTGCAATTACAGCTTCAAGTCTTTTTGGGGATGTCTCTACCAGCTTTGCACATCTGGAGAGTGACATTTTTGCCCAGTCTTCTTTGCAAAATAGCTCAAGCTCTGTCAGATTGGATGGAGAGCGTCTGCGAACAGCAATTTTCAAGCCTTCTCACAGATTCTAAATTGGATTTAGATCTGGACTTTGACTGGGCCATTCTAACACATGAATATGCTTTGATCTAAACAATTCCATTATAGCTCTGGCTGTATGTTTAGGGTCATTGCCCTGCTGGAAGGTGAACCTCCGCCCCAGTCTCAAGTCTTTTGCAGACTCTAACAGGTTTTCTTCTAAGATTGCCCTGGATTTGGCTCCATCCATCTTCCCATCAACTCTGACCAGCTTCCCTGTCCCTCCTGAAGAAAAGCATCCCCACAACATGATGTTGCCACCACCATGTTTCACGGTAGGGATGTTGTGTTCAGAGTGATGTGCAGTGTTAGTTTTTCGCCAAACATAGTGTTTTGCTTTTAGAC
Organism: Lithobates clamitans; assembly: GCA_037952925.1. NCBI lineage: Eukaryota > Metazoa > Chordata > Amphibia > Anura > Ranidae > Lithobates > Lithobates clamitans. Next base: position 1,676,721 of record JBBGZY010000021.1, read on the forward strand.
CAAAAAGTTAAATTTTGGCCTCATTTGACAGAGCACCTTCTCCTACAGGTTTGCTGTGTCCCCCACATGGCTTCTCACAAACTGCAAATGGGATGTCTCATGGCTTTCTTTTAACAATGGCTTTATTCTTGTTACTCTTCCATAAAGGCCAGAGGAGTGCATGTGGAGTGCACGACTAATAGTTGTCCTGTGGACAGATCCTCCCACTTGAGCTGTGGATCTTTGCAGCTTCTCCAGAGTTACCATGTTGGTGGGTTTGCAGTTGTGCCATACTCTTTCCATTTTCAAATGATGGATTGAACAGTGCTCTGTCAGATGTTAAAAGCTTTGGATATTTTTTAATAACCTAACCCTGCTTTAAACTTTTCCACAACTTTTTACCTGACCTGTCTGGTGTGTTCCTTGGCCTTTGTGATGCTGTTTGTTCACTAAGGTTCTCTAACATACCTCTGAGGGCTTCACAGAACAGCTGTATTTATAGTGAGATTAAATTACATACAGGTGGACTCTATTTACTAATTAGGTGACTTCTGAAGGCAATTGGTTTCACTAGGTTTTAGTTAGGGGTATCAGAGTAAAGGGGGCTGAATACAAATGCATGCAACACTTTCCAGATATTTATTTGTAAGGCACTGTATGTTGGGCTATGCTGGGCAGCCTTGCACTGCAGTCCCAAAGCAAAGACAAGGCAATTGGCCTAGTTTTCTACTAGGTCAGTTCACACTACTGCAGCGCAGTGTTGTGCACTGGAAAGAGTACTTCATTCAGTACTTTTCTTCAGCACAGTGGGGTTGATCTACTAAAACTGGAGAGTGCAAAATCTGGTGCAGCTCTGCATGGTAGACAATGCAGCGCCATTGCCAGATCTGGGATGAATCTCCACACAGCAAATGCCCAAATTCAGCTTTATACAAGCTTAAAGTGGTTGTAAAGGCAGAAGGTTTTTTTTATCTTAATGCATTCTATGCATTAAGATAAAAAGCTTTCTGCGCGAATGCTGCACATGTGATCAGTTATGACAGCAGCAATTTCATGGCTTGACAGTTTCTTAAGCCCGGTTCACACATGGGCGGCACGACTTGCAGGTCGCCTCAGCGAGGCGACCTGCAAACGACTGCCGGGGCGACTTGCGAGACGACTTCTGCATAGAAGTCTATGCAAGTTGCCCCAAGTCGCCCCCAAAGTAATACAGGAACCATTTTCTAAGTCGGAGCGACTTGCGTCGCTCCGATTAGAACGGTTCCATAGCACAGAACGGGAGGCGACTTGTCAGGCGACTAGGTCGCCTGACAAGTCGCCCCAGTGTGAACCGAGCCTTAGAGAGCACACGCACCTATGACTGTTATTTCTCACAACATGCCTTGAACGTAACTGTTTTGGGAAACCGTTATATTGAATGGATTTAGCTCCACTTCAAGTGACAGTTGCAGAATATTTTTAGCTCACATCCAATGCTAGAATAATGATGGGATCAGTATAAACAGACATGAGTTGACAAGTTTGAAAATTATATTATAACAGGGTATAAAGCTTCCCACAAAGGTTACTAGCCCACTATTCTTTCCAATTCCCCTACATTTTATTTTTGTGGCATTTCACCTATACATAGCAGCTGGTCTAGTCAGACTGCACTCCCCACCACCAGACTATTGTGCTAATACACACTCCGGACACCCCATACAATTAGATGATCTATACTCTGCTAGAGGATCAATACTTTATGATACTAAACTTTTGTGCCTCCAGACACATCCATACAATTAGATGATCAATACCCCATGATACTAGACTCTTGTGCTAACACACACTTCAGACACTCCATACAATTAGATGATCAATACTCTGTTATAAGATCAATACCCCATGATATTAGACTCTTGTGCCTCCAGACACCCCATACAATTAGATAATCAATACTTTACTATAGGATCAATACTCCAGGATACTAGACTTTTGTGCTAACACTAGGAATGCACCGAAATTTCGGCCACCTAAAATGGTGTTATCAACAATTTGCTGATAAGAGAAAAGGGTGCTGATAATCAGCACTGAAAACGCATGCGATTTTGCCGTGATTTTACTGTAGTTATGGTGTGTTTTTCATAGGTCATGTGACTCAAAAAAACTACATCAAAAAGGTAACATGGGAGGGTTATTGATACGCTCTTGCTGCGTTTTCAATGCATTTCAAAGGGGAGGTACGCTTTTGGTGTGGATTCTTTAACGAACCAAGATGCAGCAAGATATTTAACACCACAATGGAAGCGCAACGGACCAGTGGGAAGACATACATAGAATTTAAAGGGATGCATTTTTCTTGAACTTTTCTTGGGCTAAAAGTGCCAAAAAATGTCAGACAATAAATTCATATTAATTTATCATGATTTTAATTAAAAAGTCGAATATAATACAATCGTGTGTGTATATATATATATATATATATATATATATATATATATATATATTGTACACACACATACACAGTATCTCACAAAAGTGAGTACACCCCTCACATTTTTGTAAATATTTTATTATATCTTTTCATGTGACAACACTGAAGAAATGACACTTTGCTACAATGTAAAGTAGTGAGTGTACAGCTTGTATAACAGTGTAAATTTGCTGTTCCTTCATAATAACTCAACACACAGCCATTAATGTCTAAACCGCTGGCAACTAAAGTAAGTACACCCCTAAATGAAAATGTCCAAATTGGGCTCAACTAGCCATTTTCCCTCCCTGGTGTCATGTGACTCGTTAGTGTTACAAGGTCTCAGGTGTGAATGGGGATCAGGTGTGTTAAAGCTCTCACTTTCTCATACTGGTCACTGTAAAGAACTCTCTGAGGATCTGAAAAAAAGAATTGTTGCTCTACATAAAGATGGCCTAGGCTATAAGAAGATTGCCAAGACCCTGAAACTGAGCTGCAGCACGGTGGCCAAGACCATACAGCGGTTCAACAGGACAGGTTCCACTCAGAACAGGCCTCGCCATGGTCGACCAAAGAAGTAGAGTGCACATGCTCAGCGTCATATCCAGAGGTTGTCTTTGGGAAATAGAATTATGAGTGCTGCCAGCATTGCTGCAGAGGTTGAAGGGGTGGGGGGTCAGCCTGTCAGTGCTCAGACCATACACCGCACACTGCAACAAATTGGTCTGCATTTATTCCAGAAGGAAGCCTCTCCTACAGATGATGCACAAGAAAGCCTGCAGTTTGCTGAAGACAAGCAGACTAAGAAAATGGATTACTGGAACCATGTCCTGTGGTCTGAGACCAAGATAAATTTATTTGGTTCAGATAGTGTCAAGTGTGTGTGGCGGCAACTAGGTAAGGAGTTCAAAGACAAGTGTGTTTTGCCTACAGTCAAGCATGGTGGTGGGAGTGTCATGGTCTGGGGCTGCATGAGTACTGCCGACACTGGGGAGCTTCAGTTCATTGAGGGAACCATGAATGCCAACATGTACTGTGACATACTGAAGCAGAGCATGATCCCTTTCCTTTACGAACTGGGCCGCAGGGCAGTATTCCAACATGATAACAACCCCAAACACACCTCCAAGATGACCACTGCCTTGCTAAATAAGCTGAGGGTAAAGGTGATGAACTGGCCAAGCATGTCTCCAGACCTAAACTCTATTGAGCATCTGTGGGGCATCCTCAAAAGGAAGATGGAGGAGTGCAAGGTCTCTAACATCCACCAGCTCCGTGATGTTGTCATGGAGGAGTAGAAGAGGACTCCAGTGGCAACCTGTGAAGCTCTGGTGACCTCCATGCCCAAGAGGGTTAAGGCAGTGCTGGAAAATAATGGTGGTCACACAAAACATTGACACTTTGGGCCCAATTTGTACATTTTCACTTAGGGGTGTACTCACTTTTGTTGCCAGCGGTTTAGACATTAGTAGCTGTGTGTTGAGTTATTTTGAGGGGACAGCAAATTTACACTGTTATACAAGCTGTACACTCACTACTTTACATTGTAGCAAAGTGACATTTCTTCAGTGTTGTCACATGAAAAGATATAATAAAATATTTACAAAAATGTGAGGGGTGTACTCACTTTTGTGAGATACTGTATGTTTAAAAAAAAAACTCATTTTCGGCCGAGTGCATCCTCCATTTTGATACCAAAAATTCTATTCGGTGTCCCTCTAGCTAACACACACTTGAGACACCCCATACAATTAGATGATCAATACTCTGTTATAGGATCGATACTAGACCCTCGTACTAACACACACTCCGGACACCCCATACACGTCTCTGCTACACTCCCTCCAGTAACAGAGTAGCTCTCTCACAGCCCCATGTGGTAGCGCCCAGCAGGGAGCCAATCGTCGCCCTCTGTCCTCTTTTGATGACGTGCCCAGCACAGCAAAGACTGTGACAGGCCGGCAGGGTTAGGTCGTCACTAGGAAGCGCCGGCAAGCTGTTCAGGCCGAGAGGAGGTGCCGGTTGTCATCCGAGTTCCGTGTGTGTGTGTGTGGCAGATCGATTTGTCTTCTCCTTAGCCCAATGGATATCATGAAGCAGGCTCCGACCTTCCGCTATCCGGAGACCTTCCGTGATGAGAGTGCGGTGAGTGCAGCCTGGGACCGCCTGGTCATCCCTCACAGTGACAGCAAATCGCTTTGTCATTTGTCACATCAACATGGGGGATCCGTGTACATTGAGTGTAGCTGTACCTTCCACACCGGGGCCACCCCCTCATCACTGTTTAGACTATTCATCCTACACATTTCTATTGTTTTATTCCAGTGACAGGGGCTCACAGCCCTAACCTTCTACTCATGTTATCTACAGGATAGCTAAAGTCATAACTTGCTTTTTCTTCTTTTCATGTAGAATAGGGAAGCAATAAAATCACATTCAGTTATTTTGTGTCCCATTCAGATGATTTCCCTTCACTTCCTGACCTGTAGAAGTGAGATGTAATAGGTGTCCCCATTGGAAGATGGCCACTCTATTACTTTTCTGGTGACAACTCAGAATGTTGTCTTTTCATTCGCTTTCAGTCCTGAGGATGGCAATCGGGACAAATAGACAGCATTATTCTTTCCACTAACTACAATATGGTAGATCAGGAATATGCAATTAGTGACCTCCAGCTGTTGCAAAACTACAAGTCCCATCATGCCTCTGCGTGTCATGCTCGTGGCTATCAGTCTTGCTATGCCTCATGGGAGTTGTAGTTCTGCAACAGCTGGAGGTTCGCTAATTGCATATCCCTGCTATAGGGGAACCTAACTAGTGTTCACCATTGTTGCTTTTGCTGGATGGTTTAAAATAGTCATAAAATAAAAATTTGTATTCTGATGACTATTTTTACAGGTAATGACCTCATACAGCAGGGGTAGGCAACCACTACAGCTGTGGTGAAACTACAAATCCCATCGTGCCTCTGCCTCTAGGAGTCATGCCTGTTGTTGTCAGGGTCTTATAGTTTCACCACAGCTGGAAGACCAAGGTTGCCTACCCGTCATACAGGATAGAGTGGTTGTAAACCTCAGACATAAAATATAAATGAAGCAAATTACTCTATAGCAGGGGTAGTCAACCTGGGGCCCTCCAGCTGTTGTGGAACTATATTTCCCATGAAGCATTGCAAGGCTGGCAGCTACAATTACTCCCAGAGGCATGATGGGACTTGTAGTTCTGCAACAGCTGGAGGACCCCAGGTTGCCTACCCCTGCTCTATAGTGTGTACTTGTCCCAGTTCAGAGCACTAAGTGTAATTTCTGTCTGCTGCTTCATTCCTCTACTAACATCAGCATGAATCACTTCTGACAAGTTTTCCTGACACCAAGAGAAAAGAATTGATGTGAGGAATCTCCAACACACAGCCTGTGATTGACAGCCTCAGCTCTGTTCTGTGAGCTGTGTGAAGGGAAGGGGGGTGTCCATTCCCTCCCAATCAGCATTCAGACCTCTCCTCACTGAGTTCTTAGCACTTCAGTTCTCCACCCTCTTTTTTCTGACAGCTCAGACAAGCACAGACATCTCGGTGTGTCACCTGTGTAGTGGATTGTCACTTAAGACCCCTTTCACACGGAGGCAGTTTTCAGGTATTTTAGCGCTAGAAATAGCGCCTGAAAACTGCCTCCCATGCCGCCCCAAGTGCTTTCACACCTGAGCAGTGCGCTTGTGGGACATTAGAAAAAGTCCTGCAAGCAGCATCTTTGGGGCGGTTTCTTACAGCACTCCCAAAATGTCATGCCAATTGGAATGAATGGGCAGCGTTTCCAAAGCGCTGCAACAAGGGTGATTTTAACCCTTCTTTGGCTGCTAGTGGGAGTTAAAAGCGTCTTGCTAGCAGCTGAAAAAGTGCCACTTAAACAGCAGTAAAGCACCGCTAAAACGAGCGGCAGTTTACCACTAACGCATGGGCAGCCCCAGTGTGAAAGGGGTTTAGATGTAAAAATGCTTACTGCAAGGTCCCCTGCCAGCATCATTTCACTGGCTTCTTCTGGGTGCAGGTCTTCGGCCGTCTTGATTGGTTGCAACAGGGTGATGCATTCATCCCAATGTACAGGCAGTGTGCTGGAATGTAAACTGAACTGCCTCCGTGTTTAATCTGCAGAGGATTGTGAGCCTCCAGGCAGGGTTTTTTTTTTTTTTTTTATTGCAGAAGAGACTTCACAAATTTAGATACTACTTCCCCATCAGGTCCACTCTCTTCTTTTGATTGGCAGTGGGCAAATTCTATAGCTATAGCAGGCTGTCTATTGGCTATAGACCCACTTGCGGTCTATCAGAAGGAAAGAAAAAGAAGAACCCGCTCCAGGTGTCCACTTCCTAATCTCTCCCCTCTCCTGGTGTGGGTGCGGCTCAATATGCAACCGTATACAGAAATTGAACAAAAAGGTTCGGATGGCCGCACTCCAATGAAAACGATTTCTTTATTGTTATAATAAATCCACGCAGCAAGGATAAAGCCACTAACGCGTTTCACACTGTTATAGCAGGTGCTTATTCATAGCTAAGTTTTAAAATAATGCCAAAGACATATATATATATATATATGCAAGCAGGCAAAACAGTGAATTGGTGTAATTAGGCATCGCGTAGGCCCACTACAGGTGACACAGTGCTGTCAGTTAATATAAAGGCAAGTCAGCTGGAATTCTCTTTCACATGATCACACGGTTAACTCTTCAAACAAAAATAAAGACAAACAAGCCAAACCCATGAAAGATCTATAAATAAAGAGCAAAAATGTGACGGTGATGTATGCTTAACATAATTAAACCACCTTAAACAGGTGGAAAATATCCCACTCAAGAAAGTCTTCTAAGTACAAAAAATTTTGTTTAAAAAGCTTTCCATAAACATATGTGTGCATATATTTATATGTACTTTGATAAAAAATGCCTGCAGAGTTTCCCGGCAGAAGCAACTGTGCATGCCTAGCATTAGAATTCTCATGTAAACATATAAATATATAGGAAGGAAAAATATATGAATAAATATTGCTCTTGCGCATGCACGGGTAGGTAAACCCAAATTCTGTCAAAAACCCTGCAGGCAGACAGGATTCCCATCAACACGGCACAGCATGAAAACACTTAACAAAAAGACCAGATAATTGCATGCAGACCAAACTTTCAGCTGCAAACAACATATTTGTGGTTATGATTCAATCACTTAGGTACATATATGCAATATACCTCCTGCAGACATCAAGAAGATAAATAGGGGAAAAGGGGGACCTAAAAGTAATTTATCTGCCTTTTCCTCCACACCGATTTTCTCTACTCCGTTTTAGTACGGAATTTTATAAAATCAGGAACATTGTCTCTAAACACTTACCGGTATTTATTATATTATAATAAAGAAATCGTTTTCATTGGAGTGTGGCCACCCGGACCCTTTTGTTCAATTTCTGCATATCAGAAGGAAAGGGCAGACCTTACTGTCTCTAAATATCCATCAGGCTCCACCCATCCAGTTACAAAACTCCTGGCCACTCAGTTGTTTGCGTGACAGCTTCAGCAGTGGGAGGGAGTTCAACTGCACTGAGGAATAAAGTGCTAGTAAACTCTCAAAGTTTAATTTTACCTACAGGTAAGGTTATAATAAAGCTTACTTGAAGGTAAAGTGAACATCTCTTAAAAGTGCACCCTTTAGGAGATATTCTAGACACCGGTGCATGTGCTCCTGAAGGAATGGCATATCTCTGCCGTTCCTTCAGAGCCCTGTGCCGCAGCCATGACTCCTGAATGCATGCACGGGGTGACTTCATCACGGCACAGTCATTCAAGCAGCCACAGCCCGTGAACCTGGTGAGGAAGACCCGGTGAAGATGGAAGCCCTGTCAGCGGTGACGGCGTGCCGCTGGAGGGCTTCATCTCAAGTTAGGTCTTTCATAATGTGCTAGTATGTGATGCATACTAGCACGTTATGCCTTTACCATGCGGGTTTTACTTTTTTTTTTTTTTTAAAGCCTTTACTACCGCTTTAAGTGCCCCATTGAACACTCCAGCCTCAGTTCACCTCTGCACATGATGGGTACCCCAGATTCATGTTCCTTTTTACAACTAGTATATGAATCTGTTGCCCACGCCAACATTTGGGGTGTGGTGGTATGGCGGAATTCTACTTTAATTCTACTGTCATAGTGTGTATAAAGTATATTTTATGAATGCAGCGGCCCCATAGAATAATACGATTGTAGCTGCAAACTTTGATATCTCACAATATTTCCTAAATTGTTTATCAAATTTGTATTTTCAGAAAAAAAGATCCACTAATATGAGTTTTACTGCAGACAAACACAATTTAATTCCCAGTACAAAATAAAAGATAATGTGTCGAGCAAATAGATACCAAATATGTCGAGCTTCAAAACTGCACATGCCTGCAAAATGCAATATGGTACTTATCAGTAGGTGATGCAAATGGCTTTACAGCTCTTTAGAGTTAAAGCAGAACTCCACCCAAAAGGGGAAAGTTATGCTTTAAAGCTGAGTTCCACCCAGAAATGGAACTTCCGCTGATCGGATTCCTCCCCCCTCCGGTGTCGCATTTGGCACCTTTCAGGGGGGAGCAGATACCTGTCAACTCCAGGTATTTGCTTCCACTTCCGGCAAAAGAGCGCCGCACATTGTGTGGCGAACTACGCTATGTCGGGACCTCCCCCCCTTCTGTCTTTTGGGAGACACACTGATCACAGAAGACAGCAGGGACCATTCCAAACGCACAGCGCGACTCGCGCATGTTTTGACAGGTACCGCTCCCACTTCCGCTCAGAATGGAATGATTAGGCTAATTTCCTCCCCACAGTCTTCTGGGAAGCCTGTAAGTAGCACAGCCTGCTGCCCACAGTTATGTCGGCACTGGGAACCCCAAGTTTAGTCAAGAACTCAATGCGCCTCAATATTCTTGCATTCACCATTCTGACATTGTTTATTGTGATCCCAGGCATCATGGGGCTAGTTCAGTGGGGAAAGCCCCGCAAATGTGTTCAGGCGGCCCTAAAGTCACCCATTTCACATTTACTAAATTGTTAAAAAACAGAAAAACAAGCTTGCTTATGTTCAACCTGTAACATAAGTGAAATGACTGGTTCACTTTATTGCATTCTTTACCTAAAATAGATTTGTTGACCTCTCTAATAGTGTTGGGCAAACCATTCGGCATGGGGATGAGCACGGTATGGACTTTAAGGGGAACCCCAAAATGCCAAAATAAAAAAACAGCATGGGGTCCTCTCAAAATCCATACCAGACCCTTATGCGGGCATGCAGCCTGGCAGATCAGGAAAGGCGGGACGACGACAAGCAAGCGCCCCCCCCCCTCCTGAACCATACCAGGCCACATGTTCTCAATATGGAAGGGGTGCTTTGGGGCAGGAGGGCTCTGCTCCTCCCCACCCCAAAGCACCTTGTCCTCATGTTGATGGGGACTAGGGACTCTTCCCCACAACCCTGGGCTGTGGTTGTGGGGATCTGGGGGCAGGTTGCTTATCGTAATCTGAAAGCCTCCTTTAACAAGGGGGCCTCCAGATATCGCCCCCCCCCTATGTGAATGGGTAGGGGTAAGTACACCTACCCATTCACCAAAAAAGTGTATAAAGTTAGTAAACAGTCGTTTATTAACTATTGTTTTTGACAAATCCATTAGTAAAAAATAAAAAACAATGTCCCGCAATGTAGATCCATCATCAGTCACGATGCCTGTCGCACCCGAAAAGAACCCAACAAAGGTCCATTCGTGACGAACGCTCCTGCAGTCTGGCTGGCCTGCCATTTGACATTTCTTATATAACTATGGCGTGGGGCCACCAGGCGACGTCACCTGGTGGCACCGTCCCTGTGACATCAACGGCCCAGCAGCTGTCAAACAGCGGAGGAGGCATTCGGCAGTTGGCCGTCAATGAAAGCGGAGCGTTTTTTGTTTTTTTTGTTCTTTTTCGGGGGCGGTGTGATTGACGATGGATTTACATCGGGGGGCATTGGTTTTTTATTTTTTAATGAAGGAATTGTCAAACTTTTTTTTTTTTTTTTTTACCTTTTGACACTTTTTTTTTTTTTTTTTGGTGAATGGATAGGAGTACATAGTACCCCATACTCATTTACATGAGGGAGCCTGGATCTGGGGGGCCCCTTGTTAAGCCCCCTTCCGGATTCCGATAAGCCCCCCGCCCGCAGACACCCACAACCACAGCCTATGTTGATGGGGACAAGGGGGCCCCTGTCCCAAAGCACCTCCCCATGTTGAGGGCATGTGACCTGATATGGTTCAGGAGTGGGAGCCAGGTCTGGGTATGGTATGGACTGGGGGGGGGGGGCGCCCTTTTTCTTTATTTTATTTTTCAATAACCGGGTGCTGGCAATTGTAACCACGAGTCAATTTAAATGTGATTTGACTTGTGTTTTTTTTTTTTCTTTTAGAAATGTAACTTTTGCTGCAGCATGAGCATGTTCTGTACATGGTACAGATGCGCCACTTTACAGGCAAACTAAAGGGACCCCCCCAAGGCACTATATTTTAGGGAATTTTTCATTTTTATTGTTGCACTTAAAGCATCATTAAAATCACTACTCCTGAAAAAACGATTGTTTAAAAAAGAACTTTTTTTGCATTGATACATGTCCCCCAGGGCAGTACCCGGCTCCCATAGACTTCAATGGGGTTCGGGTGCAAACTTTTCCCCTGTTCGGGAGTTCTGCTGCAAGGGGGGTGTTCGGCCCATCTTTACTTTCTGATATAAATGTATGTATTTTGTGCAAAACAACCTGTTGAGTATCTGTTATTCTGTATTAAAGGTTGATGACTACCATGGCGTGAAGGTTGCTGATCCTTACAGGTGGCTTGAAGATCCCGACAGTGATAAGACAAAGGTGATTATCTGTTTAAAGAGATACTGACGTGGTTTTTGGTCAAGTTTATATTGTGTATAAGCTTATTCAACTTTATAAAGTTAAATTGTATAAAATCTTTATTTTAAAATATACATTTAATACAGGATGTATCCATGTTTCGGTGTGTGTAGTGTATACAGACCTCATCTAATAGAGCCCAGTACAAGCATTGCACTTGATGAGTGTCCCTGCAGACTGATTTAGGCCTCATGCATGCTGGATGATTAGCTCCTGTGCATGAGATTTTAGTGTCTTCTTGTGGGCTGAAGGCACTGGTGCATCATCCAGCCCTGCAGCAGCCTGTAAACATCTGTGAGAAGCTGAGAGTTGCTGTGGCTGGCTGGGTTTGGACAGCACTGAGTGGTACTAACGTTCAGGTTTGTTTTCTTTTTTTAGGCTTTTTCTGTCTGTTATTTTTCAACATACTTTAACAGACCAAGCTGTTCAGACAAATTAGCAGTCAGATAGTTCAGACAAATCATTTACTACTGATAGGGGTGCGTACAATGATCAGCTTTTATTTATGTAAAACCTTTGTCACAAAAGGAAAAAAAAAACAATTTGCTGTAACTGTTTTATAAACTGTTGTCTAGAGTTAATCTTCTATTTGTTATTCAAATCCTTCTAAATCTGCCAGTCTAAAGCCCCATACACACTATTAGATTTTCTGCAGATTTTTGTCTTCAGATTTACCAAAACCATGTAGTGCAAGGGCCTGTCGCATACAAATTGAAACTCTTAAGGTTTGACCTCATATTATATGATTTGGGTAAATCTAAAGACAAAAATCTGCCGAAAATCTAATAGTGTGTATGGGGTCTAACACTACCCTCTGTCAAACTGGCAATGCTGCCGTCCAAAGGTGTCTCTGTTGCTCCTTCACCCAGAGTGGAGACACCCTAAAACAGAAAGTGTGTTTCTGGCCAGATCACCAAGGCATATAAAGGAAAAAAGCCTAAAAAAGAAAATGAATGCAGCCACCACATCTAAGGATTGGTAAACTGCAATATATCATATTTTAGTTTTTGGGTTAAAAAAAAAGTAAATGTGATTTTTTTTTTTTTTTTCTTTTTTTTTTTTTTTTTTTTGTAGTGTCTGCTCTACAACACCCATTTTGTTTTACATGGGACAGAGTCACTGTAAGATTGGACTATAGAGAAATTACACTCCATGCCTCTTGTCTGCCCCACTCTGATGCAGAGCTTGTAAAATAAGCTCTAAACGTAGTAGTAAACTGTCGTTGATGGGAAAAAAAAATTCCCTGCAAGGCAAGGTCATAATGTGCTAGTATGCATCGCATACTAGCACACTATGAGAGACTTACCTTAGAACGATGCCCTCCAGCACCACGCTGTCACCGCTGAGAGGGCTGACACCTTCCCCAGGTCTTCATTCCGGATTCGCGTCCTACAGCTACATGAGTGGCCGGGGGGCGTGATGACGTCACTCCCGCGCATGCATGCGGCAGCCACCGTTTAAAGCACAGGCTCTTAAGGTCTGGTACTGTATGCCGGACTTCAGAGAGCATGTGCCGGTAACGTCACTGGCTGCATACACTCTGAATATCTCCTAAACTGTGCAAGTTTAGGAGATATTCACAGTACCTACCGGTAAGCCTCACTAAAGGCTTACCTGTAGGTACAAGTGGTAGAATAGAGTTTACTGCCACTTTAAACACTTACCTGTATTGCAAAATAAGCTGCCTGGCCATATGATCTCAGCAGAAAGGGTTTGGGAAACTTATATTTAGGTAGAGCTGCTGTTTGGCTGGTTCCTCCTAAATGTATGCCCCTTCAACTGACAGCAGGGTCTTGTACTATCATGGCATCCTAGAGTACATTTTTCATTAATATCCAGTAGGTTATTTTAACATATATGAAATTTTGGGAACTAGGAGAGCAGGAGTTACTTGCTTTAGGTCTTAAAGTGATATTAAAGGTACATTTTAAAAAAATAAACATGTTACACTTACCTGTTCTGTGCAATAGTTTTGCACAGAGTAGCCCAAATTCTCTTCTTCTCGGGTCCTCCGCTGGCACTCCTGATTTCTCCTCTTCTCCAAGTGTCCTCATAGTAAATGGCTTGCTATGGGGGCACTTGGAGGATCTGGGCTACTCTGTGCTAAACCATTAAAGTGATATTAAAGGTACATTTTTTCAAATAACAAACATGTTATTCTTACCTGCTCTCAATAATGGTAGCCCCAATCCTCCTCTTCTCGAGTCCCCCACCTGAGCTCCTGGCCTGCCCGCCCCTCTTGAGCGCAAGCCGCTTGCTAAAGGGGCCCCCGCTCCCTTCTCACTGGCTGTGATTTCTCCCGCTGCTGTATCTGAGCCATTGAGGAGGCAGAGACCTTGCTGAATGGCAATCGGGCCTGGGTAAGTATTGGGGGGTGGGGGGGAGCTGCATACTGAAGGTTTTTTACCTTTATGCATAGAATGCATGAAGATTTAAGAAAAAAGAAAAAAAGCCTTTGGAGCCTCTTTAAGTTGGCAATATTAGAGATAGTGGTGAGTGAAGAATTACTCTTGTTGGGAATTCGCTTTTTATGTATAACTATATTCCACAGCAGCCTGTACTAGCAGGATTGCTTGCTTACCTGTAGGAACAGAAGGTAGTGAAACTCCTCACTGTTTTCTGGCATTGCTCACCACATATTAAAATGTTAGAATATAATGATGGAAGTAGTGCAGCAGAAAATGGGTCTAGGGCATTATGATGTAAATTACCATGCTTTTTAATTGGTCGTGAAATTTAATTTTAATTTAATTGCACTTTTTCTGTTTTTGTTCAGGCATTTGTTGAAGCTCAGAATAATTTGACAATGCCCTTTCTTGAGCAATGTCCAGTTCGAAAGCTATTTAAGGATCGGATGACAGAACTCTATGACTTTCCCAAGTATAGCTGCCATTTCAAGAAGGGAAAAAGGTACCAAAAGCATTCATGCAGAGGTTGACATGTATGTGTTGCTAGGATTATCCAGTCTCGCATATTTCAGACATATTAAAATTGACATGCTGTAGTAGAACAATATAATCCAAAATAAATAGAATAAGTTCTATAAGTGCAACATCATAAAAGTGCTCAATAGTGAAATAAATAATCATCAAAAGTGCTGTCGTGCATCAACATTAAAATTTAGTAAAAGAGTTTATATTGTGTATCAATATTTTAAAAAGTTTAAATTGTGCTTTTCCACTGGGATCGTGTGATGGAGAAGGGAAGTGGTGATGATCTTAAAATTTAGTGTTCCGGTGACACCGGGCTCTCTAGACTCTCACCTTAAATAAAATCAATATGGGCATCAAAAACGGGATCTTTGTTCTTAGTAGTATATTGCCATTCAGGTAGGGCTTCTCTGGTGGTGTAGCGGTTCTTCTGGTAAAAAGCACCTATCAGATATGGGAACAAAGAGGTGTTGCCCACCTGGGCTCCACCAGTCCGGTGGTATGGACAGGGAAGGGAGAGAAAAATGCCTCCAATGGTGTAGTATGTTGATTAAAAATAACTATTTATTAAAATATAGGTGGTCTCTTACATTATAAATGATTAAAACAGCATAAACAGTAAACAAAGGTTGCGGAGCTGCGTCTGAGGCGCCTCCTTACTGACTTCCGGTTTCGTCTGCACTCGGCCACGCCCTACGCGTTACGCCACCGCTCGTGACTTCAGCTGGGGACTTCCCCAGTTGAAGTCACGAGCGGTGACGTAACGCGTAGGGCGTGGCCGAGTGCAGACGAAACCGGAAGTCAGTAAGGAGGCGCCTCAGACGCCGCTCCGCAACCTCTGTTTACTGTTTATGCTGTTTTAATCATTTATAATGTAAGAGACCACCTATATTTTAATAAATAGTTATTTTTAATCAACATACTACACCATTGGAGGCATTTTTCTCTCCCTTCCCTGTCCATACCACCGGACTGGTGGAGCCCAGGTGGGCAACCCCTCTTTGTTCCCATATCTGATAGGTGCTTTTTACCAGAAGAACCGCTACACCACCAGAGAAGCCCTACCTGAATGGCATTATACTACTAAGAACAAAGATCCCGTTTTTGATGCCCATATTGATTTTATTTAAGGTGAGAGTCTAGAGAGCCAGGTGTCACCGGAACACTAAATTTTAAGATCATCACCACTTCCCTTCTCCATCACACGATCCCAGTGGAAAAGCACAATTTAAACTTTTTAAAATATTGATACACAATATAAACTCTTTTACTAAATTTTAATGTTGATGCACGACAGCACTTTTGATGATTATTTATTTCACTATTGAGCACTTTTATGATGTTGCACTTATAGAACTTATTCTATTTATTTTTAAATTGTATGAATTATACTTTGAGGTGATAGATTTTGAAGCGCAAAATCACTTTATTAGTACTGTATTGTTGAGTGTAAGTGAACACTTTCGATTTTGCTGCAGTCCATAGAGACATCATCACCATCCACACATATCCAACATTATTATTTTTTTCTATTTACATTTTTCATCATCCGTTATTTCAGTTAACCACGAGGATATTTACACAACCTATTTACTCATTTTAGCGCGAGGGACCACACTATACAATATAATCCAAAAGAAACAAGCATGCATCCATTTATCAATAAATTAAGTATCAAGCTGTGAAATTAAGATGTGAACAAATATGACCTTAAAAACTAGAATTCAAAAAGTGCATGTGTCACAATATATAACTGTGTAAAAACAATAATTCATGTGTCACAATATATGATTGTGTAAAAACAAAAATACATATCAAGTGAATAGAAATAACAATTGTGCAATATAAAGACAGAAGTCCATGTGTATGATGATCACACCATAAGACCTATGAAAAAACAGGTATTAACGTGTGATATATAGGAACAGAGTCCACATAGATGATAATATCAGCCTAAAAAAACTTCCAATACTCTGAAACTTGAATGTTCCTGCAGCCAAAACATATAACAATAATGCCGCTTACCGGATCAGTTGGACCTCAGATTGTAGTGATCATAGGAGCCTGATGCATCAGCCTGCCGGCAACGATACAATCCACATGTCCTTCGGTTCAGGGAAGGGGCTCTTATCCAGCCACAAAGAGCAAAGGTAAGTGTTTTCCTGCCAGATTCTTGGATACCAGGATCAGAGAAAAGACCCCACCACGGACCAGGATCTTATTTTTCCTTGCAGAAAAAGTCCTGGAAGTTAATCACTCAATAGGAGATAAAAAAGAAGGGCTTCATAGTACAGATGAACTTCAAAGAGGTTTATTCACTAAAAACACAGCAAGCGCTGCATTCATAAAAACAAAGGAACAAAAAATGGTTTAAAAGTAGAAAACAGCCAGGGATCAAACCAAATGGCTCAGTGAAAAAACATAATGACTTCAGAATCAGTTGCTCCACCCGACGCGTTTCTCCATAGAAGGCATTAACTGGGAACAGAGGCAGTTGGGTGGAGCAACTGATTCTGACTTCATTACGTTTTTTCACTGAGGCATTTGGTTTGATCCCTGGCGGTTTTCTACTTTTGAACCGTTTTTTGTTCCTCTATTTTTATGAATGCAGTGCTTGCTGTGTTTTTCGTGAATAAACCTCTTTGAAGTTTATCTGCACTATGAAGCCCTCCTTTTTTATCTCCTATTGAGTGATTAACTCCCAGGACTTTTTCTGCCAGGAATAATAAGATCCTGGTCCGTGGTGGTGGGGTCTTTTCTTTGATCCTGGCATTATTGTTATATGTTTTGGCTGAAGGAACATTCAAGTTTCAGAGTATTGGAAGTTTTTTCAGGCTGATATTATCATCTATGTGGACTATGTGTTCCTATATATCACAAGTTAATACCTGTTTTTTCATAGGTCTTATGGTGTGATCATCATACACATGGACTTCTGTCTTTATATTGCACAATTGTTATTTCTGTTCACTTGATAATATGTATTTTTGTTTTTACACAGTTACATATTGTGACACATGCACTTTTTGAATTCTTGTTTTTATGGTCATATTTGTTCACATCTTAATTTCACAGCTTGATACTTAATTTATTGATTAATGGATGCGCGCTTGTTTCTTTTGGATTATATGTTTTTGAGCTTTTAGTATTTAGGCTTACACAAGCAGCGGCGCCATATTTTTCACTTGGTTAGTGCAGAATCATTTTCTTTTAGACATTTGTAGTAGAACAATATTAACTTAGACTAGGTTCACACTTTTTCCCTAGGGTGCATTGTTTTTTTACATATTCGCATGTGCTGCATTAGGCAGGCGATTTCAAAATAAATGTACTTACAATGTACCTTATTTGCTAGAAAACAAAAATAAACTTTACCTGGCAGCATTCCGCAAAACACCCATCCATTGGCAAGGTGAGATCGGTTTCATTCAGAATGAATGGTGTGTGTTGCAGTAACGCATGCATTTCCCCAACACAAAAGTGTGAACTGAGCCTAAGGCTGCTTGAGGATAGCTGGCATTATAAGATCCAAGTCATATCCTTATGTAAAAGTCTGCCTCTCCAGAAAGCTACTAGAACCCTCAAAGAAGATTAATTTCCAAGTATAAGGATAAAAGGTAGGCAAGATACGGTAGGAGTAGTAGCAGATTAAGTCCCAATATCCCCGAACTATGTACATATAGGAACATGATGGGACTTTAATGGCAATAAAAATTTCTAGGTAATAGATGGTGTCTTGGGATAGTTTAAAAAGTTTGTAAAGTCTTTATTGTTAAAAAATACAAAAATTCGGGAATCCCCATTCATCCTCTGACCATGGGACTACCTATACAGACTAATTCTCAGACTCCAGATTTTGGAGGCATGGCTCTGGGGTAGATTCTCTTTCATCAACCCTCTTGTCCATACATTGACCCTAATTCCTTTGGTCAAATATATCATGAGAGATCTATGATGTCCAAATGCATGGTTTAAATGTACAGATGGTGTAATACAACTCGTACACCATTTTAAAGCAATATCCCTCTACCCTCGGTGACCATGCAATGAAACAATTTACAAATTGCTGGCATTGTATAGACACTCCAGACCTAGCACACATTATTACTCTCTCCGCGGTGAATTATCCGACCCCAGTGATTCATTGGCTGAGCACTATTTCCAGTGCCTCTTTGGGGATGTCTAGGGGACAATATGCAGTCACTTTTTAATTCTGTTTATTCTTTCAAGATGTACTCTTTAAAGATACTAACTTTCATTCTGTAATGTTCATGCACCCTTGAAGGAGATAGAAAAGCAATTTTGAAACGCATTGGGTGTTTATTGTCGCCTTTTCTTGTTTTGGTGATTCCAAGTTCAGTACATTGTATCTAGAGATTCTATAACAACCACTTTTTTAATATGTATTGTAATTTTTATATTTTGTAACAATAAAGACTTTACAAACTTTACACTATTCCAAGATACTATCTATTACTTATTGCCTTTAAAGTCCAATCATGAGAGTTGTTCCTACATGTACAAGGATAATAGGTATATCCCCTCCCACATCTCCCAATGCAGTGCTTGAACATCGGTGTTTTGCCCTATTTACAGGGTAAGGCAGTATCCATGAGTATGCATATACTGACCATCAGGAAATTGGATTTAAGGCAGATTACCTTGCTTTTGCTTTGGGCAATGCATCCCAATGCTGCTTGTGTGAATGCACCCTAGGTTCTATTACAGGCAATGCTAAAGCAGAGCTCTAGCCCCCCTCCCCCTTTACTGTAGCTGCTGACTTTTAATATAAGGACACTTGCCTGTCCAAGGATCTCACGATTTTGGTACCCCAGCTGATTTTTCAATTGGCTTTCATGTGCTGCTGCTTCCATTCCTTTTAAGGGAGACCAGCAGGTAAAGCCTTGCGGCTTCACAGCTGGTTCCCTACTGCGCATGCGTTGAGCTTGCTGCGTTTCCTGAATGGCCCCATGGCAGTGGAAGGCAGAAGGGGGCCGAACTTCCGGGAGGAAGGGTACCTGTCGAAAACGGGTACCTGCTCCCCCCCCCCCCCTCCGAAAGGTGCCAAATATGGCAGCGAATGGGGGGAGGGTGCAAACAAGCAGAGCTTCCCCTTTTGGGTGGAGCTCCGCTTTAGGTCTTCTGATGTCAAACCAAAAGAGGAGATTATTACCAGGACAAATATATCACTGGATGATTTTATTTCTATCTCTTACAGTTCACACAAAGTGATAGCAACCTCCGAACTCTGATAGTCAGACAGGTGGATTGCTCCCATCAAAGGAATAGAGTTACTGAGGAGACTGTTATCCATCAACATTGGACAAGGGTGCTTTAGCATAGACACTTCATTTTTTTGGCAGGCCCTTTCAAAATATGTTAAAAGGCATGTGGGCTGGTAGTAGCATGGTAGTGGCTTACACTTTTGTTCCTCCTTTGAAATGGCTGTTGGCATGCATTTTGTGATCTCACAGCTTGATGATTGCTTTTTTGTCCCCAGAACAGAAAGTGGAAGGAGAACTGCCCAAAAGGACACAGCAAAAAAAGTAGTGGTTGTAAATTTATCAATAGATATACTTTAAAAGAGAAGTTCGGGAATCCTAAAAAAAAAAAATATATATACTCACCTAAGTGAATTCCGCATCAGTTCGATGGTAAGACCAAGAACTGAGCGATCAAACACTGCTGATCGCTCAGCTCTCGGTCTTCAGGCTGCAGAGAGCTGGTGACTGTCAGTCACTAGCTGCCTGCTCTGCCCCTCTAGCTCTCACTGGAGCGCTGGGCTTTGCAGGGAGCTGGAGAAGCTAGCTCAGGCTCTCAGCGACTTGCTGAGAGGCTGACTTAGGTGTCGGTCTAGGCCTCTGTGTGGATCCCTACCAAAGGTTGGGATCGTTACAGAGCCTGCACTGGCTCTGTGATGTCAGTTTACAGTGGGCTTTAGCCTGCTGTTGACTGAAAATTGGTCACAGGAGTGCAGAACGAACTGCACTCCTGTAATCCATAGCAGTACAGCTAAAAACTTTGGCTATACTTCTCCTTTTAAAGCATAATTTCACCTTTAGAACATGTTACATATTGCACCCATATTTAGGGTGTAACCTGTAAGTTTTGGGGTTTTTTTGTCGCCACGACAAGTGGCTCATAATTCCTAGTGGACTAAAGCTGCATACTCACTATACAACTTTTGTTCGCTTTCCTTAAGATTAACCCTTATATATGTAGTGCAGGGGTCTGCTTGATTGTATACTAATTGAAAGTGTTTAGGTTTGCCCTTATATATGGTTTCTGTAAATCTATGGAAAAAAATCAAAAGAAAATTGTATAATGTGTATCCAGCTTTAGAGTGCACTGATCAGCACACTTGCAGCCTATTGACACTTTCCCACTGAAAGCCCATAAGAGGCATGGGCAGAAAGCTGGAGGACTATGCTTTTTGGCCTCCTGGAAAAATATGTGCATTAATTATTTTTTTCCTAATTTAAACTTCGTCTTTAAACTTTCAGCTTGGGTTTTGAATTAACCATGCTTTCTATTTAAAAGAGAAGTATGGGTTTTGTCTTGTTTTTTTTTGCCCATTCATACTTACCTAGGTGGTGCTGCATCTGTCCCCCAGCACCTCTGTGCTGAGAACAGAGCGATTGAACATCGCCGATGGCTAGGTTCTCTCAGATCCCCGAGTGGAGAGCTGCTAACTGTAAATCAGCAGCTCTCCGCTCTGCTCCTCCACGCTCAGTGGAGCGCTGAGCTGTGGAGGGGCGGGGAGCGGCTGTCTCAAGATCCAGACTTTATTGTCGGGATGAAATGGTGCCTGGACTGATTCCTGTGATGTCAGCAGAGAGTGGATTTCAGTCTGCTCTCGGCTGAAAACGGGTCACAGGAGTGCAAAACGGATTGCACTCCTGTGACCCATAGGAGAAGCCCAGCCAAACAAGCTCAGCTGGACTTCTCCTTTTAAAAGCAGTCTTCATTCAATCTCAATTGAATTATTTCAGGCCAGGGAGGTAACCTGAGTCCACCACATTTACATTTTTCTTACCCTTATGCTTCTGTGGCTCATCCTACTACAGGCAAAGTCCCCAAGTTACATACATCCGACTTACAAATGGAGGGAGACAACAGGAAGTGAGGAAATTTACCCCTAGGAAGGGAATTTCACTCCTGTAGGAGTTATCATGGGAAAAAAAAGGGTCTATACTGAAGCTTTATCACCAATCCTTGCTTCCACAACAACCCAAAATTTCAAAATCCAATTGTCATTGGGACAGAAAGGGAGGTGAAATCTTCTGAACAGTGGCATAGACAACAAATGTTACAGGGGCGTTAAACCTTCCCTATGCTATCCAAAAAAACTTAAAAATTATTTTTTTGGCTAAGGTTACACTTAAAAAATGTACCTGTTCCACCTTGCATACAAAGTCAACCTAAGAACAAACCTACAGACCCTATTTTCTTTGTAATCCAGGGACTGTCTGTACTAAAGTGCCACCTTTTACTGTGAAAGTTCACCCACATGCACTTTCCACACATGCTACCAGCATTCCATAAGCATACTCTGTTTTCCAAAATGTCCACATGTACAGATCTTTTTGCCATGTTACCTCTGGTACAGTGCCTTGAAAAAGTATTCACACCCCTTGAAATTTTCCGCATTTTGTCATGTTACAACCAAAAACATAAATGTTTTTTATTGGGATTTTATGTGATAGACCAACACAAAGTGGCACATAATTGTGAAGTGGAAAGGAAAATGATAAATGGTTATCAATTTTTTTTTTTTTTTTTTACAAATAAATATGTGGAAAGTGTGGCGTGCATTTGTGTTCAGCTCCCTGAGTCAATACTTTGTAGAACCACCTTTCACTGCAATTACAGCTGCAAGTCTTTTTGGGTATGTCTCTACCAGCTTTACACATCTAGAGAGACATTTTTGCCCATTCTTCTTTGCAGAATGGCTCAAGCTCTGTCAGATTGGATGGAGAGCGTCTGTGACCAGCAATTTTCAAGTCTTGCCACAGATTCTCAATTGGACTTAGGTCTGGACTTTGATATGTCCATTTTAACACATGAATATGCTTTGATCTAAACCATTCCATTGTAGCTCTGGCTGTATGTTTAGGGTCGTTGTCCTGCTGGAAGGTGAACCTCCGCCCCAGTCTTAAGTCTTTTGCAGACTCTAACAGGTTTTATTCTAGGATTTCCCTGTATTTGGCTCCATCCATCTTTCCATCAACTCTGACCAGCTTCCCTGTCCCTGTTGAAGAAAAGCATCCCCACAACATGATGCTGCCACCACCATGTTTCACGGTGGGGATGGTGTGTTCATGGTGATGTGCAATGTTTTCCGCCACAGTGTGTTAGTGTTTTGCTTTTGGGCCAAAAAGTTAAATTATGGTCTCATCTGATCAGAGCACCTCCTTCCACATGTTTGCTGTGTCCCCCACATGGCTTCTCGCAAACTGTAAACAGGACTTCTTATGGCTTGATTTCAAAAATGGCTTTCTTCTTGCCACTCTTCTATAAAGGCCAGATTTGTGGAGTGCGTGACTAATAGTTGTCCTGTGGACAGATTCTCCCACCTGAGCTGTGGATCTCTGCAGCTCCTCCAGAGTTACCATGGGCCTCTTGGCTGCTTTTCTGATTAATACTCTTCTTGCCCGGCCTGTCAGTTTAGCTGGACAGCCATGTCTTGGTAGGTTTGCAGTTGTGCCATACTCTTTCCATTTTCGGATGATGGATTGTACAGTGCTCTGTGAGATGTTCAAAGCTTGGGATATTTTTTTTTTTATAACCTAACTTTGCTTTAAACTTCTCCACAACTTTATCCCTGACCTGTCTGGTGTGTTCCTTGGCCTTCATGATGCTGTTTTTTCATTAAGGTTCTCTAACAAACCTCTGAGGGCTTCACAGAACAGCTGTATTTATACTGAGACTAAAATACACACAGGTGGACTCTATTTACTAATTAGGTGACTTGTGAAGGCAATTGGTTCCCCTAGATTTTAGTTAGGGGTATCAGAGTAAAGGAGGCTGAATACAAATGTACGCTACACTTTTCACATATTTATTTGTAAAACATTTTGAAAACCATTTAATTTTCCTTTCACTTCACAATTATGTGCCACTTTGTGTTGGTCTATCACATAAAATCCCAATAAAATACGTTTACGTTTTTGGTTGTTACATGACAAAATGTGGAAAATTTCAAGCGGTATGAATACTTTTTCAAGGCATTTTAGTTATAAGGTATATGGTATAAGGTGTGTGACGCTGCTAGCTGACACTAGATTTACAATATTCACACAATACAACTCTGTTCTTCTGTGTCTGCCTACAATGAGAGGTGTTATTTTCACTGGTATAGTCTCAAAGTATGGGAAACGCCAGCTTATGATGGAGTTCTTACATAACAGACCCTTAATCCATTTAGGTTTTGATGTGTTTACTTCTGTGTCACTAATATTGTATATTCTTCTCTCTTAATCCACAGATACTTTGATAATTCTGTGTAAATTCTTCGTTTTTTGTTTTTTTTCATATTGCTCTATGCATACTAACATTCTCTATATGTTGTTGTTTGCAAACAATCAGGTATTTCTATTTCTACAATTCTGGTCTTCAGAATCAAAGAGTAATGTATGTTCAGGATTCTCTAGATGATGAACCAAGAGTATTTCTGGATCCTAATACATTTTCCGAAGATGGAACAGTTGCTCTGCGAGGTAAGCTGTCTTTTCTGATTAATGTTCATTTAAAGCATTAACACATTTTACGGAATCTTTTTATGACGCTGTTGTGCGTTAATGTTACCCATCATAAAGCTGCTAATCAGAAATGTGGAGCTATGTGGCTGCTCTTAACATCCAGTCTCTAGGTAACCAAATAGGCAGCCAAAACCACACACCCCACTGGTTAAGAGATCTTTTTCTTGATTCAAGTAGAAAAGTCTTTTAATTAGTGAATGTTTCATGGTACAGATGTATTATTGGAGTTGCAGCTTTTTGCTGAGTAAGATGTTTTGCTTTTTTCCAGGCTATGCTTTCACAGAAGATGGGGAGTATTTTGCCTATGGGTTAAGTAATAGTGGCTCAGACTGGGTAACCATCAAGTTCTTGAAAGTTTGCAACCAGGAAGAACTGCCAGATGTTCTGGAGAGAGTCAAATTTAGTTGCATGTCTTGGACTCATGATGGTGTTGGAATGTTTTACAACAGTTATCCTGAACAAGAGGGAAAAAGTGATGGTGAGTACCTTTTTTATACAGTTGGATTTTACAGTTTTATGGCTTTGTGAACCTTTTTTTGAAAATGTATTCTCACTCTTCCTCTGTCAGTAACAGGAAAGGGGAGGAATAGATTTTAAAGATAAGACAGTGTAAAGTATAACAAAAAGCGAAACTTTTTTACAAATTTGGATAGAGTAGGGAGGGATTAGAAAAGCTGTCAGGTTTTTAATACTGTCTGTGCCCCCATCTATTTGTCTAGTTTACTCTTATCCCTGAAAGTAAAAGGGAAAAAAAGGAATAGAGGGGAAATCTTCTAATGGGAACACTAGTTCTGGTGACCTAGGTGACACTTAGGAGGGATGTTCTATATGTTCCTGTTTTGACTATGGAACAGGATGTGAAGGGAAATCTCCCCAATGGTACACACATGGCAAAAAAAAAAAACTGACGGGACACTGTATCCAAATGACAAAAAATTTTTTTTTTGCTTAGCTCTGCTTTAAGACAGCACTGCTTAAAGACTAGTATTGATCAGATACAAACCATTGTTCTTGCCCATTACCATGAACAATAGTTTGGTTATGATTTAAAGCGGTTGTAAAGGCTTTAATTTTTTTCCCCTAAAATAATAAAACATGGTATATGTACCTGCCTTGTGCAGTGGTATTACACAGAGTGGACCCGAACTTCCTCTTCTGGGGTTCATCACCAGCACTTTCAGCTCCTTATCGGCTGTGTGCCCCCATAGCAAGCTGTGTGTTATCGGGGCACATGTGCAGCCGGAGTCCCACCCCATGCTCCCTTCTCACAGGATTTGACAAAGGCTGCCCCCATGTCCGGTCAGGAGAGGAACAGAGATCAGCATTGCTGCAAACAGGCACAGCGCTTGATTGAGGTAGGATTCGGGGAAAGTAAATAGGGAGGTTAGGGGCAATACAACTACTAGGACATTTTTACTTTAGCAAGGTAAAAAATGGCTAGCCTTTAGAACCACTTTATGTGGATGTGGCTTGCGTGGGTATATGTGTGCGTGCGTGCGCGCGCGCGTGTGTGTGTGTGTGTATGTATTAGGGCTGCAACTAACGATTATTTTCATAATCGATTAGTTGGTCGATTTATTGTTTCGATTAATCGATTAATAACCTTAAAAAAAAAAGTGTGGCCTATAATTTAGTTAATATGTAAAGTTTTAACAAAAAAAACAATTTATTCTTAAATATCTATATGCAGTGGTAAATATAAACAACCAACTATATGGTTAGGTAGCAAAATATTGAATCCACTCTGAGAATAACAGACAGAAGAGATATACTGTATATACACTATTAGAGGAGATATACTATAAATACTATTAGAACTGAAATACAGTCTTTTGGCCAATTTGTTGTTGGGCAGATTTAAAAACACAAATTGCTGCAAAAACGCATTACATGCTTTTCTGCAGCTTCTCCATTGAAGTATATTGAACCAAAAAAGCACCGTTTTGCGTTTAAAAAAAAAAAAAGTCCTTGACCCTTTCCAAATACGCAGCGGCTGAAAAAAAGCATAGATGTGAACGTGTCCCATAGAAAACCATGTTAAATGAACTGTAGTGTGTTTCTGCAAAAAGCACCAAAAAACACATAGATGTGAACCAGGTCTAAGACGTTTAGTAACATAATGGGGTTAAAAAAAAACTAAAATGAGCCCTTTATAGTACAAAAAAAGCAGATAAACACTACTGTAAGGGGTTCATTTTTTTACTGTAGAACTGTGAAAGGAATATTTACAGTAGCGATTATTTGCTCTTTTTGTATTATTTTTAACCCCATTATGTTACTGGCCGATTAATCGATTATGAAAATAGTAATCGATTAATTTCATAATCGATTAGTTGTCGATTAATCGATTAGTTGTTTCAGCCCTAGTATGTAGTATGTGTGTATGTATATAAGTTTATTGACACTAAAGTTCATATTACCTGGAGCCCTTTGTGTGTTTCCATTTCCTCTGTGCTCAGTTTGTCCTGGACCTACCCCAGCCTGTGACTGGTTAGTGAAGGGAGAGGCAGTACAGTGATGAGCTCATCCCTCTGTCACTCTTCTCTCATTCTATTGGCATGACTCTTGTCAACACATGAACTGATTTGCTCCTTGTGCTATTTCTTTCTCTCACATTCCAGAGAGGCTGGTACCACGTTAAATTCAGGTACTTAGACTGCTTGCATTTAAAGTGATTGTAAAGTGAGAAGGCTTTTAATCTTAATGCATTCTATGCATTATGATAAAACATTTTCTGTGTGCAGCAGCCCGCCTCAGCCTCCCTAATACTTACCTGAGGTCCCTCTAGATCCAGTGATGTTGCAGAAGTGTCTCGGCTGCCCAGGACTTCCCTCCTCATTGGCTGAGACAGCAGCGTGGTGCCGTTGGCTCCCACTGCTGTCAGTTAAAGTCAGTCTGCCAATGAGAAGAGAAAAGGGGCGGGGCTTGGCTCGGGTGAATGGACACAGGGAGCTGCGGCTAGGCTCGGGTGCCCCCATAGCAAGCTGCTTGCTGTGGGGGCAATCCACAAGAGGGAGGGGCCAGGAGCACCAAAGAGGGACCCAGGAAGAAGAGGATCTGAGCTGCTTTGTGCAAAACTGCTACAAAGGGCAGCATAACATATTTGTTATTTTTAACTAAAAACGAGACATTACAATCACTTTAAGAAGTGTATTTAGTAATGTATTCATTATTACTGAGCTCATTTGTGTCTTTTATATCTGCCAGAGTTCAGTTTGTATAGTGAGATAAAAAGTGCACTGCTCCAATCCTCAAAGTGCTTCTTGTCACTCCTCCACACTTGGGGGTGGATTTACTAAAGGTAAATCTACTCTGCACTACAAGTGCAGTCGCTATAAATCTGTGGGGAAAATGTGAACTGAGGGGAAGCTCTGCTGATTTTATCATCCAATCATGTACAAACATAAGTGCTATTTTTTTATTTTCCTTGCATGTCCCCCCTTGGATCTACATCGACTGCACTTCCAAGTGTAGTTGCAGTGCACTTGTAGTGCAAAATGGATTTCCCTATAGTAAATAAACTCCATAGTTCAGTATAGTCCAAAGGACAAGTCGCACATCACTGATGTCTACACAGACAAAACTTTAATCAGCCAACAAGCTTCAGCACAAGGGCCTACCCCAGGACCACTTCTCGAACATGTTTCACCCAATGGAGAAATCTTAGATAATCCTTTATGATTAAGCCCATTAGGTGAAACATGTCCGAGGGTATGGGGCTCTTCCTTTTGGATTTATAATGCCTGGAGCTCAGATTTAAAAGCCATTTTAGCCAATAGCTGCTGTGATCAGTGACATGATTTGGTCGCCTGCACCAGGTTTAAAAAAACACAGCCCCAGTTTTGAATGCCTTATGGCAGATACAATAGCTTAAGACAAGACAACATTTTTTCTAGTTAATGACACAGAAAAAAAAATAAATAAAACTTTTTTTCACTTAAAATTTGTATTGTGAGTTTTCATTAAAAAAAAAAAATAAAAATAAGAACATATTCCAAAAAAAAAGTAGCTTGTTCCTTTAGTGTTTGTCAAACCAAAAATTTTATTTTAGTTGTGGGGCAGGATTAGAACCCATATCTGTGTTTTTTTTTTTTTTTTTACTGCTCTGTGGGGCTCTGTTAGAGAGATTTCACCTCCTTTTCTGTCCTGCTGACAATATTGTTTTAACAGACTAAGTAATTTTCAAGCATTTAAAAAAAAATGCTGATTTTTTACAAAAAATATATCAATATCGCTCCAAGTGGTTAAGCAGCAATAGCAATAAGCTTTTGGGTGAAGCATGGGGTTTGTTATGTCTTTAATGTGTTTATTACAGTTCCATGCCGTCTTAACCCATGTTTTATATATTTATATATATTTTTTTATTTTTTGCAATTTCACTACCATTATTTTGGAAAGGTACGGAAACATCCACCAACCTGCACCAGAAGCTCTATTATCATGTCCTGGGAACAGACCAGTCTAAGGATGTTTTATGTGCTGAGTTTCCAGATAACCCGAAATGGATGGGAGGTGTTACGGTGAGACAGCATTTCACTTTTGCTTTGTTTTCATGTTTAATCATTTAGAAGTCTGATGAATGTATTCTAAATAATGCCTAAAGCAAACAAGTAAGAATATTGTCTGCACACCAAGATATTGTTTCATTACCTGCTTTCATTTAGTAACATTATTTGGGGGCCATGTAGAGCCCCCTCAGTTGGGTACAGGTCACAATTGCCTGATGAAGAAGGCCCTGAGTGCTCCAAAATGTTGCATTTGATCTAAGGATCAATTCACAACAGATTTGTTGGCAGATTTGTTTCAGTACAAGGTCCTGTAAAAAATATGGCATTTTTGGTATAGCACTTTGATTTAATAGCGTGCTCATATCTCATCTGTTATATTCATAGCAAACATATAGTGGGGTTCTACCAGTTTTCTCTACCAGTTTTTTCATTCAACCCAGTCAGATCAGACCTCTGTACTAACAATTTGATGTTAGTACAGTGATCTCCCCTGCTGTGCTATTGTGTTCTGACAGGGGGATCACCCTGCCAGAACACTCTGGTCAGCGCTATTGGGAACACTGATCAGTAGCCAGTCGGCAGACCTTTTTTCGGTCATACACCTTCGACAGAAGCCAGCCAAGCGGCCAGCTTCTGACGGACCAGCTGCCGTACACACAGGCTGAATGTTAGCCAGTTTCTATTGAACCGACCAACGCCTGAAATTCGGCCATGTGTACAGGGCTTTAAAATGCAAGAGTGGAACAACACTTTAACCGGTTCCCGACCGGCGCACGCCGATGTACGTCGGCAGAATGGCACGGCTGGGCAAATGGGCGTACCTGTATGTCCATTTGAATTCCCCGCCGTGCCATTGCGTGCGCGCCGGCCGGGAGCTCCGTGAGTCGGGTCGCGGGTCCTGCGGATTCGATCGCCGCAGAGATTCCCGCGATCACCTCACGGAGAGGACGAACGGGGAGATGCTGATGTAAACAGCATCTCCCCGTTCTGCCTAGTGACAAGTGTCACTGATCACAGCTCCCTATAATCGGGAGCGGTGATCAGAGTAATGACACTGCTAGCCCATCCCCCTACAGTTAGTAATCACTCCCCTAGGGCATACTTAACCCCTCCCCGCCCCCTAGTGGTTAACCCCTTCACTGCCAGTGTCATTTACACAGTAATCAGTGCATTTTTAATCGCACTGATCGCTGTATAAATGACAATGGTCCCAAAAATGTGTCAAATGTCCGACATGTCCGCCATAACGTCGCAGTCACAATAAAAATCGCTGATCGCCGCCATTACTAGTAAAAAAAAAAAATTAATAAAAATGCCATAAAACTATCCCCTATTTAGTAAACGCTATAACTTTTGCGCAAACCAATCAATAAACGCTTATTGCGATTTTTTTTTTTTTTTTTTTACCAAAAACATGTAGAAGAATACGATCGGCCTAAACTGAGGAAAAAAAATGTTTTTTCATATATTTTTGGGGGATATTTATTATAGCAAAATGTAAAAAATAATGCGTTTTTTTCAAAATTGGCACTCTTATTTTGTTTATAGCACAAAAAATAAAAATCGCAGAGGCGAACAAATACCACCAAAAGAAAGCTCTATTTGTGAAAAAAAGGACGTTAATTTTGTTTGGGAGCTACGTCGCATGGCCGCGCAATTGTCAGTTAAAGCAACGCAGCGCCGAATCGCAAAAAACGCTCTGGTCAGGAAGGGGGGAAAATCTTCCGGGGCTGAAGCGGTTAAGGAGTTGCCAGTGAAGTTGACTGACTTTGTTTCCATAAACCAATTAGTTATTAATAGTTATGTAATGGCCTCATCACTAACAAAAAAAAAAAAACCATGACAAAGATCTATGTTTTGGGATTATTACAGGCAACAGAGAAAGGATAATAAAGATCAAGAGTTATTAAACGTAATAACCAGTTTTGTTGTATTTGTCATTTTTGGAAGGCATTCATTGCTGCTGTTTTCCAGCAGAGGGCGCACAATAACACAAAAGCTGAGCCCTCTGTAATTGGGCACAGTTTACCACATTGATAATTTTATTTTTGTATTTGAATGTATCCATTTCATTTCTTTGACATTTCATTGATAGTTCATATTAGAGTGTTTTGTCTTTGTATATACAAAAATACATCTAAGCATTTAGTGTATTATTTACAATTATCAAAACTATTTGCAAAAGCTAGAGGCAGGATGCTGATATGGCCATCTCAATGATATGTGTTTCTTTAATTAAACATTTTACAAGAAAAATAACTTATGCAGTGCCAAACATGTATCCCTTAATATGGTCTGTTTCAGTTTTCTTAGTGATCTACTATGTACCACTTTTGTATAGTCCAGAGCAATGAGATTGTGCTCATTTTTATTTTATTTTTTTTTTCAATTTTTAATCCTAAGGACTCATTTCACACTGGTTCAGAGCACTGATGTAAAAGAAGTTAGATGAATGTGTGCATTTTTTTGTAGGTTTAGTGATTCTAAAGGTTGTTGTTTTTTTATAAAAATAAAAAAAAATAGCAAACATGTTATACTTACCTGCTCTGTGTAATAGTTTTACACAGAGCAGCCCTAGTCTCCTCTTTTTTTTGGGTCCCCTGCAAGCGGTCCTGGCTCCTCTGGCCCCCAGTAGCAAGCCTCTTGCTATGGGGCACTCGATCAGGCTCTCTCCTGAGCTGTGCGCCTGGGAATTTTCCATTCACACATGGAACATGGCTCTGCCCCGTCCCCTGCTCTCTCCTCATCTCCTCATTCTAGACGGGGCTCAGGTAAGTAAGAGAATTAAGGTAAAAACCTTCAGCCTTTAGAACCACTTTAAGCTGTCCATAGATGGGTAGAATTTTGAATAAAATTTCTTAGGAAAACAATGTTCCAAGAAAGTTTATTCGTTTTTCTAATCATTAGTGGGCCAAATCGACATTTGCTATCAGCTACAGATGAGCTCAGGCGTGTTTGAGGTCCTAGTCCCAACCTGGTCGATCCCAACAGGTAGCTGACACTGTACATGGCTAATCGCAGGCAGCGAGATATTTCCCGGTCTGTGCAGCTGCGGATCAGGAAATGTCTCACTGCCTGTGATTAGCAGTGTGCAGTGTCGGCTTCCTGTCTGGATCGTGCAGGTGCATTAGAACTAGGATCCCGAACACACCTGAGCCCATCTCTATTTTCAACCACAGTGACAAGAAACTGGATGGAAAATATTTCACGACAACAAATTTCTTACTGTGTATGTGGTTTTCATTTGATCCATTTATTCAAAAATCAAATGTTAAAAGCAAACAAAATCTTTCTAACGACATTTGAATGTTCTGAGAATTTTCATAAGTGCTTTCCTAAGACTTTTCTTGGAAATTTTTGTTCAAAATTTTATCCAACTATGCTTTAATCAGCTGTGTGGGGTGGGATTTGGAAATGTTTATGAAGCTTTCTAAATATGTCAGCATCTCAGAAAATGGGGTTATGTGTTAAAGGGTTCTTTAAAGGTTTGGGGATGTAGTTAAGATTTTTTCCTTTTAACCACTTTATTAGCACGCTATAGCCGAAAGACGTCTACAGGGCTCTCTAGTTCTGGGACCACCCCCCCCCCCCAGCTGATTTGTCGATGCAGCGCAATTTTGTCTTAAAGGGTAACTCCACTTTCATGGGGAAAAAATATAGCATATACAATTGCGACACAAGTCATAATGTATTTGAATGTTATTAAAAATTATCTTTCCTTCTCAATCTGCAGCTGCTGTAATTTTCTGTAAAATGCAATGCAATATGGCTACCTGGAGGTGTTCTGTACACAAAATGTGTACAGAACGCCCCCTAGAAACATAATTTCCTGCTTGTTTGATTGGCTCACTGATTTTCCCTGAAGTCTGCACTAAGATACAAGTCAGATTTCTGGCATCCCCTGTAACAAAAATGTCATTTTTGATAAGATACTCCCAATAGGAAATCACGTCTAAAGAGATGAAGACCTTGCAGTTTTCCTCATTAGAGCCCTACAGCTGCAGCAGCTGGTTGATCATTATGAAACCACTCCCATTAGACTCACTCAGCATAGGGGCACAGAGGAACACACAGTGATTTCTTCAGAAGAACAAAAGGTAGGGATCTGCAACAAAGATTGTTAAAATCCCGGCAATGTACATAGATCACCCAGGGGGAATGTTTTTTTTCTCAACAAAAGTGGAGTTACGCTTTAAGGCAAAAATGGGGAGCTGAGCTCATGACTACAGGTGCTCACAGACTCTAGCAGCTGGCCTGGCTAGAAAGGCCCTTTCTGTTTCAGCTGTTTCTCTTGATAAGGTGCTACAGCAGCATCCTCGCCTGTCTGTTGATTTAAAATTGGCAGAGTGAAGTGCACAAGTTAAATGAGCAGTCTTAAGCTATTTTAGCCTGGGGGTGGTCAGTTGTGCCCACCATGTTCAACCTCTCACTGTGGCCACATGTAGCAATGTTGAGGATTAAATCAATACATCTATATTCTATAAAACTGCTAACTTTTTGTTATTTGCTGCTAACTTTTTGTTATTCTTAATTTAATGTAGTTTATTATTATTGCTTTATTATTGCCATATAATATTTTACATCAAAATGTACTGGTGACTCTGTGGAAGTCACGCTCTTGAAAATAGTGCTAAATTTTGGGCACCTGGTAAATACAAGTTTAACAAATCCTGTACAGGTTTCAGACCTTTTCAAGTTAAATGTACCCGATATAAAGTAAGGTCAATAGACTGTTAAATTTATGTTCTACTTTTCCTGTTCTGATTTAGAGGTTACTGGACAATAACTTATTTTTCATTCTCCTAGTTATCCTGGCCTGCTCTGCTCACTCACTGGGACACTAATTACAAAGTAATACACAGGACAAAGACAAGGTTATTGCCCAGTAGTGGTATTTGTCCTTCACAGCAGGAGAAATGTCTGCAATGAATTAATCACTGACATTAGCTGTCCCACATTTTTTACGAATAGAACATTTTGCAACCTGTAGAGGTCCAGTAAACACGTCTTAAGTACTATTTGTGTCTAAAATAGTTACAGCTGTTTTCCTGCAGAATACATGTTACTGCCATCATACAGCCTATGTCAATGATGTCAGTTTGACATCAATTTGAAATGCTTCTGAGATCATTCAGAATTCACAGGTGCATTAGACTTGCTTCTGACCTGCATTTGGCATGCTTTAAATGGATTATGCATTTACACAGACTTGTACAGGAATGCAAACCCAGTTGAAGTGAACAAAAGCCCGTTGACACAAGCCCTTCCTCTCAACCTGTAGGTAGTGACTGTAATTTTTAAGCTCAGCTAGTCCAAACCAGAGTAAAAAAAATATTGTTCCCACTATGGCTCTTTATACTTTTTCTGCATGAGTAGAGAAACTGAGACTGAAGACGCCCATATCATTTTTTCATGGTAACAGATGTTGCAGTGCTTCAAAGCTGCTCTTCCATGGAACAGAATGAATGTAGGTAAAAGTGTAAATTGTTTGCTTAATGATTTAAAAAAAAAACATTGGTTTTAAAACACCCTGCAGTTTGTTTAGTTTTAGTTTATACATTAAAGCTCAATGAGCTCTCAGTTTAAATCGGCTATTATTCGCTATTAAATACATTCTAGATCAGTGGTTAACTCCTGTCCTCAGGACCCAACAGGCCAGGTTTGCAAGATAACTGAAATACATCACAGGTGATATCATTTGCTGCTCAGTGATTGCAGAATTCCAGTCTGCATCTCCCCAAGGTAATACTTCAAATCTGGCCTGTTAGTGGGTTCTGAGGACAAGAGTTGAGAACCACTGTTCTGGATGCATCAAAACAAAAGGTGTTCAATGTCTTACAGTTTGTTTTTATTTCCAAAGAAGCCACAGCCTGGGTAGAATGCTTTTCTCCTGTCAGCAGCTGTAGATTGGCATTCCTGCTCTGTGTGGAAGCAATGGTCTCATTGCAGAGGTCTGGCACACCCCCTACTGTGTCAGATCTATGATAGGGCAATCAGCAAAGCTCATGTTACCCACTGATTTGAAAAACTCTGGTTATAACTCAGTGGGTTGTTGGACCTCTGTAATGAGATCGCTGCTTCACCTCAGAAGGTAGCTACAGGCAGGCGACAGGCTTTTTTTACTCAGGCAGTGACTGTTTTGAAAAGAAAATTAACTGTAGGACATTCAGCACTCTTTGTTTTGATGCACTATCACATACCCAGCGACAACTGCAGTGTTGTGGAGTCCTCTCTTGCACCTCCTGCCTAACACCCCTGAAGTGGGAGATAGACAGTGTGAGGGCATGGAGTGGCAAGGGTGCTGGAGTAGCTAGCTGGTGAAGTCCGCTCTTAGGTGAATGAAGCTGAGGGTTGTAGTCCTAAGAACCGGATACAAGCAGCTTGGCACCAGAGTAGGAGATTGTAGCAGAGCCGATATGCAGGCAGCGACCATCGGCAGCCGTATAACAAGGAACTGAGTCAGCAGGCAGAGCAAGTCCAGGAACCAGGCCAAGATCGGTAAGAGCCGGGCAGTGCAGTACAGAATCAGCAGGCAAAGACAAGTCCAGTAAACAGGCCAAGGTCAGAGAGATCAGGTGAACAAGGTTAGTGCGGGAGCAAACGCAAAGTTCAGGAGAAAGGCGGGTCATACACAGGTAAGCAGGATCAATGGATCAGGTCACAGGAATACATGTACAAGCTGAAGAGCATTCAGCAACTGCTCATGTTGACAGGCCAGTTAAAATAGGCTAATGGGCGCCCAAGTACACATGTACTATTGTATGTGTGCATATGAATTAGCATCTATTGCTTCTTTGCCTAGAAGTATTAGCATGTGACCAATGCACACATGCACGAAAAATGAGCATAAGCACGCACTGGTTTTCTGGTGCTGGGAATCAGGTTTACCTTGAATATATTTAGAAAATTTAAACCGAGTTAGAATTCAAATCATGATAAATCCTTTTATTGATTTTAATAAATATAATTGTTTATATTTTTGCCCGTATTATATGTATATGGTTCTTGTCACAAGTTGTATATATCTTTTTTTTTTTCTGTTATAAGTCACATAATATGGAGTCTTATTAGAGACTGTAACAAAATGGTGTCATTTTAGTGACCCTGATATTCTCTATAGTATGGTATTTTCAAGTGCTGAAGCTCTTATGGTGATGAACGAACACCTAATTGGCCTTTTCCAAGTTCTATCCAGTGGGGAATACCTGCATCAGCTTGACCTAGTACTAACGGTACTTATTCTTTATGCCAGTAAGAAGTCCTAAGGCATTGAAATAATTTCTAGAAAATAAAAAAAGAATGATGCTCCTCTGCTTGCTCAACATCCCCATTTATTTAGGATATATGCAGCATTCATGCTTCATATGAAACTTCTGAAATATGCTGCCTATCTCCATCATCAGACAGATAAGAGATTCTTCACTCCTGAGAAATTGGAGCCATTATTCATGTTCAGGCATGGGCTGTGAAATTTCAATCTACAAAAAAACAAAACAAAAAAAGAAACTGTTCTAGCTGTAAGCCAGACAAAGATTCCATGGTAATATATTGAGGAGTAATCCATACAATCATATGTTGTATGTTCTTCCTTCTAAAACAAATTCTGTATAATCAAAAATGTTAAATATGTCTTCCAAACCATAAATGCTTACTATTTAGAAACATATTTAATTATTATTATTATTTTTTTTATTTCGCCTTTCATAAGCAGCAAGCCAATGAACTCTATGCAGGTTTTGCTTTCTTTGAAGTCTTTCTTCCTCTCTGCCTGTTGAAAATCACCTGAATACCTCTGAGAGGCAATGCCCTCATCTCTTTTTGTTATTAAAAAAAACTTGGTAAAGCAAACAGCCTAGAAGTGTCTGTACGAACACTACTGGATCCCTGAAGCTTTTGCCACAACTGGTAGTATCAAAGGCAGATTCGACACCTCCTGCACTTTCCATTAGCCCTTCACATTGACCCTGGCCAAAAGGTGGCTGAAGAAGGGGGCAGGGTAGATTTCCATAACTCCCAGGAAGTGCTAAAGCAGAAGGCATCTTGCAAAGTGAATGAATCCTCTAATAGATGTTTATTAAAAAAAAAAAATGAACAATAAAAACAAATCAGTACAAATACACATGTATGTACACAATTTCCTGTTATGCTATCAAATTGAAGATATCTAGACAAACTAGATGTTGAAGAATAACTTTAGGTATTTCATTTGGATTTTATGTTTAAAGACTAAGTTCCACTTTTCCAGAAAATAGCTTATGAAGCCAAGGGGCCCCAAGGGGAAAACATTTTTTTTTGTCCTACCTGAAAGTCATTTGGTGTCTCTTGGGAGCCTGGCTGAAAAACTTCCAGTTGGCATTCCCCACATTCTAACCGCTGAAGGCTCATTCCAAGCAAAAATTAATGGTGGTAGCAACAAGGCAGGACATGGGGAACGCTAACGGGGAGTGGACAAATCGCCTACAAGTATTACAATAAAATGAATGAATATTTTACAAAACTGCACTGTCTTTTAATACCTGCTGTAGCCCCTTGACTGCATAGGATGTCTCATGGAAAAGTTGCATTTAGCCTTAACTGATAAGCAATGGAAGTCTTTACCTACCCCACTAACACCTGTTTTAGTAAAATGGCCGACAGTTTAAAAACATTCCTCTGTGTACTGTGCCTGGTGTACATACTTTGCCTCTGTTCCTGCTATATTTAGATGGCAGAAAAAGTGGGCTGAAGGCACAGAGACAATTGGGTTGGCTCTGTGCCTTGTGATTTCTCTGATGGCTTATCGCAGTGATCACAAATGTAAACCGTGTAATCTGTTTACATGTGAGAGCCCTCACTTGTCACAATAAGGGGAAGTATTGAATGAGTCACTCATTAAAAATCACAGGCAGCAGCAGATTCAGAACATGATCTGTATATTAACCACTTTACCTTCCTTATCTGTTAACAGTTTGGAGTATTAGTTTTCTGCTGTTTTTCAAAGACTTAGTTTGGAGGCTAGATTTATTCATCTTTTCTCATCTATTCTCATTCAATGCTTAGAAATCGCCTCGCCTTAATCTTCTAAATGTACCTCGTAAAGGTACAGATAGGAGGCATTCTAATTGATTGGAGCCACCAACCAATCAGAACCTACGTACTCCATCCTGTCAGCGGGAAAGAAGACGAGAGAAAGCCACAGATTTCAAATCTCCGGACCGGTAAAGCGGCTACACAATGTGTCAGAACAGGTGATCGCCAGACTCCAGGTCAGCAGGACGGGGTGCCATGAGGAGGGGGTCCAGTGTAAGTTCACCTTACAGATTTTCTGTAAAGGTGAACTTACCCTTTAATGGAAAACTTTGAGTTTATAGACACTGAAATACTTTTTTTTAAGATTTAATAATATAGATTTATATTTCATAAGCTCACAGAAATTCAGACATCTCAAGTCTCCCGCGAGGTGTGGGGGCCTCCCAGACACCCGCAAGTGCTGCCCGATATCCCGGCTGCGGGGCTGATCCTTGATGGTCCCCTGGTTCACAGCCAGGGATGATCGGTGCAACAGCTGTGAACACCGATCTCCCTGTATAGCCGACATCCACTTCTCCTCTCACTCCCATGGCTGATGGCTAAAAAGCTATGCAGGGAGATTGGTGATCACAGCTGTCCCTCCTGCTGCACTGATCATCCCCAGCTGTTCCCTGTATCCTCCTCCTCCAGCCACTCTCCATGTCCCCCCCCCCCCTCTTCTCCGGCTCTCTGTCCTCCTCCTCCGCCCTCCCTCGTCCCCCCACAGCCGGCTTCCCCCCTCTCCTGACCTCTCCTGCCAGCTGTGGGGATCTGTCAGGATGGGAAGTGGAGGAAGGGACCGGTCATTGGACACAGTGAGCAAGATCGCTCCTGTGTCCTGTGAAAACTGAGCAGAGTAACCTGTGTGTCTAAGTTTATGAATGGACAGGAGCCGCTGTCTTCTGTCCATTCATCTTCAATGCT
The DNA here is from genome assembly GCA_037952925.1 of Lithobates clamitans. NCBI lineage: Eukaryota > Metazoa > Chordata > Amphibia > Anura > Ranidae > Lithobates > Lithobates clamitans. The sequence goes on from JBBGZY010000021.1 coordinate 1,715,271, forward strand.
GAGAAAGGAACTGGGAAATCAATGTCCTCAGTCCCTTTCCCTGTCTCAAAGAGGAGATGTCAGGGGTCTATTTAGATCCCTGATATCTCACCAAAGCCCCCCTCCCCCAAAAAAAGAGTTGATTAAAAAAAATATTAAAAAAAATGAAATTGTACACAAATTATAAAAAATTAAATTATAAAAAAAATTATAACATAAAAAAGCTACTGACGCCACCCCCTGCCTTTCCAACAATAAAAATTGTAAAAAGTAATTAAAAAAAATAAAATTGTACAAAAATAATAATAAAAATAAAGATCTACTGACACCATCCACTGCATTACTGACACCATCCTGCACATACTACTCACCGCTGTACACTCCACACTTCTCACATGCACATTATACCCACCTACATACACTCTGCACTCCTCGTCTGCACATACTACCCACCGCCATACACTCCGCACATTACATTCCCTATTTAACATTACTACATTCTGCACTATGTAAGTCATCTCAGACTCTATAAAGCAACGCTCAATATGTAGCATGGTTTAGTCCATGCCCACCTCCCCTGAAATGAGTTTTTGCAGGTTGGGATGTCTGGAAATTATTTCTCTGTGGTAAAAAAACAATAACAAAGCAAATCCCCCCCACATAAGCGGTACCTCAGGCATCACTGAATGGCAGATCACAGGCCAGACTAAGAGCAATGCTACTCTTATCTAAACCATGGATGCGGCACTTAGCAGCCTGGGTGTCCTCTAACCCACCCACCTGCAGCTGTCACCCCACAGAAGAGCAGAGGATGTGAGATGTGGCAGGTCTGGACAGAGGGAGCGAATTTCCAAGTTAACAAGCATATGATTGGTACCCAGGATGCAGGGCGGTTCAAGCACCCAATCACCCATTTGTTAACATGTAAAGTAGGATGGCTCTCACTCAGTCCAGATCTGCCACACCTCCTGCATTTTGGCCTGCCGTGTCGTGGGAGGGCTTTGGTGTAAGGGATGGGGAATCTGTATTGTGAAACGGACTGTGATGTTCATCTCGCCTGAAGGCTGTCTGTTTTTATAGTGCGTTAAAATGAATGAAATGATATTTTGGCATTTCAATAAATTTAAAATAAAAGTGCACTGCACCTAAACTTGCATCACAATGACAGATGACATCATGTAACCTTACATTTTACTGTGTGAACTACTGTGAACAGGAACCTAAAGGAATGGGTGGAGGGAGTGCTCTGCTGTGAGGGGGAGGGGTTTTAATGTCATGGATCTGAGCCATAGCACAAAAATGAGATTTGGAACCCTACTGGAAGAAAAATTTGCAGCCCTTTTTCCTTAAGAGTTTCCAGCAGGCAGGAGGTGAGGATCTATCATCACACACTCCACAGCACAGAACATATAGCGGAGTGTAATTGAGACCTGAACGGATTGAATATAAACATCCCCTCCTACACAGCCTCATTGGGAAAGATGAGCATCATCAGTGAGGCTTTAAATCACCTCCTAAGTGCAGGGGGGAAGGGGGAGGGGGTACAGGCCATGAATTGCCCGATGTCAGAAGTGACGTATGCCAATTGCAGAGGAAGGATAGAGCAGCCAGGATCCACACTAGACACTATGGATTGAGGCAGTTATACTTTATATGAGAAGTTGCCTGGTTCATTTTGCATTTCAAAGCCTTGTGACCAAGTTAATCAAAATTTGTGAATGTGAAACCTAAAGTAGCTTTCCAGTCAACTCCAAACTATACCCAAGTCTACTCCCACCCCTCTTTCTAAGCCTGTTTTAAATACCCTGTGAAAGAAAATATGTTTATATTTACCCATGCTGAGGGCGCTCTGGTCCAGTCACATGATGGGTTCCCAGCGCTGACTTCAGTGTAGAGGAGGGACAGCAGATCCCCCATAGTAAACCTTTTGGGTGATGTCACTGAATAGACTCTACAGTCATTGTCAGTGATCTCTCCTCTTTACTGAAGCTGGCTGCTGGAGAGATCATATGACTGGACCAAAATAGGTAAGTATAGACTGGAAAACGGAGAAACCACCTATGCTCAGACCCAAGTAGCTCTCAATAACAACAAGAAAATTAGCCCATGGGACTTTGCAGAGTGGTGCTAAGTAAAAAATACAATGCGTGTATAAAAATACAAAATTTATTTCGGGTTAGCTTAAAAAAAAAAAAAAAACATATATAAACTACCACATTCAATTATATCAAAATAAAGGTACAGTTTCACCATTGTATATTTCAGATGCCGATTTAGTTGGTAAATCATTATTTGTAGCTGTAATCTCTATGCATTTTGCGGGACAATGCCCAGTCTGATCATCTGGATGTGCAGCATTGCTTTATGTTGCTGCACCATTTGGACCTCTCACTGTTACTTGTTTCAACAAGGGGGTCTGCAGTGGGGGTCCACACATAGTGCCCCACCTCTTGGTTATCCACCTACCCTCAGCTCCCGTGGGGAACCCCTGCTGTGAAGTCTCACAGCTTTAAGATCCAGATATCATCATTCGTCTTTTTTGGCTTTTATTATATGGTCTTGAATCTCATGGTATTTCACCAGTATATGTACACACAAACCAACTTCGGCTGTCCCCTGATGAAGTGGGGGTTGTCCCGCGAAATACAGATTACAACTGCTGCTAACAAATAATGATTTACCAACTACTTTGGCTTCTGAAATGTACATTGGTGAAACTGTACCTTATTATTTTGATATAATTTAATGTGGTAGTGTATATATGTTTTTTTTTTTGTTTTGTTTTTTTTATGCTAACTGCAATAAATTTTGTAATTTTTATACGCACATTGTATTTTTTACTTAGCACCACTCTGCAAAGTCCCATGGGCTAATTTTCTTGTTAGGTAATTATAGACATCTCTCCTTTTTCAGGGTAGTTAGAATAGACTTAGAAAGAGGTGGGAGTAGTGTCAGGTAGGACAGTATAGTTGGGATTTGACTGGAATGCTATTTTAACACTGGAACTGTTCAAACAGCAAAGGGATTAAAATGTAGAGACCAACATAGTGCAGTATTTTCGGCAAGATACAGTAGTTATTAAATGGATAAAATCACACTATGATTAATAAATATCTTGCTGAAAATACTGCACTCCAAGACCGTGGATAAATTGGCTGCTGAATTACAGCAAGGCGTTTGTTGATCTCTGTACGAGATCTAGCGATCTGTTAAGGAGCTTATTAACTCTTTATGGTGAAGAAGCTTCAGTGGAACATTTTCCTCCCTCTTTTGGTGGTGTGACTTGCTTTGAATGTTTACACAGGGATTGGAGAGTGTGTTAAAAAGGACACTTGGCATTGTATTCAACATTTTTATGGACTTTCATAATGTTGCACTTAATATTTTTATTTTGCACTATTGATTTAGTATAAGAATATTCATATGAACTTGATACTGTTAGTTATTGTATATTATTAAATCTGAAGAGACAGGGCACCTTAATGTGGCTTTTTATCTATTTTTTTATCTTATACTCCGGTGATGGGATGCAGCAGTCCATTTTATTAACTAATTCATCATATACTTATACACTTCATTGTTTTAAGTTTGTGTTCTTGTGCTAATTCACATTGATCAATTTTTACTTTCATTCATTTATTTATTTATTTATTTACTTTCTTAAACGCACAAGCATCCTTTTTGTTTTCACAGAAACCAACTTAAACCTAACTTTAGACACGTACTTTTTTGTGGATTTTTGGAGCGCTAAAAAAAAGTCCTGCATGCTGCCTTATTGTTGCGCTAATATTAAAGTGCATGTTCTATAGAGTTCACTGGTAACCCCTCTAAAACGCAACGTGCCAAAAAATGCATCGCCCTTAGAACCTTTGTTGTGAAATGTTAGGATATTTGAGAATGAATAGTTTCAGTTTAAAAGCATCTAGAGAGGTTAGGGCTGCAACTAACTAATTATTTTCATAATCAATTAGCTGGCCGATTTATTGTTTAGAGAAATCAATTGGTCTGATAAAAAACCTCAAAATTACATTTTTTTTTTTTTTCTTTTATTCAAAATTGTTAAATGAACAAACAGATTGTTACAAACTGCAGAATAAACAACCCAAACTTTCCATTAACATTAAACCAGCTTAAAAAAAAAAAAAAAGCTAATTATTTTGAATATCTGTGCAGTGGTAAATATAAATAACCTGTTATATAGTTCGGGAACAACATATCTAATCCACTCTCAGAATAACAGAAGAGATATACTGTATTTATAGAGGTTGAATATGCTACATATCATCAGACTCCGAGATTAAAATTTTTGTTTAAAGAAATAAAAATAAAAAAGACCTAAAAAGCTGTTTTCAGATTTTCAGACAGATTGTAATATAATATTATGCATGAAACAAGCTACCTGCACCTGCTGTCACAAAGACATTTAATAGCAGCAGCATGCTTTTTGTTTCACCTGTCATGATGTGGTTAAAAACAAAAATTAGCCCTTTATAGTACAAGAACAAATATCTGCAGCTGAGCTCCAGATAATCATTACTATAATGGGTTAATTTATACTGTTAATGTAATAAAATATATAACTTAAAACTTATATAATACAATAATAAATATACCAACAAGTAGGATGTATAGGGTATTTTAACTTGGAGTGAGGCATGAAGCAACATGAACGGTAGGGGGAATATACAGTAAGTCTTTTTATAGTAGTACTAAAGCAGTGGTTCTAAACCTTTCTAGTCCTGTGACCCCTTGATAAAATTTCCCAAGTTGTGGGGATCCCCAAAATTATTTACGAAACATGGGTTGTCAGCGCCCAAGGCAAGACAAGTAATTTGCTCCCCTATTCCACGGACATTTAGCGCTCCCTGAGTCCCTTCCACTTGTACAATATTAAAACCCCTCATGGTACATTTTAGGATGTACCATTCTTTCTCTTCTCCTTTCTTTATCTTTTATCTCTCTCTCTAGCCTAATTTCTTGTCGTCGCCCCCCCCCCCCCCCAAAAGAGTTGGCACAATTTTAAAAACGTGGCCAAGCAGGGCTCAGGTCACGTCTCATTCAGTGTCCTGTGAATGGAAAACTGCAAGGTCCGGCAGCCTTCTGCTGTTGGGTTGTAATTTTCAATAAACTGCCACGGTGCTGTGGAGCGCCATGGTAGTTCATTGAGTCTTCCTGTCAGATTGTATCTGCTTACCCATACGGGATGTACAGGTACACAGATACACTGGCAGATCTGCTGATCGCTGTTACAGTGCTTTACAGGCTCAAAAAAAAAAAAAAAAAAAAAAACTAATAATGCACATTATTTTTACCTGCAAAAAAAATGTGCATTTATATTTTTTTTCTAAAAAGTGAACTTCTCCTTTAATTTAATTGTAATGCCTTAATTTATCTCCAGTCTATCAGCCTCCAGCTTCTCTGGGTTCAGATACTAATCTTCCCTGCACTGAGCCCTTACATCCCTTCCTTCTCCTGCCCAAGACTATATGTACCATTGCTCCTCACACATTCACAAGTTCTCAGGCACTTACTGACATAAATGAACGGTGTACTGAGCTGTATGTATGCTGCGCTGTGTATACTGATATGTAAACAAAAATGCATTCTGTATAGGGGTGCAACGGATCAAAAAACTCACGGTTTGGATCGTTCCTCGGATCAGGCGTCACGGTTCAGATCATTTTCGATCAACAAAAAAAAAATCTCCCCCACTGTAATATCCACAATCTCCCTATTGGCAGGGTTACTTTTACTCTTGGCAGGGTATTGGCAGACTATTGACAGGGTATGGCAGACTATTGGCAGGGTATGGCAGACTATTGACAGGGTATGGCAGGGCATTGCAGAGTATTGTCAGGGCATTGCAGAGTATTGGCAGGGTATTGGCAGAGCATTGCAGAGTATTGGCAGGGCATTGCAGAGTATTGGCACTGCTGCCATCTGATCTCTCCCCTCCACTGTACAGATCAGTACACAGAGGGGAGAGAGGAATTGGCGTCATGACATGACGCCGGTTTGTTACAAGGGATCGCTCCGACAGTTACGAACGACTCGTACTTACGAACGCCGGCCACTTGTGCTCCATGCTGGTCCTGGATACCTCCGGACACATCCCATACTGCAGTATCACATGTACTGCATGGCCAGAAGAGCCCCAGATAACATAACAAGCGCCTGGAACATCCCACATCCATGCACAGGCTGATGTTACACTTACGCAGTTCCGCAGTGTTCCGCCCGGAAGTTACACTTACAAATGCAGTGTTGCTACTTACGAACAACTTCGACTTACGAACAAACCTACAGTACAGTCCCTATTGTGTTCGTAACTCGGGGACTTCCTGTATACGTAGTTTAATGCCCATACTCTGGACAGGGTTGTACTCTGTTAGCCTGCAGAAAACTTCTTGTTTTTGTTCCTAGTGAATGGGAATTAAACCCACTGGTTGGGAACTGCACTTTTGGTGTTCTCCTATTTTAATTAGACTTTAGTACCTATAAATGTTGACCAAGCAGACCTAATTTCATAGAAATGTCCCATTTGCGTGCTTCAGGAATCGATAGCCTTCTCCATACTGCCTGAGCACAAGATTAATAAAAGTATAGCACATAACTAAGTAGAAAGCAAGCTGCTTATAATTCTATTTTTGAAGTTAATTTAGCTGTATCGGCTTGTGTAGTTAATGTAAATCACTTTCAGTAGCTTTGAGAGGCTAACAATTACCATACCATGCCACAGAAATAGATTTAACTTATGCAAACGTCCTGGCTTTCTTAATTTGGACTGTGTTCTCCCTCTTACACTTAACATAAAAATAAGAGAAAGGGGACATGCTTCACGAGTTTCCATTATTGGAGTGATCCTATAAAAAAAAAAGCGTAATTGTATTTCCCCTGAAAATGATCAGTTTTGTTGTCTAAAGAGGTGATATCCAGCCATAAAAATCTTTTTATAAAGACTAATATGTTTGGTTGTGATGCCATTTGTTTTTTAGACACATGGGTAGCAGTCACCTTATGCAGAAATTACCTACATCTGTCCAAGCAGCAGATAATAGAACATGTTATAGTATCATATACATATAAATATGGTGCAGCACTATAACTATATATCAAACTCCATATAAATAGTATCATCTAATGTCCCCCTAATGTATACACAAATGATTATAATAAATAAAAATATCAACATGACTGAGTTCCATGGGCGGAGTGAAAAGTATTGGGGGCGTGGCCTGGTTTGAGCCCAGGCTGAGGCTGTCATACACTTTCCTATGGGGTATTGCAGAGATGTACGACTTTCAGGACTTTTCCCTTCTCCACCAATTGTGCTCTCACCTGATTTTAATGAATTTAGAAGTTATGTAGGGACAGAGCAAGCTCTTGTCCCTTAAAGTGTTACTAAACTGACAACAGCAAAATCAGTGTGTATATGCAGTAAAGCATGCTTGTTATACTCATTGTGGAACCTAAGGGGTTAATCCTGCGCATTGTATAAAAAGGCTGCTTCCACTGTCCTCAATCCATCTGCTAATAGTACAGAGCCTTGGAGGAACTCTGCATATGCTCAGTTTGGTGTGTATTGCTATAGAGTTTTTTTTTTGGGAGGATGCATGTGATCAGCACAGGGCCAATCGGCACTGTCCAAACAGAGGGTCAGGGGCCATGAGGCTCATAGGACAGTCAGAGGAGAATGAAAACTCCTCTTAGAAGCTTTAACCACTTGCCCTCCAGAGGATTTATCCCCCCTTCATGACAGGCCACTTTTTGCGATATGTCACTGCGTTACTTTAACTGACAATTGCGCGGTCATGGGACGCTGTACCCAAATAAAATTGATGTCCTTTTTTCCCACAAATAGAGCTTTCTTTTGGTGTTTTGATCACCTCTGTAAATTTTATTTTTTGCGCTCTAAACAAAAAAAGATTGACAATTTTGAAAATAAAAAGAAATATATTTTTTTACTTTGTTAAACATATCCAATAAAAAAAAAAACTGAACAAAATCGAATTCCTTCATAAATGTAGGCCAATATGTATTCTGCTACGTATTTTTGGTTAAACTCCCAATAAGCGTATATTAATTGGTTTGCGCAAAAGTTATAGCGTCTACAAACTATTTACTTTTACCAGTAATGGCGACAATCAGTGACTTATAGCAGGACTGCGAAATTGTAGGGGACAAATCGGACACTAACTGACGTTTTTGACACTTTTTGGGGATCAGGGACACTAATACAGTGATCAGTTCTAAAAAATATTCACTGTCACTGTACTAATGACACTGGCTTGGGAAGGAGTTAACTCCAAAGAGCTGTTTTCGATTGTTTCTTTTTTTTGTGCGACTTTTTACAAATTGACACTTTTTTAGCACAATTACTTTCTGTTATTTTCCTAAACTCAAGAGCAACCTCCTCAAGAACATAAGCACACTATATCTTTAAGGGCACTCTCCAATCTACAACCCCACTCTGCAGTGCACATGTTAAAAAAAAAAAAAAAAAATTCTATAGTACTTTATCATTTTTTTTGATGAGCTGGAGAAAAAAATCCACTGGCGCCAGAAGTTAGTCATCAAGAAAACCAAGGGCCAGATGGTCCCCAGCAGTCTCTATGACTCTCGGAGGCCCGGGCGTGACGTTGCAGAAGTAAACAACGCCGAGGATTCAGCTGGAAAGCCTGAGATCGTACATTTTTTTTTTTTTTTTTTATCTCAGGCTTTCTAGCCTGGAGGAGAGATGTGGGGTCTTACCTCACATCTCTCCATAAAGAGGACCTGTCACACACTATTCCTATTACAAGGGATGCTTACATTCCTTGTAATACCAATAAAAGGTGATAAAAAAAAAGAGAAAGTGTAAAAATAATAAAATGTAAATAAAATAAATAATAAAAAAATAAGTAAATTTAAGCTCCCCCTTCCCTGCGTGCTCGCATGCAGAAGCGAATACATATGTAGGTCGCGTCCACATATGTAAACAACATTCAAACCACACATGTGAGGTATCACTGCGAACGTTAGAGTGAGAGCAATAATTCTAGAGCAAGACCTCCTCTGTAACTCTAAACGGGTAACCTGTAAAAAATGTTAAACCGTCGCTTATGGAGATTTTTTAAGTACCAAAGTTTGCGCCATGAGTGTGCAAAATTTTAACTTGCTTGGCGTAACATCTGTCACATTATACAAAAAAATTGGGCTAACTGTTTTTTGTTTTTTTTATTAATGAAAGTGGTTTTTTTTCTCCAAAAAATTGCATTTAAAAATTGCTGCGCAAATACCGTGTGACATAAGAAATTGCAATGATCTCCATTTTATTTTTTTATATATTTATATATGTGAATGTATGTTTGAGGGTTCTGCGTAATTTTCGAGTAAAAAAAGATGATTTTTACATGTAGGAGAGGAGTGCTGGAATTTGTGTGGTATGGAAGTGGCTAAAGATGTATTCCTCATCCCCAGCTTATACAATTGCACTCACATTTCTATACCATCAGTATTGTGATACAAAGCTCTCACTGCAGTTCCGTGTATAGTATACAGTTAGCGATGTACAGCGTTGAAACGTCTTACAGCCCCGGCCCTACGCTTTTCGCCACAGGGTCACATGACTTCCTCAGGGGTATATTGTTTGTAAATCACATCACAGAGACTGATATTGTTGTTAAGATTTTTATTTATTATAATCATTTGTGTATACATTAAGTGAACATTAGTTTGCACATTTGATGATAATATTTATACAGCATTTGATATATAGTTGCATCATATTTATATAGACTTAAGGTGACAACCCTTGGCAAAGTGCCGCAACCCTATAATTAAGTGCATACAGGCAGAAAAATCCCCCCCCCCCCCATTTTTCTAGGACTTTGAAGGCACTTGAATTACAAAAATGTATATGAGAAGTGGAATACGTAAAAACTGAATTTATTGGTTCATCAACATATAAAAAGAAGAGACATGGCTAACTAGACTACTAATATAGCAATTGTGAAATTTATAAAAATATGATGAATCTTCCTCCAACCGATGCAATTCATAGAGTTCACCTCTCCTTCATCATGGTTATGAGGAGTGTAATATAGCTAATCAAGTGGTGTTGTATATAGACATGCCATGTTTCCGGTAAAAACAAAGTTGGAAAGAATCTATACTCTTGCAATATCATCATGTTTCAGAGGCATAGAAGAGGAGAGAACGCCACCTATATGGAGGGAGCAGGTAGCACTGAGACCTTAGAGAGCCAACCCTTGGCCTTAATACAGGTTTGGAACATGTAGTCCCCAAAATGGATGATATAGCGGGGCTTCTAACTAAAGAGCTGTGGTAAACCACCCGTTTTTGAGCATATGGGATAAATGTCCAGTCCTCCAGGTCCAGGATCCAAGCAGGGTATACATGGCATGTCTACATACACCACTCGATTGACTTCATGATACTCCTCAAACCCCTGATGAAGGAGACGCGAGCCCTCCAAAACGTGTCGGGTGAAGGAAGATTCATCATATTTTCTTATATTTCACAGTTGGTGTAATAGTAGCCCAGTTAGCCATGTCTCTTCTTTTATTTTGATGTACCAATAAATTCTGTTTTTATGTATTTCACTTCTTATATATGTTTTTGGAATTCAAGTGCCTTAAAAGTCATTTATACACTTATGAGAAGGTGTAAAGGTAGTAGTGGTTGTATATAAGTTATTGGGTGATTCATTTTCACATAGCAGCTCACAAGTCACATATAATATATTATGTTACTGAACACAAGATACCATTTAAATAGAATTTTAGGATTTTGTTTTTGCTATGTTGTATACAATTGTTAATATTTTACATCATGTCACAGCGGTGCAGTTAAGAGTATTTTTTTTCACATGAATTTCAGTCCACCTATACCATAGGAGAATACTGAAAACCTTTACAGCTATGCATTGCTAGTCTACAGTAGACGCTTAGAGCAGTAAGCAACTCCACAAACTTACCTACATGTTAAATATCTTATCTGGAACACTATTTACTGTAAGCATTTGGGAACGCTCTTTACAGATCTTTAACGTAGAGTAACTATTCTGTCTATTGGGATGTCTGACCTCTTTAAAACTTCTAAATCCTTAGGTCTCTGATGATGGTCGGTATGCACTATTGTCTATCAGTGAGGGCTGTGATCCGGTTAACCGCTTGTGGTATTGTGATTTGCACAAGCAACCAAATGGCATTAATGGTGAGTTTTTTCTTCTTTTCCTTTTTTTTTTGCCTGTGAGCAGATTATCTTATTTGAAACCATTTCATGGTATGATTGTAATGATTAGTGCAAATCTTGCAGCGGATCTGGTATTTTATATATGGCACCTTCTAGAACTCTAGTTGTTCTTTTCATTTAAAACGACTGCCTCCTCCTGCACATAATAATACTGGTAAGTGTGTGCTTAATCAGCCGTGCAGCAAGTCGGATAAAGGAAAGCAGCAGGAGCTGATCTTTCACTGATCTTATACAATGTAACCTGCGGATCACCACCCTGCTTTTAGAAATTGTCTGCATTTTCCACAATAAAATGCTTTTACCCTTGCCACTGCAACTGTAAATTAGGCGATTATCTCGTGTATGTGAAGTGAAAGTTAATAGAAGTATAATTGAAAATGTCAAAGAATTTGCAGTGTGAAGTAATGGCTTGCTTACCATTGAGTTACATGGTATATGTAAAGGAGATTTGATACTCATGGAAATATGACAGTGTCTTTAATTAAATAGTGAACAGCAAGAATGAATAACCTTTTCTTTTCCTACACAAACGTGTTCCTGTGTGGCTTGGTAAATGTAGAGATGTCTGTTTTGGGTACAAGGCTTTAAGTTAAAGCCAGGTAAATATACACACTGCAAGGTGAATTATTTTTCCCTTCTTGTGGCAGACCTTAGGTGACCACCAGGTTTTTTGGAAACATAACTTGTAGCTAGTTATAAACCACAGTGCATATTTACCCATTGAATGGTCAAGTGGGGTCAAACTAATATGTATGTTAACCATCAGCTAGTTTTTTTTGTGGTCTGAGGAGCTTCTGAATTACAAACCCCCATTATGCCAGGTGCCTTGGCATGTGCCTGATCTCTAAACACCTATACCTAGGCAGCCCCTTACTGAACAGTTCTATATGGGAGACTCTGTGGCCCTAAGTGGCTTGAGAAAGAGGTGTCATGGCCTCAAAATAGGTAGCCATACCTCCAACACGCCTACCAGCGCCTCACATAACACAGGACTTTCCTCTAGCTGTCTAACTCACATGGTTCCCCTAGTATTTTCTGTCCATTGGAAGCAAGGAGTTTCAGGACTGGATTATCTCTGTGTTGTTGTGGTCTGGATGACAGCCCCCAGTGGATAATGGTCATATGACAGGGGCTTTACTCCTTATCAAAATGTAAGTTGGCAATTGTTTTTATCAATAAATTTGAGTTTTTGTACTGCACTTAGATGCACCCCCTGCAGTTCCTATTTATTTATTTAGAGATTCCTTCAGTTTCTTGAGGAGCTGCACTGAGTGTTGGAAGCCAGCTGACAGCCCCTGATGTGCCACTCTTGGACTTCATGAACTTTTTGCTGAGCATTTTAGGAGTCTCTAAAAGCCTGTGCCACAATATAGTGTGTTTTTCTGCAACAAATTATGTGAATCTGACAAGTTCATGTCACCTCATATTTAGTATTCTGACTTACATTAATGACCGTAGGAACCATTAAATAGAAGCATAGGGGAAGTATAATTTTAAAACAAGAAGAACATAAAAAGAGAACAAGGAGAAAGGATCAAAAGGGGAAGAGCCCTAAAGAGAACAGTGAGACAACATAACCACTCTGAGTGACCATTCCTATAGTCCCATGGGAGTGCAGACTCTAGTAAAGTCAGAGATCAAGAGTCAGACTATTTATGTAGCAGTTTCTGTATGATGCTACAGCTCCCAGACTTTGTTGTATTTATCAAGTGAATTGTGAAGGCAGGCAGTGGGTATTCCATAAGCTTGACATCCAGAATATGCTTTTGCTGATTTAAAAAAAGTCAGAAGTCAGTCGGGGTGGGGGGTAGACATAGAAAACACTCAGTGGGTCACATTATGAACTGTTTCCCATTTTGCTTTGACAAGGGGGCAGTGACACTATGCCTTGAGAAGGAGAGGTTGCCGATGTATTTACCCTAAAGACCTAAGATCTTTCGTCCAATGCCTGCATCCATTATTGTCTACACTGTATATAGTGCACAGATTGAGCTTTTAGAACAGCCTTTCTCAACCTTTTCAACACTGAGGAACCCTTTACAAAAACTTTTTGGTCTTGGGGAACCCCTGCTAAAAAATGACTATTTCTCCAACTCATAATACATTAGTGTGATGGTCATTGGGAAGAATTACCCTCTTACAGATAGCTAAAGCGTTCAAAGGTGTCAGTGGGAACTTATCTGAGAGGCAGAAATTGCTCCTTGCTCAAGAAACCCCCAGCAACCTCTGGAGGATTCCTAGGATTCCATGGAAGCCTGGTTGAGTAACCCAGTTTTAGAAACTTTTGGCCATATTTTTTTCCACAACTCTTATGCCCCGTACACACGGTCGGACTTTGTTCGGACATTCCGACAACAAAATCCTAGGATTTTTTCCGTCGGATGTTGGCTCAAACTTGTCTTGCATACACACGGTCACACAAAGTTGTCGGAAAATCCGATCGTTCTAAACGCGGTGACGTAAAAGACGTACGTCGGGACTATAAATGGGGCAGTGGCCAATAGCTTTCATCTCTTTATTTATTCTGAGCATGCGTGGCACTTTGTCCGTCGGATTTGTGTACACACGATCGGAATTTCCGACAACGGATTTTGTTGTCGGAAAATTTTATCTCCTGCTGTCCAACTTTGTGTGTCGGAAAATCCGATGGAAAATGTCCGATGGAGCCCACACACGGTCGGAATTTCCGACAACACGCTCCGATCGGACATTTTCCATCGAAAAATCCGACCGTGTGTACGGGGCATAAGAGAGGGGCAGCTAGGCAGATTTCTTCAAAAGGAATCAATTTAAAAATATTCGTAAAACCTTTGTGTTGGCTGGTCAAATTTCTTTTGAAGTTCTGTGAAGGACATCCACTTTCTAGTGCTGTCACTCATCAGGTCAATTTCTTTTTCTACTGTGTATTTAGATATTTGCTTGGAGGTCAGCTTTAATTTACTGAAGCAGTAGTTACCATTTGTGAAGTTTTCCCTCACTACACATAAGTAAAATGACATTTGCACTGTGAGATTTGTTTTTCTTGTGTTGCCTAAATTGACATTACTGAGTGAGAAAGGAAACTATGGGAACATGTGCTCGTTCAAAGCATTCTCATTTGCCATTAAAGACTTTCCTTTGGTGCTGTTATTTCTGTGCCAAAATATGGTAATTGAAATCCATTAAAGGAGAAAATTGGATCCCATCCCTTCTGATGCTTTGCATTATGAATTTTTCATTCCTTGGTGCCTGTTGGGAAGCGTTTTAATTTTCAGATTTGAGTTGGTTTCTTTTCTTCACTGAAAACCAATCGAAACCATGAAGAAATACACAAAACTCGAATGAATTATTCACTCAGAATCCATAACAAAGTGACATTCGTTAATTATATATTACATTTAAAATATGTGGCTAGGATGTAAGTCACTTTTCATGAGTAAAATACTTAAATGGAAACTTTTATGCAGTATAATATTTTGTGTGTTCTTATACCACGATTGTACAAAACATATAATGTACATTGCTACAGCAGTTTTTGTTTTTTTTGAATCCCCCATTAAAAAGTTTTATTTAGTATATCTGTTATTTTTCCACTTACTATCAGGGTAACAACACTGCTTTGTCTTCAGAAAAATTACATAGCAGCATTGTCACCCTATGAACAATATAGTCTTAAATAGGCAAGTAGCCTTAAATGGACTTTAAGTAAACACCATAGAAATTCAAGACTAAGTCCAGCTAGCACATTTAAATCGGCTACAACAACCGTTTTTTTTTTTTTCTTTTGGGAAAAAAGTTTTAAAATATTTGAATAAAAGCTGACTGTTGTAGGCAACTCTATCAGGCTTTATCCCAATCCCTGTAACCATGACTTTTGTTGGACAGTTTGGCCTGCATGCAGATCTGGGGAAAACACAAATAAAACCATGTGAACAAAAAAAGGAATTACTATAATTATAGGTATTAACCCCATACAGTTGCCAGAATATAATATTTTTCACTCTAGAGGAGCATTCCGTAGACATAGCTGGCATTCTGGCATTGGTGCATCTGTTTTTTTTACAAGAAAAATGTGAATATTCGTCTTTAGGCTAAATACCATAAACAACCACTCCAATTTATAACTGGCTTTTCAAAGTAAGGTACACTTGGAAGGGCTTTGCAAAAAATTCCCAGCGCACTTACCAGAAAAAAACCAGCAACGAATAACCCCCCCCCGATTTGTAAAGTGGTCCTAAAGCCTGGGAATGTCCCAGTGTTTGTATCACTCCCTTACCACCCTTTATATTTACCTGAGCCCAATCTTGATCCTGCAGCGTGCCTGTCTGTAGCTGCTTTTCTCGCTCTCATCTCACAGGGGCCTCGGCAGCAGTGGGAACCATTAGCTCCTGCTGCTCTCAAAAAAAATACAATTTTGTAAGCAGGGAGCGGAGCCAAACTGTGCTGTGTGTCTATAGATGCATACAGCCTGGTTTTGGAGCGAGCCCGCAGGTGCGCCCCAATAGGAAGCAGATTCCTATGGTGGTGCACCAAGAAAAGGAGGAGCCTAGAGCAGGGGTCTCCAAACTGTGGCCCTTTACTTGTCTTTATCCGGCCTTTGGGACATTATTCCGTCCACTGACACCAATGATGGGGTACTATTCCTTCCACTGACACCAATGAGGGGACACTATTCCTCCCACTGACACCAGTGATGGAGGCATTATTTCTCCCACTGACACCAACAATACAATTTTTTTTTTACTCCCACTGACCACCAAGCGTATGCTATTTGTTTACTCCCACCAATGCTAGGGCCTTTTCTATTCCCAGTGGTCACAGTCCGGCCCCCCTAAAGTCTAAAGGACAGTAAACTGGCCCCTTGTTTAGAAATTTGAAGGCCCTTGGCCTGGTGCATCAGCAGGGACCCAAGAAGAAAAGGATCGGGGCTACTCTGTGCAAAATCATTGCACAGAGCAGGTAAGTGTAACATCCATCAAATCCATAGGTTGGACTTGATGGACTTGTGTCTTTTTTTCAACCTCACCTACTATGTAACTATGTTTTGTTATTTAAAAAAAGAAAAACTCTAGTTTTACAGTCACTTTAACAATTTGCGTTAAAAACCTACAGAGCCTGCACAAACATATATTGCAATGGATAAATTGGGAGAAGGTATGCATTGAGGCAGCCCTTTCATCCTTAAGGCATATGGACACACCAGTAGCCCAGCACAGCACTATGGCAGCTGAAGACTTCAGTGTATCCCTGTGCCCAATCCAACAAGCTAAACAAAAATACCAACTTTTCTAATCACTACAGGACACAGGTTGAATATTTAGAGACCCTGGGTTGTAGGCTGGTACCTTTTTAGACAATTGGACACTGGCAATAGTGGAACATCCGCTTTAAGCAATTTTCACCCCCTTACATGCCACATTTGGCATGTCATTTTTTTTTTTTTTGGGGGGGGGGGGGGGTGGGTACCTTCTTTTTAGTGAGACTTCCTGTCCCACTTCCTCCTTCCTCTTCTGAGCTGCCTAGGCGACTCCTCTCTGCCAGCAATCTTCTGAGACAGGTCACAGGTCCCAGAAGATTGCCTGGCTAATAGCACAGCACAGCGTGACATGTGCAGTGCGCGCCCTGGCGTGCAGCCATAAGCTGTCACGGCCAGGTGCCCACAGTTGCTATGACAGCGCCGCAGAGAGGGCGCCCACATCACTTGACTGTGGGACAGGTGAGTTTCTGTTTATTAAAAGTCAGCAGCTATACTTTTTGTTGCTGTTGACTTTTAATAAACTAAAAAACGGGTGGAACTCCACTTTAAGCTTTTCCACCTCTGTTTTTACCTGGTGATCTGGCCAGTACTACACCTCCTGTATTACAGTGCCTCACCCTGGATAAAAGGGCACCTTTTCGACAGCATCATTTTTAGTCTTGGGGGAGGGGAGTGTTGGATGTACTAGCAGATTAAAATACACTAACAAATTAAAGCCAAACTCCAGCTAATACCTTAAAAGCAGTTACAGCAGTTTTTTTTCTTTTGGGATAAAGATTTTACATAAATAACAGCTGATCATTGTAAGTACCCCTGCTAGTGTTAAATAGTTTGTCTCATCTCTGTAACTGATGCATTCTGGTGGAGAGCTTTTTCTTTTGAAAACCAACAGACTTACTGGCTGGATCACCAGATGAAAATAGCAGAAAGAAAGCCTAAAAAAATGAATGCAGCCATCACATCTAAGAAATGGTAAGCTGCAATATAATAAATGTTTTTCTTTTACGTTTTAATACCACTTTAACTAAGCAACTACAGCAGTTAACCTCTGTTTTTGTGGCGATGCCCCAGAACAGATTATGGTACAAATATCCAGAATGGCTCCGATTTGTACTCGCATGTGCAGAATCTTATGGCTTAAAGCAGTGTTCAACCCAAGACCAAACATCTATTATATTGCAGCTTACCAGTTAATAGATGAAGTGGCTACAAAAGTTTTTTTTGGCTTTTTTTCCCCCCTCTGTTTCCACCTGGTTACCTGGCTAATAACACACCTCCTGAATGAGAGTGCCTACATTTTGGACAAAAGAGCAACAGAGACACCATTGGACAACAGCATTGTCAGTCTGTAGGGAGGGTAGTGTTAGATGTGCTAGCAGATTTAGATACACTAACAAATTGAAGCTGAAGTCCAGCTGTTTAAGCAGTTACAGCAACAGTTTTTTCCTTTTAGGATAAACGTTTTTACATGAATAAATAAAATCTGATCATTGTAAACACCCCTGTCAGTTGTAAATAGTTTGCCTCAACACTCTAATTGATACATTTTCAGGAGCGCTTGTTCTGTTGAAAAACAACAGACTTACTGGCCAGATGTGTAGGTGAAAATAAAGGAAAGAAAGCCTAAAAAAGAAAATAATGCAACAACCACATCTAAGAATTGGTAAAATACAATTTATTAAATATGTGCTTTTTGAGTCTAACTCCTAAGATGTGGATTTCTGTTACAGTTTGATTATCTCTGGGTCAGACATTCCAGACCCGTAGATTCAGTCAATGGTTTCAAAGGGGTAATAAATAGACTTTAAAACTCTACCCCCTTGCCGCCTTTTTTTTTTTGTTTTTTTTGTCTTTTTTTGTTTCAAGCCATTTAAAATCTGCCCAAGTACACTCTAATTTTTCAGAAAACTCTGAGCAATCTCTTGCCCCAGGGAGTAGTTGTTCCAGTACCTGTCCAGAGGCTTCAACTCAAACTCCAGCAATCTCTGCTGTCCACATGCCAGGAGTTGACAACTGGAAGGCAAATTACTTCTTCCGTCACTGCCTGCACCAGGGAGAATGGGATCTTCACCCCAACATCTTAAGCCCAATATGTCAGAGATGGGGGATTGCAAATGCAGACATCCAGATTAAACATCAGTTTACCTATCTGCAGCCAGGACCAAGGAACCTTTTAGCACTGGCATCGAATGCTCTCAAAATTCCCTGGACTCAGTTCAGACTAATCTATTCCTACCGTTCAAATTCTGACAGTGATTATCATTGCACCAAACTAGCCCAGAAGAACCCAGAACACAAACTGACATACTCAGAATAGAAGGAGCTGACCCCTGCTTCCAGGAAGGCCAGACCTGCTGTTGTAAGGCCTACTATTCCATTCTGCGTCTCAGTCTCTAGCTTTAATGTCATGGCTTTTAAAACCCAGGTCTTAAAAGAGAAAGGGGTCTCTGAGTCTGTAATCCCAGCATTGTTAAAAGTAAGAAAAGCTACTTCCTAAAAGGTCTATTCTGTACTTGAAAATCTCTATTTGCCTGGTTTGAACAGGCACTTCAGTTCCATAGAATACTTTGTACTTCACATTCCGGCCTTCATACAACCAGAGCTTGACCAGAACTTGGCTCCAAGTACTCTGAAAAGAAAGGTTTCCACCTTGTCCATTTTTCACCAAAGATCTTTGGCCTTGTTCTCTCTTGTAAAAAACTTTATTAAAAGGTGTATCTGGTATCAAGCACTTCCATGCAGCACCCTATGTTTCCTTGATACCTTTTAATGTAAGTCTCTCTGCCCAGAAGAAACCATTCTTTGAACCCATTAGGGAAATACCCTTAGATGATCTCTCCCACAAAGTAGTCTTTTTTGGCTGCTATCATGTCTGTTAGATATGTCTCTGAGCATGCGGCCCACTCTTGAAAGGAACCATTCCTTATCCTTCAGAAAGACAAGGTACTCCTATGCCCAAAGCCATCCTTCTTTCCTTTCCTATCAGTCTTCCACCTTAATGAGGACACTCCACTTCATCCATATGCCCTACACTAAAGCACCCAAAATTGCACTTTACTGCCTGGATGTATTCTGAGCCACCAGAATCTACTTCAAAGCTACAGCCTCGTTCAGGAAAATGGGACTATTCATCCTACCATCAAAATCTTGTCAGGGACATCCTGCTTCAAAATCAATCATAACTTGATGAATGAGACAACTCATCTCAAGAGCTTGCATGTTAAAAGAAAAAGATCCACCAGCACTAATGCGTGCTTACTCCAATGGATGGATGTGAGTCTCCTAAGACAAGAGACATCAGTCTCTGTTGCCCAGCTATGTAAGGCCACCACGTCTTCTGTTCATACTTTTGCTAAGTTCTATATGGATGTCCAGGCTTTTGCAGATACAGATTTCTGTTGTGTGGTTTTTGCTGCAGCACTGTTTTTAAGCACAGTACATACAAAAGTACTTGAATCCTCCACTTAAAGGGGTTGTAAAGGTTCGTGTTTTTTCACCTTAATGCATCCTATGCATTAAGGTGAAAAAACATCTGATGATTACCGGCCCTCCAGCCCCCCGGTTTACTTACCTGAGCCCTCGAAAGTCCCGCGCTCGATCATTGCCTGGGCTTCTCCGGTCTTCTCGGCTCTTCATTCGATAGATTGATAGCAGTGCAGCCATTGGCTCGCGCTGCTGTCAATCAAATCCAATGACCCGGGGGCGGGGCCGAGTCCTGCACTCGGCGGCTATCGACGCCGAATGCAGGACTCGGGAGCCCGCCCGCAAGGTAACCCCCTGGGAGAGCGCTTCTCCCAGTGGGTTATCTGAGAAGGGGAGGAGCTAGGAGAGCCGCCGGGGGACCCCAGAAAACGCCATTAGGGGCCACTCTGTGCAAAACAAGCTGCACAGTGGAGGTAAGTATGACATGTTTGTTATTTTTAAAAAATAAAAATCGAACCTTTAGTGTCACTTTAACTGATGTCCTGATGTGCTCAATTTTAATGGATTTAAGCTATTTCAATAACAACCCTGTAACTTCCCTTTTTCAGGGAGTAATAATTTTAAGTAGATGGAGATTTCTTTTTGTAACTGTTTTGAGTAGTTGCCGACAGCTGTTTGTGATGCTCACATTATGGTAATACAGTGTTCTGGTATATCTAACATATTGGTCTGGACAGTGCTTCATTTTTCACAATCTGAGTTCAGATTTGCTTCTTTGCTCAGCAGTAGAGAGTGAGATATAGTTTATAGACTTTTCTTTATTGATATGGAGTTCCAGTCTTTTTTTTCTCTTAGCGATACCACTGATTTATTAGAAACAGAACTTGCTGAATAACTTCATATTTAATGACCTCTTTCAACTACTAGAACATTGCTAACGGCCAATTTTTTATTCTGCTTTGGCAGTAGGATTAAAACACACACTGCCTTACATGCGGTATATTGATGTTATTGCAATTTTGACCTTAAAAGGAACTTGCCACAATAATATATGGCAGCTGCCATTGCTGTAAGATTGTCATCTCAAGCCTACCTTTACTGCCCAACGCATTAAAAACCTGATCGTATATGCATATCATGTCTCGGAACACCTAATGTCCAAATTATTGTCATTTATTTATTGTTGACTGCGTAAGAGTCTGATGTATGAAAAAATGTGCCAGATTTTTTTTACAGTCCTTCTTCGAGAAATTAAACAAGGGGTGATTGCTATGGGCAGCAGCCACGATTAGGATCATAGGGCTGGAATATGCAACATCAAAAGCAATTTGCCAGTTACCATATTCCTATCCTGAGAGGTTTCCCTTAAAGCAGACCTTCAGTCATTTTTTTTCAACTTTCCATCTATTAAATCTTCTGCCCTTGTTGTTTTAACTTTGGATAGTAAAACATGTTTTTTCTGCCAGTAAATACCTTATAAAGCCCACTTCCTGGTTCTTGTCTGGTAAAAAGCCCAGGCTTATAACATCATGCACAGCTCTTTCTCTCACTCTCCTGAGAATTTGTCAGGAAGGGAGGGAGATGAGTCATAAGAGGGCCAATGAGAGCTTCAGAGCTGGAGGTGTGTGTCTGTGTAAATCCAGGAAGTGAACAGGCAGCAGCTTCATCTACCCAAAGTTAAAATGGTTGCAGCCAGACTCAGTGGAGGGAGATTTCTGCAGCATATTTGGCAAGTACAGAATCCCAGTCTATATAAAATAATATGCAAAGTGCTTGGAGGAAAGCTTCAGAATGGCAAAGATGTTTTTATTACAAATTATGTGAGCAGACTGCAGTTCCTCTTTAAGCTTTTATAATCGTTATAAAAATATCTGTTTTATACTCTGTGTGCTAGGTCTAGGTTTTTTTTTTTTTTTAATTCTTTTTATTCAATTTTCCCATACATAGTATACATTCAAAACATAGAGGCCGAGAGGAGAACATACCCTCTCTCCTCTTGGCCTCACAGAGCCGTCATTTAGAACTAACATAGCCCAACTAAACCACCTAAGTGAAATCTAAAAGTCCCCAACCCCTCTAAACTCAACCATCAGCACCAGTCCAGGACAAATAAAGCACCAGTAAATTGTAATCAGGTCTCATTTGTGTCACTTGTCTGAACACTGGGGAATAATTGGTAGAGCGATCATATACAGTGGGGCAAAAGTATTTAGTCAGCCACCAATTGTGCAAGTTCTCCCACTTAAAGTGAGAGAGGCCTGTAATTGTCATCATAGGTATACCTCAACTATGAGAGAATAAATATGGAAACAAATCCAGACAATCACATTGTCTGATTTTTGAAAGAATTTATTTGCAAATTATGGTGGAAAATAAGTATTTGGTCAATATCAAAAGTTCATCTCAATACTTTGTCATTGCCAACAAAGGATATATAACAGAGGTCAAATGTTTTATGTAAGTCTTCACAGAGTTGTCACACACTGTTGCTGGTATGTTGGCCCATTCCTCCATGCAGATCTCCTCTAGAGCAGTGATGTTTTGGGGCTGTCGCTGGGCAACACAGACTTTCAACTCCCTCCAAAGGTTTTCTATGGGTTTGAGATCTGGAGACTGGCTAGGCCATCCAGGACCTTGAAATCCTTCTTACAAAGCCACTCCTTCGTTGTCCAGGTGGTGTGTTTGGGATCATTGTCATGCTGAAAGACCAAGCCACGTTTCCCTTACTGATGGGAGGAGGTTTGCACTCAAAATCTCATGATACATGGCCCCATTCATTCTTTCATGTGTACGGATCAGTCGTCCTGTTCCCTTTGCAGAGAAATAGCCCCAAAGCAGCATGATGTTGCCACCCCCATGCTTCACAGTAGGTATGGTGTTCTTTGGTTGCAACTCAGCATTCTCTCCCCTCCAAACACGACGAGTTGTGTTTCTACCAAACAGTTCTACTTTGGTTTCATCTGACCATATGGCATTCTCCCAATCCTCTTCTAGATCATCCAAATGCTCTCTAGCAAACCTCAGACGGGCCCGGACATGTACTGGCTTAAGCAGGGGGACACTTCTGGCACTGCAGGATCTGAGTCCCTGGCGACGTAGTGTTTTACTGATGGTAGCCTTTGTTACGCTGGTGCCAGCTCTCTGCAGGTCATTCACTAAGTCCCCCCGTGTGGTTCTGAGATTTTTGCTCACCGTTCTTGTGATCATTTTGACCCCACAGGGTGAGATCTTGCATAGAGCCCCAGATCGAGGGAGATTATCAGTGGTCTTGTATGTCTTCCATTTTCTAATTATTGCTCCCACAGTTGATTTCTTCACACCAAGCTGCTTGCCTATTGCAGATTCAGTCTTCCCAGCCTGGTGCAGGTCTACAATTTTGTTTCTGGTGTCCTTCGATAGCACTTTGATCTTCACCATAGTGGAGTTTGGAGTGTCACTGAGGTTGTGGACAGGTGTCTTTTATACTGATAACAAGTTCAAACAGGTCCCATTAATACAGGTAATGAGTGCAGGACAGAGGAGCCTCTTAAAGAAGATGATACAGGTCTGTGAGAGCCAGAAATCTTGCTTGTTTGTAGGTGACCAAATACTTATTTTCCACCATAATTTGCAAATAAATTCTTTCAAAAATCAGACAATGTGATTGTCTGGATTTGTTTCCACATTTTGTCTCTCATAGTTGAGGTATACCTATGATGACAATTACAGGCCTCTCTCATCTTTTTAAGTGGGAGAACTTGCACAATTGGTGGCTGACTAAATACTTGTTTCCCCACTGTATACATGCAGAGCAGGTTCTTCAACATCAGTATCAAAAATTTACATTACCCAAATCCTATTTGAGAGATTATGCAATCCATTAGGCTAGAATTGGTTGTATCAACACACTGTTGTTGAGGAGTCCAGCCATGGCTGCCAGACCTTATAGAATTTTTTCTTACAGCCCCTTGAAATGCAAGTAGCCCTATAAAGGTGGATTACTGGGTTCATCGGACCCTTCCAATATGCTATTGTAGGAGCATTTGCCTTTTTCCAATGTAGTAGGATGGCCTTCCAACCATAGAACAACCATATATTGAGCAAAGTGCGGTTAAGCCAAAGAAGGTACGACCTCGTCCACTAAACCTATGAGACATACTCTTGGGGTTGTAGGGATTGGGATACAGGGAACATCCGACAAACAGAAACTCTTGATCTGCGCGCAATTCCAGAAAATGTGCTCTGCATTTGCAGGTGAGGAAGAGCACCTCCAGCATTCTTCTGTGACTGGGGGATATATGTGCGCCAGCCTGGCTGGCGTGTAGTAACTCCTATGTAGATACTTGAAGTGTATAAGGTGGTCCCCAGCGGATACCAAGTGTTTAAATGGGTGGTTCCAAATATCTTCGCAGTCTTCTCCCTGGATTTCAGGGATATCTGCTACCCATTTTTCCCTACATCTAGTTACCGCAGGTCGCGTTTTTTTGAAAAAGGATTTATACATAACTGATAAGGGTTTGGGCAATTCTTCACTCACCAAAAGACCTTCAAGGGCAGAGGGTAGTGCCTCCACCTTCCGGGTGGAGAATTGTGTCTGAAACGCATGCCGTAGTTGTAAATACCGGAAAAAGTGTGTTAGGTACAATATGTCTTCCTTTTAGTTGGTCAACGTTATGAGTTCTCCCTCCCTTCTAATATCTCCTAGTACTTTAACCCCCCTACTAGCCCAAACCATGGGGTCTGGCAGGGAATAGAATTGGGGTAAGTTGGGGTTCATCCATAATGGGGCAGATGGAGTGATTCCCACAGAACTGGGGGACATTTGAGTCATGGCTATTTCCCAAGCTTTAATTGTTGCCTTCATGGATTCTGTTTAAAGGTAGGTTGGATTTTGGGCCTCTATAGAGCACTACTCTCAAACTCTCATAGGAGCCCAAATGGGCCGCCTCAAGAACCGTGGCCGAGTCCCCATCCTCCGCCAACAGCCAGCATCTTGCAAAAACCATCTGACCAGCCAGGTAGTACTTCTGCCAGTCAGGTAGTGCTAGCCCCACCTGCCCCCATGGTTCTTGAAGTACCTTTATGCTTATGCGGGGAGACTTGGGAGACCACAGAAAGGAACCAATAATGCTGTTCAGTTTGTGGAAAAATTATTTGGGAACCCATACTGGAGAATGCCTTAGGAAGTATAGAATTACTGGCAAGAACTTCATTTTCAGGAGGTTTATACGTCCTATTAGAAACAGGGGAAACCGTTTTCAAGCCTGTATTTTTTTGTATCAGGCGAGGAACTAATGGTAGAAGGTTTAGTGGTACAGTATATAGTCCCATATATTAGCCGTGACTTTTACCCCCAGGTAAGTGATGGTGGAAACCCATTGCAGTGGGAGATTGTCCTCATTATGTTTCGCGCCTCCGAACCCAGCGGTAGTATTGAAGACTTGGTCCAATTCACCCGAAGACCCGAGAAGGAGGCAAACTTGTTGAGTGTGCGCAAAGCCGCCTGTAGAGACGTTCTCGGGTCTCTGAGGAACAGAAGCAGGTCATCTGCATAGAGCGCGAGGCTCTCTCGTATGGAACCTACCTGAGTGGCACCCACCTCCTGAGAAGATGTAACGCTCTCGCTGTAGGCTCCATCATTAGGGCAAAGAGGAAGGGGGAAAGAGGGCAGCCCTGTCTAGTTTCCCTTCCAACTGCAAAAAGCTCTGAAGTCAGAAGCCCCAACCGAATTGCCGTCCGAAGACCACTGTATAATAAAGTGACCCATCACCGGAAATTAGGTCCGAAACCCATACTCTCTAATACCTTGTACATATAGAGCCAGTCAACTGAATCAAATGTCGATAGACACTATAACTTTTTCTGGAGTTTCTGTAGTATCTAATTGTAAATGAGTGAACAATCTCCGAAGGTTGGTGTCCGTGGATTTCCTGGGTATAAATCCCATCTGGTCAATTTCCACTAGTGAAGGAATGACCTTAGCCAGTCGTGATGCCAACACTTTGGTTAGCATCTTTAGGTCTGCATTTAGTAATGCTATGGGGCGGTAGGACGAACACTCTTGTGGGTCCTTACCCGGTTTCAACAGAAGAACCATGTATACTTCCATCGTTGAACTCGGGAGGGCTCAGTTTTTAAGGCAGTGATCAAAAAAGACCCTGCGTATTGGGGCTAATTGTGCCATATAATGTTGGTAGAAGTCTGCCAGGAAACCATCCGGGCCCGGGGACTTGTGTGGCAAAAAAGCTAAAATCGCTGCTTCTATTTCTAGAGCAGAGATATCAGCATCCAGAAGGGTAACATCTGAGTTTGACAATATAGGGAGAGAGAGGTCACTCAATAGCCCATCTAGCTCACTAGTATCATACGCTGATATAGGGGAGTATAGTGTAGTATAGTACCGCACAAATTCTTCCAGTATATCAGAAGGATCTGTAACCTCACTCCCTCCAATGGTTTTAATGATAGGAATACTAACTGGTGGTGTTTGATCCACCGCTAAAAGGGCTAGAAGTTTACTGTTTTTGTCCCCCTGAGCAAATAGCGACTCTACCCTCTTCCCAACTTCAGTTCGGCCCAGTTCTGAATAGTGTACAGAAACCAGTCACCGAGTCTCCAGCAGAGATGTATAGTTGGCCTCTGTCGGAGAGTCAGCATGGGCATCTGCGCATTCTCGTTCCCTACTTAGGAGTAGTTCCCCCTCTGCATTATTGTCTCTCCTGGCTGCCTTGAAAATGCAGAAATGCATTCTCCTCTTGTCATAGCTTTAAATGCATCCAAAACCATGGACCAGTCAGCCGTATCCACATTGGTTGACCAGTAAGCTGCCATGGAGCCCTGTACCTGTGAGGTGACTTGCTCCTCCTGTAACCAGTCTGGTGACAACTTCCAGCCTCCCTGCCTCCCCCCAACTGGGAGTGCCAGGGTGACCGAAAGTGAGCAGTGGTCTGATGTTCCCCCCAGCCAAGTATTCAGTCTCTTTAACATATCTTAGCAGCGAAGGGCTGCCAAATGCTAGATCTATTCTGGCAGATGATCTATGTGTGGTAGAGAGGTGGGAATAGGATTTAACACTGGGGTGCTTCCAACGCCATAACTCAGTGAGGCCTTACACAGATATCCAGGTACATAAATTAGTTGAGGCCGTTCTATTGGTATTGGATGAATCATTAACAGGATCTAAAAAGGCATTAAAATCCCCCAAAAATATGTTAGACAGGTTAAGAAAGGGAGCTAGTTTTACCATAAGGTCATAAAGCACTTGTATCTGTATAGTAGGGGCAAGTATATATTCACTATCAACATTTTTTCGATAGTGTATGTCCAGTACCACAGCCACATATCGACCCCCCGGATCAAAGAACACCCAGTGGCCCGTGCAAGGGACAGCCTTGCTAATTAGAATGGAGGTCCCTCTAGCGTATGTGGAATACGTTGAGTGAAGTGCTCCTTGAATCCAGGCCTTGCGCAGGGATAGAATTTTACTTCCCTCCAGATGGTTCTCCTGCAGGAGGACGACATGTGGCTTTATCTGTTTAAGGTACTGAAAAACAGCTGCTCTTTTAAATTTACTATTCAATCCCCTTACATTCCAGGACACAATCTTAAGGCTGCTATCCATCGGTAAAAAACAGATGAATAAGCAGTACATATGACCTAGTGGCTTTCCAGCTTCTGGGACATACTTTCAGAGTTAGAGCAGTGATTGCTGCAAAGTATCTAGAAAAGCAATCAAGAAACATGCTAGATGGTAACCCCCCCCCTCCTGTTACACCAGAAACTTACAACCAAAAAATAAAAAACAATAACAATAACAGTCCGGTAGGCAGCTTGTACCCAAAGAACAAAAAACTGATGAGGTCCAACCAGTGGCGTTGATAGTTCAGCATTGTTAGATGAAAAACTCTGCCTCTTCACGCAGAACTCCGTGTCCACCAGGGATAGGTGTGGAGCCTCTTTCAAACCACAGGGTAAAGCGTCATCTTGAGGAAAAACAAAAATAGGGAAACTCTCAGCCGCAAATTCTAGTTCTAGTCAGCACCGCAATGTAGGGCTTGTATTTCTTGTATTTCTGTCTTTTAGGAACTCTTCATGTATACCAAGAACAGAAAACAAATGAAGAAGAGAGAACCTGAAGTAAAACAGGCCACAATCAGGAAGGATTAAACTCCCAGGAGATGTTAGGGGTTGCCATCTAGCCAGTCAGACGCATCTTGAGGAGTGTCAAAGAACTTGACCGAGCCCTTGTATTGAACAGGTAGACGGCTGGGATACAACATGCTGTACTTTATTTCTTTTTCTCTGAATCTTCTACGTACATCTGTGATGGAGGAGCGTTTCCTCTGTGTCTTAGCAGAAAAATCTGAAAAGATTTTCATACTTTAAATCCTGATGCTTTCTTGCTTCAGCCAGGAGCATGTTGCGGTCTCTATAGTTCAGAAACCTAACCAGGAAGGGCCTGGGTGGGGAACCAGGGGGTCTAGCACCTGTGGGAACCCTGTGTGTTCTCTCCATCACGTATGTAGGAGGAAGATCCTCTAGGGATAGCAGGTTTTTATAGAATTGTTCAGCAAAAAGGACTGGCGTGGCTCCTTCTGCACCCTCAGGCAGACCTACTACCTTTACATTATTCCTCCTTTGTCTGTCCTCAGCGTCGATGTTGGAGTGGTCTTACCATGTCCTGGAGTTCAGACAACTGGGAGCCCTGTGAGTGTGTGGCGTCTTCCACCTCAGATATGCGGTCCTCTGCTGTAGTAAGCCTGACTCTGATTTTGTCCAGGTCATGTCTGATCAAATTGCATTCAGAGGCCAGGTAATCCATACGCCCCATGTGCTCTATTTTGGAGGCTGCGATCGCCTCAAGGATCGGGTCAGTGATTGCCGCTGTATCCACCTCAAGTTCAGGTGGTGCAGGTGTTGGTAATAGCTCAGGTGTCCCATTAGCATGACCCGAGCCAGATTCCTGCTTCATCCTCACGCTCTGCTGTTTGGCACGCTGTGAGGAGGACACAGGAGCCCAGTTGGCGGGGCCATCGTCTCCTCCACGCTGGGAACGGAGCTGCCCCTGGTCTTTTGGTGGCGGCGGACGGCTCTCCTTGGGCTTTTTTGCGGACGAGGACGGCATTATTTTGTGCACCAGAGTCTCCCCTACCTGATTCCAGACAGCTTGCCAGGTAACAGTCGGTTTGAAAGGCTCCAAACAGGGTATTTAGCAGGAGAATTGACGGAGCTCAGAAGAAACATGGCTTGCCCACATCCGGTCATGCCTCTGCTAGGTCTGATAGTTAACTGATCATTTAAAGTCTCCTCTGTGTACGATAGATATATTTTTTTTACATTGGTATATGGCCATGCTCAGCTCCCTATGCCTTTTTTGCCAGTATTTTAGCTAATAGTCCTAATTTGGCCTGAATTTAACTACTTGAATAGAATTAGTCTCTGAGTTCAGGTTCACCAAGAACAATATTCGCACAACCCTTAGTAAATCGAACCCAGGCAGAAATCCTTATCGCTATTTCCTATTGGCCTGGAAATTGCTTCTGCGTTGTTTCCCAGTAAACAGGAAGTATGCTAAGGCCTGGTATCTCTTTGTTAGCTCTAAATTACTTGTCGGAATACCTCATATTGGATTGTGGGCTCCTCTTTAGTGCCAAGCTGCCAGTAAGAGTAATTGTGTTCTGACAGGGGGACTGCCCCACTGCAAGAAAGCACCCGTCAGCACTGCCCTTGGCTACCAGCTCTGATCGGATGCTGATTCGCTGCTGTAGAGTGGAATTTTTAAATTTAGGTTATGATAACTAATTTGGTAGTCGGAGAGGTGTGCTAAGATCTATTTTCTCAGTGCTAGTTATAAATTGCTTAATAGAGTACCTCCTATTTAGCCAGGGGTGGTTAAAACCACCAGACCGATTTCTCTACTACATAATAATGTGAACAAGGCAAATGTGAATTATTGTATACCGTATATACTCAAGTATAAGTCGTTCCGAGTATAAGTCGAGGCCCTAATTTACCACAGAAAAAATGGGAAAAACTTATTGACCCGAGTATAAGACGAGGGTGAGAAATGCACAGCTACTGTAAGTGGAAAAGAGGGTCAACAATGCCCATTTGCAGCATCACTGTGCCCATTTGCATGCCTTACTGTGCCCATTTGCAGCCATGGGTCCCCTGAACTTCAAACTCGGTAGTTAACGGTTCCTAGATGCCCCCTAGCTGCAGCCAAAATTTGGGGTCTCTGAACCCAAAGGGTCCCGAAATGACATTGCTGCAGATGGACACAGTTGACCGAATTTGGGGCCCCATATCTCGGGGCCACTTAGTGCTAAGAACCCCAAATTTGGTGTGCAAACCCAGTGGAACATAAAATTTCTAACGCTGGGGTTTCTAGCACCAAGTGGCCCCGAGATACAGGGCCCCAAAAATCAGTTCAGAAAATGTCAAGCACTTTTCTGCAGCAGAGAATGACATTTTCTGAACCATATCTCAGGGCCACTTGGTGCTAGGAACCCCAGCTTTAGCTATATTATGGTACCAGTTTCACTGGGTTTGCACACCAAATTTGGGGTTCCTAGCACCAAGTGGCCCTGAGATATGGGGCCCCAAAGTTGGTTCGGAAAATGAAATTTTTTGCTGCAGAAAAGTGCTTGACTCAAGTATAAGTCGAGGGGGGCACTTTCAGCACAAAAAAATGTGCTGAAAAATTTGACTTATACTCAAGTATATACGGTAATTGGATGTGGGCCAACCAATCTAAAGTATGATATTTTAAGACTTAAGTTCAAACTCTGAAAACAAGTCCAAATTAAAATGGGTATTATGGCCTTGCAGCGTTTTATGCTTTCATACAAAGTCTTCAGAATAGAACCATAAAATGTCACTGGTTGTGAAATTGTTTTATTTTTTATTCTTTGTACTTGGTTTTGTATCAGTCTCTTCCTCTTTTATGAGCACTTGGAATGGGAACCTGGAGGTCAACAAGATTTTTATATTAGAGCGTTGTTGAAATGGTCTGACATTTTCCTAGTCAAGTGACAGGAACAGAAAGGGTATCCTGCCAGCATCAAACTGAGACTTTAAAGCTGAACTTCAGCCTTCAGAACGTCAGCCTTACCTTCGGTCTTGCATATTTGTACAGGCTCCTCTACAGTACTGAAATTGCTTGCTCTGACTTCACTACATACTGCGAGCTTCTCAAAGTGCACATTAAAAGCTGTAGCAAGAGAGATAGCATCCATCTCTTTTCCTGGCCGGAAGATCTCCAGCATCATCTGCACCCAACCCCCCACCACCACAACAGACTGAATGTCCCTGGCCCAGCTCTTTTGATTATGGAGGCTCAACGTTGCATGTGGGCTTTACCTATCCTGCAGGCCCTTCCCACTAGCCCCAATCTACCTGCGTCACAAAGAGAGGTGATGTAGCCGGGGGGGGGGGGGGGGGTTATCTAATAAAAAAAAGATTTTAGATACAAGTTCATTATTATTATTATACAGGATTTATATAGCACCAATAGTTTGCGCAAAGCTTTATAACCTTTACAGGACAGACATTTACAGTTACAATACAAGAGGAATCAGAGGGCCCCACTTGTTAGAGCTTACAATCTAAGAGCTGGAGTCAAGTGATACAAATACTAATAACAGTGAGAGATGAACTGATAGAGAAAGTAAAAACACAGGGATCGCCTAAAGTTGGATAGATTAGGAGATAGTCTGACAGATTGGGATAAGGCGTTCCAGAGGATGGGAGATGATTCATAGTGGGGCAACAAAAAAAAAGTAGGTAAAGCCTACACTACTAGTTTTTTAAAAACTGATAGCTCAGGTCGAAGCCGCTGTTCTAACAATCAGATGTTCGTACAGTGATCTCCGCTGCTATACTATTGTGTTCTGACAGCGTGTATTTATCCTGCCCAGAAAGCCAAGGTTTTGCGTACGGATGGAGATAGGCATGAATGGCTGTATGTGGATGTAACCAGATATATGCCTGTGCTCACGTAAACACAAGTATAACATACAGGCTTTTGCAAAAAAAAAAGAATGTGCTGTATTCATGTTAATTTCTTTTTTATTGATAATAAATGTATATAGATAGATAGATATATAGTGCCTTGAAAAAGTATTCATATCCGTTGAAATTTTCCACATTTTGTCATGTTACAACCAAAAACACAGAAGGAAATTGATAAATGGTTTTCACATTTTTTTTACAAATAAATATCTGAAAAGTTTGGCGTGCATTTGTATTCAGCCCCCTTTACTCGGATACCCTAACTAAAATCTAGTGGAACCAATTGCCTTCAGAAGTCATCTAAATACTAAATAGAGTCCACCTGTGTGTAATCTATTCTCACTATGAATACAGCTGTCCTGTAAAGCCATCAGAGGTTTGTTAGAGAACCTTAGTCAACAAACATGAGCATGAAGGCCAAGGACCACACCAGGCAGGTCAGGGATAAAGTTGTGGAGAAGTTTAAGGCAGGATTAGGTTATAAAAAAATATCCCAAGCTTTTAACATCTCACAGAGCACTATTCAATCCATCATCTGAAAATGGAAAGAGTATTGCCCCGAACACACGGTCGGACTTTGTTCGGACATTCCGACAACAAAATCCTAGGATTTTTTCCGACGGATGTTGGCTCAAACTTGTCTTGCATACACACGGTCACACA
Source organism: Lithobates clamitans (assembly GCA_037952925.1). Lineage (NCBI taxonomy): Eukaryota > Metazoa > Chordata > Amphibia > Anura > Ranidae > Lithobates > Lithobates clamitans. Next base: position 1,747,819 of record JBBGZY010000021.1, read on the forward strand.
AAGTTGTCGAAAAATCTGATCGTTCTGAACGCGGTGACGTAAAACACGTACGTCGGGACTATAAACGGGGCAGTGGCCAATAGCTTTCATCTCTTTATTTATTCTGAGCATGCGTGGCACTTTGTCCGTCGGCTTTGTGTACACACGATCGGAATTTCCGACAACGGATTTTGTTGTCGGAAAATTTTATCTCCTGCTCTCCAACTTTGTGTGTCGGAAAATCCGATGGAAAATGTCCGATGGAGCCCACACACGGTCGGAATTTCCGACAACACGATCCGATCTGACATTTTCCATCGGAAAATCCGACCGTGTGTTCGGGGCATATGACTCAACTGCAAACCTACCCAGACATGACAGTCCACCTAAACTGACAGGCAAGGAGAGCATTATTCAAAGCAGCAGCCAAGAGACCCATGGTAACTCTGGAGGAGCCGCAGAGATCCACAGCTCCGGTGGGAGAATCTGTCCACAGGAAAACTATTAGTCATGTACTCCACAAATCTGGTCTTTATGGAAGAGTAGCAAGAAGAAAGCCATTGTTGAAAGAAAGCCATAAGAAGTCCCGTTTTGAGTTTGTGAGAAGCCATGTAGGGGGACACAGCAAACATGTGGAAGAAGGTGCTCTGGTCAGATGAGGCCAAAATTGAACTTTTTGACACAACTCGGTTAGTTTTTTAGAACAGGACCCACTGAAACTAGAAGGTCCTCCTTCACTCAGGGGTATCCTGACTGGAGGCAAATTAAGAGTAACAGAAGGAGGAAGAGGAAAAGGGAATGGAAAATACAAGGAGGCTGTGAACCCCAAAAGGGCAGATCGAACAAGAACCAGGAGTCAGAAGGACAATCACTAAATACTGTGGCAATCTCTGATCGGAGATCATGAGTATTGGTGATTATAAGGGTAATCAATCTGACTTTAATCTTGAAAATAGACATTTAGATCTTTTGAAAAAAGGTTTATCCTTTTCGCCAACATCCAAAATGGACCGCTTTTGAAGTCTATAAGGATTTTTTTGTCTATTTTTAAGAAGAGTCTATTATAAACTCCTTTACTCAGGGGGACAAGTTAAAAATCAATCTGCTGAGGAAACTAATTTGACTGATGAAGTAGTCCTAGATAAACTAGTGTCCCTACTAGAGGAAGGCGGTGTGTCATCGGATGAGGAGGAACCAAATGTAACCAACCCCTGGAGAAGGAGCCCCAACCTCCAAATTAGATCAACATCAATGCCCCCAATTCAGGAAGAACAAGTGGCTAGGTGTATTCCTGGACCATGAAAAGGTCAACTGGATAGCTAATACTGCAGATAACCTTTCCCCAGACGAACGCTGTGCACTAAAGGAACTTCAGGAATCAGAAAGACTTGTAGTTAAGCCCAGTGATAAAGGGGGTAATGTGGTTTGGCTATCAGCAGATAAATATGAAAATGAGGTTCGACGCCTACTGTCGGATACATCTACCTATAAAAAGTTAGACTATGATCCATTGCCCCAACTTGTCAAGTTGAGCAATGATAAACTTCACTTAGCCTTTGAGGCGGACTTGATTACTAAAAAAGAGCTGGGCTACCTGAGGGTGGACGATTTCAACATCCCTACATTCTATATTATCCTGAAGATACATAAGGATCAGGAAAATCCCCCAGGAAGGCCAATTGTCTTAGCAATAAGAGGCCCTCTTGAGAGGGTAGGCAAGTATATAGATGCTCTTATTAAGGATTTGGTATGTGCTTACCGTCCTATGTCTGGGACACAGGAGATGTCCTTAATAAAACAGAGGACTTAACCTTTCTGGGGGATGTACTACTTGTGGGTATGATCGTGGAGTCACTTTACACGTCTATACCCCATGAATGGGGCATCTCTGCAGTGTTTTACTTTCTGGAAGAAAAATTCCCCACTATGGGGACACAAAATGAGTTTGTCATTGAACTTTTAGAAATGGCACTGAAAAACAATTTCTTCCAATGTGTGTGCTTTAGTTACCAACAAATAAGAGGCACATCAACGGGTGCCCCTTGGGCACCAGCATACGCCTGTCTCCACCTTGTGTGATGGGAGGAAGAGTTGGTCTATGCCTCGTCAGATGTACGGGCCATGCCTGTACCTAGCTAAGGTACATTGGTAATGTCTTGATGGTGTGGGAGGGCTCCAGATTAGAATTGATGGAATTCATGGAGGAACTGGGACGCAATAACCACAATATCCGTCTGACATATGTGGTAAACCCCTATGAGATTTCCTTCCTTGACCTATCCATTAGGTTGGAGATGGGAAAGCTAGTTACCAAAACATATAGGAAGAAAACGGCGGCTAACACTCTTCTTTTCGCAGAGAGTACCCTGTTTCCCCGAAAATAAGACCTAGCTTGATTGTCGGTGATGGCTGCAATATAAGCCCTACCCCCCAAATAAGCCCTAGTTAATGTCCTTGTAGGTCTTATTTTCAGGGTAGGGCTTATTTTCGGGGAAACAGGGTAAGGCTTATTTGAGGGGTAGGGCTTATATTGCAGCCATCACCGACAATCACGCTAGGTCTTATTTTCGGGGAAACGGGGTAACACCCAAAACCATTGATCCATGGGATTCCAGAGGGACAGTTCCTCAGAACTGTTCCACTGAGGATGACTACAGACGTGAGGCAAAGGAACTCTATAGACGTTTCAGGGAAAGAGGGTATTCCCATCTTACCCTCAGGAGGACTAAGAAAATTGCCATGCAAAGTACTAAAGCTGACCTCAGGACCCAAGGCACATCAGTTGATGTGCTGGAGAGTCCAGTGAGGCTAATTACCCAGTATGGTGCACAGTGGGATGAAGTGGATAAGATCTTACAAAACCACTGGCATATACTTACACGATCCAAAGGAATGGAAGCCATAGTTGGCTCAAGACCCCATATGGTTGCAAAACGAGAAAGGAATTTGAACGATACTCTGGTTCAATCAGAGTTCGTTTGAACGCCAAATAGGGACTGGCTCACACATTTTCCCAGGCTGAAAGGAATGTATCCCTGTGGTCACTGCGAGTGTGTAGCTATGTTCACTCTAAAATGTTCACCAACTCTGAAGGACTACAAAAGTATGAAATCAAACAGTTTATTATCTGTGCCACAATGCGGGTCCTCTATATTATGGAGTGCCCCTACAAAACCCTAAAATAGCGCTGTCGTTAGAATTTTAATAGCATTTTTAACGAAGTGGCCAGGTCGAATTAAATACATGATCTAAGTGGTCTTGTACTTAACCTCCTGAATCCACGACCATATCCTGTGCACGAATATTGTATGAATGTTAAACTTGCTTTGCACACTCTTTCACTTGTTTTTTAATATTGGGCATCTGCCCCTTTAAAAAGACGGAGATAGTGAACGTCATACGTCATGGCGAAGTGCACAATCACGTGTGCGAAACGTGTGGATGTAGGCAGCACCACCAGGCCCTGCCAAACATAGCCTCTGTATGGTGCCCTGCAGCCATATCTACGTTCAGAGAATCAGTGGCTATACAAACGGATGTTTTTGTACCTACTCTCAGTTCATGTTACTTCAATATATTCATCTCTGCACACCCGGCCATATTAACATTACAACAGCTGGGTATTTGAATTTGTGAGGCTCGTCTGCTCACTATACAATCATAGTGCTTACACTACAACCACACAAGTCTATTGTTGGACATGCTAGGTTTAGAGCCCAGGCTCTTATATATTGAGTCCTGGATTAGTGACCTCGGGCAACACCTCGATCTGTGAATGCGTATGTGTGTGGGGCCCATTTGTTGGCGCCATTTTTGTGACAACGTTGTCAATTCATGTGTTTATTTTTTGAATGATGGTTACACGGGGGGGGGGGGGGGGGGTAGGATTGTTCCCACTATTTGGTATGATGTATTTCAAAGGGTGGGCTATATATACTGCTTTTCAATAAAGTTTTTCTTTTTTCACCTTGACATACCGTGGTTGATCCTCTCCCATTTGCTATGCTTTTTGGAGTCACCCCTCTGGTCTCTTCCAGTATATTACACATTAATCAGAGAAGCAGCCAAGAGGCCCATGGTAACTCTGGAGGAGCTGCAGAGATCCACAGCTCAGGTGGGAGAATCTGTTCACAGGACAACTATTAGTCGTGCACTCCCCAAATCTGGTCTTTATTGAAGAGTAGCAAGAAGAAAGCCATTGTTGAAAGAAAGCCATAATAAGTCCCGTGGAAGAAGGTGCTCTGGTCAGATGAGGCCAAAATTGAACTTTTTGGCCTAAAAGCAAAACGCTATATGTGGCAGGAAAACTAACACTGCACATCACCCTGAATACACCACCCCCACTGTGAAACATGGTGGTGGCAGCATCATGTTGTGGGGATGCTTTTCTTCAGCAGGGACAGGGAAGCTAGTCAGAGTTGATGGGAAGATGGATGGAGCCAAATACAGGGCAATCTTAGAAGAAAACCTGTTAGAGTCTGCAAAAGACGTGAGACTGGGGCAGAGGTTCAACTTCCAGCAGGAGACCCTAAACATACAGCCACTACTACAATGGGATGCTTTAGATCAAAACATATTCATGTGTTAGCAAAGCTGGTAGAGACATACCCAAAAAGACTTGCAGCTGTAATTACAGTGAAAGGTGGTTCTAGAAAGTATAAGCTTACTTTAATATAAGCTTACTTTAAAAATCTCCTTTCATGATATGATTGCTGTCTGTCTCTGGCCATCTCTTTCCACAACTTCCTGGATTCCCTGCATGCTTTGCAGCTTCTCCTCTGTTCATTAGTCTGGTTTACATTCAAATTCTAAGGACCACAAATCCCATGGTACCTTGCGACCTGCAAGCAACAATGATGTGCTACTGTATGTTCCCCGTACTTACTGTGCCTTCTAAAACACCTGAATTTCAGCTACTCTGTAGTTCACATAGCAGGCTCTGTGAAATGTGTGACACAGCAGTGCATATTTATCGGGCATAGTGAATGTGTGTCATAGGATTCAAGGGAATATATTTTTGTGATTCTTCAGAAAGTTAGTTTACAAACGTCACAATTGTTAAGATTAATGGAAGTAGGCAAGAAATAATTGAAAAAACAAAACAAAAAATATGTTGCGCTAGAACCCTATATATATATATATATATATATATATATATATATATATATATGTATATGTGTGCGAACTGCTGCAACCAAAAATCCTGAAAATATGGATAAACTGAAAAAAATGTACAAAGAAAGTGCACTGTTTTTTTTAAATTTCAATCAGATGGCATCAAAGCAGTCCTGTGAAAAGCAATCAAATGCTAATGCATATAGTGTGCTGTTGCTTTAAATTCAATAAATGGGATATACTTATATAAGAAATAATCTTACTACACAGAATGGAAACCGTAAAATGCAAAGCACAAACAAATAAAAAAATTAAAACTACATATAAAGCAACCATTCAAACAAATCATGAATGTATATAAAGTCCATTAAAGAGGTGCCCAAAGTGCTCAGCTCTTCATGATCCAAATCAGCATAAAGGTGCTCCAAATGTGGCAAACGTGTTTAAAAAAAGTAAATGGATGGCCTCTTACCAGAGCACCTGGATCTCCATTACAGAGATCTCAGACAGCCTGTATTGTATCCCCACAGTGGAAATCTCACCAACAGCATGTCTGCAAACAAATTAGGGAGAAGCCTCATAGTGTAACCAGTAAGATACATTTATTGTGGATATTAAAAACACACTTACAATGAGGCAGAGAAATCAAGCATGTAGGTTAAACCAGCCGTGGTGTCACCCATCCAGCCAGCCGCGACATCACAGTTGCTCCCCAGCTGACACGTTTCCCCAAAATGACATCTTTTGGGATCGGAAGAAACTAAGAAATAATTGAAACTCAATGTGAAAATAAATATTTGGTTAAAAATTTTGACCACAGGTACACTTTAACCACTTTAAAGTTATTGTAAAGTCTTGCTTTAAAATAAAAAAATAACAAACATGTTATACTTACCTCCTCTGTGCAGTTGGTTTTACACAGAGCAGCCTAGATCCTCCTCTTCTTGTTTCCCTTTTCGCTACTCCTGGCCCCTCCCTCCTGACAAGTGCCCACTTAGACCAGCAGCTTGCTATGGGGGCACCTGAGCCAAGCTGCAGCCCTGTGTGTCCTTTCAGACACGCAGCTGCCGTTCGGCCCGCCCCCTCTCTCTCCTGATTGGCTAACTGACTTTGACAGCCGCAGGATGGCCAAGGGTATCGTGGACATCGCTGGACAGAGAAGGGGCTCAGGGTAAGTGTTGGTGGGGGGGCTGGGGGGCCTGCTACACACAGAAGGTTTTTTATCTTAATGCATAGAATGCATTAAGATAAAAAACCTTTTGCCTTTACAACTCCTTTAATGTTCACACCTGTATACTTTTTATGTACACCAGGTTTTACATTTCTGCTAAGGGCCTGTTTGTTCAGCAATAACATTGTCATTCCTTGAGATAGTGAAATAATAATAATAAAAAATATATTTTTTCAGTACAAACAAGGTTTTCTTTTGGTAATATTGTCTTGTGTCTTGTTTATAAACATTATTCTATAATTTGTCCCTTTTTTTTAAAGTGGTAGTAAACTCTGTTCTACCACTTGTACCTACAGGCAAACCTATAGTAAGGCTTACCTGTAGGTACTTTAAATATCTTCTAAACTTGCACAGTGCCATCACTGGCACATGTGCTCTGAAGGTCCGGCAGACAGTGCCGGACCTTTAGAGCCCATGCCGTAAATGGCAGTGAGATCCTTGCGCTGGAGGACTCGAACCCGGAAGTAAGACCGGGAGAAGATGTCAGCCCTCTCATCGGTGACAGCGTGTCGCTGGAGGGCTTTGTTCTATGTAAAGTCTATGATAATGTATGACATTGCCTTGCAGGGGATTTTTTTTCCCTATAAACTGCGCTTTAATGACACAGAAATAAAATGGTTTTTAAAAAGCTTTGAAAAGATGTTTACAAATGAAATAAAGACTTTTTCCCCAGTTTCTTACATTTTTTTTTTATGGGACAAAAGCAATCAAATCAAATAAAAAAAGTTAAAACAGTAATGTTTTTAAAAAATTTTAATAGCAAAACATTTGTGAGTTGAAGGAGTTGACTAGGGCTGTAGTGTTAACCAAGGGTTATTAAAGGTTTAAAAATTGTTTTTCTTTTTTCTTTTTAAATAAAATTTTTCTTTTTTTTACTTATAAAAGGCTTCGTTCACACCAGTGCAATTTCAGATGTGACATGAGTTGCACAGGCTTGCAGCATGACAGTAGAAATCACATTGTTTTCAATGGTGCCCGTTCACATCAATGCAACTCAGCATGGTGCGATTTTGGAAAAAGTTCCTGTACTAGTTTGGTGCGATTTTAGTGCGATTTTGGCCCCATAGAATATACAAACCACAACAAAGTTGCCTCAAAGTTGCACTGCATAACCACACTGAAAGTCCAATCGAATTTGAATCACAGCATTGTGAATCTAGGCTAAGGTTGTTTTATCCCTATTCCCTGTATCCGTGTTTTAGCCCTGTGTTCTTTACACAGTAAAGTTTTTTTCGGCATACGTAACACTCCTAAGGTACAACTGATTTAAACTGATATCTCATTTTTGTGTGATTGTTGGCAAGTGAATCCACATGCTAGTTTTGTAGAAGATGGTGAAATAGTTTTAGTTTTCTTTTTCCACTGCCACAGACACTGCAAGGCAAATGATGTTACTCCCTGATGGGTTATCCATTGTGCAAATGAAGCAAGAAGGAGAATTTGAGAGATCTGAGAGATGAGAGAGTAAAACCTTTTTGTTTCCTTGCTGGAGAAAGAGGAAACCGCATTGGACTTGGCAAGGTGTAGAAGATGCCAGTGGGTTATTTAACCCAGTGATGTCCACTCAATAATTAATTATATGTTTTGGTCAGAGTTTGCCTTTTACAGAGGAACAATATTTTGAGTATATTCCCATTTTGATTTCAATCACCATACTTGCAATATTATGAGATTATTGGTCAAGACAAGAAACAATCGCCAACTATAGTGAAAAGGAAAGGATGGCTTTATAAAATTTGTAAAAGTATGAGCGAGAAGGGGAATGGTAAAGAGAAAATAAAGGAATTCATCTAAAGGAAATTGAAGTATTACAGAAATAGTACAGTGGCTAAGTGGTTATCACAGAACTAGGGTCGTCGGTTCGAATCCCAACCATGGCAATACCTGCCTGGAGTTTGCATGTTCTCCCTGTGCCTGTGTGGATTTCCTCTGGGTACTCCGGTTTCAAGTATCAATAATAAAAAAAAATAGAGATGCTTATGAGAAAGCATAGATAATTATATCGTTGGGGAGAGATGAGTAAAAATAATTAGCTGACTATTGCTATTTTAAGCTACCAATAGAGTTGGATGAGAGAATTGATAGAGTTTATCATACTTCACATCATAAAGAAAGCTATATGTACTGTACTGATAACGGATCTAAACCTGAACCTTATGATCCTTCTGTTATCCCCCCCCCCCCTTTTTTTTTTTCTCCTGTGTATTTGTGTAACAACAAAAAATCCAATAAACAAAGATTCAACATAAAGAAAGCTAATGGATTCTTTTAATTTGTTTTAAAGATAGAAATGAAAAAGTTCTATTTTAATAGAAGTTGTCCAGTGGAGCAGAATGCACAGGTTCTAGTGAAGCGTGACATGACACAATCCAAAGTTCATTAACATGGAGCTTGCCTTTACCGTGTGATTTATTTTTTGAATAGAGCAGGGGTCGGCAACCTATGGCCTGGGGGCTGCACCCGGCCCACCGCTGCTAAATGTCCAGCCTGTCAGTGCATGTAATGAATTCATGTGCACCTGGCCCGCGGACCTTTTAAGTAAGAGCAGAGCAGAAAGCTGAATGAGAACACGGGAGAGACACACAGCAGTGCTCCTGCTCCAGCAGGACCTTCTGGAGTTAACTTTCCAGGTGATTGGTTGCTAGGTGGTCCTAGTAACCAATCGCCAGCTTGTTAATGTGAAAAATTAAGTCTGGAAGCTCCCGCTGTCTTCTCAGCGCTACTGCGTGTCTCTCCTGTGTCCCCATTCAGCTTCCTGCTCCCTGCTCAGTTCTGCTCTGTCTCCCTCTCTGCATGGGGCAAGGTATGCAAGGGCAGAGCTGCAGGGGGTGTGTGTGTGTGTAGGGGGGGCTGTGTAATATGCAGGGGGGCTTTGTGATGTGCAGGAGGGGCTGTGTAATATTTGGGGGGGGGGGGCTGTGTGATGTGCAGGAGGGGCTGTGTAATATGCAGGGGGGCTGTGTAATGTAAAAGGGTCCAGAGGTGCAGGGCTGTGTAATGTAAAGGGGTCCAGAGGTGCGGGGCTGTGTAATGTAAAGGGGTCAAGAGGTGCAGGGCTGTCTAATCTAAAGGGGTCCAGAGGTGCGGGGCTGTGTAATGTAAAGGGGTTCAGAGGTGCGGGAGCTGTGTAACATAAAGTGGTCAAGAGTTGTGGGGGCTGTGTAATGTAAAGGGATCCAGGTTATTATCTTCATTTATTAGCAGGTGAATGCGGCCCTCTATGCATTCACATACATTAAATCCGATCCTTAAGTGGAAAAAGGTTGCTGACCCCTGGACTAAAGGAAGCCAGCTAAGCTCTCAGTTGGACGGTGTTGAAATTGGTGTTGGGTGGTTATGTACCCTACCCAAATATAATTTAAACCATGAAAATTGCATGGAAAAGCTATTCTGATTTTCCTATGTGATTCTTAAGTCTATATTTACCATAACGCATTTGAGGCAAGTTAGAGCAGGCAGCGCCAAGCCTGAAAATGTACGAATCATGATTGCTTTTCCTTTATTTTGTTTGCTTCTTCCTGCCACCTTTAGATTTTTGTAGATGCATTTAGAAAGAGAATCGTAAGGGGATGCTGCGAGGAGCCAGAAGACTATAATTCAGGAAACGTGAATCTGAATCTATCTCTCCTTTCTCTATTTATTTATTTTTTTACTTAACTAATCATGACAATAAGGGTTTTGTTCAAAAAGCTATCATAATTCAGGTGTGCTTATGACAGGATAATGTTTACAGGCCTGTAACCCTATTTTCTGGTCTCTCTCTAGTTGAGTAGTAAAATGCATTACCATTGTAAGGCAACAGCTACAACCCTATTACTGTACTGTGGTGTAAGTTGGCTTCTCAAATATAGTATGTAAGGCATGCTAGCAATTTTACTTTGTAAATTTTACTTATTACAAAAGTTGTACAGATTTAATTGACTTCAAAATGCCAGCCGTGTCCACCTAATTGGCAGGCAAAAGAAACTTCTGATCTCTGGCCGCCTCTTTCCCAATTTCCATCTTCTGTTATTTGAATTGATTGAAATGGTAATTTCATGGTAAACCTGCAGTATATTAATAGATTCAGTTTCCTTTCTGTACTCTCAGAGTTGCTTGTAACTAACATGCAGTGGAGTATTTGATTTACTTCAACCCAGCAGAGCAATTTTTAGATCTATCATATATTATACTGTTCACAAGCACTAATGGAAATCTCGAGAGAAATGTTTGAGAAACACTTCCTAACCCGTTCATCTTGGTAATTGTGTTCTAAAAAATTGCTTTACTGCACACGTTGGGGTAATTGTGTTTTGTTTAAAGCAAAAAGTCAACACTGAGTTTTTTTAAAGCCATGTATAGAATATGCAATTTAATTTCAATTCTATTTTATATCCGTTTTTACCCAAAATGTGGCATTTTAGGTTTTGCTAGTAATGTGGAACATTGGTTTATTCATCTGCTGGCTTGTAACCTGTCTCTTCGCCCCCTGATTTACATTTTGTAGTTTTTCTCCATCTTCTCCCACAAACCTATGATGGTACTATTGCTCATTACTGTCGTTCACTCTGGTTCAGGTTAGTGGCAGACTTGAAGGGCCCATTCACACAACTGTGTGGTACTAACATGCAGCAATGCGCCTTGTCGCCAGGCGTGTGTTGCAGTGCAATGCGTGACAAACACTAATGTATTGCTGCGTGCTGCCAGAAATGCTATCTTTATTGGTACATTTTGGGCAGGCTTAACATGGCGCAGGTAATGCTCCACAATAGAGCTGCACGATTCTGGCTAAAATGAGAATTGCAATTTTTTTGCTCAGAAGATAGATCACGATTCTCTCATGATTCTCACGGCGTAACATCATCTTTCACATTAACCACTTCCCGCCCTATAGCGGATTGACGTCCGGGAAGTGGTTCCGTTATCCTGACTGGGCGTCATATGACGTCCAGCAGGATGACATGCCGCTGCGCGCCCCAGGGGGCGCGCATCGCGGCGATCGGTGGAGCGGTGTGTCAACCTGACACACCGCTCCACCGATCTTGGTAAAGAGCCTCCGGCGGAGGCTCTTTACCACGTGATCAGCCGTTTCCAATCACGGCTGATCATGCTGTCAATGGGAAGAGCCGTTGATCGGCTTTTCCTCACTCGCGTCTGACAGACGCGAGTAAAGGAGAGCCGATCGGCGGTTCTCCTGACAGGGGGGGTCTGCGCTGATTGTTTATCAGCGCAGCCCCCCCTCAGATCACCACACTGGACCACCAGGGATCGCCACTAGGACCACCAGGGAAGGAGCAACTTGTGGATGGCCAGGTATGTACCCCATGGCCATCCACACATGTGCCCAATCTGTGCCAATCAGTGCCCATAAATGGGCACTGATTGGCACCATTATGTTCCAGCAATGCCCCCAATATGTTTTATGAGTGCCACCTGTCAATGCCCATCGGTGCCACCTGTCAGTGCCCATCAGTGCCACACATCAGTGCCACCCATATGTACCAATCAATGCCACCTATGAGTGCCCATCAGTGCCGCCTATGAGTGCCCATCAGCGCCCATCGGTGCACCTATGAGTGCCCATCAGTGCCGCATACCAGTGCCACCTATCAGTGCCCATCAGTGCCATCTCATCAGTGCCACCTCATTGGTGCCACCTCATCGGTGCCCATCAGTGCCGCCGTATCAGTGCCCGTCATTGAAGGAGAAAACGTGCTTATTTACAAAAAAATTTTAACAGAAACATAGAAATTTTCGGTCTTTTTTTATTTGTTGCGCAAAAAATAAAAACCGCAGAGGTGATCAAATACCACCAAAAGAAAGCTCTATTTGTGGGAACAAAATTATAAAAAATTTGTTTGGGTACCGTGTAGCATGACCGCGCAATTGTCATTCAAATTGCAATAGCGCTGAAAGCTGAAAATTGGCCTGGGCGGGAAGGTGTCTAAGTGCCTGGTATTGAAGTGGTTAAACAAAATAATTGGGCTAACTTTACTGTTTTTTTTTTTTTTGTTTTTTTTTAATCATTGAAGTGTATTTTTCCTAAAAAAAGACCACTGTGCAAATGCAGTGTGACATAAAATATTGCAACAATCGCCATTTTCTTCCCTAGGGTCTCTGCTAAAAAATATATATAATGTTTGGGGGTTCCAAGTCATTTTCTAGCAAAAAAAATCTGATTTTAACTGTAAGAAACAAGTGTCAGAAAAAGGTTTAGACTTTAAGTGGTTAAACTTCCTGCATATTCACACAGAAGTTGTATCCCTTTGATCTAAGACAGAAGAGTTACAATGCTGTTAAAATCTTGGCAGACTGTCCTGTTTGGCACTCTCTATACCTGTTACATGAAACAATGGAGACACTCCGCAATATAGATCGTCGGGGGGGGGGGGGTGAATCGAGATTGCGATCTTTTAACAATTGTGCAGCTCTACCCCACAGTAGTGTGAATGATCCCTCAGGCATTCCTAAAGTTTACAAATTGTCTTACATTCTTGGATACACATCTAACAAACTTGTTATAAATTCTGTGAGTGTTTTGGGAGAAACATTCATGTAGGAAACTTCTGCTGATCTTCCAAATATAATTTGGAACATAACACAACCTAAATTTCCTGCCCCCTTGTGACTAATTGTTACTTAATGGACAGGTATACAATCTTATATCATTCTGCACTCACCGGCCACTTTATTAGGTACACCTTTTCAATTGCTTGGTAACACAAATTGCTAATCAGCCAATCACGTGGCAGCAACTCAATGCATTTAGGCATGGTAAAGACAACTTGCTGAAGTTCAAATCAAGCATCAGAATAGGGAAGAAAGGAGGTTTCATTGACTTGGCATGGTTGTTGGTGCCAGATGGGCTGCTCTGAGTATTTCAAAAACTGCTGATCTACTGGGGTTTTCACACACAACCATCTCTAGGGTTTACGGAGAGTGGTCCAAAAAATGAGAAAATATCCAGTGAGCGGTAGTTGTGTGGACGAAAAGGCCTTGTTGATGTCAGAGGAGAATGGGCAGACTGGTTTGAAATAATAGAAAGGCAACAGTAACTCAAACAACCACTCGTTACAACCAAGGTATGCAGAATACCATCTCTAAATGCACAACACATCGAACCTGGAAGCAGATGGGCTACAGCAGCAGAAGACCACATCAGATGCCATTCCTGTCAGCTAAGAACAGGAAACATTCGCACAGGCTCATCAAAAATTGGACAATAGAAGATTGGAAAAACTTTGCCTGGTCTGCTGAGTCTCGATTTCAGCTGCAACATTCAGATGGTAGGGTCAGAATTTGGTGTAAACAATATGAAAGGATGGATCCATCCTGCCTTGTATCAATGGTTCAGGCTGGTGGTGTAATGGTGTGGGGGATATTTTCTTGGCACACTTTGGGCCCCTTTAGTACCAATTAAGAAATGTTTAAAAATCACGGCCTACCTGAATATTGCTGCTGATCATGTCCATCCCTTTATGACTACAGTGTACCCATCTTCTGCAGGATAATGTACCATGTCACAAAGCTCAAATCATCTCAAATTGTTTCTTGAACATGACAATAAATTTACTGTACTCCAATGACCTCAACTACTGTCCCAATAGACTTCAACTGGGGTTGTGTACAGAGACTGGATGCCTTGGTCTCCAATAAAAAAAGTTTTTGGCTGAAGTTGTGCTTTAAATCCCATTAAATTGCAAAATCCCAACAGTTTTTTTTTTTATCCATTTCTGTCAACTAAAATGTCTTGTTCATAGCTGGAATACATTTTTTCAGAAGCAGGTACAGTTCATCACTGTTCTCAAATTATTATTCTTTTTTGTCTAGCAGCCAGTTCACATTGTGACAGATACAAGGTTTAAGAGAAAGATGTCACTGCATCACAACTAAGATGTCTTTCTTTTAAGGGTAACGCGGTGTTCTCTTTAAAGCATTGGCCCTTCTGCCAGTCATCATAATGGCAGTCGTGACAGATTGTCTAATCTTTTGTGTTGTGGAATAGATTTTGAATACATTATTTAAACGTACAATTGCATTGTTTTTTTTACAGGTATTCTTCCTTGGGAAAAGCTCGTAGATAATTTTGAAGCAGAATATGATTATATCACAAATGAAGGGACTGTCTTCACATTTAAGACCAATCGTAATGCCCCAAAATACAAGCTAATTAACATAGACTTCAGTGACCCTGTGGAATCCAGGTGGAAAGAACTTGTTCCAGAGCATGAGAAGGATGTATTGGGTAAGTGAATAATAAGCTTTAAATAACTATGAATGGGTGCACGTTTGCTAATGTAACTATTGTAATTATTTGAATTTAGCACAGCTGTGGAAAAGTAAAAAGGTATCCAATTTGAGCTCTGCACTATGAGGGATACAAATCACATTTCTAGCCCTATCTGAGCTACAATTAGCATATGACTAAAAAGAGGAAGCCAGCAGGATTGTCCAAGATGACCTGCCATTCAGACAACAACTTTTTGCCGTTCCTACCTCCCAATCTTCTGAGGTTGCCCCCAACCCATCAGATATGCTGCAACAGGTGTCTGAATAGGATGAAATAAATATGCTTGTGCCGTTTCTCCACCATACTGTATCAAGGAGCAAGCATACCCCCAGTCTCTGACCCCCTTTCCATCTCCTCCCTTGGCGGAATCTCTCGTTGGATTGGACTCTTCATGTATTTGCTCAATATATTGGGCACTAGGCCAGGCTGACCTTTGTGCCCTCATTTGGTCTCTCCCAACTAGAGTAAAAATAGAAACCCTAGTCTGATTTCAGGACTGATCTAAACAATGTCAAAAAGTCTCCGACAGACCATAAAAACTCTGCTCCCTTGAGAACACTCAGTTTCTGAGTGTCCAAATCCCTGGAAGTGATATTATGTCTTTTTTCCCCAAATCCAGTTTCGACTGGAAGATGTGGAGCATAGCAACTGCAGAAAAAACCTGAGGCTTCGATATATTCCAGAGGCTACAAGCAGTGCAAATCTTAGCGCTGCAGTGGCAGCCATCATCAGCTGGGTCCTGGGTAAACCCCCTAGAGAACACCTGGAATTAACCAGGTCTACAGCACAGTGTGATCAAAGAATCCCTTTTCTACTTACCTGAAAGATGTACTTTGCTGTACGCACTATTACGCAATGAAAGAGGAGATTCTACAGATAGTGTGGCAACAGGCGTTTCCTTCGACGCCAGAGATCCAGAATTGTCATGATCTCTCCTGCCACATGCTGTATATGTGGCACCTTCTGAAATGTTTGTTAACTAGGACTCAGAGTATTAGTGCTAATTGGGACCTCACCCCTTTCACCTAATTGTCCACAAGCAAGGCTATCCATTCACATTACACCAACCTTTTCAGTTGCCGTTGTTGTTTCAGTTCCTAGGTTTCCTTTCTGACTAGGTGCAGACCACTGAAACCCAAAGACTGCTGGGTCCTCCTCTGCCCTGGCCACAAAGAAACTGGCGCTCTTGCTCCTGAGTGCAAGCAAGTTCTCTACATCATGTTACTCCGGATGCCAACGAGGACTAACCTTGTCTTGTGCAGGCTAATCCTTCTGTATGAGTTTAAATCCTCTACAGCTCTTAGGTAAACCCAGTCCCTATTTGTTGCTTACTTGTCTGTACTGTTTTTTTCTTTATAGTTGGGTCTTTGTTTAACTTTAACCTATATTCAGTTAGGCTTGCCATGCATTAATATTATTTTTTTTTCATTCAACCAGTGAGTTAAATGAAAACTGACCCGAATACCCCATCCAAACTCTGTGTAGATGGGGGATTCCTTCCCATTGAGCTTCTGTATTCTAACAACAGGGAACGTTCCCCATCATCATGGTTGTACAGAAATCCATCAGTAGATAGACTTCTGTGCAACTGGCCTGCCCATACATGGATTGGAATTCGTCCAGTTCCTGTTGAAACCGGCCAAGTTTCAATCAGTGTATGGCTGGCCTTACTGCACTTGTTCTGTGGGGAGCCATGCGTGTTTATTATCAGTGGACAGATTTTGCCTCCCTTCCTCTTTGGCGTTTGCAACATGGTTTTGGAAGTTTGGAACATGGTTATTCAACTTTATTCCACTGTTTATGCATCTGGCAAACTTTCAGTACTGTTACATGCTATACCTGCAAGCAAGGGCCACATAACAAAGGCCCACACCCCCTAACCTTATGGAGCATTACAGATGACCCCCCTTCTTGGCTGTCCCTGTACCTGACCCTACCTACACTGCCGACCCAGTGGGGAGCTCTAAACCCCTCCCAGCCATTTGTGGAGAATACTCCCTTCATCCAGGGTAGTGCATTAATTGGTGTGGTGGCAAGACTTGCTCAGAATAACCATTGGGATGATAGTTGGTATCAGGAGCTGTGTTATTTCTTTGAGTAGTTAACATGTTTTCATGTTAATGAACTTTGTTTTTCTGTCTTACATTGTTATGTGTTGCATTTAATTTTCCAACAATGACAATGATGGTTTCAGGCTCTCACAATGTACATGTAATTAGTTAAAGGGTACAGTGGACTTACTCCCATGTGGAGAGTATGGTGGAATGTAGGGTTGTCCCGATACCGATACTAGTATCGGTATCGGCACCGATACCGAGCATTTGCCCAAGTACTTGTACTCGGGCAAATGCTCCCGATGCTTCCCCCGATACCTTGACTGTCAGCTGTGATCGGCGCGTGGGGGAGTTACAAGATTCTCCCCCAGCGGCTTTCACCAGCTTTAGTGACAGACAGCGGTGATCGCTCACAGCTGACTGTCACTGCATCCTCCTCCATGCCCCCTCCTTTCCTCTGTCCCTCTCAGCTGTCCCCTCCGTTCTGCTCTTATCTGTCCTTATCTGTCCCTCTCCGCTGTCCCCTCGTTCTGCTCTTATCTGTCCCCTCTGTTCTCCCCTTCAGTTCCTCCGTCCTCCCCCTCCTCCTTCCTTTGTGTATGGAGAGAGTCAGCTGACTCTGTCCATTCACATAACTGAAACATTGTAATCTTCTGTGATTACAATGTGTCAGTTTATGAATGGAGAGAAGCTGCTGTCTTCTCTCCATTGATTCTCAGTGCAGCTGACGCTGCAGAGAAAGGGACTGGGGATTCTCTATCCTCTGTCTCTTTCTCTGTCTCAAGGGGGAGATATCAGAGGTCTGTTAAGACCCCTGATATCTCACCAAAGCCCACCAAAAGGGCTGATTAAAAAAAATAAAAACAATAAAGAATAAAAGAAATATTATTGTAAAAAATAAAAATTGTAAAAAAAAAAAAATAACACACACATACAACGTTCACCCCCTCCCCCCCCCAAAAAAAAGCAAGCACTGTTAAAAAAAAAAAAAAAAAAAATGAAAAAAAAACCACTGTCACGTGACATTAAAAAAAAAGTATCGGTAATCGGTATCGGCGAGTACTTGAAAAAAAGTATCGGTACTTGTACTCGGTCCTAAAAAAGTGGTATCGGGACAACCCTAGTGGAATGGCAACATTTTACCTTGCGAGGTTTGCGAGTACCTTTTTTTTTTTTTTTTTTTTTTAACAAACACATTTTCTCATGGCTCTCTTGGAGATGGGGGTACACTTGACTCTCTCATTGACCTGCTGATCAAGCCTACCTCTATCCATGTGGGTCCTGTGGCCTCATATCTCAGGATACTCAGATCCCCATCAAATTTTGACTTCCTTTTTAACCCTCTTTCTGTGCTCTGAGATGCCATCTTCCTGCTTAGGCTCTCCCATCTGTGTTGATTAGAGGAACACACTTCTGCATAGATTAACATTGTCAACTCACAATATTTTGTCAGCAATGGATGATAGCTCAACAACTACTATTTTTAGATCCCTTTAGGGATACTACATAGTGGTCCATCGCGTGCCCGGCTGCCGCGATGTCCGCCGGGCACCCGCGATTGCCCGTGAACACAGCAGAACCATGGATCTGTGTGTGTAAACACACAGATCCACGTCCTTTCAGAGGAGAGGAGACCGATGGTGTGTTCCCAGTACAGAGGAACACCGATCGGTCTCCTCCCCTGGTGAGTCCCTGCCCCCTACAGTTAGAATCACTCCCTAGGTAACATAATTAACCCCTCGATCACCCCCCCCCCCAGTCACATTTACACAGTAATCAGTGCATTTTTTATAGCACTGATCGCTGTATAAATGTGAATGGTCCTAAAAATGTGTCCAAAGTGTCCGCCGCAATATCGCAGGCACAATAAAAATCCCAGAACGCCGCCATTACTAGTAAAAAAAAAAAATAACAATAAAAACAATAAAAATGCCATAAATGTATCCCCTATTTTGTAGACGCTATAACTTTTGCGCAAACCAATCAATATACGCTTATTGCGATTTATTTTTTATTTATTTTTTTTTAACAAAAATATGTAGAAGAATATATATCGGCCTAAACTGAGGAAAAATTTTGTTTTTGTTTTTTTTAATGGGATATTTATTATAGCAAAAATTTAAAAATATTGTGTTGTTTTTTTTTCAAAATTGTTGCTCTTTTTTTGTTTATAGCACAAAAAATAAACCGCAGAGGTGATCAAATACCACCAAAAGAAAGCTCTATTTGTTGGGAAAAAAAATCAAAATTTCATATGGGTACAGTGTTGCAGGACATTGTCATTCAAAGTGTAACAGCGCTGAAAGCTGAAAATTGGTCTGTGCAGGAAGGTGGTGAAAATGCCCTGTATTGAAGTGGTTAAATTAATCTTGTTTAAAGTAAAAGGTCTTAACATACTAATGGGAAATGCTTCTAAACCATCTATCGAAGCTAAAAGTCCAAGTGGCTTTCATTCGGGGACCCACGGTAAACAATCTGGGGCCCCCATGAATAAAAAAACATTGTTTTTGATCTCCTATTACAGTACTTCCCTGAATGCCAAGTTAAGAGGAACTAGCATCTCATCGTCAGACAAGCGCCATAGTAACATACAGCCACTATCTCAGATTCCATGGCAGATACCGGATTGTCAAGGCTTTTGCTACAATTTACTTTCGCTAGCATTTAGTTACCCAATACCCATCAGATTTGCTTCCTTGACCACTTCTAACAGATTTTACAGGGTACCACTGAAGGTTCTGGGAGATTACATCAGTTTGACATTTGATGCATCAGCAGGCTTCTTTTATCTATCCTTCTCATCTCTGAAACATGTAAAAATAATCTCTGTATCAAAACTGTTTAATTGACATCTGGCAAGCCCAGCATCCAAGAGAGCAAAGCTCTTTTTTACCTGCTCACGAAATTTACTTGAGAATCGATTATCTTTCATATCGAACTACATTACTCCAACATCGCTGCATCAGATATTGATTGCGTAACCTTTTCTGCTTGGTCGCAATCTTTATGACCATAGATCTGGCTCCTCAGACTGCTAAGCTCTAAACTTGGAGCCAAACATTCCTCCAAAAAGGCAGACCTCAAGAAATGCCCAGAAAACTTTTAAAGACAAAAACTATTCAAAATCCACTTGTTATCTGGGAAGCTCACAAAAGTATTGCTAGAGGCATTCTAATCAAACATAGAGGTATATCAGAACATATCAAGAGTGCATGGGCCAAAAATCATATTTCACTTGTTTCATAGACTGATTTTTGGCAAAACCAAACATAAGCGATCTTGGACATTACAAGCTGAGCATGTGTGGATCCACTTAACCACTTCAATACCGTGCACTTTCACCCCCTTCCTGCCCAGGCAACTTTTCAACTTTCAGTGCTGTTGCACTTTGACAATTGCGCGGTCAATGTACCCAAATTAATATTTTTATCATTTTTTTTCACACAAATAGAGCTTTCTTTTAGTGGTATTTAATAACCACTGTGTTTTTTATTTTTTGCTAAAAAATTTTGAAAAAAATACCACTTTTTTCTTTATTTATGCTATAAAATTTTGCAAATCTTTCTTCATAAGTTTAGGCCAAAATGTATTCTGCTACATTTCTTTGGTGAAAATAACGCAAATCGGTGTATATTATTTAGTCTGTAGGAAAGGTATCGGTATATATCTGAAAATCTATCAGTCCTGATGTACTGATGGCCAAACTCATTTCTTGAGGCTGGAAAATGTCAGGACAGTACAAATATTGGCCAAATGACCCCTTTTTGGAAAGTAGATAGTCCAAGGTATTTAGTAAGAGGCATGGCAAGTTTTTTGAAGTTGTAATTTTTTGTCACAAATTTTTGAAAAATGAAGAAATCAAACAAAAAATTAACCATTTCTTTTTTTTTTTATTATTATTTATACTGTCACCAGTGCAGTACAGCATTATCATATAACAGGAGTGGCAGTAATCATGGGCACCAACTGGTGACAGTATGTAAAAAAAAATTTCCTATATATATATATATATATATTACACACACACACACGTTTTTTTACCACACTGTGACCAGAGCAATACAGTGTTACCTTTACACATTATGATTTTTTTATATCAGTAAATTTCATTGGTATAAGCAACCATTTTTGCTAAATGAAACTGATTTATTCAGTGTATTTTGTTGTGATTAGCTGTGGTTGGCCACAGCTAATCACATGGTACAGATAGGCTGTGATTGGCCTTGCCTGTACCATGTCATCATTGTAACCCATCACAGCTAGCAACTCAATTGTACACAATGGATAGCATGAAAGGAAGCCATCTATTTTTTACAATTGTCATGTGATCTGCTGTGATTGGTCACAGCAATCTCATGATATCGGCAGCGGGTCAGTACACTGATTAGTTATCATGCCATATCACGTCCACCTGGATTGACAAAAGTCCTGCCTGGCTGTCATGTTGCTGGCCGGGCGGGAAGTGGTTAATTGACAAAGTTAAAGCCTATCTGTTGTCAAAGTTTGAACTCATATATTCAATTCTACATTGTGTTTCAATTATTTGTAGCCTACTATTATTAATCCGAACTACTTTGAAATTTATAAATTTACTTTGTGAGTCTCACCACACGTTTACTTTCTTGAATGCACTATGCCCTGTGAGCAGGCACTGCTGTGTGACAGAATTCACAGCCTGCCGTCTGAACTACAGAGGTGCTGAGAGGAGGAGTTTCAGGAAACAGAGTCAGTACAGGAATCACAGCTTGCAGGCAGCAAGGTACCATGGGATATGTAGTCCTTAGAAATTAGGGATGAGCTCAAGCGAGTCTGAACTATATAATATGCAATCACATTTACATATATTGTTGCACTCATTGTCTTTATTTATATGACTCATTGGTATGTGAGGTTTATTTAGGTAGATCTATTTATATTGTTGCACTATGTTAATTTATTTAAATATCACATAGGTATGTGATGAGGATTTATGTTTGATTTTGTTGGGTTGTGTGTTACAGCACTGTTCTATTTCTTCTCTGTTTAGTAGTAGTTATTTATTTTTTTATGTAGCGCTGCACTGGTTAGTTATCAATCTTTATTGTTTTGGAGTTGTAAAAACACTATGAGGGGGGGGGGGGAATTACTAAAAATGAAGCCCTCAGAATCTGGTGCAGCTGTGCATGGTAGCTTGTTCAATTAAGCTTTGACAATAAAATTTGGAAGTTGATTTAGTTTCTATGCAGAGCTGCACCAGATTTTGCAGTTCTCCGGTTTTAGTAAATCTCCCACATAGTTTCACAGATTTGTCATTTTTGGTTATTTCACTGTCGGACAGCCAGTGTCATTCAACCCACATTATCTACACCTAGGCGGTCCATAGACCTGACATGTTTTAGGGTATAGATACAAGTGGTCTTAAAAGCAGCTTGGGGCTAAAGCAGTGGGTTGGATGCAGGTCTACAGAAAGACCCATGGAGTAGTCATACGCTCTTTACATTGATATGCAACAGAAGATTTCAATTAGAAAACAGTAAAAGCTTCCCAAGATATTCCAATTAATGAGAGGCAATTGTGACTATTTGCTCTTTGAATACCAATGCATTCTGCTAAGCAGTGTCCACCTTTTATGTAATGTAATTGTATTTGTAGGTAGGCCCACACACAGCTATGCTATGAAAAAAGCTAACCAGTTCTTTGATGCTTGCACAGCAATTCAGTAAATATAATAAATACCTGAAAATATACAGTGTTTGAATTCTTTAACCTAAGCTTTTTAGCTTCAACTGTTCTGAAAATTTTCAAAGAAATGAATATTATCAGAGGAATGCAGAAGTACTTTTAATTAAAGTATGTTCTAAGGAAAGTAATACACACTGTTGCAATATGACTGCTACCTAATATATTGGTCAGATAGGGTTTACTGTTGTAACTTTCAACATTGATAATGAACAGCTACATCATGTTATGCAGTGTTTATTTGGGACGCATTCAAATAATTGCTGCTGGGAGTGCAAATGGAAATATCCTGACACGCTGCGTTAGGGCAGCCTGTTCATTATGAATGGGCTGCTATCACACCACAATGGATGAAAAGTGGCAAAAATGGCTAAGAGCAATGTAAATGATAAGAACACAGCACAGGCAGAAGGCTATCTGCTCACAAGATTTCTAGCATAATCAACAGGTATTATTTGCACTTATTAATTAGATCCAACAAACTGCTGTCAGGGGTATATGCAGCGGACCAAAAAAGAACCATTTAGAGAAGTTCATTGTTATTGTTTACATACACTTTAAGACCTCCTTCACAGCAGATTCTTGCAGCTGGAATGACAAGTGCATGCAAATAGCAGCAGCTGCTCAACCTTTACAAAGTATTGACAGACTAACAGCAGCTGTCACTGTTCTCAGTCGCACACCAAGCGATTACCTGCGGTTAGGGATTGGTGTCCGAGCCTGGATGCATCTGACTGTGTCCAGGCTGGGACACCCGTCCCTAACCGCAGGTTACTGTCCGGTGTGGCTTGTGCAGGCTGAGTGGCCGCCGCCATGTGCTTGCAGCTGTCATTCCATCCACAAAAATCCTAATTCTTGCCACTGGAATCCTATGTATGAGGCAAAATGGTTGTTAGAGAAAGGCCTGAATGTATCACTTAATTTAATTAGAGGCCAGTTTGAGAAGCATTCTATTTTTTTTACTAGTTTTACTAGCTCTCACTGGTCTCATTTAACTTCACGCATTTGAAGGAAAGCCTGTTCTTGGTGCCTTTTTTCAGATGTACTCTTTCATTCATTTTCATAGATAGTCATAGAACAGTGCTTAGACGGATGGGTAACCGGAACACTTCCCTCCTTGGACACCTCATTAAGGCCCAGTCACTGTAATTAACAACTTCCCGATTGGCCTATAGCAGAATGACGGCCGGGCAGTGGTTGAGTTATCCTGACTGGGCATCGTATGACGCCCTGCAGGATAACAGCCGCCGTGCGAGCGTGGGGGCGCGCATCGCTGCGATTGGTGGTGTGGTGTGTCAGTCTGACACACCGCTACACCGATCACGGTATAGAACCTCACGTGGAGGCTCTTTACCACATGATCAACCGTGTCCAATCACGGCTGATCACGATGTAAACAGGAAAAGCTGGTGATCGGCTTTTCCTCACTCGCGTCTGACAGACGCGAGTAGAGGAGAGCCGATCGCCGGCTCTCCTGACAGGTGGGGTCTGCGCTGATTGTTTATCAGTGCAGTCTCCCCTCGGATGCCCACACTAGACCACCAGGGAAGCCGCTAGGACCACCAGGGAAGCTCCTAACATGTGGATGGCCAGGTACATCCCCCATGGCCATCCACATGTGAAAATCAATGATCAACATATGCCAATCAGTGCCCACAAATGGGCACTGACTGGCACCTCTATGGCACAATAAAAATTACTGATGCCCAGCAATGCCACCTATCAGTCCCCACCTGTGCCCATCAGTGCCTACCTATCAGTGTCCATCTGTGACACCTATCAGTGCCACCCATAAGTACCGCCTACGAATGCCCATCAGTGCCGCCTATGAGTGCCCATCAGTGCCACCTCATCGGTGCCCATCAGTGCAGCCATATTAGTGCCCATCATTGAAGACCAAAATGTACTTATTTACAAAAAAAATTTAACAGAAGCAAAGAAAAAAAATTATTTTTTTCAAAATTTTCGGTATTTTTTTATTTGTTGCGCAAAAAATAAAAATCACAGAGGTGATCAAATACCACCAAAAGAAAGCTCTATTTGTGGGAACAAAATGATAAAAAATTTGTTTGGGTACAGTGTAGCATGACCGCGCAATTGGCATTCAATTTGCGACAGCGCTGAAAGCTGAAAATTGGCTTGGGCAGGAAGGTGTATAAGTGCCTGGTATTGAGATGGTAATTGTTAGAAATCAAGTTTTAGGAAAAGTCAAGAATTGTACATTTCTAATAAAGCATATTTACTTTATATATTTATTTGGTTCAATTTTGACATAATGTAGTTGGCTGTTGAGATTTTGCGTTGTTTAATGTAAAGTGGATGTAAACCCGAAATTTTCTTTTTATAGCATTCTGTAGAGTATAAGATTTCCTATCATTTGAGCGCAGTCTTGCCACAAAGAGTTATTCCATCTCTGAGCAATCCTCTTTTATTGTTCAGTGAGATAAAACTTGACAAACAGAGAAAAACTTTGTCAAATCCTCCCCCTTGCTGTGAGTGACAGGTGATTTACATATCTTGTGCACTAACCTAAGACACAGGCATTATTTTTTAATTCCCTCCCCCACTCCTTTCTTCTGCTGCTCTGCCAGGATTGGATGTTCCACACCTCCAGCATAATTGGGCATGCTGAAGTCATGTGTTTACTTTCCTGTCTTTTCACTGGATGTTAGAGATCATAGCAGAAGTTCAGTGTTAGAAATACACAGGAGATAATGCATATTGACAAGGGGAGTGTAGAGGTGGGCGGGGAGTCTACTGACATCACAACTCCACCCACCAAGCTCCAGACAACAGACCCACCCACAGAATCTGCAGTTTTTCGTGTCTCATAACAGACAGAGGGGAGACATTTGACAGGTAAAGATACATGCAGGAGGCATGTATATCCTTATAGATAACCCCTATGGCAGTAGTTTAGAAAGGATGACATTGGGTTTACATCCACTTTAAATCAAGAAAATATAAATACCTTGGGATGGGGGTACAATGTTTTTGGCTACATCATAAAACCAGTAAGGTGTTTTTTAGTTTTTCTCCCAATGTTCTGCTGTTTATTGTAAAATGCTACAATACCACCTCATTACCAGATTTGCTTCAATGTTAATCAAGGGATTAATCATTTGTATTCTCTTGATGGTGAATCAGCCTTTCCAAGGCAATCAGAGTGGTTGGGGTTAATTAAGTCAGCCGAGACTTGGTCTAAAATTAGTACTTTATGGAAATCAGGTTCAGAAGGATATACTACATGAATTTTACAGATCTTCAAATTGCACAGCATCATTGCTATATGCACATACCCCATCTAATAAGCAGAGCTTACACAGTGAAACCATTATTTTACAGAAAATGCATATATGCACTAACAACCATTGACAATGGTTACTATAGTCTTTCCATAAAGTATACTCTGCTTCCTCTAGCCTTTTCCAAACTTTTTACCATACTTAAAAAAAAGTCCCTAAAAAAAAAAAAGAGAGCCCATGCTGTTAATCATTTTATATACAGCTCACAAGATATTGGCGTGAACAGTAAATTTTGGCTGTAAAAATAAGGAAGTGGTGTATTTAATATAATTGACACCCAAGGCTTTGCTATACAACAATATTATTTTCATTATTAATAATTAAAATGAAAAAAAAAATAATGGCCAGAAAACATATACTGACAGTAAAAGTTGTAGTGCTCCCTCACATTTAGTGAGTTCAGTGGAACGTTTCCCCCTTACATTGGTCAGAGTTGCTAACTCTCCATATTTTTACAGGCCGTAAAAAAAAGAAAACATGCTCTCCACTTTCCCTCCCCTTCCCCAGTAGCCTACAGAGCTCACACTAGGCCAGTATAAAGAAGACAGAGGAAAGAGGGAAGGCTGTATCTGCGGCACTTAATATCTACCATGCTGGCACTTAAAACCCACCTTAAATCCGCTGTGCTGCTGCAACAGAATCTTACACTGGTAGCCTAGTTGCAGAAGGTCTAACTAGAAGAAAGAGTTGGACAAGCAAAGAAGATGCTTGTATTAGCCAGGTACAGTGAATCCATGGTTTATGATTAGTCTTTTTTCAGGAATAAAACTGGAGTGATTTAACCCTTTCGCTTCCAAGTCCGTACGCCATTCGAACCTACAAAAGTGCCCGCAGGTGGCCAAGTCAGTATGGCGTACGAACCTCCCGCACTTCCTTTCCCCCTCTCCTATAAGCTTCAATGACCAAAAGCTTATATCAGAATTGTTCAGCAGACTCTGCTGAACTATTCTATAACTCTGATCAGCGAATTACAACCCGCTGATCAGAGTTATTAACCCTTAATGTGACCACCTCACCCATGCCGCCGCTTCCCTGCCCCCTGCTCCTCGACCCCCCGCCACTCCCTTACACCTAAAACTGCCCCGCCCCCCCACTCTCCTTTCCTATCCCCTTCACCCCCTTCTTCACCCCAGCATTGATCGCCCCCCCACACCCGATCCGACCCAACCCCCCCCCCGCAAACCAGACCCCCGCAGCCACCATCATTAGCTAGCATCCCACCTCTGCCGCTCCCGCCGGCTTAGGGTGCTGCATGGGGCTTGGGAAGACCCAGATGTGTCCCCCCTGCCAGTCAGAAAGCCCCCGTAGTGCCCCTGCACCCCCAATCCATCCCTGCTCCGAACTCATCTCTCCTTCCCTCCGCCTGCAGCTTCTCCCTGCACTGAGCTGTCAGGCTGGGGATCGTGGTGTGGGGAAGGGGGGGGGGTGGTTTGGGAGGGGGTGAAGTGTGGGCTTGGTATACATGTGTTTACCAACCCCCCCCCCCCCGTACAATGGATATAGGCAGTGATCGCTGCTATATCCACTGACTGACAGATGATCATTGTAACCGCGAGTGTTACAATGTAATCAGACTGTCATTTTATGAATGAATGGAATCTCTATACAGATTCCATGCATTCATGTAAAATGCTACAAAGAAAGGGACTATCTTCAGTCCCTTTCTCCCTTTCTCTGTCTCAAAAAAAGAGATATGGGGGTCTGTTTAGCTCTGATATTTCACCAAAGATCCCCCCCCAAAAAAGTAAAAAAAATAAAAACACAAACATAGTAAGACCCCCCCAGGTCTGCCTGCACTCACCCCTCCACGGTGACAGACCCTCCCCCCCGCACTCACCCCTGCACGGTGACGCCCCCCCACTCACCCCTATGGTTTCCTCAGCTTCTCCTCCCGGTCAACCTGATCCATCCTGATTGGTCAGGAGGAGAAGCCGGAAGACAATAGCAAATATTCGCTGTTGTCACAAGTGGGTGGGTTCGGGTGCAATGCTCTGCTCCCCGAGCCCAACCTTTTTCAAGCCCATTAGAGCCTTGGGCTCCCCACTGAGTATGAGTCCAGCACCCTATAGGGCGGCAGCACCCTAGTGCCCCTAATGGACCAGCCGCTCCTGGTAAGACCCTTTTCACATGGAGCAGACTCTGTCAAGCAGATCCACCTGCTCAGCGGCGCGATCTGTCTGCTGATCCCCGCTGAGCAGGCAGATGACAGGTTCGCGTCCTCTCCGTTGATGCAGAGCAGACACAGACATAGCCCGCTGTTCTCTATGGGGTGGTCGGATGGAAACGGAACGCCTGTTCATTTCCATCCAAAATCATCCGATCCGATCTACTAGATGGATGGGGAATGGGATCCCCATCCGTCTGTTAGCAGACTGGACTGGATCGGATGCAGGCGGGTGTAAACAGACACATGTCCATTTACATCAGCATCTATAGAGAACAATGGGTGGTCCGATTGGGCCCGCCTGAAAACGGACAGGCAGATCCGATCGGTGTGAATGGGGCCTAAGGCATTGTTCACATAAGGCATACACAACAGGGATGCACAGGTGTTCCGTGCATCTCTCTGCAGGCAGTCCCATTGATGTCGATTGGGATGTAGTACCTGCACGAACAGAGCCTTTGCTCCCAATTGTACATCCATGAAGGTCAGCATGCATGCCCCTGAGCTCACACTGTCTGCGTTTTGGGTCATTTACCCACACCCACACGGATGTCAGATTGGGAACAGCAGCCATGTCTGTGCAGCCTTTGCATCCCAATTGACATAAATGGAACTGCCTGTATGGAGATGCACGGAATACCTGTGGATCCCTGTGCGGGTAAACATGGCCCTCCATGGGTGTACACTTTAGTATGTCACATGTGAACGATGCTTTAGTAGCAGTTTAGCAGGAATTTTGTAAGTTATGTTGTGTTTATGTGCAATAATAATGATTTTATTGTATTTTTTGCAAAAATATTGTTTTGATAAACATTTGCGCGAATATCTTTAAAAATCAGTAGCACCTTCTTTTTATTCTACTGGCCATGTGCTGTCAGAAAATGTAAGGTTTGTGGGGTCTTTTACAAATTCTGAAAGCTGTAAGTGAAAAATAAAAACCTCCCAGATTTTTTGCAAAGTTTTTGGGTACGTTCGATTTCCACCATTTTGCAAAAAGGCGCAATTTAAAATTTACAATGATTTGTTTTTTATTAACTCCATACAGGTTAAGCTTTTATATTAATAGGGATTTAGCAGGAATTTTGTAAAATTAGCTGTGTTTTTATCTGCTACTAATGGTTTTAGTGTATTTTGTTTGATAAACATTTGCGCAAATACCGTGGGGTCTAAAAAATCAGTAGCACCTTCTTTTTATTCTAGAGGTCATATGCTTTCAGAAAATATATGGTTTTGGGGGTCTTTCACAAATTCTGAAAGCTGTAAGGGAAAATTAAAACCTTCAGATTTTTTGAGAAATTTGCATATTTCCATTTTTGCGTAAGTTCATTTTTCACCATTTTGCAAAAAGGCGCAATGTAAAAATTACAAATATTTGTTATTTATTAACTCAATACAGGTTAAGCTTTTATATTTAGTAGGAATTTTGTAAAATTTGCTCTGTATTTATCTGCTAATCATGAGTGTATTTTTAGCAAAAATATTGTTTTGATAAACGTTTGCGCAAATATCGTGGGACCTTAGAAATCAGTAGCACCTTCTTTTCAGATTTCTGGTCATGTGCTTTCAGAAAATATATGGTTTGTGTTTTTTCTTACAAACCTGAAAAGCTAAAAGTGAAAAATAAAAAAACATGGGAAAAATTGCAAAAATGGTCTGGCCACCTGAGTGTACAAGATGGAGCACAGGGCCTGGCAGCAAAAGGGTTAATGTCAAAGGGGCATCCCGTTTAGAAATATAAGGGAGATAAAGCTGAATTCTCATTACTTTTTCAGAATATGCACAACTGAAGTGTGTAGCTTTTTTGGTTATTGTTTTTAAAGTAAACCTGCCACTTTCCCAAAACACTACAATAAAGGGTATTTAGGTTATATAGTCATGCCCTGTCGTTGTGGGTTTTTTCATGTACAGGACAGCCAAAGAATGGCTGTTTTGAAACTGCGAGCTTTAAAAAAAATCAGGCCTCCCAGTTCAGAGAAAAAAGACATAGTTAACATGTTATCAAAAAGCATTATGCCATGTACACACCGGCTGACTTTTCGGCATCAAAGGTCCAATGGACTTTTGACGGACTTCCGACAGACTTTCGAACGAACGGACTTGCCTACACACAATCACACGTACGACCGGACTAAAATAAGGAAGTTCATAGCCAATAGCTGCCCTTGCGTCGGTTTTCATCCATCGGACTAGCATACAGACGAGCGGATTTCTCGATAGGAACTGGGTCCGGCAGAAAGTTTTGAAACATATTCCAAATCTAAAGTCCGTCTGATTTTCGACTGAAAAAGTCCGCTGCAGGTCCGATGAAGCCCACACACGGTCGGATTGTCCCATGGATTCGTTCTGTCGGAACAGTCTGGTCAAAAAGTCCGCCCGTGTGTACACAGCATTACTTTGGGGGTTCACAGTACCATTAAAAGTAATTGAAAATATATTTTCCCCTTTAACCACTTCAGCCCCGGAAGGTTTTACCCCCTTCCTGACCAGAGCACTTTTTACAATTCGGCACTGCGTCGCTTTAACTGCTAATTGCGCGGTCATGCAATGCTGTACCCAAACGAAATTTGCGTCCTTTTCTTCCCACAAATAGAGCTTTCTTTTGATGGTATTTGATCACCTCTGCCGTTTTTATTTTTTGCGCTATACGCGGAAAAAGACCGAAAATTTTGAAAAAAAATGATATTTTCTACTTTTTGTTCTAAAAAAAATCCAATAAACTCAATTTTAGTCATACATTTAGGCCAAAATGTATTCGGCCACATGTCTTTGGTAAAAAAAATGTCAATAAGTGTATATTTATTGGTTTGCGCAAAATTTATAGCGTCTACAAACTAGGGTACATTTTCTGGAATTTACACAGCCTTTAATTTATGACTGCCTATGTCGTTTCTTGAGGTGCTAAAATGGCAGGGCAGTACAAAACCCCCCCAAATGACCCCATTTTGGAAAGTAGACACCCCAAGGAATTTGCTGAGAGGCATGTTGAGCCCATTGAATATTCATTTTTTTTGTCCCAAGTGATTGAATAATGACAAAAAAAAAAAAAAAAAAAAAAAATTACAAAAAGTTGTCACTAAATGATATATTGCTCACACAGGCCATGGGCATATGTGGAATTGCACCCCAAAATACATTTAGCTGCTTCTCCTGAGTACGGGGATACCACATGTGTGGGACTTTTTGGGAGCCTAGCCGCGTACGGGGCCCCGAAAACCAAGCACCGCCTTCAGGATTTCTAAGGGCGTACATTTTTGATTTTACTCCTCACTACCTATCACAGTTTTGAAGGCCATAAAATGCCCAGATGACATAAAACCCCCCCAAATGACCCCATTTTGGAAAGTAGACACCCCAAGCTATTTGCTTTGAGGCATGTTGAGTCCATGGAATGTTTTATATTTTGACACAAGTTGCGGGAAAGTGACAAATTTTTTTTTTTTTTTTTTTTTTTTGCACAAAGTTGTCACTAAATGATATATTGCTCACACAGGCCATGGGCATATGTGGAATTGCACCCCAAAATACATTTAGCTGCTTCTCCTGAGTACGGGGATACCACATGTGTGGGACTTTTTAGGAGCCTAGCCGCGTACGGGACCCCGAAAACCAAGCACCGCCTTCAGGATTTCTAAGGGCGTACATTTTTGATTTTACTCCTCACTGCCTATCACAGTTTCGGAGGCCATGGAATGCCCAGGTGGCACAAACCCCCCCCAAATGACCCCATTTTGGAAAGTAGACACCCCAAGCTATTTGCTGAGAGGCATGGTGAGTATTTTGCAGCTCTCATTTGTTTTTGAAAATAAAGAAAGACGAGAAAAAAATTTTTTTTTTTTCTTTTTTCAATTTTCAAAACTTTGTGACAAAAAGTGAGGTCTGCAAAATACTCACTATACCTCTCATCAAAAAGCTTGGGGTGTCTACTTTCCAAAATGGGGTCATTTGGGGGGGTTTTGTGCCACCTGGGCATTCCATGGCCTCCGAAACTGTGATAGGCAGTGAAGAGTGAAATCAAAAATTTACGGCCTTAGAAAGCCTGAAGGCGGTGCTTGGTTTTCGGGGTCCCGTACGCGGCTAGGCTCCCAAAAAGTCCCACACATGTGGTATCCCCGTACTCAGGAGAAGCAACAGAATGTATTTTGGGGTGTAATTTCATATATTTCCATGGCATGTTTGAGCAATATATCATTTAGTGACAACTTTGCGCAAAAAAAAATAAAAAATTGTCTCTTTCCCGCAACTTGTGTCACAATATAAATTATTCCATGGACTCAACATGACTCTCAGCAAATAGCTTGGGGTGTCTACTTTCCAAAATGGGGTCATTTGGGGGGGGTTTGAACTGTCCTGGCATTTTATGCACAACATCTAGAAGCTTATGTCACACATCACCCACTCTTCTAACCACTTGAAGACAAAGCCCTTTCTGACACTTATTGTTTACATAAAAAAATAATTTTTTTTTGCAAGAAAATTACTTTGAACCCCCAAACATTATATATTTTTTTTAAAGCAAATGCCCTACAGATTAAAATGGTGGGTGTTTCATTTTTTTTTTTCACACAGTATTTGCGCAGCGATTTTTCAAACGCATTTTTGGGGGAAAAAACACACTTTTTTACATTTTAATGCACTAAAACACACTATATTGCCAAAATGTTTGATGAGATAAAAAAGATGATCTTAGGCCGAGTACATGGATACCAAACATGACATGCTTTAAAATTGCGCACAAACGTGCAGTGGCGACAAACTAAATACATTTTTAAAAGCCTTTAAAAGCCTTTACAGGTTACCACTTTAGATTTACAGAGGAGGTCTACTGCTAAACTTACTGCCCTCGATCTGACCTTCGCGGCGATACCTCACATGCATGGTGCAATTGCTGTTTACATTTGACGCCAGACCAACGCTTGCGTTCACCTTAGCGCGAGAGCAGGGGGGACAGGGGTGCTTTTTTTTTTTTTTTTTTTTTTTCTTTATTATTATTATTTTTTTATCTTATTTTTAAACTGTTCCTTTCATTTTTTTTTTTTTAAATCATTTTTATTGTTATCTCAGGGAATGTAAATATCCCCTATGATAGCAATAGGTAGTGACAGGTACTCTTTTTTGCAAAAATTGGGGTCTATTAGACCCTAGATTTCTCCTCTGCCCTCAAAGCATCTGATCACACCAAGATCGGTGTGATAAAATGCTTTCCCAATTTCCCAATGGCGCTGTTTACATCCGGCGAAATCTACGTCATAAAATGCTCGTAGCTTCCGGTTTCTTAGGTCATAGAGATGTTTGGAGCCACTCTGGTCTCTGATCAGCTCTATGGTCAGCTGGCTGAATCACCGGCTGCATTTTCAGGTTCCCTGTTGAGACAGGAGAGCCAGAGAAAAACACGGAAGATGTTGGGGGGGGGGGGGCATTCCCTCCCACTGCTTGTAAAAACAGTCTAGAGGCTAATTAGCCACTAGGATTGCTTTTACATGAAAGCCGACCGCTGGCTGAAAAGAATGATACCAAGATGATACCTAAAGCTGCAGGCATCATTCTGGTATAACCACTCAAAGTCGTGAATGGCGTACCTGAAGACAAAAAAATGGTTAACAATGGTTAACAATAAAGCACAGTAAAGTGTAAATAATTACACACCTGAAAAACAAACATGATAAAACATAATAACAATAACAATAACAATCAATAACAATAACAATAACAATAAAACATTGCAGAATAGAATACAGTAAAAAAGAGCAGAACAATAGAGAGAGAGAATAGAGAGAGAGAGAACAATAAAACAACAACTATTTTTTTTATTTCATATATTTTTTTTTTTTTTACACTTTTTTTGTAACTAACTTTTATAACGGTAACCGGTTCCAGGTTCGGGTCTCTCAAAATGCGATGGCATCTTGGGAGACCCTGTGAAAGTGTGCCTAGTCTGTGCAATGCTGTACCCTACGCTAATAGTCAACTAGTGCATGGTAGCGTTCAAAACATTCACCAATGCAAAGACCAGGATTGTCAGGACAGGAGGGACAATAATAGCGGGTGTCACGCCTATATCCGCACTTGCTGCAGACACAACATATTTTTTGGGGGGTTCGCTGGGTAGGGGTACTCGGGAGGACATAAAAATGCCTCTCATGCAGCCGACTGCATTTGGTTGGGGATGTGAATGGGGGAAGTACGGGCGCTGCAGAAGCGGTGGGTTCCCAATTAGGATTGGCGAATGCAGCAGGAAGGGCACTATGGGCACGACGGGCCTGTGTTTGTCTTTTTGGTGGCAGCGGGACACTACTTGTGCTTGCCACCTCACCAGCTTGAACTGCACTTATGGGACTCGCCACGTCACCACGTGTTACTGCAGTGCTGGTTTGACTACGACCGGGGTGTACTAGGCCGCTGGCGCTTGCCAGTTCACCAAAACGCTACCAAAAAAACTGTTAGCGATCGCAGGGATCAGGCCTGACTCTGCGAACGCTGCAGTTATGCGTTTAGTATTTTGTAAGTGACAGTGATCGATCGATACTGCACTTGGGTGGGCTGGGCCGGGCTGGGCGGAGGGGCAAAACGCAGGTGCTAGCAGGTATCTGGGCTGATCCCGCTAACACTGCGTTTTTGGGAACCCTAAACTGCTGGGGACACTAGTATAGATCTAATCGGATCAGATATTGATCCGATCAGATACTATACCACTAAGGGAGGCGTACGGTGCGTGCGTGGGTGTTAGCGGTACTGGCGCTAATCTGACGCTGCCTGGGGCTGGTGCTTGCCAGTTCACCAAAACGCTACCAAAAAAACTGTTAGCGATCGCAGGGATCAGGCCTGACTCTGCGAACGCTGCAGTTATGCGTTTAGTGTTTTGTAAGTGACAGTGATCGATCGATACTGCACTTGGGTGGGCTGGGCCGGGCGGAGGGGCAAAACGCAGGTGCTAGCAGGTATCTGGGCTGATCCCGCTAACACTGCGTTTTTGGGAACCCTAAACTGCTGGGGACGCTAGTATAGATCTGATCGGATCAGATATTGATCCGATCAGATACTATACCACTAAGGGAGGTATACGGTGCGTGCGTGGGTGTTAGCGGTACTGGCGCTAACCTGACGCTGCCTGGGGCTGGTGCTTGCCAGTTCACCAAAACGCTACCAAAAAAACTGTTAGCGATCGCAGGGATCAGGCCTGACTCTGCGAACGCTGCAGTTATGCGTTTAGTGTTTTGTAAGTGACAGTGATCGATCGATACTGCACTTGGGTGGGCTGGGCGGAGGGGCAAAACGCAGGTGCTAGCGGGTATCTGGGCTGATCCTGCTAACACTGTGTTTTTGGGAACCCTAAACTGCTGGGGACGCTAGTATAGATCTGATCGGATCAGATATTGATCCGTTCAGATACTATACCACTAAGGGAGGCGTATGCTGCGTGCGTGGGTGTTAGCGGTACTGGCGCTAATCTGACGCTGCCTGGGGCGAAGCATATCACCGCCGGGCGATCGGGGGGCTAAACCTTTATTCGGTAATAAACGGCGGGTGCCCTGACACTATAAAAAATAAACAAACTAACCAGCGTCACCCGTAACAGTTATACGGTGATCAGTGGTGAAAGGGTTAACTAGGGGGCAATCAAGGGGTTAAAACATTTATTAGGTAGTATATGGGGGTCCCTGTCGCTATAAAATGCTGACGGCGAACCTAAATATTTACGTTCCTAACTAGCGTCACCAGCGACACTAATACAGCGATCAGAAAAATGATCGCTTAGCGACACTGGTGAGGGGGGGTGATCAAGGGGTTAAAACTTTATTAGGGGGGGTTAGGGGGGTATCCTAGACCTAAAGGGGGGTAATACTCACTGCCCTAACACTAACTGTCACAAACTGACACTATGCAGTAATCAGAAAAAAAAAAAAAAAAAAATACTGCTAATGTCAGTTTGTGACAGGGGGGGGGGGGGTGATTGGGGGGGGATCGGGGGGCGATCGGGGGGGGATCGGGGGTGTAAAGTATGCCTGGCATGTTCTACTGTGTGTGTGAGTGTTGTGTGCACTTACATGTCATCTCCCCTCGGCGCTGGAACGGAAACTGCCAGACCGAGGAGAGATGACATCACATCCTCTGCCTGTGTGAAACGACACACAGGCAGAGGAGCATTCCCATTGGCTGGGAGCGATCGCGAGGGGGGGGCCACGATCGGATGGTCTCCCCCTCGCCTCCCGACGCTCCCAGTCAGATGCCGACCGCCGATGGCACCGGGGGGGGGTCCGATCGGACCCCCCGCCCGCGGGAGGCAGATCACGTATGGGTACGTGATTTTGCCTGCCCGTGCCGCTCTGCCGCAGTATATATGCGGTAGGCGGTCGGCAAGTGGTTAAAGCCAGTTATATCTGCGGGCTGTCTACTCCTTCCACAGTCCTGCATGCTTTGGCCATATGGTTTTTGGCCGTGGAGGAGGGAGACAGTACAGTGGTAACATATCAGGGGCTCAAATCTTATATACTTTGCCAGTCACCTTTAAAATTTTTTAGTGTGGCTGTTAAGCATAGTAAACTATGTTAAGTCATGAATGAACACAGTGAGTGATCAGTACTAATCACACACTGTGTTCATTCAGAAAAGGAAGGGGTCTGTAAATGACATATTTACCTGCCCCTTACCCTATTCTCCTTTCTGAACACGCACCTCCTGTGTGCCAGCGGGAAGCCGACAGCGATGAGCGGGGTGCACACAGCGGGGGTAATCAGATGCGGCCAGGACAGGGAGGAGGATCTGTGTGGTGGGGGTGCAATTACAGGAACTGAAAGCTAGCGGAGGGGGGAGAGGTAAAGAAACTGGGCTTTCAGCTGCTGCAGGGAGAGACACACAAGGCATCGTTCCTGTAATTGCACCCCCATCGCCCTGATCATCTTCCCTGTCCTGATCACATCTGATTCTCCCTGCTGCCGTTCCCCCATACAGGACTCGTGGTACCCCCCTATTGGCGGCCCTGCCCATAGACACACGGAACCTCAATCAATACAGCTTTAAGTTCAGCTTTGTTGGGTAGCTATGATCTGTAGGTTCCTGAAGATCTACTTATGAAAATACATTTTTTTTAGCAGCTTTTTTTTCCCTTTTTGTTCTCTCTTGTTAAGCTGGTAATATGCAGATTTTTATTTCACCCTTTCAACTAGTTTTCCTACTACCACACCATATATGGACATATTTTTGAATAGAACTAAACAAAATAAGATTTATCCAAATATTCCACCTTATCTCAACTTTTTATAACGTGTTGATTTAAAGTCTTGTTGTGTAAGGCTAGCTTAGTATAAATATTATGTCCAAAACCAAAAGATATGCCCTTATCAAGTTGTCCTAGGAACATTTGCAGCCAGTATATTTCACAGTGACATTTTTTAGCCTGCTGATGTCTTTTACTGCCTACCCTCAAGCCAAGATGGTATCTAACAATAAAAGCTTGTAAGCACAGAAAGAATTGATGCTTCTCTCACTGACTGAACCACACGTTTAGCTTTTGCAGCGTATTCACTCTTTGGCAGATGCTATTATAGATTTCTCATTCTTGCTTTTAATATATCTCAACCAGGGTGTATTTCATTTGAATTGCTTGTAAAAAGGCTTGATTTAAATCATCATTTTTAAAGAGCAACTGTCATCTCTGTCCCACAGCGGCTCCTCCTCTGACCCGCTGGTGACTCACTGACAGTCCCATTCACTTCAATGGGATGGCTGGTGATGCGGCAGTGACAAAAGGTGAGGGATGGGGCGGCAGCAGGTGAGTGGATGCCGCTAAGGGGTGCTGCCATGATGGATCTGAAATGACAGCTCCTTTATAAATGTAGGGACTTATTCTTGCTGGTAGTTCTTTAATATTTGCAAACAAAATGAAGGTTTCCTATATAGAATGATAAGCTATCAGGTTAGTGAAACAGCGATATCAGAACCAATTCAATCATACAGTTTGTAGTGTACATAGATTTGCAAAACAATGGGATAAAAGGAATATTCCTGAACTTTGTTTTATCTCATGGTTGCTGTGAAATTGTGTGAATGCATCAATGCAGTGCATGTTATCTATGCTTGCTGAGCTTGGATTCATTGAATGAGTTTACCAAAAATGTAAATATTGCAGAATATACAGCCTCATGCTATATAACTAAGCTCCATTTCATGCTTAAAAAACTAAATTAATAATGTAAACTATCTTTAGATAGATTTTTACTCCAAAATCATTTTATTAAAATGTGTATAATGGTCCTCTGCGCTACTACTAGTAAATACAGTGAAATAAAAATAAAGGACTATAGTAAAAATAAAATTAAGGTGGAAATGCAGCAAAACCTAGTAGTGTTCACAAATCCACAAATAAATAAAATTACAATTTACAGTGATCTTGCACATATCCTACAAGCCTCCATATATGAAATCAATCACACATTTTTTTATTTTATTTTCCAATATTTTTATTGAAAAAAAGATAACAAGAGTAGCAGGTAATCATAGATCTACATTCGGATTATTGCTCTGACAAATTTCCAAATACCTAAGGTATAATTAACAAGGTATTACATGGTCTAGTAGTGTACATGAGCATACAATATTCATGGGATGTTCTTAGATTAGCCCGCTGGGCAAAGAAGGCCCAGTAGGTAATATCAAACAATATTAAGCATGTAGTTAACTTAGCAACATTTAGTTCTAATCAGTATTTAAAAATCGTATATTAATGTGCATAACGAAGCCAAGGAAAGATGGAAAAATCTCTAAATGGCATCAAATTACAGATTAGACATTCTTATAATATGTCAAAAAAGTTAGATTTTATCTTTTACACTTTCAAAATTACAGAAAACAAAAAAAATGGCGTCTGCAAAAGTTTGGGCACCCTGCAGAATTTATAGCATGCACTGCCCCCTTTGCCAAGCTGAGACCTGCCAGTGTTATGGATTGTTCTCAATCATCGTCTGGGAAGACCAGGTGATGTCAATCTCAAAGGTTTTAAATGGCCAGACTCATCTGACCTTGCCCCAACAATCAGCACCATGGGTTCTTCTAAGCAGTTGTCTAGAAAACTGAAACTGAAAATAGTTGACGCTCACAAAGCTGGAGAAGGCTATAAGAAGATAGCAAAGCGTTTTCAGATGTCAATATCCTCTGTTCGGAATGTAATTAAGAAATGGCAGTCATCAGGAACAGTGGAAATTAAAGCAAGATCTGGAAGACCAAGAAAAATATCAGACAGAACAGCTCGCAGGATTGTGAGAAAAGCAATTCAAAACCCACGTTTGACTGCACGATCCCTCCAGAAAGATCTGGCAGACACTGGAGTTGTGGTACACTATTCCACTATAAAGAGATACTTGTACAAATATGGTCTTCATGGAAGAGTCATCAGAAGAAAACCTCTTCTAAGTCCTCACCACAAAAATCAGTGTTTGAACTTTGCAAATGAACATATAGACAAGCCTGAGGCATTTTGGAAACAAGTTCTGTGGACCGATGAGGTTAAAATAGAACTTTTTGGCCGGAATGAGCAAAGGTACTTTGCAGAAGAAAGGGCACAGAATTTAATGAAAAGAACCTCTGTCCAACTGTTAAGCATGGGGGTGGATCAATCATGCTTTGGGGTTGTATTGCAGCCAGTGGCACAGGTAACATTTCACGAGTAGAAGGAAAAATGGATTCAATAAACTTTCAGCAAATTTTGGATGGTAACTTGATGCCATCTGTAAAAACGCTGAAGTTAAAGAGAGGATGGCTTCTACAAATGCATAATGATCCTAAACACACCTCAAAATCCACGGGGGATTACATCAAGAGGCGTAAACTGAAGGTTTTGCCATGGCCTTCACAATCTCCTGACCTCAACATTATTGAAAATCTATGGTAAGACCTTAAAAGAGCAGTGCGTGACAGACGGCCCAGAAATCTCAAAGAACTGGAAGATTTTTGTAAGGAAGATTGGGCAAAGATACCTCAAACAAGAATTGAAAGGCTCTTGGCTGGCTACAAAAAGCGTTTACAAGCTGTGATACTTGCCAAAGGGGGCAGTACAAGATATTACCTCTGCAGGGTGCCCAAACTTTTGCCGACGCCATTTTTTTGTTTTCTGTCATTTTGAAAGGAAATAAAATCTAACTTATTTTTGACATATTATAAGAATGTCTAATCTGTAATTTGATGCCTGGGGTGCCCAAACTTTCGATCCCCACTGTATATATGTGATTCATTTAGTTGATTTCCTGGGTACCTCTTCGGGCAGTGTATGGAATAAGGCCACCTCTGGGGATCTACAGATGTTCACCCCCATCACGGAGTTTATTAAATTAAATACCCTAATCCAAAACTTAATCACCAGGGGGCAATGCCAACAAATATGGTATATTGTCAATCACACAGTTTTTTTAAATATAATAATGTGAAATAAATTGCTTACAATGTGCATCCAAACAGTGACCCAATCATTTAAATATGCACAGTGAAGTCCATAAGTAAAACTAATCCAATTCTTCAAAGTAGTGAAGATGAAGCATCAATAGAACTTGGTGATTTATCCAATAGCTGAAGCGACAAATCTCCCTTCAGGATCAAAAGTATGCCTTTTATGCCCCGTACACACGGTCGGACATTGATCGGACATTCCGACAACAAAATCCTAGGATTTTTTTCAGACGGATGTTGGCTCAAACTTGTCTTGCATACACACGGTCACACAAAGTTGTCGGAAAATCTGATCATTCTGAACGCGGTGACGTAAAACACGTACGTCGGGACTATAAACGGGGCAGTAGCCAATAGCTTTCATCTCTTTATTTATTCTGAACATGCGTGGCACTTTGTGCGTCGGATTTGTGTACACAAGATCGGAAATTCCGACAACGGATTTTGTTGTCGGAAAACTTTATAGCAAGTTCTCAAACTTTGTGTGTCGCAAAATCCGATGGAAAATGTGTGATGGAGCCTACACACGGTCGGAATTTCCGACAACAAGGTCCTATCACACATTTTCCTTCGGAAAATGCGACCGTGTGTACGGGGCATTACAGTCACTTCTGGATACTTTGATATAACACTATGTTGATTCTCAGCACCAAATAATAAAAAAAACTGAAGGGGAGCTAAATAGTCGATAACAGCTAAACAATAAACACCATCCCCGCTAACCTCATCCCTGATACGGACCTGTGTAACTGTATAACTGGGAGTGGAATGGCGCCATTTGCTGGCTAGTATGAAAGTGTGTGGGGAAATGTTTGTATTTATTTGTAAGGTTTTCTGCCAAACATTTTGGTAAA
Organism: Lithobates clamitans; assembly: GCA_037952925.1. Classification (NCBI taxonomy): domain Eukaryota; kingdom Metazoa; phylum Chordata; class Amphibia; order Anura; family Ranidae; genus Lithobates; species Lithobates clamitans. Next base: position 1,788,940 of record JBBGZY010000021.1, read on the forward strand.
CTGTAACCCTTTTGTGAGTAAAAAATATAAGATATCCTCATAAGGGTTTTGAGTATTTGTTTGTGTATGTAAAGGTTGTTATTTTTTTTAAATTAAAATAACAAACATTTTATACCTACCTGCTATGTGCAGTCGGTTTGCACACAGCAGGCTGGAACCTTCTCTACTAGCATCCTCCACTGGCACTGTCCCCTCCTCCTCTACTGTGTCTGCCCACCTTATTAGGTGCTTGGTAGTGGGGTAGACGTGCAAACTCACTCCTGAGCCGGGCTGTGTGCATCCATAGAAGCAGCACAGCTCCACCCCGCCCCTCATTCCCTCACATGCTTTGAGTGACAGCAGTAGGAGCCAATGTTTGCGAGAGCAAGGAAAGGGGAGAGAAGAACGGAAGCACTGCACAACTCTGGATTAATTGAGAACTTTGGTGAGGCTGCATTCACACCTGAGCCGAGTGATTTCAGGCATATTTTATTTGAGCGTTTTGATACAAGTGTATTACAAGTGTCTTTCAGCTTCAGGCGTTTTTGTTTAGCTAATAAAAACACTAAGGGAAGGAGAGGTGGCAGAGATTGGGGTGGAGAGCTGCTGTTTGAGCAGAAAACGTGCAACAAAATGCTCATGCCACAAATTTTCTGGCTTTCCCATTGAATTCTATGGGGTCCATTCTGCAAAATAGAAGCTCATGTACTTTTTTGAACAACAGATCTTTTGCTTCAGGTGACAGAACACTCATATGTGAACAGGGGCCATTAGAAATTAATGGGATTTGGCTTGCTGAGTGTTTTAGAGCTACTAGCTTCAAGCAGAAAATCGCCCAGGTGTGAACAGGGCCTTAGTGTTTAACATGGCATAACTATATAGGTCTGAACCAGAAATAAAAGATTTCCCATAATGCAGTAGGGTCTCCCCCAGCTGGAATTAAAGGAGTGGGTGAACACAGACACGGATGTGTAAATTACTGAGGTTGTTAGTTATTGGACTTAGTTAACTGCTCTCCTATTGCGAGGAAAGTAGGTGAAACAGTAAACTGGTTATTTTTAGAGACTTTAACAGCTGCTCTTTAAAACCACCTTGCTTTTTAATTAGACCAGAGTTCTTTCATATTTGTGGTGTAGCTGTGTGCAGCATAATACACTTGAGGGTTCAGTAGCAGCTGGATAATTTTATTTTAAAGGGTTACACAAAGCAGCATCTTTTACTAGATTGCTAAAAGGATATCTGCCAAGTATGATAGAAGTAGAAAGATAGAAGAGACATGCCACAGATAGACATAGAAGTGTATGTTTTAGGTAAGTTAGTAATAGAGATCAACCAGTAATGTCTTTTAGTAACATGCACACTATAAACACTAGTAAAAATAAAAAAAATAAAAATATATATTGTGGGGGATCACCTTTTCTGGAAAATAAGTTTAGCGTGCAGGTAGTTTCTTTAAAATCCGACGGGTTGCCAGGTTTATTTAGCAGAGGTTTGCAAAGTCATAAAAACAAAAAAAAAAGGTAAAGTAAATCCTCGCCGCCTGGCGCTAAACTATACAGTAGACTCCTCTATACGGTGTGGGGCTTGTCCCCAACACCCTCAAAACATGTGGTAAAGCAAACCTTTTTTTAAATCCAAACAGAGCTCCTCTCTCTGATTCCCTTCTGAGTCTCAGGTCAGAGCCCTCCTGTGCTCTCTTCCTGCTCATTTAAAGTCCACCTGACTCAAATGGACCACAACATCTGCACCGAAACCAAGCCTGCCACAGAGGCTGGAAAAATCTGGGCTGGATTCCGGTTCAGTCTCTTACAAAAGAACGCATGCAGGGTGAAATATACCGATTATCCATGACCTCGCCTCGCATACCGTCACATATCCGCCCCCTCTGCTTAAGCCCCTGTGGCTGAGCAATTGTCCCAAGCATAAAGTGCATGCGAGAGAGGGCATCCGCATTGTTTTGGAGCTTGCCTGGCCTATGCTCTACTGTAAACTTAAAGGGCTATAAAGCCAGGAACCATCTTGTCACGCGGCCATTTTTCACCCTGTTGTCACACATCCACTTTAGTCGGTGACCAGCTTAAATTACCTCCCCAACAAGTAATACTTCAGGGAGTCTAAGCCCCTTTTAATATCGAGACACTCCTTTTCGACAATGGCATAGTTTTTTTCATTCTTGTTCAGTTTCCAGCTCAGGTATACAACCATCTCTGTTCTGGGATAGTACAGCCCCTAGGCCCACCTCAGAGATGTCCGTCTGTACCCCAACCTCCTATGTGAAGTCACAAACACCGGTAGTACACAAAGGGCCTGCTTTAATTTCTGAAATGCCTCCTCAGCTTCAGGATTCCATTTGACCATGACCGACACTCTACCCTTCGTCAAATCGGTCAGAGGGGTGGCAGTTGTGGCAAAGTTGGGTATAAACCGTCTGTAATACCCCTTAATGTCCAGGAAGGCCCAAACTTGTTTTTTGTTCACCGTTTTTGAATTGCCTCAATCTTATTGGTCGGAGGCTTGACCAGTACCCGGCCAATAACATACCCAAGGTATTTGGCCTCCTCTAGGCCTATGGCACACTTTTTTGGGTTGGCCGTAGGGCTGGGGAAAAAATTGATTTAAATCTCAAATCGAGTTGAGAGGTCAAATCGATTCAAAATTTAAGCAAATCGATTTTTTTAGATTTCTTTTTTTTCACCGCGCCAGTCCTGAGGCGCTGCGGGCAAGGAGTTTTTAGGTGAGGCCGCGGCTTCGGCCTAGTCCGCGAGGCCGGACGCCACGGACTAGGCCGAAGCCGCAGCCTTTGCCTTTGCCTAAAAGCTCATGCCCGCAGCGCCTCAGGACCGGCGCGGTTTCCTAAGAAAAAAAAAACTTGATTCGAATCGTGAATCGAGTTTTTTTTAAGAGAATCGAAGATTTTTTTTTTTTTAAGAAAATCTCCCAGCCCTAGTTGGCCGTGAGACCTGCTTCCCTGAGGGGCAGGTGTGATTCCCAATCTGGGCTGTGGGTGACCACATCGTCCAAATAAGCGGCTGCATACAGGCGATGTGGTCTCAAAGTTTTGTCCATCATTCGCTGGAACGATGCAGGGAACCCATGCAGGCCAAAAGACATCCGCTTGTGCTGAAATGAGCCCTCAGGAGTGGAAAAGGCAGTCTTCTCCTTGGCCTATTCAGTTAGTGGTATTTGCCAATTGCCTTTCGTTAGGTCTAGGGTTGTTATGTAGCGGGCCTGTCCCAACCTGTTCACGAGTTCGTCGACCCGAGGCATCGGATATGCATCGAACTTGGACACATTGTTGAGTTTCCTAAAGTCGTTACAAAACCTGATAGTGGCATCGGGTTTTGGGACCAACACTATGGGGCTGGACCAATCACTGTTGGAACGCTTCTATCACGTCCAACTCTAACATATTTTTGATTTCTTTCGCGACTGCCTCTCGCCTGGCCTCTGGGATTTTATATGGCTTTACATTTACGCGAACCCTAGGTTCCGTCACTATATCATACTGGATCACCTTGGTCAGTCCGGGTAAGGGGGAGAAAAAGTCCCTATTTTTGTACACATATGCCCTAACGTCACTTTGTTGTGCCAGAGATAGGGAATCCTTTATGGGAGCGTCAGGTGTCACCGGTACCTGGTCTGTTGGAGGCGGGGATGCGGCCAGTAAAGTCTCTCTGTCCTTCCAGGGCTTTAAGAGATTTACATGATAAATTTGTTGTGGTTTACTTTTCGCTGGCTGGTAGACTTTGTAGTTTACCTCCCCTACCCTTTCAATAACCTCAAAGGGACCCTGCCACTTGGCTAGGAACTTTAATTTCCACCGTGGGAACCAGTACCAATGCTCTGTCCCCGGGGTTGAAAGTACAGACCTTGGCACCCCAATCATAGACCCTCCTCTGGGCCTATTGGGCTCGCTCCATATGTTCTTGTACCAGGGGCAGGACAGCTGTGAGATTCGATCCTGCATCAAGGAGACATGCTCTATGATGCTTCTATATGGGGTGGCCTCTCCTTCCCATGTTTCTTTGGCGACATCTAGCAGCCCCCTGGGATGTCTACGATACAAGAGCTCAAAGGGGGGAATAGCCTGCAGATCATCTCGTATGGCAAACATGAGATATGGTAGCAAAAAATCCCAATTTCTCCCATCTTTGTTGATCACCTTTTTCAGCATACTTTTCAAAGTTTTATTAAATCTTTCCACAGGACCATCCATTTGGGGGTTGTAGACAGGGGTACGGGGATGGGAGATTTTGTATAACTTACACAGTTCCTTGGTAACCCTGGGCATAAATGGGGTGCCCTGATCGGTTAAGACCCCTTTTGGAATCCCCACTCGACTAAACACCTGGACTAACTCCTTGGCGGTAGTCTTAGCGGAGGTGTTATGCAAGGGTATGGCCTCAGGATAGCGCGTCGTATAGTCCACGATTATCAAAATATGCTGGTGACCCTGGGCAGACTTTACTACCTGCCCCACCAGGTCCATGCCAATCTTCTCAAAAGGGTCCTCGATTATTGGTAGACGGACAAGGAGACTATGAAAATGGGGCGACAGTGCCGCCATTTGGCACTCAGGGCATGATTCACAGTACTCCCTGACATCTGCATATAACCCAGGCCAGAAAAATCTCTGGGTGATTCTCTCCCTGGTCTTTTCGATACCGAGATGTCCCCCCCATTATATAACCATGGGACAGGTCTAGCACCACCCTACGGAAGGATTTGGGAACCAGTAGCTGTTTTACCTCGTCCTCTCCACGTTTTACCACCTAATACAGTAAATTGTTTTTAAGGGCTGAAAACAACTGGTTCCCCATCCACCATCTTAACGTTTTCTCTGGCTTTCATGAGGGTGACATCTCGCATTTGCTTGATACATAATTCCTTTCTCCTGACCTCTAAGTCGGGTACCACAGTCTGGCTACTCTCATTGTCAGGGTCAGAGATGTTCTCCTGTTCGTTACCCTCGGGCTGGGAGCTAGCTTCCAGGTCTTCTGGCTCTTCAGCCATGACAGGGAAAGGAAGAGGATCTCCGGCTTCCTCGATCCCCCCCAAAAATATTGACATTTTGGGCCCAATTTGGACATTTTCGCTTAGGGGTGTACTCACTTTTGTTGCCAGCGGTTTAGACATTAATGGCTGTGTGTTGAGTTATTTTGAGGGGACAGCAAATGTGTTATACAAGCTGTACACTCATTTACATTGTAGCAAAGTGTGATTTCTTCAGTGTTGTCACATAATAAGTTATAATAAAATATTTACAAAAATGTGAGGGGTGTACTCACTTTTGTGAGATACTGTATATATTGTGACGGGATGCAAGGTGAGGTAATGGATAATCGATAATGTGAGATACCGGACTTTATACTGGCATTTATAAATTAAATTGCAAGTTAAAATGACATATTCTGTTGGATGCAATCACTGTCAACTGAAAAGCCTTTTTGAGTGGTTGTGTACGATTGCTTGATTCTCAATCAGTTGCATGAAAACACTTTGTTTTGGCTTTATTTTTAGACCTGTAAATTCATATTCTGTTTTTTTATTCCAGAATGGGTGGCCTGTGTTCATTATAAGTTCCTCGTTGTGTGCTACCTCCACGATGTGAAGAATGTTTTGCAGCTGCATGATCTTGCCACTGGCCGCCTTATTAAGACTTTACCATTGGATGTTGGCAGCATTGTAGGATACAGTGGTCGGAAGAAGGACTCAGAGATCTTTTACCAGTTCACGTCATTTTTATCACCAGGTGGGTGCGCTCTCATTTTTGTTACTACATAAAACTGTCTTAAAAAAATAAAATAAATACAGTGACTCATTTCAACCAACCAGATATCAGTTGTAGCATCTGTAAACAAGCCTGTCACTAAAATGCATATAGACAAAGAAAACTTATAGTTTCCCTGTTTGTCTTGAGTCTCTTCTGTGAGGTTCAAGACTTGCTACAGATGCAGTCCAATTTGGGAGCACTATCACTGGGTTTCAGGAATGCCACTTTGTCTTATGTAATCTTTTTACGTACAGTTGTGAGGCTGAGTGATGCATATCAGAGATGTAGTAGTGTTATATGCAAGTGAAAGAGAGTTGTTTAAGAATCTCATCAGCATGGCATTCACATCACCATCACATGTCTGCATCACATTTTCAGGAGGATGGAAGAAATGTCAAAGTACCTGCATGAGTGGGTTCCATTGAGTAGCAACTATTGTTTAGACATATGCTGCAGGGGTCTCAAACTGGTGAGCTGTTGTGGAACTACAAGTCCCATCTTGCCTCTGCCTGAGGGAGTCATGCTTGTAACTGTCAGAATTGCAATGCCACATGGGACTTGTAGTTTCGCAACAGCTGGAGGGCCGGCATTTTGAGACCCCTATGCTGAAGTCATCAAAAGTTAGCATTCAAGTAATGACAGTACTTCTAATTTATTAGAATTACTTTTTTGAATTTCTACTGATAACGTTTTGTCAATCAGGATTTGAAAGACTTCCTTTAGCATGCTTTAAACCAGAAACATAATTTTAGTGTCCTGATAAATGAGAAACATATAGAATAAATGAATAAATTAGTACTTTATAGCAGTTATAATCGTTTTAATTATATTACTGGTTGGGTTGGAGGGGAAAAAATACTTATTTTTTTACTTTTAACCACTTGCCGCCCGCCATATAGCAGAATGACTGCGGCAAAGTGGTTTCAATATGCTGACTGGGAGTCATATGACGTCCGCAGGATATTGAGCCACTGCGCGCCCCCGGGGGCGCGCATCGAGATGATCGTTGTTGCGGTGTGTCAGTCTGACACCCCGCAACACCGATCTAGGTAAAGAGCCGGTGATCGGCTTTTCCTCACTCGCGTCTGATAGACACGAGTAGAGGAGATCCGATCGGCTGCTCTCCTGACGGGGGGGGTCTATGCTGATTGTTTATCAGCACAGCCCCCCTTCGGATCCTACCAAAGACCACCAGGGAAGCCGCCCAGGACCACCAGGAAAGCCGCCCAGGACCACCAGGGAAACCAGCCACACTGGACCACCAGGTATGCCCCCTAGACCCCCAGGGAAATACTGATCTGTGCAAAGGCAGCTGCCAATTAGTGCCCACTTCAATGCCTACCACTGCCAGTGCTGCGTATCAGTGCCCATCAGTGCCGCGTAACAGTGCCCATCAGTGCCACGTATCAGTGCCCAGCAGTGCCGCCTATCAGTGCCCATCAGTGCCACCCATAAGAACCCATCTGTGCAGCCTTTCAGTGCCCATCAGTGTCGCCCAACAGTGCATATCAGTGCCACCCATCAGTGCCGCCTACCAGTGCCCATCAGTGCCGCATATCAGTGCCCGCTCATTGGTGCCACCTCATCGCTGCTGCCTTATCAATGCCCATTAGTGAAAGAGAAAACTTACTTATTTACAAAATGTTTAAACAAAAACAAAAGCAAAACTTTTATTTTTTTCAAAATTTTCGGTCTTTTTTTTATCTGTTTCACAAAAAATAAAAACCGCAGAGGTGATCAAATACCACCAAAAGAAAGCTCTATTTGTGGGAACAAAATGATAAAAATTTAGTTTGGGTACAGTGTTGGATGACCGCGCAATTGTCATTCAAACTGCGACAGCGCTGAAAGCTGAAAATTGGTCTGGGCAGGAAGGTGTCTAAGTGCCCTGTTTTGAAGTGGTTAAAATAATACTACTCACAAAACCACAAAGCATTTTTTTAAAATCTGGAGTGGATAGAGGTCTTTCTCGGTCTTGTTATTGCTGTCTGGGTCCTCATTAGGGAAATGCACACACTCTAATTGCCCTTATCAATATTGTCCCCCGGGAATGAAATCAAAGGTTGATCCAAAATTTCTAGTTGCCACCAAAACAGGAAGAGAGGGAAACTCTTCCAGTGGGACACATGTTCATGTTACCTTAATGCAAGGGATGCATAAAAAATGTTTAAGCTTTATAACTACCTTAGGGCAGGTGTAAAACCAAATCTAAAGAAAAATATGTAGGAAATTATTGTAGCTTGTAAATACTCCTCCTTTTTTGCTGTGTTTTTAGCAGCATTCACTCTTATCTTCTGTGTAGGAGGAGAAAGAGACAGCAGAGCATCGCTTACTTTGATATCACTGTCAGTCAGTCTGTACAGGACTGGGCTAAGGGTGTGAAAACATTGGCTGGCACAGTTTTCTACAGTACAGGGCAGGGCATAGAGTGTGGAAACTACTGTCGAGCAGAGTTTTCAAGGATGTTAGTCACTGTATGTGTTGGCACCGGGTGTGTCGACACGTACAGCTGCAGTCCTACAACGGCAGCACTGAGAAGGGTGACAATACTTTGCCATACTAGTGGCAACTGAGTGAGGGTTTGAGGGAGAGATTAACATCAGTTTGAGAAACATCTGCTCTTATTCAGAATTCATTGACTGGTGCAGTTGACCATCTTCTAACCTGCTTTAAACTTATATGGGAATGCAAAACCATCTGTCATTGACAAAACCTGTTAGCGCTAGCTCTAAAAATTATCATTTTAGAAAAGGAAGTACAATGCACACAGGCAAAACTGGGCTGAATCACCAAGTAATGTATATTTTTTGGGAATATTAAGTGCAATGCTAATCCATATTGTGTGTGTGTGTGTGTATGTGTATGTGTATATATATATATATATATATATATATATATTAGAAAAATGTGCAAGTATGCAAACAGTAAGTATAACACATTGGCTGTGCAAAATAAAATAAAGTGCTAGGTGCAAACAGCAATAAAATAATATAAATATAGTTGATAAAATGAAATCACTAAAAAGTCCATATATGTGAAATGGCATTGTAAATAAATAACCCATAAGGGAAAAAAACAGTTAAAACGGGTGAAATTAAATCACAAGTGTTTAGGTAGAAATCAGTTTTGAAATTGAAGATATATTCGACCTCTGAAGGCTAGGCCACCATCCAGTAAGAAGTAACCATAGATAGTGAATCCACCAATGAAAAAAAATTGGATATTCTTACTGGACTCAGTGGACCCAATGTCAGCGGCACAGAGTCAAACGGCATGGAACTGGGAATGTGGTCACTCTCAGGAAACAACATGAGAGGTCAGCTTCCGTTCAACCTTGTCACCGGACCCAATCATGGACTCCACCATTCATAAAAGAAAAAGGCCGGCACATAGTGTAAAACCATAAACTAAGGGTTTTATTGTAAAAGGTAGAACACTTAAATCAATGATGATATAAACAGGTGAGATAAGGTATGTGATCACAAATACATCCAAGAAGTGCAGTAACGTAGAGCTAGTTCAGTCTACCCAGTTTCATTCAATAGAACATCAGCTGGGGCATGAGCCAGCCCCACACACACTGCGCAAATATATAAGCTTAAAAATTTCATCTAATTAGTAAAATTGATAAAAGCTGGTCACACACACCATCAAGATCAATACTGACATCCACTGTGCACACCACTCCTCAATATGAAAACTGGTATACAATGAAGAACCAACAAAATGGCATTGGTTACATGAACCAACCCTCGATTTGGCCGTGGTCCATGTGATCTCGAAATCTCAAACAGAGGGGCACAGAATCAACACACGCCACCTTGTGGAGATATAGAAGATCACCAAAATGCCAGCAATGTTTGTACAGCTAAAATTACTATCTCTAGCAGCATTCAAAAATAACTAATAATAATCAATGAATCTAACACAAAACCTACATATTATGAATTAAACAATATGTATAAATTAAAAAAGGGAAACATTTATGTAAAAGTCATTATAAAAACCTCCTTTGGAAAGGAGATCATGACTCTGAATAGTTTCATGACTGAGCTGAATAATAATAACCAAGGTATTTCTTTAACTTATGAGGCCAGTAGAGAGAATATCCACTTTCTTGACTTAGAGATTATGGTAAATAATTGCCATCTTGAGATCAAAACATATTTTAAATCTACGTACCGTAATGGTCACATCCCAGTTGACAGCTGCCATCTTAATTTATGGTTGAAGTCTGTCTCACAAGGATAATTTCTGCGACTGCGACACAATTGTACGAATATTTCTGATTTCAGGTACCAATCTTAGGTTTTGAAACGTAGGTTCCTTGAAAAGGGCTATCAGGCCAGTGAGTTGGATATGGAAATCCACAATGTATCCCTTCTGGAGAGAAAGACACTACTGGGGGACAATGTACAACTGACCAATGATAACAAATTCAAGTGGTAATTTTTTACATCCTTTTCCATTCAACACAGACAAATGAATGATATCATTAGCAGACATTGGAAAGTTCTGAAGATTATATAGGTTTTGGGGCCCTGTCCTTCCTGATCGTGCTGGAATCATATATAGAGGTGCACCTCCCATGAGAGGAAGAATTGCTCAGAATATTATTGATCCTCCGGCACGTATTTCCTTCATTCATAATTTGAAGGGTTATTATTCCTGCCGTAGGTGTAATGTATGTCAAGTGAGCACCTGTGACAGGAGAAAGACTGAAGTCTTTGAATCCACTACTACTAATCGTATTTATCAGATGAGACATTTCACCACTTGTGCCACTCGGTTTGTAATCTATTTGCTCACTTGCCCTTGTAAGAAGCCAAACGTGGGGCGTACCATACGTCCTTTTTCTGTGAGGGTGAATGAGCATATAGCAAACATCAGGAAAGGTAAGACCAACCATAGTGTTCCTTAACACTACCTCCGGAATCATAACAAAGATCCGACAGGCACTCCATTTCTAATCATAGTTCATTCCCCATTGAAGGGGAGATTCTAGCATTAGGGGGAGTATCATGTTTAGAAAGACTTTGGATAAATGAGTTTAAATCTTATTGGCCCTTTGGCATGAATGTTGATTCGGACATTAATGCCTTTATTAACCACTTCAGCCCCAGAAGGATTTCCCCCTTCCTGACCAAGCCGTTTTTTGCGGTACGGCACTGCGTCGCTTTAACTGACCATTGCACGGTTGTGCGACGTTGTACCCAAACAAAATTTGACATGCTTTTTTTTTCCCACAAATTGAGTTTTCTTTTGGTGGTATTTGATCATTCTGATCACCTTTTATAAACAAAAAAAGAGCAACAATTTAAAAAAAAAAAAAGCAATACTTTTTACTTTTTGCTGTAATAAATATCCCAAAAAATATATAAAAAAAATAATTTCTTCCTCAGTTTAGGCCAATATGTATTCTTCTACATATTTTTGGTAAAAACAATAAGCGTATATTAATTGGTTTGCGCAAAAGTTATCATCTCTACAAAATAGGGGATAGATTTATGGCATTTTTATTATGAATTTTTTTATTAGTAATGGCAGCGATCTGCGATTTTTATCGTGACTGCAACTTTGCGGAGGACAGATTGGACACTTTTGACACTATTTTGGGACCATTGACATTTATACAGCGATCAGTGCTATAAAAATGCACTGATTACTGTGTAAATGACACTGGCAGGGAAGGGGTTAAACACCAGGGGGCGATCAAGGGGTTAAGTGTGTTCCCTCAGTGTGTTCTAACTGTAGGGGGGATGGGCTCACTAGAACATGACAGAGATCACTGGGAGCAGTAGATCCCTGTCATGTTGCTAGGCAGAACAGGGAAATGCCTTGTTTACATAGGCATCTCCCGGTTCTGCCTCTCTGTGCCACAATCGCGGGCCACCGGCAGACATCGAGTCCACAGGACCCGCGGGCATGCGCCACCGGCGTGCACCCGCTAGCCGCCGATGATGGAGTGACGTACGGGTACGTGGTTTTGCGCACCCGTGCCATTCCACCGACTTATATCGGCGTGAGCCAGGCGGCAATTGGTTAATAAAGCCTGAGTTTTCTTGCTTTTTTAGCTTACAGCCAGGGTGTTCATGTTTTTATGTGAGGTTTTTAAAATTACTTTTACATTAACTTTTCCCTTTTTTAATTTATACATATGGTTTAATCCATAATATGTAGGTTTTGCGTTCGATTCATTGATTATTATTAGTTAATTTGGATGCTGCTAGAGATGTTAATTTTAGCTGTACAAACATTGCTGGCATTTAGGTGATCTTTTATATCTCCACAAGGTGGCGGGTGTTGATTCTGTGCCCCTCTGTTTGAGATTTTGCAATCACATGGACCACGGCCAAATCGAGGGTTGGTTCATATAACCAGCACCATTTTGTTGGTTCATTACTGTATACCAGCTTTCATATTGAGGCTTGGTGTGCACACCGGATATCAGTATTGATCTTGATGGTGTGTGTGACCAGCTTTTATCAATTTTACTAATTAGATGAAATTTGCAAGCGTATATATATACGCAGTGTGTGTGGGGCTGGCTCATGCCCCAGATGATGTTCTATTGAACGAAACTGATCAGGTAGACTGAACTAGCTCCACGTTACTGTGCTTCTTGGATGTATTTGTGATCACATACCTTATCTTGCCTGTTTATATTATCATTGATGTAAGTGTTCTACCTTTTACAATAAAACCGTTAGTTGATGGTTTTACACTATGTGCTGGCCTTTTTCTTTTATGAATGGTGGAGTCCATGTTTGGGTCCGGTGACAAGGTTGAACGGAAGCTGACCTCTCATGTTGTTTCCTGAGAGTGGCCATGTTCCCAGTTGCATGCCTGTTTGATTCTGTGCCGCTGGCTTTGGGTTCACTGAGTGCGATAAGAGTATCCAATATTTTTCATTGGTGGTGGATTCACTATCTATGGTGATTGCTTACTGGATGGTGGCCTAGCCTTCAGAGGTCAAATATATATTCAATTTCAACATTGATTTCTACCTAAACACTTGTGATTTCATTTCACCTGTTTGAACTGTTTTTTGTTTTTTCCCTTGGGTTATTTATTCACAATGCCATTTCACATATATGGACTTTTTAGTGATTTCATTTTATGAACAATATTTATATTCATTTATTGCTGTTTGCACCTAGCACTTTATTTTGCACATTCAATGTGTTATACTTACTGTTTGCATACTTGCTCAATTTTCTAACATATATACACAATATGGATTAGCGCTGCACTTAATATTCCCATTATCCACTCAATTTGTCTGATTGTAGTGTTTGCAGCTTTTCCTTATCTGTTGAGTAGCGCAGTGCACATTTTGAAATATTTATTCTATATTTTTATGTTAAAGTGATTGTAAAGTCTCTTTTTTTTGCCTAAAAATAACAAGCATGTTATACTTACCTGCTCTGTGCAGTTGGTTTTGCACAGAGCAGCCCTGATCCTTCTCTTCTTGGGTCCCTGTTCAACTCCCCTGGCCCCTCTCCCCGTCGAGTACCCCCCCACAGCAAGCAGCTTGCTACGGGGGCACCTGAGCCGAACTGCAGCCCAGTCCATTGAGGCACGGAGCCCTGGCTAGGCCCCTCTCTCCTCTCATTGGCTCACTGACTTTGATTGACAGCAGCGGGAGCCAATGGTGCTCTATGCTGTCTCAGCCAATGAGGTGGAGAGTCCCGGACAGCTGAGTCTCTCCTGCAACATCGCTGGATAGAGACGGGCTCAGGTATTAGAGGGGCTGAAGGGGGCTGCTGGACACAGAAGGTTTTTTAATTTTAATGCATAGAATGCATTAAGATAAAAAACCTTCTGCCTTTACAATCACTTAAGTGGTAAGCTAAAAAAACCTTCTGAATTCAACTTTTATTTAAAAGAAAAAGTTCACAAATGAAAGTCTTCCCACGCAGGGGTCCTCACCATCAACATGTTCATCATGTAACCAAAACATAGAATTCAGCCTCCGGGGTCTCTTTGCAGCTTTACTGCTCTGGCCTTATGCCTAGGTCCTCCAGACCATCTAACCCACAGTCCCAGTGCTCATGCACATCTCTCACAGGCTCGTACCTCTGTCTGTCTTGACCTGGACACCTGATGCACCTCTCACTGCTCCCTTCACACACTGACCCTCTGGGGAGGGTGGGGCCCTGGCCTCTAACATGAAGCCAGAAAACACCTATGCCATTAGTGTGCTTATTTGCTGGAAACCCTGGCCCAGACCGCCATATTAAACAGTGGCATGGCCTTGCCCTGCCACACTATGCATACACATTAACTCCGTAACTACTCAGTTACACACTGGTAGTTTACGGTGTCATCTTCTCTCCAGTATGTCTAGCTCCAATCAGTATTTTTTTAGACTGCAACTTTATTTTTCTACTGTTCCAGACAAAAGAGGATTTATGCTTTGAGATTGTGGGGAGCATTTAGAAATCTACCTGCTGAGGCACTTTAGCATCCAGGTCTCATGAAAATGTCTAAACCAGGTCTTTTAATATAAAGAAAACAATATCTTTTTACTTTTCTTGTATAGCACACTTAACAAAACTAACATTTACATTAATAAATTCCTGTATTTTTAAATACCAGCTAAGATGCTAGGAATTTTTGAGTTGCTAAAAAACAAACATACATACTACCCTCCAGGCTGCAGCATCTGTGTGACATTGCAGCTTGCCTGTCTAAGACAGGTCATCCCACTATTAATCCGTGAGCCCTGAAAGTGAAGAGTATTGACTGGAACAGTCACTGGAGCTCCAGGCTGGGAAGGGGGCGAGTGCGGCTGGCTCTGGCCCTCAGCTGTGCCCTGACAGGTAGAGCCAGGTGTTAGTCAGGCTGCGGTGTGCATCCCAACAATATTGGCAGGACCCTTCTCATACTTGGCACAGCTATGCTCTGGCAGCTGTTAATGGGCAGTAGCATGCTATGGGCTGTTTCAGGGTCACAAGAGAACAAAAATAAATGTACGCCCATGATCCAAAAGAGAAGTATAGACAAAAAAAAATACTTCTCTGTAAATACCGGTAGTTTTTTCTTTAGGAGGGAACAAAAATAGGGACAATTATCTGTAAACAGAGTTCTAGACTAATATGTCCATGTATTGTGTCTTCACATAAATCCAAGGCCTAAATGTGCTTGCAATATTGTACAGAATTTTAAATAGCCATTTAGTGATGCATGTTCAGGCTTAGTGAAATGCATATTTGTTGAGAGTTCTGCAAAGACTGGGCATATTGTCAATAACATTTGGGGAATACACAGAGGAATGACTTCTGTGTCTTTCCTATGTGTTTAGTAATCAAAAGATTTAGCACAGTGTGCAAGAGAATTCTTTTCCTGATTTGGACACAGTAGATGTGACATTCTTTCGGCCTGGAAGATCACCCATTGATACTAGACTGGAGCTTAGATGTTCACATTAGCAAGAGCAAGAACAGTATTAAAAGATTTCTACATTTCCTTTTTTTTCATTGGTGGACAAAAATAAAAAATAACTACAAACATTCTTTCTTTAACAATGTGTACAGAATGTATTGCTGATGTAATTTTAACTGGATCTAAGCATATTCGTAGTATTTAGCTATTTTACCAAACACCATTGTCATCAGATTGATATTCCTGTGAAATCGTTACATGTTTTTTTTTTTTTTATCACCCTTCACAGACATTGACTTCAAATAATTAAATGTTGAAACGCACTTGTCTTGGTTTCAAAGCTAAAAATGTATTATTAGTAGCAGTAGTCTATATTTAGAAAGTAGCGTACATCAAATAGCAAACTCCAAATTAAGCTGCATAACACAACAAGCATAAAGTGAACCTGAACAAGCTTAGAGTGAATATGTGGATTCACTGTACCTACTGTTATAGCTTTGGGTTCATAAAGCAAGAGCACCCGGTGCTTGGTCATCTGTGCAGTTTATCTTCACAGTTTAGGTGATCCCCAAGACTCCAGCACCCTTTTAGGCTCAGTTCACATTGGTGCGATGCGGGAAACCCTGCAAATCCAGTGCAAGTTCCCATGTCGCACTTGACTCGCAGGCAGTTCACACTGCCCTATGCAAACCACTAGGAGTGTCAAAACAAAGTTAATGACACCCCCAGATTGGTTCGCATATTGCAATGCGAACTGTCAATTCGGACAGGAGTCGGATCGCATGGGTGAGAACACCTATGCAATCCGATTCTGGTGCGGATGAAAAAAAAGGGTCCTGCACCATTTTGGTCCAAATGCAAGGCGAATTCAGCTTTACAATCTGTATGGCTGAGTTTGCATCACACAGATATCGCATGTGTTCTGCACAATGGTGTGGTGCGAATCGAATGCGATGTCTGTGATTGCTTTGGTGTGAACTGGCACTTAAATAAATAAAAAATTACTCAACTTCCTGTCCAATGACTGGTCTGTCTTCTCCTGCCCTCACAACTTCCTGGTGGATGCAAATGTTTGGTTGGCCTTAAAAGGTAATAGGAAGGTGCAGGGGCGAGGGAAGGTGAGTTGTTTATGGACCAGGAAAATGTGTGGTTGATAATAATGAAATACCAAGGTTTTGGGGGTCCCTGAGCAATCCAGAGATCAACTAAGCTAGAGAGCAGACACCTATAGGTGCTTACTTTGTAGCCCTCATCCCACCTTATAAGATAAGATTTGCCTACAGGTTTTCTTTAAAGTGGTTGTAAATCCTTACGTATACTCAGTGAAGTGACTAGCCTCAAGTGATACATATAGATGAAACAAATCCTCCCATGTAAGTTGTACCTGTTTATCTGCAACCATCTCTTCTCTACATCCATTTAAAATCCAGAATTCACGCAGCTTTTCTGAGCTTCCAGAGGCAGGGGGCAGGTATCTGATGCCGCATACTGCAAAGCTCAGAGAGAGGAGCTGTAAGAGGGTAATCTGAGACCTGAGTGGGGGGGACACACCCTCCTTTACACCGTTGCATAGGGGAACATGCACAGCTAAAGCTATCAATTACCATCTGTGTGCTGGAGCTCCCTTCCCCTCTTCACTTTAATCCCTTGGACTCAGCACAGCCTGACTGAAATGACTCGTGCAAATAGCAGAGGAGTGAGACTGCAGACAGAAATCACACTCAGTGCTTTGGATTGTGGCAGGTACACACTATAGAAGGATATGCTTTGTTCATTTTTCATGTCAGAGGTTTACAAGGGTTTTTAAGAGATTTGGAGAAAATGTTTTTTGTTTTTGGGAGAATCTTCAAAGAAAATTTTATTGTATTTTTTATTACTGTTTGTGTCCTTTTTGAGAATATTCACTCTCACTTTTTGTCAAATTTATTTTTGTAACTATATAAACTTTCCATGCTTCTCTTGGGCCTATCTAGCTCCGAACACTAATGCCCTGTACACACGGTCGGATTTTCCGACGGAAAATGTGTGATAGGACCTTGTTGTCGAAAAATTCCGACCGTGTGTAGGCTCCATCACACATTTTCCATCGGATTTTCCGACACATAAAGTTTGAGAGCAGGCTATAAAATTTTTCGACAACAAAATCCGTTGTCGGAAATTCCGATCGTGTGTACACAAATCCGACGCACAAAGTGCCACGCATGCTCAGAATAAATTAAGAGACGAAAGCTATTGGCTACTGCCCCGTTTATAGTCCCGACGTACGTGTTTTACGTCACCGCGTTCAGAACGATCGGATTTTCCAACAACTTTGTGTGACCGTGTGTATGCAAGGCAAGTTTGAGCCAACATCCGTCAGAAAAAATCCATGGATTTTGTTGTTGGAATGTCCGATCAATGTCCGACCGTGTGTACAGGGCATAAGTAAAAAAAAAAAATCACCACGAACAGATAATAAACCAATTTGGTTTGTTATCCTATGTTTTTGTAGTAAAATAGGAAAGTTTTAGAATCTCTGTCAGGTTTTCATTGTTGCTGTAATCTAAATATAACTACGGCATTTAGTCCATTTAGCACCAGAGAATGACCTGGTTTTCTAGTGAAAGAATCCTCAAATGTACTAAAAGTGGGCAAAATCTTTTCTAGCTCCACTTATATCTGAAGACAATATGAAAAGTAAATAAAAACATTGCGCACCGGGTTGCTCAGATAAGCACCTTTTTAATGGATAAAAATTTATACAAAATTAACTTACAAAGCTACAGCTTGATCAGAGCTATCAACGGGCAACAAATCCCTTCACGTATTCGGTCACACAAGCAGCGACTCGCCCAGAATGAATTCCCACAATGGGGACAGAGCTGGCAGCCTTGAAAAGAGTACAGCCACTGACATGTTCTGGCACTGGAGTGAAGATGAGGAGGTGCTTGCATCTTTAAACGGACTCCAAATGTGCACTTTTTATATAACACTCATCTGCATTCTGTTAGGGTATGTTTGTTATGGTACTGAGGTCTGTACTATTCCATGTACTGTACCTTTTATTACTCTTTATTTTCCCATCTGATTTTACATTTGCATTTAAATTGTCCTTTTATTTATCATGAATTATTAACTATTAATGCTTTTGCATAGAAATGCACTTATTCATTTTCATTATTAACACTGATGCATATCAATGATCTCCTGCTCTGTTGCTCCTTCCCGCCCTCTTGGCCATGTTCTGCAATAATCTATGTGTGTGTGTGTGTGTGTGTATGTATGTATGTGTATATATATATGTGTATATATATATATATATATATATATATATATATATATATATATATATATATATATATATATATATATATATATATACAGTATCTCACAAAAGTGAGTACACCCCTCACACTTTTGTAAATATTTTATTTTATCTTTTCATGTGACAACAATGAAGAAATGACACTTTGCTACAATGTATAGTAGTGAGTGTACAGCTTGTATAACAGTGTAAATTTGCTGTCCCCTCAAAATAACTCAACACACAGCCATTAATGTCTAAACCACTGGCAACAAAAGTGAGTACACCCCTAAGTGAAAATGTCAAAATTGGGCCCAATTAGCCATTTTCCCTTCCCAGTGTCATGGGACTTGTTATGCCCCGTACACACGGTCGGATTTTCCAATGGAAAATCTCCGATCGGAGCGTGTTGTCGGAAATTCTGACCGTATGTGGGCTCCATCCGACATTTTCCATCGGATTTTCCGACACACAAAGTTGGAGAGCAGGAGATAAAATTTTCCGACAACAAAATCCGTTGTCGGAAATTCCGATCGTGTGTACACAAATCCGACGGAGAAAGTGCCACGCATGCTCAGAATAAATAAAGAGATGAAAGCTATTGGCCACTGGCCCGTTTATAGTCCCGACGTACGTGTTTTACGTCACCGCGTTCAGAACGATCGGATTTTCCGACAACTTTGTTTGACCGTGTGTATGCAAGACAAGTTTGAGCCAACATCCATCGGAAAAAATCCATGGATTTTGTTGTCGGAATGTCCGAACAAGGTCCGACCGTGTGTACACCCTATTAGTGTTACAAGGTCTCAGGTGTGAATGGAGAGTAGGTGTGTTAAATTTGGTGTTATCGCTCTCACTCTCTCATATTGGTCACTGGAAGTTCAACATGGCACCTCATGGCAAAGAACTCTCAGAGGATCTGAAAAAAAAAAGAATTGTTTCTCTACATAAAGATGGCCTAGGCTATAAGAAGATTGCCAAGACCCTGAAACTGAGCTGCAGTACGGTGGCCAAGACCATACAGCTGTTTAACAGGACAGGTTCCACACAGACCAGGCCTCGCCATGGTCGATCAAAGAAGCTAAGTGCACATCCTCAGCGTCATATCCAGAGGTTGTCTTTGGGAAATAGATGTATGAGTGCTTCCAATATTGCTGCAGAGGTTGAAGGGATGCTGGGTCAGCCTGTCAGTGCTCAGATCATACACTGCATCAGATTTGTCTGCATGGCTGTCGTCCCAGAAGGAAGCCTCTTCTAAAGATGATGTACAAGAAAGCCCACAAACAGTTTGCTGAAGACAAGCAGACTAAGGACATGGTTTACTGAAACCATGGCCTGTGGTCTGATGAGACCAAGATAAACTTATTTGGTTCAAATGGTGTCAAGTGTGTGTGGCGGCAACCAGGTGAGGAGTACAAAGACAAGTGTGTTTTGTCTACACTCAAGCATGGTGGTGGGAGTGTCATGGTCTGGGGCTGCATGAGTGCTGCCGGCACTGGGGAGCTACAGTTCTTTGAGGGAACCATGAATGCCAACATGTCCTGTGACATACTAAAGCAGAGCATGATCCCCTCCCTTTGGAGACTGGGTCACAGGGCAGTATTCCAACAACACAACATAACAAGCACACCTCCAAGACGACCGCTACCTTGCTAAAGAAGCTGAGGGTAAAGGTGATGGACTGGCCAACCATGTCTCCAGACCTAAACCCTATTTAGCATCTGTGGGGCATCCTCAAACCCGGAAGGAGGAGGAGCGCCATGGTCTCTAACATCCACCAGCTCTGTGATGTTGTCATGGAGAAGTGGAAGAGGACTCCAGTGGCAACCTGTGAAGCTCTGATGAACTCCATGCCCAAGAGGGTTAAGGCAGTGCTGGAAAATAATGGTGGTCACACAAAATATTGACACTTTGGGACAATTTGGACATCTTCACTTAAGGGTGTGCTCACTTTTGTAGTCAGCAGTTTAGACATTAATGGCTGTGTGTTGAATTATTTTGGGGGGACAGCTGTACACTCACTACTTTACATTGTAGCAAAGCGTCATTTCTTCAGTGTTGTCACATGAATAGATATAATAAAACATTTACAAAAAATGTGAGGGGTGTACTCACTTCTGTGAGATACTGTGTGTGTGTATGTGTGTATATATATATATATATATATATATATATATATATATATATATATATATATATATATATATATATATATATATAGATAGATATATATCTATATATATATAGATATCTATATATAGATCTCTCTCTCTCTCTCTCTCTCTCTCTCTCTCTCTCTCTCTCTCTCTCTCTCTCTCTCTCTCTCTCTCTCTCTCTCTCTCTCTCTCTCTCTCTCTCTCTCTCTCTCTCTCCACAGAGAGATATATATATATCTATATAGAGATATATATAGATATATATATATATATATATATATATATATACACATAGATAGATAGATTATTTGCAATGCTGTACAGTGTTTTGTCCCAGCCTATGAGTCGTTTTGAGTGCTCTCTGTGCTGGAGTTTGGCAGCTCTAGTTTTTGGTTTACATGAGTTTAATTTTCGGGCCCAACCTGGGGGTCACCTTCTTGCTGGCACCGGAGACTGCAGAGTTTGGTGGCAATTCCCTGTCTTTTGGAGTCTGTATAAAGATACAAGTACCTTGCTTTCCCATACCCTGATGGAGGGGCAGGGAGGGCCCCAAAAGATGTCAATGGCGGCGTCAACTGCAAGCTCATTCCCTATTGTGGTAATTTATTCTGAGCATGTTGCTGGTTTCATTTCTTCTCCTTTAAAAGTGATCTTAAAGGTATTGTTTTATTTATTTAAATAACAAACATGTTATGCTTTCAAGCTCTGTGTATTTGAAGCCCCGATCCTCCTCTTCTCATGTCCCCCGCCAGCTCTCCTGGCCCCTCCTCTTATCAGAATGCCCCCATAGCAACCAGCTTGCTATGGGGACATTTATGTGTGCTCACTCCTGAGCCACACTCTGTGTCCATAAGACTCACAAAACAGGGCTCAGCCCTGCTCCCTCCTCACTGGCTGTGATTGACAGCAACGGGAGCCAATGGATCTCAGCCAATGAGGAGACAGAGACCCGGGAGAGCAGCCACTCTCATGGACGTTGTTGGATGGCTATTGGGTGGGTATTGGGGGGGGGGGGGCTGCGTGGGGAGCTGCATGCTGACTGAAGGTTTTTACCTACATGCATAGAATGCTTGAAGGTAAGGAACCTTAAGCCTTTAGAACCATATTTTATTTCCCTGCTTTGGACTGGCCCAAAGATCTCAGTTCTAACTAATCCTGTGTTCTTGATGAATGATTAAGTAAACAGGATTTTTGTACTGGCCATAAAATCCTTTTCTTGACGTTTATGAAGGGAGACAGGTCCCACCTCTCTGTGTTTATGATCTTCTTATACCCCATTTCTAAAATATTAAGCAGAGTGGAAGGGGTTATACTTGGTTGACCAATGACTTCCTCCTAAAGGCAGCAGTATAACTCAGTAGCCTCAGATTCAACTGATGTTGTGTCCGTTTGATGAATTTTTGGAAAAGAGTTTTACAGTGAGAACAAATATTTTGTTATCAATAAATCTGAAAATTCAGCAGTGTCTCCTTTAAAAGAAATAAATGCAATAATGCAACTTCCATTTAAAGGATATTTTGGAGTTGCCACCATCCTGTTGAATGGAAAAAAAAACTTTCAGTAAGTAATGAAAACATTTAGTTATGCAGTTATCTAGCAGTTTGTTTTTGTTACTGTAGCACAAATGTGTATTTAAAAAAGTGTATGAATTTTGTGACGAGCCTGTCAGGAAAATATTTTATCATTAAATATTAAAATTCTTTAGGAAGACACACTTGTGAAATCTTTTAGTTAGATTTTAGTTATTGATTTATGTTCTGAAACGTAATTTACATTTGTCAGTAACTGGCTCATTTTAAACTGCTTATAAGGAATAATTGAGCCACCTTTCATAGCAGGATTCATTTTCCTCTGAATAAGTGCTTATAAATTATTCACTGTGTAAATGTTCCCAAGGCCGTTTATTAGCGTTATGCAGCTTTTGTCATTCATTAGAGTTTATAATGCTTTGAGAGATCCATTGTTCTTCCTGTGATGTGTGTGTACCAAGCTGATGTTCCTAAACTCTTGTTTTAGGCATAATTTATCACTATGACCTGACCAAAGGTACAGAAGAACCAAAAGTTTTCCGGGAAGTTACTGTCAAAGGTTTTGATCCATCGGACTACCAGACAGTACAGGTGATTAAAAGCTGCTTTGTACATTTGCATAAAGAAATATTGCATCTTTGGTCTGATTTATAGTCCTTTGAAGCTTCGGTAGCTCTGTTTTGATTAATGTGTCTCCTGGTTAGAGGTACGTAATCTGTCTCGATGTGGGAAGACAGCTGACTGCATATCCTGATCTGCCTGTTCATATTACGTGGGCCAACTATTCTCTTAAGTCCCGTCACTTCTGAGGAACACAGTGTAATGATGGTTATAATGACACCTGTCAACTCTGCTCAAGCTACAGAGCTAATAGATCAATGAGTAAGTGTCATAAGAACATGACTTCTACTATGACACAGTCTGAGCTAGAAAGTGCCTGAAAAAGGATGAAAGTCAGTTGTTTCTTTACAGGCCTTTATCCTGATATTTAAATTTTATTAGATCAAAGTTTATCAAAAAGGCACCGCTAAATATCAGACATGTTTTTAACCTTCCGTGTTTTCTTAGTGCCATTTTAAGATAGTTTTTGAGTCTGCTTTCATTCATACTCTCTGGTACACCAGTATTCCCGTGATTAGACTCTCAGCAAACATCCTAGCAAAGATAACAGAAAAAGTGACTGAGACAATCAGAATGGCTACAGCTACTTCATAGACAATGATAATTGGTTGCCTACCTTTTGGTTTTATAATTGTGGATTTGGTCAAGAATAAAGTGTAGCGTTGGTGTTGTGGCTAGGGATATGCATGAGGTAGGGCTTGCAAAAAGAATTTCCCAATGTAACCTTTGGGTAGTATGCATGTTGTTTAGAGAAGAATAATTAGGTGGTAAAAAAAAGCAGCAAAATGTATACATATACATTTTTTTTTTAAGTTCAGCTATATCAAAGAAAAAATACATTTAGTGAATTGCTAAAAAAAAAAAACTTGAAATGCTCACACTCATTGACCCATATAGTGATGATAAGAACAAAACAAAAAAAAACTCATACAACTTCTTTTCCAATTTGTTCCCAGAAGGAAATAATTCCATTCTGACCCATAAAGGCTACATTCACACAGGCGATTTAGGCTCTGAGCAGCTAGGTGAAGCAGCACACCCTGTTCACTATAATGACAGGTCGCTAGCAGAGGTTTGCTGCTTGAATGCACACAGGCTGCAAATACTTTACCTCTACACTGCTTTTCTATGGAGATTGGAAGCACCTTTATAATTTGTTTGCTCCCCCTTGTTGTTTTTTGTATCTGTTTTGTAAGGATTTTGTTCATAAATAGTAATTTCCCACTGTGGATCCATCCATGTCTACCATAATAGTGGAGGATGCAGCTACCTATGAAGCCTAAGTTTAGTAAAAAAAAAAAAAAAATCACAAAGAAAAAAACCCAACACAAGGAGGGTAGTACTTACATTTAATGAGATGTGTCCCTTGTGCTGGTGCCATCTGACCTAGTTGAAATCTTCTGTCCTCTGACCCCCCCTCCCCAATGCACACATATACACACCCACACCCACATTGGTAATCCACTAATGCTGTGGGGGTTAATCTAGTCGATGGATTTTTTTTTTTTTAATCAAAAGTAACTTTTATTGAGCATATAATAAAGGATACAATAAGATGCGGGTACATTTAGTGCAACATGCACTACATTTACGGATCAGTCCAAATGACATGTATTGCATATAAGACATTAAAAACGATATAATACTTTCAATGTACGTAGACGGTTATCCGGATATGTAAGGTGTCTATTTTACACATACTAGTATAGCTATTTATTTAGTAAGATATGTCCAAAGGTGAGGGAGCCAGATGGGAGGCAGATGAGAGCATCCCAAGCAGCCTATACGTTGGTCGTGGTGTCTTCAATCCATCTGTCCCAGATTTTGTAGAATTTATCTGGGCAGCCCCTATGTATATATATTAGCTTTTTAAACGGTAAAGTAGCATTGACTGCTCTGATCCACTGTTGTAGGGTGGGGGGAGTCCCCCTTAGCCATGTCTTGGCAATCTGTAGTCTGGCTAGGAATAACGTTTCTTGTAGCAGAGTGTTTAGGTATTTTTCACTTTCAGAGAGCGAAAGGAGTCCTAACAAGCATTGGCGGGGGCATAGGGTTATTGGAGATCCCATGCGATCGTGTAGGAACTTTACCACTTGAGTCCAAAACCCTTGCATGGAGGGACAGGACCACATTAGATGAAAAAAGGGAGCTATGCAGTGTCCACAGTTCGGGCAGTGTGGGTTGTGATCGTGTTTGTATTTAGATATGCGGTTAGGGGTTAAGTATGATCTATGAAGCATATATAGATGGGAGAGACGATCAGAAAGTTTAGGAGAGACTGCTTTGCAATTGGCAAGGGCCTCCTCCCAGTCATCATCTGTCAGGCCGCCCAGGTCCGATTCCCAGCGCAGTTTTAGCTGGTGAGCAACAGCATCAGCAGCAGGTCTCATAAGGTAGGTGTAGAATTGGGAAATCAATTTTTTGGAGTCCCTACCCATAATTATATCCACTGGAAGCGGGATCTCGAGGGTTGGGATGAGGTTGCCGAACTGCGTGTTGAGCCCATGTCGGATTTGGAGGTAGCGAAAGAGCATGCGATTCGGTAAAGCAAATTCATCTTTAAGTACTTGGAAGGGTTTGACCATTCCGTGGGCTACAACTTGTGTTAGATATATGATGCCCTTGGAAACCCAAAGTTCGCGGTCAGGAAGAGAGGTGAGCTCAGGGAGATTAGGATTATCCCATAAGGGGGTGTGGGAATGCGGAGAGGGTGCCCGACCAACGCGCATGGCTGCACGCCAGACCCTACTATGATGTGCTAGCATTGGTCCCCCAGTGTTGGTGTGGGTTGAGTCACGAGGGTCGCAGAAGAGAATTTGGAAAGGGTGCGAGATCTTGCCAGAGGACTGTGGGCATACCATTTGGGTATATCGGGCGTTATCTGAGTGGTTGATGTGAAAAAAGTGGGAGAGTTGGGCTGCTATATAGTAGATGTATAGATCGGGGAGTGCAGTACCTCCTAGGTCAGTTGGACACTTCAAGACTTTCCATGACAATTTGTGGCGGGAGGGTCCCCATACAAAAGTATTGAGGATAGACTCCATTGCTTTGAATATGCGTTGGGGGAGGTGGACTGGGGACTGCCAGAATATATAAAGTAGTTTAGGGAGGAGAATCATCTTTACGAGATTAATGCGACCCATGACCCCAAGGGGAAGTCTGGACCATACCTGCGTCTTGAGTTTAAGAATGCAGAATAGCGGTTCAATATTGAGTGCTATATAATCGGTGATAGAGCGGGATATATGTATACCTAAATATTTAATAACGCTTGCTCTAACTAGTGGGAGGGCGGCCTGTTCAGATGTGTGGGCACCAAGGTCTAGAGGGAGGATTTGAGATTTAGCCCAGTTTATCTGTAGCCCGGAATATGTGCCAAATGTTGTGATTACTTGCAGAGCTGTCTGGAGTGAGGGACCTGTGTCGGCCAGATATAGAAGCATATCATCAGCATAGAGACTTATCACCTCAGTTAAGTCACCGCTGCGAAGACCCTTGATATCTGGGTGGGACCTAAGTGTTATCGCAAGGGGTTCGACTGCCAGAGCATATAGCATGGGTGAGATAGGACAGCCCTGTCTCGTGCCGCGCGATAATGGAAAGGAGGGGGATGTTTTGCCATTCACCTGAATACGTGCTGTGGGAGCATAGTAAAGTAGCTGAAGCCATTTTATAAACTTTGGGCCAAAGCCAAATCTTGTGAGGCACTCCCACAGGTAGTTCCACTCTACTGAGTCGAACGCTTTAGCAGCGTCGAGACTGACCACTGCTCTACTGCCAATGTTTGTGTGCTGAGTTTGGAGATTCATATGGAGCCGCCTAAGGTTAAAGGCTGTGTTCTTGTCCGGCATAAAGCCTGTCTGGTCAGGGTGTATTAGGCTGGAAATAACCTTGTTGAGACGTAGGGCTAGGATTTTAGCGAGAATTTTGACGTCGAGTTGGAGAAGGGATATGGGCCTATATGATTCAGGGAGTGAGGGGTCTTTTCCTGGTTTAGGAATAAGGACTATGAGGGCTTCGTTCATGGATTTTGGAAGGGTGTTGGTATCAAATATATGTTTGTACAGCATACCTAGTCTAGGGATCAGAGTATCAGCAAATTGCTTGTAAAACTCGAGGGGTAGTCCGTCGGAGCCAGGGGCTTTAGATGTAGGAAGAAGGGACAAAGCTTCTGCAATGCATTCAGCGGTTATAGGTGCTTCCAACTGGGCAATTTGTGGTGGCGAGAGTGTAGGGAAGTCTATGGCTTGTAGGAATTCTATAAGCTCGGCTTGGGTACGGTGGGAAGTGGATGTGTATACCTTTGAGTAAAAAGACCTGAACTCCTCAGCGACCTGATCAGGGTCAGTAATTGTGGCTCCGGAGGCCGACTGAAGAGAAACTACCACCGGAGTTTTGTGTTCAAGATGTGCCATGTAAGCAAGGAGCCTACCAGCTCTCTCCCCGTGTTCATAAACACGTTGCTTGTTGAAGAAAATGCCTTGCTTGGCCTTTTCAAAGTGTAGCTGATTAGTGAGTTTGGACTGTTTGTGCACCTGAGAGGCATTTACAGCTGAGGGGTTGTTTTGGAAAGCCTGCTCTAGAGTTTGGAGGTGTTCCTCTGCCTGACGCATGAGATGCCTGGATGTGACCTTATGCCGGTTAATTTGTGTGGAGAGGATCATGCGAGCGTGTGCCTTAAAAGCCTCCCATGTGGACCCAGCCAAAGCAGTGCCATCGTTCGTACGGAAGAAGTGTTCCCACTCGCGCTGGAGAGCGTCCAAACCAGGAAGGACGGTTAGCCAAAACGGGTTTAGTCTCCAGATCCGAGTGATGGAAGGGGATGGCATCTGCAGCTTGATCCAATAGGGAGAGTGGTCAGACAATACCCTGGCATCAAATCCCGCATCAGTCAGGTGAAGGAGGAGGGAGGGGGTAAGGAAAGTGTAGTCTATGCGGGACACTGATGATTTAGAGGGGGTAAAACATGAGAAGCGTTGTTGTGTAGGGTGTAGGTGCCTCCAAGTGTCTGTAAGGGCGAACTCTCTGAGAAATTTCCCGAATCTGGTGACGTGAGTGGTAGGGGGTATAGGATTGGCTAGACTAATCCTGTCAAGATGCGGGGTTATAACTGCATTGAAGTCCCCTGTCCAAATTGCGGGGACTGAAGGGTACCTAGCCATGAAGTCTACGCCCATCTGTAGTATTGTAAACTGAAATGGGGGAGGGATGTAGAAGGCCAGGAGCAGGAATTCCAGCCCCCCCACAGTAACATGTAAAAACAGTGAGCGACCCTGGGGATCAGACTGCAGGTGGTGTAGCTGAAATTGCACTGTTTTAACAACTAGGATTGCAATTCCGCGGGAGTTAGAGGTGTGGGGGGCCTGGTACATCCAGCCCACCCACGGTTTTTTGAGGCACATTTGTTTCTGGCCTGTGAGATGTGTTTCAACAAGGATTGAAATTTCGGCTCTCTGCGATTTTAAGTGTGAAAGAACCGCAGTCCGTTTGGCTCTGTCACCTAGTCCCCGGACATTCCAGGTCAATATTTTAAGCATGGCCATATCATTGCGATAAAGACAGGGAAATGCAGCCTGGTCCCCAAGAGGTCGCAGAAGTACAGCGTAGCAAGCCTCAAAAAGCAGTAATAATAACCAAACATATATATTAGAATGCGGAGCGTCTCCGGAGCGCAATTGGCAGCAGAGAGGCTCCACATCTGCATCCACGGAGCCGCCGCATGTCGGTGACCATCTCCCCCCGCCCGTGGGCATGGGGAGGGGGTCGCATTAAACATTACCAACCTCAACCAGAAGAAGTCTTCAGGAGTATACATGTCATTTGTCAATGTGGACTTAAATGTAAACGGATGAAAAAAAACTAAGGCATAGAAATGAACAAAATAAAACAAAACTGGGTCTGCGTATACACTGATCCAGCAGGGCAGACTTGACTCACTGCTCTCCCACAAAACTAGGGAGGCAGAGGCTGGACAGGGAAACATTCGTATGAGGGTGAAAACCACTGATGGCGGGTGTACCACAGTCTTGGTGCGACCAACGAGGTCGGAAGGGGGCGAACAAACTGAAGAGTGCATGGTATTGCGGGGGGTGCCGTCCAGCTCTCGGGTGTCGGGTGCATACACACCGCTCGAGACCATCAAGCCGAGCTCAGTAAGGGATGGGACAAAGACTGATAATGTATTTCCAGGAGTAGCATTAGGGGGGTTCATGCTAGTATCAAGTTTGTGGGAAAGTGCAGATTGTTACTCACAGTTCCAGGAGATACTAGGATGCGGCAGATGTACGACGTGGGAGATATGTACAGCGCCATGTCCGGGTACAAATAGCCAGCAAGTTTGTTGCAGATCAATAGGGGTTGCTTAGATCGAATCCGTGTCGGGTTCACCTCGGTGCTCCAGCCAGGAGGTAACAGCTTGAGGGTCTTCAAAAAATTGGGCTTTTCCTTCATGTATCACGCGGAGGCGCGCAGGGAAGAGCATCGCGTATTTAATATGGCGTATGCGGAGTTGACGTTTCGCTTCGGTAAAGCGCGCCCTTTTCTTCTGTACCTCGGCAGAAAAATCCGGGTATACCGCCACAGTGACATTCCCTAGAGGGATGTTGCCTCTTTCCCGGGTGAGCCGAAGCACTGTGTCCCGATCACGATAATTCAGTAGCTTAGCTATGAAGGTTCTCGGTGGGGCTCCTACAGGTGGAGGCCTTGCCGCCAGGCGGTGGGCGCGCTCGACCACAAATGTGGAGGAGAAGGCCTCCCTTCCGAAAGTTTTGATGAGGAGATTTTCCAGGAAAGTAGGGGGGTCAGTGCCTTCAGACTTTTCTGGTAGCCCCACAAAGCGGAGGTTGCACCTCCTGAGACGGTTCTCCATCTCGTCCTGTTTAGAGAGAACCACACTTAGCTGATGCTGCATTTGCTCAGTGGAGATTTGAAGGGGATGTATGTCGTCCTCCACGTGTCCCACTCGGCGTTCCGTTTCAGATACACGATCCCGCAGTTTCTGAACATCTTGCCGGATTAAGGAGATATCAATTTTCACCTCCTCAATTCTAGAGGTGAGTGTAGACTGGCAGAGAGCGATGGCTTCCAGGACCTTGGCGGTGTCGCTGGATGCGTGTTCGTCGGGAGCAGGGGATTGAGCTGCGCCATCTTCCTCCGCCGGTTCCCGCTCGTCGTGGCGGAATTGAGCCAGCCTGGCCGCAGCGCCGTTTCTTTTTGGAGGAGACATGCCCGAGCGTGGTTAGGTGAGCAGGGCAAAAGGATTGAGTCGTTCGTGAGGGGAATATCCCTGCAGGATCAGTAAGTAGGATAAGTCCCGAGCGGAGCTCTCACAGCACGCGTCTTACTCCATGCAGCTCCAGACCACGCCGTCGATGGATTTTTTTAATATAAATTCTTTATTTTTATTTTTTCATATATCAAAACATTATACAATCATATCAAATAAGGATTCATAGTGCACAATACCACTGTTATATATATAGGTTTTTTCTTTAGTTTTTTCTTCTTATCTTAATCCTAATTGATATTAATTATCATGTTACATACTTAATCTCGTAACAAAATAAGCACCATTTCTTTTTCCTTTCCAAGAACAAGTCCTGGTTTTGCCTCTATATGCAGAGAGATAAACAAAGAGAGAGAGAAAAAAAATGGATCCAGCCATGTCTACCATAATAGTGGAGGATGCAGCTACGGTGCTGCGGGGTTGATCTAGCCGATGGACCTGTCATAGGCACTTTTCAAGAGTACCAACTATGCCCACCCTTTCTGCCCCCCTCCTCTATTCATGGAAACTGTTCTATAGCTTCTATCAATTAAAAGCTCTCTATGAATAGAGGAGGCAAACTATTCATTCATCCACCTGTCCTCCATTCATACAGAACTTTTTTTATTGATAGTGCAGCTTCTATAAATGGAGGAGGGGACCGACTATGCCCATTATACCCTTTTCCGCTCTGTTTTCTCTGGCAGGTTCTTCTCTGTTCCCGATTTTGGTTGTGACTTTTGCTTGTCAAACCATGTCTGTAGTTGATCTCTTGCTTGTGAATACGTGGAGCAGATAGTTGTAGTGTTTAATTTCAATTGTAACTATTTGGTGGAAACTTCCTGTCTTATTTCTCAAATGTGTATCCTGTCAGTACACATTGGCTACACTGCTGGATTACAGAGCTCTTTTGCAAGACCTTTACATGGCCTTTGAAGCAAAGCGCCTCTTAATAATATTATCATGGATGTTACTGTTGGCAAGAGCACGCATTTTCCTAAACAAAAGAAATGTCCTGCCCTGTACACACGATAGGATTTTCCAATGGAAAATGTGTGATAGGACCTTGTTGTCGGAAATTCCGACCGTGTGTAGGCTCCATCACATATTTTCCATAGGAATTTCCGACACACAAAGTTTGAGAGCTTGCTATAAAATTTTCCGACAACAAAATCCGTTGTCGGAAATTCCGATCGTGTGTACACAAATCCGACGCACAAAGTGCCACGCATGTTCAGAATATATTAAGAGACGAAAGCTATTGGCTACTGCCCCGTTTATAGTCCCGACGTACGTGTTTTACGTCACCGCATTCAGAACGATCGGATTTTCCGACAACTTTGTGTGACTGTGTGTATGCAATACAAGTTTGAGCCAACATCCGTCGGAAAAAATCCATGGATTTTGTTGTCGGAATGTCCGATCAATGTCCGACCGTGTGTACAGGGCATTAGGAGCAGACTATGAAGCCATCTCCCTTACAGCTTCTTTGGGTGGATTGTGAACTTTCTGAAATTGCAGGAACAGACTCATTGCTTGGAGTATTGGGGTCTGGTCTTGGATAATTCTTGGGCCACAGTGTTTTTTCCTCAAGAGAAGCTTCAGACTCTTCAGTTTCAAGTCCAGAAGACTCTGTACTGTCCATTTCTGCATTAGAGTCTTGAGACAAATAGTAGCCAGTTCCTTTTGCTCAATGTTACTCTAGACATCTACAATGCTATATTCTGTGATTGTGGGGCAAATATCTCCTATCTCTGGGCAGGTTGATTTGGATGACACCAAGGACGAGTCTCTCTCTGGTGGCTCAAAAATCAGGCTCTCGAGTCAGGGAAGTCTTTTCTTCTTTCTAAATATTCCCATGCCATGCTCCAGATCGAGTTTGTCAGACAATGCTGTGGCAGTGGTGTGCATCAGCCATCAGGAAAGAACCAGAAGTTGGTAGGGAGGGTAGAAGAGATCCGTCCAGGATAGAACTGCATGCTCCAGCATTTTCAGCTCAGTGCTTTCCAGGTGTAGACAACTGGCAGTCAGATTTTCTCAGCTGGCAGCTCCTGGACCTGGGAGAGTGGTCCCTACATTTTCGTTTCTGTAACCTCTTCCCCACCTATTCCACAGGATCAAAATGAAGGATGGCTGGAGATGATGATTTTCAATGCTCCAGATTGGCCTAGGTGTTTGTGATACATTGACCTGGTATAACCTCTAGCCGCCAACACATTATGGGCAATGCCAGACCATCTGCCAATTTTCAATCTTTCTTCTTGGTTACTGGCTTTTACAGCATGACTGTTGAAGCCTAGGCTTTTAAAGGACTGGAGCATCTGAGTCTGTGATTTCTATGATGCTCAAAGCTAGGAAGCCCACTTCCTGCAAAGTATATCATAGGACTTGGAAGGCATACTTCACTTGGTTTGAGGTTTTACTCCAAGGGTTTTTTCATGGATTGAATCCTCTCCATCCTACAGCTGAGTCTGAACTAATGTTTGACTCTCATTGAAGGTCAAGTGTCTGTACTTTCCATTCTGTTTCAGAGATCATTGGTTTCTCACTCTCTTTTTTATTAAGACTTTCGGGCAAGGGGGCTGCCATGTGGCTCCCCCAACCTCTCTGTGCTTCAGAAATCACTGTTTGAACCCATTAGATCCATTTTCCTCCCCTCTAAACTGACCCAGAGGGTGGTTTTCCTTGTAGCTATCACCTCTGTAAGGTGAGTGTTTGAACTGTAGCTTTATCTTGCAATCCTATTTTGGTTCTGCATAGGGACTAGGTGATGTGAGGGCACAGGAGTTCCTTCCTGCCTAAGATAGTTTTGCTTTTCATCGTAAAGAGGAATCACATCCTTGCATGTGAAAAGTCAGCAGCTATCAGATACCATGACTGCTAACTTTAGGATATTAAAGGGGTTGAAAAGGTTTGCATTTTTTCACCTTAATGCATCCTATGCATTAAGGTGAAAAAACATCCGATACTTACCTTACCGCCGTTAAGCCTGGCCATTGATTGGCTAGAGTGGATGGATCGAAAGCAGCACTGCCATTGGCTCGTGCTGCTGTCAATCACATCTAACGACGCGGCGTGCCAGATGGCGGGGCCAAGTGATACAGTGAGCGGCTATAGCCGCCAGCTGTATCACAGGAGCGTGCCAGCAAGAACTAACCACCATGCGAGAGAGCTCGCATGAAGGTGGTTAGTTCTTGCGGGGAGGAGCTGAGACAGCCGCCGAGGTACCCCAGAAGACCAGGTTCGGGGCCACTCTGTGCAAAACAAGCTGCACAGTGGAGGTAAGTATAACATGTTTGTTATTTATTTATTTATTTTTTAAATTGCCTTTACAACCCCTTTAATATTTACCCGCCCATTAATCCCAGCACTGTCTTCCAATTCAGCTGATTCTTCTCAGGGCTTTGGATCTTCCACTCCGCTATATTGGCTTCGGAATCCAGCTTCCTTACGCTGAGCTGGCCCCCTACTGTGCATGGTCAAGACAATGGCCTGCTTTAAGACTGGTCTTTTAGCCTCTCGGGATGTGGGAAGGGGAATTGGGAGGAGGAACTTAGGGGCAGGCCGAGGTGACATCATACTTAGACAAGAAATGATGGAGTGGGTTACACCGAGCAACAGGTACTTGTACTCTGGGGGGGGGGGGGTGTATTATAAGGAGAGCTTCTATATACAGGAAAAATTCCAAATTAACAAGATTATTGTTTTCCTGTCCCTTTGTCTGGCTCTGATTCATCAAAAGGAAATTTCCTTCTATTGTCAGGATGTGGTATGAGCTGTGTGAGTCTTGCCTCTCAGCCACTGCTTCTTTCAGAAAGATGTTTTTTTTTTGTTTTTTGTTTTTTTGCTTCAGCTTCTCATTCCACCATTTTTAGGTGGTTCAGACAGACCATCATTTGGGCTTATGGTGTCAAAAACTGTTTCTCTTCTTTTCTGTTAAAGGGTAAGTGCGCCTTTTAAAAAATATTAATAAATGCATTTTTTTTTTTGCAGGTAAAAAAAATGTGCATTTATTTGTTTTTTTCTAAGGAGCGTGCAGAGCATTGCACCCACAAACAGCAGATCATGGGTGCAATGTCCAGTTCCTGCAGAATCTCGGGATAGCTGTCTTCTTGTACCTTGTACAGGCAGGCAGTTACCTGAGAGCAGGAAGATCAGTGGAGTACGAGGACGCTTAGCAGTGCCTTTGCAGCTCATTGACAACTACAAGTTGTCAGCCGCAATGGCTGGTGGTTCTTGTAGGCATTAATTCACAGGAAACTGTTTTAAAATAGTGACAGGAGGTGCAGGTAGAAGAACCCCGGTCCACTATCGGGAAGGTCTGTGCCTCTTGGGCTTTTTGGCATCATTTCCAACAGGTGAGTGTTTTTGCCTCTTCTAATGCCAGCTTGAGCATATGGTCCTTCAGGCAGCCCTATGAGCTGCAAGCAGTCCTCAGTTTTGTGCTGTTTACATTGGGCTTGTTAACGGTTGTTTGCTGTGTTGCCCATCCCTCAGACTGCTGTAGTATGTCCAGAGTGACTAAGAATTTGTTCAGGCATGTGCTGACGATATGTCGCCTCCTTAGCACCCAATTTAATCCTTTAATTATCATACTACCGCCCTGCAGTTGCATTCATTGCAGACAGTTGCAGTGCGGTTCCGGCGATGTCCCATAGAACTGTCTTAGACGCATTGCCGAAAGCAACATGCTGTTTACGTTTTGCCACAGCCATGATAATGTGAGTGTCTGGATCTTTAGTGTTCAGGTAGACCGTTTGGGGGGTGCAGCCACCTGGTTTTACCACCCTTCAACCTCACGTGTGAACAAGTTCTTAGACTTCCTGTGTCCTTCAGTAGACTCCAAAAATAAGATTATATGGTGAGTGCAGAAATCCTAGTTTTTCTGCTTTCAGTACATTAAGTCACTGACCTGGGACAATCATGCAGCAAGTCATAGTGAGGTCAGATGTCCTGATCTGCATATTTAAGTATACTTTCATAAACCGCAATCTGAAATGACAGCCTGCATATTTCCTATGTATGTCCTATAGGATGTGATATTCGTAACCTCACAGCTGCACCTAGGAACCAGTAACCTTAGAATATTATCGAGGGATGGATGTTCCTTGATTTCACACACCCAAGCCCCCCCCCCCCCCCACACACACACAATACTTACCTATCTGTACTGGCTTTATTATCACTTTAAATTAAACAGGATTGAAATCCTTAAAGAACAGCTCCATCTTTTAGCTCACAACCACGTAGAATCAGACACCACTTCTTGACATGGTCAGACAAAGCCTATAACCCATAGACCCCCATTTTTGTAAAGCAAGATGGGTACAAATTTACTATTTTGTCAGATTTAGGAGAGCAATTATTTTGCATATTAGCAGCCTTCCCAGCTACAAAATTGTTTGTACGACTTGTCCCACGACTTGTCATATGACTTTGTAGTTCCAAGTCGCTCCCCATGATTTCCAATGACTACTATTCATATTAGTACGACTTCAAAGTAGTCCCTGTACTACTTTGTTGTGACTTTGATCCTACTTCAGCCCATTAAATATCACTGAAGTCGGATTGCCGTCTTAACTGATGCAGCTTTGGCATGCGATTTGCACTTTGATGATCTCAAAGGGAAACTCCACGCAAAATGTAAAAAAAAAAAAACGGCGTGGGTTCCCCCTCCAAGAGCATACCAGGCCCTTCGTTCTGGTATGGATTTTAAGGGTTAATCCCCACACCAAAAAAGCTGCGTGGGGGTCCCCCCAAAATCTATACTGGGCCCTTATCCGAGCACACAGCTCGGCAGGTCAGGAATCGAGTGCCCCCCCCGAACTGTACCAGGCCACATGCCCTCAACATGGGGGGGTGGGTGCTTTGGGGCAGGGGGTCCACATGGACCCCAAAGCACCTTGTCCCCATGTTGATGAGGACAAGGGCCTCTTCCCGACAACCCTGGCCGTTGGTTGTTGGGCTCTGCGACGGGGAGCTTATCGGAATCTGGAAGCCCCCTTTAACAAGGAGGCCCCCAGATCCCGGCCCCCCACCCTATGTGAATGAGTATGGGGTACATTGTACCCCTACCCAGTCACCTAAAAAAAGTGTCAAAAATAAAACACAGTAAACAGGCCGCATGTCGGACTTCAAGTCGCAGGGCAAAGTCTGATCCACAGTTGTACGACTGTCGAGTCGTACAAGTGTGAAAGGGGCCTTAGAGATTTGAACAACTCTGGCATTGGACACTGTAGATATGTGCATATATTAAGAAGAAAATGTAAAATACAGCTCCTTAGAAGTAAGTGCTAAATGGTATCTTTAGTTCCATGGATACCTCCTGTATGCACCATGAGTGTTAAACCAGACACTGTCAAAATGCTGACTTCTACTTGAGCTTGAAATCAAAGCTTTAGCATACCCTAGGCATTCTGCAGTGGAACTCATATGCCTCATGGTTGGCTGCTAAAGTGTAACATGCATTTTGGGATTCTGCTGATGCGCGTTGAAACTGCAACTGGAAGCTCCAGTTAAAAGCTTTGTGCCTTTGGGTTCTGGGTACCCAGGAGATGCTTTCCATGGAACAAATGCTGTACGTAGGCACCTTTTGCTGGGATAAATTCTTTTTTATGACAGTTTCACTCTAAACTTTGCACTTCAAAAGCTGACTAAAGCTGCATGATGAAAAGATTTGTAGATTTGTTGTCTGCCTTTTCTTATTTCTTCTGTTACTGCTTTGTCTTCTAATAAACCACAGGTGTATTTTAAAGTGTCTGTATTAAATTAAGTAATGTACTATTGTTGTGTAAACAGAAAATGCTACTTTTCATCAGAATTGGTTTTCTGTGACTAAGGTGCCATTGTATATTCATATATTTTATATGTAGATTTTAGGATTTAGGTCATGGCCAGCATAAAATATGTATTTTCAGCTTAAGAGTATTTTCATTTTAAATTGTCTTGGGCATATAGGCTAAAAAGAATGAAAAAAGATGAAGTTACTTCTGTAAGGTAGCAATACATAAAAGTTAGTAAAGTTCATGTAAACCTAAAAAGCCAAAAGCTGTTATTTGCTTCTTTTTTCAGAGTCAAAATGATATTTCAGACTTTCTAATTATTGTCTCTATGAAAGACTAAAAAATGGCGAGCCTGCCAGCAGCTCTTCCTGTCTTGGGCTAACAACGCCAACCAGGCGCTACAAATCTTTTGGGAGGATTTTGCTTGCGTTCTTCTCTTAGTCTCTTAATGACAACAGGACACCATTGTCAGCTTGTGACTTCACAGACTAGCAAAGCCCCTTCCCTGTATTGAATGATTGACAGTGGCTCCTGTGGCTTATTTATAAAACAGTTTCCAACAATGAAAAACATTGCAGTAAAACAGAAAAAGTATACCCAGAGTACAATTGAGTGCAGTAAACCACCCTAGTAAGTGCACCCAACCACAGGTGTCCATCATAAAATCCCTGAAGAATCAGGGATCGCCTCAGGCTAGGTTTACACTAGTGCAGGCCATGCGCCCCGCGTTTGCTCGGGCATGGCAGCCCATTCATTTGGATGGGCTGCTGTGCCGCATGAGCCGCACATGCATTCACCTTTTTAAAAAACGCAGGAAAACCTTTTTGACAGCTGCGGGCTGAGATGCATGGGGTAGTGAGCAGTGTGATTCGGCTGCGGGTTCCCACACCCGCAACCGGAAACTCACAGTACGAGCTAGTGTGAACCTATAGTAAGGTCGGGGAGTTCCATAACAGCTGACAGCTGTCACTCGCAATGGCTGGCTGCTGTTTCTTCACCACACCCTACAGTGCTCTTAGAATCACTTCATATGCTTTCCTGGTAATGTGGACAGATGCTTTAATAGTGTATATATGCACATCCTGTCCATTTCACTAAAATCATTTTAAGCTGGCCACACACTAGTAAAATTTCATTAGAAAATATTAATTTTGAGAACGTTAATTCGATTTTATAATTGTTATGGGATTAAATTGACAGTTGTTTTTGGCTGCAGAGACCGGAAAATTAGAAGGAGCCAGATGAAAAAATTTTTCTAAACCAAATTCTAATAGTGAATGTGGTTTTCGTTCACGAAAGTCCATTCACTCCAAAAATGGATGTTAAAAGCAAGCTTTTTTCTTTTTTTTTTTTTTTTCTCTAAGTATTTTTGATAGTCATATCATTGAACGTACTGAAGATAATGAGGTTGAAACACAGAATATAAGAGATCATGAATTGCCCCCCGTGTTATTTTTTTTTTACATTTCTCTAAATCCCCTAGCCTACTTTCCTGTTTCCTGGGTCATCCTCACTTCAGCGAATGCAGCATTATCCTGCTGCAATCAGCTGTTCCACTGCTGCCGCCCCCTGGGGTCTTGCAACCCTCTCATCCAAACCTCGTCAACTCTTTTCTACCCTTAATTCCTTACTTCACCCCCCACTGCCCCCTCCCACCAACTTGCTTACCGCTCAACATATTGCCAACCACTTCAATAGCAAAATCAACACAATTCGCAAGGAGATATCCAGCATTCAAATTCCTCCCCTACCCAACATATCAGGTCCAACACCACACTCAATACTCTCCTCCTTTTGCCCAGTTACCACAGAAGAAGTTGATAAACTCCTCTCCATGGCACACCTCACTACATGTCCCCTGGACCCTGTCCCCTCTCAATTGCTGCGACCACCTTCCCACTCTATCCTCAACTCCCTAACCCACATCTTCAACCTCTCCCTCTCCTCCGGCACCTTTCCTTCCCCGTTCAAACATGCACTGGTTACCCCCATACTCAAAAAACCCTCACTAGACCCCACCTGTTTGAATAACTTAAGACCTATCTCCCTTCTCCCGTTTGCCTCCAAGCTCATCGAACGCCTTGTTCATGACCAAATGAGTCGCTACCTCACGGACAACAACCTTCTCGACCCCCTACAGTCTGGCTTCCGCCTACAACATTCGACTGAAACTGCCCTACTAAAAATCACCAATGACCTAATAACTGCCAAAACCAATGGCCACTACTCCATACTCATACTTTTAGACCTCTCTGCTGCCTTTGACACAGTTGACCACCTGCTGCTCCTCAGCAAATTACACTCCCTTGGCCTCCGTGATTCTGCATTATCCTGGTTCTCCTCCTACCTATCTCAGCGCACTTTCAGCGTCACTTACAACTCCACCTCCTCCGCTCCCCTTCCTCTTTCTGTTGGGGTACCCCAAGGCTCTGTCCTTGGGCCTCTCCTTTTCTCACTCTACACCTCTTCCCTGGGCCAGTTGATCACCTCCCATAGCTTCCAATACCATCTCTATGCCGATGACACACAGATCTATCTCTCCACTCCCCAACTCACCCCCACTATCTCCTCACGGATCTCAAACTTGCTGAATGACATATCGGTATGGATGTCACACCACTTCCTCAAACTTAATCTTTCTAAAACTGAGCTTGTTATATTTCCTCCTTCATGGTCCCCCTCCTGTGACTTCACCATTAACATCAACAACACAACCATTGGTCCCTCCACACATGCCAGAGTCCTGGGTGTAATCCTTGACTCTGACCTCTCCTTCAGCCCCCATATCCAATCACTGGCTAAATCCTGCCGCCTTAACCTCCGCAACATCTCCAAAATTCGACCCTTTCTGACACTACAAAACCACTTATTCACTCTTTGATTATTTCCCGCCTCGACTATTGCAACTCTCTCCTTAATGGCCTACCCTTAAGCAGGCTATCCCCCCTTCAGTCTATTATGAATGCTGCTGCTAGACTAATACACCTCACTAATCAATCCGTGACTGCTGCTCCTCTCTGCCAATCCCTTCACTGGCTTCCCCTACCCCACCGTGTAAAATTCAAAATGCTAACCATAACATACAAGGCCATTCACAACATCGCCCCCATCTACATCACCAACCTCATCTGCAGATATTGCCCAAATCGCCCCCTCCGCTCCTCCCAGGACCTCCTGCTCTCTAGCTCCCTTGTTACCTCCTCCCATGCTCGCCTTCAGGACTTCTCCAGAGCCTCTCCCATCCTCTGGAATTCCCTGCCCCAGTATGTCCGATCAGCCCCAACCCTGTCCACCTTTAGGAGATCCTTGAAAACTCATTTATTCAGGGAAGCCTATCCCACACCCACATAACTGTCCCTGAGCCACCCCCATCAAATCATTCTTTGCAGCCATTACCTTTTGTACCACCACCCCCTCCCTTTTAGAATGTAAGCTCTACGAGCAGGGCCCTCCTGTACCTTTTGTATTGTACTGTAATTGTGTTGTCCCCCTTATACATTGTAAAGCGCTGAGTAAACTGTTGGCGCTATATAAATCTCGTATAATAATAATAATAAATAATAATCTTCTTTAATCTTCTTTACTTACATCATCAGATGACCACTGTCTTTCTTGGTTCTTGCAGCTGGCCCCTGAAGCATGCACCACAGCATATCATCAGGGGGTTGGTTGCAAGACCAAGCAAGAGCTAGCCAGCCACCTAATGACATGCATGGTGCTGCGTGGCACTGTAGAGAGCCTCACGTTGGTATCCCAGGAGGCTGTGGGCAAGTGAGATGTAATTTTTTTTTGTAGGCATGAATCCTGGAAGTATTTGGAATAAACCTTGCGCTAAAAAACGAAAAAATATATTTTATAATAACAGACTGCTGCACTTTTATAATTCCCGAATACCGGAAAAAGAAATAGAAAATGTGAAAAAAAAAATGAATTCCCATCCAACTTAGCTTTGTGATAAATCAATTCAAAAAGGACAATATAAATGTATACATTTAAATTTTCAAGAATCCTGGAAGTGCAGAGAGGTGAAAAAAAATAACATCAGGGAATGATGTTAAAGTGGAACTTTACCCATAAAAGCATTGTTTTTGCTGGAGGCTGCCATTTTGCTGAAGCCCAGAGCTCTTGAGCAGCAGTAAATCTTTATACCAGGTATATGCAATTAGCAGACCTCCAGCTGTTGCAAAACTACAAGTCCCATCATCCCTCTGCCTCTGGGTGTCATGCTTGTGGCTGTCAGAGTCTTGCTATGCCTCATGGGACTTGTAGTTCTGCAACAGCTGGAGGTCCGCTAATTGCATATCCCTGCTTTATACTGTCAGCAGATTCATCTCAACATCTTTAGCACAGTGCCAAAAAATGGAGAGCAGCTGAGAAGGTGCAGAGCAGGGTGAGATAGTGTATTACTAGATTTTAAACAGTATAGGCACTTATTTTAAATGTTTTATATAGCTATACCTGCAAAAGGGGCCAGCAATCTAATAGGGCAAGCGACCTAATAGGACTTAATTTTTTAACTAAATTTCCACTTTAAGTCGGTGGGGAGGGTGAAGGTCCGCTTTAAGACATTAAAGCGGACCTTCTACAGTATATACAGTATGAGGTGCTTTGTTTGGAAACAAATTTATAGCATTTTTATGTGAAGCCGTTAAGTCAAATAATGGAAACTGTGCTCGTGCAGAAGTATTGCTGTCACATTGCAAGCAAGATAAGCTGTTTGTCTAGACATTTTGATTCATCAGGAAGAGAAAACCTTTTCTTGTGCGAACATTTCTGCTGCTTTCATGTTATCGATTTGCCTTTGTCAAGTTTTCTACAGAAAAACCCCTTCGTTCTCCCAAGAGAGCCCATGAAAATCATGTACCTGGAGTGAAAGGAAAACACTGTTCATACAGCAGTTCTAGCCAAGTCAAATGCACCAGTGTTGACAGAATATTTATTCAGAATGCCTGCCTTGGCAGTTGATGTACAAGTTCTACTTCATAATATTTTCTACCTATTACATACTTGCTGTTGTGTGTTCAGTTTCTCTGTAATACTTAAAATGGCACTAAATTATATTTTTGTTCCACCAAAATGTATACAAACCACTATTACACTGTAATCTATTTTTCATGTAATTGTTTATTTCTTTGTTCCTCTTCCTCCTTGTAAGATCCTCCACCATTGTTCCAAACCTCATCTTTTCCCCATCACTTCTATTCCTTAGGAACAAGCAGTACACATTAGTTGAGGTCATGTACACTGCTATAGGCACACTAAAAATCCCATAGTCCCTAGCCCATCTTGGGAGGATGCACCAATGTGAATGTGCCCTAAACCTAGACAGATATGTTCATTAAAATTGGCTTACCAAATTCCAGACCTAGCCTGTCAAGCCATGGCTACATTTCTGTTTCATAAGCCACTTATTTCTAGCAAGGATGTGCCAGTTAGACTTCTGTTTTCATCAGTTCCATCAGAATATTTGAAGATGATTGACGAGCCTCAGTTTCCGAGCTTTTCAATATTAATAGAGCCTGTGCTGAACCTTAAAGATAACATGCCCCACCTCTGAGGAGCAGTGGAAGTATTTCCAACTCAACCAATAGAACAGTTTTGAAAGTCATATGTTAGGATTGTTTCTTTTTTACTTATGGTATACTGTCCAAGAGAGGATCTCTCTGGTGTAAAAAAGGGGCAGATGTTGATTTCTGATGAAAACTTATTAAATACATTTAATTTTATCAATACACGCTCTAGAGCACATCTGGTCTTTTACCCTCTATGATTTCAGGCATTTACATAAAGATAGCTGGAAAAAAAAAGTTGCTGTTATATGACGTAATGTAAAAATCCTCTTTTGGTATCGAAAAGCCGCTGTATATTTGGATCTGTTATTCATATGACTGAGGGTTATTTGTAGACCCTACATTTTACCTTTTTTTATAAGTTTTCGAATATAAAGTTTTTGTTTTGCCTGTGCTTAAAGTGATTGTAAATGGAGGAGAGTACACTGAGTTCCCAGCATGGCTAGAGAACTGACCACTGTGTGCTCTCCTGCTTAGTGGAGTCAATTTTTATGAAGAAAGCAGAGGGACTGGCAGGAACACCATAGATTTCACACAAAAGAAAGCAAAACAAAGAGAACAGGATACTTTCTCATACAAGTACATGGTACAGCAGGCGCATATCAGGAATATGAAGTGTTGGGGTAACAAACGCTTTAGGCTACTTTCAGACTGGGGCGGGCGGGCATCGGCAGTAAAGCGGCGCTATTTTTAGCGCTGCTTTACTGTTGTGTTAGCGGCACTATTCGGCTGCTAGCAGGGCAGTTTTAACCCGCCCTTCGCCGGTGGTTTGGCAGCGCTGCCCCATTGATTTCAATAGGCAGGGGCGCTTTAGGAGCGGTGTATACATCGCTCCTACAACGCTGCAAAGATGCCGCTTGCCGGACTTTTTTGACCGTCCTGCAAGCACACCGCTCCAGTGTGAAAGACCTCGGGCTTTCACATTGGAGTGACAGGAGAGGCTCTTTACAGGCGCTATTTTTAGTGCTGTAGCGCCTTTAAAGCGCCACAGTGTGAAAGGAGCCTTAACCACTTCAATACAGGGCACTTGGACATTTTCCTGCCCAGATCAATTTTTAGCTTTCAGCGCTGTCACACTATGAATACCAATTACTCAGTCATGCAACACTGTACCCAAACAATATTTTTATCATTTTTTTCATACAAATAGAGCTTTCTTTTGGTGGTATTTAATCACCACTGGGTTTTTTATTTTTTGTGACATAAGTGAAAAAAGAGCGAAAATTTTGGGACAAAAACACTTTTTTTTTTAGTTTCTATGATAAAATTTTGCAAATAAGTCATTTTTGTTCAAAAATTTAGGCCAAAATTTATACTGCTACATACAAAAGAACAAAAGTAGCTGCGCTGTGAACCTTAAATAATTGATAAATAGAACAATATAATCACCTCTATACATAAGGATTATGCACCCATTGTAGCGTGACAAACAGTTAAGAAAAAACTTGATTTTCATCATAAATTAAAATATAATAAAATAAAACATGGATAGATAAATATAATCAGTCCAATTCAAAGGTGTATGGGATAAAAGTTCACAGGCAGAGCAATCCTTCAAAGGACGTAATGATAAGCATCCATGCCTCAAGGCTGATACACAGACCAGCCTCTTTTATATATCCTTTCATGGGGGACGAGT
Source organism: Lithobates clamitans (assembly GCA_037952925.1). Classification (NCBI taxonomy): domain Eukaryota; kingdom Metazoa; phylum Chordata; class Amphibia; order Anura; family Ranidae; genus Lithobates; species Lithobates clamitans. The sequence continues at coordinate 1,832,923 of JBBGZY010000021.1, forward strand.
GCCCATCTACCATCTAGAGGATTCTCTGTGAGGAGACACATTGGGATCCGTCTTCATAAAAGACCCTAGGCTGGGGTAGAAAGCCACACGCCTGCATGATCTCCTTAATAAGAGATCGTAGGAGCTGGTAAGGGGCAGCATTTTTATTGGTGGAGGAACCCTCCTGTCATCACGCTCTTCTGGGTGTTATGGTCGCATGTTTCACACCGCATGGATGCTTGTCATTACGTCCTTTGAAGGATTGCTCTGCCAGTGAACTTTTATCCCATACACCTTTGAATTGGACTGATTATATTTATCTATCCATGTTTTATTTTATTATATTTTAATTTATGATGAAAATCAAGTTTTTTCTTCACTGTTTGTCACGCTACAGTGGGTGCATAATCCTTATGTATAGAGGTGATTATATTGTTCTATTTATCAATTATTTAAGGTTCACAGCGCAGCTACTTTTGTTCTTTTGTGTATTGTAGTGGAGGTGTCTCACATTTTTAGTTGCAGCTTTGTATATTTCACACACTGTATATTCTCATATACAGGTTTCATGGGGATAGCGCAGTAATTTTACCTGTTTGAGTTATACTGCTACTTCTCTTTGGTAAAAATAACCCAAATTAGTGGATATTACCATATTTATCGGCGTATAACTTGCGGCGGTGTATAACACGCACCCCAAGTTTAGGAGGAAATTTTAAGGAAAAAAACTTTTAGGAGGGAAGTTTAAGGAAAAAAAACCTACATTTAAATGCCCATCAATGCAGCGTTATCGTGTCCATCTGCAGCCTTGTCAGTGTCAGTGCAGCCTTGCCCCAGTGTCCATTGCAGCCTTGTCAGTGCAGCCTTGCCCCAGTGCAGAATTGTCAGTGCAGCTTTGCCCCAGTGCAGCCTTGTCAGTGCAGCCTTGCCCCAGTGCAGCTTTGCCCCAGTGGTCAGTGCAGCCTTGCCCTCAATGTCCATTACATGATCGCCGCCGACATACACAAAGCGTGTAGTTTTAAATATGGCGCGGTGGAGTTCGGAGGGACTCGCTGACTGGGCGGAGCCGAGATACACATAGCTGAGTGTACTCGGCTCTTCTTGTTGCCGCTCACAGTCACGCCCAGTCACGCCCTATGATGGACATAACATAGGTCCATCGGCGGGACTGGGCGTGACTGTGAGCGGCTCCAGAAAGAGCCGAGAACACTCGGCTATGTGTATCTCGGCTCCGCCCAGTCACTGTGATCTCGGCGGCGCTCGTTCAGCTCCGCTGAGTCCCTCCAAACTCCGCGGCGCCATATTTAAAACTACACGCTATGTGAATGTTGGCGGCGATCACTTCGATAGATCACAATTAGCGGGGATCGGCGTATAACACGCACCCACGATTTTCCCCTGATTTAAAGGGGAAAAAAGTGCGTGTTATACGCCGATAAATGCGGTATTTAGTCTCTGTGAAAGTTATAGAGTCTACAAGCTATGATGCAAATCATTGAAAATTGATCACACCTGATGCACTGATGGCCTATCTCATTTCTTGAGGCCCTGAAATGTCAGGAAAATACAAATACCCCCCAAATGAACCCCTTTTGAAAAATAGACAGTCAAAAGGTATTTAGTAAGCGGCATGGTGAGTTTTTTTTTTAAGTTGTATTTTTTTTCCCCACAATTCTTGGGAAAATGAAGAATTTTTTATTTTTTTTTTATTTTTTTCACAAAATTGTCATAATAACAAGTTATTTCTCACACACAGCATATGCATACTTCCAATTACACCCCAAAACACATTCTGCTACTCCTCCTGAGTATGGCGATACCACATGTGTGTGACTTTACACAGTCTGGCCACATACAGAGGTCAGACATGCAGGGAGCAGAAATTACAGCTCTAATTTCCTAACAACCTATTACACTTTTGAAGGCCCTGGGGCACCAGGACAATGGAATTACCCACAAAATGACCCCATTTTGGAAAGCAAACATCCCAACATAAATTCTATGAAGCATTATGAGTCTTTTGAACGATTCTTTTTTTTTTTTCATATGAACTGTGACAGGTACTCGGGTATTTAGATGGACTGTGACAGGTACTCGGGTACTTAGATGAACTGTGACAGGTACTTTGATGGCTGGTGATAGGTACTTTGATGGCTGGTGACAGGTCCTCTTTATTAGGGGCGGGGGCAATCAGTGTGTGTTGGTGCGCACTGTAAGCACGAGATGTTACCGCAATCTCCTTCTCACACACGATTGGCGTGTGAGGAGGAGAACCCGGTAACATCTTGTTACCGCGGTTTGTTCACATTCTGTGACTGGCTGTGATTGGACACAGCCAGTCACGTAGTAAAGAGCCAATTTATTTGGCTCTTTACTGCGATCGAAGTTAAGCTGTGTCAGGGTATAAGCCTCGTCTCCGATCGCCGCTCTGCCCGCGCCCTAGAGGCGTTCATGAGCGCCGTACACGTAGAGAGTACATGTGATTGGACACAGTCGATCACGTGGTAAAGAGCCATTTTTTATTGGTTCTTTACATGGATCTGGGATGGGCTGTGTCCAAGTGACACACCTCATCCCGATCGCCACGCTGCTTCATATGACGCCCGCCCAGGATGGGAGATCCCATCTGCGGATGTCATATGACAATGGACCAGTATTGAAGTGGTTAAGGATTAACCACCTGACCTCCAGAAGGTTTTACCCCCTTCTTGACCAGGGCATTTTTTGCTGTTCAGCACTGCTCTACTTTAACCGGCAATTGCTCAGTCATGTAACACTGTACGCAAATGAAATGTATATTCTTTTTTTCACACAAATTGAGCTTTCTTTCAGTGATATTTGATAACAACTGTTTTTTTTTATTTGTTTTACTATATGAATGAAAAAAAGACTGTACATTTAAAAAAAATATTTGCTACTTTCTGTTATAAAATATATCCAATAATAAAAAAAAAATCTTTTTTTTCATAAATTTAGGCTAAAATGTATTCTGCTACATGTCTTTTGTAAAAAAAGAAAAAAGTGTCTTTTAATTGATTTGTGTGAAAGTTATAGCGTCTACAAGCTATTGCATATATACTGGAATTTACACAACTATGATGCTGTACTGGTAATGGCGGTGATCAGCGACTTATAGTGGGACTGTGATAGTGTGGTGGACAATTTGGCTCTAACAGACCCTCGCTGGGAGGTACACTAACTGACTGGCACTGACATCAATAGTAACACCAATACAGTGATCAGATACAGTGGATATAAAAAGTCTACACCACCCTGTTAAAATGTCAGGTTTCTGTGATGTCAAAAAATGAGACAAAAATAATTCATTTCAGAACCTTTTCCCCCTTTATTGTGACCTATAAGTGTACAACTCAGTTAAACAAGAAACTGAAATATTTTAGTTGGGAGGGAAGTAAAAAAACACTAAAATAATATGGTTGCATAAGTGTGCACACTCTTAAGCTCATACTTTGTTGAAGCACCATTTGATTTTTATTATATCACTCAGTCTTTTTGGGTATGAGTCTATCAGCATGGCACCTCTTGACTTGGCATTATTTTTCAATCTGATTCAGGTCTGGGCTCTGGCTGGGCCATTCCAAAGCTTTAATCTTCTTCTGGTAAAGCCATTCCTTTGTTGATTTGGATGTATGCTTTGGGTCGGTGTCATGCTGAAAGATGAAGTTCCTCATGTTCAGCTTTCTAGCAGAAGCCTGAAGGTTTTGTGCCAATATTGACTGGTATTTGGAACTGTTCATAATTCCCTCTACCTTGACTAAGGCCCCTGTTGCAGCTGAAGAAAAACAGCCCCAAAGCATGATGCTGCCACCACCATGCTTCACAGTGGGTATGGTGTTCTTTTGGTGATGTGCAGTGTTGTTTTTGCGCCAAACATATCTTTTGGAATTGCCAAAAAGTTCAACCTTGGTTTCATCAGACCATAACACATTTTCCCACATGCTTTTGGGAGACTTCAGATGTGTTTTTGCAAAATTTAGCCAGGCTTGGATGGTTTTCTTCGTAAGAAAAGGCTTCCGTCTTGCCACTCTAGCCCATAGCTCAGACGTATAATGAATATGAGAGATTATTGTCACATGTACCAAACAGCCAGTACTTGCCAGATATTCTTGCAGCTCCTTTAACCACTTCACGCAAAAGCACATAACTGTACGTCATTTGGTTGAAGTGGCTGTACCAGGGTGATCCCGAACGAAGCCAGAAGCGGGCTTGATCGGGTTTTCGATGTAAAAACACGGAAACTATACAAAAAAGATTAGCATGGCCCCTGCGCAAAAAAAAAAAAAAAACACGGAAACTACGTCACGTCCGGTCTACTTGGCTGCCAATGGCACCGATTTTAAAAAAAATATCAGTATTCAAAAATGCAGATTTTGCCGTTTTGAATATTTTAGACCCCCGATCCCTCCATAGAGAGTACATGTCACTGCCTATTACTGTCACAAGGGATGTTTACATAACAACAGGTATGTTTATAGGTTGGATTTGGTCTTTCCTTCAGTCTGGAGTAGATTTGAAACTAGCCCTGAGTATCATTAAGGGCCAAAATTTCTCTGAAGGCCAATTGCTTCCCATTCTCTGGTATGAGCTTTCATTCAAGGAGTCACGCGTATGGTTCCTCCAATTAGGTCTGCATTGCCTCCATGGAACCTCAACTTGGTATTGTCAATCTTGCAGAGATTGCCATTTGAGCCAATCCAGGATCTTCTGTTGGCGACCAGGAAGACAACTTCCTGAGTCAGAAGCACTATTGGAAAGGATAGTATCGAAACTTTCCTTTAGGGATCCGTTTCTGATACTCCATATTGACAAGGCAGTACTTTGTCCCTTTTACATCTTTTTTGCCAAAGGTGGTTTCATCTTTTCATCTAAATTAAGGCATTGTTCTGCCTTTCCTTTTTCCCAGGCCTGAGTCACCAGGGGACAGGGCCCCTTACACATTGGATGTGGTGTGGACTATAAAGGTGTATTTGTTATTGACTGCTGCAGTTAGGCAGTCAGACTCGCTATTTGCCCTTCCAGAAGACCCAAGAAAGGGTCAGCCAGCTACTAAGTCGACCACTTCACAGTGGATTCGGCAGCTGATTTCTCAAACCTATGGCTTAAAAGGAAGGAATCCACCACTTTGTGTGATGGCTCACTCTATCAGGAGTGTAGGGGCCCCTTGGGCTATCTGTCATCGGGCCTCGGTTCAACATTCTACTGAATGGCATCAGCACTCAGTTCCCTTCACCTTAATGTCACTGTATAAAATTGTGGTGGTGGGAATTTTAAAATGGTACCCAACAATTCCAACTAGTTTCCGGCACATCAGCCTTACTCACTATGCGAGTCCACAGAGATTGGATCACACCAGAGGCTGTGCCCTGGCTCTGGACATGGAGATTGCTCTGCAGCCAATTATAACTGGCATGACAGTTGGAAGTAGGATTATACAAGGGCTGGCTTAACTTTTTTTTGTTTGGTAGTATAACCCAACTGTTTTCTACGGTAGAAAGTGTGGGGTTTTTTTTATTTTATTTTTTTACCTATTTTCATCTACAAATTGAATAGAAATTAAAATTGTGTTGCAAAACAATATCATGAAAAACTGGATTGCAGTACTCCTTTTTAACCACTTGAGCCCCGGACCATTATGCTGCCTAAGGACCAGAGGTCTTTTTCCAATTTGGCACTGCGTCGCTTTAACTGCTAATTGCGCGGTCATGCAATGCTGTACCCAAACGAAATTTGTGTCCTTTTCTTCCCACAAATAGAGCTTTCTTTTGATGGTATTTGATCACCTCTGCGGTTTTTATTTTTTGCGCTATAAACGGAAAAAGACCGAAAATTTTAAAAAAAAATGATATTTTCTACTTTTTGTTATAAAAAAAATCCAATAAACTAAATTTTAGTCATACATTTAGGCCAAAATGTATTCGGCCACATGTCTTTGGTAAAAAAAATGTCAATAAGTGTATATTTATTGGTTTGCGCAAAAGTTATAGCGTCTACAAACTAGGGTACATTTTCTGGAATTTACACAGCTTTTAGTTTATGACTGCCTATGTCATTTCTTGAGGTGCTAAAATGGCAGGGCAGTACAAAACCCCCCCAAATGACCCCATTTTGGAAAGTAGACACCCCAAGGAAATTGCTGAGAGGCATGTTGAACCCATTGAATATTTATTTTTTTTGTCCCAAGTGATTGAAAAATGACAAAAAAAAAAAAAAAAAAAAATATTTACAAAAAGTCGTCACTAAATGATATATTGCTCACACAGGCCATGGGCCTATGTGGAATTGCACCCCAAAATACATTTAGCTGCTTCTCCTGAGTATGGGGATACCACATGTGTGGGACTTTTTGGGAGCCTAGCCGCGTACGGGGCCCCGAAAACCAATCACCGCCTTCAGGATTTCTAAGGGTGTAAATTTTTGCTTTCACTCTTCACTGCCTATCACAGTTTCGGAGGCCATGGAATGCCCAGGTGGCACAAAACCCCCCAAAATGACCCCATTTTGGAAAGTAGACACCCCAAGCTATTTGCTGAGAGGCATATTGAGTCCATGGAATATTTTATATTTTGACACAAGTTGCGGGAAAGTGACACTTTTTTTTTTTTTTTTTTTTTTTTCATAAAGTTGTCACTAAATGATATATTGCTCACACAGGCCATGGGCATATGTGGAATTGCACCCCAAAATACATTTAGCTGCTTCTCCTGAGTATGGGGATACCACATGTGTGGGACTTTTTGGGAGCCTAGCCGCGTACTGGACCCCAAAAACCAATCACTGCCTTCAGGATTTCTAAGGGTGAAAATTTTTGATTTCACTCTTTACTGCCTATCACAGTTTCGGAGGCCATGGAATGCCCAGGTGGCACAAAACCCCCCCAAATGACCCCATTTTGGAAAGTAGACACCCCAAGCTATTTGCTGAAAGGCATGGTGAGTATTTTGCAGCTCTCATTTGTTTTTGAAAATGAAGAAAGACAAGAAAAAACATTTTTTTTTTCTTTTTTCAATTTTCAAAACTTTGTGACAAAAAGTGAGGTCTGCAAAATACTCACTATACCTCTCAGCAAATAGCTTGGGGTGTCTACTTTCCAAAATGGGGTCATTTGGGGGGGTTTTGTGCCACCTGGGCATTCCATGGCCTCCGAAACTGTGATAGGCAGTGAAGAGTGAAATCAAAAATTCACGCCCTTAGAAAGCCTGAAGGCGGTGCTTGGTTTTCGGGGTCCCGTACGCGGCTAGGCTCCCAAAAAGTCTCACACATGTGGTATCCCCGTACTCAGGAGAAGCAGCAGAATGTATTTTGGGGTGTAATTTCATATATTTCCATGGCATGTTTGAGCAATATATCATTTAGTGACAACTTTGTGCAAAAAAAAAAAAAAAAAAAAAAAATTTGTCTCTTTCCCGCAACTTGTGTCGCAATATAAAATATTCCATGGACTCGACATGCCTCTCAGCAAATAGCTTGGGGTGTCTACTTTCCAAAATGGGGTCATTTGGGGGGGTTTTGAACTGTCCTGGCATTTTATGCACAACATTTAGAAGCTTATGTCACACATCACCCACTCTTCTAACCACTTGAAGACAAAGCCCTTTCTGACACTTATTGTTTACATGAAAAAGTTTTTTTTTTTTGCAAAAAAATTACTTTGAACCCCCAAACATTATATATTTTTTTAAAGCAAATGCCCTACAGATTAAAATGGTGGGTGATTCATTTTTTTTTTTCACACAGTAATTGCGCAGCGATTTTTCAAACGCATTTTTTGGGGAAAAAACACACTTTTTTTAATTTTAATGCACTAAAACACGCTATATTGCCCAAATGTTTGATGAAATAAAAAAGATGATCTCAGGCCGAGTACATGGATACCAAACATGACATGCTTTAAAATTGCGCACAAACGTGCAGTGGCAACAAAATAAATACATGTTTAAAAGCCTTAAAAAGCCTTTACAGGTTACCACTTTAGATTTACAGAGGAGGTCTACTGGAAAAATTACTGCACTCGATCTGGCCTTCGCGGTGATACCTCACATGCATGGTGCAATTGCTGTTTACGTTTGACGACAGACCGCCGCTTGCGTTCGCCTTAGCGCGAGAGCAGGGGGCGACAGGGGTGTTTTTTTTTTTTTTTTTTTTTTTCTTTATTATTTTTTTGCTTTTTTAATCTTACTTTTAAACTGTTCCTTTCATATTTTTTTTTTTAATCATTTTTATTGTTATCTCGGGGAATGTAAATATCCCCTATGATAGCAATAGGTAGTGACAGGTACTCTTTTTTGAAAAAATTGTGGTCTATTAGACCCTAGATCTCTCCTCTGCCCTCAAAGCAAATGACCACACCAAGATCGGTGTGATAAAATGCTTCCCCAATTTCCCAATGACGCTATTTACATCCGGCGAAATCTAAGTCATGAAATACTCGTAGCTTCCGGTTTCTTAGGCCATAGAGATGTTTGGAGCCACTCTGGTCTCTGATCAGCTCTATGGTCAGCTGGCTGAATCACCGGCTGCATTCTCAGGTTCCCTGTTGAGACAGGAGAGCCAGAGAAAAACACGGAAGACGGTGGGGGGGGGGGCATTCCCTCCCACGGCTTGTAAAAGCAGTCTAGAGGCTAATTAGCCGCTAGGATTGCTTTTACATGAAAGCCGACCGCTGGCTGAAAAGAATGATACCAAGATGATACCTAAACCTGCAGGCATCATTCTGGTATAACCACTCAAAGTCGTGAATGGCGTACCTGAAGACAAAAAAATGGTTAACAATGGTTAACAATAAAGCACAGTAAAGTGTAAATAATTACACACCTGAAAAACAAACATGATAAAACATAATAACAATAACAATAACAATCAATAACAATAACAATAACAATAAAACATTGCAGAATAGAATACAGTAAAAAAGAGCAGAACAATAGAGAGAGAGAATAGAGAGAGAGAGAACAATAAAACAACAACTATTTTTTTTTATTTCATATTTTTTTTTTTTTTACACTTTTTTTGTAACTAACTTTTATAACGGTAACCGGTTCCAGGTTCGGGTCTCTCAAAATGCGATGGCATCTTGGGAGACCCTGTGAAAGTGTGCCTAGTCTGTGCAATGCTGTACCCTACGCTAATACTCAACTAGTGAATGGTAGCGTTCAAAACATTCACCAATGCAAAGACCAGGATTGTCAGGACAGGAGGGACAATAATAGCGGGTGTCACGCCTATATCCTCGCTTGCTGCAGACACGACACCTTTTTTGGGGGGTTCGTTGGGTAGGGGTACTCGGGAGGACATAAAAATGCCTCTCATGCAGCCGACTGCATTTGGTTGGGGATGTGAATGGGGGAAGTACGGGCGCTGCAGAAGCGGTGGGTTCCCAATTAGGATTGGCGAATGCAGCAGGAAGGGCACTATGGGCACGACGGGCCTGTGTTTGTCTTTTTGGTGGCAGCGGGACACTACTTGTGCTTGCCACCTCACCAGCTTGAACTGCACTTATGGGACTCGCCACGTCACCAAGTGTTACTGCAGTGCTGGTTTGACTACGACCGGGGTGTACTAGGCCGCTGGCGCTTGCCAGTTCACCAAAACACTACCAAAAAACTGTTAGCGATCGCAGGGATCAGGCCTGACTCTGCGAACGCTGCAGTTATGCGTTTAGTGTTTTGTAAGTGTCAGTGATCGATCGATACTGCACTTGGGTGGGGTGGGCTGGGCTGGGCCGGGCGGAGGGGCAAAACGCAGGTGCTAGCAGGTATCTGGGCTGATTCCGCTAACACTGCGTTTTTGGGAACCCTAAACTGCTGGGGACGCTAGTATAGATCTGATCGGATCAGATATTGATCCATTCAGATACTATACCACTAAGGGAGGTGTATGGTGCGTGCGTGGGTGTTAGCGGTACTGGCGCTAACCTGACGCTGCCTGGGGCTGGTGCTTGCCAGTTCACCAAAATGCTACCAAAAAAACTGTTAGCGATCGCAGGGATCAGGCCTGACTCTGCGAACGCTGCAGTTATGCGTTTAGTGCCTTGTAAGTGACAGTGATCGATCGATACTGCACTTGGGTGGGCCGGGCGGAGGGACAAAACGCAGGTGCTAGCGGGTATCTGGGCTGATCCCGCTAACACTGCGTTTTTGGGAACCCTAAACTGCTGGGGACGCTAGTATAGATCTGATCGGATCAGATATTGATATGTTCAGATACTATACCACTAAGGGAGGCGCATGCTGCGTGCGTGGGTGTTAGCGGTACTGGCGCTAATTTGACGCTGCCTGGGGCGACGCATATCACCGCCGGGCGATCGGGGGGCTAAACCTTTATTCGGTAATAAACGGCGGGTGCCCTGACACTATAAAAAATAAACGAACTAACCAGCGTCAACCGTAACGGTTATACGGTGATCAGTGGTGAAAGGGTTAACTAGGGGGCAATCAAGGGGTTAAAACATTTATTAGGTAGTATATGGGGGTCCCTGACGCTATAAAACGCTGACGGCGAACCTAAATATTTACCTCACTAACTAGCGTCACCAGCGACACTAATACAGCGATCAGAAAAATGATCGCTTAGCGACACTGGTGACAGGGGGTGATCAAGGGGTTAAAACTTTATTAGGGGGGGTTAGGGGGGTACCCTAGACCTAAAGGGGGGTAATATACACTGTCCCAACACAGTAACTGTCACAAACTGACACTATGCAGTAATCAGAAAAAAAAACAAAAAAAAAAAAAAACTGCTGGTGTCAGTTTGTGACAGGGGGGGGGGGTGATTGGGGGGGGATCGGGGTGATTTGTGTGCCTGGCATGTTCTACTGTGTGTGTAGTGTTTGTGCACTCACATACTTGTCGTCTCTCCTCGGGCCGGAACGGAAAATACCGACCCGAGGGGAGATGACATCACTTCCTTTGCTGCTGTTTAGCATACAGCAGCAAAGGAGTGTTCTCATTGGCCGGCGGCGATCGCGAGGGGGGGGCCACGAACGGATGGTCTCCCCCTCATCACCGATCGCCGCTGGACAAACGACGACCGCCTCGGGCACCGGGGGGGGGTCCGATCGGACCCCCCACCCGCGGAAGGCAAATCACGTACCCTGTACGTGATTTTGCCTGTCCGTGCCACTTTGCCGACGTACATCGGCGTGAGGCGGTCGTCAAGTGGTTAAAATCTTTTCTTGGAATACATCTATGCTATTGGTCACAGCATATCGTTTTTGTTTTTTTCACTTTGCTTTGTTGACCATGTTTGTTGTTGGTTTAGTTTCTTTTTTCTGCAGTTCAGGCACTTCTCTGGCTGTTTTTTTTCCCAAAAAATTCAAAAGGTATGATGTATAATCCCACAGAATGTCAGCTCACATACTCAGACCAGATGAGATAATGACAAAAATCTCAACAATGGAATGCCTATATTGTGTATTAGCTCAAGGTGTCCAACCAGTATAAAAAGAAGACCAGGAATAAAAAAAAAAATCAATACTTCAATTTATTCACAAAGTTCAATAAAATTATATATGTAAAAAATCCATACATATCCATTTGTGTGTAACAAGGCTTGCATGTGGTAGAGCTGGTTGGAAACCACTGTAGTCAGATGATGGGTGATTTATAGACCTGGTCCTAGGGGAGGCGTTACCCAGTGCCAATTCTGATGGAATAAAGTCAACTCCGTCAGCTGCTGGAATGCGGTAGATGAAGCCACTTGGGGACACGGGAAGGTTCGTCCATCGGGCCAGAAAGGCGTCACAGTCCTACAAATGGCGGAAGAGGAGCCGCTCGGAACACAGGAGAGCTCGGCCGTCGGGCCAGAAATGATGTCGCTGGCCTGGCAAGAAGCCATGGATGTCTCCAACCTTCAAGGGATCAGGAAGCCACAAGTTTAGCTCACACAGGGAACCTACTGCACGCCCCTTTCTCAGGTCATATGAGTACAACCAGCATTAAAGAATTATATACAGGGAAGTGAGTCTTCCAAGACGCTCTCGTGTTCTTGATATCCCATGTTTGTGAATCATTTTAAAAAATGCACTCAAAGCTTCTCTTCCTGCTTCCGCTTATTGCTTTTTTACAGATATAATTTTATTGAAGTTTGTGAATAAATTGGATCATTGATTTTTATTTGATTCCTGGTCTATCTTTTCTTTATACTGGTTGTACATTTTGAACTAATACACAATATAGGCGTCCTGTAGTTTGAGTCTTTTTCCACCTGTTTTTTGGTAGATGGTTAGTTGATTCTCCATTAGCTGATTAAGACCAATTTAGGGAATATTTTCTTCCTCTTAGTGCACCAGGTTGATTCTCTGTGCTTCTCCTTGGTTGTGACTACTTCCGAATTTGTTTACCATTTTTCATCTAGACTTTTTTATGGTTTTGAGTCCTTTTCCTTCGGATACTCTTGCAGTATGACCTTCACTTTGTTGGATATGTTAGAGGCTTTTGCCCACTCCTCAGTTGATCTGCGTTTGGATAGCCTGACTGTTTAACCACTTGCCGACCAGCCGCCGCAGTTTTACTGCGGCAGAATGGCACGGCTGGGCGAAGCGACGTTATGTTACTTTGCTTCGCCCTGTGACCATTAGGGGCATGCGCACGCCCCCCGAGCCGATGTGAGTGCTGGCGGTTATGATCACCACCGGGCTCCCACGATCGCTGCTGACACATGGAGAACCAGGATCTGTGTGTGAGGGGAGAAGTGACAGATTGTCTGTTCATAGAGTATGAACAGCGATCTCTCTCTTCCCCTACACAGTCCCCTCCCCCCTTCAGTTAGAAACACAAACAGGAAACACAATTAACCCCTTGATCGCCCCCAGTGTTAACCCCATTCACTGCCAGTGACATTTTTACAGTAATCAATGCATTTTTATAGCACTGATCGCTGTATTAATGCCAATGGTCCCAAAAATTGTCCAATGTGTCCGCCATAATGTCGCAGTCCTGATAAAAATCGCAGATCGCCACCATTACTAGTAAAAAAAAAAAATAAATAAATAATAAAAATGCCATAAAACTATCTCCTATTTTGTAGACGCTATAACTTTTGCGCAAACCAATCAATATACGCTTATTGCGATTTTTTTTTTTTTTTTTTTTTTACCAAAAATATGTAGAAGAATACATATTGGCCTAAACTGAGGGGAAATTTTTTTTTTTATATATATATATATTTTGGGGGGATATTTATTGTAGCAAAAAATAAAAAATATTGTGTTTTTTTTTTTCAAAATGGTCACTATATTTTTGTTTATAGCGCAAAAAATAAAAACCGCAGAGGTGATCAAAAAAAAAGAAAGCTCTATTTGTGGGGAAATAAGAACGTCAATTTTGTTTGGGTGCAACGTCGCACGACCGCGCAATTGTCAGTTAAAGCGACGCAGTGCCGAATCGCAAAAAGTGCTCTGGTCAGGAAGGGGGTAAAATCTTCCGGGGCTGAAGCGGTTAAGAATTGCTACAATTCCTGTGTTCCTCAATGGATAATAAAGTAAATAGGATTTTTGTACTTGCCATAAAATCTTTTTCTTAAAGTACTTTAACCACTTAAGCCCCGGACCATTTGGCTGCCCAAAGACCAGATCACTTTTTTGCGATTCGGCACTGCGTCGCTTTAACTGACAATTGCGCGGTCCTGCGACATGGCTCCCAAACAAAATTGACGTGTTTGCCAGTGTCCCAAACCCTTGAAGGCGACCATTCTAGCCTGTGCATGCACGATCGCTATCTGGCTTCGTTTAGATTTATGTATATATCTGCCTGCATTCTACTAATCTGATGTAAGTGCATTACTTTTTATTAAATTTGAAGCTGATACAGTAACGCACTGTGGAGTAGTTTGTTCCATATATACTTCAGCTAGCTGATCTACTGCTGGTTTTTGTCGCTACTTCCTGGTGTGTTGAGAGCCTTCTGGTTTACCATTTAAGGATACCAATTATGGACACCTGAGGGAGCACCTGGGCTTTTCGTCAGTGGATCAGAGATCCAGTCAAGCACTGTATGACCTCCCTGAGTAAGGGGGGTCGCAGGCTTTCTGGTAAGCCTCCATTTTTACTTTGGTGATGGGTGTCACACAGCTGGGCGTTTGATCATCATTTCAACACATTTAGCAATGGACTTTACACATGGACTTTAATCCCATATGATTTTTTGCAGAGATCTGCACCCTTTTGTATATTGCACTGGTATTTATGCTTGAAATGTATCTCCAGCTGAATTTTAGGTTTTGCACAATTGATGGCACTTATTGCACTTTAATTAGTACATGTTTTGTTTAATTTTTTGCATATTCCTTTTTATGCAATATTTTGCTATTGATTTTCTATATTGTTCATACTCAATTGCACTGAATGCACTTTAGTAATCTTTGCACCTGTTATATGCATTGTGTTATATATTGCAAGTATATTTTTAGCGCTGCACTTCTTATTTATATAATTGTTTAATCGTTTCTATAATTCTTGTGTCCCTCAATGGACCTCAAGAAATTATTTTATGCCACGTTTGGTAAATGTTACTGTAAATAAAAAAAAGCAAGCACTCCATGTTAACATAGCGGCGGATGCTGTGGCTGTGTTAGAGAACAAGTCCTGGCTATCATTTTGACAGCCAGAAAATGCTGGTAAAAGTAGCGATGTGGGAGAGGAACAAGGGCATGTTACATATGCCCTGTGTACTTCAATAAAGGTTTTTGGGCCTAAGGTCCTTACCCTTATAAACTAGGTAGGTACTGCAGGTAAGATTTGCTCTTTTAGGAAAACATTTTCACATATAAGAACTCCTTGTTTCAGACAATTATGCCGCGTACACGTGACCGGACTTTCCGACAGAAAAGGTCAGACGGAATCATTCCATCGGACATTCCGATCGTGTGTGGGCTTCATCTGACTTTGTCTTTCGAAAATTCTGATGGACCTAGAAATAGAACGCGTTTCAAATCTCTCCGATGAAATCAGTTCCTATCGGGAAAACCACTCGTCTGTATGCTGTTCCGACGGACCAAAAACGACGCAAGGGCAGCTATTGGCTACTGGCTATTAAACTTCCTTTTTCTAGCCACGTCGTACGTCATCGCGTTCTAAATGATTGGACTCTGGTGTGATCGTGTGTAGGCAAGTCCGTTTCAGCGGAACTCCGTCGAAAAAAAACGTCAGTTTGTTCTGACGGACAAGGACATCTTAAAAGTAGTCCTTTAACTGCTACCAACAGGTTACATACAATAAGAAATGCACAGAAAGTTTCATCAACTGAGCCCTGGGTGGGCTATGTTATAGTACTAGAGGCAGACCAAATAGGGATCTAGACTTTGGTTTACCTAGCATGATAACATGCAACCTTGCCTTGTGCCTATGTTAACTTCGGGATAACATGGCAGCAGTCTCTAGCTTTCTTTAGGAAGGTGACAGCATTTTGTAATGTGATTTTCTCATAATAATCAATTTCAAAAGTGGTTGCAAAGTGGTCTTTTGAAAAGACCCAAACAGATTTGGAAAGGGAAAGGCTGGAGGAATATGAGAGTATTCAAAGGGGCAAATTTTACTTTACTCTTTGCCCATGCTTTGTAAATCTGTTCCACATCTAGCACTTCAGGGTTTTTTCTCTACAATTATTGTGAAAATTCTGCATACATCTTAAACACTTAATCCATATAGCTGTAAGTGGGAAATAAATGGTGTATGTATAAACACCTGGCTATCAAAACAAAATTTTATTTATATACCACAGCTGTATATTGATGCTCCTGCTCTAGTGATTTTTATGTACGTTTTCATACAATTTTGATGGATTTATTAATTTTGAATATATATGGTTTTGATTAGATGGTGCATTTATCTAGGGTTTTTTATGGGAGTTATAAAAAACGTCAGCCCTTTCATGTAAAATCTACAGTAGCATACTTCAGTGTGTTATAGATGTATATTTTAGGAGTTTTCTAAGAATCGATAATAAATTCAGTTCCTTATGTAAATCGTATGCGGTTTCCAGTTTTTCACTTTTACCCAATGTAAACTCATCTTCCAAAGTTAAAATGTCTTATACAGTTGCAATAAAAAGTATGTGAACCTTTTTGGAATGATATGGATTTCTGCACAAATTGATCATAAACTGTGATCTGATCTTCATCTAAGTCACAACAATAGACAATCACAGTCTGTTTGAACTAATAACACACAAAGAATTAAATGTTACCATGTTTTTTATTGAACACACCATGTAAACATTCACAGTGCAGGTGGAAAAAGTATGTGAACCCTTGGCTTTAATAACTGGCTGAACCTCCTTTGGCAGCAATAACTTCAACCAAACATTTCCTGTAGTTGCAGATCAGACGCGCACAACGGTCAGGAGTAATTCTTAACCATTCCTCTTTACAGAACTGTTTCAGTTCAGCAATATTCTTGGGATGTCTGGTGTGAATCGCTTTCTTGAGGTCATGCCACAGCATCTCAATCGGGTTGAAGTCAGGACTCTGACAGGGCCACTCCAGAAGACGTATTTTCTTCTGTTTAAGCCATTCTGTTGTTGATTTACTTCTATACTTTGGGTCGTTGTCCTGTTGCAACACCCATCTTCTGTTGAGCTTCAGTTGGTGGACAGATGGCCTTAAGTTCACCTGCAAAATGTCTTGATAAACTTGGAAATTCATTTTTCCTTCGATGATAGCAATCCGTCCAGGCCCTGACGCAGAAAGCAGCCCCAAACCATGATGCCTCCACCACCATACTTCACAGTTGGGATGAGGTTTTGATGTTGTTGTGCTGTGCCTCTTTTTCTCCACACATAGCCTTGTGTTTTTCTTCTAAACAACTCAACTTTGGTTTCATCTGTCCTCAGAATATTTTGCCAGTACTGCTATGGAACATCCATGTGCTCTTGTGCAAACTGTAAATGTGCAGCAATGTTTTTTTTGGACAGCTGTAGTATCCTCCCATTAAATCCATTCTTGTTTAGTGTTTTGCATATCATAGATTTGCTAACAGGGATGTTAGCATATGCCAGAGACTTTTGTAAGCCTTTAGCTGACACTCTAGGATTCTTCTTCACCTCATTGAGCAGTCTGCGCTGTGTTCTTGCAGTCATCTTTACAGGATGCCCACTCCTAGGGAGAGTAGCAGCAGTGCTGAACTTTCTCCATTTATAGACGATTTGTCTTACCGTGGACTGATGAACAGCAGGGCTTTTGGAAATACTTTTATAACCCTTTCCAGCTTTATGCAGCTTTATGAGAGCTCTTTTGTGTGAGGCATCATTCACATCAGGCAATGCTTCTTGTGAAAAGCAAACCCAGAACTGGTGTGTGTTTTTTATAGGGCAGGGCAGCTGTAACCAACACCTCCAATCTCATCTAATTGATTGGACTCCAGTTGGCTGACACCTCACTCCAATTAGCTCTTGGAGATCTCATTAGTCTAGGGGTTCACATACTTTTTCCACCTGCACTGTGAATGTTTACATGGTGTGTTCAATAAAAACATGGTAACATTTATTCTTTGTGTGTTACTAGTTTAAGCAGACTGTGATTGTCTATTGTTGTGACTTAGATGAAGATCAGATGACATTTTATGACCAATTTGTGCAGAAATCCATATCATTCCAAAAAGGGTTCACATACTTTTTATTGCAACTGTATCTGCCCTTTTTTAATGCATTAGCTCATTATATGTGTAGTAGCTAAGTTAGCATGTATAAATAAAACTGGGTTGTTATGTTTTAACTATGTATATATACTTTATAATACGCACATACTACTACTATTTTCCTGAGCTTATAGCATTCATCCCATTCTCATCACACATTCATGAAATTATTTTTTCTGATATCACATACCATAATTTCTAAACCGACTTTTATCACAAAAGTAATTTATTTGGTACCAGACCAGGTGTTGGAAGCCACTTTGACCAAATATGCTGAAGTTTAGCATAAGGTTTAAAAGCATTCACCTATTCCTTCCTGTTTGCTATTAGACACCATGTATAAATAGAAAAATAATTTAGAAAATATACCTCTTCACAATTTTCAGTAATGTCATCTCTGCAATTAGTTCCCGATCTTTGCAGTGCTTCTAGTTCCTGTTCTGTGGAAAGAGCCAGAACTACCTCATCTGCCTTTGCCCTGCTCTATCCCTCCCAAAAAGTTGGTGGGATTATTCTAAATTTGAAGCACAGTGGTGTGGATGGGATTGTGGGCATTTCCTGCATAGTCTGTATGCAAAAACAATAATTCAGGCTCGCCCCACTCCTATCTTACTCTCTTAGCAGTGTGCACATACAGCTACTTTACATGGTAGTAACAGTGCTAGGAGGGCACACTTCTTTATATCGAAATACTAGCACCCCCGCATTTCTGTCAGATAATGCACCACTTTGCCCAGAAAGTTGTTGCAATTACAAATGTTTAGGGAGTCTCGTGTTTATTTGTTTTGTATTGTATTAGTATGACACAAAAAAGTGGTGAAACAAAAAGCTAAATCTGACACATTCCAATCAAAACTCCAAAAATGGACTGAACAAAATTATTGGCACCCTCAATTTAATATTTGGTAGCACACCCCTTGGAAAAAAATACTGAAATCAATCTCATCCTGTAACCATCAATGAATTTCTTACACCTCTCTATTGGAATTTTTGACCACTCTTTCACTAACTGCTCCAGGTCTCTCAGATTGGAAGGGTTCGTTTTCCCAATTGCTGTTTTTAGATCTTTCCACGGGTGCTCTATGAGATTTAGACCTGGACTCATTGCTGGCCAGTTCAGTACTCTCCAGCGCTTTGTCTTAAACCATTTCCAGGTGCTTTTTGACGCATGGTGCATGAAGCAGGAAAGCAACCCCAAAAGATCAGTGAACCTCCACCATTTTTGACTGTAGTCACTGTATTCTTTTCTTTAAAGGCCTAATTTCTAAAAACAGTAGAATTATGGGCTTTACCAAAAAGCTGTAATTTTGTTTCATCTGTTCAAAGTACATTCTCACAAAAGGGTTTTGGCTTCCTCCGGTAAGTTTTGGCAAACTCTTTGATCGATTTTTCTCTTTTGTCCATGTCCAGAGAGATAAGCTACAGTGCCATGGTTTGTAAACTTCTTGACCATGTTGCACACAGTGGAGGAACATTAAGATCTATGGCGATGGACTTGTAACCTTTAAGATTGTCCATGCTTTTTCACAGTTCTTGTTCTCAAACCTAGAGAAAGTTCTTTGTTGCCTTTTCTCTTCTCCATGCTCCATATGGCACACAGAGACACACAACAGAAAGGTTGAGTAATGTTTTTACCATTTTAACTGGTTACTGGTGTTATTTCTATATTGTCAGGACCTGGTAATTGATACAGGTGACTTTAATTACAAATTACAGGAGCATCACAAACTTGGAATGCAATTATTTCTTACAATTTTGACAAGGAGCCAAAAATTTTGTCTAGTCCATTTTTGGAGTTTTGCGTGAAATGTTTCAGATTTGGCTTTTTGTTTTTCCACTTTTTTGTGCCATACCAATACAAACAAAACAAATAAACATGAGAATGCCTAAACATTTATAATTGTAACAATTTTCTGAGCAAAGTGGTTCATTATCTGACAGAAATACAGGGCTGCCAATATGTTTGGCCATGACTGTATGCCCTAATGCATTATGTACATTTTACAACATCTTGTCTCGGGACACAAATTTGACAGTTGTTGGATCATGATTGTGGGAGATAATTTTTGGGCAACATATATGGCTTATGCTGTCCTGATCAATTAATCAAATCCTGATTTAGAACTGAGCCATTGCTATGACTAATTCAGAGCTGGCAGACTTTATTGCAGCAGTCAACATTATTTTTTACGTAGCATGTGTTCAATATGTAAAGTCTGCCAGCACTGAACTGGCTCAGTTGTAAATCGAGATTTGTTTCATAGAACAGGATGGTACAAGTCATATATGTTGTCCAAACGTCCTCTCCCAAAATGATCATCTGCAGCAGAAAAAGACCGACAGTTTTGAAAAAAAAAACAATTTTTTACTTTTTGCTATAATAAATATCCAAAAAAATAAAATAAAAACAAATTTCTTCATCAGTTTAGGCCAATATGTATTCTTCTACATATTTTTGGTAAAAACAAATCACAAAAAGGGTATATTGGTTGGTTTGCGCAAAATTTATAGCATCTACAAAATAGGTGATAGATTTATGGCATTTTTATTATTTTTTACTAGTAATGGCAGTGATCAGCAATTTTAAGTAGGACTGCGACATTGCGGTGGACAGAATGGACACTTTTTTGGGATCAGTGACATTTATACAGGGATCAGTGCTATAAAAATGCACTGATTACTGTATAAATGACACTGGCAGGGAAGGGGTTAACACTAAGGGTGATCAAGGTGTTAAATGTGTTCCCTGCTAGGTGTTTCTAACTGTGGGGGCAGGGGACTTACTGGGAGTACAGAGAGATCGCTGTTCCTGATCACTCTGTACTTCCCTGTCAGAATGGGGATCTGTTTGTTTACACTGACAGATCCCCTTTCTGGCTCTCTGTGGGGCAATCATGTCATTCGTAGGTATTTTTTTTTTCCCTCCTTCTTGATGGGTGTTACCTACGCTGGCCATGATCATCCGCTCCCCGCCGTGCAACGGGCGCGCCTGCTATAGCTGTTAAAGCGGCCGACGTACAACGATTAAAACATACAAAAATTAGAACATATATTCTGAGCTCCATAAAGAAGTTTGCCTGTGTGGAAATAAAGTCTCACCTCTTGTATCAGTGTTACTATCCTGTAATGTTGTGTGCGTGTGTGCACTGTTTGAAGGGGGTCTTTTCCAGACTGATTATTTCTTCATGTGGTCCGTGTAGGTAACACCCACCAAGTAGGAGGAAAAAAAAGATACCTATGAATGATGCAAGCAGAGTGAGCACACCCACCAAGCCCATTCTTCAAGAAATGATTGACAACAGGGTGATCTAATAGTTTCAGGAGGCAGACCTAGCACGCAGTTCCTAGAGAAGAGTTAGGTTTAACACATAGTGAATGCTCAGGAAGGAAGTGCCATAGAGACATTTATGACTAGATACTTATGTGTTTTCTTGGAGAAGCCAGCTGACAGGCTTCAAACTAGTATCTTTATGCAACTCACAGGCAGTGCTACACCTTGCAGAAAAAAAGGAAGCCGGGAGTTTAGCTTTAAGGTTTAACCATCAAAATCCATTCCTCCTCTGTTGGTGATTGTGTGCAATTTTTTTTCCAGCAAGGAGTAACGTTTTACTAATTGCAAATTTCAAATTGACTTGACTTTCTGAAATATCCAAGCCCCCCAGGATACACATACTTGGATTACATACTAGATTTGTTTAAAAGATAGGATTCATATTTTGAACAAATAGTGCACCATTGCTCTTTACATTTCAAAGGATGTTTTATTAATATTTGGGGATTAAGATGTCAGATATAGAAGAAATAAAAACTGCCTTTGTATGATCAAATATCACCATATCCTCTATTACACTGGTATCTTAACATGTCATAGGAGTTATTTTCTCTTGTGACCTTACTGCATGATGCAGACATTGAAAATTCTCGTAGCTGTTAGAATTACTTTAGAGAATCATTGCGATACAATTATGTACATAGCAAAACACCCAGCTCTTTCTCGAGGGTAAGGCCCCATTTACACGTGAGCGGCACTGCTATGTTACATTTTTTTCACGTGTTTTTGTGGCACGTTTTTTGAGCAGCACCATTTATTTGAATGAGCCTCCCTCCGCTCCAAAAATGCGCCAATAAAGCTCATGCACCAAGTTTTGCCACTGAGTCAGGCGGGTTTTTAACCTGCATTTTGCTGTGATTTTTGTACGTTTTGTCAGAGAACAGTCGTGGCACAAGTGCACCATGTTTGAGGTGCCATTAAGACTGGCACCCAAACACGTGTGTGTTTTACCGCGATTTGGAAACGCAGTGATTCTGCCAGTGATTCCAAATTGCCAAGTGTGTACATGGCCTACATTCTTTTTGACAACTCAGAATTTTGGAATTTTCCTCACCTTCATATAGACAGTTTTTGTTTTTTTACTCTTAATGGAAGTTCTAACTCATCACTCTATACAGAACTTAAAAAATACTTTGACTTTACATACACTTTAGGATATTGCGCTATATAGTTGAGAACATTGTTTTCACAGTTAGCCAACTCATATGGGCCTGCTTACAAAACAGTGCTATAAAGAATCGACACACAGTGCTGTTTACATGCACCCTGTATTTCTTCTTTTTTCATTACATCCAGAGACGTTTCAGTGGTAGAGATGTGAAAAGTGTTATTTTCTTATGGCTACTGCAGTTTCTCTGTTTATAAATTGGTGAGGATTGTTCTTATGCTCTCTATAGCCATAGCCCAAACACCTCTACAATGTGCCCCCCACTCCCTATTGTGCAAATGGCAAATTTATAAATTGATAATCAAGCAAGTCAATAAGTGAAAAATCTGACTATGCAAAGCAGTTTTCTCGCTTAGTACGCTGGAAAAAAAAATTATAAACAGCCCTTGCATTGTAAGAAGGAGCAGTAAATCACAACAATTATGTAGCACCAAAAAGCATTATGTAAGAGTATGTAATGAACAAGTTAGGCAGTTGCCATGTACATATAAAATGACAAGTTATCTATAGCAACAAGATTTTTTTAAACATGAATCCACTTTGATAAGATTATTTACATGGGGCAAATCTTTTAACATGCATATTTATCTAAAAAGAAAAACTTTGAAGCGACACTACACCAACTCTTCAAATAAATCTTGAGAATATTCCTCGGTCTTCAAAGAGGGCCTAAGCAGCTACTTCATATTTAGCATATTTCACACTTTCAAATAAAGAGACTTATACTTTGATATGGGACTCTCTCTCTCAGCTTTTCTTAGGACTTCTGTCATATACAAGGACAAAGCAAGTACAGGTTTTCCTAAGTGTGTAATGAGCGATCTTGAAGAAGAACAGACCATGGCAGGTGTGTTTTTTTTAGGCCCTCTTGAGGTTTTCTCTTAGTATAATTAGCTCAGTGTGACTTGCAGGACTTTTTTAACACTAAAAGCATTAACATTGCATATAATACACTGGAAATTCTTCAAGGTGTTATTGCTCTTCATTTGAATACATAATGAAAACAATTCTGTCCTGATAAAATGCTTAGTTATGTCAAATCCTTAATTCTTTATTCAAGAGGAAGACAAATGGTACAATAGTACAGTTCATATAAACATACAACCTAGTTCTAATATAAGTATACAGTGGGTAATGTATCTTATATGCTTTAAATGTCTTTACATAAATAGCACATCACAGCATTAATGGTCAGTATTGTTTGTGCTTCACTCTATGATGTTGCCTAAGTTAATTGAGTGTTCACTCTAGTAACAACTAATCGATTAATCGACAACTAATCGATTATGAAAATAGTTGGCAACTATTTTCATAATCGATTAATCGGCCAGTCGATTAGTTGGCCTGCATACAGAATGCATTATTTGTTTACATACCAGAAAATACAGTGCAGCTAACTACAGCTCAATACACCATCCATACATGTCAGTAAGTGCCTGAGAACTTGTAAATGTGAATGTGTGAGGCACAATGCCTCATGGGACATGTAGTCCTGGGCAGGGAGTGAGTGGATCTAAAGGTAGAAGTTTTTTACCTTGCTATAGGGGCATGCTATACTATAATTTGCAGCTTGCTATTGGGGTACTTTGAAGGCAGGAGGAGCCAGAATCATCGGTGGGGGACCCCAGAAGAGAAGAATCGGGGCTGCTCTGTGCAAAACTATTACACAGAGCAGGTAAGTATAACATGTTTGTTGTTTAAAAAAAAAATACTTTAAAGACTGTACAGGGAAGATCAGCATCTGAACCCAGAGAAGGTGGAGGCTGATAGACTGGAGGTAATAAAAGGCATTACAATTACATTTTAAGTAAACTTTTACATGGAGGCAAGCCACATTACATGAGGACAGGGCACATTACATAGGAGCAGGGTACATTACATGGGAGCAGGGCACATTACATGAGGGTAGGGCAGATTTCAAGGAGGCAGGGCATATTACATGAGGGCAGGGCACATGGGAAAAGGGCACATTACAAGGAGGCACGGCACATTATGTGGGAGTAAGGTACATTACGTGGGAGCAGGGCACATTTCAAGGAGGAAGGGCATATTACATGAGGGCAGGGCACATGGGAACAGGGCACATTACAAGGAGGCAGGGAACATTACAGGGGGCAGGGCACATTATGCGGAAGCAGGGCACATTACATGCGCCCCAGTGTGAAAGGGGTCTAAATAAAAATTGTGATCTGAGTCTGATGATATTTACCAGATTCAACCTCCAATAGTATATACAGTAATCTCTTCTGTCTGTTATTCTCAGAGTGGGTTAAAGATTTTGCTCCCTAACCATATAGTTGGTTATTTATATTTACCACTGCATATATATTTTTAAGAATAAATTGCCTATTTTTTTTAAACTTTACATATTAAATTATACACCGCACTTTTTTTTAAGGTTATTATCTGATTAATCGAAACAATAATCGGCTAACTAATCGATTATGAAAATAATCGTTAGTTGCAGCCCTAGTTCACTCCCGCTTATTACCCCGTTTTATAACTTTTTCAAAGAACCTAGATGAAATCAGGATTCCCATCCATTGGCAAATGGGGTGGACTAGAATCCTCTGATCATAGAATATAAAGCATTACATGGGTAATTGAAGAGACACAAGAATAACAGGAAGGGGTCGCCACAGTTTCCAGGGGACATCACCCTTGCAACAAAAGGGGCAAAGTTTAAGACTGGTAGCCCTTACTAACAAAAAAAAACACCTTAGGATGTTCTCATTGTCCTGAGAGGAGGTACAATTCTACTCCATTAAAACTAGGTCTTCCTGAATATCTCACCATCATGATTGCATGTAAAGAAAATTATTTTTCATGGTATACAGTTTTTGGGCTTTCAGGCACCATATAGCGAGGGTAGGGGGAGAAGTCTGCTTCTATTTGAGTGCAGTGTACACTCTAGCCACATTGATAAGGTGCAGAAAAAGGCAATGTTTGTTTATCTAGATAGTGGTAGATAGAAATGGTTGGGATACAATAGGTATGGAGCAAGACTATTGCCCAGTTCAACATCCATAAGTCTCTTGATATAGGTTTGTTTCCTATCCCAGATTCCCCTGAGAATTCAACATTCCCAAAAGACATGGCGTATTGTACCAAGTTCTTTCTGGCATCGCCAGTACATGGGAGGACCGCGTGGAGGGTTGAAGGAACCCTGCACTATCTTGAATCCCTACTCTTGTAATTTAGTAGATATTGATGACTTATGAGTGAAGTAAAGGATTTTATCATTCTGATCATTTGAATGTGAGAGCTCAAGGTAGGAATCTGCTATAAGTTTGTTGAAATCCCTACAATGTACTTTGATCCCCCAAAGGGGAATTTTTTTTTTTCTTCCTCAACAAACCTAGAGTTGCTCTATAAATCATCAGTCTAAACGACCTGGTAAGAAAGCTAGGTGTCTGAATATAGTGGAATAGAAAGAGGTGCATGGTCTTTTCATCAAAATCCTCCCATCTTATGTAAGGGCTTGGAGAGTCACACACTCACAATAGATCTAAGGAAGTTCAGTAGGAAAAGTAGACCCTATATCAAAAAGACTAGTTGGTCTTTTTCCAACTGAAACCTCAGTTTGCTGCCATCTAATATGAAAGCCCCCAGATATTCACCTTCTCCCAGGGGTATGTGTATGGAGTACATTACAACTCCTTGTTACTTATTCCCAAAAGTATATAAAGTAAATAAACACACAGACATCGTGAAAAGGCAGAGCCAGCTGTCAGTTAGGCAGCAGGGTGGATCCCGACAATATTGTCAGCTCTGCCCACTATCCGCTGACTCTGGGTCACAGGAGGACAAAAGTAATTGTCCTCCTGTGACCCACAAGATAAGTATGGCCAAAAAACTTTGACCATACTGCTCTTTTATTGTATTTGGTATCTAACTGATTGGCATCTTCTTATACATCCATGTGATCACTTTTTATAAATGTAACTTCCTCACAGTGCAAAGTATCGAATATGAATAGAGCTAGGCTTTGGTAGTTTAAAAAAAATGCTATGCACCTCCTGGATAAAATGTTTATACCATTCCATTCAAGTTGGTTGGCTTTGGGTCATTGTGACTCGACCTTTTTTTTTTTTTATCCCCCAATCTGTAACTACTCTGCTTCCTAAAACAGATGTGAAACTTAGAGCCCTTGCACACTGGGGCGGTTTGCAGGTGCTATTGCGCTAATAATAGCAAACCTGCAAACCGACTCGAAAGTGCCGCTCCTTGCATTCCAGTGTGAGAGCCCCGAGGGCTTGCACACTGGAGCGATGCGCTGGCAGGACGGTAAAAAAAGTCCTGCCAGCAGCATCTTCGGAGCGGTGAAGGAGCGGTGTGTATACCGCTCCTTTACCGCTCCTGCCCATTGAAATCAATGGGACGGCGCGGCTATACCACCGGCAAAGCGCCTCTGCAGAGGCGCTTTGCGGTGGTATTTAACCCTTTCTCGGCCGCTAGCGCAGACCGACGGTAAAACGCCGCGAATAATAGCGGCGTTTTACCGCCGACGCCGCCCCAGTGTGCAAGGGCTCTTAAAGCCGATATGCAGGTTTTCTGTGACTTTAGATAGTTCACTTGCACCAAGCTGATCCAAACAAACTATTTCCTTCATGAAGTGTTGTTCTGACTCTAATCACTGTACAGTATGTACCTTCAGCTACATAGAAGACACAGTGCTGTGTTCCGGCTTTGAGAAAGAGACTTCCCATCTCACACTCAGAACAAAATAGTCAGTCTGAGCTGTGCTCAGCCATTCATAGGCAGCTATGTATTCTGAGAACAAATACAAAGCTTCCTCTGATTAAGTCGGAGAGCATGGCATCATCAGCCCACCTCAGCCAATCATAGGAATTCAAAGCTGCCTATGAATGGCTGAACGCCGCTCAGACCGACTCTATTTTTTTTTCAGGGTATGAGATGGAAAGGCTCTGTCTCACAGCCCAAACCAGCATTGTATGTAGCTGAAGTTACATGCAGTGCATACAGTGCTTAGAGCCTGTGCAGAACTCAGTGAAGGAAATAGTTGGTTTGGACAAAGCTGGTCCAAATGAACTATTTAAAGTCACAAAATTCCTTGAGATCACCAGTTTGGGTTCATCAGACCTAATTATCATCACAAGAGGATCCTGTGTGGTGTCAATGACCAAATATGGATAGTATGGTGGTTCACTAAACTGCGATTAGGCTGGGTTTGGGTCAAACTTGTTTTTCAACCCAAATCTCATTCCTAATAGTTACTGTGAGAAACTAGTATTTTTTTTTGGTTGCAGCTTCCTTGTTGACCTTAAAAGGTTTCATGCAGCTTAGTGCTCAAGTATTTATAATTCAGTTTCATACACAGGAGGAGTGGTGGAATTCACATTGGACATTTTATATTAAAGGTGGATAATCATACAGCTTGTACTAAAACTCTAGTGCTGTTAAGCGGTTCAGTTTTGCATGTAACGTCTGCTTTGAAACACCTGTTTTAGATAGCTAGTAACAGTAATGCCCTGTACACACGGTCGGACATTGATCGGACATTCTGACACCAAAATACATGGATGTTGGCTCAAACTTGTCTTGCATACACACGGTCACAGAAAGTTGTCGGAAAATCTGATCGTTCTGAACACGGTGACGTAAAACACGTACGTCAGGACTATAAACGGGGCAGTAGCCAATAGCTTTCGTCTCTTAATATATTCTGAGCATGCGTGACACTTTGTGCGTCGGATTTGTGTACACACGATCGGAATTTCCGACAATGGATTTTGTTGTCGGAAAATTTTATAGCAAGCTCTCAAACTTTGTGTGTCGGAAATTCCGATGGAAAATGTTTGATGGAGCCCACACACGTCGTAATTTCCGACAACAGGGTCCTATCACACATTTTCCGTCGGAAAATCCGACCGTGTGTACAGGGCATAAGGCCTTGTTCACACGTACATAAGCGTTGCTCCGTGGAGGGCCATGTTTACCCACATGGGAATGCACAGGTATTCCATGCATGCCCATACAGGCAGTCCCTTTACTGTCAATTGGGGCACAGCCATTGCAAGGACATAGCCGTGGCTGCCAATCTGACATCCATGAAGGTGCAGGTGCACGGCTCCTGAACGCAGCATTGTATTAATGCCCTCCACAGGAGTACGCTTTTGTATGCCCCATGTGACAGAGGCCTTTGTCACATTCAACTGGACTTGTATCTAGTTTAGATACTTCTTTGGAAGAATAGCTATCCAGATAAATCTACTCAACAGGACTTTCTTTTTGTAACCATCATACAATTCTAATATTGTTAACACAGCGTTAGAGATTACCTTCTCTTTGGGACTTGCCCTCTTATGTACTTTCTGTACATCTCGGAAATGGAAATATTTCCCATTATTGCTTATTATGAATTCAACAAAATGCTTGCCTATGTGTAAGAATGTTAGACAAGATTGAATTTTGTTGCTGAGAGAGATTAGCTTTGAAGTCTTCTTAAAAGCCTCATATCTCATAGCTAAATAGTAATTGATCTGCTGCTGTATTTGTGTTAGGTAAGATAATCACCACAACTCTGCTTTTGGCCAGAACACAAGAGAGCTACAGTCATTTTTAAGATAGGAGAGGTCAACAGAAGCGACAGTTTTTTTTTCAAAGAATTTCTATTAAAAAAATGTATAAAGGGAAATATTTACTATATACTTGATAAATTATGTTGACCTTTTTTTTTTTTTTTTTTTAGAGAACAGTAGGTTGAGCAAATTATTTTATGAATACCTCATGTTCTCCTGAAAACCTTCCTTGTAATAACAAACAAGGCCTTTGTTTTTTTTTACAGTCCTTTTGTAAGCTTCCCTTGTCCTGTTTGTAATGCTTAGCAGACTTCTAGTTCTCCTAAAAATCTATTTTAGTTGTAATACGGGGTGGCATAGTGGTGTAGTGGTAGCACTCTCGCCTAGCAGTAAGAAGGGTCGCTGGTTCGAATCCCAACCACGACACTACCTGCCTGGAGTTTGCATGTTCTCCCTGTGCCTGCGTGGGTTTCCTCCGGGTACTCCGATTTCCTTCCACACTCCAAAGACATGCTGGTAGGTTAATTGGATCCTGTCTAAATTGTCCCTAGTATGTATGAATGTGAGTTAGGGACCTTAGATTGTAAGCTCCTTGAGGGTAGGGACTGATGTGAATGTACAATGTATATGTAAAGCGCTGCGTAAATTGACGGCGCTATATAAGTACCTGAAATAAATAAATAAATAATACAATACCATATTTCACCATTAAATGTTGACTGAACTCTGAAAAATTCCAGCTCCATGTTCAGATAAAATGCTTGAGCTGTATATGGAGGGAACCCCTTTTTATTAAAGGAAACATAGAGTATTTTAAGTTGACTTTTATATTGACTTATCACTGTGGTGTTCATGTAAAATATTTTTTATGTTTTAGTAAAGTTTTATTTAAAGGAGTTTTCATAAACCTTATACAGGGACATAAATGAACTGATATATGGAAGTACACATCATGGTATGGTATACATAGGTGAAATCCAGGTGCAAGTGAATTGAGGTGTCATTCATGGTTTGAGTGTGCAAGTCCCATAGCATGGCATAGAAATCACCATCAGGGGCCACCCTACAGTCTTATATCTAGGCACATGGAATGTACACAGGGAAAGAAAAGATGGGAAACATAGAGAAGAGCTGAGGAAAGAAGATGAACAGGAAGAAAGACTATGGGAAGCAGGTGGAGAAGGAGGTTGGGAAGGATGGGGATCGAGTAGGGAATTTGAAGTTGTGCCGTCGTGGACGTGGCCACGCGCGATGACGCATCAATCTTCACTTCAAAAAAGGATTAAATAGTTTATAGAAAGCCATTGAAATCCCAACAAGAAACAGTGAGAGATCTTTGGATTCCAGATCTTTTATTCTTTTTCACTTTATCATCGAGAATATCTGCCAACTTTTTGTTGAACAGGTACCTTGACATTTTTTGTTTAACCTGTGTAACAGTCTGGGTACCAGGCCACCAGGCTCTGACTAAAGTCTGTTTGGCAGTTCTAAAATAAAGGTCAGAAGCCTGAATTTGTCAAGAGTGCAGTCAGGTAGTTTAAGATTTGATCAAGCGTCATAAAGAGTTTTAGGGATACTAGAGCCTAGAACAGTATAAACCAGCTGGTAGACCCTAGTCCAAAAAGTTTGATTCTAAGATGGTTTTACCCAATATGTATTCTAGTGCCAGCTGCTCTGCAACCCCGAAAGCCTTAAAGAGATTTCTTTTATGTAGTTTGCCTGTTTTCTCCAATATTATGTATGTAGACTTGTAGTGGCTTTCAGTTCTTTACTGAAGTCACTTGGCATCTCTAATTAATAGTTTTGAGAGGTGTTTGCCATATTGAGTGTATCATTTCTTTTTCATACATCATGGGACACAGAGTTAGGCTAATATTCATTATCTACTTTGCCATAGGCGTTGTGCGCACTCGGAGCCGCGCATGCGCCGTAGCCTAATCTGGGCGCACGAAGAGTCGCATCATATGCGAATACAGCTGTGTTTGCCGGGACTGTGTGCGTGCATGCGCAGAACGTTCTGGTGCACAGCCAGCTTATTTAAGCTGTGTATGCCAAGCATGTGGTGCTTCCAGAAAGCAGCTGTGGGACACATAGCAAGCTCTAAACCAGGTATTTTCAGTGGTTCATTTCTCCTTACTGGGTCACGTGAGTCACCAGGTGTTGCTTGGCAGGCTAAGGTGCTTAGCAGGATTGTTGCATAGGGGTTTGGTGAGCCCTATTAAAGGGTCTCCCTTTTGAGGTGTGTTAATACTACTCCCAGGTACTCCCTTTTTGTGGCTTGTAATGTCTTCAAAAAAGAGGAGTGGGACTAACACTACAGGGAAGGGCACACCTATGTCGTCAGTAGTTCCTGGCGAACTCAGTCTCATCCCTAGTGCTGTATCCCCTGAAAGACCAGAGGCTTCCGGGCAACCTGAGCCACTGCACCAATCTGGTATTGTGCCTACAGTCAACGCTGTTGCTTCACCCTTTATCACCAAGGATGAACTGTCCTCAGCCCTAGCTGAGTTAGAGCACAGGATTGCTGGCATGATTGCCTCTATCCCGCAGGGTGCCAAGAAGCGTGACAGATCCCCCTCCCCTATGCCTCCTACTTTGGAGCAGGAATGGGTTGAGGATGGGGAAGACCTAAGAGCTCAGGATTCTGTGGAGGGCCTGGCGGATGAGTCTGCTTCTGAGCACTCTGGACTAGAAGATATCAAGTTGGTGTCTGCCTCTCAGTCGCAGAGACTTTTGATCCAGACTCTACCGAAATGGTTCGTTCTGCCTTTAAGTTGCCTCTCGCAGAGGTTATTGAGCCCCCGGGTCCTCTTTTGGGTCCCTGAGGCCTTTTCAGGCCGCACACCCACTGTTGGAACAGACGTTGTATACTGATTGGGAAAATCCTGACATGATTTTTGTTCCTCCTAAGGTTTTCCCTTTTTATGTCCCATGGATGAAAAGTTTGTTAAGTGGAGCATGCCAGCCGTAGATGTAGCAGTTTCTTCCTTAAACAAGAACTTAACTCGTGGATAACGCACAGGGCTTGAAAGACCCTGTTGACAAGAAACTGGAGTCATTATTAAAGGCTTTGTTTTCTTTGGCCAGTTCAGCTATTCAGCCAGCTGTTGCAGCAATTGGTATCTGCCAGTCCTTAAAGGATCAGGCCAGAAGGCCTGACAGGCCTAACCAGGAGGATGATCTTGCTGAAAATAAGACACATATTCCTCGAGAGCTGTGTTTTGCTGTTGATGCCTTTAAAGGATTCAATACAGCAGGTTTCTCTTTTAGCTCTCGTCTGTACATATGCGCAGACTTTTGTGGCTTAAGAACTGGTCAGCCAAGCTTCCCTGTAAGAAGTTATTGGCAGGATTCCCCTTTAATAGGGAACCTTTGGTGACGATTTGGACAAATCTATCCAAAAGATTTCCGGAGGGAAGAGTTCTCTAATTCCTGTGAAGAGAAGCACCAGGCGTCGCCTGTGTAAAACCTCAGGGACTGCTTCCTCAGGTATCTCAGCGCCAAGGCAGTTCCGCTGCCAACAGGACGTTAGAGCCAGGGGCAAGCCCCAGGGCCAGAAACAGCCCTGGGTCCAAAACTCTTATAAACATGGCACCAAGCCCTCCTTTTGAAAGGACGCCCCCACTCTATCGGGTGGGGGGGAAGGCTGCTGCACTTTGCAGACATTTGGAGAACAGTGGTTAAGGACGAGTGGGTTACCTCGATAATATCCCACAGTTACAAGCTGGAATTACGGGGGGTTCCCCCTCAGAGGTTTCTAAGATCCAGTATTCCCTCGGATGTGCCAAAAAGAAACTTATTTTTTCAGGCACTACATAATTTAGTGCATCAAGGAGTGATTATACAGGTTCCTGTATCCGAAAGAGCCACAAGGTTTTATTCTAACCTGTTTACGGTTCAAAAACCAAACAGGGACACGAGATCCATTTTGGATCCAAGATCCCTGAATCAGAATCTATTAATCCAATCCTTTCGGGTGGAGTCTGTCTGCTCAGTAATAGCCTCGCTCCAGATGGGAGACTTTCTAGCCTCCATCGATATAAAGGATGCATATTTACAAGTACCTATCTTTCAAAGTCATCAGAGTTTCCTGCGATTTGCAGTAGAACGAATGTCATTTTCAGTTTGTGGTTCTGCCCTTCGGGTGTTCACAAAGGTCCTAGCACCAGTACTGGGTCTTTTAAGTGCCCAAGGGATCTTGGTGCTCGGGTATCTGGACGACCTGCTCAGAGATCACTCACTACAGGCGCTAGAACAGAGCATAGCCTGCACAGTGCGGTGTTTGGAAAACTTTGGCTGGGTCATAAATACCGAAAAGTCAGGCTTGACCAGCTCAAAGTCTGAAGTATTTGGGTCTGATCCTTGCTACGGTCCAAGAAAGGGTATTTTTGTCACCTGTAAAGATCTGTGCCCTGAAGGATGAGGTGCGTCACATAAGGGGCACCAGACAACCCTCCATTCGGCTCTGTATGAGTCTTCTAGGAAGGATGGTATCCTCCTTCAAGGCAGTGCCCTATGCCCAGTTCCATTCCAGGCCTATACAACAAGAAATATTTTTGGCTTGGAATAGGAGAGGACAAGCCCTGGATTATCCAATGTTCTTATCTCCTCGGGCGCGCTTAAGCCTAAGCTGATGGTTACAGGGTCAGAACCTGCGAAAGGGAAGATCCTTCCTCCCGGTAACTTGGAGAGTACTGACCACAGATACCAGTCTCTCAGGCTGGGCAGCGACCATAGAGGGGCTCACAGCTCAAGGGAGATGTTTAGGAACAGAACAGAACCTGCCCATCAACATCCTGGAGTTACGGGCAGTACCTCTGGCCCTACGGTCCTGGACGGTTTCAGAACTGCCCTATCAGGGTTCAGTCCGACAATGCCACTGTACTAGCCTATATAAACCACCAAGGCGGTACTAGAAGTCGTTCAGCTCTGAAGAAGGTAAACCACATACTAGCCTGGGCAGAGGGACATGTGCCGATTCAAGCTATAGCAGTTTGTGTCCCGAACAAGGGATCCTCTGGCAATCGTAGAAGATGCTCTGGTAGTTCCTTGGAGCCAGTACTCCCTGGTTTATGCTTTCCCCCCCCCATCCCTCTCCTTCCACATTTGTTGCACAGGATTCAGAGAGAGGGGGTTCCAGTCATTCTGGTGGCACCAGCCTGGCCCAGAAGGCCCTGGTTTCCAGAGATTGTGAGATTGGGAATAGACGAGCCATGGACACTTCCACACCACCCCCATCTACTGTCTAAAGGTCCTATATTCCACCCCAATTTACAATCTCTAAATTTGACAGCATGGCTATTGAAGCCAGGGTGTTGAAGGACTGTGACATTTCAGGACCAGTGGTGTCTACCCTAGTAAATGCTAGAAAAGCTGTCACTAGGAAGATCTATCGTAAGGTCTAGAAGACTTATATTGCTTGGTGTGAAGCCAGAAAATGGCATCCTCGGAAATACGTGATTGGGAGAATTCTCTCTTTTCTACAGTCAGCTGTGGAAATCAGATTGGCTTTGAGTACAATCAGAGGTCAGATTTCGGCCCTGTTAGTATTCTTCCAAAGGCCTTTAGCCCATTCGCTGGTCTGAACCTTTATGCAGGGGGCAACTCGTTCGCCTTCCCCCATTAGGTCATCTATGTGTCCTTGGGACTTGAACTTGGTGCTGTCTGTGTTACAGAAAACCATTTGAGCCTATCAAGGAAATTCCATTAGACTTAATGTCACGCAAGCTAGCCTTCCTGATGGCAATCACCTCGGCTATAAGGGTGTCTGGTGAGTTGGTGGCCCTTTCATGCAGGGAATTGTACTTGATCCTTCGCCACTACAGGGTGTAGGAACCTCCTGGGCTTTTCGCCATCAGATATCTGTGGCTCAGATTTGTAAGGCTGCCACCTGGTCTTCAGTGCATACGTTCACAAAATTTTATCAAGTGGATGTTCGAGCAGCGGAGGATTCGGCTTTCGGCCGCAATGTACTGCGGGCTGCGTATAAAGTCTGATGGCTTTTGTTTAGCAGGGTGTCTCCCTCCCCTCAAGGCTCTATTGCTCTGGGACGTCCCAATAGGTAATGAATATTAGCCTAACTCTGTGTCCCATGATGTATGAAAAAGAAAATAGGATTTTTTCGTCATACTTTGTAAATACCTGCAAAACCTGTCATACTTTCGTCATACCTGTAAAATCCTTTTCTTTAAGTACATCATGGGACACAGAGGTCCCTCCCCTCTTTTTTTGAGGATTCAGTGCTTGCTACAATACTGATGTACTATGTCTACCAGTGTCCATTCACCTAGAGATGGCGTATAACCCAGTAGGTAATGAATATTAGCCTAATGCCCTGTACACACAGTCAAATTTTCCGACGGAAAATGTGTGATAGGACCTTGTTGTCGGAAATTCCGACCGTGTGTGGGCTCCATCACACATTTTCCATCGGAATTTCTGACACACAAAGTTTGAGAGCTTGCTATAAAATTTTCTGACAACAAAATCCGTTGTCGGAAATTCCGATCGTGTGTACACAAATCCGACTGACAAAGTGCCACGCATGCTCAGAATAAATTAAGAGACGAAAGCTATTGGCTACTGCCCGTTTATAGTCCCGACGTACGTGCTTTACGTCATCGCGTTCAGAACGATCAGATTTTCCAATAACTTTGTGTGACCATGTGTATGCAAAACAAGTTTGAGCCAACATCCGTCGGAAAAAATCCATGGACTTTGTTGTCGGCATGTCCAATCAATGTCCGACCGTGTGTACGGGGCATTACTGTGCCATGATGTACTCAAAGAAAAGGATTTTACAGATAAGTATGACGAAAAAATCCTATTTTTCAACCCTGCCTGGTAGACTAGCACTGGGATGGAGGGAACAGTAAGGCACAACAATTCTATATCACTTCTAAGCATAAAACACAGCATGCCTATCTAATGAGAAAATATGTTTGCTCCCTTATGTATATAATTCCACTAATACGTGTATTGCCTTCCTGCCCCTAGACCACCAATTGGCAATAAAAGCTAGCAGAACAGCAATACTTCTAGGTTTTCAACTATGTTTCCTCTTCTTCTGTCCACGCTTGTGCTTGTAGCAGAACATAATTAGTTACTGGTGTGAGGCTTCTTTCCAGATTCAGGTATTTGTGTTGGTTGTATGGAAAAATGATTTTATATTTTATGAAGGCATATGCTACATTATTTGTTATATCTGCCTGGAGTTCAGCATTTAACTTCTATGACTGTTTTACTTTCATATACTGAAGGGTAATAAATGTAGAAAACCTCTTGGAAGGGTAATTCTACCTGAAAATGATTTATTGAATCATTCCTGGTATCCTTCATATTATACAGATTACAGGAGAAAGATCTGTGCTCTAGAGCTGCTACTTCCATTGGTAGACTTCTTACTTTTGCCACTTTAAATTCTTTACGTTTTGTAAACTTTAGCTCTTTGATTGCAGATCTACAGATCTATGTAATTCATTTTAAAAGTCATTTTCTGTTCAGGTGAAAAGGGACCAACTGTATGGATACAGCCAGAGTTAATTTTGACAGCAAATTTCGATTTAGTTTTAGCCTTAGGACCAAAATGGCATCTTAGTTTTAGTCCCATTTTAGTCTTCTGCAATTGTTTTAGTATTAGTCGTATTTAGTCGACTAAATCTCCAGTACATTTTAGTCGACCAAAATCAAATGGGTGTAATTAAATTGTAATGCATTAGTTAACATTTCTCTTCAATTTCCAAACTCATTATATACTGCTGGAGTGAAAAATCTAATATGTTATTATTTATGGTAATGAGGTATGAACATGCACTACAGACTAGTGTTAATATTGAAGTCAAATTTCAATTTAGTGTTAGTCTTTTGACTAAAATGGAATTTTAGTTTTAGTCCCATTTTAGTCTTTTGACTAAAATCCCATTTTAGTTTTAGTCATATTTTTGTCATCTCAATTGTTTTAGTTGTATATTAGTCATCTCAATTGTTTTAGTTGTATTTTAGTCGACTAAAATAGTATTCATTTAGTCGACTAAAATGTTTTAGTCAACGAAATTAACACTGGATACAGCAAGTAATTATTAGCAACATCCTTTTCCCAGCATATGCAAGAATTCATATGTGCTTATGTTTCACATTCCACTGGGCAGGAGCTGGTAGGCAATAGGCATATGCCAAAAGTGGCTTTTTAAAGTTAGTGTATATGCAAAAGGATGTTAGACTGCAGGTTCCACTGGGTCAGGGAATTGTGTGAGTGGTGATGTACGTTCTGTATATTGGTCATATAGATATACTTTTATGAAGAAATATCTAGTAGACTGCATTTTGGCCTCCAATTACCACACAACCCCCTCCTCTCCTTTCTCGGTAATCCCTCCTACCAGGCCTGGTCCTCTCTGTCTTCTTTCTCTGCATGGTCAAATGCAGGCCTAATCCGCGCCCATCATTTTTTTACATCCAGAACCATTTCACCTTTTCCCACACTCAGAGATTTCGAATAACCTTCCTGCATCGGAAATCTTCAGATACCTACAACTCAAATATTTCTTTGCCTAAACCACACCTTCTCATTCTACAACCCCAGGTTTCACTACCTTTGAAAGCCCGTGCAAATCTAACGCTCACAGACGTGGGCTCATCTCAGACCTATATGCTCATCTCTTATCACACTCTACAACTTCCCCACCAACCTACACTAATAAATGGGAGAGAGATCTTAACCTTACACTTGAACCAGCTGACTGGACGCAGATCTGGTAGGCTACTAAATCCACCTCACCTAACATCCTTGCCCTCGAAACCAATTACAAGGTACTCACCAGGTGGTACCTGGTCCCCACCAGGATCTCTAAATTTCCCCCCCAATATAGCCCACATTGCTTTCGAGGCTGTGACACACCAGGCACGCATGTACATATTTGGTGGGAATGCCCCACAGTCCATAGCTTTTGGTCCGAGGTGTTCAGAATCCTATCTACTCTTTTTGATACACCCCTAACTCCAGATCCGACAGTGACACATCTGAACAGCAAACCGTTGGCTCTAACACACCGTCAGTTCAAACTCCTACTCTTTGTTACCACAGCAGCTAAACAAACCATTGCAAAAGCTTGGAAATCCTCCTCTCTATGCATCCTTGCGATGAAACATAGAGTCACTCAAACAATGGTTCATGCCAAAACTGAAGCAATCTTACTAGATAAAGTGTCATCCTATGAAAGGCTTTGGAGGCCCTGGATTGCCCACTACATACCGCCAGACTTTGACGACTCTCTCTTACTACTTTGATGGTGGAACCATACCCCTTCCACCCTGGATGATCTGTAACCTACTAGTAGTATTGGCTAAGCCCCTCTCTGGGGCCCTCCCACCCCCATCCCCCCCTTCTTCCATTCCCTCTGCCACTCCTACACCCCACATGTCTCCTTTTATCTACTTTCTACGGCTAACTTGCTCATTCTTGTCCTCTACTCCTCCTTCCCCCCAGGGTCTGTGCGGTCCTCTGGTTTTCCTTTTTTCTTTACTTATGTAAGAAGAGGCCACAGACCTGCTTCCTTTTTCTCATATCTCCCCTCCCCCCTTTTTTTTTGAACTCTTGGGGCAGCATGGTCCTCATATCAACTCAGAGGCCATATCCCTGAGACATTGACTGAGCGTCTCCCCCAGGGAAGGGGCCGCGTATTACACTCCTAACGTCCTGAGCAGAGCTTCTTTTTTGAACCATTTATTCAGAATGTCCCTTCTGACTGGTTTAATTGTTGTTACTCTATATTTTCAACCTGAATTGTACTTTAGATTAATCTTCTCTTGTCCTTGTCATATGTCCTTTAGCTAGGCATATCTGAAGGTTACTATATATTTGCTGTTCTATACCAGAAGATGCTTGTTTACTGCCTTTGTTCTGTTATCCTATCTCTCTTTTCTGAACAATGATTTTTGTGATGTATTTTTTATATACTTTTATAAAAACATTTGAACAAGAAAGAAATATCTAGTAGTCAAAATAATAAAACATTTTTTTTTTTTGTCTGATTCAATAAAACAGGGAGGATGTGCAAAATGCCATTACTTCACAGAAATGATTTCCTAATTTTCTGACTAACCTTAAAGTATATTAACTAAAGGCAACTTTTTTTGGATAGAGTGACAATGGGCTAGAACCTCTACGAAGGG
Organism: Lithobates clamitans; assembly: GCA_037952925.1. Lineage (NCBI taxonomy): Eukaryota > Metazoa > Chordata > Amphibia > Anura > Ranidae > Lithobates > Lithobates clamitans. Next base: position 1,871,760 of record JBBGZY010000021.1, read on the forward strand.
TTTATTACGGTCTGTGTCCTTGTTAGGAAGATTTGCTCTTTCTAATTGCACTCAGCACCGTTGTCACCAGGAATAAATGTGAGTACAAATCCAAATATCTGAGTTGCCACCAGAACAGGAAATTTAGGGATTCCAGAATCTTCCATCGGGGACATCAGTTTCCATGACAGCTCTGTAAGAAAAGCCTACCTTCACATTAAAAAGACATCTTCCCACTTCCCCAGACAAGTAAAACAACCCCCCCCCCCCCTAATTAGACAGGTGGCCAAAAAAAACATAGACAGCGGATTTAACCCTCCCCTACTCTATCCAAAACATTAAAAAAACTGAACTTTTTGTTTAGATATGACCTAAATCATATTGGTATCCACAGATTGCAATATTTTGATACTTATTGCCCTTTGCATTGCCTAATGCTGGCTATATATGGATCAAAATTTAGCCAGTTCAGCAGGGACTGTCCGAATTTCGATCCATGTATGAGCAGGGTGTACTCTGTTCCCCCATCAACATTGAATGTGTGGATGAGGAAATCGAGTAATTTTTATTACATTTTTAACAAAAAACAAAATTAATAATGTATAGGCTGCTTAAAGGAGAAGTATAGCCAAAGCTTGTGTGGCTGTACTTCATCTATGGAACACAGGCGTGCAATTCGTTTTGCACCCCTGTGACCCGTTTTCAGCAGAGAGCGGGTTGAAGTCCGCTCTCTGCTGATGTCAGTCCAGGCACCGCCTCATCACGACAATAAAGTCTGGATCTGCCAGGTGCCTGGACTGACACCCCACTAAGCCTCTCTGTGAGCCGCTGAGAGCCTGACTCGGTCGCCTCCGCCCCCTCCACAGCTCAACACGCCAGTGAGCATGGGGGGGGGCAGAGCAGAGAGTGGTGACTGACAGTTTGCAGCTCTCTGCTTACAGAGCTGTGAAAACCGAGTGATCAGCGGTGTTTGATCGCTCCATTCTCAGCGTAGAGGCGCCAGGGGACAGATGCAGCATCCACCTAGGTAAGTATGAATAGGGGGGAAAAAAAATTTCCTTTACTTCTCTTTTAACTGAATAAGCCTGCTTATCTCTGTTTAGTCTGGAGGGCAAAACAGTATAAAGGCAGCTTCCTAACTATGCAGCAAAAATAAAAAACTATATACGATAGCCAGAAATACAAGTTTACAAATGAGATAAATTAAGTTCTCTACCATGAAAGAAATGGTTAACTAAAAAACAAAAAAAAAACATTCCACACTTGTAGATTATAAAAAAATAGTGGAAGTGCACCTATCGATAATTTTGTTCACTGTCCTGTAATGTACATTGTTATAATATTTTTACAGGATATTCCGTGATTTCTGTCTGTCCCATAATAGTGATCCATAAATATTCATGTCCTATAAGCTGTATTTCTAAATAATGCCTCGTATATCAGTACTGCCTGAACATTAAAAGAAGAAAGTATACCCCAAGCTTGTCCTGAAAATGTAACTGTTGTGCAAATTAAAAAAAAAAGTATCACAAACTAAACAGCTGTGTTGTTGCAAGTGCACTAATATGGCTACAGACACCTTAAACCCGAGGGGAAACATGAAAACGGTGCATTTTATAAGTAATAAAAGGATGCTATTAAACAGAAATTGCTTTTAAATGAAGTTCTTTAGTGAATACTGTTAAAGTTTAACACTACCTTTAACAAAGTATATGGCCTTTCCCTAGAAGTATATTTATAATAGGTTGTCATTACATATATGTCAGTTGCTGTAGCTGTTTGTGGTGCTCGTGTTGTCTGGGGACATTGCTCAGATATCTCCATTTCAGCAGGAAGTGAACACAGCAATATTTTTTTCTTTTTTTTTGTGCAGAACAATATTCTTCCAGAAAGCTATATGGACCTTACATATCAGTCCTTAAAATAACTATCCTCATTGTCCTTTTATAGCCAGGTGCCTACAATTTATTGTCAATCTTGGACTGGAAAATTAGAGCTTAAATTATTTTACTAAACATGGTGCAAACCAATGCTATTTCAGACCATTTGTAAAATGGGAGATCCTATGTGTTTTATGATTATTCATGTCATGCAGTTTGTTTGTTTTTTTTTGTCTGTGGGGCTTATGTACAAAAATGTTGAGAGCTCATCCTCTATGATGTTTTAGGTCTCTTGCACACAGATTTAATAATTTGCGATTTATACTCAGGATCTTGTTGACAGAAAGAGCCTGAGTAAAATTTTCCGCAAGGACCTTGTGTAAAAGTGAATAAATATGCGTATGCATATACATACATAAAGTTCATCCTCTTATAGTTGCAATTATGTATGTATACATGTGCCGTCCCCGCCGGGAGAAGACAGTGATTATCGCTAGCGCCTATAGAAGCTGCTGGAGATAATCGCAAGAGAATCCAGCAGGCTGGCTGTACCCAAGTTGATCAAACGATCAACTTGCAACATTCAGCCTGCCCATTAATGGTTCGAATCTCCGCCAGCCTAAGACTTTCATCAGCGATTATAGTATCTGTGGTCAAGATAGAAATCAAAAATGAAGTTATTACACAGGTATTTGTGAAAGTTCCATTAGTTATGAGCAGGAGTAGAAACTAGAGTCACAAGTGATGCCTGTTAATACAGCTGCTAAACAGTGTGTATTATAGACTGAAAAATATATTTAATGCCATGGGTGTAAATGTATCTCCTGGATTTAATTATCTTTGAACCTCTAATGGGACTTTGTCGGCAACCAAAAAATAAACAGAGAAGCCTTTGGACCTGTAGAAGAGGTGGCTATGAGTGGGTTGGAAGAGAAACTAGAATAGAGTGACTCCATATGGTCTCTTTGCTGTTCCGCTGCGCACTGTAAGACCTCTCTCTGTGCCTGGTGGATCTACCTTGCTGTCTGTTTTGATGGTCTGATGGGCAGATTATACTTAGGGATTGGAGCAATAGGCAAAAACCGAAAGTGACGCAAACGTACAAGCTCGCGGCTCATGGAGTGTTATCTCAGCTTTTTTAATCCAAGTGAGTGTACCAACTCTGTGTATTTTTAATAAATTTAAGTTATAAGCGGTACTATGCTATTTGGGATCTTTCTTCCAATTTTACCATCCCAATCAAGCTAACTGGAGAGGAAGCTGTACCCACTCTAAGGATCCATTGCTGCATCCCCCATAGAGGGACCCTCTCAAGACCCCTGTTTGAGGCATCAGATCCAGTTCTCAGATCAGATCAGATACGGCAATAAGGTGAGGGGCTAGCGCACATGAAGGTGCCACCACATTGGAGCGGCCAGGCATCGGCTAGTTTTGTTTCACGGTGAAGGGACTATCACACATTCATCAGTTTTGGACTGCTTCACTTGATTTTGCACAGGAGTTTAAATAGTATTCCATATATTTTTTGGGACTGGTCTACACCCTGTGTATTCATATTTGAGCCCAGGGGTTGTTCACTGGACCTTCTGTTTTATATTTATTCCAATGCTTTTCAATATCACCATATGCTAAGTTTGTTTTTTTCTTTGCCATGCAATGTGTCACACGGCATCATTTGCACCTTGCACTTCAGCACCAACCTACTTGTGTATGTTTTATGTACCATATGTCACGTTTCACGATTTATAGTTGGGTCATTCGGATTTGCACTTTATTATAGACCTTGCTTATCCCTTTTGAGATAGACTCTGTTATTGTTTGCATTTGCACTTTACTCAAGTTCACTTCAAGCTCTCATTTTATAGTCTATAGCACAGCACCATAATTACTCATTTAACCCTTTCATCTGCAAAGGATCAGCTGATCTGGTGCCTGCTGCAGTGGGTCTTCAGCTTGGTTATTAGTTGACAGGGCGGGGGTACCACTCATATATCAGATTATACTTGCTTATCCTTGTGGTACTATCTTCTTCCCTGATAAAGAATGCATTATAATTACAATTCAAAATGCTTTGGATGTTCCCAGTTGAAATGACATCTATTACAACGGACCACAACTGGGTGTACCATAGAGTGTTAAGTGAAAGATATGTGTTTTAAATACTTTCATAGACAAGTTGTGTATTCTGTACAAGATCTCCTTTTAAAAATGTCACGCCCATGTGGTGCATTTTATTATGCGTAAATAAAGATGTTGGTTTTTGCATCTCAAAAAAAATCTTTTTTTAACCGTTGTTAATGTTTTTGGTTGCCAACGAAGTCCCATTAGAGAATCTGTCTGCTTCAAATACTTAGTAGGAGGGGTGGTGGCAACCACTACCTGAAACCGAAGTGGTATTATTTTTGTTGGATTTATTTATCTTTTGAGCAGCAGAAAACCAACACACAATATTTTAAAACCAGCCACATGAGTCATTCACATACAAACCTACATTGTATGGCCTATGTGAACATGTTGAGCATCCCATTTAAAAACCAGGGCCAGATATTTGTGCCCATTTATTCAAAAGAGGCTAGGTCAGATACTGAAGACCCGGTTAGCATTCAGCAATGTAAAGGTGTTCAGTGCGTTTTAAGGTCAGGATCTTGTACAGGCCACTTGGGTCCCTCCACACTAAACCGGTTAGACCATTTCTTTATGAATCTGGCTTTGTGCATAAGGGCACGGTCATGCTGGAAAAGAAAAGGGCCTTCCACATACTTATGGCCACATAATGTATCATGTTTAAAATGTTTTTGTTTTGTTTTTTTATCCAGAAGTCCTTTCTCTTTCTGCAACACTTTTTATTTTCCTTAATAAAGCCATTTATCAGTTTTTCCCTTCAAATTAACTGCCAAAATATGAAAAATTGATTAATATTTTGGTTTTTAGGAGTTTTACACCAGCAAAGATGGAACCCAGATACCTATGTTTATTATCCATAAAAAAGGTATTCTTTTGGATGGTTCTCACCCAGCCTTTCTCTATGGCTATGGAGGCTTTAACATATCCATTACACCAAGCTACAGGTAAGAATTTTTATTCAGAATTTAGTCAACATAGAAGAAAATAGCTACAAGCATTATATTGTATTTAAAGAATAATTCCAAGCATTGGTATTTTATACATAGTTACATTGGTTCAGCTTGGACCGTGTAACTATGTATATACCATATCTTGCCCATGCCCCTGGAAGCTGAAATTCACTAAAGTAAGCACCACTACTCCAGTGATCTCCACTTGCTGCTGAGTCCCACACTGAGGACTGCACCTCTGCCTAATGAACACAAGAGGTCCGCCGCTCAGCATGGGTGCCATTCGGAGAATGCAACCTGGCACAGATCCTACCCCTCAGCCCTTTATCTTAGCAGACAAGCCCACGTTGAAACAAGATGCAGGGATAGAGCTTAAGACTGAGGTTTCTCTGTAATGTAACGGTCTACTTTTAGTATTATGCTGGAAGTATTTTAAAGCAGTATTAAACCCAAAACCAAAAATGTAATATCTTGTAGCTGTTTTCCTTCCTTGGGCTCTTTCCTTTCTGTTTTCACTTGGTGATCAGGCCAGTAACACACCTCCCTGTATGAGAGTTTTCCACCTTGGATGAAGGAGGAGCAGCATTGTCTGGGGGGAGGGGAGTGTTAGATGTAATAGCAGATTTAAATACACTAACAAATTGATTCCAAACCCCAACACTTTATAAACCGTTACAGCAAAACAGTTTATTCCTTAGGATATAGGTTATACATACAAAAAAGCTGATAGTTGTAAGCACCCCTGTCAGTGTTAACTGGCTTGTCTCATCTTTGTAACTTATACATTCTGCCGGAGAGCTTGTTCTGTTGAAAAACAACAGACTTGCTGGCCAGATCACCAGTTGAAAAAAAAATAGAAAGCTTGAAAATGAAAACAAATGCAGCCATCACATCTAAAAAAATGGTAAACTGCAACAATACATGTTACCGCTTTAAGTCATGAATAATTATAATTGCAATTATCTTTTAATAGTCCATACACATGATCCAAAAATTGGACGACAGATTGTCCGTTTTTTTTTTTTTTTTTTGTTTTTTGCATGCTAGCATATCAAAAAAGTGGTGAAAATTCTCGTACGACAGGATAAAAAATCATAGGTGATATCACGTGTTGTAGTGTATTTCTATTGTATTTTCGGACGACAACTGTACTGATTAAACGAAAATCGTGCGATATAGTATCGTACCACTAGATTTTGTGTTTGTCCGATCGAATAATATCGGATGAACTGACATGATCAGCTCTGGAAAGCTCTGTACTAATGATCCAATTATCGTACGATCGCTTTGAAAGCGGTATTTTTCGTCCGATTTTCGTATCGTCTGTACGGGCCATTAGTCTGTTAAATGTGTAATGTAGTATTAATGTTTGAAAAGTGGGGACTGAGATCATGAAAAGGAAGGCACCTGGAAAGTTGTATAAATAGAATAGCTCAGCTCCGGTAGACAGCCAGAATTTAAAGGAAAACCGTTCCCAATAAATGGTTACTTGAAGCCCAATGATTGAACATTTTTGTTGGATTTATCCTATCCATACTCATCAGCTAGTCAGCATTTTCCTATCCTAATTATATAGTACAGCATACGATAATGAATTCTTAGACCATGGATTATAATCTGCTACCTTGCATTGAATAGACACTGGCAAAAGCTTTGCTGGGACTACCCCCAGTGTATCCATATAACCCCGCTCATCAAGGCTCCGGTATTTTGCAAGTGCTCCTATTTGTCCTTTTGGGAAAAAAAATTTCCACCAGTTTTCTTTTCCTTCTTCAACGGACACTTATAGCAAGATCTGACTGCTTATCACCTTATGGCTTTCTAGCTGTTTCTGAATAAGTGTATATCTTGGGAACTGATAGCGAGGTCGGTCTGTTATGTTTGCTTCAGGCACTGATTCCTTCGTTTTGGTGCTCACCTTGGCACATGGTGAAACAAGTGAGTTTAGCTGCAGGGTGCTATACACGCTCAAAGCCATGGTTCATTCCTATGGCTTCAAGGTCTTGAAGACAGGGTTTCTTTGTGGATTATTACCTGGATCTGTAATGCACACTACTGTATATCCTTTTATCCTACAAGACAAACCTCAGGGCTAAGCACAGGCAGCAGGGGTTTTAAAGGCACAGGTTATGGAGTAATCTACACTTTAAGTGTTTTCCCAGGCTATTATCTTGCTTCACTGGGCCTTGGATAATGTTATTATAGCATTTACCTATTTAAATTTGGCAGCCTTTTTTTGCACCTCACTACTTGAAGTTTCTTTCTGGTTAGTGACATAGTGCTTATAACTGCCCACTTTCACTCACAATCTTCCACCGATGACACAAGCTGATTGTTTGCTTTTTCACTTGTTGCCTGACATCTCATAGACATAGCCACCAGAACTCTGTTTTAGTTCCTGGGTTATTGTAATTCCTTCTTATTAGACATGGTGAACCCCCTTAGTCTGCAGCAGTTCAATGAATACCCCACTTGGGAAGCACCTGACTTAGTCCTGCACTTCTGCCTTTCCTCCCCAGCTATATTTATGGGTTATATCCGAAATCCACACTTACATTTGCAGAAGGCAAATCTTTGTGTACTCTTTTTGCAAGACATTGCCCTTCTTCATCGCCCACTATGTCCATCTGGTCCTTCTCCCTCTCCACATCATACCTTGAAGGCATGTTACACAACCTACATTTTACCTCTCGGGTGGAGTCAGGACTGTCATCTATCGCTATCTGCCACAACTTCCCTTAGGAATCAGCCCTCTTCTGTTTCCTCACAGGGTGGTCCCTTTTATGGTATTCCACCCTCCTCTGGGTGGTTATTTTGCCTTTTGTTCTAGGGCTTCTGCCCTCAGGAAACAAGTTCCTCCTCCCCTACCTAAGCCCATTCTCCCAGAAATGTTGGTGTTCTTGGGCATTTTACAGCATCTACCACGTGTTTTTTTCACATGTTTATATCACCACTTGATCTTCTGTTCATGTTTTTCAGTAATATTTTTTTTTTGCCAGATCTTTGAGCCTCTTCTCTTCGTGTTAAGGCTGCAAGGCGATTCTGCTGTCAACTGTTTGTTCAGGCCTATTGACCCTTCCTTTTTTTTTCTAGTGGGCCTGTTGCTGCTTTTTTGTTTTTTTTTTTTTTGTTTTTTTTTTTTAGCCCACCCCTCAAATTATTGATTGGGGGATATGCTGTTGTTCACGAATAAATTCCTGTGTCCTGTACTGTATGATTAGGATAATAGGAATGGAATTTTAACCTATTTGTAAATTTCATATCTTGTATAAACAGGTCCCTCCCTTCTTTCCTTTGTAATCTCGTTATTTGCTAAAGAACTGAAATCTGACTGAATGGGTGGGGTTATATGGATACACCGGAGAGCTGTCCCAGAAAAGCTTTTACCAGTGTCCAGGCACAAGAAAATAGCGACACGTATCCCATGGCCTAAGGATCAATAAGGCTCGGTTCACACCTAAGACGGATCCATCTCACAGCAGGGGTCCGGTGCATCCTGGTTCACCTTTTCAGGTCTGATTTCAGCCCAATTTTTGGGCTGAATTCGGACCTGAAACGGACCAAAAGACGCACAGGACCCGCTGCGGAGATATGTGAACCGGCTCCATAGAGAGTCGGTCAAAATCTCCTGCTGCGGCGAATTGGATGTGGAGATTCCGCATCCAATTCGCAATGGTGTGAACCCAGCCTTACAGTTTCCTATGCTGTACTCCAAGATATGGAATGCAGTCAGTCATAAATTGAGTTCCACAAATCTTTATGTTTTACACTTTGTATTAGGTAACCTGGAAAAATAATTACATACTTTTGTTTCAGTGTTTCCAGACTTATATTTGTAAGGCACTTAGGTGGCATACTTACTATTGCCAACATACGGGGAGGAGGAGAATATGGAGAAACCTGGCACAAAGGTTAGTAAATTTACCTTTGCATGGATTGTCATTATATTAAAAGTAATAATAATAAAATAAAAAACTAGTGTATGCATTTTGTAATCTGTCAAAACACATTTTTTGCTGTCTGTCCTGAGCATATATCAAGCAAAGTATAGCAGTCTTTGATGCTGAGCATAATAGGTATCTAATATATTAGTAATTGTTTAACAAAGTAATATACGAAGCATGCATGCCACAGGAAAAACACTAGTCCAAACAGGTTTTTAATATAAGAATAGTATATGAAAGACACATCAGTCCATTAGGCCTCACGAATGAAGTCTCTGAATCAAAATATGTTTATCCCCACTAGTATCTTGTGTGTAACCTGCCCTTGTATATGCTCCTTATTGTTCCTATATCCTTCTAACAAGTCATGCTTCCACATCTGTTAATAGAAATTTGGGGAAACTAAGAGGTCTGCTTACATTTTTTTTTTCACACAACCCTTCTTCCAGGATTCAAACATTTTTTCAACTGAATCCAATCAAAAAATGTGTTATTCTTGGGTGAAAGTTGTTTGACTCTTGGGTGAAAACATTCATATATAGACCTCCAAGAGTTTCTGAAACCGCAAAATATACTCACATTTTTACTTTCCTATTTTTGATATTTTTTGCTGGTTTTTTACACCTTAAAAGAGAAGTGCGGGATTTAAAAATAATAAACATTTATACTCACCTAGGTGAATAAAGCATTGATTCAATGCCGCGGCTGTTCTCCGCCTTCTACACCGAGAACTGAGTGATCAAGGACCACTGATTGCTCAGTTCTCAGGTCTGCTCCAGGTGCCGGTCATGCCTATGGGCAGATCCCAACATTATTGTTGGGATGCCTGCAAAACCTGGACCAGCACTATATCGTCAGTCGACACCAGACTTTAGCCCCATGTCAGCTGAATCTGGGTCACGGGAGTGCAGAACTAGGTGCACTCCTGTGACCCACAGCTTTGGCCATACTTCTCCTTTAAGCTAGAAGGGTTGAACCTGAGAACCAATTTGTTAAACACAACCTTGTTTTATACTGAAACTTATCTGCAATTGTATTTCTAAGTACATTTAAGGAGTCAAATTACTACTTCACTTTGTGTTTTAAATAAAGAATTTACATAATGGTCTGAAAAAATCCTAATTTCTATTCAGGGAATAGCTAATTATCTACATTCCATATTCAAGTTTTTGTATACATCTTTGCATTTTGTTTCTCATTTCTTGATTGCATACCTGATGTTCTGACTACTGAACAGGACTGTTTTAGACATAATTGATTTATTTCTTTCATTGTGTCAGTAAACACTTGGGCTCATGACTCATTTTTTTAAAATAGCACTTTTTGTTACAACTTAAGCAGTATCATTAGATATGAATTCTAGCATCCTGTAATACAAGCCATATAATTGCCCAAGTAGAGTTCAGCACTTTATGAAGATGGATAAAAGGTAATTTTAACAAACAATAACTTGAGGATTTAGGGCCCGTTCACACTAGAATGCCTTGCGGGAAAGCCGTGTTTCGTGCTGGTTTCCCTCACTGCCCTTGTGATCTGCAGTGGGTGTCAGTGCAATGTTAACGACAACCCAAATGCAGGTTGCAGGTGCAGTGCATTTTGCCCACACCAGATTGCTAGGTACAAATGTACCATGCGATACTGTTGCAGTGCATTTACAAAAGTAGTGCGTGCACTACTTGCGTTGTAGTGCGATTTCAGCCCATTCAAAAGTTACGGGCTGAAATCGCACTACGCAGAGCTGCATGTGAATTGCACAGAAACACGCAACATTATTCACATGCAGTTCCTAGTTTGAACGGGCCCTTAGATTGTATGCTTGCAGAAGCAGGGCCCCTCTAACCCTCTTGTTTTGAATTTTGCTGTTTGTGTATTGTCTCCCTTTATATTGTAAAGCGCTGCGCAAACTGTTGGCGCTATATAAATCTTGTATAATAATAATAAAGTGATTCTAAAGGCTATTTTGTTTCATTAAAATAAAAAATGGATGTTATACTTGTATAGTTGCTTTGTGCAGTGTTATTGCAGAGAACGACCCTTACCTCCTCTTCCCTGCCAGTACTATTCCCTCCTCCTTCTTAGGTGTGCCTGTGCTGAGGAGGCACCTGTGCATATAGGCTCCTGAGCCAGGCTGTGTGCATCCATAGGCACACACACAGCAGCTTGCCCACCCCACATACACACAAGATTTGACTCTCAGTAACAGTGTGCTCTATGAGAGCAGGAAGAGAGAACAGCGCTGCTGCAGACTGGGCAGCGCTGGATCAAGAAAGGACTCGGGTACGTTTTTTTGGGGGGGGGACTAGTAGTGGAGTGTTTTTTTTTTTTTTTTTTTTTACCTTAACACAGCGAATGCATTATGGTAAAAAAAATGTTTGAACACAACAATCAAAATTTGCCCGGTCCCTGCTGAACCAGCTGTATTTTGAACATCTATGGTCAGCTTAAGTCCACTATCCCCCAAAGCCCACTCTCCATTCTGCAGCCATGCCTTCTCTGTTCCCTTCGTTACTGTTAAAAGACTGAGCCTGCAACTTTCCGCAGCCACCGAGAATACAACATTAGTAACTGGCAGATTGTGTGAATTATAGTGGCTGGAGAGCAACGCTGTCATTCACAAAAAACAAAATACAAGCTGACAATAGCACATGCTGGCAGCTACTACATTTGTCTGAGAGAGATTAGTATAGTAGCTGCTGGTATGCGCTATTGCCGGCTTGTGTTTTTGTGGATGACACTGCTGCCCCCAACCATTCACACAACAGAAACTGCCAGCTACTGCTGTAGTTATTTCCTCAGCACTAGCTGGCAGCTGCAGGAGGTTGCAGACTTAATCTTTTAACAGTAGCAGAGGGAGCAGAAGAAGCACAGCTGCAGGATAGAGAGGGGGCTGTGGGAGGGGCTCAGTAGCCAATGAGGTAAGGCTACAGAATGGAGAGGGGGCTGCTAGAAGTTGTGGGCTCAGTCTTTTATCTATAGGAAGGGAGCAGAGGAGGCATGGACTGCAGGGAAAGGGGGGATTCAGAAGGAACAGTCATAATTTGGGCTTCTGTATGGGGTGGAGCTACAGCCAGCACTGGCAGTAATAAACATTGTAGTTTATAAACAAACCACACCACAGATTTTAACAAGTGCTATATGTACTGGGTCCCCTGAGAGATTTAACAAGCTTTTTTAACTTCTGGCGAGAGTTTCTCTTTAAATGTAAACTTCCAAACAAATTCCAGATTTTGTATCTCTGCGCACACACACACTTTCCCAGGACTTCTTTTTATTTTTGCCTTGCTGGAGTCCAATATGCCATCCTGATATGCAAATTTTCCTGGTCATCAGTTAACCAATGTTTTGAAAACACATAATCCTTATTCTGTGATTTCACATTATAGACTTTCACCAACTCTGTCCATTTGAAAACCAACATCAGCACTGTAATTATCACTTCAGTGATGCTATCTTATAATTATTCTATATTAATATTGTAATAAATACAAAAAATAGTGTTCTCCATCTGAACACTATAAGAATTTTTATCTAGCTATAAGACCAACTGGGTGTTTTTTTTTCAGTTTAGCACTGTTTCCTGGATAGCATCATAAAGTTACTGAAGTTTTGTGCTTTTTATCTCAGGTTGCTCTTTATTGATTCAGTTTTAGTTAACGTATATGCGTCTGTTTTGATCTTTTGTTTTTTATTTCTTAGCTGGCTGTTTAGGTAAGAAGCAAAACTGTTTTGATGACTTCCAATGTGCAGCTGAATTTCTGATTAAGAAAGGATATTCCTCTTCTCAGAACATCACCATTAATGGAGGATCAAACGGTGGCCTTCTAGTAGGTAAGTCTATTTGAATAAATGGATTACCTATACATGTGCTTTACAGTAAAATATTGTATGAGTAGGGAAGAGCTGAGCAGTTTTATAGCTAGTGACTTTTCTCCATATACTGAAAGCAGTTGAAAATGTCAGTATACACCCTAATTTGTCAGCTTGGCTTATTTAAAATTTTTTACCCCTTTCTTTTTTGTTTTTTCTTTTTTCTTTGTTACTGGGAACTGATTTATAACAAAACCTGTCAATTGTTATTCCCTCTGTTCAATGAAAGTGCATTTAACTAGTCACTAAGGCAGTCTCATTGGACAGGAAATGGCCATTCAGGGGAATTTAGAATCCAGTAACACGTGAAACTAAGTCATAAATGAGCACACAATAAGGTTAATAAAATTAATATTCGGCATTGTGTAATGTCTGGTTAAGTAGGACGTTGACTTTAAAATAAGTTTAAAATTGAGTACAGGTTCTCGGAAGTAAAAGGTGGTGGTGGCGGCAATCATTCTGTCCCCGCCAGTGCCATGCTATATACCTCTGCTTCTAGTTCTGCCCTCTCCTTGTTTTGCCTAGTTGGTGGCACTCATGCTATAATCCTTGCGTCTGTGCACTGGAATTAAATTGTCGTGACACCTGGCTATATTCTTAGCGTTTTACAAATGCTGGGACTGTACACTATACTGTGCATGCACCACAGTCTCTGTACAGATTTGAAAAAATTGCTTGCAGGTTAGTAAGAGTGTTTTGCCAGCAGAAAGTTTTAAAAAACTTCTACCAAAAGACCCTAAATGTGGGAAAAAAATGTTTAAGCTTTACCTCTGCTTTAAATTAAGCTGAGATTTTGTAGCTATATAATCCAGTTAAAGCTTTTTATGTGGTAAGAAAATGTGGTTGGAATTAACTTAGTGAAGATAAAGTGGACCTTGGGGAAGTATAAAATGTCAGAAGTTACACGTTGTGACTTCCCACTGGGTTTTAGTCACAAGTATGACTCTCTTTACTTGTATTATTCTGTAGCTTTAGTTTATCACACTATAGAAGTATTTTATAATGCAATATCTCATAAAAGTATAATTTACTAACAATAAATATGAGTAAATTACACATACATGAACTGTCGTATGTGGCAAATGATTCAAATTTCTTTTCAGCTACTTTTATGTCCTATATGACTCTGCAAGAGACCTTTTAGAGGGTTGACAAGCCTTTCTCTGTTAAAGTGGTTCCAAAGGCTTCAGGATATTTTACCTTAATGCATTCTCTGCATTAAGGTAAAAACCCTTCTGTGCTGCAGTCCCCACCCATACCTACCTGAGCCCAATCTTGACCCAGCGCTATGTCGAAGAGTGGCTCTCTCCTCTCTCCCTCTTCACATGGCAGATTGGCTCCTGCTGCTGTGACTAAGGAGCGGGGGGAGCGTGGCTAAACTATGCTGTCTGTATCTATAGACACAGGCAGTGTGGCTCAGGATTGGGCAAAGTAGGAAGTGGCTTCTTCACCAAGAAGAGAAGGTGCCAGGAGCAGCAGCGGGGAACCCAAGAAGAGGAGGATTGGGCCACTTTGTTCCATTCTATTGCACAGAACAGGTAAGTATAAATCTGTTGGTTTAAAAAAAAAAAGGTTTACGGTTGTCACTGTAAAAGAAATACAGTTGTCGCTTCTGCATGTAACTTGCTTATGGGACAATGAAGCAACACACTGATAAGTCATCAATTCATCAAACTTGGCTCCCTCTTGTTAGCATGTTCTCTATATGTGTGGCAGAGACTGATTGGTTCCTACTATTGTTCCTCTCCCAGTTTGAGTGCTGCTTTGCACAGTGAAATAAAGACAGATTGTTAATTATATTAGATATATCAATAATACACAACTGCATTAAATAGAATTCAGTTTTAATATGATAATTTCAAACTCTGTTCAGCAAGGTCCTTAACCTGATTTTTGCTTTACCTATGCCAAAGTAAACACTTTGCTACATCCTCATATTAAGCAAAAGTAAATATATTGAGGAAATTGTACTTCTTGGTTTTAGAGATTATCTATGTTCTACTAATCCTTTATAGGAAACTAAATTAAAAAGTGTCTGATAATGCAGTGGCTATATTTTCGCTTCAATTCTGTAGGGAAAAGACCTACATTTTTCTGCATGACAGAATTACTTGCTACCTGAGCAGCTGATCTACACAATTCCTGCTTTGACATTCACTGTACAAGTTTCCTTTTCTTTATTATAAGGATCCTTGTGTTCCCCAAAGATTTAATTTCCATTGTTCCCTCTAAGAACAAGGCTATGAATTGTCAGTTTCCTCATTTTTATAAATGTGGTCTAAAAGTAAATGCACATTGTACATTTCCAGTAGGGATGAGCCGAACACACACCCCCCCCGGTTCGGTTCGCAGCAGAACATGCGAACAGGCGAAAAATTTGTGCAAACACCGTTAAAGCTTATGGGACACGAACGTGAAAAATCAAAAGTGCTAGTTTTAAAGGCTTATATGCAAGTTATTGCCATAAAAAGTGTTTGGGGACCTGGGTCCTGCCCCAGGGGACATGTATCAATGCAAAAAAAAGTTTTAAAAACTGAAGATTTTTCAGGAGCAGTGATTTTAATAATGCTTAAAGTGAAACAAACAAAAATGAAATATTCCTTTAAATATCATGCCTGGGGGGTCTCCTTTGTCTGTCTGTAAAGTAGCGCATATTTCCTATGTTCATAACAGTACCACTGCAAAATTACATTTTTAAAGGAAAAATGTAATTTAAAACTGCTCGCGGCTGTAATGTATTGCCGGATCTCGGCAATATAGCTAAAAATCATTGAAAAAAACAGTGCGAGTCCCCCCCCCCCCAGTCCATTACCAGGCCCTTTGGGTCTGGTATGAATATTAAGGGGAACCCTGTGCCAGCATTTTTTTTTAAATGGCGTGGGGGTCCCCCCAAAATTAATACCAGGCCCTTCAGGTCTGGTATGGATATTAAGGGGAACCCCGTGCCAAAGTTGAAAAAAATGGCATGGGGTTCCCCCCAAATTCATACCAGGCCTTTCAGGTCTGGTATGGATTTTAAGGGGATCCCTGCGCCAAAATTTAAAAAAATTGGTGTGCGGTCCCCCCAAAATCCATAACAGACCCTTATCCAAGCACGCATCCTTGCAGGCCACAGGAGAAGGGGGGACTAGAGAACACCCCCCCTCCTGAACCGCACCAGGCCACATGCCCTCAACAAGGGGTCCCCCCAAAACACCTTGTGTGTAGCCGATACCCATTCACATGGGGGGGCTGGGATTTGGGGGCCTCCTTGTTAAAGGGGGCTTCCAAATTCCGATAAGCCCCCCTGCCCACAGACCCAAGCAACGACCGGGCAAGGGTTGTGGGGAAGAGGCCCTTGTCCCCATCAACACCTTGGCAAGGGTTCTCCTTAAAGGGGTTGTAAACACTCTGTATTTTTCACCTTAATGCATTCTATGCATTAGGGTGAAAAACCTTCTTTACTACAGCAATGCCCCCGAGCATTACTTACCGAGCCCCGAAATTCGCACGACAGGAACGAGCATACCAGCTCTGGCCGGTGTCTCATGTCCTGATTGGATAGGGTGAGAGCAGCGCAGCAATTGGCTCTCGCTGCTGTCAATCAAATCCAATGACACGGGGGCGGGGCCGAGTCTTACATTCGGCGTCTATTCTGCTAGGGGGTTATACGATGCAGGGAGGAGCCGTGAGAGCCACCGGGGGGGACGCCAGAGGAGCAGGTTTGGGGCCACTCTGTGCAAAACGAACCGCACAGTAGAGGTAAGTATGACATTTTTGCTTTGTAAAAAAACAAAAACAAAGCCTTACAATCACTTTAACCACTTATACAGGGCATTTTCACCCCCTTCCTGCCCAGGCTAATTTGCAGTTTTCAGCACTGTCGCACTTTGGCAATTGCACAGTCATGCAACACTGTACCCAAATGCGCTATAAACAAAAGAAGAGCGACAAGTTTGAAAAAAAACGCAATATTTTTTACTGTTTGATATAATAAATATCCCAATTTTTTTTTTCCTCATTTTAGGCCAATATGTATTCTTCTACATATTTTTGGTAAAAAAAAAATCGCACTAAGCATATATTGATTGGTTTGCGCAAAAGTTACAGTGTCTACAAAATAGGGGATAGTTTTATGTAATTTTTAATATTTATTTTTATTTGTTTTTACTAGTAATGGCGGCGATCTGCGATTTTTATCATGACATTGCGGTGGACATAACGGACACTTTTGACACCATTTTGGGACCATTCACATTTATACAGCGATCAGTGCTATAAAAATGCATTGATTACTGTATAAATGTCACTGGCAGGGAAGGGGTTGACACTAGGGGGCGATCAACGGGTTAAATGTGTTACCTAGGGAGTGATTCTAACTGTAGGGAGAGGGGACTCATAAGGGGAGGAGACCGATCGGTGTTCCTCTGTACTGGGAACACACCATCGGTCTCCTCTCACCTGACAGGACGTGGATTTGTGTGTTTACACACACAGATCCACAGTCCTGCTCTGTTATTGGGCAATTGCCGGTGCCCGGCGGACATCACGGCCACCGGGCATGAACATCGGCTCCCGAGTGACGCGGCGGGCACGCGTCTCCCAGATGGCTGGGAAGCCCAGGACGTGATATGACGCTTGCCCAGTATGGCAGATCCCTCCTGCGGACGTCATATGAATATGGGTGGTATGTGAAGTGGTTAAAATCCATACCATACCTCTAGCCAGGCCTCTAGGGCCTGGTATGGATTTTAGGGGGGACCTGGTAATGGACTGGGGGGGGGGACTCATGCCATTTTTTTTCAATAATTTTTATGTATATTGCTAGGGTCCGGCAATACATTACAGCCGCGAGCAGTTTTAAAGGACATTTTTCTCCTTTAGAAATGTAATTTTGCTACTCTCATTCATTACACTATGTTTGGCCGCCATGTAAGCAGCCTTATATAGTGTGGGGCGTGGACTTGGCCCCCTGAGCCATGATTGGCCAAAGGCACCCTGCCTTTGGCCAATCATGGCTCTCACAACAGAGCATGCTGTGATTGGCCAAAGCATGCAGGTTAGGTGCATGCTTTGGCCAATCAGCAGCCGTCAATGCACTGCGATCTCGCCAGTGCATTGACAATCTCGCAGTGCATTATGGGCCGTTCCGGGGGCGCTCAAATTTCCTGTGAATACCCCAAAATGTTCTAAATTCGGCAAACTTAAGTTTGACTCAAACATCGGGCTCATCCCTAATTTGCCAGTACTTTCTTTTCCACTAGAAAGTCCAATGGAAGTATTTTCTTGCACATCCATTAAGATACAGAAAAGTCATTCAGGTTTGGTTTATACTGCCCCATACAGGAGGATTGGACACTGACAAACAAGAAAACCCTTATACACTGACAAACAAAAGAAATCTAGGCTAGCCCAGGATAACCTTTTATGCTTCAGTTTTTTGCTGGTGTCCCTGGAGGATAAACATCTTTTCTTTAGCCCAGAAAAGTCTAACCAAATTTTACTAATATAATTTTTTTCCATTTTTATAACTTTTTTCTTCAAATAAGACTCTTGCATCTCTTTCGCACACCAGTCCTAAGCCTGGTATTTGGAGTGCCACATCCAGATCCTACTGAACTGGACATTGCAGGACTACCCTGGAAGTGACCTTCAGCACTGGTTTCTGCATAAAAGTGCTTTTACTTGGATTCCTGAACACCTTTGAAATTCCAACTGTCTGTTGGTTCCTAAATCTCTGTACTCGCTGCATGCCTACAGTGACTGCGGTCACTTCCGACCATCCAACCCCTAGCTGCTACAAGCTCTTTGAGTTTCATGAGTACCTAAGGCCTTGCTTCATGGACAAACATCCTGGGAAGTTGTTTGCTACACCAAGTGTATATTAGCCTTGTGTCTGTGTGAAGAGGACTTGTTAAAATAGAGGTCTGCCCCCACTGTGGATCTAGCAGTGTCCTTTCTTACCAAAGCAAAAGTTTCAAACATACGTCCAAGATTCCAGGGTTTTTTCTTTTAACTCTGTTTTATTAAGAATTTTGAGAATGATATACAAATACAAAAAAAAAATAAAAAAAAATAGATAAATATTAAAGTTACCAGACTGGCACCAACAACCGGTCACACTTAAACAAAATCACAACAGCCCCCCACCCCCTCAAACACACAGAATTTTCAGATCCATATTTAATAAAGCATTCCGTACGCTTATATATGGTGTGGCAAACAAGGGGTTAAAGACAGATCATGGCTGCTGTTTGTACCGTCTTCGACAGCCACTGAAGGGTTTTCAGATAAAAGTGATCACCTTTATAGGGCTCTGAAAATGCCCCCAAACAGTGCCCACAGTGGTGGAAGTGCTAACCACTTAGTCATTGTAATGACCTTATCGTATTGTTATTTACATCTAGGAAAGACTATCCACCTGGGATCAATAAATCGCACTCTAGCAGCAGAATAATTTGATGATTCCATGTTTTTACTCTTAGGAAAGCATTTCCCCATGTCTGCAAATTACACTTGATGGGAAAGCTTTTAATCAGCATTGTGACACTGGAAATTTCCTAAGTGTTGATAACAACAAAATCCGTACCTGTAAACACTACCTATCATTTGAGTTGTGCACTGTATTTGCAGTGTATTCTGTTGCTTCCAGCAACTGCTTTAGGTGAGCGGGTTTCAGTTTGATTTGTGACCCTGTTCTGTACAATTAATGCTCTTAGAGGTTCCCCTGTATTTTTTGTGTGTATATATATATATATATATATATATATATATATATATATATATATGCAAAATAAAGCCATTATGCGGTTTTGTGGACAGAGGCCACCTTAGAGGATCGTTGCCTAAATGGATAGCTCATCATCACTTGCTGTAAAGGATATTTACTCCCTTCCCTGAATTGGGGGTAAAAAAAAAAAAAATCGGACCCCGTAACAGCAAAAAAAAAGGCTAGGTGCTAGAATTCTCTATAACCTGCAGCTAAATGAGAACAAAATTCTGCCTGCTGATAGTGACATAACGCATTAATATAGGGGATCCATGTACAGTTGTATCCATGCAATCAAATCAGAAGCAATATTGGCTAACCCATACTGTGATAGCAATTATATCTTGACAGGTTTGCTCTAGGTGTTGTTTTTGGAACTTTTATCATTTAGAAGGAAATTATCCCAAGATATTCCAGAAGCAAATTTGGAAAAATTAAACATAGTTAATGAAGTATGAGCTTATGTCAATTAGCATAAGGGACATGCTAGTTTTTTTAGATGCTTTTGAGCTGCCTGTGACCGTCTTTTTATTTCCTTCAGACATGTTTTGAGATTCTTTTACATTCCCAATTCGATTAAATTAGTTCTGATGTGAGCAAATGCCAGTGTATTTAAACCCTTATGGATTATTTGATGGTTTTGCTGCTGTTATAAAACACTTTTTTATTCAATGCATTATTTCTAAGCCTATTCAGCATCTAAAATATATATGTGTCAATGTTACTTTGAAGCTGCCTGTGCAAATCAACGTCCTGACCTTTTTGGATGTGCAATTGCTCAAGTTGGTGTTATGGACATGCTGAAATTCCACAAGTTTACTATTGGTCATGCTTGGACCACGGACTTTGGCTGCTCAGACAAGAAAGAACAATTTGAGTGGCTATACAAGTAAGTTTTCTCTTCTTTCTATAATCTCTTTACTTTGTTAAAGTAGAACATCAGCCTAAATATTTTCTAGCAAAGGTTACAGCTTTTGTCAGATTGTAATGCTTTCTGTGTCCCCCTGGAGAGATTTTCTTGCAGTTTTGTCCCATTAACACACTGGGATGTGCGTGGAGACTTGAGGTATAATAGACTTGAGAGGGCTGTCAGCAGATTTGGCCTATTGCAGTTCAGAAACAATGTTCTGTCAGTGGATGGACTGCAACCTCTGTAAGCACCCCCTGAGCAACTAATCAAGGAGTATGAACTTTTTCATCTGATCGCAATTGTTTGCTTGAGATGTGAGCCGTTCCAGGGGTGTCTGCTCCGTACAGTGGGGCAAAAAAGTATTTAGTCAGCCACCAAGTGCAAGTTCTCCCACTTAAAAAGATGAGAGAGGCCTATAATTGTCATCATAGGTATACCTCAACTATGAGAGACAAAATGTGGAAACAAATCCAGACAATCACATTGTCTGATTTTTGAAAGAATTTGTTTGCAAATTATGGTGGAAAATAAGTATTTGGTCACCTACAAACAAGCAAGATTTCTGGCTCTCACAGACCTGTATCTTCTTCTTTAAGAGGCTCCTCTGTCCTGCACTCATTACCTGTATTAATGGTACCTGTTTGAACTTGTTATCAGTATAAAAGACACCTGTCCACAACCTCAAACAGTCACACTCCAAACTCCACTATGGTGAAGACCAAAGAGCTGTCGAAGAATACCAGAAACAAAATTGTAGACCTGCACCAGGCTGGGAAGACTGAATCTGCAAAAGGCAAGCAGCTTGGTGTGAAGAAATCAACTGTGGGAGCAATAATTAGAAAATGGAAGACATTCAAGACCACTGATAATCTCCCTCGATCTGGGGCTCCACGCAAGATCTCACCCCGTAGGCTCAAAATGATCACAAGAACAGGGAGCAAAAATCCCAGAACCACATGGGGGGACCTAGTGAATTACCTGCAGAGAGCTGGGACCAACGTAACAAAGGCTACCATCAGTAACACACTACGCCGCCAGGGACTCAGATCCTGCAGTGCCAGATGTGTCCCCCTGCTTAAGCCAGTACATGTCCGGGTCCATCTGAGGTTTGTTAGAGAGCATTTGGATGATCCAGAAGAGGATTGGGAGAATGTCATATGGTCAGATGAAACCAAAGTAGAACTGTTTGGTAGAAACGCAACTCATCGTGTTTGGAGGAGAGAGAATGCTGAGTTGCAACCAAAGAACATCATACCTACTGTGAAGCATGGGGGTGGCAACATCATGCTTTGGGGCTGTTTCTCTGCAAAGGGAATAGGACAACTGATCCATGTACATGAGAGAATGAATGGGGCCATGTATCATGAGATTTTGAGTTCAAACCCCCTCCCATAAGCAAGGGTATTGAAGATGAAACGTGGCTGGGTCTTTCAGCATGACAATGATCCCAAACACACCGCCCGGGCAACGAAGTAGTGGCTTTGTAAGAAGCATTTCAAGGTCCTGTAGGGGCGTAGCCAGTCTCCAGATCTCAACCCCATAGAAAACCTTTGGAGGGAGTTGAAAGTCTGTGTTGCCCAGCGACAGCCCCAAAACATCACTGCTCTAGAGGAGATCTGCATGGAGGAATGGGCCAACATACCAGCAACAGTGTGTGACAACCTTGTGAAGACTTACAGAAAACGTTTGACCTCTGTCATTGCCAACAAAGGATATATAACAAAGTATTGAGATGAACTTTTGATATTGACCAAATGCTTATTTTCCACCATAATTTGCAAATACCGTATTTATCGGCGTATAACACGCACCGGCGTATAACACGCACCCCAATTTAGGAGGGAATTTTAAGGAAAAAAAACTTTTAGGAGGGAAGTTGAAGGGAAAAAAAACTTACATTTAAATGCCCATCATTGCAGCCATGTCAGTGCAGCCTTGTCAGTGCAGCCTTGTCAGTGCAGCCTTGTCAGTGCAGCCTTGTCAGTGCAGCCATGTCAGTGCAGCCTTCCCCAGTGCAGCCTTGTTAGTGCAGCCTTGTCAGTGCAGACTTCCCCAGTGCAGCCTTGTCAGTGCAGACTTCCCCAGTGCAGCCTTGTCAGTGCAGACTTCCCCAGTGCAGCCTTGTCAGTGCAGACTTCCCCAGTGCAGCCTTGTCAGTGCAGCCTTGTCAGTGCAGCCTTCCCCAATGCAGCCTTCCCCTGTGCAGCCTTCCCCAGTGCAGCCTTGCCCCAGTGATCCCAGCCATTCTGGGCTTCAAAATCGCCGATCGCGATTTGAAAATGGCGCCGCCGGCGCCGAAATACACAGAGCCGGTCCTCGGCTCTTTCCGGCGGCTCTCGTTCACTTTCGGCTCCACTCGTAGTCCCGAGCGGAGCTATCCGAACCTAGCCGAAATGGCGGTCGGCGATTTTGAAAATGTGACAGGTCGGGATCGCAGGGGATCGGCGTATAACACGCACCTGCGATTTTCCCCTGGTTTTAAGGGGAAAAAAGTGCGTGTTATACGCCGATAAATACGGTAAATTCTTTCCAAATCAGACAATGTGATTGTCTGGATTTGTTTCTACATTTTGTTTCTCATAGCTGAGGTATACCTATGATGACAATTACAGGCCTCTCTCATCTTTTTAAGTGGGAGAACTTGCACAATTGGTGGCTGACTAAATACTTTTTTGCCCCACTGTACATAAACATAAGCCACAGTGAGGAACAAGACCAAGCCTAAGACAAATACTGTCCCTCTTGGTATAATGTTCTCTGACAAAGTCCACACAAGACAAAATTAAAAATTACAAAAAATATATATTTTTGTGAAAGAAAAATGTGACGCTTCTTCCAAAAAAAATTAAAATCATAGCACCATGTATTTTTGCTTTGTCAGTTGATTCATTTTAGCTTTTAGGAAATCTTTGTTTTCAGAGGTACACATTTCTGTTTGTCATTTAATTATTTTAGCAGAACAAGTAGCAATTATTATAGGAAATAGTAATCTGATAGTGGTGTATGCTGAACTCAGTGTATGGTAAGAAATGAAATGATAATGTGTACGGCTGGATGGAGGGAGTTTGAAATCTTATACGGTAAGCACTTATTGATTTGATTTAATGGTATACTATAGCACTGATACAGCAGGAAAGAATGCTACTATGCAGGAAGGAAAGTGATGTTTTGATAGTCCATGCATTTGTAATGTTGCTGTCTTCATTTTAGTATCCCTGATGGTAATTTGGCTAAACTGAGTTGGACGGGCACTATGAAAATTGTTGCTTTTTGCAGCCTACAATGAGAAATCTTTTGTGTAGAATTACGTTGATTCAGTTTGACAGTACTGGCATCATAGTTGCTAATCATTTTTGTTTTCAGTTTGGTATAGTATAATTGTTATTTGATGGTATGCTAACCAGGTTTAGCTTTTATTTGTCACTGCACTGAGGATCCATATTTGGAGGCTTTTGTAGCTGCACCAGAATATCAATCAATGGCACTTTCTGCCACGTTTAAAGTGGGTAGACCTTTGTGTGTGTGTGTGTGTGTGTGTGTGTGTGTGTGTGTCAATAAATCTTGTCTCTTGAACGCAGCTTGAGTTGATCCCTTAATCCCTTAATTTTTTGAAGATGTTAAACCTACTGGTCTGTAGTTACCAGATTTTTCCCCTACCATCCTTCTCATGGATAGATACAATATTAATCATCTGTCATGGGTAACTTTTGCAGTTAGAAGAGATTAATAAAAAAAAGATCAGTTAACAGTCCCACAACTATACCTTGAAGTTTTCTTAGAGCTCTGGAATGACTACTATGAGGCCTCCTTTGCTTCTAGAAACCCTAATGATTAACCTTCACTTCTAGAACCAATATGATCCTCCAACTTGTATTTATTTTTGTCATGTAGACTGTGCAAATGGTTTGCTTCATTTGGGTCTCTTTCAACATAAGATTTGTTCTGTTTTAATTTTTGTGATCGCAGAGTATCTTTTCCTAACATCACCAGGACCCGGAGCCAAGAAACAAATCAAAAAGAGAAAGCTATTTACACTTCTTCTTCTAAAAATGGTGTGCAGCATTCGTATAGGCAGATGGTGGGCAACATTTAAACCTTGCTCAGTGAATAGCCTTTCCTTCTTCTCTAACCACCCCATCGGTCAAGGCCTTAGAAACACAACCCCCCCCCATTTAGTTTTTACCCCCTAGGGACACAAATGCTCCTTATCAAAGAAAAATCCACCCCCATTTCTCAATTTAAATAAATGTCCAAAAACACCTAAAAGGCAGGCTGGAAGTGAAATATTCAATCACATGATGTATGCTAAAGCACTGAGAAGATGTGAACAGTCCTGGGACTGCATTATTAGTGGGCCAAACCTAAAGCAAGCCTGTGCCATTTGTGACAAAGCAACAGGTTTACTTTAATCCTCCCTCCCCAGCAGTATATACTTAGCTTTGTTTTGCTTTCTTGTCGCTGTGTTCAGCACCAGTACCTGAAGGAAATACCTAGTACAGCCGGGTATGAAGGAGCCTGTTTCACTCCATGTAACAGTGCATGGCCAACCTGAGCTTTTTCACATGAAGTCCATAGCCCTATGTGAGGCTGAATTCACTGGCAAGTCTTAGCTTAGACAGTGGTAAGGGAGCAATAGAAAGGTAAGCATTTATTTCTGTGGAGGTCTCTATTAAAGTAATTCATTGCTGTGCCCTGCATGGAAAAAACACAGATTCTTTTTAAATCCCAGAGAAGAGAGACTTATAGATAGGCCAGGGTGCTATGATGATGCGGTATAGAAGAAATGTTAGGCAAGGAATTGGGTTCTATAGCTTAAAAAAATGTAAATCCTAACTTACAGAGCACATATTAAAGCTCTGTTTGGAGGAATGGTGGAGGCTTATGTTTTTTTTATGTTTAAAAGCCAATTTAAATCAAAAGCACTGAGATTTTTATTTTATTTTTCCACATTGAGTTTTCACAAAAACCAGTACCGGTAAATATGTTCAATCAATAGGAAACTTGTTTGCAGTGCCTCACAATTAAGTGGCTAATAAATTCTATTACTTCTATTACTGCACATAATTTCTAAAAAAGGTACAGGCAGTCCCCTGGGTTACAAACAAAATTCTGTAGGTTTGTTCTTAAGTTGAATTTGTATGTCGGAACAGTTACATTTTTTAAGTGTAGCTCCAGCCAAAAAAAATATTTTTATGTTTTGGTTTTTTTTTGGCTAGCATAATGAAGGGTCAAGAACACTGTTCTCTCTCTCTCTGTCCCTGTTCAAAAGATTTCACCTCAATTGTCCATGTGACAATTGGATTTTGAACATTTTTGGTTGTTGTGGAAACAAGGTGAATTCACCTTCCTAGGGGTAGATTTCCTATCACTTCCTATTGTCTCCTTCCATTTGTAAGTGTCATATGTAAGTCGGATGTTTGTATCCCGGGGACCACCTGTATATTACTACAGTTGCCATGTACGTTTCTGCCACAGCTACTAGCTAGTAACTAAAAATTTGATTTAAAAAAAAATCTACATCTTATGTGAGTTTGTTTTTTTTGTTTTTGTTTTTTTTTACTTTATTATCTTGGTCGCTACCTTAATCTTAATTCTGAAAATAGTAAAATGGGTCTTAAAGCGATTATGCTGCTAAAATAAAAATCAAAGCCACCTGCAAAGAAAAAACCTCTCCTGCTGCCCATGCCACCAATCTCTGCAGTAATGAAAAAAAACCTCTGGCTAAAAATGGTTCAGAATCTGACAGTGTCAATTTTTTGGTTCAGTGCCACCCTTGCCACCAGTTGTTGCTATGTTCTGTAGTGACGTAGGGGGTGGCAAGAAAGAAACCACAGCTTAGGCACTTATATAATTTTTCTTTTAGGAACCCTTTAAAGTTTTTTTGTATAAGTAATTTTAGCATTATATTTCTGTTTGATTTCCTTATAATCATGTTTTTCTTACATTGTAGGTACTCACCACTTCATAATATCAAAGTGCCTGATGATGGAATACAGTACCCATCCACATTGCTTCTCACAGCTGACCACGACGATAGAGTTGTCCCTTTACACTCTCTGAAATTCATAGCCACTTTACAGCAAGTTGTGGGCCAAAGTCCAAAGCAGCACAATCCCCTCTTCATCCATGTAGACACCAAAGCTGGCCATGGGGCAGGAAAGCCAACTACTAAAGTCATTGAGGAGGTTTCTGACATGTTTGCCTTCATTGCACAATGCCTGAACCTTAGTTGGATAGAATAAATGAAACTGAGCAAGTTTCCATTTTTATATAAGGGCTTTTATGTCACATAAGAAACGTCAATGTGATTTCCTAGCACATCTTTTACATCTATCCTTATTACTTGAGGTGAATGAAAATATTGGAATCATGTGGGTATCAGCCAATGAATCTTTGTGTTACAATGTTTTTGGGTTTTATTCATGGTTATACTGTAACTTTGTAAGCATATTTTGTCCACACAACAAATATGAAATTGAAATGACCTAAACAATAATGGTGCATATCAAATAAAATGATTACCTTCACATTTTGTGGTATACAAAACTTACTGTTCATTTACTTTTTAATGTTTTCATATTTGTTTTATTATTCTATAAAATTATGTGGTGTATATTTTAAAAAATTATGTAGTCTAGTCATTCTTTTTATTTAAGTCCCGCATCCAGCTTGATTATCGAGAATTTATTAATTTAGACCTAATCTATTGACTGGGTAGTTATGGGGTGGAAGCTACCGCTACAATGATTGGCAATGATTGGCTATTATACTTAAAGACTGTATCTGATTGTGCATGTGGTTTTCTGCTTCCTACTTGCATAAAGGTTTGATTTAGACAAAAAACATCTGGGTCTTTCAAATGTCGCATTTATGGCAAGTTCTGCAAAAGTACATGAAACTCTGTGTTGTATCAGCCAAACTTTTCCCAGGTTACCATTATCTTTGTGGCAAATGTCACCAGTTTAAGGATGGGTTAAAATTTTTCTGAAATAAAGCTGTATAAATTTATCAGTGCTTCTAAGCTAAACTGCACTAACCATCACACCTCTACTGCTTAACTTCCCAACAGAGCCATGACCCAGTCAATGTTTACATGCTTGGCAAATAAATACTCTTTAGTGCTGGCGGAATTGGGCAATAATGAAGAGGCTTGCTGATGTGTGGGTGGGAATTAGTGCATTATAGCTTAGGAAACCAGATAAGTAAAGTTGTGTCAGTTTAGAAAATCCTGAACGTGTCCTTTAAACAAAGTGAGCAGCAGACAAGTAAGAAAATTTAAAATGGCAACTCTGCTATGGCTTATTTTTTATAAACAGCACTGAACACTGCCACAGTTGCATATATCATCACAGGAAACAGTATTTAATTGTTACTCTACCATGTAACACAATTTATGTTCAGTTTTTATTACATTAAAAATATTCCTACAACTGAAATTTTCAAAGTTTTTTTCATTAACAGAACTGTGGGTTAAACTGAGTGTGGAGTTGACAGGGCACCCCATAGGAACAATTACAGTATGTGTATTTAACAAGGACCAAAATTTATGTAAAACAGTCTATACGTTTAAAATACAAAGTATGTTAATGTATTGACTGTTCTTCAGATAGTCAACCAATGGGGTAAACAGAATCTATATTGCAAAAGACTAGGCTGAGGGTCCAGCCAGAAGTATGGCATACAGTATCGTGTAGATTTAAGGACTGTCATACTGGGAATAAACTTGTCACAGTGTGGGATCAGGCACAGAGGCCAGTGGCTAAATGAATACACAAGCAGATCCCCGTAGCGATAATGCAAATTCACCCAAGGCGCAGGGTCTAAGCTCTAGCTAGTCTTCACCAGAGCTCCTGAAGGTAGAGATGGGTTTAGCTGTGTGCTAATGCCAGGTTGTGGCCCTCTGGATTGCCCCAGCAGGAAGAGAGCAAATGGGGGGGCAGGTAGCAGATGCGACAAATAGGGAACAAGCAGAAGTGTAGTCTATGAAAAAGCCAAGTAGCAATAAGTAGTAACCGGATGGAATCAGCAGAAGCGTAGTCGATAAACAAGCCAAAAGGTCAGTAACGAGTAATAGCTGGATGGAATTAGGTGGAAGTATAGTTGATGAACAAGGGAAGGGTCAATAATGAGTGGTAGCAAAGATCAGGACAGCAGCAGGTATGCAAAGAGCAAGTTATCGGCTGGAGAGAGCACAATAATCTGGCAAATAAGAAGTGCATAGATATGGCTTAAATAGGAAATTCATTGGGTGAGCAAACGGACTAGGTATAAAGCAGGAATGTCCACAGGATCAGAGACGGAGCAGCATTTCAGGTGGCAGCGAGAAGAGCCACAGCCAGAAACCGCAGAAGTCACATATTCAGATCCGGATC
This sequence comes from Lithobates clamitans, assembly GCA_037952925.1. Taxonomy (NCBI): domain Eukaryota; kingdom Metazoa; phylum Chordata; class Amphibia; order Anura; family Ranidae; genus Lithobates; species Lithobates clamitans. Next base: position 1,900,534 of record JBBGZY010000021.1, read on the forward strand.
CTGATAGTACTCCACTCAGTCCAAGAAGGTGCATGGATGTCTTTGGGCCACGTTTTTGAGAAAACCTATGGTGGAATTCTCTTGTCAACTTGGGGCAATGAATTTTCTCCCCAGGTTCCCAAGAATTTTCCACTGGTCCATATACTTCATCTTGAACCAGATATTGTAAATTGTCCCTAAATATCCTGGAATTAAGAATTCTTATAACCACAAATTCTTCTGTACCTCAACTGGTGGAGGGGGTGAAAGAATTCTTCCAGAAAAAGGATTTTCATGAAACAGTTTAAGTACTGATGTGAAAGACGATGAATCTTCATACTGTCAGGAAGTTTTTAAGCAAAAGCTGACCCAGATGGAACATGAACCTCCAAATTTTTGGTAGATAACCAAACTTTGTCACCCACATGAAAAGTAGGGAGTGATCTGCAATGTCTGTCAGCAGCCTTTTTGTAATATTACTGAGCCTCCTTCAAAGTAACAATTTCTCCTTTTATTTCTGGTACTATAGTTAATCTGCTAGTAACAACAGGAATTGGAGTTGGGAAAACATACATTTTGGATGATAACTAGCATTTAAAAAAATACTTTTGAGAAGTGGAACTATGCTCAGGTTTGTTATACGAGAACTTCGCTGTTGGAAGGTAGTCCACCCAGTTTCTGATCTTGTTCAAATCTCTGTGGTCAATGCATGGACGCATAGTGAAGTTCTTCTTTTCAATAAAGAAAATGTTGCCCCAGCAGGAGAGATAAAGTTGTTTAAATTCTCATCAAGCTATTCCCTGAGAACCTTCAATTCAGGTTCTGATAGAAAATAAATGTGACCAAAGTGATATATGATCAGCATTCTTTTCACAGATATCTGAGAAGTATTAACCACTTACCGACCGGCTCCTGTACACATACGTCGGAACTTTAAAGATGGATATCTCGGTAACGGCAGCAGCTGCTGCCACAACCGAGGTATTCATCTTTTCAGGAGCCGGTCGTGTTTACGACAATGGTGGTCTCTGTGGCGGATTCCCTGCAAGATCACCATTATCGGCGGCGGGAGAGGTGCCACCCCCCTCCCGCCGCTCTCTTTTTTTTTTTTAAAGCGCCCCGTCCCGATGAGCTCGCGCGCAGAAGCGAACGCATACGTGAGTAGCGCCCGCATATGAAAACGGTGGTCAAACCACACGTGTGAGGTATCGCCACAATCATTAGAGCGAGAGCAATAATTCTAGCCCTAGACCTCTGTAACTCAAAACATGCAACCTGTAGAATTTTTTAAACGTCGCCTCTGGAGATTTTTAATGGTAAAAGTTTGACGCCATTCCACGAGGGGGCGCAATTTTGAAGCGTGACATGTTGGGTATCAATTTACTTGGCGTAACATTATCTTTCACAATATAAAAAAAAAATTGGGCTTACTTTACTGTTGTCCTATTTTTTTATTCAAAAAAGTGATTTTTTTTTTTAAAAAATGCACTTGTAAGACTGCTGTGCAAATAAGGTGCGAAAAAAGTATTGCAATGACCACCATTTTATTCTCTAGGGTGTTAGAAAAAAAAAACAATATATTATGTCTGGGGGTTCTAAGTAATTTTCTAGCAAAAAAAACTTGTAAACACCCAAATCTCAAAACAAGGCTAGTCCTTAAAAGAGGGTTCCGGCCGCGATTTTTTTTTTTTTAAGTCAGCAGCTACAAACACTGTATATAAGGACACTTGCCTGTCCAGCGAGCCCGAGGCAGATCCGTCCATCGGATCGGCCATTTCCTACTGCGCATGCGCGAGTCGCTCGGCGCTTTGTGAATCGCCCAGTTGTTTCCTGGGACACACAGTTCCCAGAAGGCAACGGGGCCGCTCGCCGAAGAGGAGGAAGCGCCGCGGAATAGGAAGAGGCAGATTAGGAAGACTGCCTAGCAACAGGGGTTTCATGTAAGTTAAAAAAATTTTAAGAATTTTAATGCTATTTTTTATTTTAGGGTGGCCCTTCACTTTAAGTGGTTAAAACAGCATAATTTATTGCACAAGATTAAAAACACTTGCAAGATATAAGTGGGTCATGCTTGTCATAAGTATGTAGTCCTGGCAGCTCTACTGCATCCCACAGGCTCCTTGCACGATCCCACAGGCTCCTCGCACGATCCGGGTAGCTGGGAAAGGTTCTGGTGTGATGTTGTGCTCAATAGCTGTACATTCAGTAAAACCAGGAAGTAGTCAGCTCCATGCTGTCCAGCTTGAACCGGAAGAGGAAATGTCGCTAGCGGAAGGAAGGGGTCAGGACTGTCTCTGTGGAATGAAAGGCTACACGCTCAAAGCTCACAGCTCCTTCTACTGGCCTGTTGTTCTCTGGAGGAGAGCATCATTAAATACACCGTCCTGGGCAAGACGTCCACAGCCGTAGAACTACAACGGTCAGCAGACCAAAGGCAATGAAATGAAGGAATTTCAGAAAAATTGTAGATTATAAATAGTTGGGCTTACAAAGGTTGACAATTGATGCAAAACAGAGCACATATTGAACTTAAAAAAAGGCCAAAAATCAAACTAAGGCTCGGCTTCCACTAGTGTGACCTATCATGCGACTTGGGACTACAAAGTCGCATGACAAGTTGTTTTTGCCGTGATTTTGATGCGACTGTGGGTAGTGCCTGTGTATTCTTGAGGTCTATGGACCTCAAGTTGCATCAAAGTGGGACCAGAGTAGTGCAGGGACTGCTTTGAAGTCGCACAGATGTAAACGGTGCTCATTGGAAGTCATGGAACGACTTGTCATGCGACTTTTCAGTCCCAAGTCGCATGATTGGTTGCAGTAGTGTAAGCTGAGCATTAGTTTGATTTTGGCCTTTTTTACCTCAATTGGTGCTCTGTTTTGCATCAGCTGTGGAAAAGGTGCATGCATTAACATCTACTGTAGCAGTATCTTGGGAAAATAAGTCCTGCACTTGTCTCTGCAGACCAGGTGTGTAGCCATTTCACTGATGGGTAACCACAAACTCTTGCAACTCAGCAATTTGGTGCCTGAAAAGGAGCCACAACAGTTGCTATAGCATCTTCCATATTTGTGGCCAGATTATTCTGTCACAATCTGAGATCAGACTCAGAGGCCAGTGGCTGTAGCAGTAGAGAGGTTCACACAGCAGTCAGCTGAATAAATACATAAGCAGATCTTCCTAGCGCGATCTTGCTGGCTCACCCAAGGTGGAGGTCTAAACGCTAGCTTGTCTTCACCACAGCTCCCGAAGGTGGAGATGGGTTTCATTATGGGGTAATACCAGGTCACGGCTCTCTGGATTGTTCCAGCAGGAAGAGAGCAAGCGGAGGTTAGGTAGTGGATGAAGCAGATAGGGAACAAGAATAGTCGATGAACAAGCCAAAAGGTCAGTAATGAGTAGTTGATGGGATTAGGCAGAAGCAGAGTTGAAAAACAAGCCAAAAGGTCAGTAACAAGTAGTAACTGGATGGGATCGGAGGAAGCATAGTCAATGAGCAATCCAAGAGTCAGTAACGACTGGTAGCGAATATAAGGACAGCAGCAGGTATGCAAAGAGCAAGGTATCAGTTGGAGAGAGCACAATAATCTGGCAAACAGGAAGTGCAAGGACCTGGTTTAAATAGGAAGTTCATAGGAGGAGCAAAGAGTCCAAAGTTCAACAGAGAAGGTATAATAAAGCAGGAATGCCCATGGGATCAAAGAAGGAACTGTCCAGCATTTCCGAAGGAACAGCGATGAGAGCTACAGCCAGACATTGCGAAGGTCCCATGTTCAAATCCGAATCCTGACAACTATAAAGGGTATTGTGTATGTGAATTTTTTTTTAACTGTTCTATATTTTTCTATAAATTTAGTATCACATCGATAAAATGTTAGGGGTGTTAGGTGGATGTTTATGAGCAGTTGAGCGTTTTTTTCAGCTGCCCCTGAACTCTCCTCTATGTTATCTTATCAGTACATGTATACAGGGTCGTTTAAAGTCGTTTCTAGGCAGTTGAGTTTAGAAGCATTTTTTGGAAAGCAAAAAAATGCGTTCAGGACGGATGTTCAGAGGCATTTGTAACGGCAAACGTCTGTAATAGCTTGTAAACGTGGTAACTCGTGTTTAGCCGCATTTCATTTACAGGCATTTTACATTTTTAAATATTTTGGAAAAGAAAAAGAAAACGCATCTAAATGCAAACGCAGCATGTAAATGCGGCAAAACAGACATTTTGAAATGTCGGTTACTATCTGTCAAGTTAAATCCTTCAGGGGAGGTTGTAAAATGTCTCGTTGCATTGAGGATGAGCTCAGACGTGTTTGCAAACGGCACGTGCAGAGCCCGCCAGGAAGTCAGCACTGCACAGCACTAATCACAGGCAGTGAGACTGTCCCGATGTGCGGCTGTAGAGATCGGAAATGTCTCGCTGCCTATGACTAGCGCTGTGCAGTGCCGACTTCCTGGCAGGCTATGCACATGCCGTTTACGAACATGCCTGAGCTCATCCTTAGTGTACATTAAGCCTAAGAGATTGCACACTGCTGTTTCAATGCTGGATTGTTTTCTGCCATGTAAAGGGGCAATTTTTAATAAAAGGATCGAGTTGTGTTTTTGGTATTACGCTATATGGTTTTCTATTGTCTTTTGGCATCCATGTTTTCATTACCCTGATTAAAACGAGAGTGGGTAGAGTAAAATGTGTACATGTTTATTCCAACAATATATTAAAACTTACAAAATTAAAAAAAAAAAAAATTTAACACAGAGCACTGTGTCCTAGACATTAGGCTCTAAACTTACAGATGGAGTGACCTTTGGAAAATGGCCAATGTCAATGGTAACATATACCATCTGTGTGTTAAGTGCTCAACATGTTTCGCGGAAAAGACCACCGCTTTTTCAGGAGCTTGTTGTATGGTAATCTAGAGCAATCATCACATGTAATACTATAATAAAGAGTAGAGATCGAGAGCATTGGTTACAACATAGTTAGATATTCTGTAATACATATGTGGTGAGATCCACAGATGTACGCTATTTTACCCAAAACGAGGTCAAAAAGGCATCAGCCTGGAAATTACGTGTCCATCCTGGCGAATGAGGGAACCCCATACCAAGGGATCACACAAAGTCCTCCTTCTAAAGTGAGATATTTATATAACACAAACAGTGTTTACAAATATATGTATTTTCTATAGAAACACGTATGACATACCGTAGCAAAGAATGCAGAGCATCTGAGACAGGACCCCTCAAAGTTGGAGCTAGGCCATTGCAGGAAAATTCTATTACAGGACTAATAGATCACTGCATAAACTGTTTTTTCCTCTTTGCACTAAAGCTCAAAAGAATTCAGGTAATGTGGACTGGTGTTATATTTTCATGAAAAATCAGAGTTCCTCAGAGAGAAGACCTTTTGTAATCTTTCCAGACCAAAATCCAACTGAAAAGCTATGACATTATAATAAGGAAGCTCTTTAGGCAGCATATACTAAATATATAATTAGTAATATGATTAAAAAATTTTAGCTGCAGAAACAGGACACTAACTACTGGATAGATAGGCTGTTATGTTACATGATTTGATTGCAGTTGTGCAAATAAAAAAGGTTCAATTATAGTTTAAACAAGTGGTTTGAAACCTTAAAGGGGGAGATCCACCTTATAAGGATCTACGATATGTAAATGTAGCGCTGGTAGATTTGTGATCTACCAACTGATAGGTAAATTTAGTAAATTGCTCGTTAGGGGAGTTAGATTTGCCTCTGTTCCAGCTTGGCTGACGTTGCGTGTGGTTCCCCACTGAGCCGGTGGGTGTCACTGTTACCATTGGCTAGTGTTGGAAGGGCAACGTGTCAAAGCGTATGGGTGCTCCTCTGTCCCGGAGACAACTCGGTGGAGGTGGTCCTACGAGTTGCATTCTGGGAGAGGGTATTTATGGGAGAGACGCCATGTTTTGGGGTTCGTTTTACAGCCACCTCCTGGCCGACAGCTATGCGTTAGAGTGCTACCTCATGGTCCTCCGTTCCGGAGGCCCACGCCGCTGCAGCGTGTGGGTGGGCCCAGAAGCATGTCTGGGGCCTACCACAGCAGCCGAGGAATGGTCCTGAGCTGTCTATCCAGAGTGAAGAAGCTGGACAACCGAGAAGATCCCATGGGCGGACCCATCATGGAAGGATCACGCAGAGTGCTGGTCTGGAGAGGGGCCTGGTGACTCGGTTGGAGGACGTATCCTAAAGTAGTTCTACAGCATAGTACTGCCCGGTTGGCTTAGAGGTCCAAGTACTGTGTCTGACATTCACCGCAAAGTTTAATACATCCTGTGGCAGAGGATTGTACGGCTTTATTTCAAGCAAGTCTGTGGCAGAGACTTTTGTTCGTGCTACGTACTGGCTGCTAGGCTAGTGAGAGAGGCCTATCCAGACGGGCAAAGATTGTGTCCCACAAGGGGATTGCATGCGATTACAATATTCAACTTTAAAGGACGTTCTCAGGAATCCTAAAGAAAGGTATTTAAGCTTCCCTGTAACTTCCCTCCTGCCTCTTTCCTGCTACTTCCTTCGTTACTTTGTTCAATAAAGCATTGAAAACATACTCAAGTGTTGGTGCGTTTATCGCCTAGAGGTAAACTCAACGGAACCCTAGACCCGGTATCTGTGAAGCAGGGGTGTCGAGAGTGAAGGTAACAAGCCTGCTTAAACCAGCAGCTCCGCTGAGAGTTATTGCTACATAAAATTACGCTTCTGTAAAGTTCTACTGTAACAACAAATAACAGATTATAGGCTATTTTCAAAGAGAATGGATAGCAGAGATGAGATAACTTTTAAAACAAAGATACCCATGCACCCCACACTGCATATGTTAGATGCTCATTAAATCCAGGGTGGTGAAGATGAGTCTGTAATACTTACCTTCTCTCTGGTCCAGCAGGCTCCCTCAATTTGTGTGACTTGTCCACCGCAGCTTCTCCTGCAAGCTGCTTCTGACTTTGGTCACAATATATCTGCTAACACTAATTGAATAGGAAGATATTCAGAATATGGCAGAATAAAACAGATCATAGGCCACCTGTGTCCAAGGAAAAAATAGGGCAGTGACTGGTGGCTATCCTAATTCTTCCCCGTGTACTGTATATGCCCCAGCCATTACTTTGAAATTAAGTTTTAGTATTGTGGTTTCTCTAACATATGTGATGCCCTCATAATGTTTGTAATAATTTATCTGTCTCAGCCAAAATCTCCATCAGTGTAATGATTTACTCACTTCCTATCAGAAATGTAATAGATCATATTTAATGGGATGGGGGCTCCGGGTTTAAATAAGAAAAACAATTGAGTACTGTCTGTGATACTTTTTAATTTGCACTAGTATCCAAATGTTCAGGACAAGCTTTCAGGGTGTACTCCCTTATTCATAGTTCAAACAGTACTATTACACAGTTTTACAGAATGTTAAGACAATCTCTGAGGGAGAAAAAAATGTTTGCTTTAAAAATAAAAAATAGTTTACTTCTACCCTGGACAGGAACTGATGTCATGATGTCGCTCTGGTCCTCCAAGGCCATAGAGGCAATCAGAGACGATCTATTCTCTCACTGCCTCTGTGACCAGCTGGCGGCATCGTTGGATGGTTTCTTAGGCGAGCGGGCTGGAAATAGTAAGTCCAAGAGGCCACAGCAAGCAGCAAGGGGGGGCGGGGGGGAACGTTCCTTTCCGCTGCTTCGGAAAGTAATCAAGTGGCTAATCGGATCGCTTTCATGAGAGAGCCAAATGCTAGATGAAAAAAAAGATACTGGGGTTATGGCCGATAGCTTTAACCATAAACCCAGTTAACCACTTGCAAACCACAACATATAAATACATCTTGCAGTTGGCAAGTGGTTAAAATTACAACTAATATATACTAAAAAAAAAAAAAAAATAACATTTCTTGATTTTCCAAAATAAAGGGGTCATTTGGGGGGTGTTTGTATGTTCTTGCCATTTTAGGGCCTCAAGAAATGAGGCAGTCAGTACATTAGCAAAGATACATTTTCCAGTTATATGTATCATAGTTTGTAGACTCAGCAAGATACATTTTGGCCCAAATATATGAAAAACGATTTTTTTGTTTGCAAGTTCAGAAACAAAGAAAATGTTTTGTTTTTTTTTAAATTTCTGGTCTTTTTTTCTATATGACAAAGAATTTAAAAAAATCCAGTGGTGATTAAATGTCACCTCTGGCCCAAAAAAAGATATACAATTTATTGGGTATGGTGTTGCATGTCTTATTAATTGTCATTGAAAGTGTGACAAACCTGAAAAATAGCCTAGGCTGAAACGAGGTAAAACAGCCTGGATTGTTGGTTAAAGTGGTTAAAGAAACATTGAATCAAATAAGATATCAGATATGCCATGCCAAGGCGTGTCTTTTTTCTTGATTTAGGATCAACATGGTATTCCTTCATGACACATATCCACAAATGATTTTAGGCAGAAAAGCACAAAGAACTTCTTGCAAACAAGCAAGAATGTACCAAAGGTTCCCACTTACAATATCAAAGAATATGAAGAAAAAGAGTCGGAAAGTATAGGGAAACAAGAAGTCCCTAGGAGTCCAATTTCCCTTGAGGTCTGTAGGAAATATTGGATCCAACGGGACCATACCTTTTCAAGTAGTTTCTGTAAATCTTTGAAACAATGGGTATTGCATATAAATCATCATCTAGAGAAAGTTTGACTTAAACACATCAAAATTGGCCAAGGGAGACATCCAGGATCTTATCTGCTGTTTGAACTAGGTGCTAATCATAATAACTCTCTTGGGGTGCTGCAACAGAGGACTAAGCTTTAAACTGTCATATAATCGAGATACTGTAACATTTACAAGAAGAAAAACTAAAGGCTTTGTTATTTGACAACTTTATGATCTCTCCCTTAAAGTGGTTATAAAGGCAAAACATTTTTTTACCTTACTCCATTCTCTGCATTAAGGTAAAATGAAAAAAAAACTTTCAAATGTTGCTCCCCCCAACCCCCCTCAAATACTTACCTAAGCCTGATCTCAATCACATGATGTGCCCATCTGCAGCAGCTCTTTTCCCCTCTCTTATCACAGGAGACTCAGCAGGAGCCATTGGCTGACAGTCGAATCATTTGAGGAGGGAGTACTACAGTAGTAACTCAAAGTACAGAAGCTACTAGATCAGCATGACAGCCAGGGATATCGAACCTGCAGAAGGGAAAGTCATCAATGACCGTTTCCACTACAGGTTTCCTTTAACTCCCATGTTGAATCATTTCAGTGCAAATGCAATTGCCTGGTTTTATCTTAGTAAGTACTGAAACAGCAATCATTTATTTTTACAATCCTTGTAAAAAGAAAAGTTGAGTTGAAAAGTAGGAAATTCCTTCTCAACAAAACTAGAATTTCACCTTAAATAACATGTTTTCTTGGTGTAACTCTCTCTCTAGTATTATTGTTTTTTGTTTTTTTCTCTCTATTTCTGAAACTGAAAACTTTGGCATCAAATTCTTGCATGATTGGAGGGTGGTTTAGTTCTATGTGGCAAATTACATAAATCAGTCAAGAAAAAGAGTTTGGCCCAAAAGGGGAAACTCTGCGGGTATCTGGTTTTGATAGGTACCCGCTCCCACTTCCAGCTCACTTTGCCGTGGTAAAGGGAACTAGAAGTTAACCCCCTCTCCTCCCCCCCCAGTCAGCCCATTCACAAAGTGCAGTGCAATTTATGCATGCGCAGTACGAAACCGGCTTTGAAGCCACAGGGTTCCACTGCCGGTTTCCCCTAACCAAGATGGCAGTGCCAGCACCCGAGAGCCAATTCAAGAATTGGCTCGGGTGAAGACATCGCTGGATGCCTGGACAGGTAAGTGCCCCTAATAGTAAAAGTTAGCAGCTACAGTATTTGTCGTCGGGAGGGAGCGGCAAACTCCTCTTTAATTAGCTATTCCCCAGACAGTAGGTAGTCTCTAGCTTCCCAAAAAATTCTGATATTATGTTCCAAACAGATGACGTGTTTATGAGCTTGATATTCTAACTAACCAGGCTGTTAATAACTGAAAGAATTGATGGAAAATGTTCAAAGAGATTTGTCAGAGATGAAAGATACCTGCTTACTATTTCTACAGAAGCTGGTCAAGGCAGAATTGTAAATCTCTACCTTAGAAGAACAAATTACTTAATATGAGATAACACTTACAAAATTACAAAAAGAAAACAGCTTGGTAATAGATAAGGTTTAGGACGTGGAGAATAGATCAAGGCAGAATAGATTTGTGGGGCTACCAGAATAAGTGGCAATAAACAAACCAGAGTACTTTTTTTTAGTTCTAAACTGCCTATGAACTAGGCTGTTGGTTATGAAAAAAAAATATTCAAATTGAAAGAGTTCAAATGGATAGGCACCCAGTTGATAAAACCCAGGGCAGTTATCTTTAAAGTCTTTAAAGAAATATTTAATTTTCAGGAAATATTGTCAATCCTTGCCACATACAGGAAGACTCCTGATGACATTTGAGAGAACAAGATTATTGCCGTTACAATAAATAAGTGCTTGTTTGAGAAGAAGTGTTTGTCTTCTTATAGCCAGCAAAATTCTGACGGTAGATGGAGCCGGGGATAGTCTTTTTTTTGGCAACCCATCAGTACAACAGAAGTTTAGAAGCTGTCTTAAAATGTAGGCATTAATAGAAGAAGGATTAATGTCCTAGGTATAGCGACTTGAAATGTGTGTCCTGGGACTGTGGGGACTTATTTCCCCCATTAAAAGTAATCACAATATTTCCTACCAGTAAATGCAGAATTCCACATTTCTTGCAGTATATTCAATAGTTACAATCACCTCAAGTATTTTCAAGTCAAGGTAAACATCTTCATATATTGTTTTCTTAATTTTTTTTCTCCCCGCTAATATAAATCCCATATCCAATAATAATATTTTTCATACTTATTCCAGTTTGGAAATGATTCAGTGAATGCCTTAAACTTGCAGCATAATCAGGTCATGCACAAATCTAATTCAAGGATACAATATTTAAGCTAAGACCTTTTGCAGGCAGTCATTTTTCTAATCCGTTATTTGGGCTGGGTTTTCATGGATCAGCTTAGGTGAAATTGTGGTTTTGGAACATTGATCTGTGCGGCCGTAGAACCAGTATTAAAGCTGTAAGGAAATGGCTCCTTAAAAGGATCTCCACGTCTGTGTGGCTTGCCAGTGATATCAGTGGTGCACATTATTAAATCAAACACGTTAGTAGGTAAAAATATCATTTAAAAAAAAAATACAGTTGTTGCTGAATCATAGTGTAATCTAATATATTAGACATGATATTGCTGATTTTGCAGGATGAAATAGAAAATAACTGCTGATAACAGTAGAACACATCTAGGAATGTCTAATTTAGGAAAGATTCAGATGAGTTCAGCAACCAGGAGATAAACCTGCACTGGCTGAATCAATACTGGCAAAAAAATAACAAGGATGGGGTGACTAATGGCTGCATAGAGGAGACGGCAAAGATTTTGGTCCGGAGTTTCAGGACTTTAAAAGTTATTTACTGGTATTGTTTTTTGCTAGCTATTAAAGTAAACATACAGAAGAGTTCATTTATCAAGAGCAGAAAGGAAATAGTGTAGTTGCTTTGGCAGTTAAGGTTAACCTGGCTGTCCCAGGTATAAAGCACAAATTGTTTACACAGTTTGGTATGGGTAGGTACTTATCCAGTTATGTTGAGAGGCCATCTGGGATCTAGAGTGTAAGAATTTTAGATGCAAAGTTCTTTGTTACATCATTTTTTTTCATCTTCAGAGATAAAAATGAAAGGATGTTGGCATTTGAACATATGTAGACTACACCTAAAATAAAAGGTGATCAGTCTGGAAACTCCATCCCAGCCGATCAACTTTATAACAGGCTCACCCAGGGAGTGTTGGATACTGTCATGTAGGTGAAACAAAGTGACACTGCTCATACTGGTCAGGCTACAGGGAAACACCAGTGCTAGGTTCATGATTTTTGTAAGCCCAAATGCAAAGCAATCCTCTAAAGGAAATCATGCACACAACATAGGTCCTCTCAAAAATGTACTTATTATTAAATATACAGGTCCATAAAAACAAGGCCGTTTCAGCTAAAAAAAGTGTCACTCCATTAATATGCCCATCCCGATGTTCAGGTAGAAGGGTAACAATTTACATACACCTGTGAATTTTTAAAAAATATACTTAGCTCAAACAGTAAAAAACAGATATAGCAACCAAAAAGCATGTGATATGAGTATATATTTCACTAAACAGCAAGAGTTAAATAAATAAATAAACAAATAAAACTATAAGGCTTTTATAAATACAAATTGACATCCCAGCTGCGGTTTAAGCCAAGGGCCCGGAGCTCAAATTAAAAATCCAATAAACCTCCAGGAACCACCCTTAGAGGTTAAATACACCCACAAGCCCACAAAAAGAAAAAAACATACATGTCCCAATTATGTGTCTACAAAAAATGCTGAGACACATTGGCAGGTCCTAGAGCTTTTACATTACAAGGGTGCCAACCACCTCTATTTTCAAGGATAGTTTGTAAGATACACCCTGATTTCTCCATAAAAGTTTGTGGATGGGAGAAACTGTGAGTATAACCCAAGATGTTCCCCGGTAGTCTCCAGATTCCATTTTTACCCATAGCCGCCTTCCACTGTCATCAACTCTGGTTGTTCTTTGCTAGGGCTATCTCAGAGTCAAAGCTGCAAATGACATGCTTGTCCAAGGCTCCAGCATTCAAAGGATGAGGATGGACCCTCCTCCTTCTGACCTGCCATGCCTTCTAATGTTTCAGCTCCCAGCTTCTGCCCTGGGGGGAACGCTGAGGACTCAATGGGGTCAATGATGTAAGGTGGAATTCTGGGGACTCTGGTTTAGGAGAATACTCTGGGGAATCTGTTGTAAGAGAGGACTATGATGTGAATGGGATCTCCTCCTGACTGCTGCCCTCTGTTTTGTTTGTTACTTACTCCTGACTCCTGCACTCTCTACACTATGTTTCAGGTTACCTAGCTCTGACCAAAGTGTTCCTTGTTATGTGCACAAAAGCATAGGTAATGTGTGTCTGTGAAACTCCCTGACATAGAGTGCCTTTCAAAAGTATTCACCCTCCTTGGCTTTTTACCTATTTTGTTACATTACAGCTTTTAGTTCAATGTTGTTTTAATCTGAATTATATGTGATGGATCAGAACACAATAGTCTAAGTTGGTGAAGTAAAATTAGAAAAATATATACATAAAACAATTTTTCAGAAATTAAAAACTTATAATTGGTATGTGCCTATGTGTTCACTCCCTTTGTTATGAAGCCCATAAAAAGCTCTGGTGCAATCAATTACCCTTAGAAGTCACATAATTAGTGAAATGATGTCGACCTGTGTGCAATCTGTGTCACATGAGCTGTCATTACATATACACACCTTTTTGAAAGCCCCCAGAGGCTGCAACACCTAAGCAAGAGGCACCACTAACCAAACACTGCTATGAAGACCAAGGAACTCTCCAAACAAGAAAGGGACAATGGTGTTGAGAAGTACAAGTCAGGGTTAGGTTATAAAAAAATATCCAAATCTTTGATGATCCCTAGGAGCACCATCAAATCTATCATAACCAAATGGAAAGAACCTGGCATAACGGAAAACCTGCCAAGAGACAACCGCACACCAAAACTCACGAACTGGGCAAGGAGGGCATTAATCAGAGAGGCAGCACAGAGACCTAAGGTAACCCTGGAGGAGCTGCAGAGTACCACAGCAGAGACTGGAGTAACTGTACATAGGACGACAATAAACCTAATGCTCCATAGAGTTCGGCTTTATGGCAGAGTTGCCAGAAGGCCACTACTTTCAGCAAAAAACAAAATGGCATGTGGGAGACTCCCAAAATGTATGGAAGAAGGTGCTCTGGTCTGATGAGACTAAAATCAAACTTTTTGGCCATCAAAGAACATGCTATGTCTGGCACAAATCCAACACATAACATCACCCAAAGAACACCATTTTTCAGCAGTCAGAAACTGGTCAGAGTTGAGGGAAAGATAGATGGTGCTAAATACAGGGATATTCTTGAGCAAAGCCTGTACACCTCTGTGTGTGATTTGAGGCTAGGGCGGAGGTTCACCTTCCAGCAGGACAATGACCCCAAACACACTGCTAAAGCAACACTTGAGTGGTTTAAGGGGAAATATGTAAATGTGTTCAAATGTCCTAGTCAAAGCCCAGACCTCAATCCAATAGAAAATCTGTGGTCAGACTTTAAGATTGCTGTTCACAAGCGCACACCATCCAACTTGAAGGAGCTGGAGCGGTTTTGCAAGGAGGAATGGGCAAAAATCCCAGTGGTAAGATGTGGCAAGATCATAGAGACTTATCCAAAGCGACTTGGAGCTGTGATAGCCACCAAAGGTGGCTCTACAAAGTATTGACTTTAGGGGGGGGAATAGTTATGCATGTTGACTTTTTCTGTTTGTTTGTCCTATTTGTTGTTTGCTTCACAATAAAAAAATAAAACATCTTCAAAGTTGTGGGCATGTTCTGTAAATTAAATGATGCAAATCCTCAAACAATCCATGTTAATTCCAGGTTGTGAGGCAACAAGACACGAAAAATGCCAAGGGGGTGAATACGTTTGCAAGGCACTGTAGCCCATATTTGGGAAATGATTGTCACTAGTTCATCAGGTCTAATTTGCATTTGATTGACAGTGTATGACAGTGGGGGGGTTTGAAAGCGGTTATTGGACAGAATAGCAGCTATGGATCCACCCACTGCCTGTTAGTGAGGAAAAGTGTATCTCTGACAGGTACATGAGTCAGGCTCAAGCACCAACACTTTTGGTGCTGTACCCTGGCAGAATTCTAAGGTCTGTGACCTTTCTAAATCCCCAAATAAGTCCAAGCAGAGAAAGGTTTGCCGGGTTCTTCATATCATGTGGCTGAAACTGAAACATAGATTTGTCAGCTGTAAGATACGTTATTTCTAGCCAATGACCATATGCAGCTTCTCCAGCAGTTAGCCTCTACCCTTTCAGCTTTGAAGACCAAGAACACTGACTCAAGAAATCCAATATAAGAAACATTTCTGGAGCAACTGTTACCCTCTCTCTTTGGACTTTCCATCTTCTCTGAGGTCATAGTGGAATAGACTCATCTATGCATAATTCAGCCTGCAGCAAACCTGCCTTCTCTGTGGACTACAGCATATACTGTGTTTGAAAGACAACTCATTCTACAATGATTAAGTACTGTGGGTCCCCTTTCAGCCCTGCCCTTGTTATCTCCCTGCTGTCCTGCCCATGTTATGTCCCTGCTTCCCTGCCTCAAACCATTGCCAGAAATAATTCTAGATGGCCCTGCTACAGAGAGGTCATTTGCATTATTATGCCTGTCTACAAGATGAAACCACTGTGCTAAAATACTCTGTATTGATAACTTTTAAAAGTACATAAATCATGTAGTTTTCCATTATCAGTTTAATTTAGCATTCCAATAGTTTCTTTACTTATTTTCAAGTTTGTAGAAATGAAAACATATAATTTCTGTTGAGGTTATATAAGAACAAAAGCAAGGGATATGGCAAACATTTCAAAGAAAAATTAACTGTTGCTTATTGATATCCCAAGGTAATGACCTTTTGGAAACAAGGCAATGCATCAAGGAAGATGGAAAATTACCTTTGTAATTGTGGTAGTGTTTTCCTGAATGCAAGGTTTTATTTTCCTATTAAAACCATGAGCAGAAATAGCCTTGAACAGTATGTTGGTTATTAAGGAACTTAAGTGAATAATGAAGGGAGGTAATCCCGGAAAGCCTTCATCTCAGAATTCCCAGCACATATACAACCTTTCACCAGCTAGGATGAAACAAACAAGTGTTTTTTTTTTGGTGCCATGGGTAGGATTTTTGCTAAAAAGAGAAGCCTGGCAAAGGATATATAAGACAGAACTTTTTGTCTAATTAGGGTTGTTGAAGACTATTATATCTGGAAAAGTTCTCATTTGTAGCGGTCTACTTTATATAGATGGTTTTAGCACTTGTCCTAACAGTGGTGGCTGGTGCTCATATTTTTTTTTTTTTTTTGGGGGGGGGGGGCGCAAACAAACTGAAAAATTCTGAAAAACACTGAAAAAAAACATCAATTGCAGCCTCACTGTGCCATCAATTGCAGCCACTGTGCCAATAAAATGCAGCCACTGTGCCCATCATATGCAGCCACTGTGTCCATAATATGCAGCCATTGTGCCCATCATATGCAACCTCTGTGCCCATCATATGCAGCCATTGTGCCCATCATATGCAGCCTATGTGCCCATCATATGCAGCCTATGTGCCCATCATATGCAGCTTCTATGCCCATCATATGCAGCCTCTGTGCCCACCATACACGGCTTCTGTGCCCATCATATGCAGCCTCTGTGCCCATCATATGCAGCCTCTGTGCCAATAATATGCAGCTTCTGTGCCCACCATATGCAGCCTCTGTGCCCATCATATGCAGCCTCTGTGCCCACCATATGCAGCTTCTGTGCCCATCATATGCAGCCTGTGCCCATAATATGCAGCCACTGCGACCCCCCCCCACTCGCCCGCTGTCAGACCGGCACTTACCCCATCCAGGTGATGGCAGCGAGCTGTGGGATGGGCAGGCGACGGCTCCTGCGTCCTCCATGGTTCCCATGCATCTCCTCCTCCATTCAGCTAGGCATCCAATAGGGATGTCTGTGCCTTCAGCCAATCAGGTGACGGGTATTAGATCCACGCTCCCTGATTGGCGGAGAGGCGGTTCAGTATTAGCAAAGCAAATATTCATTTGCTTTGCTAACACACCTGGGTGGGCTCGTAGCGCAATGCTCTGCGCCATGAGTCCACCTTTTTTGTAAAAAATGCCAAAATGCCAAGTGCCACACAATGAGTGTGAATATCAAATCCAAGATGTGATACGTGGCTATTAAAGTCCAATTTATGAAAGAAATGCACATAAAGTCCATAAAAACAGTTCATAAAAAATCCAACGTGCGTGCATTAATCTTAGTGCTTAGTTCTCAGAATTCCATGCTCAAGTGCCATCCAGTGACCCCCCGGGGACAGCCGCTCACCTCAGAGCGTGCGACTCAGCTGTGAGACTGAATCTAAACACGCTTATGAGCCATCCCACGGCTCAGTGATGGAATCCAGATACACCGTTTTCAGCAGCAGCTCCACAGTTAGGAATAAAGGAAAAGAAAAACTGGATAGTGTGATATCGTTTATAAATGTTTATTGGAATAAAAGCTCCCCACATTAGGGTACTCACATTTGCAAGGTGCGTGAATGCACCAATCTGATAACAGTCTCCAAAATTTTCCTCAAAGTTTGCCTGTCAGGAGGGATAAGCTGTGCATCTCATCTCAGTGGAGTGAAAGGCTCCGTGCTCCGTCCTGGCCCCTCCCCTACGCGTGTTTGACACAGGGTCACGTTTCTTCATCAGGGGGATCCCTGATGTACAGTACAATGTAATCTTACAAATTACATTACTGTGTGAAATAATTTCACCTCCCTTTTGTCCCCAGTGCTTTGTCCAATGCCCTGCATGCACTTTTATATTATATATACTGTTCTTTCTGTCTGGAAACTTGATATTGTCCATGGCAACCAAAAAGTTTCACTTTACATCAAAAGTGGTCTTAGACCAGCTAGTAAATTTACCCACTTGCCGACCAGCCGCCGTCATCATACGGCGGCAGGTGGGGCGCGTGCACTGCCCGGTGCCGATGCTCGCAGACCAACGGTCGCGATGACCACCGGCCACAAGCAATCATGGGTATGAGAGGCAGAATAGGGACGTGTGTGTAAACAAACCCCTGTTCTGTTCTGTGAGGAGAGACAGATCGTGACTTCCTAATAGCTAGGAACCATGATCTGTCATCCCGTCTAGTCAGTCCCCTCCCCCTACAGTTAGAACACACAATCAGTCAGGGAACACATTTAACCCCTTGATCGCCACCTAGTGTTAACCCCTTCCCTGCCAGTGACATTTATACAGTAATCAGTGCATTTTTATTAAAATCTGACATAATCATACCACCAGGGTGGCTACAGTAATGCAGTGCCCTAATGCAAAAAGTGGCCTGGTCATGAAGGGGGGGTAAATCTTCTGGAGGTCAAGTGGTTAATAACTTTAAAGTGTAACTAAAGGCATTTTTTTTTTATTTGGATAGTGTAATGGAGGGTTATAACCTCATCAGAACTAGTGTCGCCATTGGAGGGTTTCCCCTCTAATATTGTTCTGGTGACAACCCAAAATTTGGGATTTTATGTTCACTTTAATTGATAATGGTAAACAAGACAATAGAGAGGGTGACTCTCCCTAATTGTGGCACAGACAGCATTAAAAAATGACAGGGGTTCTAATCCCTCTCAACTGTATCCAAAAAGTAAAAAAAAAGTTTTGCCTTTAGTTACACTTTAAGTAGCAGCTGGTTTTTAAATACAATACTATAAGTGTTATCGACTTTTCAGCTAATAAAAAGGAAATCTATATAAGGTTCTTGTATACTAATATGTCCCCTCCCACCCACTGCTCCTGTGAAGCTTCCCTCCACATTTTGGTTGGCAGTGGAAAGGGACAGAGGGTGGGAGAAGATGTGCCAGGAGCACAACCAGGAATCTATGTTAGCTATTTGTGCTCTGGGTTTTGGGGGTTCAGGGGTCTGGAGGCACAGTAAGAACCACCTAAGCAGAGCCAATCCTAGGGTCACAGACGCCTGGGTGCAGAAATATTTGTGGCGCCCCCCCACATGGGCGTGGTCATCTTACCATCTCCTCCCCTTTACAAATGTTTCTATGGCAACGACTCAAACACAGAGATGCTCTCCTAAGAAGTCTTCGTTACCTTGGGATTCTCCCATGATCTCTTAACAATGAAGAAAATACAGGAAGAGAGTACACTAATGAGACCTGGAGGGGAGTCTCTCTGATGCACACACAGAGGGCTGTCTGTTAGAAAGAGCCCCCAGACATAATACAGGAGATGGTCAAAGACTGCAGACATGATACAAGAGACGGTCAGAGACTGCAGACATAATACAGGAGATGGTCATAGACTGCAGACACAATACAGGAGATGGTCATAGACTGCAGACATAATACAGGAGATGGTCCCCCCTCCATTAGTACAGACCCCCCAGGACAAACCCCCCTCCATTAGTACAGATCCCCCCAGGACAAACCCCCCTCCATTAGTACAGACCCCACAGGAGGAACCCCCCTCCATTAGTACAGACCCCCCCAGGACAAATCCCCCCTTCATTAGTACCGACCCCCAGGACAAACCTCCCCTCCATTAGTACAGACCCCCCCAGGAGGAACCCCCTCCATTAGTACAGACCCCCCCAGGACAAATCCCCCCTTCATTAGTACCGACCCCAGGACAAACCCCCCTCCATTAGTACAGACCCCCCCACCAGGACAAACCCCCCTCCATTAGTACAGACCCCCCCAGGACAAACCCCCCCTCCATTAGTACAGACCCCACAGGAGGAACCCCCCTCCATTAGTACAGACCCCCCCAGGACAAATCCCCCCTTCATTAGTACCGACCCCCAGGACAAACCTCCCCTCCATTAGTACAGACCCCCCCAGGAGGAACCCCCTCCATTAGTACAGACCCCCCCAGGACAAATCCCCCCTTCATTAGTACCGACCCCAGGACAAACCCCCCTCCATTAGTACAGACCCCCCCACCAGGACAAACCCCCCTCCATTAGTACAGACCCCCCCAGGACAAACCCCCCCTCCATTAGTACAGACCCCCAGGACAAACCCCCCTCCATCAGTACAGACCCCCCAGGACAAACCCCCCTCCATTAGTACAGACCCCCCAGGACAAACCCCCCTCTATTAGAAGAGACCCCCCCAGGACAAACCCCCCCATGCATTCTTACAGACCCCCCAGGACAAACCCCCCTCCATTAGTTAAGACCCCCCAGGACAGCCCCCCTCCATTAGTACAGACCCCCCAGGACAAACCCCCTCCATTAGTACAGACCCCCCAGGACAAACCCCCTCCATTAGTACAGACCCCCCAGAACAAATCCACCTTCATTAGTACAGACTCCCCCAGGACAAACCCCCCCCATCCATTAGTACAGACCCCCCCACCAGGACAAACCCCCCCTCCATTAGTACAGACCCCCCCAGGACAAACCCCCTCCATTAGCACAGGCCCCCCCAGGACAAGCCCCATCCATTAGTACAGACCCCCCCAGGACAAACCCCCCCTCCATTAGTACAGATCCCCCCAGGAGAAACCCCCCTCCATTAGTACAGACCCCCCAGGACAAATCCCCCCTTCATTAGTACAGACCCCCAAGGACAAACCCCCCATCCATTAGTACAAACCCCCCACCAGGACAAACCCCCCTCCATTAGTACAGACCCCCCCAGGACAACCCCCCCTCCATTAGTACAGACCCCCCCCAGAACAAACCCCCCTCCATTAGTACAGACCCCCCCAGGACAAAACCCCTCCACTAGTACAGACTCCCCAGGACAAACTCCCCTCTATTAATAGAGAACCCCCCTACATTAGGGTACATAAAAACACCCGGGTGGCAGCTAGAGAGGAGAGGACAGTGTGCAGCCGCGCCGCCCGGGTGGAGAGCAGATGGAGATAGGCTTGGGTGGGAGTGAGAGACAGAGGAGGAGAACATGTGTCAGGCACGGACCGCCCCCCCCCCCCCCAAGGGACATCACTGCACGGCTGGTCTCTTTTCACACAGAGACCAGCTGCTCTGATCTTCGGCAGCTGCTCTCCTTCTCTGACAGGAGGAGGGAGGGGGGATGGGCTTGAGCAGCGAAAAACACAGCGGCTGCGTTGACCTGCGGAGAGAGCCGCCTCTGGACACGGTAAGGAGGAGGGAGGGAAGCACTCTGGCGTTTCAGCGCTCCCAACTTTCTGGCGCCCGTGTGCACTGCACCCTGTGCACCCGCCTGGGATTGGCCCTGCACCTAAGGCAGCAACTAGGCCTCTTGGAGGTGTCCACTTTCAAGGTTGGGAAGCAGAATTGGGAGTTGAAAGTCCCTCACAAGTTCCTTAAATTTTTTAGTTAGTCCGAAACATTAATGCTGTATATTATTTTGAATATCAGATTCACTTAAAAAAAACACATACAGTACATGAAACTCAGCATTATTAAATTTTCCAAAATTCATTTATTCAATTTCCTGTCGGGAAAATGAAGGTGACAATAAAAATAAAGCCACACATTAATCACAAAGACAGTCTGACATTTGATCAAATTAGAATGTTAAAGTCTGACAAGCTGCAATATTCAACAAACATAAAATGTCTTTCTTCCAAACGAAAATGTCTTCATGTTGATGTACATAATGTGTTTTTTTTTTTTTTTGTCCTATATAAGGAGAAATTAATTGTTTGACAGTTTACAAATGTCAATGAGTATGCCTTAGGCAAACTGTGTTTTTAAACCAGCAATTAAGTGTTCTCCAATGTTTATGAAAGTTACTGTGCATGTGCAAACCACCCTCGTAAAAAGTTGATGTACAGCATAAGCATAGTCACACCTCCCCTTCCCTTGTATATCAATGCTAGTAAATCACCCAGGCACTGGGTATTGCATTGTGGGATACCAACAGGGGCATTCCTATTCCCTGCTTTCAGAACATGTAGACAGCGATGTAAGGGGACCACAGGATGAAAGGGAAGTAACAAAACACAAAAAAATGTATTTGCTGTCACATGTTAATTTAAAGAAAATCTGTACTAAATATATAGATAGGATGCCATAACTAGCCCAAGCATTCTAGTTGCCTTATTGCTATGGTGATCCAATATCTTCAGTAATCTTTGAGTAACTGACCAGGAACTACCATGCAGATCAGGAGTTCTGACTTCACTCCCATTAGATTTGTCTGTACCCGCTCTGTACCCACTGTACTGCAGCCTTTGCTATACAGCCCACTGAGTGCCACACAGACTCGACTCCCAACTGACAGCTTTCTATAGTTTTCCCAATGATGGATTGCAAAGCCATTCAGCTGCATTGATCATAAACAAATTATTACCTATTGTTTATTAATTTCTAGAGATAGATAAACTCCCAAATAACAATCCCAACAATGTGACTTCCAATAAATCCATCAGCACTACAGGATGAAGCCAGCAACATTTTAATCAACTTTATCAAAGGTGGACAGTCATTCTTTCAGATTAAAAAAATCTGCACGTGTTTTTTCACTTTATACATGTATTTCAGACTTGACTCAGGCTTTGGCCTTCCAGAGCAGAGTATGTTTTCAGGAGGATTGTAAGTTTTGTTGCTTTATGGCTCATGTACACAGGGCTTCAAAAACACTGCTTATTCAGGCGTTCAGCATTTTTTTTATGCCTGTCTTACTCTATGTGCCCATGCACACATACACTATATTGTCAAAAGTAATGTGACGCCTACCTTTACACATACATAAACTTTAATGCCATCCCGGTCTTAGTCCGTAGGGTTCAATATTGAGTTGGCCCACCCTTTGCAGCTATAACAGCTTCAACTCTTCTGGGAACGCTGTCTACAAGGTTTAGGAGTGTGTCTATGGGAATGTTTTTAGAATGTTTCTTCCAGAAGCGCATGTGTGAGATCAGGCACTATTGTGGATGAGAAGGCCTGGCTCGCATTCTCCACTTAAATTCATCCCAAAAGTCTTTTATCAGGTTGAGGTCAGTCAAGTTCCTCGCAGGCTTGTTGGTAAGTAGAGCTTGTAATTTTTCCAAGGATTTTTCCTTGGCTTTTGTTTGATATGTGTTGCCTTCCAATGCTCCTTGCTGCAAAGGCCAGTTATAGGTGAGGGCAGTTGCACATTTTTTGCATGCTTGATTTTAGGTCAGGCAACGCATTGACACCTTTGCAGCCATTGTGCTACATGCTGGGTGTTTAATGTGCCCCTGTACCTTTAATGAGGGGTGGGCTCCCTCCAGTCCATCTGCCTCCATCTATCTCATCAGAATGCATGTGCTTCCACTGTGGAGCCTCTTATAAGTTACAGGATACCTTGCTGGGGCCTGTAGCTTATGCATGTATTTGCAAATTTGTGCAACTAAATCCTGTTTTTTAAACGCATACTGTTAGGTTAATCTGGTTGGTCGCAGGCTGGTTGGTAAGTAGAGCTTGGAATGTTTCCGAGGATTTTTCCTTGGCTTTTGTTTGAAGTTCCTCCACCCCACATTGCAGATAAAGATCTGATCACCCAACTGTAAATCCCTTGATGAAGGAATAATACATACCAATTTCCGAAACATGTCGGGATATGTGCTGTAAATCCATCTGTCTGACCTTTAATGATATAGGCTGCAGGTTGTAAGCACTGGGCTGATATATCTATCTTGTATAAATTTGATGTGTGTATTTTAATGAATACATATATTGTATAATTGTATCCGTATTTGTATTTTTCTATTTTTTCTATAACCTAATAAAATTGGCACTTTTGTGCATTTTACAATCTACTCTTTATACTTTAACATACTATTTGCCATTAAAGTCCTAAGGGGCGACCCCCGTGTGCATCCCATGCACAGTTCTTTTGTTCTTTATGGATCTTGCTTTGTGCACCATCCCCAAACTGTTCCCACAAAGTTGTGAGCATGAAATTGTCCAAAATGTCTTGGTATGCTGATGCCTTAAGAGTTCCCTTAACTAGAACTAAGGGGCCAAGCCCAACCCCTAAAAAACAACCCCACACCATAATCCTCCTCCACCAAATGATTAGGAGGGGTGGCCCAGTACTTTTGGCAATATAGTGTGGATGAGTGAGTTTGCGGTGGAGGAAATTGACTGGCCTGCACAGAGTTCTGACCTCAACCCGATAGAACATCTTTAGGATGAATTAGAGTGGAGACTGTGAGCCAGGCCTTCTCGCCCAACATCAGTGCCTGACCTCACAAATGTGCTTCTGGAAGAATGGTCAAACATTCCCATAGACACACTCTTAAACATTGTGGACAGCCTTCCCAGAAGAGGTGAAGCTGTTTTAGCTGCAAAGGGTGGGCCAACTCAATATTGAACCCTACAGAATAAGACTGGGATGCCACTAAAGTACATGTGAGTGTAAAGCAGGTGTCACAATACTTTTGACAACATAGTATAGGTGTTTAGAAGCATATTTGAAGCAGAGTGTTTACAGCAGAATAAAAATGCACTAAAGGTGCATTCTAATAGGAAATGCATTTGAATGTGTATAAACACACACAAACATGAGCGTATGCCCATACATGTATCCCAATGGACAGAATAAATTAATATTCTAGCCAGTAGAATGCACTTACGCTCAATGTCATACGCACATAAACACACATACTTACCGGCATTATTTCGGCCAAGTTCTAGCAGAAACAACCAACATATTTCAAGCATAAATTTATATGCCTGTGTGGATGTTCTCAAAGGTTCAGATTTCCCTAATCCTCTATATTGACAAGTAGACATCTACGTGACTTTCCCTGTGCCTTCTGATTGAAGGCTGTACACAACAGATGCTTGTTATGAAAGATAATATGTAACAGTTCAAAAGTGTAATTGCAAATAAGGTTGGTGTGATTAAATTGGCAACTGAGTAACATGTGTCCATCCTTTCTGTTTATAACACAATTAGATGTGCTATATTAGCAGAAGAAAGAAGATCCTCTATTTCAAGTTTATTCGGTATCATGTTGCCAAATGCGGTAGGTTATACGATCTCTTATAACATTAGCCAACTATTAACGTACACATCCAAAGAAAATGGAACTTCCTCACCTCCACAGAACCCTGGAAAATAATGATGTAACTTCTGTTTTAAAGAGCCACCTCCATCTATTCCTCAGCACCAATGGAGGAATTGTCAATGGAAAATGGAATTGTCTTTTCAAAGAAAATTCGCTGTCTCTGCAGATGGGGCCCTATGTCTCTACAAGAAAATATCCCAAAACATCTGCAATTTTTAGTTATCCTGGGAATCTGCTTTAATTGTTAGCATATGGGTCAAGCCACTGTGATGGGACATAAACTGGAGTCATTTTTTCAGGTCTATAATCTGAGATTTAAGATCAATAGCGAACATTTGCAATGCTTTTTCTAGGCCTGTACAATTAGGAAGCCTACAAACAGAACGTGGATCTGATATATGTGTAAAATTGTCTGTGTCCAGATCTGTCACAGAAAATTACAACTAATGAGATTTTGTTTCTATCACCTGTCATCAACGTGCCTGAAATTCTTTTGTAGAATACATGCTGTAAAATGCTTACCCCCTTTCCTATGAAGAAAAAGAGATGACTAGAAATCAGTTGTAGAAATGTTATTGTTTCATTAGAATTTTAAAGTGCTCACTATTTCTCTGCACCAAATCCCTACAGTCCCAATTATCGTAAGTAACACTAAGATCTTTAACCTTGTAGTGAAACTAGATCAAAATATCCACTAGAGCAGGAACTTGTCTAACAGGATAACATCTCTTTGTAAAGTGCATCAGAATATATCAGCCTTACTAAACCAAGGTTCCATACAACCTTAACTACTTGGCGTCCGCACTATAGCCAAATGACGGCCACAGCGCGGACCTGAATTTCCGGGAGGCCGTCATATGACGTCCTCCCCTTTGCACGATCCCTGCTCGCCTCCTGCAGGGCGTGCGTTGTGATCACTGAGTCACAGAGACTCGGGTGATCACAGATCCGAGTAAGGGGTCAGCCAATGACAGCTGATCATGTGATGTAAACAAAAGCTTGGTAATCGCTGACAGCGTGAGGAGAAGAAAAAGCAGATCACCGGCTTATGTGCAAGGGACATCAGTCCCGAAGAGGAAGGAGGCACATCTGCCTCATCTGTGCCCACAATTACCGCCTGCCAGTGCCCACAGGGCCCACCAGTGCCACCCATCAATGCCCATGAGTGCCACCTATCAATGCCCACAAGTGCCACCTACCAATGCCCACCAGTGGTGCCAATTAGTGCCACCTAGCAATGCTGCCTATCAATGTAACCTACCAGTGCCCATTATTGCCACCCTTCAGTGCCCATCACTGCCACCTATCAGTGCCCATCACTGCCACCTATCAGTGCCCATAAATGCCAGCTATCAGTGCCACCTATTAGTGCCACTTCTCAGTGTCCACCAGTGCCACCTCTCAGTGTCACCTCTCAGTGTACACCAGTGCCGCCTATCAGTGCCCACCAGTGCTGCCTTATTGGTGCCCATCAGTGCAGCCCATCGGTGCCCATCAGTGCAGCCTATCTGTGCCCATCAGTGTAGCCTCATCAACGTAAATCAATGAAGGAGAAAAATTACCTGTTTGCAAAATTTTATAACAAGATATAAAAAAAATATAATTTTTTTTTTTTAAATTCGGTCTTTTAAAATTTTTTTAACAAAAAATAAAAACGGCAGAGGTGATCAAATACCACCAAAAGAAAGCTCTATTTGTGGGAAAAAAATGATAAAAATTTAATTTGGGTACAGTGTTGTATGATCACACAATTGTTATTCAAAATGCATCAGTGCTGAAAGCTCAAAATTGGTCTGGGCAGGAGGATGTTTAAGTGCCCAGTAAGTAAAGCAGGCCATACACGGTCGAATTTCGAACAAATTTTCTTTTCAAAATCAGAAAGTTTGTTTTTTTTGTGATCCGATGATGCCACCATTGATTTTCGAAATTCGGCCAACCAAGCCTTCAATTTCACTGCATGTTGCTACAGAAAATAATTTTCTTGGCTGGGAATCTTCTTTTCTCTCCGTAAATTTTCTTTTCTTATTACATTTCTCACACGATTCTTCCATCATTGATTAGAAAATCATTCGTTTTTCTAAAAATTTCCAACATGTCCGATTCCTCAAATTTGATTTCTGCACGAAAATCGGCCGTTGTTGCAGCCCACTAATGGTGCGAAATTCGTACGAAAATTCTTTGATACGATTTTCGAAAAAGAAAATTCTTACGAAATTCGAACCATGTATGGCCGGCATAAGTGGTTAAAGTGGTTGTAAAGTGCAAGCAACAAAAAAGATATGCACAACATTAATGTTTCCACAGTTTAAAAGCAAATCACAGGACTTATACCTGAAAATTTTGATCCCCTGAGCCCGTCTTAGCCCTTAGAAAATATTAGATCAGTGGTTGTGTCTGCATGCCAGAGCTCGGGAGGTGGATTCATGACCTCACTGGACGTTTCTCCCAGCTCTACACTCCCCCCCCAGGAATCTTCAGGTTGACAGCCGGTGTTCTGCCGAGAAAGTTCCGCTCGGCGGATAAGGACCTCCCGGCGGAAATAGCTGAAGATGAATAGGTGAAAATCAGCTGTACATGGCGCCTGTAAGAGGGCCCCTCGTGGGGCTTCGGGCACGGCCTCGCTTCGCTCGGCTCTTTTTTATTCCCCCTCTAGGTCCACTTGGATGGTGGGGAAGGAACCTGGACCTAGGGCGCAGGCGCCGTGTACAGCTGATTGAACATTTTGAGCTTCGGCTATCTCTGGCGGCTCATAGTAGTTGGTACTGCGCAGGCGCTGCGCCTGCGCAGTACAGGGGGGTCCTTATTCGCCGAGGGAACTTTCTCGGCAAGACACCGGACAGCGCGACCCCCCCCCCCACACGAACATGAACCAATCAGAGATTTAGGGAGGCACCACCTGACTTCTTCTTGTCCAATACTAGTCAAGCAGCAGCCAATCCTGAGTGAACTAGAGGATGTAAGGGGAACGATATGTGAGGAAATGCTGTACACACTCCCACCTTCTCTCATGCTCTTGCATGAGAGAACTACATGATCTGTCAGTCACAGGAGCGGGGGGTGAGGTGACACAAATTTTTGTAATGTGTCACTTTTTAACACTGCTGGAAAGCATACAGGATTTGAGAGTGCTGGATGATCTTTTCTAGGCAAGACTAGGGACAGATGGCTTCTGCTGCTTTATTGTAATAGGCAAACTGCTATTTTACTTTTGATTTTTCAGGTTTACAACCAATTTAAGGTTGTTCCAGAGGTTGCAAGAGGTTCCTTGAGCAGTGAACAGTGGTGATTTGATCTCACACCTACACTAAGCACCAGTGCAGGGGGCTAATTTTCCATTGACTATCAGTGTTACATCTACATTACCACTAATGATAGGGGACATTTTGCCATATACAGAACGCGGGTGTAAAAAAAGAGATCCTACCTAGTTGTTAAATACTTTGGTTGTGTCTCATTCTTTACTCTTTTAAAACTTTCTACATCTTCCTGATCAAGCTAGTGTACTGTGAGCTGTATGAACAATCATTTTTAGCAGAGGTTGCCTCATAGCTGAAAGTTATCTCAACAGTTTTATCGGGTTAAAAAATGTTGACAAAGGCTAGTCTATATGAAAAAAATGTCAGAGAATGATTTGGCCATTAGTAAGAGTACGACTCTTTTTTAATGAATGCATCAGACAGTCCAGATGGCAGATATAAATAACAAATCAATAGATTTATTTTTATTACACAAATTTCTACTTTCTTTTCCAGATGAATAAATTCAATATTTTTTTTTTTTTTACATTATGTACTTTCTGTTTAGCTGCAGTTGGAGATAAAATATTGGTTTTCATGCACTAGAGAGCAACAATCCAGTAGCTAGGAAAAGCCCTTACTCAACAGGTCTAGAAATCAGTGGCGGCTGGTGGTATATTTTATGGGGGGCATGGCAATCCACCCACCGCCACCCCCCCCTGGTCAGTCAGTCGGGCCGGGTACTTCCTCTTGGTGGTGGCTTCCCCTGCGTCTCCTCCCTCCTAGCAGCCAATAGGTTTGCTTATCCTGTCGGCCAATCGCTTTCTGATTGGCCGGGAGGGGAATCAGGAAGACAATAGTGAATATTAATTTGCTATTGTCACACAACTGGGTGGGTATAGGGCGCAGTGCTCTGTGCCCCAAGCCCACCCTTTTTTTAAGCCAATTAGAGCCTCAGGCTCTTATCATGTGTGTGAGGTCACCTGAGTCCAGGTGACAGATGCACCCCGTTGGGGTCTGGAGTGCACCGCAAGGTAGTGGACCCTAAGACTGACTGGAGCTCTAGGATATACAGGAGAGCAGGTACTCTGTAGTACCTACATGGATGACACAGGGAACTAGAGCATGAGATTTCCCAGGGCGCGGAGTCTAAGAGCCAGCTCACTAAAAGCCCCTAGTGGTGGGGATGGATTTAGCTGCAGTCTGGCTCCCCTATGGCCTTCCAGCTCATGCTCACGGTAGACTACAGGGAGGTAGAGTGGAAGCAGCAGACAGCGACAACAAAGGATAGTCAGGGGATAGCCAAAGATCAGGGTAACAAGCAGGTAAGGATAGTCAAGAACAAGCCAAGATCGGTAACTGGAATCAGACGTAGAAGCCACAGCAAGTCTCACACAAAAACTAAACACACAATATTGATCAGCAGAGCTGGCTTGCAGTGCACAGGCTAATATAGAGTGTCTCCCTGATAGGGGCTGGGGTGGAGCCATGCTTTGAGGATAGATTATTTAAGCAGCCAGGTGAGAGTGGCTGGCCTCTTAATCTGAACACATGGAGAGGTAAGCTGACAAACATTACTGCATAACCATGACAATTGGTCACACCCATTGGAATCCATGTGCCCTGCATGTAGATTAGGGCCGGGCGCATGGATTAGGGGGCGGCACCCCTACGCCCCGTATGGATGGGCCGCCACTGCTTGAAATTCTTTTTATTATTATTTTTACAAGCAGGTGGTCCTGTTATTTCTTTGTTAAGGTGAACTTATCTCTCATGCTTTCCTGAATTAAACAAAAAATTGACATTCAGTGTCCTGGGTACAGCCTGCTTTTACTAGGAGATCCAGAGGTTTTAATGATTTGATAAAAGGAATGCCAGCAATTTTTTTCTGGTACCCTTAGCCCTAATCTAAGTCAGTCATTTCCAGTATAAACATTGTTCATTTCTATCCTTTTGCTATTGGTTTTTATGTTTCTTTGTGGAATTCCTAGCTTTCAGGGTCTGTTTTGTAGAGCCACGCTTTGTCTTGGGTGATGATGAAGCTTCATTTTTCTGGATAACTAGATCTTAAAACTAAAGCCTGAGTTATGATGAAAAACCTTCATATTTTGGCATTTTTTTAATAGTGATTTACCTTGGTTGGCTCTCCAGGGTTATCTTTTAGCTGTTTTAGATATGCTTTTGCACTCCAACTACATATCACTAGACTATTCATATTGTTTCTTCTTTAAAAAAGATAACTCAGATATGGTTCACCATTGCCTGTTCCTCTACTTTCTATCCCCATGTCCCCATGGCAATGAACATATGTCTAAATAACATTTTAAAGTAGAGAAAAAATTAGTGACTGGGTAAGACAAAATGAATCAAATTTTCAGACTTGCCTTGATATGTTTACAAAATGAATGACACAGGAGTCATGTACACTGTAGAGATGAAATCAGTATTGTAGTTTGTAACTCATAGAGTGTAACTAACCATGCATACAGCTGCGTTTTAGAGCTCAGTTGCATAAAATCCAACTACCACTGTATGTGTACACCCAGGTTAATCCCCTTGGCCTGCATTCAACTGATTGTTATGCACACGCAATGAGGGATTATTATATTTGCTATATCTCAGCAGTAGAAAGCAATTTCCATGCTCCAATGTAATTGCTATACGCATACTGCCTAATTATTTCTTAGACTCCAATTATTCACATTTTGTTTTAGCTTGAGTGTTTAAAGAGTGAAGTTCCTCTAATGATTTTCGGACTACTTAAGTATTTAAATGTGATGTTTTACCATAGATGGAGAGTTAACATAGTATTAAAAAAAGGTGTTTTACCAATAATTCTCTATGATAGCTTCTATTAGTATTATTGTTTGACAGTAGTATTCCTTTTAAAGAGACTTTCTAATTGCATGTTTATTACGTTTTAAGGCAACCATAGGCATTAAAACCTGGTGAGATGTGGGGGCTCTCACTTCTGGCTCCAAATGCCTGGAGTGCTCAGCGCGACCCACTCTGGGGACAGTGGCAAGTGGGGAGTTTGACTGGGGCGGTACACCTGTCAAAGGGCAATGCAGGTGTCCTAAGGTGAGCTCAAGAAGGACAGAAACTTCCCGCTGAGCAGAAGGGCAAAAGCTTTCTTGATCTTAAAGTAATTCTAATCTTTTATTTTTTTTAACAAACTTTACTATACTTACCTACTCTGTACAATGGTTCTGCACAGAGTAGCCCTGATGCTCCTTTTCTTGGCTGCCCTGTTGGTACTCCTGGCTCCTCATGTCTTCCAAGTACTCCCCCCTAGCAAGCGCTTACTAGGGAGGGTACTTCTGAGGGATCACTCCTGAACCCCGCTGCCTGCCTCTATAGACACAGACAGCAGGGCTTTACCCTGCTTCCCATCATAGGATGTGATTGACAGCAGCAAGAATCAGTGGCTCCTGCTGCTTTAAGTCTGCCTTGTGAGGAGGGAGACAGCAGAGAGAGCTGCTGCTCTCCTGCACAATGCTGGATTGAGATCGAGCTCAGGTAAGAAGTATAAGGTGGGGCTGGTAGATCCGGGACACAGAAGGTTTTTAACCTTAATGGAGAGAACGAATAAGGTAAAAAACCTTAAGGTTTTAGAACCACTTTAATTTTCAGTATGGCTACAGACTGTGAAAGTGGGGCCTCACGATCCTGACATGTAGACACTATCCGACTGCCCAAATATTTTTTCTGCCCAATGTCTAATGAGGTGGTGGGGGTAACACATTCATAAACTGCTACTTTGCACAAGATTAGTTGGTGAAAGGAGTGTGGAGGTTTGCACGCTCTGCTGGAAGCCAGAGACACAAGAGTATTGGTCAGCTCCTGCACAACCATCTCATGTCACAATTGAATTTATCCATTATATAATTTCCTTATTGAGATGACAACATCAAAGCTCTTCCATAAAATCAATTTATTAGTATACCTTTACTAGTGCTAGGTTATTGTGAATAATTTAGGATAAAGAATGCTCTAGTATCATTTACAAGATGTGTCCTAGCAAAGGGCTGTGACAAAAAGAAACTCGAGTAGGAAATTCTATACATCATTTAAAAGAAATACATTATAGAAACTATCACCCTTTAACACACACATGAAGTCAGCTGCAGTACAAAAACAGCATGAAAAATAAAAGATATAACATATTAATACTTGGTTAATAAGTCAATAAAAGGACACAGCAAATCTATTGAACTGCCAGTGAAGTGAATTCTAAAGCCGAACTTAAAGGATATATAAAAAAGGCACAATTTAATGCAAATCTGTATTTAATACATTATTAAATGAATTTTGACTGATTTTGAAAGGGAGGAGCAGCACAAAAAGCCAATCAGTTGTGCTGCAGTGCTCTTGTGTTAACAAGGAACATGGTGGTACGAGAAAAGCAAAGTGACAGTGAGATAAACTCACCAGTCTGCTGCTTCTCCTTTCACTGTCCAGTCACAGGGACAAGACCTAAAGTTTCACCCAAACCTGAAGTGTAGGAAAAAACTTTGTTGGTGAAATAGCTAGGTACCAATAAAGTCCTCTAATGATGTGAGCCCAGCTGGCAGTGGCTGATTTTTTCTTGAAAAATGTTACTTACATGCAGCCACTGACTGTGATGTCACTGCTCAAGCTCCAGTGGTGAAGCTGACAGTTGGGACAGAGACATTCTTTTCAAATAATGCAAGGCATTCTGTGATTGGACAAGGGGTGTATAAATGTGATGATCTCCCCTCGATTTACCTGAAGTTGTCAGGTTATGTAGGAAAGTTATGAGAAGGTCAGAAGAATTCGGAAAGCGTGGAGACACTCCCAGAATATCAGGTCATGACATACAAGGAATTGGCATTCCAGTCTTAGTCCATAGGGTTCAATATTGAGTTAGCCCACCCTTTGCAGCTATAGCAGTTTAAACTCTTCTGGGAAGGCTGTCCACAAGGTTTAGGAGTGTGTCTATGGGAATGAGTCTGCCAACAGTAAGTGCATTCAGACACGCGTGGGACATAAAGTAGATCTTTACTCAAGAAAAAAAAAATATGTAAAATATATAAGTAAATCAATAAAAATTAGGCAGATTTAATGGACCCCTTGTTCTTTTTCCTGCCGTGACTCATCTATGTTTCTGTTTTTTGTTCACTGGGCCTTTAACATATATTCATGTACATTTTTAGTGCTTTAAAATACTGCAGATGAGATCTGAAAATCTGCTTTTGACACAATTTGTGTCTAATTAGTTACTTATCATTCCATAAAGAAACTTTTTTGAATAATAATTATTCAGTTAATAAAACCTAATTTCAGATACATTTGTGTCACGACAACTACATTTGTGCTAGTTTTAATGCACTTTTTAATAAGCGCAATTAACAAATGGTTAATGAATGGTTTCATTTTTATCACAGTCCGCACAATTGCTGACATTTTATCACTCATAAATATTTATGTTTCATTTATAGTAAGAAAGCATTTTCATCTGACTTTTATTGTATAAGTTAATGATAAGCAAATTAGAGAGCTAATGCATTTGGTCTGGCCTCACCATGTGTCAGGAAATGTTAAGAAGATTATGCAAAGGATTATGTCAAATTAAAATTGAGTCTAATTAATTGAAATGAACATATCACAGGGTGTTATTTGTAAAGCAAAGAATAACAAGAGACATAAATAAATATCTTGTTTCTTTTAAAAAAAAACACGCCATAGTAAATAAAAAGTAACAGGTAAATATTTAATATGTTTCCTATTAAAGATTTAAGTTCTATCTGAA
This sequence comes from Lithobates clamitans, assembly GCA_037952925.1. Lineage (NCBI taxonomy): Eukaryota > Metazoa > Chordata > Amphibia > Anura > Ranidae > Lithobates > Lithobates clamitans. Next base: position 1,934,294 of record JBBGZY010000021.1, read on the forward strand.
TGCAATGGTAGTTTTTAATAAGAAATGACAGAAACAAATACATTGTTGAGGTCTATGTAAAGCTTTTAGATTAACAGAAATGGATCACTCCTATTCAGAAGATAATTCAGCAGACAACTGAAAAGGACTTTTCAGACCATGTAAGATTCTGTGTATATTCGGTTGTCAGTGAAAAGAAGCTAAGAGAGATTGGACTGTACAGCTCATGACTATGGGAAGAATTAGGCAGGCCATATATTGTTCAATTTTCTTTCCTTCAACCAGAGATTGAAGGGGAAAAATGCTTGATTCCCCCATTAATACAGTCAGTGTTGATGGGGGAATCCCTTCCACAGCGCTATTATGTTCTGCCGGCGGGGTGCCTGGGGAGCCTTTTCCATCGGCAGAATACAATGATTACTGCTGGCAGCTATAGCCACCAGCAGTGATCAGTCCAAAAAAAATAATGATAGGCTGGTTGTACCGAAGTTAATTGATGGATGTATGGCATGTATGGCCAGCTTTACTGTTCTGAAATGTTCTGTGTTTACTTCTGCCCATCTATCACTCTATCTATCCATTATATATTATATATATATATATATATATATATATATATATATATATATATATATATATATATATATACACAACTGCCATAGTGTCCATTAGGGGCCCACAGGAACTGAGGGAGGCTTCCAAACAACCCTTCTTTGAACAGGGGCAGTCCATAAACATGCCAGTTACTGGCAATCGTGGTCTGATTTGGACTCTCTTTGCTGATAATAAGTACATGTATAGGCACTTTTACTCTGCGTCTGTCTGTCTGATTAATATATTCATCCATCAGTGAAAGAAATGTAAGGCTTTTCTTAACTTTCACAGCTACAGTAGCTACAGAAACATTAATTTTACTGTCAAGATATTGACATCACTTAGTTATGTGTGTAAATGAATAACGAGCAAAATGTATGTAATTTATCGGTTTCACATTAATCATAATGAAACAGATTCATTGCTTTTGTTGCTGACAGAATAGAAACGCACAGTATATTTAAATAGTTCTGCATATTCCCAGAGCTGAACATATTTTAAAGCAGAATTCCATCCAAAAATGATAGGTGAACGTTAATAGCCAATTAAATAGCTTTTGTTTCAATATTCACATCCAGAGATTTCACTGCAGAACTTATTTTTCTGCCCCTCTATGTGTTCAGTCTGATGACAAGCATTGTAAACCTACTTCATCTGAGCCCAGGTCAACCTGGACCCTTCTGGTCTGCAACGGGACATTGAAAGCCAAAGCAGCACAGTGATGAGCTCATCTTTCTTTCACTCTGCTCTCTCCCCCTATTTTCATGCTTCTTGGCAGCACATGAACTGACTGGCTACTTCTGCTGATTCTTCAACTCACATTGAAGCCCTGCTGAACAGGGACTACAAGAGGCTAATACCAGATCAAATCAGGTTCTTACACGGTCTGTATATAAAAAAAATTGCATTAATTTGTGTCTATTATATCTGCCACAAGTTCAATTATATGATACTCAACTAAAAAATTAATGGTAATGACTGCAGGGTAATAAACACGTCTGAATGAATGAATGAACACATAATTTGTATAGTGCTGCAAATGCGAACTGAATTGCCTTCTGATGGTCAAAAGGTGGGACAACACTTTTGGTTTGGGAGATGCAATATTTTAAAAATTAACGTGATGCCAAGACTGCTCTCCGTCTTCCAACGCTGACTGTGCATGTTTTAGGTGCCTCTTTAAGATCACTGTGGTCCGCCTTCATTAAAATTTACTGGCGGGGTAGAGCTTCCCAAATAGGCAGAGATGTTCTGACTGGGGCGAGGGTAAAGAGTGGAGTGGGGTTGCCTGATTCATCCTATTACTATACTGCGGTACATATGACCAGGGTGATCGACTGGTGCAGACACAAAGACTACAAACTGTGCATCCTATTTGAACAAGACTGCTCTCCTCTCATTGGCAACAGATACCTAGATCACTGACTACTCATCCTCTAATAGGCCCAAAGCTAAGTGAACTAGGCAGGTCCTTGTCATTGCTCAACGTTTCCCCTTGCCCATGACACACATCACAGGACACCCAGAGTTCCTTCCAGGCCAATATGATCCAGCATTTAGTATCCAGATTGCAAATGGGGTAGTGTGTGCATCACAGTCTATAGACTCACGACAGTGGAAACCTCTCTCTGCAGTCTCTTCAGCACATGGAGTACTGACATTGGACAGTTGGCACCAATGTCAACTTTCACACTTTTTGCATTATCTACCAAAGGCACACGATTTTGTGAGGGACTTATTACCCTTTGAGCAACTGCTCTGCGAGGAAGGGCCTATGTGGCATTCCTTGTCTTCTTCTTACCTTATAGTCCCAAGTGTGATCTCCAGCGGTGATCCAAAATTATTTACTACCCGGCAACATGATCTACAATAATCCTTCACTGAGAATCAAAAAGACAGAATTTTATTTTTCACACATAAAGTATCTATCTAGAATAATTATCAGGAGATATCCTATAAGATTGTCACCAGATGGTATAGGATCCCACTGACACTGGCAAAAATGTTTTCTCAACAAAGTCCCAATTGTTGGCATTGCAGCATTCATCCAGGCTCCCTCCTCCATATTTTTTGGGAGTGCCCAGCACTCCGACCTTTTTAGCAACAGGTTTCCGCGATCATTGAACTAGTTATGGGCTTTACCCTGCCAGGTGACCAAGCTGTCTTTCTTCTCGAACTAATGCCTATGTCCCCGAAGAGATATAAAAAGTCCCTGCTACTACATCTCCTAAATAAAGCCAAAGCCTGCATTTCAAGTAATTGGGAAAAAAAGGACCCCATTGGGAAAAAAAGGACCCCCCCTCCAAAGCTTAAGCAATAGTTTGGCAGAGTAAATGGCATTCAGATTATGGAAGACCTTACTGCAGACCTCAGAGACAATACTGAAGACCAGACTAAGAAAGGGTTCTACTTTGAGGACTTTAAATGCTCATCTAAATACAGCCAATAGGATGAGTGCATCCCCTCTCTTTTTTTTACCATTCTCCCTGGGTGGAGCCCTTCCCATTTTTTGCATCGTACATCATGGGAAACAGAGCAGGCTATAATCATGACATCGGGTTATGTCCATTCATTTATAGGTGAATGGACACTGGCAGAAACAAACAGACAGGAAGTCCTCCCCATATAACCCCTCCCTTAAAGGAAAAACTTTTTGCGCCAGTGTCTTGAAGGTGATGATCACTGAAGTTCAACTCTCTGTGAGAATGCTGGTGGTCTCAAAATTGTTCTAATAGGATTCAAAGGACTGAACAATCATATCCATTCAGATGGCTGGAAGCTAAAATGGATGGTACCCAAGCCCTGTAGCAGAGATAGAAAACTTGGTGGGGATTGCCTGTAATGTAACCTTTTGTTAATGGACCCTGCGTTATGGAAACCTGGGCAGTCAGCACTGACCAAGAAAGCTCTGGCTGGGTGATATACAGGTCCAAGGCAGTGGACCCTGGAGCAGAAAAGGTGGACCAGGTCTTTAAAAGTCCTAAGTGACTAAGCCCGCTGTGATGAGTGAAGATTGGATCTCTGTTTTTTTAAACAGGATCCTGCAACAGGAGTAGTAATTTTTAGTAGCAGGGTCACTTTTAAAAAATGTGGGGCTGCCAGGGGTCCTTCTCCTTGTTAGTAATTAGGGGTAGTAGGTGTGCTCACATTATGGATTGGGCCTCTTAAAACTCATTGCCCTTGTATGCTCTGGTTTGGGAAGCTCGGTGTGCCTGGTTTTGGTTTCACCTGAGGTGTGGGGTCTAAGCACTAACCGGTATTCACCAGCGCTCCTGATGGTGGAGATGGGCTTTGCTGCGTGTTAGTGCCAGGTCACGGTCCTCAGGATAGCCCCACCAGGAGGTGAGCAAGTCGGGGTCCGGTAGCAGATATAGCAGGTAGGAATCAAGCAGAAGCGTAGTCGAGAAACAAGCCAAAGTCAGTAACAAATAGTTGCAGGTTGGAATTCAGCAGAAGGGTAGTCGAGGAACGAGCCAAATGTCGGTAACGAATGGTAGCGAAGATACGGTCGGCAGCAGGAGAGATGGGAGCAAGATATTGGCTGGTGAAGGCACAATATTCTGGCAACCAGGAAGTGCAGAGACATGGCTTAAATCAGGAAGTTCATTGGGAGGAGCAAAGGGTTCAAGGTTCAAGGCAAACAAGATTTAAGACAAGATCATTCAAGGAATTGTCTAAGGAACTATCCATGGAACTGTCCAAGGTGCTGTCCAGCATTCCAGGTGGCCTGGGCAGGTTCAAGCCCAGGTCCTAACACCCTGGCAGAATTTATGATTTCTTGGCCATTTTTCAGAGAATATGAATGATAACACAAAAACTTTGTGTTTGGCTGAATCATAATGACAACAGAAACTACCCAAATGACCCTGATCAAAAGTTTACACACCCCAGTTTTTAATACCGTGTATTGCCCCCTTTAACATCAATGACAGCTTGAAGTCTTTTGTGGTATTTGTGGATGAGGCTCTTTATCTTCTCAGATGGTAAAGCTGCCCATTCCTCTTGGTCTTGTCAAAAACCCTTCAGTTCCTGTAATTTCTTGGGCTGTCTTGCATGAACTGCACGTTTGATATCTCCCCGGAGTGGCTCAATGATATTGAGGTCAGGAGACTGAGATGACCACTCCAGAACCTTCACTTTATTATGCAGTAGCCAATGACAGATTGACTTGGCCTTGTGTTTTGGATCATTGTAATGTTGGAATGTCCAAGTACGTCCTATGCGCAGCTTCCTGAGCTTCCTGGCCGATGAATGCAAATGTTACTCCAGTATTTTTTGATAACATACTGCATTCATCTTGCCATCAATTTTGACCAAAATTCCTGTGCCTTTGTAGCTCACACATCCCCAAAACATCAGCGATCCACCTCCGTGTTTCACAGAAGGAATGGTGTACCTTTCATTATAGGCCTTGTTGACTCCTCTGCAAATGTTATGGTTGTGGCCAAAAAGCTCAATTTTAGTCTCATCACTCCAAATAACTTTGTACCAGAAGGTTTGAGGCTTGTCTTTGTGCTGTTTTGCGTATTGTAAGTGGGATACTTTGTGGCATTTGCGTAGCAATTGCTTTCTTCTGGTGACTCAACCATGCAGCTCATGTTTCTTCAAGTGCCTCCTTATTGTGCATCTTGAAACAGACACACAACATGTTTTCAGAGAGTCCTATATTTCACCTGAAGTTATTTGTGGGTTTTTCTTTGCATCACGAACAATTTTCTTGGCAGTTGTGGCTGAAATTTTAGTTGGTCTACGTGACCATGGTTTGGTTTCAACAGAACCCTCATTTTCCACTTCTTGATTAGAGTTTGAACACTGCTGATTGGCATTCTCAATTCCTTGGATATCTTTTTATATCCCTTTCCTGTTTTATACAGTTCAACTACCTTTTCCTGCAGATCCTTTGACAATTCTTTTGCTTTCTCCATGACTCAGATTCCATAAACATCAGTGCAGCACTGGATGAAAGATGCAAGGGTCTGTCAGGAGTCCAGAAACTCATTGACCTTTTATACACACACACTAATTACAAGCAAACAGATCACAGGTGAGGATGGTTACCTTTAATAGCCATTCAAATCCCTTTGTGTCAACTTGTGTGCATGTTATCTGCCAAAATCACCAGGGTATGTAAACTTTTGAACAGGGTAATTTCGGTAGTTTCTGTTGTGATTATGGTTTAAAAAGAATAAACACAGTTGGTTGATAATAAATGGCTTCAGGCAAACACTAACCATGAGTGAAAGAAAAGTTTTTGTGTTATCATTCATATTCTTTGAAAAATGGCCAAGAAATAATAAATTCTGCCAAGGTATGTAAACTTATGAGCACAACTGTATATTCCAATGGCTATTACTATGTCAGGCACATAGGACATATAGTATTGTATGTTTTTTTTTTATTATTGGTTGGATTAGATGGCCTTGCGTCTTCTACCATGTAGCTAATATGCACATGGGGCTGGTGGCCACCTTGCTTATATATTGAAGTCTTCTTTACACGGCCATGCTTAAGGGGCAGATGTGGCTGATTAGAAAACAGGGGTCACAGAGCGCTGCAGAATGATGGTTGAGGACACGTGAGTGCTATCAAGGGGGCTGGATGCTGGCATCCACAAGGGGGCCATGCATTACTGTTTATTATACTTCCTAGTCTACCACATTTCCACTGTATGATTGTGGCAAGGATTACTGCTTTGAGCTGCATACTTGCAAATCTGAATACTTGCATACCTGCATACTTGCATTCCTGCATAATTGTGTACCTGCATACTTGCATGACTGCATACCAACATAACTGCATACCTGCATTCCTGCATAACTGCATATATGCATACCTGCATAACTGCATACGTGTGCAACTACATTCTTGCATACTTGCATTCCTGCATAACTGCATACATGCAAACCAGCATAACTGCACATTTGCATTCCTGCATAACTGCATACATGCATACTTACATAACTACATACCTGCATACCTGTGTACCTGCATACATGCATACTTGCATAACTACATACCTGCATATTTTCATACCTGTGTAAATGCATAACTGCATACTTGAATACCTGAATATCTACATATCTGCATACTTGCATATAGTTATACCTGCATATCCACATACCTGTATATCTGCATGCATGCATAATTGCATTGTTGCATGGGTGCATAACTGCATACCTGTGTGATTGCATACCGGCATCGTTTCATACCTGCATACTTACATACCCAAAGCTGCATAATTGGATATTGCAAACAAAGTTGCTATAATATTACCTGCAAAACATTTAAAGAAAGGGCTTCCAGAATGAAAAGCGGGGGAAGCACAGCCTAGAGGGGCACAAGTGCACTGCCGTAAAGCCAAGAGGACTCCAGTCATAATCTGCTGTGTTCTCTCCTGATTGACCAGTATTGTCAGGGGTTTCTGAAACACTGCGTTTTTCTGGCATTGTACCTACTCTTAGCATGTCAGCCTCAGTATATTTTACTGAGGATGACTTGGCTGTGCCATTGACATTACTGGAGTGATTGCTTCTGGCTGGGCACAGAAGTTGCTTATGAATAAGCACTAGCATATGTGTGAAAGACATTAACAGCTCCGGCCACTCTGGCACTCTGTCTTTGTGTTGCCCTTATGCCCCTGGGATCTAAATCTTGTGCTGTCTATTCTACAGAAGCAACCATTTGAGCCTATACGGCATCGTCCTATTGGCTTTTTTGGTCACCATAACCTTGGCTAGAAGGGTGTCAGAATTGCCAGCCCTTTCTTGCAAAGAACCATTTTTGGTCCTACACCAGGACAGAGTGGTCTTGTGTCCCCATCCGGATTTTTTACCTAAAGTGGTTTCCAGTTTTTATTTAAACCAGGATATCACTCTGCCCTCTTTTTTTCTGAATCCTCGGACTACAGAGGAGAAGTTGTTACATTCACTCAATGTGGTTCAGGTAGTCAAGGTCTATTTAAAAATGTCAGCTCTGATTCGGAAGACTGATTCTTTTTTTGTCCTGCCAGATGGGCCTAAGAAGGGGGAGGCAGCGACAAGTTTGACTTTTTCTCAGTAGATTCGCCAGATCATTATGCAGGCATATGGACTAAAGGGTAAGGTCCCACCCTTTAGATGAAAGGCACACTTCACCAGAAAGGTGAGTGCTTCTTGGGCAGTGCATCATCAGATGTCTATGACTCAGATTTGCAAGGCTGCCACTTTGTCTTCCGTGCATACATTTACTAGGTTCTACCAGGTGGATGTTAGAGCTCGAGAAGGGGCTGCATTTGGCCACAGCATGCTACAAGCAGCTATATAGGTCTTTTTGTCTGATGGTGGTCTTAGGATTGCTGTGCTACTCCCCCTCATGGGCATTGCTTTAGGACATCCCAGATAGTCAATATTATGGCCTGCTCTGTGTCCTGTGATGTACAATAAAGAAATTTGGATTTTTCCTACAGCTTACCTGTAAAATCCTTTTCTTGGAATACATCACGAGACACAGAGGTCCCCACCCTCTTATTTTGGGATCTTCATTGCTTGCTACAAAACTGAGGAACATCCTGTCTATTGGTTTGCCAGTGTCCATTCACCTATAGGTGGTGTATAACCCAGATAGTCATTATTATGGTCCACTCCGTGTCACATTATGTACTTCAAGAAAAGGATTTTACAGGTAAGCTGTAGGAAAAATCCAATTATTTCAATAAAATACAACAAAAAGACTAAAATGGTTGAGAAATGATTAGCAAATGCTAAACACAACTGAAAGAATAAAAGTTCACAAAAAGTAGAGTACACAATTTTTTGACCCTTCATAAATATTACTTAGTGTCAGAAAGTTTGGAAGTTGTCCAGCACTATGGAAGATTCCACAACTTCTTTCAAACTTTCATGCTTGTTTTACAACGTTTATAATGTAACTGCCAGTTATTGTGAAAAAAAAAATTGGTTTGAAAATGCAACGTAGCAATACTACATTATTAAAACATAAATAGTATATACACTTGATAACAATTAACTAGAGGTTATTTTCTTAAAGTCACGTTTCATGCAGCATCAGCAGAGACCCCTTATATTTTAAATGAACTATGTGGGATATTAGCACTTTTCTTTATGTGAAAGAACACATATTGATCATTACATATTTCATACACTAAGACGCTTGGGATGGACATGAAGACATATGGTAAGTATATTCTTTTGACACTTGTGTATACAAGGTTTCATGTTGCTCATACTGTAATGAACGATGTGTTTGTTTCTTTTTTCTAATTAGACCTACTGTCACTGTATTTCAATTCACCATGTAATCAGTTAAAAACAAACTTAATGGACATATACATATTGAGGGGGCTTTTAATTATAGAATGGCTTTTTATAGGATTCTGTGCAATCTCTGTCATGCATGCACTGGCTTGAGAAATGACTTAAGTTGTCATTTTTATAACTTTTAATTAATCTTGAAAAAGGAGAACACAATCTTATCTTGTTTACCATGAACAATATCATTTTATAATGCAGCATGCTAAAAATGTAACAAATCACGCAAGTAATTTGCATATCCTCATTAGCGAAACATATTTTTATGTGTGATTGCACTAAGTATTATTCTAACGTTGATGCTTTAAGACATTATTTCTTAATAAACAAGCTAAGCTTGAGTACACTGATTAATGACTGGGAGTCTCTTACTAATGTGCCAGGAAGCAGTAACTACTATAATAATATAGGCCTGTCTTAATGTTTGATGTATATGATTCTGTTGCAGTAGGATATATTTTATTATTCAGTGCAATAGCAAAAACACATTTTACAGTAGTTTACAGAAAATACTGAACCATGCCATGGTTTAGGATCTTACAGACTAAACTTTCTTTCCAAGCACACAAAGATATACCAAGAGTAGAATGAAAATGTTAGTAAACCTAAAATCTGTTAGTAAACAGATATTTTATTTTTTGGTTGATACTGAAGAGTTTAACAGTTTTTATCTGACAACTGAAAAAAGTAAGTACACCACATGGAACTGACATTTTGAATATATTTGAATACATAAAGATATTGATTCAAATAGTACACACAGATAAAGCTGATATACTTAACCAAATGTGCTGAAGACTGGCCAAAGGTAGAGTTTTTTAATCACAATAAAAGTAGACATGTTTGATCAAAACTAAAAGCGCTAATTTGTATTTCGATATTGGCAATGAGCTGAATATACTGTACCTGGGTTTGGATCAATATGGGTTAGACGAACTTCTGTTTGTAAACAGGCAAGGATTTATTTAGTCTTTATGACACCCTTATCCTAGATGAGGGTCTTGTATAAATGTTAAGGGGGACCTCCCAAAAAAAAAAAAAAGGATGGTATTCCCTTTAAGAAAATATAAACCTGACCCTTATCCTCGATAATGGTCTTGTATAGATTTGAAGGCAAACCTTGAGCAAAAAAGAAAGAAACAAGGGGTCCACCACAAAATCTATACTACACCCTTACCTGTGCACGCAGCCTGGCTGGCTATCAAAGGGGGGGGGGGGGCAACCATGCATCCCCTCCCCCTAAGCCATATCAAGCCACATGCCTTTCATATACAGGGGGACTTGCCAGAGAGGGCCCCACTGTCAAACCACCTCATCCCCAGCACCTTTGCCCTCCAAGTCAGAAGCCTGCCTCTTTGTTTCTTGTTTACTCCTACTCCAATGCACTCCAGCCTGCTTCCAGTGACCCTGTGGGTACTCTCACTTGTATATCAGCACTCAGTTCCCAGTAGCTGCTTGCTCAGCTGATTCAGAAGGCCACAACCTGACAGTCATCTGCAGCAAAATTCATCTCCTACTTCTGGAGTACTGGTAAAGACAAGGCCACCATGACTCTTCGTGCATGGCAACTGTATCCAGCGTCCAACACCCTCTAGGACATCTGCATCTCTCAATGTTACCTGTATATCCTGTCAACACTGTGTAACTGTGGGGTGGGGGGGTGAGGGGTAAATATGTCTTCTTTTCTTTTCTAAGTGTCACTAATTTGCAGGAGATCATTGGACAGTGTACATAGAGACAGCATAGCATACATTACCTGCTTCTATGCTTAGTTTGATTTAGTCTCCCTTTAAAAAACAAAAATTTATAGACATTCACCTTACAATGTCTGTAATTCATGCCTGAAACACATTTCCTTTTTATTTGTTCACTTTGATTTATTTCAGTTTGCATCAAACATTACATTAACAATTATGTTTATTGCATTCACAGACAGGAAATAATCCTAGTTACAAACACTTAATGATTTCTTAACACCCATTACTGTCTAACTAATGCAGTGTATGAAAACCATTGTTAATTGGAAACATCAGAACACCATTGTTTAAAGTGTATTTCCACTTTTGCAGCCAAATTGGGATAACACCAACTTTATATTTGTAACATATTCTCATTCAAATAGAATAACACAAAATAATTAACTCTATCTGTACTGTGCTGGCAGATCTTGTTATAAGTAATAAACTAGATTTGAACACCGTCTGTCCCAACAAAGGGTTAAAGCTCTAGAAGCTGGGATTTTTGTACCTTTTTTTTATCTAGGGACAGATTGAGTTGCCTTTCATTTCAAATTGTTCGGAATAGCTTGTGGTCTGCCTAAGGCCTTATCCAATGCATTGCCTAGAAAGCTAAGAAATATATATATATATATATATATATATTTATATTTATATATTTTTTTCTTTTTTATTGTTTGTAAGTATTCTGTGTGAATGGGAACACATAACAAACATATTGCAGGTTTTTTCAAATTTGACCGCAAAAGTGGAAATACACAGTACTGGCGGGCTTTGCTGATGCTTTGGGATTTAATTTATTGCACCGAAAGTATAACTCTGGGCCCAATTTTTTAGTTTTGAATACAGTGGGGAAGGGGTGGAACTTGTGTTAGGTGTTTTAGCTCACTTTAGCTTTTAGAGATTTTCTAGGACAGAAAGTAATGGGGAATTTGCTCAACAGTAGGGATGAGCTTCGTGTTCGAGTCGAACCCATGTTCGACTCGAACATCGGCTGTTCGACCGTCCGTCGAATTGCGAACGATATGGGCCGTTCGCGCCAAATTCGTGTGGCGCGTCACGGCCCATAATTCACTGCGGCATCGCAGTGCATTGCTGGCTGATGATTGGCCAAGCATGCACTATGACCCGCATGCTTGGCCAATCACAGCGCCGTCAGTAGAGAGAGCTGTAATTGGCCAAAGCCAGGGTGGCTTTGGCCAATTATGGCTCAGGGGATTTAGTACACACCCCACACTATATAAGGCCGCCTGCACGGCGGCCCTGTGTAGTGTGTGTTCCGGTGTGCTGAGCGATAGAGAGAGAGAGAGACAGTGTCATTTGATTTGAGTTAGATAGATTAGGCAGAACAGTCAGTCAGTTAGCTGCACTTACAGTGTATTGTGTATATATATGCATCCCAGGTGTTGCATATATATATATACACTGTATTCAGTTTAGCTAGATCCGTTCCTGTTATCTTCTATCTAGACTATTTACATTCAGTGCAGTGTGTCCTGCTCACAGTGTTCAGCTAGATCCGTTCCTGCTATTTACATTCAGTACAGTGCTTCCTGCTCACAGTGTTCAGCTAGATCCGTTCCTGCTATTTACATTCAGTGCAGTGCGTGCTGCTCACAGTGTTCAGCTAGATCCGTTCCTGCTATTTACATTCAGTGCAGTGCGTCCTGCTCACAGTGTTCAGCTAGATCCGTTCCTGCTATTTACATTCAGTGCAGTGCGTCCTGCTCACAGTGTTCAGCTAGATCCGTTCCTGGTATTTACATTTAGTGCAGTGCGTCCTGCTCACAGTGTTCAGCTAGATCCGTTCCTGCTATTTACATTCAGTGCAGTGCGTCCTGCTCACAGTGTTCAGCTAGATCCGTTCCTGCTATTTACATTCAGTGCAGTGCGTGCTGCTCACAGTGTTCAGCTAGATCCGTTCCTGCTATTTACATTCAGTGCAGTGCGTCCTGCTCACAGTGTTCAGCTAGATCCGTTGCTGCTATTTACATTCAGTGCAGTGCGTCCTGCTCACAGTGTTCAGCTAGATCCGTTCCTGCTATATACATTTAGTGCAGTACGTCCTGCTCACAGTGTTCAGCTAGATCCGTTCCTGTTATCTTCCTACTGACAGGCAGGCTTGTCTGGTTACAGTATATAAAGCTACCTGAAGAAAATTACAGGTGTTCTTTTTGATCCTATTAGTACCACGGTCAGGCAGCTAGACTATTTACATTTAGTACAGTGTGTCCTGCTCACAGTGTTCAGCTAGATCCGTTCCTGTTATTTACATTCAGTGCAGTGCGTCCTGCTCACAGTGTTCAGCTAGATCCGTTCCTGCTATTTACATTCAGTGCAGTGCGTCCTGCTCACAGTGTTCAGCTAGATCCGTTCCTGCTATTTACATTCAGTGCAGTGCGTCCTGCTCACAGTGTTCAGCTAGATCCGTTCCTGCTATTTACATTCAGTGCAGTGCGTGCTGCTCACAGTGTTCAGCTAGATCCGTTCCTGCTATTTACATTCAGTGCAGTGCGTCCTGCTCACAGTGTTCAGCTAGATCCGTTCCTGCTATTTACATTCAGTGCAGTGCGTCCTGCTCACAGTGTTCAGCTAGATCCGTTGCTGCTATTTACATTCAGTGCAGTGCGTCCTGCTCACAGTGTTCAGCTAGATCCGTTCCTGCTATATACATTTAGTGCAGTACGTCCTGCTCACAGTGTTCAGCTAGATCCGTTCCTGTTATCTTCCTACTGACAGGCAGGCTTGTCTGGTTACAGTATATAAAGCTACCTGAAGAAAATTACAGGTGTTCTTTTTGATCCTATTAGTACCACGGTCAGGCAGCTAGACTATTTACATTTAGTACAGTGTGTCCTGCTCACAGTGTTCAGCTAGATCCGTTCCTGTTATTTACATTCAGTGCAGTGCGTCCTGCTCACAGTGTTCAGCTAGATCCGTTCCTGCTATTTACATTCAGTGCAGTGCGTCCTGCTCACAGTGTTCAGCTAGATCCGTTCCTGCTATTTACATTCAGTGCAGTGCGTCCTGCTCACAGTGTTCAGCTAGATCCGTTCCTGCTATTTACATTCAGTGCAGTGCGTGCTGCTCACAGTGTTCAGCTAGATCCGTTCCTGCTATTTACATTCAGTGCAGTGCGTCCTGCTCACAGTGTTCAGCTAGATCCGTTCCTGCTATTTACATTCAGTGCAGTGCGTCCTGCTCACAGTGTTCAGCTAGATCCGTTGCTGCTATTTACATTCAGTGCAGTGCGTCCTGCTCACAGTGTTCAGCTAGATCCGTTCCTGCTATATACATTTAGTGCAGTACGTCCTGCTCACAGTGTTCAGCTAGATCCGTTCCTGTTATCTTCCTACTGACAGGCAGGCTTGTCTGGTTACAGTATATAAAGCTACCTGAAGAAAATTACAGGTGTTCTTTTTGATCCTATTAGTACCACGGTCAGGCAGCTAGACTATTTACATTTAGTACAGTGTGTCCTGCTCACAGTGTTCAGCTAGATCCGTTCCTGTTATTTACATTCAGTGCAGTGCGTCCTGCTCACAGTGTTCAGCTAGATCCGTTCCTGCTATTTACATTCAGTGCAGTGCGTCCTGCTCACAGTGTTCAGCTAGATCCGTTCCTGCTATTTACATTCAGTGCAGTGCGTCCTGCTCACAGTGTTCAGCTAGATCCGTTCCTGCTATTTACATTCAGTGCAGTGCGTGCTGCTCACAGTGTTCAGCTAGATCCGTTCCTGCTATTTACATTCAGTGCAGTGCGTCCTGCTCACAGTGTTCAGCTAGATCCGTTCCTGCTATTTACATTCAGTGCAGTGCGTCCTGCTCACAGTGTTTAGCTACATCCGTTCCTGCTGTTTACATTCAGTGCAGTGCGTCCTGCTCACAGTGTTCAGCTAGATCCGTTCCTGCTATTTACATTCAGTGCAGTGCGTCCTGCTCACAGTGTTCAGCTAGATCCGTTCCTGCTATTTACATTCAGTGCAGTGCGTCCTGCTCACAGTCTTCAGCTAGATCCGTTCCTGCTATTTACATTCAGTGCAGTGCGTCCTGCTCACAGTGTTCAGCTAGATCCGTTCCTGCTATATACATTTAGTGCAGTACGTCCTGCTCACAGTGTTCAGCTAGATCCGTTCCTGTTATCTTCCTACTGACAGGCAGGCTTGTCTGGTTACAGTATATAAAGCTACCTGAAGAAAATTACAGGTGTTCTATCCCAGCTTAGTGCAGCTACAGGCCATTAGTATGTCTGGAAGGCCAAGAAGGAGAGGCAGACAGTCACAAGCCAATAAGAGAGGGCAAGCAGGCTCTGTGTCTAGTGCTGGTCGTGGAGACGGTGCATCCTCATCAGCACGTGGCCATGGGACACGCTTGGCCTTTTTTTCGGCAGCTGGCCGTGTTGAGCCGCAACATGCGGAAGACTTGGTCGAGTGGATGACCAAGCCGTCCTCATCCTCCTCATCCTCTCTCACCCATGCCCAGGGTGCTTTGTCTGGCAAAGCAGCGGCCTCTTCCCTCAGCTCAATGTCATCAGTGACTCCTTCCCTAGCTCCACCATGTCCTCATGAGGATTCCCTCGAACTGTTTGACCACAGTGTTGGGTACATGCTCCAGGAGGATGCCCAGCGTTTGGAAGGCTCTGATGATGATACTGAGCTCAATGAAGGCAGTAACATGAGCACGGACAGAGGGGGTGCCCAAGAAGGACAGCAATCTGGCAGTCATGCTCCCCCTGCTGCAGCATACTGCCAGGTTTGCTCCAGTGATGAGGAGGGAGGGGATGATGAGGTCACTGACTCAACGTGGGTGCCTGATAGGAGAGAGGAGGAGGAGGAGGAGGAGGAGGAGGAGGAGGTGGCACATCACCAACTAGGCAGGATGCCCTCCAGGGGCCAGCCTAAGGGCAGCACATTGACTGCATCACACCCCAAAGCTCCACATGTGCAGGGCGCTGCAGTCTCTGCGCGTTATTCAAAAAGTTCTTTGGTGTGGGCCTTTTTTGAGACGAGTGCATCAGATCGCACCGCTGCTATTTGCAATATATGTCTCAAGCGTATCTCGCGTGGCCAAAACATCTCCCGCTTGGGTACCACATGCTTGACCAGACATATGTTGACCTGCCATGCAGTTCGTTGGCAAGCGTATCTAAAAGACCCACACCAAAGAACAAAGACGATCTCTCCTTGCTCCTCATCAGCTGAGATTTCCAACCCCACTAGACCTTCAGTCCTCTCTGCGACCTGCAGTGAGAGGAATGAAGGTGTAGAATTAGGTGTGTCACAGCCAAGTACTTATGGGCAATCTGCTTTTGGTACACCGACGTCAGATTGTACCAGGCAAATTTCCCTGCCCCAGCTGCTGCACCGCCGAAAGAAGTTTGCTCCCAGCCATCCACATGCCCAGCGGTTGAATGCTAGCTTGGCAAAATTGCTAGCACTTCAACTGCTGCCTTTTCAGTTGGTAGACTCTGCCCCCTTCCGTGAGTTTGTGGAATGTGCGGTTCCTCAGTGGCAGGTACCCAAACGCCACTTTTTCTCACGGAAGGCGATTCCGGCTCTCTACCGGCATGTGGAAGGCAATGTCCATGCCTCGCTGGACAGGGCGGTCAGCGGTAAGGTGCATATTACCGCTGACTCATGGTCCAGCAGGCATGGACAGGGACGTTACTTAAGTTTCACGGCGCATTGGGTGACTCTGCTGGCAGCTGGGAAGGATGCAGGACAAGGTGCAGTAGTGTTGGAGGTTGTTCCGCCACCACGCCTCCAAAATGCTGATTGTGACACACCTCTCTCCTCCACCCCCTCCTCTTCTTCTTCCTCCATGGCCTCTTCCTCGGAACCAGCGGTGCTCCGTAGGCGTTCAAGGGGCTACGCAAGTACGCAGGCCAAAAGATGCCATGCGGTGCTTGAGCTGGTGTGCTTGGGGGACAGGAGCCACACTGGGGCAGAGGTTCTGTCAGCTCTGCAGGGGCAGGTTCAGAGGTGGTTGACGCCACGCCAACTTAAGGCAGGAATGGTGGTTTGCGACAATGGCACCAACCTCCTCTCTGCCCTCCGACAGGGACAACTGACCCATGTGCCCTGTTTGGCTCACGTCCTTAACTTGGTGGTGCAGCGGTTCTTGGGCAGGTACCCGGGCTTACAGGATGTCCTGAGGCAGGCCAGGAAAGTCTGTGTGCATTTCCGCCGGTCATATAATGCCAGTGCTCGGCTGACGGACCTCCAAAAGGAGTTTAACCTGCCCAAGAACCGCCTAATCTGTGACATGCCCACCAGGTGGAACTCGACGTTGGCCATGCTGCAGCGGCTGCACACGCAGCAGAGGGCCATCAATGAGTACCTGTGCGACTATGGCACCAGGACAGGGTCAGGGGACCTTGTTTTTTTTTCCCCACGCCAGTGGGCCATGATCAGGGATGCATGCACTGTCCTGTCACCATTCGAGGAGGCCACGAGGATGGTGAGCACTGACAGTGCATGCATCAGTGACACTGTCCCCCTTGTCCACCTGTTGGAGCACACGCTGCGTGGAATAATGGACAGGGCACTTGAGGCAGAACAGAGGCAGGAAGAGGAGGACTTCCTTAGCTCTCAAGGCCCCCTTTATCCAGACAGTGTTCCTGCGTGCCCGCCGATCACACAGGAAGAGGACGAGGAGGAGGAGGAGGAGGAGGAGGAAGATTGTGTCAGTATGGAGGTGGAGCCTGGCACTCAGCATCAGCAGTCTTTAAGGGATCAGTCCCAAGGAACACATGGACTTGTACGTGGCTGGGAGGAGGTGGCTGCGGACGTTGTTGTCCTTAGTGACCCAGAGGACTCCGGACCGAATGCCTCAGCAAACCTACGCTGCATGGCCTCCCTGATCCTGCAAAGCCTGCGTAAGGATCCTCGTATTCGTGGTATCAAGGAGAAGGACCAATACTGGCTGGCAACCCTCCTTGATCCACGTTACAAGGGTAAGGTTGCGGACCTTATCTTGCCATCGCAGAGGGAGCAGAGGATGAAACATCTTCGGGAGGCCTTGCAGAAAGGTCTGTGCAACGCGTTCCCAGAGACTGGGAGGTTACAAACTCCTGTTTCTGGACAACGTGTTGCTGAGGCTTCGGTCAGTCAAAGAAGGAGCGGTGGAGAAGGTGGCCGTCTGACCGATGCGTTCAGACAATTTTTTGGTCCGCAGCCCCAAGGTATGATCGGTTCCAGCAACCATCGCCAGCGTCTGTTTTACATGGTGCAGGAATACCTAGGGGCAAGATCAGACTTGGACACCTTTCCCACCGAAAATCCTCTGGGTTACTGGGTCTTGAGGATGGATCACTGGCCAGAGCTTGCACAGTATGCAATTGAGCTACTGGCCTGTCCTGCATCCAGCGTTCTTTCGGAACGCACATTCAGTGCTGCTGGAGGCGTGGTAACCGATCACAGGGTGCGTCTGTCCACCGACTCGGTCGATCGGCTGACCTTCATAAAAATGAATCAGTCTTGGATCACCACCAGCTACCAAGCACCTGATGCAGATGTAACCGAATAATTTTTTTTGAAATCTCAGATCCCTTCAAAGACTGCCTATGCTGATGCTGAGTGACTATCCCTGAGTAATTATCCTCTTCCTCCTCAATCATCACGCTGATAGCTTGTAAGAACATTTTTGGTTCTGGGCGCCACCACCAGTGCCTAAGGCACAATTTTTCAGCCCCTGTTTAACAGGGGCGTGTAATTACAATTTTTGATGTAATACTTTGCAGCAGGGCTCGTTCCTGCATTCCAACTAGAGTGTCTGTGAGGGGTTGCAGTGTTGTGGCACCAGCACCAGTGCCTAAGACCCAATTTTTCAGCCCCTGTCTAACAGGGGCGTGTAATTACAATTTTTGATGCAATACTTTGCAGCAGGGCTTGTTCCTGCGTTTCAACTAGAGTGTCTGTGAGGGGTTGCAGTGTTGTGGCACCAGCACCAGTGCCTAAGACCCAATTTTTCTGCCCCTGTCTAACAGGGGCGTGTAATTACAATTTTTGATGCAATACTTTGCAGCAGGGCTCGTTCCTGCGTTCCAACTAGAGTGTCTGTGAGGGGTTGCAGTGTTGTGGCACCAGCACCAGTGCCTAAGGCCTAATTTTTCAGCTCCTGTTCAACAGGGGCATGTAATTACAATTCTTGATCTAATATTTCACAGCAGGGCCCTGTGAGGGCTTACAGTGTTTTGGCCACAGCAACACCTAAGGCCCAAATTTCTGCTGAGTATATAGGGCAGGACCCTACTTTCAAACATCTAACTTACAAACGACTCCTACTTGCAAACGGAAGGAGACAACAGGAAGTGAGATGAAATCTACCCCTAAGGAAGGGAAATTCTCTCCTGTAAGAGTTAATATGGGAAAACAATTTTTCCTTTCCACTGATGCTTTCCAATCCTTGTTCCACAAAAAAACCCAAATTTTCAAAAAACATTTTTCATTGGGACAAAAAAGTGAGGTGAAATCTTCTGAAGAGGAGGAAAGACGCAAAACAAATGTCACAGGGGTGATAACCCTTCCCTATGTTTTCCAAAAAGCTTAGAAAAGATTTTTTGGCTGGAGCTAAACACATTAAAAATGTTCAAAATTACAAACAGATTCTACTTAACAACAAACCTACAGTCCCTGTCTTGTTTGCACCGCCTGTATACTGCTGTTCAGAGTATATAGGGACCTTTCCTTATTTTAATTTGGGTGCGGGGTTCCCCTTAATATCCATACAAGACCCAAAGGGCCTGGTAATGGACTGGGGGGTACCCATGCCGTTTGTCTCACTGATTTTCATCCATATTGCCATGACCCGACATGACATTAAACCCGCAAGCAGTTTTAAATGAGATTTTTTCCTTTAAAAATGACATTTGGTGCAGGGACTGTTCTAAACATGGGAAACACGCGTCACTTTACAGGCATACTATAGACACCCCCCAGGTACGATATTTAAAGGAATATTTCACTTTTTTTTTTTTACTTTAAGCATCATTAAAATCACTGCTCCCGAAAAAACGGCCGTTTTTAAAAGTTTTTTTTGCATTGATACATGTCCCCTGGGGTAGGACCCGGGTCCCCAAACCCTTTTTAGGACAATACCATGCAAATTAGCCTTTAAAATGAGCACTTTTGATTTCGAACGTTCGAGTCCCATAGACGTCAATGGGGTTCTAACGTTCGTGCGAACTTGCGGTCCGTTCGCGGGTTCTGGTGCGAACCGAACCGGGGGGTGTTCGGCTCATCCCTACTCAACAGTCGCATGAGTCCCCATTTTCCCGGTTTCTGTCTCAGTGACCACTGTTCTTATTCTTTTCGAAATGATCTAAAAATGTTTTAGCTGGAGTCATACTATAATGTGGAATTTGATATATCTGCAAGAATACTTCATTTACTTATCCCCCATTCTTTTATATTGTTTCTATAGTAATAATGGTACTCACCCATCTAATAGATGGCTGTAGTATAAATGGTTGCTAAAGGTCTGTTGTTTTGGTCACCTCCAACATAATGATTGGAAAATGAAGCAGCGGCAGCACACTGATGAAGTCATCACTGTGTTCTCCCCTCCTGTTAACAAATTCCCAATGTATGAAAAAAGCACTGTGTAATGCAATAGTTAATCCCTTTAACATAAGCCGGTGATCGGCTTTTTTTTTCTCCTCACAAAAACGACTACCGAGCTTTTGTTTACATCATGTGATCAGCTGTCATTGGCTGACAGCTGAACACATGGTAAGGGGCCGGGATCAGCCCCTTACTCGGATCTGTGATCATCCGAGTCTCCATGACTCGGTGATCACAGCGCGCGCACCACACGCCCTGCAGGGCGCGTGCACAGGGGGGGACATCCTATGACGGCCTCCTGGAAATTGAGGTCCGCGCTGTGGCCATCATTCGGCCATGACCCGGACCTCAAGTGGTTAACTAAAATAATTTTAGAATGGATCTAACTACTCAAAAGATTATGTCATAAATTGTGTTAGAGAGGATAAAACCAACTTAGACCAGATTAATATAAGATGAGCTCAGATTAAAAAAAAAAAATCTTAATTATTATCAAGAGTATAGTTTTTAAATAAAAATTTAAAAAAAAAGAAATAATTTAGTATAGAATCTAAAATCTTATACTACATATTGGAACTATGTACAATTGGTATAATGATAGCCAAGGAAATAAAAGTTCTGCTACCAGAACTATATAAAGAGTAAATTGAAAGAGGAGAGAGAGAGAGAATAGGGGGAAAAAGTAGAAGATAAAAGAAAAAGTAATTTTAGGTAGGAGAAAAAATAGATAGGGAAGAAAGAAATGAGAGGTAGTAGGGGTCCACGGGGTAGTACATGGTAATAAACACATACCATGAATGCAGAGAGTGGAAGTCTAAATCGAGATTACCAAGGTCTTAGTAGGGAAGAATCAAAATTGGAAGGCAAAAAGTGAGTCCATATATTCTCAAAGTTGGATATTTTATCGTGAGTTATAGCCTCTGTTTTGGCATGGATCATTGATTGATTGACTCTATTTTTAGTTTCAGCAATTATTAAGGACAGGGATTTCTAAGCTTTGGCAATTGTTTGTTTTGCGGCTGTAGTGATCTCTAATAAGAGTTTGAATTGGCAGTAGGAGAGAGTGGCCGGTTTTAAGTTTAAAAGTGCTATTGTAGGATCAGGATTGATAGGGAATTCAAACAGTGTTGAAATCATAAGAAATACATATTTCCAAAAAATGTTTGCTACTGGGCAATCCCACCAAGTATGAAGATGTGATGCAAGATCACCACGGCTGCGAAAACAAGATAGGGAATAATTTGGAGCATATTTTGCAATTCTGACAGCGACCAAATACCACTGTGTGAGTACTTTGTAACTTGTCTCTAAGGCAGCTATGTTTTGTGAGGATGACTTAGTTGTGATCCAAATCGTATCCCAATCGGCTGCTTCCAACGAAAACCCAAGATCCATCTCCCACTTATCCACATATGATGGTGGGTCTGAGTTGGGTTTAGTAATAAGATGAGTGTAAAGAGTTGAAATAAGTCCCTTAGTGCATGGCTAAAAATTTCAAGTCCTGAGCTACTAGCCAGGCCTTAAAGGTTACTCTCCACCAGTTGCCCCACCCAACCCCTACCCTGCCCCGCCCCGCCCATAATCCCATCCTTATACACGACCTCAAAAAAATTCTCATGAAATGACACTTAAATGTTTTATGCAGAATTAAGTTACACAAATAAATATTAACAAATTCTTTATCACCCGTGCCCATCATTACAGCCTCACCCATGTCCATCAGCACAGCGAGACACATTGGACCGGCATTCTGTCTGTCAGAGGTGTGGGGTCAGGAGGGCGGGACTGTGTGTAAGGACGCACGGACTGTGATTGCAATGTAAGCTGATACAGGGTGCAAACCCCGCTCTGTGATAAAGTCGGCTCCCCTCTTCCTCCACGCTATAATGATCTGGCCACCCTCTCTGTTCCTCCACACTCTTTTTCTCTTGGAGAACGGCTCCCATTCATCCCTGCCTGATGGCAGTGCTCGCCCCCCAGCTCCTCGCCAGACCTCATTTTCCACTCACAAAATGTGAGTAGGTGAGTGAAAAATTTGAGGGCTGCCTTATTGTGTGGGTCACGTTTACATATATTTCCAAACCACGTTAATTTATTTAAATTAATTCTTCCTTGTTTATAGGGCATAAAAAAATGTTTAATCTGAAGATATCGAAGGAGCTCTGAATTAGGAAGTTTGTGACTTTCACATAAGTCAGGGAAAGTTTTGAATGAAATAGAGGATGCTTGTTCACAGAGTTGAGTTAGATTAGTGAAGGTCCATGCTTTAAAAGATTTAGGGGAAGACCAAGCAGGATACAAAAGTGGATTTTTAAGAAATGATTAAAGAGGTATATGGGGAGATTGTAGTCCATTTACTAATTTAGATATATCCCAAATGGCTAGTGTATGTTTAGTTATAGGATTATTCGTTTTTATACGGTCGGAGGAATAAGACCATACTTACGTTGTAGTATTCTGAGAAAGTATGCTGGAACAGGGATAGGTAAAACTCGAAAAAGATAAAGAATTTTGGGCAGTATAGCCATCTTTATTACATTGATTTTACCTATCCAAGATAATGGTAGAGAGGACCATTGTGTCAGAAGATTAGATATTTGACGCAAAATTGGAGGATAATTGGCAATGAAAATGTCAGAAAGATTGGGTGTGAGAGTTATCCCTAGTTAAAGAAGGCGTGAAGTGGACCATGAAAAAGGGAGGGATGTTTGCGCTTGTTGTAAAATATGAGGAGGTAAAGATATATTTAAGGATATTTAGACCTTGTACATTTAACGTAAGGACATTTAAGGTGGTCATCGGTAACTCTTAAAGGAAATATTGTAGTATACTACATTCATAGATTGTGAGTCTACAATTACCGGGGGGGGGGGCTAGAACCAGGAGGGGAGTAGAGACAAAATAAAGAGGAAGAAAGAGAGAGTAAGAGTCATATAGTCAAATAATAGTAAGTAAATTGTGCGACTGAGTGCGTAAAAAAACTCTAACTCAGAGGCCTAGTATGTATCCGAGGAGGTCCTCCAATAATAGGTCAGAATGGAGGTTTATCCTAGGACAAAAAGATAGGGGGAGCAGTGACAATCTCTTGGGACCCCAACGGCCTAGATCTATATACAGAACAACTGAAAATTTATTATCAAATATTTACCATAATTTTCCTTTCCTGATGGACTCCATGGCAGCCTACGTGTGGGTCAACTCCGCCTCCTCTCCAATGCTATAAGACCCTATACCCATAAATTTGAACTCACCACAAGAGATTACATTCCGTAACTAGCCAACTCTTTGACCAAATGGGTGGGAACTCCGTCTGCCGTGGAGTCAATGAGGAAAGGAAAATTACGGTAAGTATTTGATAATAAATTTTCAGTTTTCCTGACACACTCCATGGCAGTCTATGTGTGGGAAATAACTAGCCAGACCACACAGGGTGTGTATGCTTGAACAAAAAAGATTTAATTTGCCCCGTCAACCGACTGGATTCTTAAACTGAAATTCACAGAATATAGAGAAGCAGGCTCTGTACAGTAATGCGACATAAAAGGTATTAATGGAAGCCCATTAGGCCGCTTTGCAGATGACGTCTGGAGCCACGTGCCAGGCTGCTGCCCATGATGCCGCCATATCTCTGGTGGAATGTGCTATCACCGCCTCCGGAGGAGCCAAGCCCTTAGCTCTATAAGCCTGCTGAATGGACTGAATTATCCAGGCTGCAATTGTTCTGGTTGAAGCTCCCTTCCCTCTGTTACTGCCGGAATACAGAACAAACAGATATTTGGAGCATCTAAAGGAGGAAGTAGCTCGTTGGTATTCCTTCAGTATTTCGCCAACATCCAGAGGATGAACCTCGGTAGACCCTGGAGACCTGAATGTAGGCAGGACGATTTCTTGGGTCTCATGGAACACTGAAGTGACTTTCGGATTAGAGCCCAGCATCGGGATGAGACCACCCGGTCCGGGGAAAAAGACAGGAATGGTTCTTCATGACCCAAAGCACAGATCTCAGAGACACTTTTGGCCAAAGTGATAGCGACCAAAAAGGCGACTTTTGTAGAAAGGTCTTTGATAGAAAGCGGGGTAGACCCTGTGCTACTGAGTCCAGACAATGAGTCAAGAACGAGGGGAAGATCCCACTTGGGGAATCTTGGTCTTCTTTGGGGCCTGAGTCTTGATGACCCACGAAAGAACTGTTGGACTAGTGGGTAAACAGCCCATGATGTTCCGGAGAAGGCCGATAAAGCTGAGACTTGGACTTTAAGAGAGCTGATGGATAGCGACAGGTTTAGGCTGGATTGAAGAAAGCTGAGAATATCTTGAATCTCTGGATCCTTGAATGATCTGCCCGTAGAGGATGAAAATTCAACAAACTTGGCCCATATTCTCTTATATATTTTATTCGTGCTCACCTTTCTTGAGCTCATGAGGGTAGAAATTACTCTTGAGGCGCACCTGAGAGATTCCAGCCTCTCCCTCTCAAGAACCAAACCATCAGTCTCAGTAATGTCGGACAAGGGTGCAGGACTGCCCCCTGAGAAAGAAGGTCTGGCCTGAGAAGAAGAGGCACGGGGTCCCGGAAGCTGAGCTGGGTCAGGAGGGGAAACCAAGGCCTGTTCAGCCAGTAAGGCAAATCACCGCCACCTCGACCTCTTCTGCTTGAAGTCTCCGTAAGAATTTGAGGATGATCGGGAGTGGGGGAAAGGTGTATGCCCTGTTGAATCTCCACTGATCTGTTAAGGCATCTATTCCGAAGGCCTGACTGCAGTAGTATTGTAGTATTTACTGTAGTATTTCTTGACCTTGAAGTTGCAGGGGGATGCAAATAGATCCACTTCGGGGTCGACTCCCAGGGACAGGATCCACTCGAATGTCTGCACATGAAGGGCCCACTCATTGTTGTCTAGTTGTGTGCGGGACAGGAAGTCCACCTGGACATTCTGGGCTCTGGAGATGAAGACTGCTGAGATATTGACCAGGTTTTCTAGGCCCACGACATGATGGGTTTGACCTCTTGGAGAAGGGTGGTGCTCAGAGTGCCCCCTTTCCTCCTCACCTAGAAGACCGCTGTGATGTTGTCCATCTTCAAGTTCTAAACTGCAGAGGGCTCCCCATCCAGCACCGCTGGCATCGGTCGTGACTGTGACCCACAAGACGGGGGCGATGGAGTGGCAAGTGAGCAAATTTGTGCGCTGGAGCCACCAGAAGAGGCTGTTCCTCATCACTGATGTTGTACGAATGGACTGATTAATGTCCCTCGAATTCCATTGCTGAAGGAACCCTGTCTGAAAGGGGCATAACCTCCACAGCGACTATTTCACCATGGTGGTCATAGAGACCATTGTGCTGATAATCCTTAGGCACTGTGAGGCCCTCAGGCATGAGGAGTTCAAAGCCCAAGAGATTCTTTCTCGGATAACTGCAATTTTCCCTGCAGGAAGAGAGATGGTGCTTTCCACTGTCTCCAACTGGGCCGCCAAGTATATTAGGCACTGGGTTGGTACTAGATGGCTTTTCTCCAGGTTTAGGAGCCATCCGAAGTTGATCAATGTGGAGATAACCTGCTCCTTGTGGATCAGCAATTGCTCCTTGTCCTGGGACAGCAACAGGTGGTCGTCGAGATAATGGTATAAGCGCATTCCCCTTGTTCCCTGATAAGGGCCACTACGGCCAGGAGAACTTTTGAAAAAACTCGGGGTGAGGTTGTCAGCCTGAAAGGGAGGCAGGTAAACTGCAGATGTTGTTGCCCGACTTGGAACCGGAGGTACTTGTGGAATTCCTCTGCCACAGGCACATGGAAGTAAGCATCTTTTATGATTGAGATCAGCCAATCGCCCGGTTGCACGGATTGTTGGATGGTAGACAGAGTCTCCATTTTGAACCTTTCGTACTTTATAAATTTGTTAAAGTAAGTTAGGTCTATCACTGGAACTGGACCCCATGAACTTTTTTTTTTTTTAACTAAGAAGAGAGGGGAGTATACCCCCCGGAAGCCTTCATCATTTGGAACCAGCACCACTGCTCCCTGTGTTAGCAGCAAATCCACATAGGATAGTAACACCTGCTTCTTTTCTTCTGACTGTGGTAGCAGGGTGGAAATAAATCTGGGAGGAGGAATACTGGTGAAGGACGATGTGTGGCCTGAGAATACCGGCTTGATGGTCCAGTAATCCGAGATTGAGGCCACCCAGATGTGCAGCAAAAGAAGCAAACGAGCCCCTACCCAACCCGCCTGGACAGGCCCAATCTCAAAATGACTTAACCTGTTAATGTCCACTGGATACCCCAAATTGTCCCAACCAGGAGGGGACCAAAAAAGAACAGTGGGACTCAAAGGAAGGGCAGTATGAATAAATATGTTTTAATCAAAAATGCGTGTTTAATGAGGTACAAACATATAAATGTGGAGATAAGAGAGCATGCATCAATGGTTACATTGCCCTAATAAAATTGATCGGTGACTACAAACCGATCAATGCTAATACACAGACAGGGGGGACATGACAACATATAGAACAAACAAAAACGTCCGGACGTCTAGGCTATTGATGTCTGCACAACCTGCTACAATGAGGAGTATTCAGCTTCGCTGAGTTAGGTTGTACAGCAGACATCAATCCCCCCGGGGGGCGGCTCAAAAATTGGAAAAATATGGGAAGGAAAACCAGGGAAGGGGAGGGAAAGTGAGAGGGAGTGAGGTGAGGGAAAGATGGGAGGAAGGACGGGAAAGGGGCAGGGAAGAGAGATAAGAGCCGTGGAGTGGGGCGCTGATGCAGGATCAGTGATCAAACATCAATTGACCTGTATAGAATTGATGGGCCATGAGTATGTAAGGATGGAGCTGGGGTGGTGGAAGTCCAGGATAATATATATAGCATTAGCTAAAATATGCAAGATCGTATGTAAGGTGTAACCAGGAGCGTGCTGTAAAGGTGAGTCAAACTGTGGCTATAGCTGTATAGGGGCTGAAGGGCAATCATAGACTAAGGGTACATACCATTAGCGTGGTTTAACAAGCCTCTTTATCCTTTACTTGATTTAACGTCCACTGGATGCCTGTTTTTTTTAGCAGACTTCCCGAAAAGGAACCTGCCCTCTGTTCCAAATCCTTCTGAAGTCCAGTGCTTCCCTTGAAAGCTCAGTACTGCGTCCTCTAAATTGAGGTCTCTTCTGACCAAACAGATGCCTATCCTGAGGCAGGATACCTCCCACCGGTGGCCTGGGCTATAGCGCTGTCCAGTCTGTTACCAAAAAGCGAGGAGCCTTTAAAGGGGATCCTACATCAGGCTTGTTTAGACGCCGGATCAGCGACCCGAGGCCATAACCACAGGGCCCGCTTAGCCGTGAGCGAAGACAGCATAGTACGGGCCAGCAGGCAGATAAAATCAATAGAAGCCTCCCCCAGGAAGGCCACTGCCAGCTTCAGTTCCTGGACTGCCGAGCCTGTGGCTAACTCTTTTTTAACTCCTCTGAGTACGGAGTCCACATTCTCTGTCCAAGATTCCATAGCCTTGGACATGGCCTCTAGGGCCAGGGTGGGCTTACAAGCCATACTGGCTAGCCCGTAGATTCTCTTGAGGTCTTGGTCTATCCTTCTCTCAAGACCGTCCTTGAAGGATACCGCATCTTCCAGGGGAAGAGTGATGTGTTTCGCCAGATACATTAGAGCTGCATCCACGAATGGGAGCATTTTCCAGATGTTTCACTTTCTTTGCCTTGAAGGGATACAATCTGGAGGTTTTGCGTGACATAGAAGTTTTCTTATTTTTTTTGCTCCACTCTTCATCAATGACATCCTTCAATTCTGAAAGGAGCAGAAAGTTAGAACGTTCTTTTACCAAGTGTTTAAAGAACTTCCTTTGATTAGCTGGTGGAGTAGAAGGGTCTTCCCACTTCAGGGCCTCATTGACCGCTTTGACTAGCGGAGAAACAAGAGCAAAGTTGAAACCCCTGGCAAACTCATCTCCGTCTAACTCGCTGCCCGAAGATCCGGGAGAAGCATCGTAGGGCTGGTATGGGCCTAAATCCTCCTGGGCCTCGTCAGCCAGGGAGCCAGATAGTGTGGTGGACTGGCCTCACGTGTGGGTTGTACCCCACTCTTTTAGGGGCTGTTGGACCACACGCTTGACAAGAGACTCCATCTGTTGGTTTTCTGTCTCTTTTTCTCCAACCGCCTGGAGCAAACATGAGTCACATAGTGACTTGCCCTCCGGAACTCATGTTCCACATCCCCAGCAAGCTCTGCGATCAGAGCGACTGTCATGGCGGTGGGTGCGGTGACTGGAGGAGGAATGGGAACATCTCCTTTGATTGGAGGAGGTATGGGAACATCTCCTCTGGTTGGAAGAGGAATCGGAACATCCCTTTTGCTGTTGGGTCCTAGACAGAGAATCACGTCGGGACCTGGATGATGAGTGGTGATGTTGCGGCCTGGCAAGGTCTCTGTTGTCCTGAACCATGATTTGGCGGTCTGATCTGGGAGGGCTGAAGAGGATAACGAACGGGGGGGGGGGCAAGATCTGGTATTAAACACATTCACAACCAACAGAAAATAATCTCAGCCTCACCCCCTCATGTGCACATACCTTGTGTGAGAAGGCTGGCCGCACAAAGGCGGTGACCTGTCCATGACTCCTGGACAGAACGTCAAACTTAAAGCAAGGAATCACATGGGATTGCGGCAATATGCAGATATGTCTTAGAACAAACTACGGAGCTAATAAAAACAAAAGCACCATGGTAACCAAAAGAATAAACAAAATCTATATTTTTTTTAAACATATATATTTCTTCTTAAATATTATTATTTATTTATTTTATATATATCTATTTATTTTTTAAATATCTGAAAACATTTTTAAAAAACATTTCCCATTCAAGGCACTGCTACCCCACACAGGGGCTTACCTTGTCCTGTGCTAACTAGACTTCAGGGACATCACCACCATCCCCTCGCACCTGCACAGTATAGAGCCACCGGATGGCGCCTGTACGACCGCCGAGTGCTCCGCCACTCTGCGCATGCTCAAGCCAAGCCTCAATGTCACGGGGGGCTCTCGCATGCGCAGACCATAGCAACAGCTGCAACCCGGAAGTGCTGTGGCGTCCTGGAATGCAGAAGCACTCCAGACACCATAAAAAACATGTAACACTATTATAAGGGTAAAAAACTAGCAAGGGGAAAAGCTTGTGGACAAGACATCACACAAAGAGACATAAACAGCTGCCATGAAGAAAGGCAAAAACAGCAGACCTTGCCAGCCATGCTTGACAGACGTCCATCCTAGGCATACAAAGGCAGCCTACCCTCCACCACTGGGGCATCTTGCGCCTGAGAAGAAACAGCCACTCGCCCACCCATGGCTGGGCTCTGAGCTTGCACCGCACAGAAGGCATGCCGTAATCTAGAAATATATCCCGACTGGACGCCAAGCAGGAACAAATGAAATGTAGGTCCATTGGAGGAGGACAAAAAAGGAACGCAGTCTCTCGTGGTGAGTTCAAATTTATGGGTATAGGATCCTATAGCATTGGAGAGGAGGCGGGGTTAACCCACACGTAGGCTGTCATGGAGTCTGTCAGGAAAAGAGAAATACTTGGACACCCAAGTTTGGCCGTTGAGAAAAAAAATTAAAAATGAGCAAGGGTAAAAAATAAAAGGTCAATTAGATATTAACAACTATACTGTAAGGTGAGTATAAATACCTACAGGTAACCCTAGGGAAAAATACATTAAAATAGGAAACTGTAACTGTAAAAAAAAACAAAAAACAATATTACTTTGATAAACAGGATCATTAAATATAAAACAATAGAAGTACTTCAATTTAAAAAATAACTAGATTTTTCTCTAAGATAAATATAAGTAAATAAGGTTATAATCAAGACAATAGGTATCCCATTGGCTTAAGCGGACCTCCAGCTGTTGTAGAACTACAAGTTCCATGAGGTATAGCAAGACCCTGACAGCCACAAGCATGACACCTAGAGGCAGAGGCATGATGGGACTTGTAGTTTGGCAACAGCTGGAGGTCCGCTAATTGCATATCCCTGTCTTAGAGGAATTTTGTCGACCTCTATCTCTTTCAGATTTGGAGGATTCTTTAGGGGAGCTGGATGTTGTGCGTTGACGAGGGCTAGTTGAAGATCTTTCGATAAGATGTAGTTCTTGTAAAGTGTTTTGTAGTTCATCTGAGGATCTACAGTAATGTTTGACACCTTGATAGGTAAAGTGAATAGAAAATGGCAATCCCCATTGATAAGGGATCTGGCGTTGCTGTAGATTATGAAGTAAGGGTTGCAGTGCACGTCGTTTAGCCACCGTTATTGGGGAAAGGTC
Organism: Lithobates clamitans; assembly: GCA_037952925.1. Taxonomy (NCBI): domain Eukaryota; kingdom Metazoa; phylum Chordata; class Amphibia; order Anura; family Ranidae; genus Lithobates; species Lithobates clamitans. The sequence goes on from JBBGZY010000021.1 coordinate 1,964,804, forward strand.
AGAAAACAGCTGATAAGGATGATCTTGAAAGATGAGGGAATCTTTTCCTCTAGCTGCAGCCATGAGTTGTTCTTTGGTGCGATAGAAGTCGAATTTCGCAATAATATCACAAGGGGGACCTTCTGGTTTGCGTGGTGTTAAAGCTCTGTGAATCCTATCAATCTCCAAACGATCACCTGGGATTGACTGTAGTAGTTCTTGGAAAAGTGCGGTCATAGTAGAATGAAGGTCAACAATAGCCTTAGGTATTCCTCGTATACAAAGATTTGATCGACGTGCTCTATTTTCAAAGTCCTCTAAGCGTGTTTGCAGAATAAGGTTTTCTTCCTTAATAGTCTCTAATTCATTATCATGGGACAGTACATTATTTTCCTTGTCATCCACTCTGATTTTTAGGTCAGAAGTGCGCTGGCCTAACTCACAGATTTCTTTTGTGAGACTTTCAGTTATATAGTCTGAGGTCTGCTTTAAGGTTTTCTGTAACATTTTTTCTATTTGTCTCAAAATATTTGGATGTAGAGAATCTGTTCGTTTTTCTTGTGAGGCGGTGCTGTATTCATGGTCAGAGCCATTATAGGCATCCTGAGGTAACTGCAGCTGCTTAGCAGCATGAGATGTGCCTGTGTGTGAGGAAGGAGGCTGTGCCATTTTACAGGAGCCTCTGGACTGTGTATCCTTGGCACTCTATAGTTTATTTTTACCTCGGGCGGCACCAAAGACCATTTTATTTATCACAGGGTCACTGAGGAGGCTTATGGTAAGATTATTTTCAGTTTACCATGCCTTGTGGGTGTCTTTATCAGCCGAAGAGTTCCGAGTGATGTGGAGCTTCAGCTGGACATGTCTGTTGCCGGCGACTCCGCCTCCTCCTTTTTTTTTTTTTTACATTTCTTCAGTTACTTTCTGGTTTTAATGCCTAGGCAAATGATGTCATACATCCTAGGAGTGGAGAAGGGGTTTTCTCAGCTAAGCTCGCTCTACTGCTTGCATGCCTGAGCTAAAGGCAGATGAATTTCGGGAAGTAAATGCTACAGTACTTGAATAATCTACCCTTACTCAAGAGGGTCACTGCCAAAAATGCCAAGAGGGTGTCTTTAAAATTGATTTCTCAGCAAAATAAATCCTGGAGACATGGATGGATGGGGGAATTTGCTTTGCATATTAAAAATGTATTAAAATGCGTTTTTGGCGTGTTGTGCTCAGATGCAGTGTACTTACACTTCAAATAGTTTTAATCCTAAGGACTATGGACATTTAAACTGGCCACATATCAAACTAATTAAACAAACGATTATAGGATCTTGGTACTTTTTACAGTCAAGTATATGTGAAATATGAAAAAAATTAGGACCTGTGTGTGCTCACAGCATTGTAATTAAGCAGAGACAAGAAAAACATGTAGCCTTGGTGCAATCAAAATTGTTGCTGTTTTGTTTTAAGTACACTCTATTGGTAATCTTGAGAGAACATATACAGATGGGAAATATTTGCATTACATTTTCAATAGCAATAAAAGCGCAAATTGAAATTCCTTGTTGGTTGTATTTAGTGATAGTGAAACATACTTAAAACAGTGTCCTGCTGTTCTATTAAATCTTTAAAAAAATACATTTTGATAAAAAAGGAAATCTAGCACAAATAACATCTTACATAAGAAATCAGTTACAGAAACCATATACAGCAAATTTACTGTAATTTTGCAGTTATAATAAAAAATGTAAATTTGGTTTATTTACACAGAAAAAAATAGAAAACAGGTACTAATATGTGCCAAATCTCCAGCTTATTCATTCATTGAATATATACACTCTCTTAAAGCAGCTTACAATGTAGTTTACCAGTGTACATGAGGCCTTTTTTGGGGACTATGTACTTATCATCAATATAGAAGGAGTACAATTGGGGGAATAGGCCACCACAGAACAGCAGTTAGAGGTACACATAAGTGGTTATATATATATATATATATATATATATATATATATATATGTGGCCTCTTTCTACCAATGGTTTTTGGGTTTCTCTATAGGAGTTCAAGTGCTGCTGAGGTTTCACTGGCAAAGGAAGGAGGGGTAAGGGCAGGATGTATGGTGGTCAGATAGGAATGAGCTAGTCTTTTTCACTCCAATGTGCAGGGATTTTTTATCAGCCATAATGTGGCGATCCAGCTGCACTGTCCTCTAGTGCCCCGTGTCCGCTGAAACCACCCGTGTCTTTTTTAATTGTGGTCTAGTCCTTCGGGACACGATCTCCTGTCCCCACCTATCAGCCCCATGTAGCACAGAGCCTAGTAAAGTGCTCTGAAACTCATCCTCAGCCCTGGGATTAACAGAGCTGATAGGTGGCGGTCTCGAGGCAAAACAAGGCACAGTGCTTAATGCAAAACAAATGTGTACATCTAATACAGCTGTGGGAAGGCTTGGGGTGTTGTACTGATATGAGAGCTGGCAAGAGGAGGCAGGGGATGGGATTTGTGTGTAGAGGGAAAAACTGTGGAGGTGGCGGGCTGAGCAAAGTGAGAGCTGTGGTACAGAGGTAAAAAATGGGGGTTGCAGAGCTGAGGGGTGTAGATGGGGGCAGAAGTGAAATGTGGAAGGGGGCAGAGATAAGCTGTGGATCATTGGGTGAAAAAATAAGCTGTGGATTTGCATGCAGAGGTAAGTTGTGGACTAGGTCGTTAAAGCGGAACATCATCCAAATGGGAAAGTCCTGCTTATTTGCATCCTCCTACTCTCCTCTTTAACATTTGACACTTTTTGGGAGAGGTGGCAGATACCTAGTTTTAGAGGTACCTGCTCCCACTTCCATCCGGATCGCTTTAGCGATCAAAGAGGAAGTTTGCTCCTTCCTCCTTCCCCGTAGCCTTCTGGGACTCATCACAGGTCCCAGAACACTGTGGGGCCACTCACCTTGCAGTACCAGAGCAGGCTAGTGTACATGAAGTCTAAGAAATGGTTTCATTAAACATAGCTCACAGGACCAATAAAGCATTAAACCCGAAACCAAACATGTATTATAATGCAGCTTACCATTTCTTAGATTTTTTCGATTTCTTCTATTTACATCTGGTGATCTGGCCATTAAATCTGTTTTTCAAAAGAAGAAGCTCTCCAGCAGAATGTATCAGTTACAGAGATGAGACATTTACCACTGACATGGGTGCTTACAATGATCAGCTTTTATTTATTTATGTAAAACCTTTACCTCAAAGCTTGGCTTCAATTTATTTGTGTATTTAAATCTGCTAATACATCTAACATTCCCCTCCCCCAAAATGACAATGCTGCTGTCCAAAGGTACACCCTGTGCTCATTCAACCAGATTGGGGGCACTCTAATACAGGAGGTGTGTTAGTGGCCAGATCACAAGGTGAAAACCAGGGGAAAAAAGAGGAAGTTAAGAAAACAGAGGCAGCCACCACATCTAATGATTGGCAAGTTGCAATATATTACGTATTTGGTTTTGGGTTTAAAGTGATTGTAAACCTCCTACATGAAATAAAACAAAGCATATCCCTCTATAGTGAGTATTTGTCTATGATAAAAGCATTACATGTCATTTCTGTCTACTGATTTGTTCCTCTGCTATCAGCATGAATCAGTTCTGACAAGCTTTCCTGACACCAAGAGAAGAAGGTGACAGGGGAGGGACTTCCAGCGGATTGACAACCTCAGCTTTGTTTCTGTGAGCTGTGTGAAGGGGGTGTGTCCCTTCCCTTCAATCAGCTCACAGAGCTCTCCTCACTGAGCTCTGCAGAGTGTAACTTTAGGTCTCCGCCCCCTTTTTTCTGAAGTCTCAGACAAGATGTAGAGAAAAGAAGACTGCAGATGGACATATACAGTTAGGTCCATATAAATTTGGACACAGGCACAATTTTAGTTTTTTTTTCAGGTATTTACCAAAACATATTCAATGTATAGTTATTTATTGGATATGAGTGTGCACTCTCTCAAGTTTAATTTGAGGGTATGTACATCCAAATCGGAGGAAGGGTTTAGGAATTACAGCTCTTAAGAATAGACATCCCCTTTTTTCAAGGGGCCAAAAGTAATTGGACAATTGAATCAAAGCTGTTTCATGGCCAGGCGTGGGCTACTTCTTCATTATTTCTTCATCAATTAAGCAGGTAAAAGGTCTGGAGTTAATTCTAAGTGTGGTATTTGCATTTTAAATCTATTGCTGTGAACCTACATCATGACCTGTTTCAGCTGTCCATGCAAGTGAAACATGCCATTGTAAGGCTTCAAAAACAAAACAAATCCATCAGAGAGAGAGAGCAGCAACATTAGAAGTGGCCAAATCAACAGTTTGGTACATTCTGAGGAAAGAAGAATGCGCTGGTGAGCTCAGCAATATAGAAAAGCCTGGACATCCATGGAAGACAACAGTGGTAGATGATCGCAGGATCCTCTATACGGTAAAGAAAAACCCATTCACAACATCCAGACAAGTGAAGGACACTCTCCAGGAGTTGGGCGTATCATCATCAAAGTCTACAATCAAGAGAAGACTTAACGTGAGCAAATAAAGAGGGTTCACCACAAGGTGCAAACCATTCATAAGCTTGAAGAATAGAAAAGCCAGATTAATTAGACTTTGCCAAAAAACATCTAAAAAAGTCAGACCAGTTCTGGAAAAGCATTCTTTAGACAGATGATACTAAGGTTAATCTGTACCAGAATGACAGGAAGAAAAAATGTGTGGAGAAGGCTTGGAACAGCTCATGATCTAAAGCACACGTCATCTGTAAAACATGTTTTTTTTTTCCTGCAAAACGGCGCTTCATAGTACAGACGGACAATGATCCAAAAGACACTGCAAAAGCAACCCCTGGAGCTTTTGAAGGAAAAGAAGTAGAATATTCTGCAATGGCTGAGTCAATCACCTGATCTCAACCCCATTGAGCATGCATTTCACTTGCTGAAGTCAAAACTAAAGGCAGAAAGACCCACAAACAAAGAACAACTGAAGACAGCTGCAATTATAGCCTGGCAAAGCATCAGAAAGGAGGAAACCCAGTCTTTGGTAATGTCCATGGGTTCCAGAATTCAGGCAGTCATTGCCAGTAAAGGATTCTCAACAAAATATTAAAAATGAACATTTTATTTATGATTATATTCATTTGTCCAATCAAATTTGAGCCCCTGAACATGGGAGGACTGTGTATAAAAATGTTTTCAGTTCCTAAAATTTGTACTTGATATTTATGTTCAACCTTTTGAATTAAAGCTGAAAGTCTGAAGTTCAAATTGATTTGGATTGCTTCATTTTCATGTTATTTAGGTGGCATACAGAGCCAAGAGTATGAAAATTGTGTGTCCAATATATATGGACCTAACTGTAAAAGTTATGGATGATGATTTGTTTGATCTCTGTGTATCGCCTGAGGATAGTCCCTTCACTGGTTATTTGTAAGGGTTTACAACCACTTTAATACCACTTTAAGAAGTGGATATTTATGGATTATTTCTGGAGATTAAGGGTGTTAGTTAATGTAACTTTAAAGTAGACCTTCACACTACAAAACCATTTTGTGCCACTGCAACCCTCCCCACCCCCTGCAACATAAAAAAATACCCTTTCTACTCTATCTCATTCCCTTCCTCCATTCTCACCTAGGCGAGAATGCAATGTGCACCTCTCATGTAGCATCCTGGGATATCTATGTCAAATATCCCATGGGGCTTCAGCTGAGGCATACACAGTGCTGGTGGAAGGCATATCTGGATTATTTTTGAAAAGTAAGGTTATCATTTAGTGTCACTTTAAAACATGGTCACTGTTAGGCATAGGGTGGCCAGCTATGTAGTGCAAGGGCCTGCCTAATTGCATACAAATTGATAATGTATGGCCAGCCTTAGACAGGATAACAAGTACATTTTACAGAAATGATGTCATCTTTGTGACTGCATTTTTACAGAGACCACAGGCCCACACATTTTTGAACTAACTAGCTGAACATGGTCCAGACTGTGTAAAGCATTGTGGCTCATATTTACAAATTCCTGAATTATTTTTTTTTGTGCTGCACATTTAATCACAATTTATAAAAAATCTTAATTGGGGGTTCATTATTTTGCAGGGAGTGTAATATTTTACAGGTCTCCAGTAGAAAAAAAAATATGTTTCAGTTTTAGTAGATGGCAGAGAGTTAAAACATTAAATAAGTTCTTTTTATTTTTATAGAGACTCCAGAGGGGAGATCACCACATTTGTTGGAGATACTGTATTGTCTATGGTAGCTTGGTTACATGACCTGTAATGCTACTGCCATAAGGGTAACTTCACCCGGAGCTGTGATATATTTGAGTGGGTCCTCTGGTAGTGGTATCACAACTCACATAATCAATCTGTAAGATATACACTATGGGGGTTATTTACTAAAGGAAAATCCACTTTGCACTGCAAGTGCACTTGGAAGTGCAGTCGCTGTAGATCCGAGGGGGACATGCAAGGAAAATAAAAATCAGCATTTTAGCTTGTACATGATTGGATGATAAAATCAGCAGAGCTATGTTATGGGTCTCTGGCCCACTCCACTGTGTACCAAATGCAAGAGAGACCACAGAGACCTGATCTACCTAATGTGGAGGTGCCCTAAACTCCACCCCTACTGGAAGGGGGTGGTGGATACCATAAACAGGGTGTTTCAGGTCTCGATGCCCACAAATCCAAAACACTGTTTACTCAATATACTAGATGAGTTAGAATGGGAGGAGAGTACTAGAGTGGCGATTACTAGAGCTTTATTCCTGGTACGTAAGCTAATAATGACACACTGGATATCGGAAGACCCTCCTGCTCTCAAAGAGTGGATTAATGCTGTGGGAGAAATGCTCCGGAAAGAAAAAATAATTTACCAACATAGAGGTTGCTCCCAGAAGTTTGAGAAACTTTGGGGACCGTGGCTGAGTGTAGCATGAGCATCTGAGGTGACTAACTGTCAGACCAATAGAGCAAATTTTTTTTAAACACTAGTGCCTTAAACCAATTGGGACATGAGCTATGACCAGATAGTCAAGAAGTGTAAAGACAAATAAGTGGCACAAGCGATATTAAGATAAAGTGCAGTTTGCAGATTAAGCATGTTTGTTGTATCTAACATTTGACTGTATACTTGAATGTATCTGAAATGTCGGTATGTATTTATATGTTTACCTCAAACTTTTTTTTTTGATAAAAAAAAAAAAATCAGCAGAGCTTCCCCTCATTTCAGATCTACCCCTTAGATTTAGAGCGACTGCACTTCCAAGTGTACTTGCAGTGCAAAGTGGATTTGCCTTTCATAAATAACCCCCTACATTACAAAAAGTATTGGGATGCCTGCCTTTACACGCACCTTAAATTTAATGGCATCCCAGTCTTATTCTGTAGGGTTCAATATTGAGTTGGCCCACCCTTTGCAGCTATAACAGCTTCAACTCTTATGGGAAGGCTGTTCACACGGTTTAGGAGTGTGTCTATGGGAATGTTTGACCATTCTTCCAGAAGTGCATTTGTGAGGTCAGGCATTGATGTTGGACGAGAAAGCCTGGCTCGCAGTCTCCACTCTAATTCATCCCAAAGGTTTTCTATCGGGTTGAAGTCAGGACTCTGTGCAAACCAATCAGTTCCTTCACCCCAAACTTGCTCTTCCATGTCTTTATAGACCTTGCTTTGTGCACTGGTCCAAATCATGTGGTGGAGAGGGAATTATGGTGTGGGTTTGTTTTTCAGGGGTTGGGCTTGGCCCCTTAGTTACAGTCAATGGAACTCAGGCATCAGCATACTAGGACATTTTGGACAATTTCACGCTCCCAACGTTGTGGGAACAGTTTGGGGATGGCCCCTTCCTATTCCAACGTGACTGTGCACCAGTGCACAAAGCAAGGTCCATAAAGACATGGAAGAGCAAGTTTGGGGTGGAGAAACTTGACTGGCCTGCACAGAGTCCTGACCTCAACCCGATAGAACACCTTTGGGATGGATTAGAGTGGAGACTGTGAGCCAGGCCTTCTCGTCTACATCAGTGCCTGACCTCACAAATGCGCTTCTGGAAGAATGGTCAAACATTCCCATAGACACACTCTTAAACTTTGTGGACGGCCTTCCTAGAAGAGTTGAAGCTGTTATAGCTGCAAAGGGTGGGCCACTACAATATTGAACCCTACGGACTTATGCCCCGTACACACGGTCGGATTTTCCGACGGAAAATGTGTGATAAGACCTTGTTGTCGGAAATTCCGACCGTGTGTAGGCTCCATCACACATTTTCCATCGGATTTTCCGACACACAAAGTTTGAGAGCTTGCTATAAAATTTTCCGACAACAAAATCCGTTGTCGGAAATTCCGATCGTGTGTACACAAATCCGATGGACAAAGTGCCATGCATGCTCAGAATAAATAAAGAGATGAAAGCTATTGGCCACTGCCCCGTTTATAGTCCCAACGTACGTGTTTTACGTCAGAACGATCGGATTTTCCAACAACTTTGTGTGACCGTGTGTATGCAAGACAAGTTTGAGCCAACATCCGTCGGAAAAAATCCTAGGATTTTGTTGTCGGAATGTCCGAACAAAGTCCGACCGTGTGTACGGGGCATAAGACTGGGATGCCATTAAAGTTCATGTGTGTGTAAAGGCAGGTGTCACAATACTTTTGGTAATATAGTGTATCTAGTGATGTGTCATTGTAGTCTGAGCCAAAGTATCTCCAGCTCATTCTATATGTAAGGTGGCAATACAGGTAGTTATACACTGTTTAAATTAATTTCGTTTAATTTATAGCTTCTGTGCAAAAATGAATTAATGACTTGATATAACTATTAATATTGGAATCTAATCCACTCAGTTTATGCTGTTGCACAGTTTAAACACTATTCAAGTAGTATACCTCTGGTTTCTGACCTGTATATAATCATATACAATTTTCTTGTTCAATTTTTCTTTAGATTCACCAAAACCATATAATATGAGCTCAAACCTAAACACTTTCAATTTGTATGTAATCAGGCAGGCCCTTGTACTACATAGTTGAAGGTAAATCTAAAGGAAATTGAATAAGAAAAGTGTATAATGTATGGCCAGCCTTATAGATTGCAAGCCTGGGCTGAACAAGAGAAATCTAATAGATTCCTGCACACTAAACAGCATGGATGGAGGATTCTCTCCTGCCCCTATAGTATTCAAACAGCTGGCACTTGTTGCTGTGTGGATACCCAAAGAATGACTTCATCTGGTTGGACGCAGTCACTGTTTGGCCAACAATTTTCTGCGTGACTCCTTTAATTTTTCAGTTGAAGTTTGTCGAACCAGGTGGTGCTGAGCCACGTATGACAGGTTTATTACTTCAGTTTATCTGTATATGTTACACATTTGATATTCATTATTCTACATTTTTGTCCAAACACTATCTATTGATGACATGACACTCAGTGGTCTATTATTTAAACATTTGCTTTCTGAATGTCTTATCATTTGCAAAAATGTAACAAATAATACCAGCAATGTTTGTAACATGTGTAATAGTTTCTTTGTTGCCTTTTTCTGGGCAATATTCCCTAACCTTCACTCCTAAGAACAAAATAGCCATAAGAACATTTGAAATTGGGAAGTACCCCTTCAAATTTTCCACATTTTGTCATGTTACAACCAATGTAAAAGTATTTTATTGGGATTTTATGTGATAGATCAACACAAAGTGACACATAGCTGTGAAGTGGAAGGAAAATCATAAATGCTTTTCAACATTTTTTACAAATAAATATGTGAAAAGTGTGGCGTACATTTGTATTCAGTCCCCCTGAGTCAATACTCTGTAGAACCACCTTTCGTTGCAATTACAGCTGCAAGTCTTTTTGGGGATGTCTCTATCAGCTTTGCACATCTAGAAAGTGACATTTTTGCCCATTCTTCTTTGCAAAATAGCTCAAGCTCTGTCAGATTGGATGGAGAGTGTCTGTGAACAGCAGATTCTTGCCACAGATTCTCAGTTGGATTTAGGTCTGGACTTTGACTTGGCCATTCTAACACATTAATATGCTTTGATCTAAACCATTCTATTGTAGCTCTGGCTGTATGTTTAGGGTCATTGTCCTGCTCGAAGGTGAACCTCCGCCCCAGTCTTAAGTCTTTTGCAGACTCGGTTTTCTTCTAAGATAGCCCTGGATTTGGCTCCATCCATCTTCCAATCAACTCTGACCAGCTTCCCTGTCCCTGCTGAAGAAAAGCATCCCCACCACATGATGCTGCCACCACCATGTTTCACAGTGGGGATGGTGTGTTCAGGGTGATGTGCAGTGTTAGTTTTCCACCACACATAGCATTTTGCTTTTGGGCCAAAAAGTTCCATTTTGGTCTCATCTGACCAGAGCACCTTCTTCCACATGTTTGCTGTGTCCGCCATATAGCTCCTCAAAAGCTGAAAACAGGAGTTCTTATGGCTTTCTTTTTGCCACTCTTCCATAAAGGCCAGATTGGTGGAGTGCACAGCTAATAGTTGTCCTGTGCACAGATTCATCCACCTGAGCTGTGGATCTCTGTAGCTCCACCCGAGTTACCATGGGCCCCCTGGCTGCTTCTCTGATCAATGCTCTTCTTGCCTGGCCTGTCAGTTTAGGTGGACAGCCATGTCTTGGTAGGTTTGCAGTTGTGCCATACTCTTTCCATTTTCAGATGATGGATTGAACAGTGCTCTGTGAGATGATCAAAGCTTCGGATATTTTTTATAACCTAACTCTGCTTCAATCTTCTTACAACTTCATCCCTGACCTTTTGTGTTCCTTGGCCTTCATGATGCTGTTTGTTCGCTAAGGTTCTCTAACAAACCTTTGAGGGCTTCACAAAACAGCTGTAATAAAGTAGACACACACAGGTGGACTTTATTTACTAATTAGGTGACTTCTGAAGGCAATTTGTTCCACTAGATTCTACTTAGGGATATCAGAGTAAAGGGAGCTGAATACAAATGCACACCACACTATTTGTAAAAAATGTTCAAAACCATTTATTATTTTCCTTCCACTTCACAATTATGTGCCACTTTGTGTTGGTCTATCACAAGGGTCTTCAAACTATGGCCCTCCAGTTGTTCAAGAACTACAATTCCCAGCATGCCTAGTCATGTCTGTGAATGTCAGAGCTTTACAATGCCCCATGGGATGTGTAGTTCCGCAACAGCTGGAGGGCAGTAGTTTGAGGATCCCTGGTCTATCACATAAAATCACAATAAAATACATTAATGTTTTTGGTTGTAACATGACAAAATGTGGAAAATTTCAAGGAGTATGAATACTTTATGAGGAAGACTTCAACACTTGACTTATTGAAATTCCTGTACAAACGTCCAAATGAATAGGTGTTCAGCAAAGCAAACCTCTAGCTGCTGTGTTAGCAGTATTACTATTGTTGCTAAATGTGACAGCTTCTTCCTGGTTGTTAAGGAGCCACCACCCATCGGCGCCCCAACAACTGGTGACTCCTGACTGATATGTGAATGTAAACAAACAACAGGGATAATGTTAAAAAAAATGGTCTGGGGGCCTTTTAGGTCTGGCATGGATTTAAAAACAATGACCAGATGGAAGGAAGGAAGACTTGTGGAAGACCTCAGTCTGTCTACAGTTTATGGAGATGACTGTGCGAAAAGCTGACAAATGAGTGTTTGGTACAGTGAACCTACAGCTGCAGTATAAAGTTAAACTTTTTCAATATGATTACCACTGCTAAATGTGACAATTTCCTCTTGGTTGTTAGGGAGTCATCACCCTCTGTCATCTTGGTAATCAGTGACTCAACCCCACCCGTCATACAACTGTCAGCTGGGGATTTCCAACTGACAGGTGAATGTAGACAGTGGGAATAGTGTTAAACAAAACAACGTGGGGTCCCTCCCCCCAAAGTTTATACCAGGGCCTTTAGGTCTGATATGGATTTTAAGGCAAATCCCACAAAAAAACAAAACAAAAAAAAGTGTAAGGCACCATCCAAATTCCATATCTGCCCCTAAAGTCTGGTATGGATTTTAAGGGGGAACCTCATGCAAAAAAATGGAATAAAATACACACCAGACCCTTATCTAAGCATGTAGATATGGTGGCTAGGAAGGGAAGTAAACAATTGTGTATCCCCCATCCCCAAACAACACCAGGGCACATGCCCTCAACATAAGAGGGGGCACCTTGCCACTATGTACTATGTACCCCTACTGATTTATATAGGGAGTGGTATCTGGGGTCCCCATATCTTTAAAGGAGGCCTCCAGATTGTGGTTGAAAAGTTGTTGGGGATTAGACCCTTGTCCTTTTAAACATGGGGCCAAGGTGCTTTGCCAGGGTGTTCCACCTGGGAATGTACCCACACCATGTTGAGGACATATGGCTTGTATGGTTCGGGAAGGGGTATGCAAATTCATCCCTTTCTCTCTTTTCCTGGGATATTGGCATGACATCACACTTTTTTTTCTTGTTTTTTTTGTGACTTAAAGCAGTGTTCATCAACCCTGTCTTCAGGGCCCACTAACAGGCCAGATTTGCAAGATAACTGAAATACATCACAGGTGATATCATTTGCTGCTCAGTGATTGCAGTATTCTACTCGAAGTGTCTGGTATGGAATTTGACAGAGACACCACACTGTTTTTTTTTTTTTGTTTTTTAAATCCATACCAGACCTAAAGGCCCCCCGCCCCACACCATTTTTTTTAACATTATCACTGTTGTTTGTTTACATCCACATGTCAGTCAGGAGTCACTGGTTATTGGGATGCTGTGACATTTAGCAACAATAGTAATACTGCCAGCACTGCAACTAGAGGTTTGCTCGGCTGAACACCCATTCATTTGGACGTTTGCGCAGGAATCTCAATAGACTGTACGCAGTGTTGAAGTCTTCCTCATATTATTTGTCGAATGTTTTTAGCTTCTGTAGCAATAACTCTCGGTGGAGCTGCTGGTTTAAGCGGGCTTGCTACCTTCACTCTCCTTCCCTTTGTTTTACTGGCACCGGGTCTAGGGTTTACCTCTGGACGATACAAGCACCAACACTTGAGTACGTTTTCAATGCTTTATTAAACAATTTACTAAGGAAGTAGCAGGAAAGAGGCAGAAGGGAAACTGCAGAAGAAACTCAAATATCTTCTTGTAAGATTCTTGACAAATGTCCTGGTATAATTTGAATTTTACAATAGAATGTGCTCCCCTCGTGGGACACACTCTTTGCTCACCTGGATTGGCCTCTCTCACTAACCTAGCAGCCAGTACGCAGCACAAACAAAAGTCTCTGCCACAGACTGGTTTGGGATGAACCAGTACGATCCTCTGCCACAGGATGTATTGGTCTTTCTGCAATGAACGTCAGTCACAGTGCTTGAACCTTTAAGCCAACCCGACAACACTATGCTGTATAGTTACTTTAGGATACGTCCTCCAACCGAGTCACCAGGCCCCTCTCCAGACCAGCACTCTGCATGATCCTTCCATTACGGGTCCTCCTCTGGGATCTCCTTGGTTGTCCAGCTTCTTCACTCTGGATAGACAGCTCAGAACCATTCCTCGGCTGCTGTGGTAGGCCCCAGACAAGCTTCTGGGCCCACCCATGCGCCGCATCGACGTGGGCCTCCGGAACGGAGGACCACGAGATTGCTCTCTAACGCATACCTGTCGGCCAGGAGGGCCAGCAGGTGGCTGTAAAACGAACCCCACAATATGGTGTCTGTCCCATAAATACTCTCGCCCAGAATGCAACTCGGAGGACCACCTCCACCGAGTTGTCTCCGGGACAGAAGAGCATCCATACGCTTAGACACGTTGCCCTCCCAAAACTGAACAGCGATAACAGCGACACCCACTGGTCAGTCTGGAAACACAACGTCAGCCAAGCTGGAACAGAGGCAAACCTAACCTTCCTAACGAACAAGTTACTAAATTTACCTAACATATGGTAGATCGCAAATCTACCAGCGCTACACTTATATAGTGTAAGGCTATTTTCTCTATTTGCAAATGTTTGCTCTCATGGTTGAATGTATTTATGGCTATTTTTCTCTTAGGACTGAATGTTACATTCACCCAATGAAAGGCAACAAAGAAACTAGCACACACATATTAAAACAAAATTATGGGTATCACTTCTTAAGTGTGCACGAATGATGAGATAACAAAATGATAGATATATCAACAAACAAGGCTTTCTTTTTGGTGATATGGTCTTGCAAAAATGATTTCATTTTTTTACGCAAATATATAAATTATTAACAAAGCTAAAAACAAAATCACCTTTTTCTACTTTGATCAGTTAACTACTGTATATAAAAAGTATAAATTTTATGCTATATTTTGTACCATTTAAAATGACACTACAATTACGATTCTGGTACAAAGCAAAAGCTTTTTTATGCTTTTAATTTAATGCAGCACTAAAAAATGAATGTACTGTACAAAACAATTTAAAAAATGAAAAAAAAAAAGGCTTAAATATTAATGTTTAAAAAATAGAAATAAAAAATAATTCAGCAGGAAAATAATAGTTAAAGCGGTTGTAGACCCTGCTTTGTGATTCTTACTTACAGGTAAACCTATAATTAGGCTTACCTGTAGGTAAAATGAATATCTCCTAAACCTGCACGGTTTAAGAGATATTCACCCTGTATGCAGCCGCTGATGTCAGCGGCGCATACCCTCTGAAGGTCTTGAAGCTTATTGTTCCAGAACTTCAGAGCTTCTTGCCAGAACCAGGGGCTTCCACCTGCATGCGCGGGGTGACATCATCGCGGCTCCGGCCACTCACAACACCGGAACCCGCGATCCCAGAAGATGGGAGAAAATGTCAACCCTCTCAGTGGTAACCGGGCGCCGCTGAGAGGGCTTTGTTCTAGGGTATTTCATAATGTGCCAGTATGCGATGCATACTAGCACAATATGCCTTTATCTTGCAGTTTTTTTTTTGTTTTGTTTATTTCCTAGGTTTAAGGCTAAAAGGAGTTTTAACGCTAAAAGAAATAAACAAAAAACAAAACTCTTTTTAACTTATCAGGTTGCTTTAACTGGCTTTATTTGCATATCAATGCTCATTCCTTTTATCTGTAGATTATTAGAATAAAGTAGATACAAACAAGACAAAGTTGTGTGTATCTCTCTATCTCACTCCTGAACAGTGTTTATAAACACAGTGTCCGTCTGCTTTTGATACCAACAGCTTCTACAGCTGCTGTATTTACACGACAGCAGCCAGCTGTCATTTTGACAGTCAGGAATTTCTGACAAGTGCAAGTGGGAAGCGGCAGCAGGGCAGAAGGCCAGGGCTTACTACATACATCCTGTGTACAATGTTGAAGTTTTTTTGGCCATCAGGTAGTACATTTTGTTCACAACAGGTTTCAGGGAGCTACTTTTACAGGGTGTCCCAAAAGTCGCCATACATAGTAGGGATGCACAGATACCGCTATCGCACCAAGTATTTTCACGAGTACCAGTAAATGCTCCCGATACCGATACTTTGCAGTCTGTATCAATACAAAATGAATGGTCGCAAATCGCACTGCAAAGAATCGCATGCAATTTGAACAGGAATGGGATGTGATTCCTTTCCGAAATGCATGCTCTTTCCCCCACCACTCCCGTGTGTGTGTGTGAACCCAGTATAGAAAGGGAAGCACCATCTAGTGAGCAGTTTATTAAAAATGTTATAACTCACATTACAGTACAAATCAGTTCAAATACATATCTGCATAGTGTGCCTGTTCTTCTGATGACAGAAAACCATTGACCCTGTAGGAAAGTTGTCCTCTAAATGTCCATTTCACCTCTTTGATTTGCAACCATCTATCTAAATAATGTAACCAGATAACAGCGCCACGGGTGGGTGTGCCTACGATAATTGAATGGACTGCTGCTGTTCTAATTATTGATGGTATCAATGAACAAAATAAGCTATAGGAAGAGTAGCGCAAGTCCCCACACCAATCTCAATATACAGTGCTAATGTATCAGTATACAGAGGGGACGGAAAGTATTCAGACAACCTTATATTGCAGCCATTTGCTAAAATCATTTAAGTTCATTTTTTTCCTCATTAATGTACACACAGCACCCCATATTGACAGAAAAACACAGAATTGTTGACATTTTTGCAGATTTATTAAAAAAGAAAAACTGAAATATCACATGGTCCTAAGTATTCAGACCCTTTGCTGTGACACACATATATTTAACTGTATGAGCTGTCCATTTCTTCTGATCATCCTTGAGATGGTTCTACACCTTCATTTGAGTCCAGCTGTGTTTGAGTATACTGACAGGACTTGATTAGGAAAGCCACACACCTGTCTATATAAGACCTTACAGCTCACAGTGCATGTCAGAGCAAATGAGAATCATGAGGTCAAAGGGACTGCCTGAAGAGCTCAGAGACAGAATTGTGGCAAGGCACAGATCTGGCCAAGGTTCCGAAAAAATTTCTGCTGCACTTAAGGTTCCTAAGAGCACAGTGGCCTCCATAATCCTTAAATGGAAAACGTTTGGGATGACCAGAACCCTTCCTAGATCTGGCCGTCTGGCCAAACTGAGCTATCGGGGGAGAAGAGCCTTGGTGAGAGAGGTAAAGAATAACCCAAAGATCACTGTAGCTGAGCTCCAGAGATGCAGTGGGGAGATGGGAGAAAGTTGTAAAAAGTCAACCATCACTGCAGCCCTCCACCAGTTGGGTCTTTATGGCAGAGTGGCCCGACGGAAGCCTCTCCTCAGTGCAAGACGCATGAAAGCCCACATGGAGTTAGCTAAAAAACACCTGAAGGACTCCAAGATCATGAGAAATAAGATTCTCTGGTCTGATGAGACCAAGATAGAACTTTTTGGCCTTAATTCTAAGCGCTATGTGTGGAGAAAACCAGGTACTGCTCATCACTAGGGATGAGCCGAACACCCCCCAAAAAATTTGTTTGAACACGCGAACACCGTTAAAGTCTATGGGACACGAACATGAATAATGAAAAGTGCTAATTTTAAAGGCTTATATGCAAGTTATTGTCATAAAAAGTGTTTGGGGACCTGGGTCCTGCCCCAGGGGACATGTATCAGTGCAAAAAAAAGTTTTAAAAAGGGACGTTTTTTCAGGAGCAGTGATTTTAATAAAGCTTAAAGTGAAACAATAAAAGTGAAACATTCCTTTAAATTTCATACCTGGGGGGTGTCTATAGTATGCCTGTAAAGTGGCGCTTTTTTCCCATGGTTAGAACAGTCCGAGAGCAAAATGACATTTCTAAAGGGAAAAAAAAGTCATGAAGTAATAGCGGTGTCAGCTATAGTGAATTGTCTATGGGAGAAATCAAAAGTGCTAATTTTAAGGGTTAATATGCAAGTTAATGCCTTAAAAAGACAATGCCCCAGGGGACATGTATCAGTGCAAAAAAACACGGCCGTTTTTTAGGGAGCAGTGATTTTAATAATGCTTAAAGTGAAACGATAAAAGTGTGATATTCCTTTAAATTTCGTACCTGGGGGGTGTCTATAGTATGCCTGTAAAGGGGCGCATGTTTCCCGTATTTAGAACAGTCTGACAGCAAAATTTAATTTCTAAAGGAAAAAAAGTCATTTAAAACTACTCGCGGCTATAATGAATTGTCGGTCCAACAATACACATAAAAGTTCATTGATAAAAACGGCATGGAATTTCCCCACAGGGGAACCCTGAACCAAATTTTTTTTTAAAAATGAGTGGGGGTTCCCCTAAATTCCATACCAGGTCCTTCTGGTCAAGTACAGGGATATCGTGGATGAAAACCTTCTCCAGACTGCTCAGGACCTCAGACTGGGCCGAAGGTTTACCTTCCAACAAGACAATGACCCTAAGCACACAGCTAAAATAATGAAGGAGTGGCTTCACAACAACCCTGTGACTGTTCTTGAATGGCCCAGCCAGAGCCCTGACTTAAACCCAATTGAGCATCTCTGCAGAGACCAAAAAATGGCTGTCCACCAACGTTTACCATCCAACCTGTCAGAATTGGAGAGGATCTGCAAAGAGGAATGGCAGAGGATCCCCAAATCCAGGTGTGAAAAACTTGTTGCATCTTTCCCAATGTCATGGTTATGCAGTAATCTTTCTCTGTCAGCTTACCTTGTCTCATGTGTTCAGAATAAGAGGCCAGCCACTCTAACCTGGCTGTTTTTATAACCTCTCCTCTAGCATGGCTCCACCCCAAGCCTGTCAGGGAACCCTATATTAACCTGTGCACTGCAAGCCAGCCATTGTGTATCCACTGTGTGTTTGGCTTCCTCTTTCCTGCGTGCCATGTGCTCTATGTTTGTCTCTGTTACCGACCTTAGCGTGTTCTTGACTATTCCTGTCTGCTTGTGACCTTGACCTTTTGGCGTGTCCCCGACTATCCCTGTCTGCCTGTGACCTTGAACCTTTGGCGTGTACTCTGTTGTTCCTGTCTGCTAGTTGCCCTGACCTCTGCCTTATCCCTTTACTCCCTTAACTATCCTTGTTGTTCCAGCCTACTATTTCCTTCTCCTCTAGTCTACCGTGAGCATGAGCTGTGAGACCCTGGGGGCCGCGACCTGGAGCCAGACTGCAGCGCAGTTCATCCTCACCACTAGAGGCTCTGGTGAACACCTGCTGGCTCTTAGACTCTGCGCCCTGGAGAATCTATGCTCTAGCTCCAACTGGGATCTGTGTTAGTGATCCAGTAGACCTGCTTCCTGAACCTCCCTGGGTACAATCCGCAGCAGTCAGTCCTAGGGTCCACTATCTTAGCTGTGCACTTCCGACTCATACGGAGTGCATCTGACACCTGGTCTTAGGTGACCTGACACCCAAAAAGACTCATGGCTGTATTAGATCAAAGGGTGCTTCTACTAAATATTGAGCAAAGGGTCTGAATACTTAGGGCCATGTGATATTTCAGTTTTTCTTTTTTACTAAATCTGCAAAAATGTCAACAATTCTGTGTTTTTCTGTCAATATGGGGTGCTGTGTGTACATTAATGATGAAAAAAAATGAACTTAAATGATTTTAGCAAATGGCTGCAATATAACAAAGAGTGAAAAATTTAAGGGGGTCTGAATACTTTCCGTCCCCACTGTATCTGCAAGTGGATCAAATAGCAAAGAATATATACACTTATCCTAATAAGTATTATTCCTAATAAAAATGTTTTGCAAATATGCAAATAAAGTGCAAATATACAATAGTGCATACAAATTTTGTGCAAATATGCATATGAAGTGCCTAACGAACAATTAGACTAATCTTAGTGCAAAAGTGCTTATACAGTAGTCCATGGACTGCATAACCAACAAATGAAAAAAAAATAATTTTTTTTTATATATAATATATATATATATATATATATATATATATATATATATATATATATATATATATATATATATATATATATATATATATATATATATATATATATATATATATATATATATATATATAATATTAAAGAAAAACATGAAAAACTAATAGTGTTCATAAAAAATTATAGTGTTCCATAAAAATAATAAAGCAGTGTTGAAAAGAATGAATAATAAATAAGCAGTGTTTTTTAAGAATGTCCGTTATGATGTGCTCCACCACAGCGTGAGTCCTTCACCACTCTCACTAAATCTAGCTCACCAGATCAATCAGCTGGTAAAATTATAAACTAGCAAAGAAGCCCAATCTCTCCCAGCAATCATCCAATTTATCCCTTTCTCTTTATAGGCATCAGTCAGAATCCCATCTCATAAATCACAACATCCAATGTGGAAAAATGAAAAGAAGCCAGGAGGCTTCCTATAGTGTAAAAAAACGTTTCAGCAGGCTTTATTTAAAATATTTCACTCACATGTTCCAAGTGCCTACCCGGCACTAGGGAAACACGCTCAGCTCAGATAGTTACTCCGGTCGCATCACAGACTGAGAGCTCTAACCAACACACGTGATATCGTCAGCATCCTTGCTCCGCCCTACGCATGTTTCGTCTTGTGACGTCCTCACGGAGCAGCAGGACGTCTGACAATACCGTGCCATCTTTATAGAGGGCAATCTTCTCAATCAGCCCTTAATCTGCCTCACTGCGTGTATACACAAATCAATATTGAAATCGACTTTTGAAAAACTGTAATATACCACGTACTGTATATATAAACTGGATTTCTTACATTCTCTCAAGTCTTATTTTGAAGCTATTTCTAATTCTAATCTGTACTATACTTCCACGACATAGGCCAGATCTAATATCCATTTCTGCAATCTTAAAGGGGTACCTACCTAGGTTAAGGTGGCACTCCACCTAATTATCAAAGATCTATAAAAAAATCTAAAAAAAATTGTACCTCTATACTGTTATTTGTCTATACTCCTAACACCTTCTTAAATTTGAAGGGCTATCCCACTTCTACCAGAAATGGGAAAGTTAGGCCGATTTTATGTTTAACCATGACTTTTTATTAAAAAATATTCTAAAAGTTTGTTAAGAAACAATTTAAATCTATGTAAAAAAAAAACTGTACTTTTAACTACTACACTTTGGTGCGCCTCCCTTCTCCTTTCCATTTCTATTGTTCTTACAGAGTCCTGGGACACACTCTGGGAATGGCTGCTGCCTAAGCATCGCATTTATAGATTTATATATAATTTTCTTATACACAGATATTCTTTTTATATAAAGAATCTTTTCTGGACTGGAAAAACTATATATCCATTTCAAGGACTACACACCATCTTTCCATTATTGGGGTACATCACCAACTTGTTGTGTGTCGGTGTGTTTTTATTTTTCATTGGATCTTTATTATGTCGCAATTTAAAATGCCTGGAGAAACTATGTGTGTCAACTCCTTTTCTAATGTTATTTATGTGTTCTCCAATTATCATTTTCAGTTACCTTGTGGTTCTACCCACGTATCCCCTCCGATATGAACGCTCCAATATGTACACTACGTGGGATGAATGTGATTACATTTTTGATATCATAGGTCCTGCTGTCTGTCATGGATGCAAACTCCCTTCTTCTCCTTTTCCCCCTCATTGTGATTTTGCAAACCTTGCATTTATTGCATTTGTAGAACCCTTTCCTATCAAAAAACATTTTTGGCTTAATGGGTGGATCAACAACATTTTGAACAATTCTAATGCATATTGACCTGTTTTTACTATAAATAAATTTAGGATATTTAGAGAGTACTTTTTAAAAAAACTCACCTCTCAATAATATAGGCCAGTAATTCTTAATATGTTTTTCTATCTCTTTGGATTGGGTATTGAAATCAGTGATGAAATTACAACTTTCTTCCTGCAACTTCTTTTTGTGTGGATGCAATAATTCATATCTATTTTTCTTTAGTATCCTATTCCGTTCTTCCATTAAAAAAGGATATTTGTATCCTTTATCTAAAAAATCTGTTGATCAATAGATCTGTTTGTTCCGGAAAGTCTGAGTCTGAGTTGCAATTATGCCTAATTCTGGTGAATTGACTCCCTGGAGTGCTATATATCCACCTCTAATTAAGACAACTGGAGGTGGGAATATAGCTATTCCTATCAGTATCCTTAAAAAATGTCCTGGTGCAAATCGATCCATCTTTTTTGTACAGTGTAAGGTCTAGGAAATTGATCTGGTCCTGACTCCATTCACTAGTGAAAGTCAGACCGTATTTATTATTATCAAGAGAATTAAAAAAATCTATTAAACTACCTGTAGGCCCCTCCCATATCATTATAATATCGTCTATATAATGCTTACAGACAAGGAAACAAAATTATTTTTACCAAAAGCCCCTAGAGTTCCAACTATTTATTACCTCCCACAAATCCATAAGAGTACCAAAAACCCCCCAGGAAGACCCATTGTAAGTGGGATTGGATCTTTATTCTCAAGGATTGGTGAATATATAGACCTGTTTCTACAGAAAATTGTAATATAGAACAAGGCCTATCTTAAAGACAGTGGAGAATCGATTAAATTATTAGACTCTGGAATATACAAGGATAATGTACATTTGGTGACAGTGGATGTGAACTTACTGAACACCAGCATTAACCAGAGGCATGCAATGGATGCAGTCAAGTGGGCTTTGGAGAGTATATTGGATCAAATAAAATGTATTTTGGAGTTGCTGGATGTTGCCATGACCAATAACTATTTTTGGTATGACAAAGACTATTTTTAACTGTTGAAATGAGTAGCCATAGGAGCAAAGTATGCTCTCAGTGTCGCCAATTTGGTCATGGCAAAATGGAAATCAGAAAAAATACATCATAAGTGGCCCGAACTAACATTGTATAAGCATTATACAGACAATATTATAGTGATATGGGAGGGGCATATGGGTAGCTTAATAGAATGTTTTAAATTCCCTTGATAATAATAAATACGGTCTGACTTTTACTGGGGAGTGGAGTCAGGACCAGATCATTTTCCTAGACCTTGCAAAATCACAACAAGGGGGAAAAGGAGAAGAAGGGAGTTCACATCCATTACAGACAGTAATGCCTATGATATAAAAAATTTAATCACATGTGATTTCTTCCATGTAGTGTAATATTGGAGTGTCCATGTCAGATGCAATACATGGGTAGGACTATGCGGAAATTGAAAACAAGAATTGGTGAACACATAAAGAACCTTAAAAAGGCGTTGACACACATACTGTCTCCAGGCATTTTAAATTGCTACATAATAAAGATCCAAGTCTGCTGACTGTTTATGGGATTGAAAAAAATTGAGGGACACTGGAGAGGTATAGATAAACTCAATGAGGTGTCAAGACGAGCAACCCATTGGATTTATCAAATGAACACTCTCCAACCCATTGGATTTATCAAATCAACACTCTCCAGCCCTATGGGTTAAATATCGACATAGATTTAAATTGTAGATTTAGATTTAAATTGTTTCTTAACAAACTTTTAGGATATTTTTTAATAAAAAGTCATGGTTAAACATAAAATCAGCCTAACTTTCCCATTTCTGGTAGAAGTGGGATATCCTTTAAAATTTAAGAAGGTGTTAGGAGTATGGGCAAATAACAGTATATAGGTACAGATTTTTTTTAGATTTTTTTAGATTTTTTATAGATCTTTTACAATTAGATGGAGTGCCACTTTAACCAAGGTAGGTACCCCTTTAAGATTGTAGAAATGGAGAGCCGATATTAGATCTGGCCTATGCCGTGGAAGTATACTACAGATTAGAATTAGAAATAGTCTAAAAATAACCCATGAGGGAATATAAGGAATCTGATTTATATATACAGTATGTGGTATATTACAGTTATTTTAAATGTTGATTTTAATGTTGATGTGTGTATACATGCATTGTTGCAGATAAAGGGCTGATTGAGAAGATTGCCCTCTATAAAGAAGGTGCAGTATTGTCAGACGTCCTGCTGCTCCGTGAGGACGTCACAAAACATGCGTAGAGCAGGGCAAGGACGCTGACTATATTGCGTGTGTTGGTCGGAGCTCGCTGAGTTTGTTTCCCTAGTGACGGGTAGGCACTTGGAACATGTGAGTGAAATATTGATAACTTTTAAATAAAGTCTGCTGAAATGTTTTTACACTATGGGAAGCCTCTTTCCTTCTTTTCATTTATCCACATTGGATGTTGTGACTTATGAGATGGGATTCTGACCGATGCCTATAAGGAGAAAGGGATACATTGGATGATTGCTGGGAGAGATTGGGCTTATTTGCCAAATAATTGGTTTATAATTTTACCAGCCGATTGATATGGTGAGTTTGATTTAGTGAGAGTGGTGAAGGACTCACGCTGTGGTGGAGCACTTGGTGATTCTTGTGAAGATTCTGTGGGAATTCATCCTAATAAACGGACATTCTTTTCAACGCTGCTATTATTTTTCTGGAACACTATAATTTTTTTTTCACATCTACCTAAATACCTACTTTTAGCTCTACTGCCAAATACTTTACTTTGCTGCCTTGCCAGTTCTACACAACCTTTGCAGAACAAGGTTCATACAACTCTGGATGGCTTGGGGCCATTCTAATTACAGTCCAGTTATAAGAATGAATGGGCTGAGGCTGCCCACCACTGTTTGCAAGTACAGTATCTAGGCATTCTGCGATTACTTGCGGTTATCAACAGATGGTTGGTCCTGGACGCACTTGTCTACATCCAGGATCGATCATCTGTTTCTAACTGCAAGTGTCAGGGTCCTGCTGTGACAAGACGGAGGTATGTGCATGTGCACATGCACACACAGGTACCAGTCGGGCAGTGGCTGGGTGTGTGTGTGCGTGGGGGCACGCGCCGGATGCGTGTGCGCGCACATTAGACACGGTCTGACGGTCTGACAGCAGCTGCACAAGTGCAGTGCTCTTTGATCTGCAGCTAGTGATTCCTGAAACCCTGCATCTGTCTCCTGATCATCTGTATTGACCCGGCTCTGTCTGACTTCTCGATTTCTCCAACTCTGACCTTGGCTTGCCTTGACCCTGCTATTTGGACTTCCTGCCTGATATCCTATTGCCGACCTCTGCCTGCTTATCTGACCCTGCTTCAGTTACAGCCCTACCTGCCTGACTACCTGTTTTTGACCCGGCCTGTCTCACTCTGCTCTAGCCTACCATTCAAAGTTCTGTTTGATTACCTGTGTCTGACCCAGCTTGTCTTATTATGCTCCAGTCTGCACCTGCCAGCTTCCAGATTGCTGACCTGCACCTGCCTCCGCTGACATCTGCATCCAGACCTTCCTGGTGGCTAATCGTCCATCCATCTGTGCCTACACCACAAACAGGCCACTCCTACCTCACTGCGCTCTCAGGTCTACTGTTCCCACTCCAGTGGCTCTTGAGCCAGGACTGTAAGAGAGGTCTCCTCCTACACGTCAGACTCTACTACATGGTACATAACAGCAAGTATTCACTGTTGTCGGGATACATGCTATGTCGGGATACATGCAATCAGTGGCAGGCAGCTGCAGCTCCCCTCAGCCTATCATTGCTTTGTACAGGCTGAGCTGCCACAACTGTGACTCATGCTGCAGGAATTTACTGCCAGCCATAATTGCAGGTGTAAATGAGGCACTAAAGTGGTTGTAAAGGATCAAGGTTTTTTATTTTCATGCATTCTATGCATGAAGGTAAAAAAACCTTCTGTGCGTAGCAGCCCCTCCACCCCCTATTACTTACATGAGCCCCATCTCGATCCAGCGATGTGCACAAGAGCAGGGGCTCTCCCGGGCCTCTTCCTCCTCATTGGTTGAGATTGGCTCCCGCTACTGGGGCGGGGCCAAGTCATGCTCCATGTGTGAATGGACACACTGTTTGCTTGCTATGGGGGCACTCGGCAAGAGGGAAGGTCCAGGAGTGCCAGCGGGGGACCGGAGAAGAGATGGATCAGGGCTGCTCTGTGCAAAATCATTGCACAGAGCAGCATCATGCCATACTAACCTGCACAGAGCAGGTTAGTATGGCATGTTGGTTATGTTTTCTTTAAATCTACCTTTAACATTACTCTAATGTAAACTACAGTATATAGTATAAGCTGTGCAATACGGAGACACTTGCTTACCTTTATGTCTACATATATACTATATTTGAAGGGGATTATAGCTGTGGCACAAAAAGCTTGTCTAGGATTGTCCCTTTCTAAGCACATGATTTTGAATGACATAAAAATTTATGTTTTCTTCCATGTGATAATTGTGTGTTTTTCTAGAATTTGTCTGTGAAACACTAAAGCTGGCCATAGATGGATCGCAATATGACAGTGCCTGCAGTAGGGTTGCCACCTGTATGGGTTTCACCCAGACAGTCCGGTTTTTGAATGATGTGGCTGAGGTTCCATCTGCCTGAGACCCAGACGCATTCTTCAGAATAGACTGCACTGGGAGTGACAACTCTGCTCTGCATCTGATGTGTGTCTCCCCTCCCCACCAGCAGCCTGTCTCACTCACAGCAGAGTGTCAGTGGATCAAAGCTGCCTTGTCCTCCTCCTCCTTCTCGGCTCTGTTTACACACACACAGGAGGAGGGAGATGAGGGACACGTGCTGATCATGGCCTGTAGAAAGTTTATTATACTCATAGACCGGCGAGGAGGAGTGAATGGCTAGGAAGGAGAAAAACGTAAAAAATATGGACATTTGACGGAGTCATTAAGGGGTTAAGAGGATATATGCTGGGGGGGCACTTTGGCAGGGGAGAGTATTTATGCTAGAAGTGTGGGTTGGATTTGAAATCTGACAACCCCTACTAGCACAAGTCGTCTCCCTTCTCAAAGCACCCCCTCAGCATATATTGGACCCCCCCGCAAGCACAAGCCCTCTCTCCTCCCAAAGCAGACACCCAAGCACATATCTAACCCCCCAGCACTAGCTCTATTCATCCCAAAGCATCCCCCTGCACATATCTGACCCCACCCCTCTAGCACTAGCCCTCTCCCCTCCCAAAGAATGCCCCCAACACATATCTGCCCCCCCTGCTAGCACTAGCCCTCTCTCCTCCCAAAGCACCCCCCAGCACATATCTGACCCCCCTCACTAGCACTAGCCCTTCCCCTCCCAAAGCAACCCCTCAGCACATACCTCCCCCCGCTACCACTAGCCCTCTGCCCTTCCAAAGCACCCCCCCAGCACATATCTGACCCCCCTCACTAGCAATAGCCCTCTCCCCTCCCAAAGCACCCCCAGCACATATGCCCCCCCGCTAGCACTAGCTCTCTGCCTTCCCAAAGCACCCCCCAGCACATATCTGACCCTCCTCACTAGCCCTCTTCCCTCTGAAAGCACCCCCCAGAACATATCTGACCCCCACGCTAGCACTAGCCCTCTCTCCTCCCAAAGCATCCCCTCCAGCATATATCTGCCATTCCCCCTCCCTCGCTAGCACTAGCCCTCTCTCCTCCCAAAGTGCCCCCCCAGCACATATCCAACTCCACCCATGCTCTTTTAGTTTTGTACTCATGACTCCTACTACGCTGCATTACTGCTCTCCTTGGAGCAACCAAAAGTGTCCCAGGTCTTTTACAATCTTTTAGCATATTAAAAAAAAAAAAAAGTTTGGGTTTGGCTTGGAGAAAAGGTGGCAACCCTAGTCTGCAGCCACGGATCAGTGTATTCTGACAGAGGAGTTCCGGCATCAGAATATAATAGCACAGCAGGGAGGATTACTCCATTCATCTCATATGTGTTGATGTGGGAATCCGTTTAGTTATTTTCATTCAGCTTTCTAGCTGATCAAAAAAATACTGAACAGTCTGGTCAGCCTTACGTTAGATTTTGCATCTTACAATTTTTATAAAAGTTTACCTACAGGGATGATTTAATTCTAAAGAGATTTTATCTATGTGTACACACAGGCAAAACCAAGTAAAATGTATAATCTGTTCTTTAGAGTACTGCGTACAGTTAACAGATGCATATGCCATTAGTCACAATAGCGCATTTTGATAAACTATAGCTGTTGTTCATAATGCATTTTATAGAAGACTGTTAGTGTGAACAAAATTTAGATACACTCATTGTTCTTGAAAGGTTAGTGTTTGCCTCTTGATGGGAATGCGCCACTTTAATAATTCACAGCAGGCTAATTTGATGATGCACTGTACAGGGCATGCACCAGACATAATGCACTACATTTAGACCAGAAATTTCCAACTTTGACCACAAAACCTTTTGCATCATGTTTGCAGGAATTACTCTAAAAGTCTCAGGAGCACTGATTATCTTGCCATGTGGGTTTCTCATTAGAAATACACAATGCTGTTATATTACAAAAACTGACTCACTTTTAGATAGCAGCAGTTCATTTCTGATTGCATTGTCTACATTATCTTTGGAAAGCTTAGTTAAGTGAAAAAAAAAAAAAAAAAAAATATATATATATATATATATATATATATATATATATATATATATATATATATATATACACACAGAATTTCACAAAAGTGAGTACACCACTCACATTTTTGTAAATATTTTATTCTATCTTTTCATGTGACAACACTGAAGAAATGACACTTTGCTACAATGTAAAGTATTGACTGTACAGCTTGTATAACAGTGTAAATTTGCTGTCCCCTCAAAATAACTCAACACACAGCCATTAATGTCTAAACCACTTGCAACAAAAGTGAGTACACCCCTAAGTGAAAATGTCCAAATTGCTACAAGGACTGATTGGCTCATTCTGCAGCCCCATTAGACTGCGGGTGATAAGCAGAGGAGAAAGCAAGCTGAATTTCCAACTGTGCACAAAAGGCTCACCAGAACCGGGACACAAACTGACTACCCCTGTCCAATACAATCACCTTGGGTAGCCCATGTAAGTAAAAGATTTCCCGAGCAAAAATGGAAACCAGTTCCTTAGAAGTGGGCAACTTTTTAAGTGGAATACAATGACACATCTGTCAACCACCATAAGGATAACTGTGTTGCCCTGGGAGTTGGGTAACTCCACAATGAAATTCATAGACAGGTGGGTCCTGGGCCTCTCTCCATTGGGTATGGGTTGTAGGAGGCCCACTGGAAGGTGAGGTGGAGTCTTACTCTGAGCACACGCGGAACAGGCAGCTACGAAGGTGGTTACATCAGCACGTAGAGTTGATTCTTCCAAGGGTGGCCAGCAGCCTCGGAAGAATGGTAAGTCTAGAGCACAACAGTACGGAGACTCTCTGGGACAAAGCAGCGGTCACAAGGTTTCTCAGGAGGAGCATGGACCTGAGCAGCAAGAATTTTGTCACCCAAAGAAGAAGTGAGACTGGTACAAACCGTAGCCAGAATACGATCAGGAGGAATCACAGGAACCGGAACCGACTCCAACTTGAAAGTGGAGGAAAATTGTTGTGACAAGGCGTCAGCCCTTACGTTTTTAGTACCGGGTAAGAATGAGACAATGTAATTGAAACTAGACAAGAAAAGAGCCCATCGCGCCCTTCTGGGAGAGAGGCATTTAGCCTCAGACAAGAATGTGAGATTCTTATGGTCTGTAAGAATGAGAACCGGCACAGTGGTACCTTCGAGGAGATGTCTCCATTCTTTCAGGGCTAAAATGATCGCCAACAGCTCTCTGTCACCAATCTCGTAATTGCACTCCGCAGGTGACAATTTCTTGGAAAAGTAGCTAAAAGGATGCAAAGCGCTCTCAGAGGTAGGGCGTTGGGACAGAAGGGTGCCAACACCAGTCTCTGAAGCATCAACCTCAAGGATAAAAGGTAACGTAGGATCAGGATGTGCCAACATAAGAGCAGAAACAAAGGCAGCCTTGAGACTCTCAAAGGCCTTAACAGACTCCGGAGACCAACTCTATGGGTTACCATCCTTTCTGGTCATATCAGTCAGGGGCTTGACCAGAGATGAGAAGTTATGAATAAACTTCCGATAATAGTTTGTAAAGCCCAGGAAACGCTGCATAGGACATAAACCCATGGGTCGGGGCCACTGTAGGACTGCTAAAGGTGTCTCTGGGTCTATCGAAAAACCAGCAGTGGAAATTACATGAATTTAACTTGAATGACATGAATACCTCTCCAATTTACAATAGAGATTGTTCTCTCTTAGCTTCTGAAGCACATGACAGCCATCTGTGTGGTGGCTCTCCAGGGACTTGGAAAATATGAGGATATCATCGAGATAAACCACCACACATAACTGCAACAAATCTCGAAGGACATTGTTAATTAATTCCTGGATAACTGCTGGGGCATTACAAAGGCCAAAAGGCATTACGAGGTACTCATAAAGGCCTGTCCTGGTATTAAACGCAGTTTTCCACTCGTCGCCCTCCTTAATCCTAACGAGAGGCAGTCAAATAACTCTGTAATGAACGGAATCGGATAGGCATTCTTAATCGTGAAACGATTGAGACCCCTATAATCAATATAAGGTCTCAGTTCACCACTCTTCTTCACAAAGAAGAAATCAGCACCAGCAGGGGACGAGGATTTGTGGATGAAACCTCAAGAAAGTGCGTCTGCAACATACTCCTCCATGGCCTTATCCTCTAAGACCGACAAAGGGTAAACCTGGCCATGAGGGGGTATGGCACCAGGTTGAAAGTCAATTTGCGCAGTTATATGGCCGGTGTGGAGGCACACTACCGGCTTGACCTTTGTCAAAGACATCTCTGAAATCACGGTACTCCTCCAGCAGGGAGGAGATTGAAGAGGTGCACAGGACCTTGGCTACCTTCTGGAACCATGTCTTACTGCATTGTGGTGACCAGAAGAGAACCTCAGCATGGAGCCAATCAAAATAGGGGTTGTATAGAAGCAAAAGAGAGCACATGGCTGCCCTAGTGTAATTCCATTTTAGTGATACAAATGCAAAATCAAACAATAGAGCATTGCACTAACAAACATGGGACTTAGATTGCATGTACAGCAGGATGTATGTCTCCCTTCCTGGCCTGTATAACTTGGTTGGCTCCCAAGAACAAGTGGTGATGGTATGAGAAGTCACTGAGAACTCTGTTTCCTCGTCTCGTCAGGCTGTGTCTGCTGTAGGGCACGCGCACGGTCCAGCCGGCGCTGAGTGACGTCACTCGCGGCCGGAGAGGAAGTACAACGTGAGTGAGATGTCTCCTCTTTAGCTAACAAAAAACGATTGCCAAGACTACATGTTTCGGAGGCATGGTCTCCTTCTTCAGGTCACACCCTTACCACCTCTAGCCTGTCTTTATATGAACCCTCCAGCCCACCCCCGGGACAGCCAATACCATTCGACAGACCAGAAGCACAGAGTTCACAACAGGAAACACATTCAAAGAGGGGAGGGCCTGATTTTTAGCAACAACATCCTAAAAAAAGTTTAGAACAGGTGTATATTCATTAATTATGTTTACTTTAATAAAATTTAATCAAAAATATAAATAGTGTTTACCTATACTATTTAAAATTATATATATATATATATATATATATATATATATATATATATATATGGCCTTGTCAGAGCCTGCAAGAGGACCCTCTCGCATGGATGAGATTTGTCAACATCAAGTCCCTACAGGATGGCTATGTGCAGCTAGAGGGACAGGTGCAGTCCTTAGCTCTCTCAACCAGCGCTCTGGCACTACTGGCTACAGCCCAGGCTGCGCCTCCACCTACCGTGATGATGTTGCCACCAGAACCTCGGGTCCCTATGCTTGAGCGATTATCTGGGGATCGCAGCAAGATCAGGACTTTTCGCAATGCATGGCAATTGTACTTTTCCCTCCAACCACAGACTTTCTCTCTGGAGGCTACCAAGGTCGGGTTCATTATGGTTCTCCTACAAGGGGAACCTCAGTCCTGGGCCCACCAGCTACTAGGAAGGAATGACGCACAAGTCCAAGGGATATCACCTTTCTTTATGGCAATGGCACAGCTGTACAATGACCCTCAGCGGACTGTCACAGCCGAGGCGGCTCTTCACGCACTCCAGCAGGGCCGTCGAGCGGCCGAGGACAACATCACAGATTTCAGATGCTGGAGTGCGGATACCCAATGGAACAACGCAGCCCTGCGACACCAGTTCCACCTGGGCCTTTCCAAAAATCTTAAGGATGAACTCGCCCGGGTCAGAGTACCTAATACCCTGGAGGCTTTAATTACACTTGAAATCCAGATTAACCGACGACTCCATGAGCGCAGGACAGAGAGGTCTATCCAACCCAATCGACCTGTCTGGATGACGCCAAGAGCTCCAATTCTGGCCTACTATATGCCGCTCAACCCGGTCATGTCGCATACAGGTTTCACCAATCCGGCACCCAACGAACCTAAACCCATGCAAAACTCGGCTAATCTGTCCTGCACTAACCCCTGAAGAGCGTTTCCGTCACAGACAAAGAAACTTATGTTTATACTGCAGAGAGGCTGGCCATTACGTACGTTCCTGCCTGGCAAAACTACGTAAGTGCCTAACTGCACTCCCAGCCCATCTATCCTCCTTGTCAACACAAGCAACTCATCCTGCTCTTCTTGTCTCTTTTCAGCTTCTGAAAAGAACGGTGCGGGTTAACGCTATTATTGACTCGGGAGCCTGCAGCTGTTTTATCGATCTGTCATTTGCCATCCAGCAACACTTCTTGCTACGACCAAAGACTCAGAGTCTGTCTGTATACTTAGCTGATGGTTCCCTTCTCAAGTCAGGACTAGTCACTCAAGAGACATCACCTATGCCTGCAACTACTTTGGCTCAACATGAGGAGCTGCCAAGTCTGGATGCTATTTCCTCTGCGCTATTTCCCGTCATCCTGGGCCTACCCTGGATCCAAGCCCAAAACCCGCAGATCGATTGGATCACAGGAGAGGTCAAGTTCCAGTCACAGTACGGCCAGGAACACTGTTTTCCCAAGACCCTGGAGGGCCCAACCACTCTATTATGTATGGATTCCAACCTGGGGGTATATCAGTCAGTACCTCAGGACTATGAGGAATATCAGGATGTATTTAGCAAACAATGGGCAGACAGGCTGTCTTCTCAGGAGCTTGTAGTACAATAGTATTATAGAGCAAAAATCTTAATTTTAATGCTATAATAAAAAATAGAAAGAGAAGAGAAAATTAATTGCATGGTATAGTGTAATGTAGAATATATATATATGGCAAAATCCCATGCATGCTATCTTACCCAGAACGTTATCAACTGCGGGAGACCCAAATGGGGTACAAGTCTGCCCCTGGGTGTCATTGTTACCCTTGGCGAAGTTTGCTTATAATAATGCCAGCCACTCCGCCACTGGACAGTAATGTTTTTTGCAAATTATGGGTTCCATTTGTCTTTCTTGCCTGACTTTGTTTCTGAGTCCTCAGTTCCAGTGGTACAGAGCACAATGGAGTTCCTCAACCACAACAACAGGATACTACAAGAAGCAGTGACTAATGGCCCGTACACACGATCTGAAAATTGGACGAAAAATACAGATTGCGACACGATCATATGATAATCAAATCGTTAGTACACAGCTTCACGACACGATCATGACAGTTCATCCGATATTATTCAATCGGACAAGTGCGAAAATTTTCCTTGTACGATACCAGATCGTACAATTTTCGTTTAGTCAGTACAGTTGTCGTCCAAAAATACAATACAAATACACTACAACACATGACATCACTTCCTTTCATAACCTATTCAATTT
This sequence comes from Lithobates clamitans, assembly GCA_037952925.1. NCBI lineage: Eukaryota > Metazoa > Chordata > Amphibia > Anura > Ranidae > Lithobates > Lithobates clamitans. Next base: position 1,997,870 of record JBBGZY010000021.1, read on the forward strand.
CTACTGGTAAGTGAAAAAAGTCGGACAATCTGTCGTCCAATTTTTGGATCGTGTACACGGGGCATAAGGCCCAGATGGATAACAAATGGGCATTTGAAAGGAAGAGAAGAGGAGAACTGAACCTCCAACCAGGAGATCGAGTATGGCTATCCACTACAAACCTCAGGCTGGCATGCTCATCAAAGAAACTTGCGCCCAAGTTCGTGGGTATTTTACGGTAAGAAGAAAATTAAATTAAGTATCTTATGAATTATCTTTGCCAGATTCATTTAGGATCCACCCTGTATTTCGCGTATCACTGCTTAAGCCTGAAGTACAAGATCCCTTCCCTGACAGGGGGTCGGGGGGCCCCTGAACCAGTATTAGTTGATGGTGACAAGGAGTATGAAGTAGAGGTCATTCTGAACTGCAGGAAGAGAGGGGGCCAACTACAATATCTCATTAAGTGGAGGGGTCATGGTCCAGAGGACAACCCCTGGGAACCCAAGGGAAATGTTCACACAAGAAGGTTGATACAGCCCTTTTTCCAGAGTCACCCACAGAAAGAGCCCAATTGGGCATCCGGAGGTTGCCTGTAAGGAGGGGGCATTGACAGGGAGATGCTGACCAGCACATGCGCACAAGGATTCGTGCAATGCGAAAGCCTATGCGCGGGTGCGCGGTCCCCTTTAACATTGGTGCCAAATGCCATATATAAGGATGACAGTTGCTGTCTGATCTGCAGTTTCCCCCTGTATCCTGTGCCTGTCCTTGATCTTGTTGACCCGGCTTTCCTGACCATCCTGATTATCTCCAAACCTAACCCCGGCTTATCCTGACTCTGATTCTGCTACATCTACTTGATCCTCTGCTGCCAAACCTCTGCCTGAACTTTAACCTTTCTTTGTCTGATGTCTTTGATGTATCTGACTTCCTGTGTATAACCTGGCTTGCCTAAATCTGCTCCAGTCTCCTCAGCCTCCACCAGCCTTCACGTATCTGAATCCGCAGTATCTGGCACCTGCATCATCTCTGCATCCGCAGTACAGCTTCAACCACAACGTGCCTGCATCCACAACCAACCAGCACCTGCTGCTAATGCTGTCGTTGGCTTCTCCTACCTACTTACCTGCTAATGGAGAACACCGCAGGCACTTCTACCTTACCATGCTCTCGTGGCCGCTGTTGCAACCTCAGTGGTCCTTGAACTGGGGCTGTACGAGAGGCCTTCCTCTTCTCGTCAGGCTCTACTTGAAGGTACGTGACAGAGGGTACAGCAAATTTACACTGTTAGCCCTCATTCACACGAGGCGGACTCCGCTTCCACGGAGCCCGCCTCGGTCCGCCGGCTCAGCGGGAGATCTCTCCGTTGATCTCCGCTGTGCCGGCGGATGACAGGTCCCTCTCTGCTCACTGAGCGGGGAGGGGCTTGTCAGGCGCCGCTGCTGCCTATGGAGGGATCGGATGAAAACGGACAGCATGTCCGTTTTCATCAGATCTCACCTGATCCGATCCGCCAGCGACGGATCCGGACGTAGGGCCGGCCATCCGTCTGCTTTTTGTGGATTGGATGGGGTCGGATGTGAGCGGATATGTCTCCGCTGACATCCGTCGCTCCATAGGCTAACATGGAGCGCCCGTTCAGGTCCGCCGTCAAAACTGACAGGCGGACCTGAACGGTCCGATCGTGTGAAAGGGGCCTTATACAAGCTGTACACTCACTACTTTACATTGTAGCAAAGTGTAATTTCTTCAGTGTTGTCACATGAAAAGATTTAATAAAATATTTACAAAAATGTGAGGGGTATACTCACTGTTATGAAATACTGTATGTAGGCACTACTTGTTGCTCTGGCAAGAGTTTTTTTTTTTTTCGTTTTTCGACAGAGTCTCTCCAAAAACAAAAAAAAAAAAATCTTTGTTCTAGTCATAGAGAACATTCTTTTGGACCCCACCTACTGTATCATGAACAAAATTCAGTTTGTTGCACAGTACATGCATAATGTGTCTTTTCTATAGATTTTTTTTTTTCTAGTAGAAAAAGTTCAATCAATGATGGAAGATTTGTTGGAACATTTCTGCAAGCACTAAAAATCAATATCATCGCTTGCAGGTGCTTGTTGTAACATAACTTTATAACACATACACACACTATCTGGTTTCTACAAGCAATGCCCTAATTATTTTCAACAGTTGAAGACATTGATCTGTGTACTGTTGGCCTGGACATAGCCTTTGTTAGAACTCTCTGAAACCTTGACAATTATAACTGAGCAAATAATAAAAAAATGCTATGCTTTACCATATCGTACAGACTGCATTGCAAAATCACATACCTTATTCAGCTTTTGAGGACCAAAAACACAATAAAATGTTTTTCTTTTCACTGTAAATGCAAATGAATATTGGACAGTCTGCAACAATCTCTTGTAAAGAGAGGAAATGCCCTCAGATGCAGAGGGCACTTCCCTCGAAATGCGTAAGCCAGTTAGAACCCTGGTGGTGCCCTCCAAAGATCTGGAGTGTGCTGAGTGTACCGAGCAGCCTGAAAGCTGATGTTTGCTTTAAAATGCTTTGATTTTACATTGTTTGTGAGTATATTCAGTTGTGAAATGGTGGAAATTAAATGGTGCGTGGAATAATGCACTAGGCTGGTGCGCACTCTTTTGTCTGTTGTTTTTTTTTTTTTTTCTGAACCATGTGTCTGAGGTCATTTGGACCCTGTTTCTGATGCGCCTTATGGAAAGCCCCCCAAATATTTGTGGGGCAGTGCCATCCAATGGAATAAAGCTGTTCTTTCCACTTCTCTGCAAGCTGCCCCCTTGCTCCTAAACAAATTTCTACTGCACTTCCATTGTGCCTCTCTTTCACTTTCCTCCTCTACAGTCTCAGACACCCAGGCAAGGGGCATCTTTGCCTGTGGCAGCAATACTGACCCCAAAAGACCCTAGTAAAATTATCTTAAAATAAAATATACCTTCCTCAAAAAAAAAAAAATGTTATACTTCAATCAAAAGTCCCTAACCTAAGCCCCAATCCTAAATAAAACCACATGATCCCGCAGCTCAAACCTAATCATCACTTATACATACTGTACATGCAAATATGGCACTTAATTTATATCGCTTGAAAAGTTTTACTAAATCCTGGGCTTTTACAAGTTTGTGTACTGAAATGCTTTTGAATTCAAGTTCTTAATTAATTTCCCACTGCTGCCCCAATTGCATTGTTTATATCTTCTTGTACAAGCAAATGATTTATTGATGCATACAGTTTTTCAGACACTTTTGTTTCTAATGTTCTTGCTTTTTATGACCATAAATAACAGTACAACTTTTTATTTTTTTGGCTGGTTTTAAACTACTAGCTCTTAAACTATAAATAATTTTTATTTTTCAAATTTAAGTTTTCTAATAGACTTGTAGGATACAGTCAACATTGCCAACACCCCATAGGCTGATTACTTACTGTTACTTGGATTACTATCATTTCTAAACTCATTACTTCTCACTGTTGTCAAGTTATTGTGGTATAGAACAGTGTTTCTCAACTCCAGTCCTCAAGGCGCCCCAACAAGTCATGTTTTCAAGATTTACATTATTTTGCACAGGTGATTTGATCAGTTTCACTGCCTTTAGTAATTACCACAGCTGTTTCATCTGAGGGAAATCCTGAAAACATGACCTGTTGGGGCGCCTTGAGGACCTGGAGTTGAGAAACCCTGGTATAGAATGTTGATGGTGAAGCAAAAGTGATTGTGTAGGTTTGTGCCTGTGATTAAATAAAACAATAATTCTCAGTGGCATGACACAGTTTAAAAATTTCAAAGGTCATTATATTAAACCTAGGTAGAAAATGAGTTTTTGCTCACCTATAACCCTACAAATTCTAAACATTACATGATCACAACATACCGATAATTATGCTGTGTAGGAATATTCGTTACTACTGTACATGGACAACAGTGTCAAGCAAACTTCAAGAAATGGTTAATTCTGATCATATTTTTATAGTCTTAAAAAATAAATAAAATAGGTTAATATTGTTTAAAAAGTAGCTCTTGCCTTATGTTCTATAATGCTGTATATATTGCAAACAATATTTTTCTTTCTTGGAAAGAGCATCACTGTAACTTGTACAAAGATTGTAGCAATAAATAAGATTTGTGTTTAATGGCAATACAAACACATTCACGGTAACTTGTACAAAGATTGTAGCAATAAATAAGATTTGTGTTTAATGTCAATACAAACACATTGTCGTCTATAATTCTTGTTGGATACCGGTAAGTGTGATAATTAAGGAATAAGCTTTGAGCATATTTTTTGTGATTTATTGATCAGAGGGAAAAAATTGCCCCTGTATTGGTGGTCAGTAGAAATAAAAATGCCCCTGCTTCAGTGGGAGTAAATAATTCACTGCTATCAGTGGGAGGAAAAAATGCCTCTATTCAGTGGTCAAGTGGAGTAAATGCCCCAGTGGTAAGTTGAAGTAAAAATGCCCCTTGAGTCACCAAATCAGATATTGGAAACATCATATGGTCAGATCATTCCCCAATCAAATAACAATTCACTTTGAACCTGGCAACAGAGGTTAAACGGGAACTTACTTCAGGAGCCCCAGATCCATGAAAATGTGTCTAAAAAATTAGACCTTTATTTTTCTGCCAACACTACAACAGGTACTGACCCCATGCAAGTCTGTGAGGCCCACCAGGCCTATATTCAGGGGGTCTTCCTCAAATATCAATAAAGGGTCAAGCAAGAACATAACGCTAAGGTACGGCATATGCTCAATGACATCCAAAGACTTGAAACTTAACACAACACATAGGAAAGAAGGAAATTAGCAGGGATATACCCTGCCAATGTTGGACTTTTATGGCATAACTCGAGACAAGAACCATAAGGTATAAAAATTCATTTATTTCTTAACAAATTAAAAGATTCAAGAAAATAGTAAAAATTCACAACAAAATAAAACATCAAAGGGATTGTGCCGTAATGAGATTGAAAAACCTTCAAACACCAAAATAGTCAGGGAGGATTGAGCCACCTACACACCTTCAGCTTATTCAATGTAAGGCTATTTAGGTGTTGGAAGGTTTATGTATCTCACTACAGCACAATCCCTTTGATGTTTTATTTTGTTGTGTATTTTTACTATTTTCTGGAATTTTTTAATTTGTTAAGAAATAAATTAATTTTTATACCTTATGGTTCTTGTCTCGAGTCATGCCATTAAAGTCCAGCATTGGCAGGGTATATCCCTGCTAATTACTTTCTTTCCTATGCAATTGTCAATTTGGATGTGGCATGGGTAGAGGTCTTCTTTTGCATTAACACAACACAATACTAGACACACATACAGAAATAGAACTAGGATGCTCACTCAACTTATACAAAACCAAGGCAGCAATTGTGCCATATATTACCTATATTATAAGCACGGCAACAATTGCAGATGCCTCTTAGCAAAAGCACTTCAACACCAACAGTTCATGTCCTATTCCCCCTCCATTGTCACCCCCGGATGTGAGAAAGTCAGTCCTTCCCAAAAAAATAGCAGATGTCTAAAGTGGTTGTAAACTTCTGACATGAAATATAAACAAAGCATATCTCCCTATAGTATTTACTTGTCTTAATCCAGAGCACTAAATGTAATTTCTGTACACTGCCTCATTTCTCTGTTACCAGCGTGAATAACTTCTGACAAATTTTCCTGACACCAAGAGAAAAAAGGTCACAGGGGAGAGAGCTCCAGCACACAGCCTTTGATTGACAGCCTCAGAATCATTTCTGTGTGCTATGTGAAGGGGGGGTCTCTTCCCTCCAATCGGCTATCACTGATATCTGCAGAGTGCTTTCTAAAAGCTCAGACAAGCTGTATAAATTCCGAACTTTGAATTGCTGTAAAAAAGAGAGGGCTGCAGATGGACAGGTACAGCTTTTAGGAGGATTGTTTCTTCTCTGTGTATCACCTGAAGCCAGTTACTTGGTACCGGGTATATGTAAGGGTACAATCCATATTCACTGAACCCCTTAAGGACAGACTGGTACTCCTCTCAGCTTCCACCACTATTAAAGACCCATTGTACTCAAGAACTTTTTCCAGGACAATCTCTCCCCAACTCGCCCTCTCTATAACCAATAATTTGCAACCTGGGATTACTCTTAGGGAACACCTGCAGCTGCCTGAATACCTGAACAGTGACTGCATGTGGTAGGATGCAGTCACTATATGGTGAAGAATTTTCAACCGAGCCCATTTGATATTAAAATCAATCTCTATCAAGCTGAGTGGTGTCGTCAGGGCCACCCACTGCTCGAATTTTGGCAAATTCAGCAGGAATCAGCATACATTTGGTATTGTATCCAAGGTATCTCCAGCACACTGTTTCTCTAAAGCTGAACTCCAGGAAACCTAAAAGTCCTTGTTTTCAGTGGGGCTTCTCCCACACTGCAGGGGCAACTGCTTATGTATGCCTAGGGGACCAGGTAAAGCAGTTTTACTTACTTGGTTTTCTGTTCCCATAGTCTCTCTCTGCAATGCTGGGCTGGTCCCTGCAGCCTCTTCTTCCCTATGCTCCAGCGGTCTAAAGTGCTCTGACACCATCAAGACCAATGCAGGGACCATGGTCCTACACTGCACGTGAGGATGCCAAGGGGCAGTCCACTGCCAAAGCGAAGGGGAGCGCCATCTGCTGGGGGAGTGAAGGATCAGGTAAGTCAAAGTGTTTTTGCTGTCCCAAACATAAATGAGCAGGTAAAGCAGCATTAAACCCATAGCTCCCAACTGTCCCTGATTTTGATGGACTGTCCCTGATTTGGACAAAGTCCCTCAGTTTGGTCTGATCTATATAGTTGTATATAAAATGCACTATTTGTCTTTCAAAAAGTGTTTCCCAGTGCTAAACCATTCAACCAATTTCTAAATTGCTGCATTTGTAAATTTTAAATAAATACTTGTGGGTTTAAAGTGTTACTAAACCCAGGACCTGTATTCACTATATCTGGTCTCCCACAGTACACAGAACAAGGAAATGCAATTATTTTAGTAAATATAAACTGCTAAATGACTTTTCTCATCAGCAGTATATAGTAGTCTTGTGACTTCTATCAGTTCCTGGTTAAAGCTTGTAGGAGGAGTTTTCATACTGCACTGAGCTGTCAGGATGTAGGACCCCTGACCCTCTATCTGGACAGTGCTGATTGGCCCTGTGCTGATCACATGCACTCTCCCAAGAAAAGAAAAAAACTCTCTAGCAATACTCACCAAACTGAGCATGTGCAGCTTGACTCTCCTAACTCAGTCTTATCCGGACCTGCCTTGGATTCAGAGGAAGTAGAGAAGGATCTGTGCATACATGATCAAACAGCCTTTTTACACAATGCAGAGGATTAACCCCTTAGGTCCCACAGTGAGTATAACAAGCATGCTTTACTGTATATACAGACCGATTTTACTTTTGTAGGGTTTTTTTTGTATAATTCTCCTTTAAGGGGGCGTGGCAGGGGGAGTCCTATAGCTACATATGTTTGCTTATAGGTGTCCCTCATTCCCATCTCAAAAATTTGGGAGGTATGTTAAACCCCAAAACAAATATGTATTGAAGCTTACCAATTCTTAGCTGCATTTGTTTTCTTTTTTGCCTTTTTTCCCTTAATTTTCACATGGTGATTTGGCCAGTAAGTCTGCAATTTTTCATCTTTCTTCAGATCAATTTGTCCAGAAAAAGTTCCAGAGTGTTAAGACAAACCATTTACCACTGGCAGGGGTGCTTACAATGATCAGCTTTTATTTATTTATATAAAACTTTAGGGCCAGTTCACACCAGAGCGCTGTGTGGGAAACCCACATTCTGTGTCTGTTTTCAGCATCATGTTCAAAACACACTGCCCTTGCAATCTGCAGTGGGTGTCAGTGCAATGTTATCGACACCCCAAATGCAGATCGCAAACGCAGTGCATTTGCCTGCACTGGATCGCATGGTACAGGAAAATATATAAGTTTGGCCTAAACATCGCCTGTAAGCGTGTTCGGGCAAACACCTAAAGTTTCAGGGCTTTGCGGGATGTTCGCCCACCAAGCGCACAGTGTATGGCTGCCAGTTGTCAAGGAGGGGGCCACGAAGCTGGCCGCCACGTCCCCGCTAACAGCTGAATGAAAAGAAAAAACATTGCCAGCAATAAATAAATTTGAAAAACAAAATGCCGTGGGGGTCCCCCAATCCATGCCAGGCCCTTTGGGGGCCTAGTGGAACCAATTGCCTTCAGAAGTCACCTAATTAGTAAATTAGTAAATAGAGTCCACCTGTGTGTAATTTAATCTCAGTATAAATATGACTATTCTGTGAAGCCCTCAGAGGTTTGTTAGAGAACATTAATGAACAAACAGCATTATGAAGGCCAAGGAACACACCAGACAGGTCAGGGATAAAGTGGAGAAGTTTAAAGCCGGGTTAGGTTATAAAAAAAATATCCCAAGCTTTGAACATCTCACAGAGCACTGTTCAATCCATCATCCAAAAATGGAAAGAGTATGACACAACTGCAAGACATGGCCGTCCACCTAAACGGACATGGTAACTCTGGAGGAGCTGCTGAGATCCACAGCTCAGGGGGGAGAATCTGTCCACAGGACAACTATTAGGTGTGCACTCCACAAATCTTGAAAATCTTGAAAATTGCTGTTCACAGACACTCTCCATCCAATCTGACAGAGCTTGAGCCATTTTGCAAAGAAGAATGGGCAAAAATGTCACTCTCTAGATGTGCAAAGCTGGTAGAGACATCCCCAAAAAGACTTGCAGCTGTAATTGCAGTGAAAGGTGGTTCTACAAAGTATTGACTTGGCTGAATCAGTAGTGTATTTAGGTGTTGTGCTGCCCTAGGCCTCACTAAACTCGTGTACCCCCTAATTTAAATATGACCCACCCCTACCTGTCAAGGCCACACCCCTTTCTGTTTAAGACCTGCCCTCAAATTTTCAAGTGGGGACACTAGTTCTCAGGGCCTGGGGGGGGGGGGGGGGGGCGCAATGGATTCCCTCAATTTGCATAGATTTCCTGATTTCCTCTCACTTCCTGTTTGGCTATGAGGAGGAAGTGAAGGGAAATCTCTGCAATGGGACAGGGATGGTAAAAAATAAACTGACAGGGTCTATAACCCTCCCTTACTCTATACAAAATGAAAAAAAAAGTGTTGCCTATAGTACTACTTTAAGCACAAATATCTGATAATTTTATGAAGAAGACTAAGAAGCTATAACCATGCAGAAAACATAGCACAGTGAGGAAAGTTTGTGGTCCAGGATGATGGGACAGTCGAAATTAGAAGCAGAGCCCCCCCCCCCCCCACAGTTGCGGAATGCCAGCCAGTTCAGGGGGGGCTTACTCCCTCACACACCCCTTTCCTATAAGCTTGGATGAGGGTTTGGTGTGGATTTTGGGGGTGACCCCACGCCATTTTATTAAAAAAAATTTGGCATGGGGTTCCCCTTAAAATCCATACCAGACCCAAAGGGAGATTTTTTAAACATTTTTATGACGACAATGGCTTGTAGCTGGGAAAATCAATTTAAATGTAATTTTTCTTTATATATGTCAGTTTTGCTGCAGCAGGTTTTATACATGGTACAGATGTGCCACTTTACAGGCACTCTAAGGGGACCCCCAGGCACAATATTTAAAGGAATTTTTAATTTTTATTGTTTCACTTCAAGCATCATTAAAATCACTGCACCTTTCAAAAAAAGATCTTTTTTTTAAAAAAAGTTTTTTTTGCGTTGATACAGTGAGGGAAAAGTATTTGATCCCCTGCTGAATTTGTACATTTTCCCACTGACAAAAAAATGATCAGTCTACAATTTTAATGGTAGGTTTATTTTAACAGTAAGAGACAGAAAAACAACTAAAATATCCAGAAAAACACATTTAAAATAAATCAGTACTAAATTGATTAAACCGCGCTCCTTCCCTAATAAAGTGCAAACATGCAAAAGTGGTTTCAACTGAGCACCAACATGATAATATAATAATATGTGTATAAAAATTCCAAACACAAAATAAGTTCAGTAGTGCAAATAGTGAATATTCAAACAATGTATCAAAGTCTTTAATGTATCAACTTCTTTAGACATTGTACACAATCTTCAAATCCCTGCTGAACAGTAGGTAAACTTGACTGAAATATCTTCCACCACCATCACCTGTCACACATCCTACTCACCAGACTTCCATGACCCCTATTACAGGTAGTCATAAAGCACATATGGGTATATTCAGCAGGAGTTGTGCACGATCCTAATGCTCATCCCAGCGTTTAACCGACCTCCAGGACACACACACCAAAATGAATCCAGATCCTTTTTACTTATCCAGTTTTCTTTTCTACAACATGCTGCTCCTTACCAACTTACCTGTTTAATTATTCTAGTTGTACTAATTATCCTTCCACTTTGCGCTGGTTCTGGGGTTTTTAACCCCTCATTCACATTTCAAAAAAAGTTATAAATGATTTGCTTTTTAATGAATAAAATAAATATTTGACCGCTTCGCAAAATATGACTTAGTACTTGGTGGCAAAACCCTTGTTGGCAATCACAGAGGTCAGAGACATTTTTGTAGTTGGCGATCAGGGTTGCACACATCTCAGGAGGGATTTTGTCCCACTCCTCTTTGCAAATTCTCTCTAAGTCGTTAAGGTTTCGAGGCTGACGTTTGGTGACTCGAACCTTCAGCTTGCTCCACATATTTTCTATGGGATTAAGGTCTGGAGACAGGCTAGACCACTCAAGCACCTTATTGTGCTTCTTCTTGAGCCACTCCTTTGTTGCTTTGGCCGTGTGTTTTGGGTCATTGTCATTCTGGAAGACCCATCCACGACCCATTTTCAATGCCCTGGCTGAGGGAAGGAGGTTCGTACCGAGGATTTGATGGTACATGGCCCTTTGATGCGGTGAAGTTGTCCTGTCCCATTGGCAGAAAAACACCCCCAAAGCATAATGTTTCAACCACCATGTTTGACTGTGGGGATGGTATTCTTAGGATCATAGGTAGCATTCCTCTCCAAACATGGCGAGTTAAGTTGATGCCAAAGAGCTTGATTTTGGTCTCATCTGACCAGAACACTTTTACCCAGTATTCCTCTGAATCATTCAGATGTTCATTAGCAAACTTCAGACGGGCCTGTACATGTGCTTTCTTGAGCAGGGGGACCTTGCGGGCGCTGCAGGATTTCAGTCCTTCATGGCGTAGTGTGTTACCAATTGTTTTCTTGGTGACTATGGTCCCAGCTGCCTTGAGATCGTTGACAAAATTCCCCTGTGTAGTTCTGGGCTGATTTCTTACAGTTCTCATGATGATTGAAACTCAATGAGGTGAGATTTTGCATGGAGTCTCAGACCGAGGGAGATTGACAGTTATTTTACATTTCTTCCATTTGCTAAATAATCGCATCAACGGTTGTCACCCCTCACCAAGCTGCTTGGCAATGGTCTTGCAGCCTATTCCAGCCTTGTGTAGGTCGTACCATCTTGTCTCTGACATCCTTGGACAACTCTTTGGTCTTGGCCATGGTGGAGAGATTGGAATTTGATTGATTGCTTCTGTGTATAGGTGTCTTTTATACAGGTAACAAGCTGAGATTAGGAGCACTCCCTTTGAGTCCATGTTCACACTGAGCTGCGGGAATGAAGCTGTGTGAGTTCAGCTGAAGGCAGGTTTCTGCACAGATGTCAATGTAAATCGTAGCCGGAAATCGCAAAAAGTAGTACAGAAACTACTTTTTGAAATTGGTACAGCGCCGCAGATGCGGCGTCACACCAATTAGGATGGTACCGTTGACGGCAATTGCCGCCGATTTGACATGCGATTTGACATGTCAAATCGCATTTCAAAACACTCTAGTGTGAGCTAGGGCTAAGGGAGTGCTCCTAATCTCAGCTCATTACCTGTATAGAAGACACCTGGGAGCCAGAAATCTTGCTGATTGATCGAGGATCAGATACTTTTTTCACTCATTAAAATGCAAATCAATTTATAACTTTTTTGAAATGCGTTTTTCTGGATATTTTTGTTGTTACTCTGTCTCTCACTGTTAAAATACACCTACCATTAAAATTATAGACTGATCATTTCTTTGTCAGTGGGCAAACGTACAAAATCAGCAGGGGATCAAATACTTTTTTCCCTCACTGTATATGTTCCCCAGGGCCGAAACCAGGCCCCATACCCTTTTTATGCCCAATACCTTGCATGTAAGCCTTCAAAATGGGGACTTTTGATTTTTCAAGTTCGGGTCCCTTAGACTTTAATATGGTTTGTGGTTCGGATTCAAACTTTTTCCAAGTTCGGGAGTTCTGGTGTGAACCTGAACCTGTTCTCTTTGTATTGCTTCCTTTATGTGAAATCCCTGGTGTACCTGCCAGTCCTTTTGCTTTCCTATTAAAAACTGACCACACTAGGCAGGAGAGCACAGAGTGGTCAGTCCTCTAGCTATGCTGGGAACTCAGTATGCTCTCCTCCAATGATCAGACTTGTCCTGACATGCCCCTGCTGCACAGCCATTGACTGGGAAGCTCAGTGTGCTGTTGATTCTCTTCCCCCAGCTCTCATGCAACTGAGAACAGAGGGAATGTGATCACTTATAAACAAAGGAAAAAAAAGTATCTAAAATTTTTTTTTTTTTATCTCTATACAAAAATGTTTTGCCATTCATTTTTATTTTAAACTGAATAGGTTGTTTTACAAGGTGATAGTTTACAAAGACAGGAAGCATGTTGCTGGCCAGGCAAAACAAAAAAAAAACACATTTGGTAAGCTGCAATATATTAAAGTTTTGTTTTGGGTTTTAACATGTTACTAAACCCACAACAGTAAAATCATTCTGTGTATGCAGTAAAGCATGCTTGTTATACTCACTATGAAACCTAGGGGGTTAATTCTCTGCATTATGTAAAAATGCTGCTTGATCTTGTATGCACAAATCCTCAGCTCCCTGCACTGTCCCCCTGGACAAGTCCGGATAAGACAGAGCCTTTGGAGTCAGGCTGCACATGCTCATTTTGGTGTGTATTGCTAGAGAGTTTTTCTGGGGTACGTGCATGTGATCAGCACAGGGCCAATCAGCACTGTCCAGACAGAGGATCAGGAGCCCTGCAGCCTGATAGGACAATCAGTGCAGTATGAACACTCCTCCTACAAGGAATATTAAAAAAAATTTGGCATGGGGTTCCCCTTAAAATCCATACCAGACCCAAAGGGAGATTTTTTAAACATTTTTATGACGACAATGGCTTGTAGCTGGGAAAATCAATTTAAATGTAATTTTTCTTTATATATGTCAGTTTTGCTGCAGCAGGTTTTATACATGGTACAGATGTGCCACTTTACAGGCACTCTAAGGGGACCCCCAGGCACAATATTTAAAGGAATTTTTAATTTTTATTGTTTCACTTCAAGCATCATTAAAATCACTGCACCTTTCAAAAAAAGATCTTTTTTTAAAAAAAAGTTTTTTTTGCGTTGATACAGTGAGGGAAAAGTATTTGATCCCCTGCTGAATTTGTACATTTTCCCACTGACAAAAAAATGATCAGTCTACAATTTTAATGGTAGGTTTATTTTAACAGTAAGAGACAGAAAAACAACTAAAATATCCAGAAAAACACATTTAAAATAAATCAGTACTAAATTGATTAAACCGCGCTCCTTCCCTAATAAAGTGCAAACATGCAAAAGTGGTTTCAACTGAGCACCAACATGATAATATAATAATATATGTATAAAAAGTCCAAACACAAAATAAGTTCAGTAGTGCAAATAGTGAATATTCAAACAATGTATCAAAGTCTTCAATGTATCAACTTCTTCAGATATTGTACACAATCTTTAAATCCCTGCTGAACAGTAGGTAAAATTGACTGAAATATTTTCCACCACCATCACCTGTCACACATCCTACTCACCAGACTTCCATGACCCCTATTACAGGTAGTCATAAAGCACATATGGGTATATTCAGCAGGAGTTGTGCACGATGCCAATGCTCATCCCAGCATTTAACCGACCTCCAGGACACACACACCAAAATGAATCCAGATTGTTTTTACGTATCCATTTTTCTTTTCTACAAAATGCTGCTCCTTACCAACTTACCTGTTTAATTATTCTAGTTGCACTAATTATCCTTCCACTTTGCACTGGTTCTGGGGTTTTTAACCTCTCATTCACGTTTCAAAAAAAGTTATAAATTGATTTGCTTTTTAATGAGTAAAATAAGTATTTGACCGCTTAGCAAAATATGACTTAGTACTTGGTGGCAAAACCCTTGTTGGCAATCACAGAGGTCAGACGTTTCTTGTAGTTGGCGACCAGGGTTGCACACATCTCAGGAGGGATTTTTTCCCACTCCTCTTTGCAAATTTTCTCTAAGTCATTAAGGTTTTGAGGCTAACGTTTGGTAACTCGAACGTTCAGCTCGCTCCACATATTTTCTATGGGATTAAGGTCTGGAGACGGGCTAGACCACTCAAGCATCTTATTGTGCTTCTTCTTGAGCCACTCCTTTGTTGCTTTGGCCGTGTGTTTTGGGCCATTGTCATTCTGGAAGACCCATCCAAGACCCATTTTCAATGCCCTGGCTTAGGGAAGGAGGTTCGTACCAAGGATTTGATGGTACATGGCCCTTTGATGTGGTGAAGTTGTCCTGTCCCATTGGCAGAAAAACACCCCCAAAGCATAATGTTTCCATCACCATGTTTGACTGTGGGGATGGTGTTCTTAGGATCATAGGTAGCATTCCTCTCCAAACATGGCGAGTTAAGTTGATGCCAAAGAGCTCGATTTTGGTCTCATCTGACCAGAACACTTTTACCCAGTTCTCCTCTGAATCATTCAGATGTTCATTAGAAAACTTCAGGCAGGCCTGTACATGTGCTTTCTTGAGCAGGGGGACCTTGCGGGCGCTGCAGGATTTCAGTCCTTCATGGCATAGTGTGTTACCAAATGTTTTCTTGGTGACTATGGTCCCAGCTGCCTTGAGATCGTTGACAAAATTCCCCTGTGTAGTTCTGGGCTGATTTCTTACAGTTCTCATGATGATTGAAACTCAACGAGGTGAGATTTTGCATGGAGTCTCAGACTGAGGGAGATTGACAGTTATTTTACATTTCTTCCATTTGCTAAATAATCGCACCAACTGTTGTCACCCTCTCACCAAGCTGCTTGGCGACGGTCTTGCAGCCTATTCCAGCCTTGTGTACGTCTTCAATCTTGTCCCTGACATCCTTGGACAACTCTTTGGTCTTGGCCATGGTGGAGAGATTGGAATTTGATTGATTACTTCTGTGTATAGGTGTCTTATATACAGGTTACAAGCTGAGATTA
This sequence comes from Lithobates clamitans, assembly GCA_037952925.1. Classification (NCBI taxonomy): domain Eukaryota; kingdom Metazoa; phylum Chordata; class Amphibia; order Anura; family Ranidae; genus Lithobates; species Lithobates clamitans. The sequence goes on from JBBGZY010000021.1 coordinate 2,013,237, forward strand.
GGAGCAATCCCTTTAAGTCCATGTTCACACTGAGCTGCGGGAATGAAGCTGTGTGAGTTCAGCTGAAGGCAGGTTTCTGCACAGATGTCAATGTAAATCGTAGCCGGAAATCGCAAAAAGTAGTACAGAAACTACTTTTTGAAATTGGTGCAGCGCGGCGTCACACCAATTAGGGCGGTCACACCAATTAGGACGGTACCGTTGACGGCAATTGCCGCCGATTTGACATGCGATTTGACATGTCAAATCGCATTTCAAAACACTCCAGTGTGAGCTAGGGCTAAGAGAGTGCTCCTAATCTCAGCTCATTACCTGTATAGAAGACACCTGGGAGCCAGAAATCTTGCTGATTGATTGAGGATCAGATACTTTTTTCACTCATTAAAAAGCAAATCAATTTATAACTTTTTTGAAATGCGTTGTTCTAGATATTTTTGTTGTTACTCTGTCTCTCACTGTTAAAATAAACCTACCATTAAAATTATAGACAGATCATTTCTGTGTCAATGGGCAAACTTACAAAATCAGCAGGGGATCAAATACTTTTTTCCCTCACTGTATATGTTCCCCAGGGCCGAAACCAGGCCCCCATACCCTTTTTATGTCCCATTACTTGCATATAAGCCTTCAAAATGGGGACTTTTGATTTTTCAAGTTCAGGTCCCTTAGACTTTAATATGGTTTTTGGTTCGGATTCAAACTTTTTCCATGTTCGGGAGTTCTGGTGTGAACCTGAACCTGTTCTCTTTGTATTGCTTCCTTTATGTGAAATCCCTGGTGTTCCTGCCAGTCCTTTTGCTTTCCTATTAAAAACTGACCACACTAGGCAGGAGAGCACACAGTGGTCAGTCCTCTAGCTATGCTGGGAACTCAGTATGCTCTCCTCCAATGATCAGACTTGTCCTGACATGCCCCTGCTGCACAGCCATTGATTGGGAAGCTCAGTGTACTGTTGATTCTCTTCCCCCAGCTCTCATGCAACTGAGAATAGAGGGAATGTGATCACTTATAAAAAAAAGCAAAAAAAGGTATTTATAATGTTTTTTTTTTTTTTTAATCTCTATACAAAAATGTTTTACCATTAATTTCTATTTTAAACTGAATAGGTTGTTTTACAAGGTGATTGTTTACAAAGACAGGAAGCATGTTGCTGGCCAGGCAAAACACATTTGGTAAGCTGTTTTGGGTTTTAACATGTTACTAAACCCAGAACAGTTAAATCATTCTGTGTATGCAGTAAAGCATGCTTGTTATACACACTATGAAACCTAGGGGGTTAATTCTCTGCATTGTGTAAAAATGCTGCTTGATCTTGTATGCACAAATCCTCCGCTCCCTGCACTGTCCCCCTGGACAAGTCCGGATAAGAGAGAGCCTTTGGAGTCAGGCTGCACATGCTCATTTTGGTGTGTATTGCTAGAGAGTTTTTTCTGGGGAACGTGCATGTGATCAGCACAGGGCCAATCAGCACTGTCCAGACAGAGGATCAGGAGCCCTGCAGCCTGATAGGATAATCAGTGCAGTATGAACACTCCTCCTACAAGCTTTACTAGGAACTGATAGAAGTCACAAGACTGCTATATACTGCTGATGAAAAAAGGTATTTATCAGGTTATATTTACTAAAATAATTGCATTTCCATGTTCTGTGTACTGTGGGAGACCAGATATAGTGAATTCAGCCCCACTGTAAGGAAGGACTTTTAGTTTTTCCCTGGATGCACTCTTTTAACCATCTTGGGATTTGGGATCAACACAGATCTACCTGAAAAAAAAAAAACACTTAAAATTATCAGGCTTGATGGAGCATTTAGTATTTTTCTGTTGTCAGTCTTCTGTTTTAGTGACCTACCCAGGAGTGTTTGGATAACTCCTTTAACAGATGAGTTCTTCCATTTAGAGGAGAGGACATTTCTCGGTCGGTATGGTAATGCCTGTATTCCCTGGCTGGCAGTATATTGCAGAGTAGCAGGAGCAGGTATCCCATACTGTACTTTCCACATACTCGGCCCCTCCCCTCCTCCTCCTCCTGCCTCCAGCTGTCAGTGTGGCTCCGCCCCCGGCGTGTCTCCAGCACTCAGAGCCGTGCAGGCTGTGCTGGGAAGGGGAGTGTGCTCGGCGGGTGCACGGCTGCAACCTTCTCCCTTCTTTCTGACTATTTTAGTCACCCCCCCCCACCCACCTACCCACCCCCCGGTCACCGATCAGCTCGGCAAACTTTCCCGGGACGGACGATCTGCACACACAGGTAAGAGGACAGCGGTCACTGGGATCACACATGGCTCTGCTAAACTTCCCATCAAAGTCATCAGATCAACAGCAAGTGGCACATCGCCAGTAAGTGTCATCAGATCGCCTATAAGTGTCAGATCGCCTATAAGTGTCAGATCGCCTGTATGTGTCATCAGATCGCCTATAAGTGTCAGATCGCCTATAAGTGTCAGATCGCCTGTATGTGTCATCAGATCGCCTATAAGTGTCAGATCGCCTGTATGTGTTATCAGATCGCCTATAACTGTCAGATCGCCTGTATGTGTCATCAGATCGCCTATAAGTGTCAGATCGCCTGTATGTGTCATCAGATGGCCTCTATGTGTGAGATCAGCGATGAGTGTCAGATCATCAGTAATGGTCATCAGATCGCCAGCTAATGTCAGATCACCACTAATGGTCTTCCGATCGCCGCTGAGTGTGATCAGATCGCAGACACGTTGCTCATGTGTCTGTGGGGCGATCACGGGTGGGCTGCCATTCACTGACCAGCAGGCAGAGCAGTAAGAGGAGAGTGGGAAGTGATCAGATGATTCTATTTCATCTGACATAGGTGAAAGCAGCAGGGAAGAAGTAAGTGAAGATCAGCTCTCTTGTTGTGTATAGGGAGTGACAGGTATTCCTTCAAGGGATCCCTAGAGTGTATGCTGGGATTGCTATCTCAGGAAATCCCCCAGTCCCTGGTGACATATAACCCTAGATGATCAGCAGCCTGCTCTGCAGCACTGGCAGCCTATAAATAAATGTGTTTTGCATTGTGTGCATGCAATACACAAGTGGGACTTTCCTGGGTAATGCCATGCATACATATACCCAATGATACCTGGGTGATCATTCATAATCACAGGCTTATTTAGCCTACTAATAATGTCTTGTCTCTTTAATCCATCATGAAGAACTTGATCTTGACTGTATAGTTGTGGTTAGAATTGATCTGAATTTAGAACAGTGGATGGTGGGGTATGGAAGCCTTGGCTGTGTACACTGTACAGTTTATTGGATGGCATAAGAGTAATGTCGGACCATACTGTTCTATTTTACCTTTGTGTACTAGCTGGATGGATGCACCTAATAATATAACTGAAAGTAATATTTCCAAATGTCCCATGCGGTGTGCATGCTGTTGCTGTATTTAGAATAGCTTGAAAGGCAGCGTCTTGTCATCACACCCTGCTTCTTCCTCATCCGCCTTGTAAATTGATATACAGCCTGCAAGGCAATATATACAACAGTTCATTCATTTGCAAGATGAAACATTGCATGCTAGCACTTGACAGTGAAACACGCTATAAAACGATAGAAGAAGATAAATGAAATCTATAAGCTATAATGATAGAAGAAAATAAATGAAATCTATAATCTATAATGATAGAAGAAGATAAATGCAATTTATAATCTATAATGATAGAAGAAGATAAATGAAATCTATAATCTATAATGATAGAAGAAGATAAATGCAATCTACGATAGAACATAAATGCAAAAATATATTGATAAAAGATAAATACAATCTATAGCGATAGAAGAAGATAAATGCAATCAATAATGATAGAAGAAGGTCAATGCAGTCTATAATGCATATCACACAGATGATTAAAACCAATTTCACCAAAGAGAATCATTGACTGCGCTCATGTTGTGGTTCCTAAATCTTTACTTGCTTGAACATTTATGTGCTATTTTACTCTTTACATTCTGGTGCTTCAGCCTTTAAAAGTAATTAAACACGTGCCGATCTTGATTTGACTTTTTTCCGTAAAGTTCCAGAGCCAGCACGCCTGAAAATAAAATTTCCTTTGGCCTCAAGCAGAGCATACAGTACAAAAAAAAAAAAAAATTAGAAAATGTAAATTCAGAACTTTATTTTTGCAGATGCAATTTTTGTGTTAATACCTGAACTGGCCATTTTAGCCAGAAACTATTTTAATAAAATATTTTTAAATATTTAATATTTTTTTTTATCTCGATCTCAGGAAATTTATAACTATGTAATGCATTATTACCAAACTTGGATTCACATGTACCCCAAGCAGGGCATGTTTCTCTAACATCCATGCAGACATACCAGTGTATTATCTAGGAGCCAATGCGAGTGCCTGGCGGGCGCGATGACCACTGGGCACCCGCGATCGCTCGTGACAGAGCGAGAACCGGGATCTGTGCGTGTAAACACACAAATCTCGGTTCTCTCCGGGGAGAGGAGAGAGATCGTGTGTTCCTACCAAGTAGGAACACCGATCTCTCTTCTCCCCTAGTCAGTCCCATCCCCCCCCTACAGTTAGAACACACCTAGGGAACACAGTTAACCCCTTGATCGCCCCCTAGTGTTAATCCCTTCCCTGCCAGTGACATTTATACAGTACAGGCATACCCCACTTTTAAGTACACAGGCCCTGTGCTTCACTGAATGTAATGCAATGCACACTGCATTACATTCATCCTCCACGCCACCATCGACTTCATCCCTTCCACACTGCGCTCCACGAGCGCGTCAAGCCTCGCTTTCAAATCGCTGTACTGCAGGTTAGTCTTCCTGGTCATGATTGCTGGCGGTGAGGAGGACAGTCTATGTGGACATCTTTACCCCGGATGCCTGCATACTTAGATGTGCCTCTTTTAATCATCAACCATGTGAGTTGCTAAATGTTTTACCTTCATAAAATGCAGTAGTGTATTTAGGTGTTGTGCTGCCTTAGGCCTGACTAAACTCGTGCAACACCTAATTTAAATATGACCCACCCCTTCCTGCCAAGGCCACACCCCTTGCTGTTTAAGACCCGCCCTGAAATTTTCGAGTGGGGGCACTAGTTCTGAGGCCCTTGGGGGGGGGGCAATGGAGTCCCTAAATTTGCATAGATTTCCTCTCACTTCCTGTTTGGCTGTGGGGCAAAAAGTGAAGGGAAATCTCTGCAATGAGACAGGGATGTAAAAAAACCTCCCTTACTCTATCCAAAATGGAAAAAAAAAGTGTTGCCTCTAGTTATACTTTAACCACTTCAATACTAGGCACTTTTCCCCCTTCCTGTCCAGGACAATTTTCAGCTTTCAGCGCTGTTGCACTTTGAATGACAATTGCGTGGTCATGCAACACTGTACCCAAACTAAATTTTTATCATTTTGTTCCCACAAATAGAGATTTCTTTTGGTGGTATTTGATCACCTCTGCCGTTTCTATAAACGCAAAAATGCCAACCATTGAAAAAAAAAACTGATGGGCACTGTTGGCACTGATAGGCGGCACTGATGGGCACTGATAGGTGGCACTGGATAGGCAGCACTGATGGGAAAGCTACTGACAGGCATTACTGAGTGGCACTGATTGGCACTTTGATGGGGCACTGACAGGCATTACTGATGAGGCACTGGCACTTTTTGGGCACTGTTGTGGGCACTGATTGGTACTGACATCCGTTTATAATGGGGACAGGCTGGCAGATGTTGGACACTGATTGGCAGCTGATGGGCAGCTTTTGATGGGGGCTGTGCTGATAATCTATGTGCTGATTATCAGCACAGACCCCCCCCCCCCCGACAGGAAGAGCCACCGATCGGCTCTCCCTGTGAGCGTGAACTGAAGAAAGCTGTTTATCGGCACTTCCTGGTTCACGCGATGATCAGCTGTGATTGGTCACAGCTGATCACGCGGAAAGAAGCCTCTGTCAGAGGCTTCATACCACAATCGAAGTTGCAGTGTGTCAGATGGCACACGCCGGCTCTGTTATCCTGATCACGTCATATGACATCTGATCAGGATAACACAACCACTTTGCCCCGTCATTCTGCTATATGGCGGGCGGCAAATGGTTAAGCACAAATTTCTGATAATTTTATGGAGAGAACTAAGAAGATATAACCATGCCAATGGTGCAACAGAAAACATATAGCACAGTGAGGAAAGTTTGTGGTCCAGGATGATAGGACAGTTGCGGAATGCCGGCCGCCCACATACTGGAAGCAGTGCGGCCGCTTTATGGGGGGGCTAGACTAATGTGCCTCTCAGCCCAGTCCGCCCCATATGACTGGCGCTACACTAACCACTAACAGTGTAGCGCAAGCCGGAGGGGACTCTTTCCGTGCTGCCCTCCTGCAAAGTGCTGCCCTAGGCCTGGGCCTTGTTGGCCTAGGCCAGGACTCAGCGTTGATTAAATGTAACCATATTGCTACACTTAGAGGCACCTCTCTTCTCTTTTATACTCTGTAGCTCCTGCTGGATTTTTCTTCTATTCCCCTTGTGGAGGCTTCCATTTATGGATGGACATTTTATGATTACACAACCTGGTCACATTGCTATAATCTTTTTATATGGACTTTAAACTTAAGTACTTATGAATAAATGGTTGTGGAACGAATCATCTGCGTTTCCATGATTTCCTATGGTCAAATTTGCTTTGGTATACGAGTGCTTTGGACTACAAGAATGTTTCCGGAACCAACTATTCTCGCAATCCAAGGTTTTACTGTATATACTTTTATTTATGTACACATTTTGTTGTCTTAGCAGAGCTGAATCTGCTTATTGTTCCCTAAGCAGTTGCCACAACATGCAAGCAGGTACATGCACATTATGGCAGACTCGCCTCCTAGTATTTTCCCTCCTCCAGCATTACAAGGACTACACTCCTTGTCGCTCCATTTTCCATGCTGCTCCCAACTTCTCCTGGGCTTCATTGGGGTCCAGTGTCTTTTTCCTTTAGCCATTGATTGGCTAGTGATGACATAATTCCTTTGCATGTGCATTGCAGATACCAGGATTGTACTTTGTACTGCACATACTCAGCAATCAGTGTACAATTGTAAAAAATATATTAGTCCTATATTTTTTTTTTGTTGGTCACAATAGACTCACAAAGTCTCATCCACCAAAAAACTAACAGGTAATAATTTTGTAAAGTTTCAGTTTAGTTCACATGTGTATGGGGTATCCGTTCGCTATTTTGATATGTCAAGTGTTAAAGTGGAACTAAACGCTCTAAATCAACATAAACTTTTTTTAATCCTTATGCTGTTAGCATTAGTAAATACATAGGAAGGTATACTAGATTTACCTGTTTTAAACTTTTTTTTTTCTTTTTACATTCCTCCAGTTGCTTCCTGGTTTTTGGCCTAGGCCAAATTGATGTAATACTTTCCAGAAATCTTTATGGGCATTTTTTTCCTTCCATTTGGAGCAGGGTAGGAGGGGCTTTGTCTAGTAAACCCACTCTCCTGTCTGCATGGCAGTGCTAAGGGCAGATACGTTCCAGGAAGTAAATGCTACATGAATCATAAATAAGGGTGGATACAAATCAATGATTTAAAAAAAAAAAAATCCAAAAAATCTGATTTAAAAAAAAAAAAAAAATTTAAATCAGATTTTTTGGATTTTTATCACATTTAATTTAAATGCTTTTGGAGTAAAAATCTATCGAAAGATAGTTTTCTATTTAGGATACATTAATAATTGAGTTTATGCAGCATGAAATGGAGCTTAGTTATATTGCATGAAGCTGTATATTCTGCAATATTTACATTTTTGGTAAACTCATTCAATGAATCGAAGCACTGCAAGCTGAGATAACATGCAATGCATTAAAGTGGTGTTCCACCCAAAAAAAAAAAAAAAAGCATGAATGTGACTAAAAAAAAAAATAAATTTGGAAATTTTAACTTTTTTAACTAGGGGGTCCCTCGCTGGATCCTGGGACAGGTAAGTGTCCGATTATTAAAAGTCAGCAGCTGCAGTATTTGTAGCTGCTGACTTTTATTTAATTTTTTTCAATGGGAACTCCTCTTTAATGCAATCACACAATTTCTCAGCAACCATGAGATAAAACAAAGTTCAGAAATATTCCTTTATCCCATTGTTTTACAAATCTTTGTACATTACAAACTGTGTGATTGAATCGGTTCTGATATCGCTGTTGTACTAACCTGACAACTTATTATTCTAAATAGGAAACCTTCATTTTCTTTGCAAATATTAAGGATTCTAACTACCAGCAAAAATAAGTGCTTACATTTAAAGAGAACCTGTCATTTCAGACCCATCATGGCAGCGCCTGTTAGCGGGCATTCACTTACCTGCTGCCGCCACGTCCCTCCCCTTGTTGTGTTACCGCTGCAAGTGAATGGGACTATCGTTGAGTCAACAGCGGGTCAAAGGAGGAGCAGCTGCGGGACAGATGACAGTTGCTCTTTAAAAATTATAATTGAAGTCAAGCCTTTTTACTAGTGATTTAAATCAAATCCATCCTGTTGTAAAGGAAAAAAATATATTTATATAAAATAACAAACTTGTTATACTTACCTGCTGTGTGTAGTGGTTTTGCACAGAGCAGCCCAGATCCTCCTCTTCTTGGGTCCAACACCGGCATGCTGGGCCCCTCCCCCTTGCCGAGTGCCCCCATAGCAAGGCGGTTGCTGTGGGGGCACTCGTGCGTGCTCGCTCCCGAGCCTGCTCTCTGCATCCATAAGACACGGAGCGCTCAGCCCCACCCCCTGCTCCCCCCTCACTGTCTGATTGACAGCAGCGGGAGCCAATGTCTCTTGCTGCTGAATCTCAGCCAATCAGGAGGGAGAGACCTGTTAGAGCCTCGGGTCTCATGCACATTACTGTATCAAGATGGGGCTTAGGTAAGTATCAGGGGAGGCTGAGGGGGGAGCTGCACACTGAAGGTTTTTTACCTTCATGCATAGAATGTATGAAGGTAAAAAAACCTTCAGCCTTTACAACCACTTTAATGCCCCGTACACACGGTCGGACATTGATCGGACATTCCAACAACAAAATCCTAGGATTTTTTCTGACGGATGTTGGCTCAAACTTGTCTTGCATACACACAGTCACACAAAGTTGTCGGAAAATCCGATCGTTCTGAACGCGGTGACGTAAAACATGTAAGCTGGGACTATAAACGAGCCAGTGGCCAATAGCTTTCATCTCTTTATTTATTCTGAGCATGCGTGGCACTTTGTGCGTCGGATTTGTGTACACACGATCGGAATTTCCGACAACGGATTTTGTTGTCAGAAAATTTTATATCCTGCTCTCAAACTTTGTGTGTCGGAAATTCCTATGGAAAATGTGTGATGGAGCCTACACACGGTCGGAATTTCCGACAATAAGGTCCTATCACACATTTTCCATCGGAAAATCCGACCGTGTGTACGGGGCATAAGTGTTAACTAACTGAGCATTAGGTTATGTGATTCCAGTGTCATATTTATGCTTTTTACCTAACCAGCCCCTCTGTATTATCGATGCTTTGCAGAGCCTTTTTGCACTGTATGCCACGGTGGATAAACATTCTTGTTTTTCCTTCAAGAAAATCAATCGAATATCTTTGTAGATATGTCGTTAATTTATAGTTACAGTATTTAAAAGAGAAGTAGGACCAAAGCTCTTTTGGCCATCCTTGTCCTATGGATTACAGGAATGCACTTAGCTCTGCATTCAGCAGACAATGAGCTAAACCCCAGTGTCGGCTGATGTCACTCAGCCACTCCAGACTCTGGAGGGATCCTGACTTTAATGTTGGGATCCACCCAGTCTCCTGGCCGGCAGCTGGCTCAGTCTCTCAGCGCACCGCAGAGAGCCTGAACCAGCCACTGCTGTCCCCTCCACAGCTCAGTGCTCCAGTGACTGCTGGAGGGGCAGACAGAGAGCGGGGACTGACAGTCTCTGCTCACGGAAGACGGAGAACTTTGATCGATCAGTTCTCGGTCTTATAGGCAGCGGGGGACAGATGCAGCATCACTCTGATGCTGCATCTACCTAGGCGAGTATGTATGTTTGTTATTTTGAAATCTCATACTTCTCTTTTAATGCTGAACTCCAGGCAAAGAATAAACAGGCATAACTCATATATGAGAGCCAGATTACATTCATAGGACTTGTATTTCCTTCCATGTATTCCTGTAGACCAAATTTTTCTCTATAACTACATGTTATCTCTGCCCCCAGATAGTGATTGTACTGTGAAACAGAAGCAGCTGACTAGTGAGCTCATCTCTCTCAGTCACTCTGCTCTCTTCCCCTGTCAGAATGTTCCCTGTTGAGCACTGGAGCACAATTGATTAAAATCCTGTGCTGCTTTGCCCCTTTCCCAGTCTGAGTTCTGCTGTACAGCGACTGCAAGAGGATGATACCAAATTAAAATCAGGTACTTACACTAGTCGGTGTTTGAAAATAAACTTTTTATATATTTTAAAGATTTATTTATGTTAAGATATTCACAGAAAATATTTCACTATACTGTTTGTCAGAGACATATTGTAAGTTACAATACAAAATGTCAGCAGGAAGTGAGTCCGTAAATGACAACACCCCATGCATAGTTACATAGTTAGTCAGGTTGAAAAAAGACACAAGTCCATCTAGTTCAACCATAAAAATAAATAAATAAATAAAATAAAAAAAATCATACAATCCCATATACACAATCCTATACCCACAGTTGATCCAGAGGAAGGCGAAAAAAAACCCCAGAAACGCAGGATCCAATACAGCAGGGGAAAAAAATTCCTTGCTGATTCCCAGAGAGTCAATCGGATTTTCCCTGGATCAACTTTACCTATAAATGTCAGTACCCAGTTATATTATGTACATTAGGGAAAGGATCCAGGCCTTTTTAAAGCAATCTACTGAGCTGGCCAGAACCACCTCTGGAGGGAGTCTATTCCACATTCACAGCTCTTACTGTGAAGAAACCTTTCCATATTTGGAGATGAAATCTCTTTTCCTCTAGATGTAAACAGTGCCCCCTTGTCCTCAGTGTTGACCGTAAAGTGAATAACTCAACACCAAGTGCACTATATGGACCACTTATGTATTTATACATGTTGATCAAATCCCCCTTAATCTCCTCTTCTCAATAGAGAATACATTCAATTCCTCTAATCTTTCCTCATAGCCGAGCTCCTCTATGCAGTAACCTAGTGGATAACTGATTATATCCAGAAGGTCTGAAACCTTGGACTCTTCATGGTTGGAATCCTGTAGCAGAGATGGTTTATTGAAGTGGACCATTGGCTGTATATGAGGCAGGCCAGACATATTTTGGATATTCATTGTTGTAAAAGCTTCTTGCAATACGTGTGCAGTCATGGAAGGAAGATTGGAAGAATACTAAAAAGAGAATGAGTTCAAGAGGAAGGTGAGGAGGCATAGATAAATGATAGTAACTAAGGAGTGGAGGGGGGGGGGGGGTATTGGATATCTGGGTCATGGGAGGGGCGCCATCCAATATTCAACTTTGATCAGAGATTTCATGAAATATTAGCTTTAAATCATGGGATATCCAAGAAAATTACCCAGATAGTCCAGGTAACAATATATACTATATTGTCAAACGTATTGGGACGTCTTCCTTTGCAAGCACATGAAATGTAATGGCATCCCAGTCTTATTCTGTAGGGTTCAATATTGAGTTGTCCCACCCTTTGCAGCTATAACAGCTTCAACTCTTCTGGGAAGACTGTCCATAAGGTTTAGGAGTGTGTCTATGGGAATGTTTGACCATTTTTCCAGAAGCACAATTGTGAGGTCAGGCACTGATGTGGAGGAGAAGACCTGGCTCACAGTCTCTGCTCTAATTCATCCCAAAGGTGTTCTATCAGGTTGAAGTCAGTCAAGTTCCTCCACCCCAAACTCGCTCATCCATGTCTTTATGGACCTTGCTTTGTCTACTGGTGCGCAGTCATGTTGGAACAGGAAGGGGCCATCCCCAAACTGTTCCCACAAAGTTGGGAGTATGAGATTGTCCAAAATGTCTTGGTATGCTGACGCCTTCACCGGAACTAAGGGGCCAAGCCCAACCCCTGAAAAATAACCCCACACCATAATCCCCCCTCCACCAAATGATTTGGACCAGTGCACACACATTCCCATAGACACACTCCTAGACCTTATGAACAACCTTCCCAGAAGAGTTGAAGCTGTTTTAGCTGCAAAGGTTGGGCCAACTCAATATTGAACCCAACAGACTAAGACTGGGATGCCATTAAAAAAACACATCTGCATGAATTGTTTTTTCAGCTGTAAGGGCAGCTGATAGGAATTTGGGATAATGGATGACATTTTTAAAAGCAAGGAGAAACATACAACCTGTATGGAGGTATATTAATTTCCCAATATAGACCCCTACTACAAACCAGCAATTCTGATCACTGAGCTGAATGTGGGTTTTGGGAGGTTAGATTTCCTACTCCTGGTTTGTCTTTCAAAGCATGCTTTCTGGACTTGTTTTCTTTCTTACAATAGATTTATAATTACAGCACACAGAAAAATAATCAAGCATGGATTTGTTAGTTTGTGTGCTTTTTTTTACATATTTTTTGATTACGAGCTGTAGCAGTATCTGTACAGCACTCTTCTAATCAAGAATTTTGCGGATGATTGGAGGGATCTGTGTTGGATTTTTAATGGCTAGAACTCCCAGGAGAAATATATTGCGTGTAACAGGTTTAAAATAGGGAACATTTCTATTCCAATTTTAATTTTGTGTGCATTGTTGTGTGAAAGACATGTACAGGGCTATCCAGGGCATGTCTTTGAGGTTTCCAGGAAACACCAAGGTTCAAGACATCTTCTGTAGGAAATTGTATGAAAAAAGTAGTAATGACAGACTTGTCATGCATTTGTAGAATCCTCTGCATTTTAGAAAGATCAGCGTAAAACATTTGTCAGGATGATTTATGATGTTCCGGTTAATTCATTATAAAGTCTGCAAAGAGCATTATTAATAAATGTGACCTTAGATAAAGTAATACCATTTCTCCCTGATTACTACAAAATAAATGCAAAATATCATCACAAAATTTAGATGCCTAGCCTTGTAAAACATAATGTGATATGAATCAGAACTTTTCTGACCTGCAGATTTAGATGTTTTACATTTACTTTCACATGCATGTACACTTAAAGAAACCCTGCAAGTTAAAGTATATTATACACAGGTGGCCGGATTAGGCAGACTGTGTGGCACCTGTGGTTCTTTGGGCTTTCTGTTTTGGCGGGCCCACCTGGTATATAAAAAGTGTACCTGCATGATCTATATGTGGGTGTAGGCTATACCTTTGTTACACTGCTTTAATGTTCCCCCATATTGAAAACCTAGATAAATACATATACCCATAGGAAATTTGCCCAAATGGGGAAGTTATAAGGGTCTATTGGACGGTGAAACTGTTTGGTATGGTATGGTTGTTTCTTTGCTGGTACCCATCACTTTACATCAGGGCTATAGCACCTACTCAGCAATATGACATAGCCAAATTGGGATGGGAGGCTCTAGATCAGTGGTCATCAACCCTGTCCTCAGGGCCCACTAACAGGCCAGGTTTTATGTATTACCTTGGGGAGATGCAGACTAGAATACTGCAATCACTGAGCAGCAAATTATATCACCTGTTCAGTTATCTTGCAAACCTGGCCTGTTAGTGGGCCCTGAGGACAGGGTTGATGACCACTGCTCTAGATGATCTAAAGTCCTTTGATTGACAGCCAGTGTCCAGTGGGCAAAATTACTAGAGCACTCAATACCTCATAGGGCATATTCAAAATTGGACTAATTGGTACTTTCTAGTCTTTATGGTAAAATGCATGTGGTGGTGATTCCGCCAGGAAAGGTGATGCTAGAACATCCATAAGGGTGATATCCCTATCACTGTATGCTATATAAACCGTATGGACTGTTCCAATTGATATTCCTATTATCACTGTAATAGCTGACGGTGTATTATATATGGACTTCTGCAATACCTCTGACACTGATGTTTTTATGTACAGTCTTTTTTAGCTGTTGTGTGTTATTTAATACATTTTTGGATTCACTTCTTTGGATATTTTTTAATATTGAATAAAACTTTTTAATAACATATTTACCTCACTGTGTTAGCCACAAACATCGCCAATAGTAACCATTATTTAAAACTCTGGCACTCGTGCTGTACTTCTTTTTTGCACCATATAAGGGTTACAGCTAAGATCAAGAGAGCCGGAGAACGGGACATAGGTATAGGTAGATGGACAGCATCCACACCATGGACATTGCCCTTATGGACTCTCACCTCATGGAGGTATGCTTGGGTTACTACATTAATTACCTTAGTTAGGATTAGGGAAAGGACATTATTTGCAATGTACTGTCATACTGCATTTTGACTGTAAAGTTGCATTAACCATTTGATCCTGGTCTGAAGGGTCTGTATTTTCAGTATGGGGTATGAAGTAAAACAACCACGAAAAGGTTTACTTGGCAGAACAATAAGGGAAGTGTAGTTGCTATGGGTAATCCAAGTGAAAAAACAAGCTACAAGCAACCAGTCGTTAAGCATGGTACCAGGTAGACTTGTGCACAATGGAAAATTTTGTTTCGGTTCGTTGTCATTCGTAAAATACATAATTTTGTTCTGTTATATTTGTTATGTTACGTTAATACGTTTTTGGATAATTCGTTATTTCTGTAGAGTGTCGATATTTGTTATACCGAATCTCGAATCATGTCGAATTCATTCGTATCCACTATAATTTCTTTTGTATTGGTTGAAATTCGATATTTATGTATGTATATTGATTCGTGATAACGATTCGTAGTTTGGAAAGTCGTTTGTTTATTGAATCTATTAACACACACAATGACAATATCTCTTCTCCTCTGCTCAAATACAATACAACACCCTTCTCACTCAGTTCTCAGGAATGCACTTTGCCAGTAATCCAACCTCCAGCACAAAATGAATCAGCTGATTGGACTGTAAGATTTACTTTGTGTTGATCTTTTGTTTCATTAGATCTTTAGCAAATTACCGAATCATGTCAAATTCATTCGTTATATCTGCTATAATTTCTTTCGTATTAGTCCGTATTCGGACATTTGGATGCATCCGAATGTCTGAAAGATGCTAAATTCGTCCGAATTTCGATTAGTTACGAAACGAATTACACAAGCCTAGTATCAGGTAAGGTGGCAGTTCCTCCAGTAGCAGAGGGGTTGATGCTCTGGTTCCCTCCTTAGTAGTCTGTATCCAGTGGCAACTGGATCTGAACCTGCGTTACAAAGATCTATGGCCTGGTCATAAGGTATAGGAAGGAGGGAGTTAAGTGGGAGCATGCATGAGGTCCACGCTTTTCAAGGCAACTCTGTTTTTTATTGCTGCACACAGTGGAAGCTTATCTTTAAGTCGGGGAACTGCCTTAATGTTTGACTTTTCACATAACTGCAGTCTCTGCCTGGCTCCAGGCATTGATGAGCGCACTCCACAGGAGAGGAACCTCACGTGCACGGGCTCAGATGACCCCGACTACTAACAAGCTTATTGTATAATCTTATTTCCATGTTGTAATGGGTATACATATTCACCAGCACACCATGGATCTACAATCACAGTCCAAAGGCTTTTATTGCAGAGAGATCACATCACAGAGACAAGTGCAACCTTTCGGAGCTGCGCAGGACCCAATGTACTGTTATGGGAGCTCAGCGGCTCCCTCATTCACATTTGTTTTTGGGCTATCTCAAGGAATTATATGTCTACCCAGCCCCTTTTTTCACCAAGGATGTTAAAAAATAGATGAGGTATATAGATTATATTTTTCTCATTTGGGCTGGTAGTGACAAGGATTTTACTGGTTTTGTCAATTTCCTGTACAGTATTTTCCCAGGAATAGTGTTTAACCCTGAGATTTCGACAAATCAGATTTCCTTTCTTGATGTGCTAATCACCAACACCCACAGTACCATTACTACATCTCTTTTTATCAAACCCACTGATAGAAATACATTGCTTCATTTCCATAGTGCACATCCTACACATCTGCATAAGAACCTACCCATTTCACAATTTGTGAGGGATTTACGCATCTGTTCAGATGCAAATGGCAGAAAACAGCAACTTGAGATAATGTATCACATGTTTTTGGAGCGTGGCTACCCCACTTGGGTGCTTGATCGTGCTCTTGCCAAAATCTTATCCGATTGACCTAGTGCTTCTTGCCCTGCAGATCGTCCACTGTTTGTCCACACATACATTCAGGAATCAAGTGCGATTAAATGGGCAGTAAAAT
This sequence comes from Lithobates clamitans, assembly GCA_037952925.1. NCBI lineage: Eukaryota > Metazoa > Chordata > Amphibia > Anura > Ranidae > Lithobates > Lithobates clamitans. The sequence continues at coordinate 2,029,551 of JBBGZY010000021.1, forward strand.
GCAACTTGAATATTTTACAATCCGACGGTTCTTTAGGACCTACTATCAGGACTAAACCCATGACAGCATACAAATATGGTAGGACACTACATGATTATCTGGTGCAAGCTGACCCCAGATATAATACGGCAAGGTTCCACCCAAAATATCCCAGAAAATGGTTTTCTACAAATGTTGCAACTATAATGTGTGCAATTTGCTTATCTGCGGGAAAAACACTTTTCACACCCACACAGGGGAGATCGCTATCAAATACGGGATTATTTCAATTGCAACACTGACTTTTGTGTATACATTTTGAAATGCCCTTACACATTGACCTATGTGAGTAAGACGATTGGCCCATTTAAGAAATTGTTCCAAATGCACAGGAGCAATATTAGGATAGCTTTGACCAAAACAGAAAAGGGGCAAACAGATTGACCTCAACAAACCCGTAGCGGTACATTTGTGACATCCAAGCACCAAACACACGAGTTGCGTGGGATGGTGATTGAAGATGTCAAGCAACCCTATAGGGGAGGTGACCGATTGCTCCTTCGCCGTGAAGCCTATTGGATACACACGTTAGGCACGATACAGCCTGGTGGCCTTAATACCAATCTGTCTGTTACATGTTTTCTTGACAAGAGATAACAATTTCTTCTTCTTTATTTTTTATCCAATTTTGGCATACTTTTTTCCCGATAAACACAATTATGAGCCAATCATGATGCATTATTATGTCCAGTCTGGGGAACACTTGATCGGATATACCAAATACCATGTAATAAAGCTCTGGTTTTTCTCTTTCTCTGCCTTTCCATTTCCCCCACTCTATGCTCACCTGGGACGCTGATTTTGAGTAGCCGAAGATTATTTCTACTTGCGGGCTCTTTTAACTGGCACTCTCACACTAAAACATTTTAATTAACATTTTTCAAGCGAATACCTTTACCGAGCAATCTCAATGACTGTTTTGCACAGGAGCTATTTGTCCTTCTATTTTTTGTTTCTTTTCTAACAGTTTTTTCTTGATTTTTTTCTTTTTTTCTCTCCCTTTTTTTTTTCTTTTTTATATTTTCTTTTTTATTGTTTGTTTATTTTTTAATTTTAATTTTAATTTTTATTTATTTAGTTTTTTGCTTGCATGTTTACTTCTCATTTTTCACTTCTTTTTTTTGTCATTTTGTAATAGGATTTTTTTTTATTATTTTTATTTTACATATATTTTTTCTTTTTTCCATTTAAGATTTTTTTCATTTATTCATCTGTTTCTTTTTTTGTCTTTTCCAGCCAGGTTTTCCTCTAATTTTTTTTTCATTTTTTTGTCCTTTTATTTTTCTCTTTATCTCTGATCGCTTTTCTTCCTTTACTCACTTTTTTCAGCCTGCTTCCTTGGCTCCTTCACGCTCGCACAGCTGACATTTTCTTTTCTCTCTTCTGGTGTACACAATGCGGTGCCGGCGTGACGTCACAGGTTTCCATGGAACCGGCGGCCCTGCAAGTAGGTGTCCTCCCGCTGCCTTGTTGCTATCAGTGCAGCACGCATGCGTGTCATACGTGGAACATTCTGATTGGCGGCTGGCTCTACTGGTTGGTGGCTTTACCCCCGGGTCCTAGTGACCATGGATTTGGATCTGGGACATCTGTCTGATGTGCCCGATCTGCTGCAATTACATTGATGGGATCCATACGGACTGCATTCCCCACTAGTAGGGAACATAATATTTATGCCTGTATTGTTTATTATTGTCACCATTAGTTTTTTTAATGCATTTTGGCAGGCTTTGATGTTATCCGACTTCAGAGGATGGGGGTGGTACCATTTTTTTCATTTTTTGTTCTGATTGGTGGTTGATGTATTTATATTATGTTTTGCCACTGTTATACTTTATCACATGCCTGATGAAGGGGTCATGTGCGGCTCCGAAACCTTGCAGTTGTCTCTATGATGTGATCTCTCTACAATAAAAGTCTTTGGACGGTGATTGTAGATCCATGGTGTGCTGGCGAATATGTACACTTTCTTGATGTTTCCAGAACTCAGCTGGTAATCACTGCAGCACCCACCATTTGATGAGCCCTGTTTTCCAGGAACGTGTGCGATAGGAATATAATAAGACTGTTGTAATGGGTTTCTGAGGCTGAGATAAGTTGCAATATAGAATGCTAGAATGCTGAACATTTCTGGATGTTGGTACCCTCAGCAAATCTAGGAAACTGGATGTATCCATAAAACCAGACAGAGGTCAATTATTCTGCTCTATTGTTTCCCTATAGAAAACATAGAGCAACAGGAAAAAAAGGACATGTGGTCCATCAAGTTTACCCCTTTTTGATTTTTTTTTCTAAGTATGGATCTATGTATTTTTCTAGGTATAGACCTATGTTTGTTCCAAGCTTAGCATAAGTTTGCTTACTGTTGACTGACTCACTACCTCTACTGTAGGTCTGTCCCAAGCAGAAGCTACTCTTTTGGAAAATGAATACTTTCTAAGGTTAGTTTTGAACTTTCCTCCTGCTAGTTTGAGGTCACATCCCCGTGTTCTTGATTTTAGCTTTAAATTCAAAATACTGCCTCTTTTAACCTTTTTCATCCCCTTGATGTACTTAAAGATTTCATTCAAATCCCTCCTTTTTCATATTTCCTCCAGACTGTACATATTAACTTCCTGCAGTCACTCCTGATATGTTTTGATTCTCAGACCTTTAACTGTTTTTGTTGCCCGTCTCTGGACTCATTCTGTGTGATTAATATTTTTTTGTATGTGAAAGCTCCAGAACTGAACATTATTCTTAATAAGTTCTAATTAAATATCTATATAGGGGAATCGGAACCTGTTTCTGCTGGTGGTGATAGACACCAAAATTCTCAGAACTCTAGCATGAATACCACAAGGACTGCTGCAACTCTCCAACTTCCACCTTTGCTGGACAGATTCAGCCTAGTACACATGGGCTGAATGTTGAGCGACATCGTCCAGTTCAATAAAAAACATCGGACATTTGGCCCATGTGTATGGCAGCTGGTCCAACAGAAGCCAGCTGGCTTCTGTTGGACATGCATGCTGGAAAAACAGTGGCCGACCGGTTCACGTTCAGCGTTTTCAGCCAATGGCTGAGGGCGCTGACTGGAGTGTTCTGGAGGGGGTGTCTCCCTGTCAGAACACAACAACCCAGCGAGGGAGATCACTGTACTAACACCGGATTGCTAGTACAGGCGCTCTGACCTGCTGTCACCCGCTGGGTTGAGCGGGAAAAAAACTAATCGTGTGTACTAGCCTTTAGTCTGTTAAAAAAAAATAAAGGACTTACTGAAAATAAAGGAAAAAAAGGATAATGATAAAGAAAAAGAATGCAGTCACCACAAGAACTGGTAAGCTGCATATTAGAGTGGGAGAGAAAATTCCCATGCATAATTTGTACCTATAGGTAAGCCACTGTTAGGAGATATTTACTGTACATGCTGCCGGTTATGTAACCCGGGTGGCCGTTCCTTCGGAGTCCTGTGCCGTGAACGGCGGCTCCCTTGTGCATGCTTGGGAGTGATGTCATTGCGTCTCCAGCTACTCACACAGCCGGAGTCCGCAAACCTGGAAGGAAGAAGGTTGAAGATAGAAGCCTTGTCAGCAGTGACAGCTCCCGCTGGACTGGCTTTGTTCTAAGATAAGTTTCACATAATGTGCTGGTATGTCTTGCAGGTCCAACAAAAAAAAACACACAGCAGTATACTACAGTTTTAATATATTTTTGTTTTTGGGTTTTATAGAACACTGTTGGGGTCATTTACTTCTGAAGAGATTGCACAGCAAATCACAAGAAGTAATTGACCAATTTTTTTATTTTTGCAAGAGTTCTTCAAAAAGTTTCTGCATTTTTTTTTAAACTCTATGTGATATATATCATCACCATAACGAGAGTGAGAGCGATAACACCAAATTTAACACACCTGCTCCCCATTCATACCTGAGACCTAATGAGTCCCATGACACCGGGGAGGGAAAATGGCTAATTGGGACCAATTTGGACATTTTCACTTAGGGGTGTACTCACTTTTGTTGCCATTAATGGCTGTGTGTTGAGTTATTTTGAGTGAAACAACAAATTTACACTGTTATACAAGCTGTACACTCACTACTTTACATTGTAGCAAAGTGTAATTTCTTCAGTGTTGTCACATGAAAAGATATAATAAAAGATTTACAAAAATGTGAGGGGTTTACTCAATTTTGTGAGATACTGTGTATGTGTATATATATATATATATATATATATATATATATATATATATACATACGGTATATAAAAATTATTATTACTGTTTTAAAAATGTATAAAATAAAAATAAAAAAATGTCCTATATCCATTGTAGTTTTTCCTTATATGAATCTTTTCTGGTAGCATTAAAGGGGTTGTAAAGGTATTTTTTTTTTTTTTTAAAATAACAAACATGTTATACTTACCTTCACTGTGCAGCTCGTTCTGCACAGAGTGGCCCCGAACCTGGTCTTCTGGGGTCCCTCGGCAGCTGTTTCAGCTCCTCCCCGCATGCATTCACCACCTTAATGCGAGCTCCCTCGCATGGTGGTGAGTGCTTGCGGGCGCGCTCCCGTGATACAGCCGGCGGCTATAGCCGCTCGCTGTATCACTCGGCCCCGCCCCCCGTCGCGCCGCGTCATCGGATGTGATTGACAGCAGCGCGAGCCAATGGCTGCGCTGCTTTTAATCCATCCACTGCAGCCAATCAGCGACCAGGCTGAGCTGCAATGAAGATGACGAGAACGAGCAGCGAAGATTCGAGGCGTCAGGTAAGTAAAACGGGGGGGCTGGGGGCGGCGGTATTGTCAAAAGTTTTTTCACCTTAATGCATAGAATGCATTAAGGTGAAAAAATTTTTACCTTTACAACCCCTTTAATTTCAAAGAAAGCAACACAAAAATGCTGCTTCCAGGTTGTCATCGTGGGGGGTGATTTACTAAAACTGGAGATTGTGAAATCTGGTGGACCTCTACATAGAAACCAGCTTCCAGGTTTGATTGTCAAAGCTTAATTGAACAAGCTAAAGTTAGAAGCTGATTGGCTACCATGCACAGCTGCATCAAATTCTGATTGCACCAATTTTAGTAAATATCCTCCCAATTGCAAGTAAACATTTCTTCTAGTAATCGCCTACCTTTCTGAGTCACAAAAGCCTGCTCCCCTGCTGGTTTTCCTCGCCCAGAGTTACACTCAGAGTACACCCCTAGACCTTCTCACATCATGGACCCTGTCCAGTAGTTGATGGGAAATGTGGTTCACTGGTAGCCAGCTATGTCACCTGTATGAGCCATACTATCAGCAGGACTACCCTTCCCTAGCATGACATCTTTTATAAGGGGAAGGAAGCAGAAAACATTGAATTACTGCAAAGTTATGCTGTGTACACGAGCGGAATGTCCGACAGAAAAAGTCTGACGGGAGGTTTTCATCGTATATTCCGATTGTGTGTACGCCCCATCGGACTTTTTACGTCGAAAATTCTGACGGACCTAGAAAGAGAACATGTTCTAAATTTTTCAGTCGGGACCAATTCTGATCGGGAAAACCGCTCATCTGTATGCTGTTCCGATGGACCAAAAACAACGCATGCTCTGAAGCAAGTACGAGACGGAAGCTGTTTGCTACTGGCTATTGAACTTCCGTTTTCTAGTCCCGTCATTTGTGTTGTACATCACCGCGTTCTGGACGGTGGGAATTTTGTGTGACCGTGTGTATGCAATTTTGTGTGACCGCTTGAGCGGAATTCAGTCGGAACTCCATCTGAAAAACCTTCAGAGTTTATTCCGACGGCAAAACCAGTCGTGTGTACAGAGCATTAGGTTACCACAAAAAGAGAGCAGAGAGGGGGGCTTGGAAAAAAAGCAGAGGGGTGCTTGGGATGAGAGCAGGGAGGGGGGCCTGGGATGAGAGCAGGGAGGGGGGCCTGGGATGAGAGCAGGGAGGGTGCCCTGGGATGAGAACAGAGAGCGGGCCCTGGGATGAGAACAGAGAGCGGGCCCTGGGATGAGAGCAGGGAAGGGGCCCTGGGATGAGGGCAGGGAGGGGGCCCTGGGATGAGAGCAAGGAGGGGGCCCTGGGATGAGAGCAAGGAGGGGGCCCTGGGATGAGAGCAGAGAGGGGGGCTTGAGATGAGAGCGGGGGGGCCCTGGGATGAGAGCAAGGAGGGGGGCCTGGGATGAGAGCAGAGAGGGGGGCTTGAGATGAGAGCAGGGAGGCGGCCCTGGGATGAGAGCAGGGAGGGGGCCCTGAGATGAGAGCAGGGAGGGGGCCCTGGGATGAGAGCAGGGAGGGGGGCTTGAGTTGAGAGCAGAGAGGGGGCCCTGGGATGAAAGCAGGTAGGGGGCCCTGGGATGAGAGCAGGTAGGGGGCCCTGGGATGAGAGCAGGGAAGGGGCCCGGGATGAGAGCAGAGAGGGGGGCTTGGGAAGAGAGCGTGGAGTGGGCCGTGGGAAGAGAGCGGGGAGGGGGCCGTGGGATGAAAGCAGGGAAGGGGCCGTGGGATGAGAGCTGGGAGGGAACCCTGGCATGAGAGCAGGGATTGGGGGTTGGGATGTGAGCAGAGAGGGGGCCCTGGCATGAGCGCAGAGAGGGGGCCCTGGCATGAGCGCAGAGAGGGGGCCCTGGCATGAGCGCAGAGAGGGGGCCCTGGGATGAGCGCAGAGAGGGGGCCCTGCGATGAGCGCAGGGAGTGGGCCTTGTGCTGAGAGCAGGGAGGGGGGCCTGGGATGAGAGCAGGGAGTGGGGCTTGAGATGAGAGCAGGGAGGGGGGAGACTTGGGATGAGAGCAGATAGTGGGGCTTGGGATGAGAGCAGGGAGGGGGGGCTTGGGATGAGAGCAGGGACTGGGGCTTGGGATGAGAGCAGAGTGGGGGCCCTGGAATAAGCACAGAGAGTGGCAGGTAGAATCTCTTTGATTTGAGGGAGGGGGGGCAAGAGGATATGTGCTTTGCGGTGCTTGTGGCGGGTAGAGGACTTGTGCTAGTAGGGGGGTCGGATTTTACTAGCACAATTCCTCTCCCCTCCAAAAGAACCCCCCCGGCACATATCCTCTTGCCCCCCTTCTCCCATCACTTCTCCATGTGTATATCCTTGTTACCCCTTTGCCAGTTATGGTGTCCCCCTCCTCTATCCATTAAGTAAACTATGCACAGACCTCAGATAAACAGCATGGCTCTTGCAGTGTAAGATCTCTCCTCCCCGGCTTCTCCTGTCTGTGTACATTGGAGCCCAGGAGGAGGATCCTCAGTGAGATCTGTGTGGTGTGCAGGCTCATGGGGGAGAGATGCCAATGACGGCTGCTACAGAGGGCGATAGCTGGGGAAGGTGTCCTAAGTGCCCAACATTAGCGCTCTCCCCAGTTGTTGCTCTATCAAGTTGTTATGGGAAAAGTCACACTTTAACTAGTAGTATATGAATACTGTACATATGTATTTCTGAGCAACACAGTTTGTAACTGCTGTGTGTGAAGTCAGAATACAAATAGTTTCTTAATACTGGGCATTTTGGCTATTTGTAGATAAAGCATGTTGTTGAAAATGCTCTTTGTATTGTTTTGGAGATTAAAGGAATCTTAAAGCTGAAGTCTGGCCATCTAGACCAGACCCCCTCCTAACTAATTGCCACAGTAATTAAACAATCTAAGACTAATTGCCCCAGTATTTAAAAAATCGAAATAGGCGAAATGCTTACTTGAACCTATTATCTCATGGCCCAGTGCCGACTGAGTCCGGTGTCTTCTTTCTTCTTGACTGCAGAGTGAGAATTACCTTTTTTAGGTGCCTGACTCATCACCTGGACACATCCCTTTGGGTCTGTTGGCAGGGTTCAGATCACTCCAGCAGTGAAGTGTTGGCATCACAAGGGGAAGTGACAAGACTGGTCAGTGGTAGGCCCAGACTGCTGTGATGGATCATTGGTCTTTACTCCCAGAAGAGTATACATTACAAGAGACTTAGGAATTTGGTGGCTTCTAGTTACACTTTGCCAATGACATTTCTTTTTCTGCTTGTTGGTGGTGATTCGTATACTGTGTCTCTGTGTGGCTATGTACCTTTTCATACATAATATATCACAGATGAATGCTTTTCCTGCCTTTTTATGTGCAAATTATTTTCTTTATTACATGCTTACTTTCATCCTGCTATTGTTGAATGGTTTAAAATTTAGATACATTGAAAAAAAAGTCTGTAGTTTCTAGAACTAAAAAAGTAATAATATAGAACTAGAGAAGCTAATAAGCCGGAATTCTAGCTGAGCAAGAATTCACATGCAAATGCATCACAGTTTTCTTTCATTTTAAAGTAATCCAAGAAATGTTAAACTCTTGACTGAATACATTTTTGGTTCTGTGGTCAATTTTGTTTTACTGTACATTTCATGGAATATCACATCAATTTGCCATGATGCAATTTATCATGTAGGGATTGCCGTACTTTTAAAATGACAAAAAATTTGATTTTTTCCTTTGTGGTGAAAAATGAATATCTTTATGTGTGTGTGTGTGTGTATGTATGTATGTATATATATATCTATATAACTATATAGATCTATATATATATAGATATAGATATATCTATATATAGATATATCTATATATATATAGATATATATATTTGATATATATGTAGCACTACCCCCCTTTGTGGTGAAAAATGAATATCTTTATGTATGTATGTATATAAATATAAATATATATATATATATATATATATATATATATATATATATATATATATACACATATATATAGATATAGATATAGATATATAGATATAGATATATCTAGATATATATAGATATATATATAGATATATATATATTTTATATATATGTAGCACTAACCCCCGAAGGAGCTGCTGATTTATATCGTGCTGTTAACGTCACCTTTTTACCCGCAGTTTCACCAATACCATAACTTAGAGTCCATGTTGAGCTTTGTATCTGACAATGTAGGCACCAGTCACTTTAGTACTTTTTCAATGCTTTAATAGGAAGTAACTTGAAGAAGTAGCAGGAAAGAGGTAGAAGAAGGGTTGCAGGGAAGTTCAAATACCTTTTTCTTTAGGACAATGAGGAATTTGAAATCTTGGGGATGAATATACCTTCAGTCCAGGACATGGGCGTCCGCAGAACTTTTTTCAGGGGGGGGGGCATAATTTTATGGACACCCATGCTCGGCCCCCCGAAAAGGGGCCGGGCGCCTGACTAGGGGGGTGGCAGCGGCGGCCATAGATAGATTCATGCAATGCATGAATCTATCTATAGGTGATAGAGGGGGGGCAGGAGAGAGGGGGCCACCATTGTGTTGTGGCCATATTTTGATCTTGATGAAAACAGCTATACAAACTGTATAATACAGTCTGTATAACTGTTTCCATCAAGATCAAAATATGGCCACAACAGTTCCAGTTGTATTGCAATACAAAAAAATTGTACATAGTGGTATCCTTGTACAGGCACTGCTGTTACCTGTGGTTCTTCAGGGATAGTCCAGGCACTGGCAGTCAGGCAGTGTATTCCCTGTCGTCCCGGCCACTGCACACCATGCAGCTGTGACCTGTGGGAGGAGCCGGTGCCGTGCCGGCCGGATCGGCATAATTTACACAGGCAGAGGCAGCAGCCAATCGAGGAACAGCCGGGTTAGTGTCACATTAAGCAGATCGGCAAGCGCAGAGGCTCGAGCGGCAGAGCTAATCTGATGCTCGGCCGGGGGTGAGGAGAGAGGGACCCAGCAGCAGCCAGGCTTTGAAAAAAAACACCATGGCTGCCTCGGAGGCGGCCGTTGCAACACAGGGATTTCAACACACACTCTTACGATTCCAGGGGGGGGCAAATGACCCCCTTTGCCCTATGGTGCGGACGCCCATGGTCCAGGATTAAATCTTTGCCCACCCGGATAAGTCTCTCTCACTGACCTAGCAGCCGGAGCATAGCACGAACAAAAAGTCTCTGCCACAGACTTGAAAAGAACAATTTCACTGTACGATCCTCTGCCACAGGACGTAGTAGTAGTTTTAGATGAGCTGCAACACAGTACCATAACCTTTAAGCCGACCCGGCAGTACTTGTGCGATAGATTAGGTTAAGATGCAACCTCCAATTGAGTCACCAGGCCCCTCTTGAGACACCAGCATTCCGCTCAGTCCTCTCAAGAGACGGGTCCTCCCCTGGGTCTTCTCAATTGTCCGGTTTCTTCCTGCAGGACAGACAGCACAGGATCATCCCCGCAGCAGTAGGCCCCAGACAGGCTTCTAGGCCTGCTTGCACGGCTGCAGCAAGGCAGCCCTCCAGCCTGGAGGGCCGCGAGGTAGAACTCCCCGTCACATACCTTTAGGCCAGGAGGGCCAGCAGGTGAAAGAGCAAGAAAACTGGCGTGTGCCCCTTAAATACTCTCTCCCAGAATGTATATCAGTGGACCACCTCTGCCGAGTTACCTCTGGGCAAGCACTCAATATACCTATATAGAATGTCCTTGAAACATATACATATTTTCCTTCATCAGGGAGGATTTATTTTTAGGTGACTTTATCTTTGTCTGCAACATAGATATAGTACACAGTATTTATACAATAGTACATGAAAACGGGTAATTTTATATACGATATTTCTAGGCTAAAAGGTACTTGCATACAGGGTTCATTGGAATAGCATGGGAAAATGATAAAAACAATAACAGATGATCCACGTTGGCTGGGAGAGTTTAAAAGGACAGATAGGTTGGCAACCGTGCAGTCCAGAGCCGACCAGTGCTTCACACACACAAGAGACACCCTGATGTCACCCAAAAATAAATCTCCCCTGATGAAGGAAAATATATACCAATAAAAAATTTCCGAAACATGTTGGGGTGCACGCTACAAATCTTTACGGACTGACCTCAGCTTGACACTGGCAGTGCCTAGCTCATTAGCTTTGGGTTTGATATATATATATATATATATATATATATATATATATATATATATATATATATATATATATATCTATGTATAACTCATTTATTGGTGTAGTCTGTATATTTTAAAGTGATTGTTTTTTGACGATAAAATTCATCTTTTGTACTTAATAAAAGTGGCACTTGGTTGCCTTTTACATACTTCATTACTCCCATTTCTGCCTTAAAAGTCCAAGGGGGCGGCTCCTATTGCACCAGTTGCATGTTCTCTCTTTCTATATTTAAAGGATGTTGGCAGTCCTACACATTCAATTCCTTCACAATCTCGTTCTCTCTGTGGATTAATACAATTGGTTTATGCAGTACTGCACTTTTCTTCTACCTTTATATTCATATATACATAGTGTTAACACAGACTAGGGCGTCTAATTATAAACAATTTAGTGGCCAATTGGCCTACTACCCTTTGACCGACATTCATGTTTATTGAGCAATTGGTGCACATTCGCCCACCAGATAAAATTACATTCCCTAACATTCAAAAAACGTGTTTTTCAATAGAATGATCAATTTTTCAATGCCCTGCACATTCACCTGACATTCCCTCATCCTGTTTGTAAATATAATTTGCCCTCTTGAGTTGTCCATTTAAGGAGAAAATGCAATGATTGCCTATGTGGAGTGCTGAGTGAGTTCAGTCTGTTCTTTCATTTTACTCAGTTTCCTAGACTCTAGCAACATAAATGACAAATTGATTTGGTCATGTCATTTTCCTTTACAAATTAACACTCTATATTATTGGGCAAGTTATTTTTTATGATTTCAAATAGTTGTAAGACAGAGACTGATAACTTTAAATTAGAAGTCAGGTCTTGGAAGCTCTAATATGCAAATAACCTTGAAATTGTATGTGCTCAACTGCCTTCTCCTGCACCTTTCTATTCCCTAACACCTTCCCACCCTTCCAGTGGGTTTAAGATCCTGACTGGATGTCATATGATGTCCTGTCAGAAAGCACCACCCACGGAGCTGTGGAGCGGCATGATCTGCCACCGGCCGTGTCCACGGGACACAGCCGATAATTGATCAGAGTACCGGCTTGCTGCCGCTATCCATTGTGTACAATTGTGTTGCTAACTGTGATTCGTCAACTTGATCACATGGTACAGACAGGGCCAATCACAGCCCATCTGTATCATGTGATTAGCTTTGACCAATGACAGCTAATCACAGCAAAACAAACTAAATGAATCAATTTCATTCAATAAAAAGCTTGGTTATAGCAATGTAATACACTGCTATAAGCAAACCTAATGTATAAAAAAAATTTATAAAAAAATCCTGATCACTTCCCCAGAGTAGTACAATGTTACTATGGTAATATTATAATGCTCCAGTCACAGTGTGTAAATCATAAAAAAAAAAGGAAAAAATTGTTATAAAAAAATAAAAATTATAACTTTTTTTTTTTCCATACGGTCACCAGTCAGTGTTCCTGATCACCGCCACACCAGTTATATGATAATACTGCACTGGTGACAATATGTAAAAAAAAAAATTGTGATTTTTTTTTTATTTCTAAATTTTCCCAAAAAATTATGACAAAAAAATTACAACTTCAAAAAACCCACCATGCCTCTTATCAAATACCTGTCTACTTTCCAAAAATTGGGGGATATTTGTAGTGTCATGGCATTTTCGGGTCCAAAGAAATGAGATGGGCCGTCCATCAGTACATCAGGATTGATCAGTTTTCAGATATGTACCATAGTTTGTGGACGCTATAACTTTCCTACAGACTGATTAATATTCACTGATTTGGGTTATTTTCACCAAAGAAAGCAGAATACATTTTGGACTAAAACAATTATTTATTTGCAAATTTTTATAACAGAAATGAAGAAAGACGCATTTTTTTTTCAGAATTTTTAGTCCTTATTTTTAGTTTATTTAAAAAAAAAAAACAAAACCCAGTGGTGATTAAATACCACCAAAAGAAAACTTTAGTTATGTGAACAAAATGATAAAAATGTAGTGTGGGTACAGTGTTGCATGACTGTCCAATTGTCATTTAAAGTGCGACAACGCTGAAAGCTGAAAATTGTCCTGGGCAGCTAGGGGGTAGAAGTGTCTGGTATTGAAGTGGTCAAAGTGGACTCCACTTTTGAACTTGTACCTACAGGTAAGCCTATAATAAGGCTTAGGGCTCATGCACACAGGACGTTTTAGCCATGTTTTTACATTAGTATTATTATCATACACCAAACCACACCAGTAAGTGGTAGCTTTGAAACTCTACCATTTGAAACCAAAATGTTATGAGCTGAAGTTATATTTTCAGAACACAGTCATCAGAACAGTAATGTGAAGTCATCCAAAGCACTAACCTTGAATTTGATAGATAGGCTTATACGCAGAGCAAGCAGCACAATAGAGCTACTTTCAGAGTATTTGGGTAATAAACTATTAGATGTGATTGGGACAGCTGACATATAAATAAAAGATGATGGGCACGTACATAAGCCAAAATGATATGAATAACTAACACTGAAAAACAAACGAACTATATGTATATATATTGTATATGACTATATCTATATAGATATAGATATATACAATATATCTATATCTATCTATCTATCTATCTATCTATCTATCTATCTATCTATCTATCTATCTATCTATCTATCTATATATATATATATACAGTTGTGCTCATAAGTTTACCTACCCTGGCAGAATTTATGATTTATTGGCCATTTTCAGAGAATATGAATGATAACACAAAAACTTTTCTTTCCCTTATGGTTAGTGTTTGGCTAAAGCCATTTTTTATCAACCAACTGTGCTTATTCTTTTAAAATCATAATCACAACAGAAACTACCCAAATGACCCTGATCAAAAGTTTACATACCCTGGTGATTTTGGCCTGATAACATGCACACAAGTTGACACAAAGGGATTTGAATGGCTATTAAAAGTAACCATCCTCACCTGTGATCTGTTTGCTTGCAATTAGTTTGTATATAAAAGGTCAATGAGTTTCTGGACTCCTGACAGACCCTTGCATCTTTCATTCAGTGCTGCACTGACGTTTCTGCATCCTGAGTCATGGGGAAAGCAAAAGAATTGTCAAAGAATCTGCGGGAAAAGGTAGTTGAACTGTATAAAACAGGAAAGACATATAAAAAGATATGAAAGGAATTGAGAATGCCAATCAGCAGTGTTCATACTCTAATCAAGAAGTGGAAAATGAGGGGTTCTGTTGAAATCAAACCACGTTCAGGTAGACCAACTAAAATTTCAGCCACAACTACCAGGAAAATTGTTCGGGATGCAAAGAAAAACCACAAATAACTTCAGGGGAAATACAGGACTCTCTCAAAACATATGGTGTGGCTGTTTCAAGATGCACAATAAGGAGGCACTTGAAGAAAGATGGGCTGCATGGTTGAGTCGCCAGAAGAAAGCCATTACTAGGCAAATGCCAAAAAAGTATCCCGTTTACAATACGCCAAACAGCACAGAAACAAGCCTCAAACCTTCTGGCACAAAGTCATTTAGAGTGATGAGACCAAATTGACCTTTTTGGCCACAACCATAAACGCTTCATTTTGAAAGGAGTCAACAAGGCCTATGATGAAAGGTACACCATTCCTACTGTGAAACACGGAGGTGGATCGCTGATGTTTTGGGGATGTGTGAGCTACAAAGACACAGGAAATTTGGTCAAAATTGATGGCAAGATGAATGCGCAGTATGTCATCAAAAAATACTGGAGGAACATTTGCATTCATCAGCCAGGAAGCTGCGCATGGGACGTACTTGGACATTCCAACATGACAATGATTCAAAACACAAGGCCAAGTCGACCTGTCATTGGCTGCAGCAGAATAAATTGAAGGTTCTGGAGTGGCCATCTCAGTGTCCTGACCTCAATATCATTGAGCCACTCTGGGGAGATCTCAAACGTGCAGTTCATGCAAGACAGACCAAGAATTTCTAGGAGGCTTTTTGTCAAGAGGAATAGGAAGCTTTACCATCTGAGAAGATAAAGACCCTCATCCACAAATACCGCAAAAGACTTCAAGCTGTCATTGGTGTTAAAGGGGGCAATACTTTTGATCAGGGTCATTTGGCTAGTTTCTGTTGTCATTATGATTTTAAACTAGTAAACACCGTTGATTGATAATAAATGGCTTCAGCCGAATACTAACCATGAGTGAAAGAAAAGTTTTTGTGTTATTTAAATTTTTTGAAAAATGGCCAAGAAATCATAAATTCTGCGAGGGTATGTAAACTTATGAGCACAACTCTGTGTGCATGTGTGTGTGCATGTGTGTGTGTATGTATGTGTATATATATATATATATATATATATATATATATATATATATATATATATATATATATATATATATATATATATATATATATATATTGGTAAAAGCATTTGGTATATAAAGTCTCAAGAGATGAAAATATAGGTCTTCTTGAAGAAGAAATGCTTTTTACACATTGTGAAATTTGATATTAAGGGGAAAAAATATACTGCGCTGTGAAAAAATATATATTGCAAACTAGCCACCAGCACTGCTGTAGACAAAAAGCAATAATGTGGATATGGAAAAGTGCAGCGCTAATTATACAAAACAAGTCAAAGTGTAATAAACACCTATAAATAATAATAACTCAAAACAAACATTAATGTAAAATCCACCTTGTGGGAGTGAATTGAATGTCACTGTGCTAGTGTCTACACCAGTGTTTCTCAACTCCAGTCCTCAAGGCGCCCCAACAGGTCATGTTTTCAGGATTTCTCTCAGATGAAACAGCTGTGGTAATTACTAAGGCAGTGAAACTGATCAAATCACCTGAGCAAAATAATGGTAAGCCTGAAAACATGACCTGTTGGGGCGCCTTGAGGACTGGAGTTGAGAAACACTGGTCTACGCCACAGTAAATTGAATGAAAAGTCCAAAACATAAAACAAAACTGTAAAAGTCCAAATATATATGTGATCCAGCAAACATATGTGAAATCTGACCACCGATGTGACGCTTAAGATGGAAAAATAGCCAGAAGCACCACCACCATAGAAAGGAGGAGGCTTACCAGATCGCAATGAGTTGGAGAGGAGTATACCACCCAAGTCCTAAAGGCTTGTTAGGTTAGATGAACCCAATGGAGGCAACTGGTCCTGGATCCACATCAATTGATCAGCATCAAAACATCAATGGGATATGGAATATGGACCCCAAAACTTCATTTGGAGGATAGAGGCTGGGTTACCTGTGAAGAGAGAGCGAGGGAGGGGAGCTGTGCTGTGTGTGGTAATGGACACACATAATTAATAGATCAAAAAGTGTAGCGCTAATATGCACACTAAGACAGTGTGGTGTATGTGCTATAAATGTGGTACATATAAAAAATCAGGTATAGTGTATAAAATCACAAATGACTGTGCTTAAACATAGAAAGTGTAAGCATCAAACATAGAATAACAGTCCACATGTATGTGAAGAGAAGGGCTCTTCCTGTTGGGATGAAACCCAGCCAATGGCGATACGAAATAGATTGTCTGTAGTCACTCTCATTAATACTTCAAGGTAAGTAAATGAATACTCTTACCGACTAGGATGGACACACATGTCGTACGACAGTGGGTCAAATGGGCTTGGTACTTGTGCACCAACTCTAAGCAGTCTAGAAACTGTGTTAAATAATTGTAACTTGTATTACAATACAGTGACTCTCCCTACTTTGTTGTGCAAGAAAGTCAAAGCTTAAAGGAGTTGTAAACTCAGAAGGTTTTCTATCTTAATGCATTCTGTGCATTAAGATAACAAACCTTTTGTGTGTAGCAACCACCCCAGAACCCTCTAATTACTTACCTGAGCCCCATCTCTCTCCAGCGATGTCCACGAATGTGTAAGCTGTCCGGGACACTCCTCCTGATTGGCTGAGACTCGGCACCATTGGCTCCCGCTGCTGTCAATCAAAGTCAATCAGCCAATCAGGGGAGAGAGGGGGCGGGGGCCGGGTCAGGCCATGTCTGAATGGACACCTGGAGCTGTGACTCGGCTCCAGTGCCCCCATAGGAAGCTTCTGGCTGAAGCCAGTGCCGCGGAGAGGAGGGGGAGAGGAGCGGGATTTAGTTCGCCCGCATTGCTGGACAGGTGAGTGTCTGATTATTAAAACACACTTCGTAGCTGCTGACTTTTATATGGTGGAACTCCGCTTTAATAAAGTGGTTGTGACGACTTCAGGTTTTTTACTTGAATGCTTTCTCTGCATTAACATCTTCACGCCAGCCGTACTCATATATGTGGCCTCTCGGCGGGTGGGCCTTAATGCCAGGAGGCCGTATATATGTGTACCAAAATGTAAACAATGCTGTGCCAAGAGTGCGCACCCTGTGCACTCCTGGCACAGTTACCCTTTCTGTCAATGAAATCTAGTGGGGAGGGGGTGGCGCTGATCTGCACTTTGTTTGTCAATAGACGCACACAGACCATCTTGGGATCGGAACCGCACGTGTGCCACCATAGGAAGCGGCTTCCTATGGTGGCACACGGAAAAGAAGAGGAGCCGAAAGCGGGGGGACCTTAGAAGAGAAGAATTGGGGTCGACATGACATGTTTGTTATTAAAAAAAATAACTTTATAATCATTTTAAATAGGCCTGATGCTGTTGGAGAGCCATGATTTTCTGGATGGGGGATGCCAACTAAATTTTTGACTCTACCTTAGTAAGGCAAACATGTACAGTATATGGCATGCTTCCTTTGAATTACTGATTTCAACAAATCAAAATGCATTTTTCAGGCATTTTTTTTAAGCTTTTATGCAGCTTTTTTAAAGCTTTTTAGAAGTGTATTACAAGCGTTTTACAGCTTCAGGCGTTTTTGTTTAGCCAATAGAAAGCACTAGGGGGAGGAGAGGGAGAGGAAATTAGGGGTGGAAAGCTGCTAATTGAACGTTTTTCTGCTCAAGTCAGGCGTTTCTGTTGAAGTCTATAGGGCCAAAAACGCTTGCAAAACAAGCTCATATGTGAACAGGGGCCATTGAAATGAATAGCATTTTCCTTTTTTGGTGTTTTGGAGCTCCAGAGCTGAGCGTTTTACAAGCTGAAAATCGCTAAGGTGTGAATGGGGCCTTAGTCAAAGTGCGGTTCAGTTTTAGCTGATCAAGAAGTTTTCTGCTGGGCAAAATAACAAAAGTAATTTAGGGTTATACATTTAGGTTGCCTTCACACCTAAGTATTACTGTAATGAACATTTATGGCAGGTTACTGTAAAGGCACAGGCTATATACAGTATCTCGCAAAAATGAGTACACCCCTCACATTTTTGTAAATATTTTATTATATATTTTCATGTGACAACACTGAAGAAATGACACTTTGCTACAATGTAAAGTAAGAGTGTACAGCTTGTAGAACAGTGTAAATTTGCTGTCCTCTCAAAATAACAACACACAGCCATTAACGTCTAAACCGCTGGCAACAAAAGTGAGTACACCCCTAAGTGAAAAGGTCCAAATTGGGCCCAAAGTGTCAATATTTTGTGTGGAAACGATTATTTTCCAGCACTGCCTTAACCCTCTTGGGCATGTAGTTCACCAGAGTTTCAAAGGTTGCCACTGGAGTCCTCTTCCACTCCCCCATGATGACATCACGGAGCTGGTGGATGTTGGATACCTTGCGCTCCTCCACCTTCTGTTTGAGGATGCCCAAAAGATGCTCAATAGGTTTTAGGTCTGGAGACATGCTTGGCTAGTCCATCACCTTTACCCTCAGCTTTTTTAGCAAGGCAGGGGTCATCTTGGAGGTGTGTTTGGGGTCGTTGTCATGTTGGACTACTGCCCTGTGGCCTAGTCCTTGAAGGGAGTGGAACATACTCGGTTTGAGTATGTCACAGTACATGTTGGCATTCATGGTTCCCTCAATGAACTGTAACTCCCCATTGCCTGTGTTCTGTCGAGAAGTGCCCCCCATCGAATAATGCCGCGCATTCGCAGGACGGAGCCGCACTTCAGCTGATTTGCTGATCAGTTGGAGTGACGTGACCAGGGCGCAAGCGCACATCGTAGGAGGCATCTCTCAATGGGAGATATCATTTCACAGCCACAATTGAAACTTATACAAACAGTGGGGGGAGACTGTAGTTCTCACATTGTGCCTCGCTGTTGCGGGGCGGCTTTACAGTGTGCTGATGGTCCGGTTTTGTCTGTGTTGCAGGGGGGGTTTGCTGTGTTGAACAGCTGGATTTGCCTGTGTGAGAGGGCGGGTTGCAACACAGACAAAACCAGCTCTTCAACACAGCCACTAGCCGCCCTCCAGCAGCAGCGATGCACAATCTGAGAACTACGGTCTCCCCCCGCTGTTTGTATAGGTTTAAATTGTGCTTGCGAAATGGTATCTTCCATCAAGAGATACCTCCTACGACATGCGCATGCACCCTGGTTACGTCAGCCCAGCTGATCGGCAAATCAGCTGTTATGCGCAATACATACCAGGCACTTCTCGATAGCGAGCACTTCTCGACAGAACACCGGCAGCACTCATGTAGCCCCAGACCATGACACTCCCACCACCATGCTTGACTGTAGGCAAGACACCCTTGTCTTTGTACTCATCACCTGGTTGCCGCCACACATGCTTGACAACATCTGAATCAAACAAGTTTATCTTGGTCTCATCAGACCTCAGGACATGGTTCCAGTAATCCATGTCCTTAGTCTGCTTGTCTTCAGCAAACTGTTTGCAGGCTTTCTTGTGCATCATCTTTAGAAGAGGCTTCCTTCTGGGACGACAGCCATGCAGACCAATTTGATGCAGCGTGTAGCGTATGGTCTGAGCACTGACAGGCTGACCCCCCACCCCTTTAACCTCTGCAGTAATGCAGGCAGCACTCATACATCTATTTCCCAAAGAAAACCTCTGGATATCATTCTGAGCATGTGCACTCAAGTCCTTTGGTCGACCATGACGAGGCCTGTTCTGAGTGGAACCTGTCCTGTTAAACTGCTGCATGGTCTTAGTCCCTGTGCTGCAGCTCAGTTTCAGGGTCTTGGCAATCTTCTTATATCCTAGGCCACCTTTATGTAAAGCAACAATTCTTTTTTTCAGATCCTCAGAATGTTCTTTGCTATGAGGTGCCATGTTGAACTTCCAGTGACCAGTATGAGAGAGTGAGAGCAATAATACCAAATTTAACACACCTTCTCCCCATTCACACCCGAGACCTTGTAACACTAACAAGTCACATGACACTGGGAAGGGAAAATGGCCCATTGGGCCCAATATGGACAATTTCACTTAGGGGTGCACTCACTTTTGTTGCCAGCGGTTTAGACATTAATGGCTGTGTGTTGAGTTATTTTGAGCGAACAGCAAATTTACACTGTTATACAAGCTGTACACTCACTACTTTACATTGTAGCAAAGTGTCATTTCTTCAGTGTTGTCACATGAAAAGATAGAATAAAATATTTCGAAAAATGTGAGGGGTGTACTCACTTTTGTGAGATACTGTATGTATTGCCTTTAATAATCATTTTTTATTGTGAGAGTGAATGCAGGAGTTTGCAAATGTGCCCGAATACACCCAAAATCTGTATAATTGTTTCACTACATTTGGCATTAATAAAGGGTTTACTAACTTTCTGCAAACAGGGGTGTGTTAGCAAATCGTTTTAATAACGGAACTAAATTCTCCTATTAAAAATACTTTAGGTGTCTTAAAAAATGTGAAACGTAGTAAAGTTATTGTACGGTTTTGTTCCTGCCACAGCTTTAAATCAGCTGTTATTATTCTAAAATAAAGAATACAAGCGTACTACTTACCCTGCCATAAGTGTAAGTGAATTTGGCAGAATGTCACTGGCTTATTATAGAGCAGTAAAATGATTAAAACATTAAAGATTTATGATATTTTTGTGGAATGCAAAGACAAATGGATTTGGTAATAATTCATTGGGAAAAAACAACTCTAGTTATCTAGATAAATATATCTTGGTATGTATTCATGTGCATGTTTTGTAAAAGTCTTTTGTATGAACGGATATCATTTTATATTTACATTTTTACATTTGCCACATTTTATAAAAAATGTAATAATTTACTGAAGTTACTCCATGTACATCCAATGTTCCTACCACACTCGCCCACAGCCCCCAGATGTTAACCCCTTCCTACCCAGTGTCAGCGCTGTTCACTGTATTAGTGTCACTGGTGATGTCAGTGTCAGTTAGCCAGTGTCAGAATGTCCGCCGCACTATCACAGTCCTGCTATATGTCAGTGATCACTGCCATTACTAGTATAGTATTAAAAGAAAAAATTGCAGTATATATACCGTCATTTGTAGATGTTATATTCACGCAAACCAATTAATATACACTTATTGGGAATTTTTTTTATGAAAGTTATGTAGCAGTATACATTTTGGCCTAAATTTATGAAGAAATTTTATTTTTTTCATTTGTTTATGGGATATGTTTTATAGTAAAAAGTAAAGAAAAAAAATTTTTTTTTCTTTAATTTTTGTTCTTTTGTTGTTTTATAGCGCACAAAATAAAAAACCCAGTGGTGATCAATTGGTGATCAATTTCCACCAAAGAAAGCTCTATATGTGTGAAAAGAATTATAACAAAATTAATTTGTGAACAGTGTTGCATGACTGCACAATTGTCAGTTAAAGTAGCGCTGTGCCGTATAGCAAAAAAGCTTTGTTAATAACCCAGATGAGTCACATTCTCTGTTTATGAAGCATTTGTATTTTCCATTCTCCAGGGTTTGTTTCAAGTCTCCAAAAGGTCAACCGATTTTAGGGCCTTTGGACTTTGCCTGTAGAAAACACTGATATTCTATGAAATATAGTATATCTAGGTGGCAACTATTCACCACGTTTGTTTTTTGTTTTTTGCTGTTGAAAATTGATTAGAGGATTCATCATTCTTATAAAAAACACTTTTAACATTTGCATTTGCCCATTTGCCCATTTGCCCATGGCTTTGGCTAGTTGGACCATATTTCCCCATTTACTCAACATTTGGATCTTCTATTCGTCAGTGGGCATTTTAGGTTTCACAAAGGTTAACTGATGTTTGGGCCTGTGTCCACAGGATTTGGTCTTATATCAATGGCCTTAGTTTGACATCAGTTTAAGATGCTTCTGGGATCATTCAGAATTCACTGATGGGTGTATTTGACCTTTGGATCCTGACCCACTTCAAGTAGGTTTTGCATTCCAAAAACTTATAAAGAAATGCAAAACCTTTTGAAGAGAACAAAAGCCAGCTCACAAAGGTCCTTAAAGATGCTATTTCCGATCATTTATAATTAAATGCTTTTTTCAATTGTTAAATCATTGATTCCTATGGAGACCTTCCACATCCAATCCTTCTATTCGTCAGTGGGCATTTTAGGTTTCACAAAGGTCAACTGATAGTAGGGCCTGTGTCCACAGGATTTGGTCTTATGTCAATGGCCTTAGTTTGACATCAGTTTAGGATGCTTCTGGGATCATTCAGAATTCACTGATGGGTGTGTTTGAGCTAGAGTTGACCTCCTTTGGATCCTCACCCACTTCAGGTAGGTTTTGCATTCCAAAAACGTATAAAGAAATGCAAAACCCTTTGAAGAGAACAAAAGCCAGCTCACAAAGGTCCTTAAAGATACTATTTCCGATCATTTATAATTAAATGCTTTTTTCAATTGTTAAATCATTAATTCCTATGGACACCTTCCACGTCCAATCCTACCAAGTTACTCAAGTCCTTGTTCAATACAGTGGAAGTTAGAATTTAAATTTACAATCCTCATTTGCATATGACAGCATTTAGCACATGTACCTGGTGCTGCTGTTATAAGTTCTGATAATAGTGGGAGGTGAATGCCAACACATGGCTGGGGAATGTGTAATGCTTCAACCACTTTTAATAAAAATGGCCCTTAATTTAATATTTTTGCATTGGCAAGGAATCTAAACCTAGTACATAGCTTCTTGCTGAGACTTCCTTTCAACCCATTTTACTGCTGTTTGTGCTTCTTGTGATTTTTCTGTATAGAGTTAATCCCAATTACTTATGAAATATACTTGAAAGCTCTAACACATCATCTGTGAGGACTGCAGCTTCCGTGACACCTTCACGTGCATGTACAGGTCATTATCTGCTGGGGATGATGCCGTATTATATTTGTAATCCCATTTCGTCTATCCGGAATTGTCTGCCCTCTCTGTCAGAGGACAGCCACATACAACAACAAAAGAGCAAGTTGCAATGGATACCCATTACCCCTGGCATGGAGATCATTACTTATTAATACTACTTTTATGATCTTAAAATAGACTGCTGTTTACTTGAGAGTGGAGTCTATCTCCTGTCTGAACTTTCTTGAATTCGCCAAGGGTTATGATTCCACAGGAAATTTACATAACAGAGCCAGCCAGCATTAGCTTGTATTATCATCTACTAGAAAAGGAAATATCAACTGAATCTGGGGTATAACGGATTAAAATTAGCTAAATATAAATTGGTTATGGACTATGGTGTTGGTATAAGGCATTCTGGTTGGTTGCTATGAGTCCCTGCAGCTGACTCGGTATTAGGTGTCTGTAATATACCGTATATACTTGAGTATAAGTCGAATTTTTCAGCACATTTTTTTGTGCTGAAAGTGCCCCCCTCGACTTATACTCAAGTCAAGCACTTTTCTGCAACAAAAAATTATATTTTCCAAACCGACTTTGGGGCCCCGTATCTCAGGGCCATCTAGTGCTAGGTACCCCAAATTTGGTGTGCAAACCCAGTGGAACTGGTCCCACAACATATCTAAAGCTTCCTAGCACTAAGTGGCCCCGAGATACGGGGCCCCAAAATCGGTTCAGAAAATGTCATTCTCTGCTGCAGAAAAGTGCTTGGCATTTTCTGAACCGAATTTGGGGACCCATATCTCAGGGCCACTTGGTGCTAGGAACCCCAAATTTGGTGTGCAAACCTAGTGGTACTGGTTCCATAACATATCCAAAGCTGGGGTTCCTAGCACCAAGTGGCCCTGAGATACAGGGCCCAAAAACCGGTTCGGAAAATGTCATTCTCTGCTGCAGAAAAGTGCTTGACATTTTCTGAACTGATTTTTGGGGCCCTGTATCTCGGGGCCACTTGATGCTAGAAACCCCAGCTTTGGAAATTTTATGGTGCTGATTCCACTGGGTTTGCACACCAAACTTGGGGTTCCTAGCACTAAATGGCCCCGAGATACGGGGCCCCAAATTCGGTCAACTGTGTCCATCTGCAGCAATGTCATTTCGGGACCCTTTGGGTTCAGAGACCCCAAATTTTGGCTGCAGCTAGGGCGCATCTAGGAACCCTTAACTACCGAGTTTGAAGTTCAGGGGACCTATGGCTGCAAATGGGCACAGTGAGGCATGCAAATGGGAACAGTGATGCTGCAAATTGGCATTGTTGACCCTCTTTTTCACTTACAGTAGCTGTGCATTTCTCACCCTCGTCTTATACTCGGGTCAATAAGTTTTTCCCATTTTTTTTGTGGTAAATTAGGGCCTCGACTTATACTCGGAACGACTTATACTCGAGTATATACGGTAATCATTGAAAGTATGGTTTGTTTCTGAGAAAGGGGTTTGAAGGACCAGCAGGAAGAGTGCAAGTTGCATTTACCGGATGCCTGAATGGTTTGTTGCTGTTGGCTAAGTGGCTTTTACTTTCACATCTATCGCTCAAAAAAGCTATATGGGATAGTTTAGTTGAATGCATGGATCAATAAGGCACAAACCTCTACTTTAGGTTTGTCATGTGACCATAAAAGCCACGGTAAGTTCTTTGTCTCCCCCTCTTTCCTTAATTGAAGAAAGGAGGAACTTTTATCTCCAGTACATTATGTGAGATTGTAATGGAGACATTTTCAGGTTTATTCAGTATGGTAAAATACAGTAATCTGTGGCAACCAAAATAATATATCTCTCGCTCTCATTTAAATACAATATACTAAATATGATTGGCTGCTCTTTACTTCTGCACTTTCTTCTTCAGCTTTGCTTTTTACATTTTATCATAAATGATTGGCAATATTGTGTTGTATTTATTAAGTAAGCCCACGTGATTAATGAGGCACAGGCTAAAAAATAATGCATCAGCAAATAAATAAATAAATTGTAAAAAAAAAAAAAAGATTCATGCCCCTTAGTGTGTTTGATATAGTGTTCCTTCCTGAGCTAAGTGTTGCTGTTGAATGTAATAAACTGTGCTAGCTTGCAACAAATTCTCTTTCATACACGCAGGCTTTGCAGTTGAAACTACAATAGCTATATTTACATTACATAATAGAAAGAATTTATACAGAACCTTTGGACCTGTTCCTTTTGAATATATTATGCCGTTAATAGTGATATTTCTTATTCACAAATGTAATTTCTCCTGTGGTACAGTAGCTGTCATTTCCATTCCTTTACCCTACTTATGCACAGCCAGATGCAAATTCCTTTCGTAGAATTTGGCAAACAGTATTATGACTATAAAAAATATTTCTTTATTGTTCATTGAGGTATACAGGAAAATAGTAATTCTTAGACAATTGGGTTACATGCAGCTTTCTTCAGAAGGTGGACACTGACAAATAGGAAAAAAAGGCTAGCCCTGTATAACCCCACGCATAGCCCCACCCCCCGCTAACCATCATATTTCAGTATTATGCTAGTGTCCTAGGAGGTTGAGTGCTTTTTCACCAGCTCTTAGGAGAACTTTATCTATATTTTTTACTGGGTTTTTTTCTATACTGTGAACATTCTCAGTACTTGTAGATGTTTTTTTCTCTTCAGTCAAGACTTGTCTCTTGAACTGGTCCCTACACAGCTGCTTTTCAGATGGGCATTTCAAATAGCTTTGGACCTGGACTCCGCTGAACCAAACATTGATCAGCCTCTGGTGTGGCCCATGGTGTGACTCATATGAGTGAGTAGGCCTCTGGATGTGGCAATCCTAGCCTGGAATGGCTTCATGGACTTCAGGTACCAGGTTCCGACTGTGGTGCTTTTCAGACCTTTGTGTAGCCTCAAAGGGCTTTCTGGGTCCACACGTGGTATGGCCTCTGGTGTGTCATGGTCTCTGAAAATTCATTATGTAAGTAACCCAGTCTCTGATGTCTGATGTCTCCCAGTGTATGTAAGCCTGCGTGTCAGGTCACCTGAGACCAGGTGACAGATGCACTCCGTGGGAATCAGGAGTGCACCGCTAAGATAGTGGACCCTAGGACTGACTGCTGCGGATTGAACCCTGGGAGGTTCAGGAAGCAGGTCTACTGGGTCACTAACACAGATCCCACTGGGAGCTAGAGCATAGATTCCCCAGGCCGCAGAGTCTAAGAGCCAGTAGGAGTTCACCAGAGCCTCTAATGGTGAGGATGGACTGTGCTGCAGTCTGGCTCCAGGTCGCGGCCCCCAGGGTCTCACAGCTCATGGTAGACTACAAGAGAAGAGGAAGGAGGCAGCAGGCTGGAACAACAAGGATAGTAAAGGGATAAGACAAATGTCGGGGCAACTAGCAGACAAGGATAAACATAACACGCCAAAGATCAGGGTCACAAGCAGACAGGGATAGTCGAGAACAGGCCAAGGTCGGTAACTGGAATCAGATGTAGGAAACACAGCAAGTACACACAAAAGCTACACACAATGGTTGATCAGCAAGGTTGGCTTGCAATGCACAGGTTAATGTAGTGTTCCTAATTAGAGGCCGGGGTGGAGCTATGCTGAGGGAAGATTATTTAAACAGTGAGGTGAGGGTGGCTGGCCTCTAAAGGTGAACACAGAAGGAAAGGTGCGCTGACAGACACACATTACTGCATAACCATGACACTGCAGATGTGGCAATAATATCCTGATATGTCTTTTAAACACTGAACTCTGCATTGTGGCCTTTTTAACTTCTTAATATTGTATTATGAGCCTATTATGTTATCTTCCAGCACTGGGCTCTTTCCAGTTTCAAAGCCTTGGCTCAACCCTTGTTGTGATCCAGTCTCTGAAACTCTTATGCACTGGACTTTGCCTTATGTCACAGTTGTCTGTTCACTGCTTTTATTATTTTGTGGAGTACTACCGCCTGTAGGTGTGACCCAGGCTCTCCTAATGCATTTATTGATTAAGGCCAGCCAGGGTGCAGCAAGGGAGCAGCATCACAATTGTAACTATTATTCTGGCTTTGTTTTTCTTTTAATACTGCCCTTTTACTGAGGCAACATTTTTAGACTGAGGGACCTTAGTGCTAATTCTATTTCCTAGAGATGTTGCACATGCTTCTGAACTCCTTTCCTCCCTCCATTCAGAAGGGAAATCTATCTTCACTCTTTGAAATGCATTGTGGACTGTCCTATTTCTATAGGATTGCTTTATTAGGAGCCTCTATGGTGCTGTGTCTATATCTCAATTGATTACATACTTTAAAAAGGACTCCTCTAACATAGAATGAGACCCTCACGTTTTTCCACTTCTTGAGCAACTGTTTGAAGCCCTCCACAGTTACAATGACCTTTTAAAAGCATCTAAGTTGGTTCTTCGCATGACAGTAATGATGTCCATATGGGTACGTGCCTGGGACATGGAAGATTTGTTCAAAAATGCATAAGGCATCTGTTTTGGACATATAGTGTACATAACAGTGGCATGTCCAAACCTCCTAATTCTCGATCTGCACACCATTTCAACAGAGAAGTACCCCAGTCTTCGGATGATACAGCTAAAATATCTTGTAGGTAATCAAAACTTTCTCCCATGTGAACTATAGATCTTGTAGCCATAAACTTTCTATTCAGATGTACACCCTAATTTGTACCTGTGGGTTATTGTTTCCTCATTCTATTTGATCTCTGGAAAGTTTCTTCCTTTCAGTTTGAATCATCAGGCTTAAACCTAAAGCTTATTTTGTCCTGTCCCAAAGTTGTCAAACATCAGTTTTCTGAATATTGAACTGATTACATTCAGTTCTCAGAAGATTTTGGGATCCTTCCTACAGCATTAACTATTCAGTCTATAGAAGTCTTTGATCCTCACTGAAAACTTGTCAGTGCCCTGGATTCTGGTAGTTCCTGTTATACTGCCAAAGTGTCAAATTGTCTCTACTCTTTAGGTATAGCAGGTTCTATCTTGAGTTACAGAATCTGGATTTTGGTAAATATATTTCTCTCTTAGGTTTGGTTCTATGGAAGCGGTAAGCTTCCTAAGTCATAAGGAAATATTTGATTCCGTCTTTAATGCTGACTCAATCTTCACTTTACGTGTGCAATTTTCAGGGACAATGAATACTCAGGCTGTCATTACTGATATCTGCCTTTTTACACTGCACAGTGTTGGCGATCCCCTCAGTATTTCCATGTAGGACTCAAAGTTTTATCTCTGGATCCCTCCATCTGAAAAGTTTCCTCCTTTCCAGGAAGAATTCAGTACATCCTCATTTAACCTTTTTACATATAGGTGTGTAGATCTTCCACCCCTTCCTTAAAAGGGACTTGGTAGTCTTGTCTTCTTTGTTTTATTTTGAAGGTTTCCTTTTAGAATACAATTAAGAGAGCTGTTATACTATGGATTTCCCTTTCCCTGAAGTCAAGGGTTATTGGTATTCTACATTGACCCTTAGCTGTTTATTGGTTGGTCCTTGGTGGGAACATACTTTGTCCAACATTCCTTTCCCTGGGGTCAAGGTATAGGTATCCTAGGTTTCAGTCTTTACCTTACAAACATTATTGTATTATTGATCTGTTGGTCTAAGTTTTCTTTCACCTATTTTAACTTACAGTGGTTGCTTTTTTGTACTCCACATTATTGTTGAGGTCTATTATTCTTTCAGAATAGCAGCCTACCCTTTAGCTACCTGTCCTGCTCTGGAAGACAAGCTTCTTTCTTGTTGCCTTTTCTTGTTAGTAGTAATTTGACCCCCCTTTTTTTCATCTTGTCTTGTTCAGGCATTTATTCCATTGAATAATTTTCTAGTAAGATTTTCACATCTGTTGGATTTCTAAGTGATCGTTGCCCACCCCTCTGATGGAGTGCTTAGGGACATCCCAGTTATCTAAGAATTAATATATCCTGGGTGCCTCAAAGGACACTAAAGAAATATGTTTGTACTTACCATACATTTTTTTTTCTTAAAGTCCATTGAGGAGTACAGGTTCTATGATATTTAGGGATGAGGTTATACTGCAGGCTGCTCTTAATTTTTTTTTGTTTGTTTGCTACCTACTGAGGGCACAACCCAGTTGTCTAAGGATTATTGACTTGCTGTGTACAAAGAAACTATTTTGTTGTCTTGAAGCACTATTGTAGTGTCCACACCTATAGGATGGTAACCTGACTTTTCTGATTTTGGCATAGTTATATAACTGCAGACATTTTTGTCAAAGTTTTAATAAGGGTAAATACTAGCCGGATAGGAGCAATACGAAATCAACAGACATATATTCATGTTGCTGTAGAATACATGTAATGGCACGTTGGGAATATGTGTAAAATATATGTGTTTGTACATATGAATATTTCCACATGCTCCTTGCAGGTTTTAGCTTATCCCTTTAAATGTTTAAAATACATTTATTTACATTTTTTCAAGTTAGGGGTTATGTCGCACCAGCAACTTAGCAGCAAATATTTGTAGCAGCTACAAATCTCTCACTTATTTCCTTTGGAGTTTTGTAGCTGGCTACAATCCTACTTTATGCAACTACAAATTGCTTGTGTGTCTTGATCACCACCAGCTGCATTGGATAATATCATTAGCTACTGAACCAGAGATTTTGTAGCTCGCTATAAGTACTGCAAAAAGGTTAATAGCTCTGTGACAGAGTTATAAATCACTGGAATCACTGCAAAAAAATTAAAAATGTGTTAGAGAGAATCTGTATCTGCAACAAAATTACTCAAGTGACAGGTACCTAAGGCTGCCTATAAGATGGATAGATATCTGTTTTAAAACAACAAGGATTATTTGGCAGCATGATACAATATTTAAAAGTACTCCTTCCATATTCAGTTTTAAAAAAGAATTGTTTAAAGAAAACGTTTGCTTGCATATACTGTTTTGCCGAAAGAAAGTGTTTGCTTATTTAGCTAAATTCCCAAGCATCTTCTAACTTTTTCCTGTTTCTTTTTTTTTTTAAGGAAGTGCTCTTCATTCTGGTATATTGTGAATTTATATCAGTACAAGTACTGTTCGGGGTGAGGATGGTACCACAGACAACTGCACTATGGCCAAATCTGTTTCTTCACTAATGCTTACACAACTTGTTGGAGTAATGAACAAAAAAAACATGTCAAGCTACCAACTTAACAATGGATTAAAAATAAAATGGCAGCATTTCACAATTTAGAAAAAATGGGAGGAGGACAGCATACATGGTTGACCTGAAGGAAAGAAACAATGCTATCCTGATGTAGAAACCTTCTTGATCAAGGCAGCCATGGGCGAAAATGTGAGTTTTTGGGAAAGCCTTGTGACCGGACATCCTGTGTGTCCTGAGTGGAGGCAAGAGGCCGAGGGATCCATTTACCACCTGGCCAGTGTTCTGTTTGTGTTAGGTTGTATGGGCGGAAGTGGTTTCTTTGGACTTCTATATGTGTACGCCTTCTTTGCCTTGAGTTTTCTCTGTATCTCTATATGGGCCTGGCTGGATGTCTGTGCTGCGGATGTCTTCTCCTGGAACTTCATCCTTCTTGTGATCTGTATTGTGCAGCTCATTCATCTTGCCTACCAGCTGAGAAGTGTCACCTTTGACAAAGAATTCCAAGATGTGTACACTGCAATCTTTAAACCCCTGGGGATCTCATTAACTATATTCCGGAAGATCATTTCATACTGTAATGCAGAAGTGGTCACACTGGAAAGGGAGCATTGTTATGCAGTTCAAGGCAAAACTCCCATTGATAAACTTTCAATGCTTGTGTCTGGAAGGTTGGTGTTATAGTTTAATATATCTATATATACATATGTAGATGTATGTAAATACTTCCAATCAGGACAGTGGTAGCTTAGCTTATCAAAGGCTTTTAAATTGATGCTAACCTTTACCCACCTTTAGTATGCAGCTTTACGGTGCTTATTCCTTATTGAGCGTTTTTCTACTTTTAATGTGTATGTATGGGCAAAATAAAAAATAAAAAACATGTGCAGCATATCTCTGTATGCAATTAATGCACATCTACTCATGTTTTGTCTGTTTAAGAATACCTATTGGCCCTGCCACAAATCCATCAAGCTTCTAGCTTTCTGTAGCAAATTGACAGTGCTACCTCTGCTGAAATACATAGTAGTGTTGTCAGCCTTACCCATTGTATTCCATACTGGACAGCATAAGTACCGTATATACTCGAGTATAAGTCGTCCCGAGTATACGTCGAGGCCCCTAATTTACCACAAAAAACTGGGAAAAATTTATTGACCCGAGTATAAGACGAGGGTGAGAAATGCAGAGGGTCAACAATGCCCATCTGCAGCTGCATGCCTCCCTGTGTCCTGTGCAGCCTACCTGTACCCTGTGCATGTGTCCTGTACATGTGTGTGTGTCCTGTACATGTGTGTCCTGTACATGTGTGTCCTGTACATGTCCTGTGTCCTGTACATGTCCTGTGTGCATGTGTCCTGTGTGCATGTGCAGCCTACCTGTGTCCTGTGCAGCCTCCCTGTGGCGATCTCCATCCTCAAACGGCGGCCGGCGTGTGATGAAAGTGTTCGGCGGCCATTCCACAGTTCAAAAGCCGCGCCTCCTCCTCATCTGTGATAGGCTGACCGCTGACTGCCTATCACGGACATTCTCTCATTCTCATACCACGGACGAGGATGAGAGAATGTTCATGATAGGCTGTACACTGACAGCTGTTCAGCCTATCACAGATGAGCAGGAGGCGCGGCTTTTGAAAGCTGCAATAGCCGGCGAACACTATCATCACACGCCGGCCGCCGTCTGCCTGCATGACACGCTGATCATGCAGACAGACGGCGGGGACTCGAGTATAAGTCGAAGGGACACTTTCAGCCCCAAAAAAATGGCTGAAAAATTTGACTTATACTCGAGTATATACGGTACATAATGACATCACCACCCTCTTTTCATCATTTATATTTTGAATAATTCTTAGTACAGGGCAGGAAGTGCTGATAACATAAATAGGGAGAGTTTACCGAGATGAGGAGGAGGATTTGTTCTTTAGTCCAGTACATAGGGCTCATAGAAGTTAGGGACTCCCCGAATAACTGTACTTGCATCATTTTTACAAAATGTGGGGAGATGTGCATAAAACAATTTTTTTTTTTGCCCAGACATTAAACCTTGCAGAAAACTTAGCCCTGTTTCGGATAAGGGAATGCTGCTCTGTTGTTTTAGAATAGGGAGGGGGGGGGGGCTTTGGAGGTGCAGATGATGTAGAAATATTCCTCACTAATTTGCCATTCTTAAAGTGTTACTAAACCCAGGACCCTGCATTCACTATATCTTGTCTCTCACAATACACAGAACATGCAATTATTTTAGTAAATATAAACTGCTAAATACCATTTCTCATCAGCAGTATATAGCAGTCTTGTGACTTCTATCAGTCTAGTTAAAGCTTGTAGGAGGAGTTTTCATTCTACTCTGAAAAAAAAAAGCTCTCCAGCAATACACACCAAACTGAGCATGTGCAGAGTGTGGAAGAAGGGGAGGATCAGTGAAGACAGGATCAAACAGCCTTTTTACACAATGCATAGGATTAACCCCTTAGGTTCCACAGTGAGTAAAACAAGCATGCTTTACTGCAAATACAGACTGATTTTACTGTTGTGGGTTTAGTAACACTTTCAATTATCTTCTCACCTCTTATGTATTAGATGTACGTACCTCTGATTGTAGTAAGCAGTGATCCCAAGGAATGGTATGGGTATTTTCCAAGCCTAAGCAGAAACCATAGGAGGAGCTTTTCTGATATTTACTATACCTGCTTTGGCTGGTTACATTTGAAACCCATCTTTTATGTACTATTTATTTGTAAGCTTCAGTATTTTTGTATATTGTTTTGTGTTGATGTTTAAGCAGAATATATACTGCATACATTTTTAATTGCTGAG
Organism: Lithobates clamitans; assembly: GCA_037952925.1. NCBI lineage: Eukaryota > Metazoa > Chordata > Amphibia > Anura > Ranidae > Lithobates > Lithobates clamitans. Next base: position 2,062,576 of record JBBGZY010000021.1, read on the forward strand.
TTATTTTATTTATTTCTGTTCTCTTGAATGAGACACAATGCAGACACCACTAGGTATTCTAATTTCAGACAGGAGTGGTAAATAACTAATTAGATGATTGGTATAAAAAGCAAGAAAAATGTTTGAATATTATAACCTGTAGATGCCAATAGATTGGGAAAAAAATTGAAACAAAAAAGGTTAAAACCTAACTGATTTTAAAAGGTTGACTTTTTTTTAATGTGTATTTTTGTGCCATATACATTATATCTATATAACTAGAATTTTTTTTACACCCCTTGTGAAGTGTGAATCTAACTGAATACAGTTAGGGGGATCTGAATAGCATAATCTTTCACCCTAGTCTGTGTTCACATGAAGTACAAATCAAAGTTTTTTTTTTCTAAAATAGAAACTTACACTAACCAAAATGGGTCATTTCAGAGAACTAAAGCCTTGTACACACGATTGGATTTTCCACAGACCAAACATTAGACTTTTGTCCGAAGGGTGTTGGCCAGGAACTTGTCTTGCATACAAATGCCACACAATTTTGGCCAACAAACGCGAACGTAGTGAAGTACTACGTGGTTTTTCATCTCTTTAGCGCCACCCTTTGGGCACCTTTTGCTAATGTTGTGTTTGGTGAGCATTGATTCCGAGCATGTGTGTTTGTACTTTGGACTTTTGTCTGACGGATTTGTGTAGACACAATCGGAAAATCAGACAACATACCATTGTCCGCGAAAAATTTATAAACCTGCCATCCAACATTTGTCTACGGAAAGTTGTCCAACAATTGTCCGATGGAGTGTACAAACGGTTGGATTTTCCACCAACAGCCTGTTATTACACAATTCATGTCGGAAAATCCGATCGTGTGTACGAGGCTTTAGAGCTAGGGTGCTTTGTGGGTAATTTGTCACTGTTCAGATAAGCCTGAAGGTTCTCTACTATCTATGCGAGGTTGAATTAGACATCCTTTTAAAGAGGAAGTAAACCCCGATGGGATTTACTTCCTTTTTTTGTTCCCTGCAAAGTAAAAGCACATTATGTGACACCTGCAAACAAAGCCTGTACTGTCCCCACTGGAGGCCACACCCATGTTTGCCTCTCTTCCTTCCAGGACCACGGACTCCAGCTCTGTCACTGGCCAGAGTCACGTGACCTCACTCCCGTGCATGCACGGGAGCGGCAGCCACTGCATTCGCTAGTAAAGAAACGGCTCGGAGGGCCGTTTCTTCACAACGCATGCACTGATGACATCATCGGCGCAGTACAAAGTAAATATCTCTTAAATGGCACACATTTAGGAGATATTTACTGTACCTATAGGAAAGCAACCTCTTTAAGTATTGTCATTTGTTTTTTTGGGGGGTTTTTTTGAGACGCGTAGTAACTGTTAACTCAAAAAATTATTCTGCCCTTTCGTCAATTGCTGTAAAGTGCTCTGCCCCAGCTGTCAAGGTGCATTCATTGACCCCTGTCCCACTGTCTGTCTCTCTGACATCTGGCATCTGCCGCTGTAGATATAATGTGACCAATATCCCTGCCATTTTGTTACGTGTGGCTGCAGTGAGAAATTTCACGGCTGCAGCTGATTGGGCATGCGGCCTGCTATCATGTAAAAATTTCCCATGGGTTTGGGCTGGTTCTCTTGGTGTTGTTCTGTTGGTGGGCTTCAGATAGCTCTCGTATCTGTGGGGCAATTAAGCGGTTCACCTCTTGCAGTAGCTGATTAGTCTGTTGATTATTGTTTGCCCAATTAAAGCTTTTTTTTTTTCCAAGTTCCTCGTTTGGATTCAATAATAGGTGTCTATCGCATTAAGGCACTGCTTACACCTGAGCACTAAGTTTTAAGTGGAACAGGCTCCACTGCTAGTGGCAGTGGTAAACCATGCATGAGACCAGGATACCCAGGAACAGTCAGAGCAGGTTTGTCTTGCACTTTTATTCAGTAATGCCGCGTACACATGAGTGGACTTTTTGACCGGACTGGTCCGACGGTCTATCCGACGGACTATCGACGGACTTTTAGAACAAACGGACTTGCCAACACACGATCACACCAAAGTCTGACTGATTCGTACGTGATGACGTAATAAAAAATAAGGAAGTTCATAGCCAGTAGCCAATAGCTGCCCTAGCGTCGGTTTTCGTCCGTCGGACTAGCATATAGACAAGCAGACTTTTCGATAGGAACTGGGTCCGACGGAGTTCCGACGTAAAGATTTGAAACATGTTCCAAATCTAAAAACGGTCAGATTTTCGACCAGAAAAGTCTGCTGCAGGTCCGATGAAGCCCACACACGGTTGAATTGTCCGTCGGACTTGGTCCGTCGGACCAGTCCAGTCAAAAAGTCTGCTTGTGTGTACGCGGCATAAGGCAGCAAAACTAAAACTAAACTAAACTAAAAGACTAAACTAATAATGTGGAATGTTTCTGTGTAAAATAACTATTTGATTAAAAAAAAAAACCTCATATCAGTTTCTGACCAATAGGGAGCCCCTTAATAGGGTTCTCCAAATCAAACAGGGAGCACCTGTATCTTTTTAGTGTTCTGTCAGCATTTAGACTTTTCATACCGCAGCAGCTCCCAGAGCAGAGAGAGCAAGAGACAGACCTGAAGACCTGACCATCGGTATGTTCACATATAGTCCTGTGTATAGCAGAGACAGATGACAAGGTCTGGCTACCAGGTAGGATGTGGACCTAGGAATGGAGGATTATTCCAACCGATTCTGAAAATCCTCTGGGTTCCAGAACCCAGTACAGAATTTATTATGATTCTGAGAAAACATCATGTTTGCTTTCCCTATATCGGTCCTCAACCCTGGAGCCTCCCACAATGTGTAGGTGAGTAACTAGGTGACACATACAGTATCCACCCTCCACTAACCTGCTAGCCAGTGCCTCACAGCATATATTTCAATACTGAAATCATAGCTGTTTAAAAAAAACCCTTTCCAATGAATTTTTTTTTTGTAATGATGAAAAGCAGACAGCTCTCATGTGTATGCAAATACCATTGAATAGGGTCAATTTTGTAAGCTATTTGTAGTTATTTGTATAATGATCTTTATTTTCAGCTTTTCTATCGAAGCTAAAAATGTTGGTCGCTATGGCAAATTGCAGTTATTATAGCTTTATGAATTGAGCTTCGTGTCTTCTCCATGACCCTGGGAGCCCTGAAACCCGAGGAACCTGATTTACAAAATAGGATTTTCGTACGTACCGTAAAATCTTTTTTCTTAAAGTCTGCTGAGGGACACAGGAATTGTAGAAATTCCTAACGTAGTTGTAAGGGTCGAAGGTTTTGTGTTCAGCTCTCCCTCCTGCTCTCCCTAAATACTTACTTAAGCCTGATCTTGATCCAGCACTGTACCCAAGAGCAACAGCTCTCTCCTCTCTCTCTCTCTCTCTCTCTCTCTCTCTCTCTCTCTCTCTCTCTCTCTCTCTCTCTCTTTCTCTCTCTCTCTCTCTCTCTCTCTTTCTCTCTCTCTCCTCACTGGACACAGAGGCAGCAGTGGGAGCCATTTGTTCTTGCTGCTGTCAATCACCGCCTGTGAGAATAGAGCGGGGGCGGGGCCAAGTCATGCTGTGTGTGTCAAGGAACACACATAGCCCTGCTCAGGATTGAGCCCGCACAAGAGCCCTCATAGCAAGTGTCTTACTATTGGGGCACTCGGAAGGGAGGAGGAGCCACAAGTGCCAGCGGGGAACCCTAGAAGATGAGGAGCAGGGTTGCTCTGTGCAAAACCAGAGCACAAAGCAGGTACATATGAAATGTTTATTATAAAAAAAAATATTACCACCACCACCACATTTAGCCAGCCCCTGTATAATCCCACCTCCTACTGTCATGCTTCAGATTTGTGAGCAAGCAGGACAAAGAGCCAGTGACGGAGTGAGATGGGAGATTTATCCTTTAATGGACAGTAAGTAAAAAAATCACATTTTTTTTATTGTTCACTAAGGGACACATGAATTGTAGAATTTCTTAAACTGTTGGGACATCCGAAAGCAGTCCAACTCAGGGGTGGGTAGTAGCCACTAAGAGATCCAACAGATGTGGAGATCATACCACAAGGGTATCTGAAGGAATCAATGCCTGAATGAAGACTAGACGGTCAACCAATAAGAAAATTGCACTGATCAATAAGGGGGTACAGGGGATCCAGACCAATAAAGATCATCACAACTAAAGAGAAAAAAATTACCTCAAGTAGCTTTAGGCCTCAATCGGTGAAGTGTAGGACCAACTAAACATCCACAGGTGGAAAAGCACAGTACTGTACTTCCTACTGAGGGAGAAAACTAGACCAGCAACTAATTTGCTCAACAAAAAGAAATGTTTATTGGGCCAAATCCCAGAGAAAAAAACATATCTTTAAGGGGAAAATCAAACATACATACTGGGGTTGATTTACTAAAGGCAAATAGACTGTGTATCTTGCAAGTGCAGTTGCACCTGAGCTTAGTAAATGAGGGAAAGCTCTTCTACCTTCCATCATCCAATCATGTGCAAGAAAAACTTCTTTTTTCTTGCATGTGATAGTGTATTCTTTGTAAAGGAAAGCTTTACCTAATTTACTAAGCTCTGGAGCAACTGCACACCATTTGTGTGTAGTAAATCAACCCCACTATGTTCAATAGCAAAAAAGCTATTCAGACAACTGCAGGAAAGGCTTAAGCTTAGCATACCTAACTTTTTATCCTGCAGAGAAAAGAAAGCATGGACAGACAGAACATGTCCAGAGGAAAAAAAACAACCAATCAACAGCCAGAGGGTTAAGTTGAACAAACCCTGCCTTGACTTCAGGGAGAGGGTGGTCCATGATAAGAAAAGGATGTTACATGATGGCTAACTAATATCTTAAAGAGATATCAATTGATGAGAGAGTCCTCACAACCTTAATTAAAAATGGAAAGAAGGGAACCAAACTCTTAAGCTGGGAAAATTGGAAGGGTACTAATCTGTAATCCTTCGTAAAGTGGTTGTAAAGATTTAAGGATTTTTTTTACCTTATTGCATTCTCTGTATTAAGGTAGAAAACCTTCTATATTCAGCTCCCCCCCTAAATACTTACCTGAGCCTGATCTCGATCCTGCAGTGTGTCCAAATGCAGCGGCACTGTTCTCTCTCCTTACTGGACATGAAGGCAGCAGAGGGAGTCTTTGGCTCCTGCTGCTGTCAATGAAATCCACTGAGGAGTAGGTGGGGCCTAGCCACTCTATGGGTGTCAATAGACGCGCACAGCCTGGCTATGGATCAAGCCTGCACAGGCTCCAACATAGGATGTGGCTTCCTGTGGTGGCACAAGGAGAAGAGGAGTAGTCAAGAGTGCCTGCAGGGGACCACAGAAAAGGAGGATTCAGGCTGCTTTGTACAAAACCATTGCACAGAGCAGTTAAGTATGATATGTTTGTTATTTAAAAAAAAATTTACTTTATAATCCCTTCAAAGCCTAAGTACAGCCAAAATCACAAACGGAAAACTCAGCACAACATAACTTATAGTCAGTAGGATGTATCCCTTGTGCTGATTTCTCTTCTGTTAGTGAAAATATTCCTCTGTCTGGGATGGAAGGGGACTACTCTGCAGGGAGGACTGTGAGTATGAGTGGGATACCATGACCAAGGATAGGGTAGGCTGCTGAAAGAGGTGCCTAATTGAAAGGTCAACAGTGTAAGCTACAGGGGGAAGCCTGAGCATTACAATTGCAAGGGAGTAAATTAAGTACAATGAACAAATAGGTCCCCACTGAGACATAGGGCTTTTGGCATATTAAGAAATTGCTCCTAGAAGCAATAGATTTTGAGTGCAACATGTTGCACTGTGTAAAAGAAAATTAGGCCCAAAGTGAGGCAAGATCTAGTGCAGGGATATGCAATTAGTTGACCCCCAGCTGTTGCAGAACTACAAGTCCCATGAGGCATAACAAGACTCCGACAGCCACAAGCATGTCACCCAGAGGCAGAGGCATGATGGGACTTGTAGGTTTCCAACAGCTGGAGATCCGCTAATTGCATATCCCTGGTCTAGTGTACTCACAAACTCAAACAGCTGATGCTGATAAGGGCCACAGGTGACCAAGTCAATGTAGGCATGCAGTGAATAGACAACAAATAATCCATGAAGTGTTTCAGAAGTAGGAAGAGCAGCAGGGTGGTGTTTCCTAGTGGATTACGTTGGATTCTAACCAATATAGCTGAAAGATGTCAGTGGTGGGAAAATGGCACCTAACTGTACCAATTGTGAGATATCTCCCAGTTCTTTAGCCAAACTGGCCTCAGAGACTGGGTAACACCAGAGGCTGTGCCACAGCTCTGGATCTGGAAAGCACTCTGTGGCTAACAATGCAGAGCCAGCGCCCAAAGGTCACTTTTCAAGCTAGCCCTGCAATCTTTAGTCCAGCAGATCCCAGGTACAGTTTACAAAGTTTTTCTTCTGAGGATACGCCAATCTGGATAGCTGCTGTTTAGAGACTAGCTCAAGCAGCGTTTTTGTCTTAATTAACATCCCCATTGAATAAAAATATTGACTGTGTATTGAGGATATTCATTGAAGAAAAAAATGGAATAAAAAAAAGAACAAAAAGGCTAGTAAAAATATAGTTACAGTAGGCCTCATTCATATGGGCTTTTTTAAGCAGACAGCAGATCCCTGTGCAAGAATCAACAGGTTCTTGTGGCTGGCTAGAATCACAGAAGGTCTTAGATAGCTGTGGCCGCTCAGCCAGTACAAATCAATGACAGGAGGAAAGGAGCTGCGGCTATCACATACTGTATATCTGCACATCCATCTGTTGCCATCTGTTGCCTGTGGCAAAGAACGGATGCAGAAAGATAGCGTCCAGGGCCAATCACCTGTCACCTGTACCCACAAGTAAGGCTGAGTAGCCACAACTGTCTGAAACCATCTGTGATTTCAGCTGCAAGAATCCGCTGATTGGACAAAAAAGTCTGTGAATGAGACCTTTTACTTTTGAGATACTTTTTTTAGCAGAGCTCCAGCCTCCTAGCACACGAGTGTAGTGCACCCCATGTAGAAGCCGCAGGTGAAAAGGGGTCCCCCACTCTCCACAGCTAGGCATTCCGAATTTCCACAGTCTCCCAAAGTAAAAATGATGTATTTTATTGGGGGCATAAAACCTGGATGGGGAGTAGGCAAGGGCGGCCCGTCCATTAATGGCGCACGGGCAGCGCACCCCTGTCCATCGTCGCCTCCCCTATCCATACGTCCGGCCCCTTTCAGGACACCAGTGCATGGATACCAATGCGGAGGGCTGTTTTTTTGAAGCACTGATTAGAGCCAGAGGCCTTAATAGGCTTCAATATAGGGTGGGTTTGGGTCGCAGAGACTGCGCTCTGAGCCCACCCAGGTGTGTTACAACAGCGAATCAATATTCACTGTTGTAACACTGATCCTCCTCCCGGCGAATCAGGAAGCAGGTTTTGACAACAGTTTTTTATTTTATTGAGGGGATAAAACCTGGATGGAGAGTAGGCAGGGGGGGCTCGTCCATTAAGGGTGCACGGGCGCCACCCCCGTCGATCGCCGCCTCCACTGTCCATGCGTCCGGCCCCTTTCAGGACACCGGCGCATGGATTCCAATGCGGAGGGGCTGTTTTTTTTGAAGCATCATTTAGAGCCAAAAACTCTAATAGGCTTCAATATAGGGCGGGCTTGAGTCGCAGAGAGTGCGCTCCGAGCCCAACCAGGTGTGTTACAGCAGCGAATCAATATTCACTGTTGTAACACTGATCCTCCTCCCGGCCAATCAGTAAGGGGGTTTGACACCGGTCACCCGATTGGCTGAAAGGACAGGTGATCCGATTGGACGCCTAGGAGGAGGAGGGGGGAGCTGCACCGCGGAAGCCCCTGTGATGCAGAGAGGACACATGAGATGCCCATAGGAGCCTGCAAGCCGCTGCCCGTAGGAGCCCACAACCTGTCCATATGAGCCTGCAACCCACCGCCCGTTGGAGCCCATAGGAGCCCGCAACCCACTGCCCATAGGAGCCCAAAACCCGCCCATAGGAGCCTGCAACTCGGCGGCTGCCCGCCGCCCGTAGGAGCCTACCCACCTGCAACCGATGGGGTAAGTGCCAGGGTAGGGGGGGTTCCGCTGACCGACCAACCCTCGCCCCCCCCAAAAAAACCACCAGCCACCACTAGAGGTATTATGGGATGCCCACTTGACTCCAGACAACTTCAGGAACAACAGTTCCTTTATACAGTCTATATACACTCCTCTGCTCCTCCAGCACACTTGCTTGCAGAATTCCACTGATACACTTGGCAAAAAGATGATCCTGACACAGCACTCAGTCAGATCACCCCTTTCACTAGCCCCACTGGCTACTTCTCCTGAGTCCTCCCAGACTGACACCACAGTCCTCCCAGAAAGCTCACTCACCAGCCCACCCGACTGACTCCTCTCAGGAACTCCTGGATGTGCTGACCTGCTCCTGCTGTCCTTGCTCCCGTGCCTCCAGAAAGAATTTCCTCCCTGTGTTGTAGAGGGTCCCTCCAGCACCCATGCACACAATGGCCACTCTTTTTCAGAAATTCCTGCAACTGCTTCAGAGTTGCTTGTAGGCCTCTTGGTAGCCACTCTGAGAAGTTTCTTCCTGGTACTTTCATCCAGTTGGGAGTGACATCCTAAACCAGGGAGGGTCTGTGTTGTACCAAATACCTTCACTGTGCTTCTAGGCAGCGATAAAGCCTTTGAAATGTGTCTGTATCCATCTCCTGACTTGTGCCTGTCCACGACTTTATCACAGAGATCCCGGTGACACTGCCTTGCCACCCATAGTTGATTGTTTGCTTCAGTTGCACTACCAGGGACTTAAATGCTCCAGGAAAGCTCTTTTCATGCTGAGCTGATCAAAATGACCAAAGCTGATTGCAGTTGAAAGTCAAATGGCTTTGTGTACAATTGGGAAGGTGATTAGCTACAAATAATTGAGCTTACAAGTCATTTTTAGGAGGGGGGGGGGGGGGTTCCAACTCAGTGATTCGGTTTTTGAATTTTTTTTTAAATTCTGACATGTTGGTGTTATATATTTCACTTGGATGTTATAAGTTGCACTGAGTAAATACAGCTGGATAAAACAAAACTGTGTCTGTCATTCTTTCTGGGGTCATTATTTTTTTTACCCACTGTATATACCATAGTTTGCAGGCGCTATAACTTTCCCGCAAACCAATCAATATACACTTATTGGGATTTTTTTTTTTACCAAAGACATGTAGCAGAATACATTTTGGCCTAAATTTAAGTAAAAAATTATTACTTTTTTCTTTTTTTTGTTTATATAATAAACAATATACAAACACTACCAAAAGAAAGCTCTGTTTGTGTGGAAAAAGTGAGTGTTGCATTTCTGCACAATTACCAGTTAACCACTTCAGACCCGGAAGGTTCTACCCCTGTTACGTCCAGGCCATTTTTTGCGATACCGCCGTGCGTCGCTTTAACTATTAATTGCGTGGGCGTGCGACGCTGTAACCAAATAAAATTGATGTCCTTTGTTCCCACAAATGGAGCTTTGTTTTGGTGGTATTTGATCACCTCTGTGGTTTTTATTTTTTTGCACTATAAACAAAAAAAGACCGACAATTTTGAAAAAGAAAACAATATTTTTTACTTTCTGCTATAATACATATCCACAAAAAATATATAAAAAAACAAATGTATTCATTACTTTAGGCCAATATGTATTCTGCTACATATTTTTGGTAAAAAAAAAAAAAAAAAAATCACAATAAGCGCATATATTTGTTTGGTTTGCGCAAAAGTTATATCTTCTACAAAATAGGGGATAGATTTATGGATTTTTATTTATTTTTATGTTTTTACTGGTAATGGCGGCGATCTGCGATTTTACATTACATGTGACATTATTACATTGATCAGTGGTATAAAAATGCACTGATCAATGTATAAATTACACTGGCAGAGAAGGGGTTAAAACTAGGGGGCGATCAAGGGGTTAACTGTGTTCCCTGGGTGTTTTCTAACTGTGTGGGGGCTGGGCTGCCTGGAACAACAAGAAGATTGCTGTTCCTGATCACTAGGAACAGCAGATTTCAAAGTTGTCCCCTGACAGACTGGGGATCCATCTTATTTACATAGGCAGATCACCGTTCTGCCTCACCTCATCGCGATTGTGGGTGGCTGGTGGACATCGCGGGCGTGCACCCACAGCTTAACATGCACGGCCCGACGTACGGGTACATTGGTTTGCGCAGGAGAGCTGACCTGCCGCCATATATATACAGTGGCTGGTCGGCAAGTGGTTAAAGTAGCGCAGTGCTGAATAGCAAAAAAATGGCCTGGTCATGAAGGGGTAAAAAAGTGTGAGCTGAAGTTTGACTTCAATTTGTTAGTGTATCTAAATCTACTAGTGCATCCAACATTACCCTTCCCTCCAGACTAACAATGCTGCTGTTCAAAGGTACCCCTGTGCTCATTCGTTCAAGTGGGAGCACTCTAATACAGGAGGGGTGATACTAGCCAGGTCACAATGTGAAAACAGAAATGAAAAAGCTTAAAAAAAAAGAAAACTAATGCAGCCACCCCTTCTAATGATTGGAAAGCTGCAATATATTTCATTTTGGGTTTTGGGTTTAATGCCGCTTTTAACCACTTACGCCCCGGAAGGTTTTACCCCCTTCCTGACCAGAGCACTTTTTACAATTTGGCACTGCGCTGCTTTAACTGGTAATTGTGCGGTCTTGCAATGCTGTACCCAAACTAAATTTGCATCCTTTTTTCCCCACAAATAGAGCTTTCTTTTGGTGGTATTTGATCACCTCTGCGGTTTTTATTTTTTGCAATATAAATGAAAAAATACAGAAAATTTGGAAAAAAAATGATATTTTCTACTTTTTGCTATAAAAAAAAATACAATAAACTCAATTTTTAGTTGTACGTTTACTACAAAAAGTATTCAGCCATATGTCTCGGGTAAAAAAAAAAAATTCAATAAGCGTATATATATTAGTTTGCGCAAAAGTTATTGTGTCTACAAAGGGTACATTTTCTGAAATTTATGCAGCTTTGAAGTCTCGTACACACAATCGGATTTTCCGACGGGAATTGTGTGATGACAGGCTGTTGGTGGAAAATCCGACCGTTTGTACGCTTCATCGGACAAGTGTTGAATGGCAGGTTTTAAAATTTTCTGCGGACAACGGTGTGTTGTCGGATTTTCCGAGCGTGTGTACACAAGTCTGTCAGACAAAAGTCCAAAGTACAAACACGCATGCTCGGAAGCAAGGACGAGCGAGCCAGAAGCGGTCGGTCTCGTAAACTAGCGATCGTAATGAAGAATTAACATTCGTAACGTGGCAAAATATGAAATCTCGAAATGCAGCGCACATTCTTCTCTTCTTTATTGAGATAATAATGAAGCTGCTTTGCTGATGATACTGATGGAGTTATGACAAATTAATTTTCAAAGGCCTTTTCTTTCTGGTGATATCAATAATAGTAATATTATGCTTGTTATTTTTTTTTTTGGTGCAAGTTACCACAACACCATTATCCCATAGTTTTTAAGATCAAAGATACAACTATGTTGGTGTCCCTTGTCAATTTTACATTGTATTTTTTTTAAATGTAACTACCTACTCTCAAACTGTCATTTGAAGTAAAACACATAGCCAAGTATTATTCTACACAAATTTTTTATTGTGCATTAAAAAAAGAAAACAAATAAAATTAGACATGCTATCTGCCAATAGAACTTAACCAAAAAGTGCATTCTATGCATCCAAAAATATAGAAAATATACCAAATCAAATCATTATTCAACCAAAAAATAATGTCAAAGCAATAACTCCAAGGCCGATAATAAATAACACGTTATCTTTGTGAAAAAAGAAGCTTACTCCACCCATCACCCACTATCTTCTAAACACTTGAAGACAAAGCCCTTCCTGACCCCTTTTGTTTTTATTATTATTATTCAGGATTTATATAGCGTCAACAGTTTACGCAGCGCTTTACAATATAAAAGGGAGACAATACAGTTATAATACAATAGAATACTAGAGCATTAAGAGGGCCCTTCTCAGAAGATCTTACAATCTAATAGGGTGAGGCAGGTGGTACAAAAGGTTGTAACTGTGGGGAATGAGCTGATGGAAGTGGTAAAAGATTAGTTGACTTCCTCTTCACTCTCATCTGTCATGCTCAGAAATGTGTAGGCCTCTTCACTAGTGTACCTTCGATTGGACATTGTGGCCTCTAAATTTACTGCCACAACTAGTGAAACTCACAGGAAAAAAGAACACCTGATTGGCAGCGAATTCTTCAAACGCTACCAAAAAAAACTGTTAGCGATCGCAGGAATCAGACCTGACTCTCCGAACGCTGCAGTTATGTGTTTAATGTTTTGTAAGTGACAGTGATCGATTGATATTGCACTTGGGTGGGCTGGGCTAAATGCAGGTGCTAGCAGGTATCTGGGCTGATCCCGCTACCGCTGGGTTTTTGGGAACCCTAAACTACTGGGGACTAGGGATGGGCGAACTTTGGTTGTTCGGATGTTCTGCGAACACCGAACAATATGCGGTGTTCTGGGAAAAATTTGAGAAACTGTTAAAGTCTATGGGACACTAATATGAAAATTCAAAAGTGCTCATTTTAAAGGCTTATATGCAAGTTATTGTCATAAAAAGTGTTTGGGGACCTGGGTCCTGCCCCAGGGAACATGTATCAATGCAAAAATTTTTTTTAAAAACTGACGTTTTTTCAGGAGCAGTGATTTTTTTAATGCTTAAAGTAAAACAATAAAATGAAATATTCCTTTAAATATCATGCCTGGGGGGGGGTGTCTATAGTATGCCTGTAAAGTAGCGCAGTTTTCCCGTGTTTAGAACAGTACCGCAGCAAAATGACATTTCTAAAGGAAAAATTGTCATTTAAAAATGCTCGCGGCTGTAATGAATTGTCGGGTCTCGGCAGTATAGATAAAAATCATTGAAAAAAAGAGGGGATCCCCCCAGTCCATTACCAGGCCCTTTGGGTCTGGTATGAATATTAAGGGGAACCCCGAACCAAAATTTTTTTTAAAAATTGCGTGGGGGCCCTCCTTAAAATCCATACAAGGTCCTTCGGGTCTGATATGGAAATTAAGGGGAACCCTGCGCCAAATTTTAAAAATAAATGGCGTAGGGGTCCCCCCCAAAATCCATACCAGGCCCTTTAGGTCTGGTATGGGTTTTAAGGGGAACCCTGCGCCAAAATTAAAAAAAAATGGTGTTGGGGTCCCCCCCAAAATCCATACCAGACCCTTATCTGAGCACGCAACCTGGCAGGCCGCAGGAAAAGAGGGGGGGACGAGAGAGCTCCCCCTGAACCGTACCAGGCTTATCGGAATCTGGAAACCCCCTTTAACTAGGGGACCCCCAGATCCCGGCCCCCCCTGTGTGAAATGGTACACGGGTACATCACCGTGTGGCCCCGCCCTCAGTCATAATAGGAACTGTCACCTGCGAGGACACGTCAGACAGCGGCAGGCGGATCAGTGGCATTTTTTTTTTTTCGGTCTGTCGGCGGAGCGATAGAAGAAGATGAATGGACTTCGTGGGACATTTTTATTTCTTTCTTTTTTAATAAAGGACTTGTCCCCAAGCTGTGTCTTGTTTTTTTTTTTTTTTAACATTTAGACATTTTTTGTGAAATGGTACGGGTACAATGTACCCGTTACCATTTCACACAGTGGGGGCAGGATCTGGGGGTCCCCTTGTTAAAGAGGGCTTCCAGATTCTGATAAGCCCCTGCCCGCAGACCCCCACAACCACCGGGCAAGGGTTGTGGGGATGAGGCCCTTTTCCCCGTCAACATGGGGACAAGGTCCTTTGGGGGGCTACCCCAAAGCACCCTCCCCATGTTGAGGGCGTGTGGCCTGGTACGGTTCAGGAGAGGGGGGCGCTCTCTCGTCCCCCCTCTTTTCCTGCGGCCTACCAGGTTGCGTGCTCGGATAAGGGTCTGTTATGGATTTTGGGGGGACCCCTGCCCCATTTTTTTTTATTTTTGCGCAGGGTTCCCCTTAATTTCCATATCAGACCCGAAGAGCCTGGTATGGATCTTAAGGGGACCCCCACGCAATTTTTTTTTTTTTTAGTTTTGGTTCGAGGTTCCTCTTAATATTCATACCAGACCCAAAGGGCCTGGTAATGGACTGGGGGGGATCCCATGCTCTTTTTTTCAATGAGTTTTATCTATATTGCTGAGACCCGACATTTCATTACAGCCGCAAGCAGTTTTAAATTACAGTTTTTCCTTTAGAAATGTCATTTTGCTGTGGTACTGTTCTAAACACGGGAAAACTGTGCTACTTTACAGGCATACTATAGACACCCCCCAGGCACGATATTTAAAGTTTAAGCATTAAAAAAATCACTGCTCCCGAAAAAAACGTCCATTTTTAAAAAATCTTTTTGCATTGATACATGTCCCCTGGGACAGGACCCAAGTCCCTGAACACTTTTTATGACAATAACTTGCATATAAGCTTTTAAAATGAGCACTTTTGATTGTTCATGTTTGTGTCCCATAGACTTTAACGGTGTTCGTATGTTCTGCCAAATTTTTTGCCTGTTCGGTATGTTCTGGTGCGAACAGGGGGGGTGTTCGGCCCATCCCTACTGGGAACACTAGTATAGATCTGATCAGATATTGATCCATTCAGACACTATACTACTAAGGGAGGTGTATGGTGCGTGTGTGGGTGTTAGCGCTACTGGCAATACCGGCGCACGTTTAGGATATTTTTACAGTACCTATAGGTAAGCCTTATTATAGGCTTGCCTATAAGGTAAAAGTGACAATGAGAGGTATACAATCACTTTAAGACTGTTTTCAAATTTTCACAGTTCCTGTGTCTTTTAATGAATTATAAAGAAATATATTATTTGAGAATCAAAGTTCAAGACTGGCTTTCCCCTATTTGCTCTTAAATGTGATGGTCGGTAACCAGTAGCGAAGTATAGCAGACAAACCAGCTTTCAACTCTTCGCATCAGAGCAGCCTGAATTTCAAGGCCTCTAAGTGTCTGGAGAAGGCACTGAAATGTATATGCTATTCCTTAATGTTGAATCAAAGAAAGCTACAGATCATTGCAGTACAGGTGCAGTACTGTGCTCAGCCAGCTCAGTTATAAGGCAATGTACACAAAGCACTGTGCTATGCTGGGCCGCTAGATGATGCATCTGGAGCTCTGCAGTCTTAGTGTAAATACTGCAGAGGCCAAGGTGGGGTTACAGAACTCTTTTCACTTGAGTTCCAGTTTAATTGATGGAACGTGTCAGTTTATAATACCTATATGTACTGTATAAAATCTATATGCAATATGTCCATTTTATTACAGAGATTACTTTTTTGTCATATGTTTAACTGACTGTCAAGGCATCTATAATGTTGACTGATAGAGAGTAACAAACACAAAGTGGAACATCCATTATATAAGATTAGCAAATGTTACTCTTTTATTAAACACTATAAACATTGAAACTGAATAACAGGCACTTTCGCCCCTTCCTGTCTAGGACAATTTTCAGATTTCAGCGCTGTCGCACTTTGAATGACAATTGCGCGGTCATACAACACTGTCCCCAAGCTAAATTTTTTTATCATTTTCCTCCCACAAATAGAGCTTTCTTTTGGTGGTATTTGATCACCTCTATGGTTTTTATTTTTTGCTAAACAAACTAAAAAAGACCAAAATTTTTGAAAAAAAAAGTTTCTGTCATAAAATTTTTGTTTTCTCCTTCACTGACAGGCACTGATGAGGCGGCACTGATGAGTTGGCACTGATAAGGTGGCACTGATGGGCACTGATGAGGAGGCGCTTATATGTAGAATTGATGGGCACTGATATACACCACTGATGGGCACCGATAGGTGGCACTGATGGGCACTGATACGTGGCACTGATGGGCACTGAAAGGTGGCACTGATGGGCACTGACCGGCAGCATTGATGGGCACTGATTGACACTGATAGGCGGCACTGATTGGCACTGACAGATGGCACTGATGGGCAGTACTGACAGGTGTTACTGCTGGACACTGTGATTGGCACTGATTGACACTGTGGTTGGCTCTGATTGGCACTGTGGTGTGTACTGATTGGCATTTTGATTGGCTCTGAGAAACTTTATTGAGGGGGCACTGACTGGCAGTTGTTGGGCACTGATTGGCAGCTGATGGGCACATCTGAAGGGGGCTGTGCTAATAATCAATGTGCTGCACAGACCCCTCCCCCTCTGACAGGGAGAGCCACCAATCAATTCTCCCTGTCAGTTCAAACCGAGGAAAGCCGTTTACCGTCACATTCGTCACAGCTGATCATGTGGTAAGAAGCCTCTGTCAGAGGCTCCTTACCACAATCGGAGATGCGGTGTGTCAGACTGACACGCCGCACCACCGATCGCTGTGCTACGTGCCCCCCGCAAGCGCGCGCCAGCATGTTATTTTGCTGGCTCTCATTCTCATATGACGCCTAGTCAGGATAACAGAACCACAGCTCGGCCATCAATCTGCTATAGGCCGGGTGAGAAGTGATTAACAAACAATCTAATGCCCCGTACACACGGTCGGACTTTGTTCGGACATTCCGACAACAAAATCCTAGGATTTTTTCCGACAGATGTTGGTTTAAACTTGTCTTGCATACACACGGTCACACAAAGTTGTCGGAAAATCCGATCGTTCTAAACGCGGTGACGTAAAACACGTACGTCGGGACTATAAACGGGGCAGTGGCCAATAGCTTTCATCTCTTTATTTATTCTGAGCATGCGTGGCACTTTGTGCGTCGGATTTGTGTACACACGATCGGAATTTCCAACAACGGATTTTGTTGTCGGAAAATTTTATAGCCTGATCTCCAACTTTGTGTGTCGGAAAATCCGATGGAAAATGTCCGATGGAGCCCACACATGGTCGGAATTTCCGACAACACACTCCGATCGGACATTTTCCATCGGAAAATCCGACCGTGTGTACGGGGCATAAGAGTTAAAGCATAAAACTGAAACATATACACTCACCGGACACTTTATTAAGTACACCTTGCTACTACCGGGTTGCCTTCAGAACTGCCTTAATTCTTAGTAGCATAGATTCAACTAGGTGTTGGAAACATCCTTCAGAGATTTTGGTCCATATTGACATGATACCATCACACAGTGGCTGCAGATTTGTTGGCTGCATATCCATAATGCGAATCTCCCATTCCACCACATCCCAAAGGTGCTCTATTGGATTGAGACCTGGTGACTGTGGAGGCCATTGGAGTACAGAGAACTCATTGTTAAAGAAATCAGTTTGAGATGATTTGAACTTTGTGACATGGTGCATTATCCTGCTGGATGTAGCCATCAGAAGATGGGTACACTGTAGTCATGAAGGGATGGACATGGTCAGCAAAAATACTCAGGTAGGCCGTGGCATTTAAACAATGCTCAATTGGTACTAAGGGGCTCAAAGTGTTCCAAGAAAATATCCCCCACACCATTACACCACCAGGCTGAACCATTGATACAAGACAGGATGGATCCATGCTTTCATGTTGTTTACACCAAATTCTGACCCTACCGTCTGAATGTCACAGATGAAATCGAGGCTTATCAGGCCAGGCAATGTTTTTCCGATCTTCTACTGTCCAATTTTGGTGAGCCTGTGCGAATTTGTAGCCTCAGTTTCCTGTTCTTAGCTGACAGGAGTGGCACCCGATGTGGTCTTCTGCTGCTCTATCCTATCTGCTTCAAGGTTCAATGTGTTGTGCATTCAGAGATGGTATTCTGCACACTTTGGTTGTAACACGTGGTTATTTGAGTTACTGTTGTATTTCTATCATATCGAAACAGTCTACCTATTCTCCTCTGACCTCTGGCATCAACAAGGCATTTTTGTCCACACAACTGCCGCTCACTGGATATTTTCTCTTCTTCGGACCATTCTCTGTAAACCCTAGAGATGGTGTGCATAAAAATCCTGTCACTTCCTGTCGGGTCTCTTGCGGCCATTTCCTGGTGCTGGAAGGCACGCTGACTCTTGGAAGAGCAGCGTTGGTGTACCCTGCTTGACGCTGTATATGTTGGTGCTGACAGCATTTTTTCTTTTAGCTGCTATTTTGGGTAATAAACCTATTGCACTATCACTGTTGTTATCCTTTTTTTGGGTACATGGTTATCCACAGAGGAGGAGATCAGGAGTATCTGTGTGCTGTTACCATATGGCTGGAAGGGATCTGTGAGAACTATTGGTTCTAAAGGCTTGTTAAAGTTTAATGCCTGGTGGGTGTACATCTGTCACACACTGTGGTGGAGCACATATGAGCTAATTTTGGCGCACTATTCACTTCTGAGCATGGTGCTTGGATGACTTTTGAAAAGAAGATCCTCTGTTTTTTTTGGATATTCCGGACTTTATAATTCTTCTCTTTTTATAGTATTCCTATTTTTTGCACATACACATTGTGAAGATTTATATATTTGTTCATATCATCTTTATGGATATTTTTATGTAATACACTATGTGATTTTGTGGTTGCACAATAGTGCCTTATTTTTTTGTTATATTTTATGAAAATTGAAAGGAGCGACCGCGAGTGGCCGGCGGGAATTGCGACAGATGCCGCTGCATAGCGACTGCCGGCCACGCGCATCGGCTCCAGCGTCACACGTGCGCCCCCTACAGCTCTTAAAGCAGCCAACATACCATGACGGTGATTCACCCAGGGGAGCCAACCTGTCACAGTGTAACTGTGGCAGCTGGTCCCTAAGCGGTTAAAAAGACCTACACGAGTCTCAAATCATCCCATAAAAACATCAAGGACGGCGTTTGTACAAGTTATATACTCAGTGGTGATACCCAATACCATGAACGACTGTACGTTCCAAATAGTTCAGTAACAGTTTTGTATGGAAAGGGAAATCCAACGCATTTCGAATATCTGTAAGTTATCTTCATCAGGGATATCTATCCCCACTCTGTAATGTATAAAAGGCTGCCAATAATTTGCATTCTACATTCATACATCATAATAATTCCAGATCTATACTCACATACATTTTACATCTGCCAGTCTCCATGTAGAGCTCAAAAGCCATCCACCCAGTGGGGTGCTTATAGAATCACCCAACAGGACCTCATATCTTTTTGATTCATATACATAACCCCCTAGGGCTGAGTGATTTACCTATCTCTCAGTACCGTATTTGCTTCCAACTCCCGTCTCTGGAGGGATTCTATAAGCGAATACTCTCATTGATGTTTTTATGGGATGATATGAGCCTCATAGAGGTCCATTTTAAAATTGTGAACAATAAAAATTTTTATTTTTATACCATATGTTTTTTTGTTACATTGATTGCCATGTAAAAGTCCCACAAAGAGGTATATTGGAGTATTCTTGAACTAGGCTGAACTCTACTAGACACAAAATTGTTCAATTATTTTTTATTCCTCAATGGCCACAAAGGATTGAAATCCACTTTGTCTTGCTTTGCGAAGAGCAGTGACATCATTACTGTGTTGTACATATGTAGCTTGCATAGAGAGCAGAGATGTGGAAGGAACCCAGCAGGCTCCACCCACTATCATCTGCCTATAGGAAACGACAGGAGGGGCGGAGACAAGACCAGTCAGCCTACACAAGGAGAAAGAGAGAAGCAGTGACTGGTCTTTACTACAGGAAGCTCCTACACAGAGGCAAAGTTTCATCCCGTATTACTGCACAGATCTTGAATAAATACACAAAGCACACCAAGGTTCAATAGGAATATACATGTCTCCTTTATTTAGACAATATTTGCTTATCCCAGAGCTCAGCTTTAAACAGTTGGTAACCAATAAAAGCTGTGTTATGATTACACGATAACACTATAAATAGTGGATGTGGACTATGAGTAAATGAAAGGGACTCTAGAAAAATCCCTTGTTTTATATTTTGCTTCCATAGAGATGTGAAAATCCTAAATGCATGCAAGACTTGGACTAGGAGGGTGGGTTGTCTTATGTACATAAAAACTTGTTGTTTGGCACATTTCCCTTTCAAACCACTTCTACAGTAGTTCATAAAACAGGCGTTTGATGTAATAAACTAGGGTGCTGAATTTCCCTATCTTCATGTTACGTGATTCAGTTCTAGGAGTAGGTCCTCTAGAGGTTTTCTATGTGTGCTGTTCACATTTGAATGCAGCCTTGAGATGCAAGGCAGTGCAGAAATCTACATGTCAGTATTTTTCTACTCCACACCCGCCGCTCCTTTTCTCTACATTACAGATGAGCTGCGATGTATCAAAACAAATGAAATGTAACACTGTGACATTTTAATAAATGTAAAAAAAACACGACCCTGCGCTTTACAAGTGCAAGGCACGTCCTGCCAGAACAGATATTTCATGCATGATAAATTGTGGCATTTTACCATGCAAGAAGTGTGAACAAGCCTATGAACTAGAACTAAAACCAAAATGTATTTATTTATTTTTGGATGGAGAAGGGAAGGGTTATACCCTCTTTCAGCTTTTTTTCATTGCGTTTCTTTAGGGACACGTCCTGTTCCATAGTCTACAAAGGAAGAGGGAGGAAATCCCCCAAAGTGAGGAAAATCCTTGTTGACCCCAGGGTCACCAGAACTAGTGTCCCCTTTAGAAGATTTCCCTCTGTTCCTGTTCTAGTGACAACCCAAAATTTAGGATTTTCTTGCAGTTTCATTTTCGGTGATAACATAAACAGGACAAATGTAAAAAGTTATTCTTCCTAATGGAGGCACAGACAGCAATAAAAACATGACAGGTAATCTAATCCCTCTCCACTCTATCCAAAACTAAAAAAAAAAAAAGGTAAAGCCCAACTGTAGCCAGGAAAGAGCTAGAATGTATGCCAGGTTTTTACTGCTATTTGTGTCACTTTTGGAGAAATGTACAATCACTTTCTGTTCTGATAAAGCAAAAGCATTTATAGTAGAGTTGGGAAGAGTTGAACTGATACTGTTTTTATTGCTGTTGGTGGCTGGTAACAACCTTGTCCTGGTGTTAGAGGAAAATCTTTCAATTAGGGGTCACAGACAAAACTTTGGAGTCATGCCGCGTACACACGAGCGGAATTTCCGTCGGAAAAAACTTGGATGGTTTTTCTGACGGAATTCTGCTCAAGCTTGGCTTGCATACACACGGTCACACAAAAGTTCGCTGAACTTTCGACTGCCAAGAACGCGGTGACGTACAACACAAAGAAGAGCCAAGAAAAAGAAGTTCACTGCTTCCGAGCATGCGTCAAATTGTTTCCGAGCATGCGTAGGAATTTTGCGCGTCGGAATTGGTACAGACGATCGGAATTTCCGATTGGAACTTTTTACGACTGAAGAATTGAGAACCTGCTCTCAATCTTTTGCTGGTTGGAATTCTGCCAGCAAAAGTCCGATGGAGCATACACACGGTCGCATTTTCCGACCAAAAGCTCTCATCAGACTTTTGCTGGCGGAATTTCCGCTCGTGTGTATGGGGCATAAGGCTTTAGCTGATTTTGTATTGTTATCTGCCAGCTGAAAGCAGAAAAATACTACAGAGGTGTATCAGAATATAACAGGCAGAAAAATCCAGCGTAAATAATGCTTGTTTTGTCACAAAATTATACATGTTTAACCACTTCAATACCGGACATTTTCGCCCCCCTCCTGCCCAAGCCAATTTTGATCTTTCAGAGCTGTCACACTTTGAATGACAATTACTCAGTCATGCAACACTGTACTTGAATGACATTTTTATAATTTTTGTAGAAAGAGAGAACTGTAATTTGGTGGTATTTATTCACCACTGGGTTTTTTTTTTTACTAAATAAATGAAAAAGGACCAAACTTGTTTAAAAAGAAAAACGTTTTTCTTAGTTTCTGTTCTAAAAATGAGCAAATAAGTAATTTTTCCTCTCCACCGATGGGTACTGATGAGGCTGCACTGATGGGCACTAATGAGGCAGCATTGATGGACACCGATAGGCACTGATGATGCAGCACTGATGGGCACTGATAGGCACTGATGATGCAGCACTGATGGGCACTGATAGGCACTGATGATGCAGCACTGATGGGCACTGATAGGCACTGATGATGCAGCACTGATGGGCACTGATAGGCACTGATGATGCAGCACTGATGGGCACTGATAGGCACTGATGATGCAGCACTGATGGGCACTGATAGGCACTGATGATGCAGCACTGATGGGCACTGATAGGCACTGATGATGCAGCACTGATGGGCACTGATAGGCACTGATGATGCAGCACTGATGGGCACTGATAGGCACTGATGATGCAGCACTGATGGACACCGATAGACACAGATGATGCAGCACTAATGGGCACTGATAAGCTTTACTGATGATCAGGGCATTGTGGGGTTGATTTAATAGGCAAAAGGCAAACAGACTATGCACTTTGCAAAGTGCAGTTAAACTCTGCAAGTGCAGTTGCTCCAGCTTAGTAAATGAGGTAAAGCTTCACTTTGCAAAGAATACCCAATCACATGCAAGGAAAATGTAAAAAAAAATTTTTTTTGCTTGTACATGATTAGATTATGAAAGTCAGCAGAGCTCGCCCTCATTTACTAAGCTCTGGAGCAACTGCTCTTGCAGAGTGCACCTGCACTTTGCAAAGTGCACAGTCTATTTGCCTTTAGTAAATCAACCCCGGTGTGTCAGTGTATATAATTTATTCACTGTGCCCCTCACAGATCGTCTCTCCTTTCCTCACACGATGTGAGAAAATGGGAGCCGATAACTAGCAAAGGCGATTTATTCTGTTTACATCTGTGACAGCTGTGATTGGACACAGCTGATCACATCGTAAAGGGCCGTTGTAATTGGCCCTTTACCCTGATCTGTGACCTGCTGTGTCCAAGGCACACAGGAATCCCAGAGCATGCCCGGTGCACGGGAGCCACGCACATGGGAGGACGTCCGGGGACGCCCTCCCAGAACCAGGAAGCCGTATTGTAGCCGTATATCGGCTATAGACCAGGCGGCAAGTGGTTAAAGGTATATGGTGTTTAGAAGCATATGCATGTAAACTCATTTTATTCCTAGAATATTCATTTTTTTCCTAGCCACTAGCATTTACAAGTGTTTATATGCAGACGCCCACCTCCCTTTTCTAGATGCAGCTCTTCCGGGACAGAGTAGATAGATTCTCTGTGATGGCAATGAACAATAAGAATCACTGTGGTCCATCCCGGAAGCATTGCACAGGGAAGAGGGAAAAGAGCAGGGATTTTAAATCATCATACCACCAAACCAGCTGTGGGGACACAGCTCAACGATGGTACAGAGCAGAGGTAAGTACAGTCGGAACCGGGAGCGTGGGGAGGTCTGTGGTTCTAGTCCACCTTTACTTATTTTCTGTAAAGGTGAACTAACACTTAAAGACTTCATGCACATGGTCAAGAAGAAAATTCCACCACAAAAAAGTGTTCATTTTGGCGCCTTAGCAGCTGTGTAGCGTTTAGAAATGTATGCGGGTTAAATTAGAATATTGTTATTCTGGCCACTGGAATTCATTTAATTTGTCACCTACATTTACACACGTTTTTAGTGTAAATCATGTCAGTAAACTCCTCTCTGAATGCAGGTTTGGGACTATTAAATATGGACCTAAACACCACATTATGTGTGGACACATTGGCTAAAATGGAGCTCCATTCAGAGGCATAAAATAATGAAAAATGTCTCCAAAAGTGATTTTTTTTCTGCCCGTGTGCATGAGACCTTGGTGAAACCTAAACAATCCTATCTCCCTGCAATCCTACTGTTCTTTACTGGTAAGTACTGTATTGTTTCTCTGTGTACTTGAGCATAATATAGAGATGGAAACACTAAGAGCGTGGAAAGCTGTTAGCTACTAGCGTATGGCCAGAACCACCATATTTGGTCATCGGAATGTTTCCACGCAGCCCTGTGACATTTCCAAGTCCTTCAACCATACCTTTTGTGGAGTCTCACATTTTACCATACCTTAGATAGGACGCTAAACATATAGACGCTGATTTGGAAGCTGGGATATATTTGCCACCAAACCTTCAAAGCTTATCGCCTTTCACACACTTGTCACTTGTCACAATGAGCGTTTGCTTTGCTTTGTGTTCCCTTTCTATAAAGAACATAGTTCAGATGGGATAAGAGAGAAAAGAAATCTCCAAAAGGCATTTCATTTTGTACCAGGAATAGAACGTTGACCTGCAGATACAAGAGGGAGCACACAAGAAACAAACCAAGAATTAAAATGACATGAACTCCTGTTCTTGGCTAAGGCTAGAAGTCACATGACAAGCTCTGGAGCAGATCGCCGACCTAGAAATAAAAAAAACGCAGGCCTTTTGGGTTTTCTTTATCAAGGCTTTTTATTTTTTTCTGATTTCAATGCATTTCATTATAAAAGAAAAGATCCAGATGTATTAACTGCTCTTGTCTCTTGGATTGTATCTTTTTTTTTTATATAATGCTTGGCCAAGATGAATATATAAAGGTTTTAATATTGCTTCATTTTATAGCAGAGGATGAAAAATGATCAGATATCTTTTCACAACCTGCAGTTAATCAGGAAATATTCTTCTCTGTTTTAATTTTAGAAGAAAGATATTTTTTCTGGCAAAACTTATAACTGAATCACACTACTGTCCCACCTGAGGTGTTTAGGAAATAGTGTCATCATACCACCAATTTATTTGTCTTATTTTTAAATCCATTAACAGAAAGAACCCATTTTGTACCTGTCCTTCGGCAAAGTTCAATCTGATTGGTTGCTATGGTTTACTGTGGAATTTTCAATTAAAGTATTTGTAAACCCTTAAATACTGTAGACTCAATGAAGTGACTGGCCTTATGTGATACACAGAAATTAAACAAACCCTCCTACATATGTTGTACCTGTTTATCTACAGTCTTCTCTTTTCTACATCTGTTTAAAGTCCAGAAATAAAAAGCTTGTCTGAGAGTTCAGAAAAAAATGGGCGGGGGGGGGGAGCTGAAGTTACACTCTGAAGATCTCAGTTAGGAGACATCTCACTCACACAGCTCGTAGAAACAGAGCTGAGGCTGTCAATCTGCTGGAGGTCCCTTCCCTGTCACCATTTTTCTCTTGGTGTCAGTAAAACTTGTCAAAAGTGATTCGTGCTTCCACCACCCCATACAAAGAGAAGCCAAGTTTGCCCTATGGGAGAAATAGTGCCCCATCATTGGTGTAAGTGGGTGGAATTGTACCCCATCTATGGTGTCAGTTGAAGGCATAATGCCCCATCATTGGTGTCAGTGTAGGGAATAGTGCCCCATCATTGGTGCCAATGGAAGAAATAGTGCCCCATCTATGGTGTCAGTGGAAGGAACAGTACCCCATCTATGGTGTCAGTGGAAGGAACAGTTTCCCATCATTGGTGTCAGTGGAAGGAATAGTGTCTCATCTTTGGTGTCAGTGGGAGGAATAGTGTCCCATCTTTGGTGTCAGTGGGAGGAATAGTGTCCCATCTTTGGTGTCAGAGGGAGGAATAGTGCCCCACCCATCATTGGAGCACAGGTGTGTCAGGAGGAAGGTCTCTCTGAGTCTGTGTGAGAGGGGAGTGGTAGTGAAATCTCTCCCAGCTCTCCTGGCCCCTTTCTGGGGAAGCCATGGAGGCCAGCGGGGCCTCTCCTGCTGGAAGCTCTCAGCCATCTCCTGGGCCGTCGGGTGACATGCCTGCCCGTGTACAAGCCATGACTGGTGATCTCTCTGCCCCTGGTGAGGGTGAAGGCTCAGAGGCAATTCAGAAACGAGTGGTGGCAGGCATTAAAGCCCTGAATAGGGAAAGAGACAAGCTCTATAAACTGAGAACGGAGCTGAAGTGCTTGAGAAGGCAGCGTGAGGGCTTGCACAGCCAGAAATGTGGATCCATGGATTGGGAGATCCAACTGGCCAAGGTCCGGGTGGAACACCAAGAAACCATTGTGGCCATGATGGAAGGCAGAGATGGGCCCTTCAAGGAAAAATTCTTCAATGACAGAAGGTTTGCGAGGATGACAAAAATGGAGGTGGAGGAGGAGACCCCTAGTGCAGACCCCCTGCCCCCTCAGGGAGAGGTAAGCAGCCCCATGCCTTCCCAGGACTCAGGAGGCATGCTGAGGGTAATCCAGGCAATGGAGTCTCCTATGCAGGAAAATCAGCTGGTGTTTCATGATGAGGACATTACTGATAATGTGCCTGACAAAGTAAAGCCTGTCAAGCCCCATGTGGTGCATAAAACTGTTTTTGTCAACACTTTGACTGATACTGACAATGTGCCCAGTAACAATCAGGCTGCTAGTCCTATGTGTAGTAATCCTGTGCCTGCTGATGCTGCATTACAGCAAAAATTGAATTTAAAAAATGACATTCCTGCAGGGGAACTGCAAGATTCAGCAGAACCAATTAACCCCCCTTTAGCTAAGTCTGAAGCTGTTTGCCCCACAGCTGCTGAAGACTCTACAGCACAGCTTCAGGAGACAGCTGGTATTGCATCAGAAACTGTGACTATTTCTGATGGGAATGTGTGCGTGACTGATAAAAATCATCCCAGTACCAGTGTGATGGACAGTCCTACCAACTCCATTCCAGCAGTTAATAATAATAATAATAGTAATGTACAGACTAATGTGACATCAGTGTGGGGCCTTGGCCATGATAAGCCAACGTTTGCTCAGGTGGTACGCCCTGCTCCTGGTAGCTCCGCCCCAAGTGGGTTTTCCCCCTGCGGCCTACCACTTTGAGCACCCCAGGATCTGGTCTTGGGTCTCTGGCTTCTGCTGGGGGTCTGAGACGAAATGTAGTGATTCTTAAATGGGAAGGTGGTGCAATCCCTCCAGCACGGCGTGCAGTGGTGGACATGATTTTGGAGATGGGTTTTGGGACAAACGATCTGTATGCCCTAATACATGTTGCTGGGAGCCAGGAATATACTATTAGTTTCACCAGGCCAGAGGGTCTTGACCTGTTCTGGGAGCGATATGAGACTCGGTGCAGGTCAAGACCCGAATGGGAAGGTCTGGCCCCAGTTGCAGTTTCTCAGACATCAACGGTGAAAAAGATCACAATCATTCTCACTAGTGAGAGTGTTCCTGCTTTAGAGGTCTGGTTAAAGAATTATGGTGAGGTATTGACTAAGCCCGATAAAATACTCAATGAACGTAACATCTGGACTGGGGGTTGGTCGGTTACAGTCAGGTTGGCCAGGGATGGGAATGTTGTCCGTCACTTGCCCTCCTCAGCTTTTTTAGGGAGCGATAGGATGACTATTTTCTACCCTGGTCAGCTAAAGCTGTTTTACCGCTGTGGAGAAAAGGGGCATTTGAGCTCTTCCTGTTCAGCCTTGATATGTTCAGTGTGTCGGGGTCAGGGTCATATGGCTAAGGACTGCACCAAGATGATCAGGTGCAAACTGTGCCTGCGCCTTGGCCACCCCTACAGCAGATGTCCTGAAGCCTGGCACAATATGGAGAAGGAGGTAGTTGATGACATGTCAAGGCTGGATGGGATGGAGGGTGAGGCCCCTGGTTTACCATTCTCCTCTGCGATGACCGACTCCCCTGGTCCTGCTCAGGATCCCTCCCCAGTTCCTGTGGCCACCCCTCCTGTGTCTGTAAGTATTCCTTCTGTATCTGTCTCCGTGTCCTCCCCATCCTACTGTACCCTCTCCTCTTGTGTCAGAACCTTCCAAGTCTGTGCCCCCCGAGTCAGTTACCCCCCAGGAGTCTACCCCTCCTAAGTCTGACTCAAAGGGAGCACCCCCTCCCCACACCAGGAGTGGTAGCGTGTACTAAAAAAGGTTGCTTCTTCCTCTGTTAAAGAGTCTTCTGTAAAGACTTCAAAGAAAAAAACAAGAGATGAGGACATCTCTGAAGCTGACCTGCAGTACCTGGAGGAGAGAAGGAAGGTTGGAAAGTGTAAGAAGCAGGCGGTGAGGACGGAACTGGCTCCAGTGCCTGTCTCCAACCGTTATAGGTCCTCTAAGTTGGATATTTCTTCATCTGGAGCTTCTTCTGAGCGAAGTTCCGATTCTGAGATAGAGTTTGAGGTGGCCTCAAGAAAGAGAGAGGCTTCTGGTGATGAGCAGCAGAGGGGAGCTAAGAAGCAATCCACCCAATAACCCAAATGGCCGTTCCCCCTCCGTTAAAAGTGGTGACAATAAATGTCGCCAGCATTAAGTCAGTAAGAGCTCGTTCTATGGCCTTCTTTTTGTTCAGCCAATTAGACGCTGAAATTTTATTTTTGCAAGAGACTAGGCTCACCTCTTTGGCAGATATTCATATGGCCAAGAGAGAGTGGAGGTATTGTCCATCTTACTGGTCTCTTGCAGCCGAGCCTTACGGCGTTGTGGCGGTGTTGTTTAAAACCGGCACGGTAACTGTCCGGCGGGTTATTGAGGTGGAGATTGGGAGATGTATGGTCTTAGATGTCCTTTTGGGAGGGCAGGACCTGTGCCTAATTAATGTATATGGGCCGTACACAAAGTGGGACAGGAAATGCCTTTTTGCAAGAATCAAGCCATTTCTTTTTACATCCCAGCAAGTGGTCTTTAGAGGTGACTTTAATACAGTAACTAGGCCCAAGGACAGGAAGGACTTCAAGGACAGGCTGGGATATAATAGCGTTTTTTTAAATAGTTTGGTTAGGGATGCTGGTCTTGTGGATGTGCACATTAGGCACCTCCTGGATGACACCGGGTTCACATTTCATCCAGGTAGTAGTCAGAGTAGGATAGATAGGTTTTTTTTTAAGGAGACCTCTGCTTTCTCACTCCCAGTGGTGCAGGCAGTAGAGTTCTCTGATCACTGTATGCTATCTGTGGTCCTGAATGCTTCAGAGGCCCCTCAGAGGGGCAAGGGCATCTGGAGATTGAATTTGACTCTACTCAAGGAAGAACATCTTATACAATCCTTTGAGGAATTCTTTTAGGCTCAGGTGACCATCCTGGACTTTTGTAGCAGCAAGGCTGAGTGGTGGGAGCTGACCAAAAAGAGGATAGCTGGATTCTTCAGGGGCCTAGCCAATAGAAAACAGTTTAATAAATACATAATCTACCAACGTTTACGGAGGAAGCTGGATATTCTTGTCTCGAGAGGAGGAGATCCTGGGGGAATCTCCGAAGTGTCAAGATGACCGGCATGCCTCTTTGGTTCTAGAGAGGGACTATGGGAAGTACCACTCGCCTGACCCTTACCAGAACTGCAAACAAGGTGTAGCTGTTAAGGACAGTACAGGTTCCTTGACAAAGTCCAGGTTAGGGATTCTGGAGGTCGTGAGGTCCTTTATGCTGACCTTCTTGGGAGGAAAGAGCTTGACCGTGACAAGATGGAAAGCTTTTTGGACTCTACTCCAGGTCTAAATGGTGGAGATGTTCCATTGATGAATTTGACAGAGGAGATTACAGTTGAAGAGGTGATGAGGGCAATTGAACAGTTTGCCATCAAAAAGTCACCTGGACCGGATGGCTTGACGGCTGAGTTTTACAAAGCCTTTAAGTCTATTCTGGCCCCACATTTGGTAGAGGTTTTTAACAGTTGCCTTGCTGAGGGGTGCTTTCTCCTTCCATGAGGCACTCGGCTGTGATTCTTCTTTCAAAAGGTAAAGATCCTTCGATGATTGAGAATTGGCGCCTCGTCAGCCTTCTTAATGTCGATAGAAAGATACTGGCAAAGATAATTTTCTGGCACCTATCGTCAGTAGCAGAGTCTTTGCTTTCTCGCCATCAGCACTGTTCGGTCCAGGGTAGGTGCACCTTCACAGCGGTTTTAGCTGTCCGAGAGGCCTTGGAGAGGTGCAGGGCTGTAGGCTGGGGGAAAGTATTTGCTGACATTGGATAAGGCAAAAGCTTTTGATCGTGTTAACCATGAGTACCTCTGGTTGCTCTTTAGTAAGTACAGTCTGCCGTGTGGTTTTGTCGATTGGTTAAAAGTCTTGTATAAGGGGGCAGAAAGATTTCCTCTTGTTAATGGTTGGATTAGGCAGTCCTTTCAGGTCAGCTCCGGGGTGCGCCAGGGTTGTCCCCTGAGTCCCCTGCTCTATGTGTTTGCAACCGACCTCTTCATCAGGAGGCTAGAAAGCAGCATGTTGTGTGGGGTGCCAGTGGGGCTCCCGGGTGAGCCGCCTTTGAGGGTTGTTGCCTATGCGGATGATGTGTCGGCCATTGTCACTGGGGCGGATGAAGCAGAGGAGGTGGTCTCTCTGACATCACGGTTTTCTGAAGCATCAGGCTCCAAGATCAATCAGGAAAAGAGTGAAGTTTTCTGGATGGGAAAGGAAGGTGAGGGGTTTGATCTCCCGGACACCTTTCCAGTGCCCCAGGAAAGAATTAAGATTCTAGGCATTGAATTTGGACCCGGTGATTATGGCCTCAAAAACTGGGAAGGCAGACTGGAAATTGCCAATACTAAGGTGGTCAGCTGGAAGAGATGGAAGTTATCTATGAGGGAAAGGGTTGATCTGATTAAGACTTACCTGATTCCGATCTTCTTGTATGTCAGCTTTGTCTGCATCTTGTCAGTGTCTCTCTATGCTAGGGTCAGTAGTGTGTTCTTCCAGATGTTGTGGGGGAAGAGACTGAACACCATCAAGAGAAACGTCACCTATCTATCCAGGAGTGAGGGTGGCTTAGGTATGGTCAACCCAGTTCTTTTCTTTTCACTGCTTTTTCTCAAGTTTAACATTATGTAATATGCTTGCAGTGGAACCTCCTGGATGGGTAGGCATATTTAGATATTGGTTTAGGCCTTTTCTACGACTTTGGGAAGAAGGTGGCCAAGTGAAGAATCTCAGGGGTCATCGTGGTCAGCTACCAGCCTCTGTCGCTCTGTGCCTGAAGTTACTACGGCAGTGGCGATTGTCGGCTGAAGATCTCAGATCAGTTCCAAGGAAAGTCCTTATGAGTCGAGTCTTGAGCGAAGTCTTTCATGACCCACTGGCCTTAAGGGATTGCCCAGGCCCAGTTATGAGGGCAGGGTTAAGACTGATTAATTCGGATAGAGTCCCCCTTAAATTTAGGGATCTGGCCTGGTTGTGCTTCCATGGGAGGCTCTATGTTCGGGGCAATTTGAAATTCCGCAGTGGGATGGATCGTAGCTGTCCTCGGGAGGAGTGTGCAGGTGTGGAGGAGACTATGGACCATTTTCTGCTTCATTGCCCTTTTAACATAGAGGTGTACAAACAGGTGGGGTGGGCCCTCGGTGTTCCTTTCCTCTCCAGGCTGGGTTATGCTGAGTGGGTGTACGAAGCATTCAATACTGGTGGGGTTTTTTGTTTGGATACACTTTTTTTACTTAGCCTAGTAGTCCGTTATTTCACTTGTAACGCACGGTGTCAGGTCAGCATTCGGCATAAAATCCTTCCTGTTGAGGTGGTGGTGTATGACATTTTGCATGAGGTGGGGAAGATTCGGGTGCTTGAGAGAGACAAGCGGGGTCAGGGGGCTTGGTTGAAGGCATGGAGGGGTTTCAAGCCTCCCTGACTGCCAGGAGTCTCTTTCCCGGGTGTGGCTGTCTGTCTCTTATCACACTAGATTATTATTTTTTTTGGATTAATTTTTGATAAATGGCTGCGTACATAGGTGATGGGTTGTGCCTCTTAGGCCCTCTCTGCTGCTTTATGTATGGTTTCTAAAAATGTTTTGGTAGTGGATTATGTATATATTGTATATATTCTGAACATGGATATGTATTCCTTGGATTTCTGTTGAAGTTTTGTACTATGGTTTTGTTTTTTACTTTTGTATAAAATTGGTTGCTTGATTCTTTTCAATAAAAGATCAATAGTGTCCCATCTTTGGTGTCAGTGGGAGGAATAGTGTCTTGTATCAGTGGGAGGAATAGTTCTCCATCTCTGGTGTCAGTGGAAGGAATAGTGGCTTGTATCAGTGGGAGGAATAGTGCCCAAACGGCCACATCTGGCCCACAGGCTGAAGTTTGGAAACCACTGCCTTACAACAAAGGCACCGTTAGAAATGCTTAGTAATAATCTACAAAAAGATACTTATAGGTAATTGCATTATTTTTGTTTTCTATGTATACCTTATGTTTCTTTTCCTCCCCATTCTTCTCATGGTGGTTATTTTTGCTAAGGGCAAATCAATCCATTTCCCTATACTTCCCGGAGCTCTCTCTGGAACTCTGGGTCTGCCTCCTTGATCACAAGACAGTGTACATCATCTGAGGGGGAAAAGGCTTTTCCCCTGAGATCCCCAAGATTTAGGTGTTTCCAGATGAGATTTCCCAGGAAGATACTGGTGATGTAGCCATCCCAGGATGCAGCTGTGAGGCCAGGGCTACATACCCAGTGCTCCACTCAACCAAGGCAGTAGAAAAACAGTAACTGTAAGTAAAAGCAAAACATGTTTGTTTATGAATATAAGAGGCAAAGTTCTGATTTAAGAACCCCTGCAGTAAAGTGAACCTATACTATGCCCAGTATGAGGAAGGTACAGGTCCACTTTAAGAAAAGGAATACCTTATTGAATAAGTCTGTATAACTTTTCCTTGGACAGTAATGGTGATATTACTCATAGCAGGAAAGGAGTGAAATCTTTCATGTCATTCAGTTTGAAGGAGTGCCAAGATATAATTCATAACTGTCAGTGGCATGCCGATAACCTTGTAGAATTAGCTTTGTGTTCTATAAGCTTTAACTTTTAGTAGGATGCCTAGGAAACACACATAAGGTTATACAAATTTGGATACCCCTATATAATACAGCGGGGATACATTATTCCCAATATTATAATATGTTTACACACATAATAGAGGAGGAGCATGCGTATATTTAGCCAGTGATCAGTGTTACGAGATGAATGCCAAGGTATACACAGTTATTACTGCATATTCAGTCTTTGTATTTAGCATAGGCTGTGTGCTTGTTTTATCTTCCTAATTAAAGATGGCATTTTATTGTATCTAGCATATGTAACAATTTCACCACCAAAGCATTGTATACATAACTGTACTTTAATCTGTAATGCTTTTTGCACTTTGACCATTGATGACACACAGAATAAGACAATTCACTTCATTCCTTTCTGACAAAGGGACCTTAGCATGTGCTACCCCATTTACTGCCCAGGCCAGCTAATGGTTCAGGTATCAGATGGCAGCACATTGACATAGGCATACCCATAGGAAACTAGTGTGAAAGCTTATGGGGTTTCCACATGATTAGGGAGAGTTAGAAATGCACACATGTTCAGCTGTGCTCGGTGGAAAAAATTTAATCCCAGGATGTCATTAACCTTTTCCTACAATTCCACAAGGTAAAAGAAATGTAAAAGGGATCATTATAAAGTAGGACAACCAGAGTAAGCATTTAGATTGAAGAAGAACCTTTGGGATCATAATCGACTAAATATGTTGTGCCTTAAGTGCTGAGTTTACAAGTGGCCATGTTCATGCCTGTTTCTGTGCAATAATTAATGTCTTTGAATGTCCAAAATGTGTCTTAAAGCGAAACTAAACATTCCTATCCTATTTACCAAGGAAACTGCCATCTTAGCTTCTGTTTGATCTGTAACTGCCATGATGCCGCACATGTTATCAGTTATGACTCCAGCCATTTGATGGTTTGACAGTTTGGTTGCGGGCACAAGCAAATGTGACAGTTAGCATTCCTGGCATGCCGGGAATATAACTGTTTTTTGAAACTGCTAAATCAATGGGTTTAGTTCCACTTTAAACAGGAACTAAACCCTCCTATTCTTTTCAGCCAAGGAAGCTGCCAACTTAGCCTTTGTTTGATTTTTAACTGCCATGATGCTGCACATGTGATCAGTTATGACACCAGACGTTTGATGGTTTGACAGTTTGGATGAGGGCACAAGCAAATGTGACAGTTAGCATTCCCAGCATGCCTTGAATATACTGTAACTGCTTTTTGAAAGCGTGAAATTGATGGGTTTAGTTCCGATTTAAAAGAAACCTATGCTATGAAGGATGCCACTGCTGTCTGACCTCTGAAAATGTTCACTGCTTGACTGATCCTGGCTACAATACTCTGGGAATTACTGAGGCAGAACAAGTATATAGATTAGAAAGTCAGAGTAAAGTCAACGTTCCTGGTCAGGGATGAGCTGGGTTTGGGTTGAACTTGGTTGGATTGAACTCAGTTTGACAGTTCCAATGGAAACCTGTCACACGATCACATTCTCACCAGCCCACTCAGCAGTGCCTGTGTCATTCCCCACCCTGCAGTTGCACATACAATGGTTGGGAGTACTCATGACAGCATTCAACTAATATAAATAAAGCTGCAAAGCCAGAGGAAGGACAAGAAAGATGGTGCCATCTTTGTCCAGGCATTATCCAGAGTCACCATCTACTTCTTGGACTGAGATGCCAGTTTAGTGATAGTTGAGGAATTCGAAGTCTTGAAGGAACCATACCCCCATCTATTGACTGGGAGTGTGCACAGTTGTAGGACAGTCCCTAGTGGAGAGGAGGCTTTGGAGTATCCACAGATTGGGAAACATTCAGGCACAATTTCTTTTGATTGGAGGTATGAGTTTTGAGAGCACATTGGTTTTACCATAAGAGCACGTTTATATACAGTACGGTGTTGGATTTTTATGAACACTGTTTTCTGTGATTGGACATTTCAAGAAGAGACTATTTATGATAATATTATATATTGCAATATAAATTAAATGAATTAAAGCGATGAATGAATGTGGAGACTGTGAGCCAGGCCTTCTCATCCACATCAGTGCCTGACCTCACAAATGCACTTCTGGAAGAATGGTCAAACATTCCCATAGACACACTCCTAAACCTTGTGGGCAGCCTTCCCAGAAGAGTTGAAGCTGTTATAGCTGCAAAGGGTGGGTCAACGCAATATTGAACCATACAGACTAAGACTGGGAATGCATTAAAGTTCATATGCGTGTAAAGGCAGGCGTCCCAATAATTTTGGCAATATAGTGTATATGATGAATGTTTGTATGAGAGAGAGAGAGAGACAAACTCATAAGAGGCATGGAGTAGCTCAGCTATGGGGAAAGATTAGAGGAACTGAATCTATTCCCTATTGAGAAGAGGAGTTTAAGGGGGGATATGATCAACAAATACATAAGTAGTCCATATAGTGAACTTGATGTTGAGTTATTCACCTTAAAGTATAACTAAAAGGTAAATTAAAAAAAAAAAAATTGGATAGAGGAGAGATGGGTCAGAATACTTGTCAGTTTTTATAGCTGTCACTGCCCCGTTTACTCTCCCTATTTGGTTTATTTACCATTATCGTTGAAAATGAAAGTAAAAGAAAATCCTAAATTCCCAAAAAAGTAATAGAGGGGAAATCTTCCAAAGGGGACACTAGTTCTGGGGACCTTGGGGTCCCCACGGAATTCCCCTAATTTGCAGGGATTTTCTATCACTTCCTTTTTGGCTATGGGACAAGAAGTGAAGGGAAATCTTCGCAATGGGACACAGATGACAAGAAGAAAACTGACAGGGGTTATAATCCAAACTTACTCTGTTTTGCCTATAGTTCTATTTTAAGGTAATTACAGAGGACAAGGGGGTACTCTTTGCGTTTGGAGGAAATGAGATTTCATCTCCAAATATGGAAAGGTTTCTTCACAGTAAGAGCTGTGAAACTGTGGAATACACTCCCTCCAGAGGTGGTTCTGGTCAGCTCAGTAGATTGCCTTAAAAAAGGCCTGGATCCTTTCTTTAATGTACATAATATAACTGGGTACTAACATTTATAGGTAAAGTTGATCCAGGGAAAATCCAATTGCCTCTCGAGGGATCAGGAAGGAATTGTTTTCCCTGTTGTAGAAAATTGGATCATGTTTTGCTGGGGTTTTTCGCCTTCCTCTGGATCAACTGTGAGTGAAGGATTGTGTATATGGGATTGTATGATTTTATTTATTAATTTTTATGGTTTGAACTAGATGGATTTGTGTCATTTTTTCAACCTGACTAACTATGTAACTACGTAACTATGTATGTAATATAGCCACAAGGCCATTTTTGGTTGATGACATTAATCTAATATGGCCATGTGGTCATATCAGATCTATGATGTCACGAACATCCTCTCCCCTTTGTGTACGTTCAACTGTGATATAGGGAATGCCCCAGGTGTTGCTTATTGTATCGGAAGGAGTGCAATCATTTACCAGCTCCCCACAACTTCAGCCAAACTGGGTTTGGACTGAACCCAGATAATCCCTCCTCTTGATCTGCATACTTGTTCCAAGTTAGTACCTTAAAGTGTATTTGATGTTTTATAAACCCATGTGATCCTGCCAGTTCTCCCTTGTCTGACCACACCAAGCACCATAGCATGTAGCTGCTGGCGTGGTCATTTAGCTTGCCAATATTTGCTCTTTGAAGCTGCTGGATACAATGTTACACGGAATGCCTATATCTCCATAGTCAGATTACCAGGGAATTGGCATTTTCACAAGGAGAGCTCAGTAATGTCTGTTTCAATACATCTTCGTTTGAGGTTTATATCAAGATAGCAATGAAAACAAAGTGTTTTTTCCCCCTACTGTGTCTTAAAGTGGTAGAAGGCAAATGTTTTGGAGTGACAATTCAGTAGGTCCCCATAATCCAGTGTGGATGGACAGTGAGATATCTAAAATAACTGAACTTGGCTTGTTTAATAAGAAGTGAGAAGAATTTATGATGTATAAATAAACCATAACAACCAGTCTGCTTTTACCTAATGGGGGTCTCAAACTGGCGGCCCTCCAGCTGTTGCGAAACTACAATTCCCATCATGCCTCTGCCTGTGGGAGTCATGCTTGTAACTGTCAGCCTTGCAATGCCTCATGGGATTTGTAGTTTCTCAACAGCTGGAGGGCCGCCAGTTTGAGACCCCTGACAGATCAGTAGTTTCTGATTGGTCAGTAACTGTACTTTGTACTTTATTATTGCTCCATGTGCTGCCTTATTTTATAATCACATATCAATGATCTCACTTATAATATGCTTCTGTGAACTTTCTTAGATGTGCAATTTCTGTGTTATGAATGATATCTTACAAATTTGGCAGGATACGTGTGACAGTGGATGGCGAGTTTCTTCATTATATCTTTCCGCTCCAGTTTTTGGATTCACCAGAGTGGGATTCACTTAGACCCTCTGAAGAAGGGTTTTTTCAGGTAAATAGCTGCCACAGGCTAATGCATGGCCTTTGTTTTAAAGTGGATCTAGAGTTCTTGTGTCATTGTTTAAAAAAACAAAAAACCTGTATTTGGAAGCAGCTATATTTGATATTTACAGTTACACGCCATGTTTCCTGTTTACTGACGCTGTATAGTGATTATGCTTTTTTTTGTTTCTTTCTGGCAGTCTGCTCTGAGTGATTGGCATCTTGAAGCATCTTCATCTTGCAACCTCAGTGTTTGTTAGGTAGGGGTGCTGTCTGTACTGCCTGTTGATGCCAATAACTCTTAAGCTAGCCATACATGGCTCAGTTTTTTTTTCATTCAGCCAGTGGGCTGAGGTGGATGCTGGAATCCTTCTCACCATGTCATTGTATTCTGCAGGGGATTTCGCTGGACTCCACTGTCAGAATACACCAAATAGCCATGTAGCCTATTGACTGTGACACCCCTTAGACTCAGTTCACACTGGGGCAGCTTCAAAGTCGCCCCGTACATCTCAACTTTAGTGCAGCTTGCAAATGACTTCTTTAATAGAAGTCATTGCAAGCCGCTCCAAATTCGCCCCCAAGTAGTGCAGGAACCTTTTTCTAAGTCGGAGCGACTTGAGTCACTCCAATTAGAATGGTTCCATTGCACTGAATAGAGCGCAACTTGTCAGGCAACTAAGTCGCATGACAAATCGCCCCAGTGTGAACCGAGCCTTAGACTTGATAGGTTGTGTTTGGTACACAGATGTGCTAATTAGTAATGTCACACAGAGCTCATTCATGCTGCATGTGTTTTCATTGGAAAAGGTATATGCATTGAGACAGATTTATTAAAGCATTTGAGAATGTTCACACAATAAACAGCATAGAAATTCACTTTAATTATCCAGTCCTGTGCAGATGAAATAATCAAACAGGAATTTTCTTTTCACCTGATTGGATAATGAAAGTAAATCTTCACGCAATTTATTATGTGAACTTACTCAAATCTTTTTGTAATGTCGTTGAGTTGCAGTGTTCTGAATGCATTTACATGTATTTTAAATGCATTTTACATCCTTTGTCATCATTTTAATGAATT
Organism: Lithobates clamitans; assembly: GCA_037952925.1. Classification (NCBI taxonomy): domain Eukaryota; kingdom Metazoa; phylum Chordata; class Amphibia; order Anura; family Ranidae; genus Lithobates; species Lithobates clamitans. The sequence continues at coordinate 2,100,808 of JBBGZY010000021.1, forward strand.
CCTATTGAAGCTGAACACGCTTGTAAAAGTACAATTTCTCACAAAGTATATTTCCTCACATTGCTTGGAGAGGATAAGGCTCCTTTCAGACAGGCATTCCATCTGTCCATTTTTCATCCATCCATTGACGGATAAAAAATGGACAGCAATGCACTTCTATAGGCAAATGGATGTAAACGGATGATCCGTCCGGTTCATTCAGAATGGAACAAGTCTCTATTTTTAAAAAACAGAAGTAGACCTAAACGGACATAAACTGATATATTCAGAATACTTTTTAATCCCAAAGGGAAATTATTATAACATCAGTTTTTTCCATCTGATTTTGCATTGGTTGTTAGGAGCCAGCACCCGCCTGAGCCCTAACAACCAATGACTTATCCCTTCTGTCAGCAGCAGGAATGAGTAATATGATGTTAAGGAGCCAGCACCCACTGGCATCGTAACAATCATGACCCATCCCTGCTGTCAACGGGTAATTCCACAAACGACGCGCAGTTCCCGATTAGAGAAAGAGCTGGGAACATACCGTCAAAGCCACCTGTGAGGATCTGATGAGCTGCTGAAGAGATCCAGGGAAATCCAATGGCAACAAAGAAGAATGGCGGCACATCCGGAAGTAAAATCAAGAGAATTTATTGAAAGTCCATAAAATCAAGCGAACATGACAAACATCATTTCAAAAAAGGTGCTTACTCATCACATAAGTGATGAGTAAGCATGTCTGTGTGAAACGTGTCCACTTAGCACCTTTTTTGGATTGATGTTTGTCATGGCTTGATTTTATGGACTTTCAATAAATTCTCTTGATTTTACTTCCGGATGTGCTGCCATTCTTCTTTGTTTTCATTTGATGTGCAGTTCCCCCCACTAATCCATAGCAGACCCACAGGTCTGCTATGGATTTTGGGGGGGAACCTCACCCCAAGAAACAAAAAAAATAAGGTCCCCCCAAAATCTACACCAGACCCTTATCCAAACATAGAGCTCAGCAGGCCAGCCAAGGGGTGGTGAGTGTGCCCCCTCGCCCCCTCCTGAACTATACCAGGCTATATGCCCTCCATCGCTTAAGTAAACAAGGTGGTGGGATCACAGGGAGTTTAATAAGTGGCTGGGCAAAGCAGAGCTGCCATTTGGCGGTGGCAAGCAACAGGTGCGATCGGGAGTCTGCAGCCCTCATTTACCATGATTGACATGGACCTACATAATTTTTAAATACATATTAATACTTGTAAAAAACTGTGTTGTGTTTTTATTTACACTTGTAATTTGTTTTGGTGAATGGGTAGGAGTACTCATTCACATGGGGTGACCAGGATCTGGGGACCCATTGTTAAAGGGGGCTTCCAAATCCTGATAAGTCAATCCTGCACCCCCCACAAACACCAGCTTGGGCTAGGGGGACAGGGGGAAAAAGACCCTGTCCCCCCTGGCAATGTACCCCCCCCCCAATTGGAGGAGGACATGTTTGTGTGGCCTGGTATGGTTCGGGGGGGGGGGGGGGGCTCATGATCGTCCCCTCCCATTCCTGGCCTGCTGGGCTGCATGTTGGAATAAGGGTCTAGTATGGACTTAGGGGAGACCTAATGCCATTTTTTTTTTTTTGGCATGAGGTCTCCCTCAAAATACATACCAGATCTGAAGGGTGGGGGGAACTGCACACGTTTAAAAAAAATATATATATATATTTGTTTACGTTCTGCTGGGTGTAAAAATGGATGTAAACTGAACTGAACTGAAAACTGATGTTAACTGAATCTTTTTTTTTCTATGCATAAACTTGATTCAATGGATGATGCCGGTGTGAAAGAAGCCTAAAGCTAAGAAAAGGTTAATTTCCAATGCCATGTAGTGAAGAAAAATGCATGAAAATAGAGACAAGGGGGGAGATTTACTAAAGCTGGTGCACACAGAATCTAGTGCAGCTTTGCATAGTAACCAATCAGCTTCTAGGTTTTAATGTCAAAGCTTAATCATACTAGCTGACGTTAGAAGCTGATTGGTTATTATGCACGGCTGCGCCAGGTTGTGTGTGCACCAGTTTAAATAAATCTCCCCCAATGTGTATGAGGTCAGGTTTTGATTCTGTGAAGGGATCTGAGTATGATTCATTTTCCAAGTAGACTGGATTCTGGGAAGCACTGTAATAGAGAATGGTGAATGCACTTTGATAGAAACAATGTATGTCTTAGAGTGACATTTTGTAATGTTGCAAATTATGTTGTTTTGCAGGTAACTCTAACTGCAGAAACAAAGTGCCGATACATTACCTGGAGGAGGAAAAAACTGTATTTATTATTTGCCAAGCACCGCTTCATCTCAAGACTCTTTTCAGTGTTGATTAGGGGAGACATTGCAGATAAACTCTATGCATTAAATGAAAAGGTGTTTGTGGACAGTGGGTTCCGATTTGACATCCGATTACCCAACTATTATCACATGGCGTTACCACAGCAATCAAATACAACCACGCCTACTATTCGTGTTCAGGACTTTTCTACAAGGAGGAAAGCAGCCAAACGACCATAACAAACTCTACTACTTACTTACTGGCATCCCAGAATGATCTGGGGATCGATTATGGTCAAGACTTCTCAGCCATTCAAAGTGCCACAAACTGCATTCATAATGAGCAGTTTTCATTCGTATTCAGTCTTTTTATAATGTCCACTGTCTATTGATCTCATTACAGATCATTTGAATAGGTACTGTATTTTAATAAAGAAAATAAATGTAGGCATTGCAAAAGCCATTGGTGTTACGTTACCCAGATTGCAGAAATCTATATGTTGGCCAATTACTGTGCCAGTTTTGGGGCAAATACACCATAAACTGCGACTTATATAGGGAAAACACGGCAGATCAGTTTCTGAGATAAATCAAATACAATGGATGGAAACTTGAAATTGTAGAATACCCTTATGTATCAATATATGAGGTCCTCCTATATATATATATATATTTTTTTTTTTTAATTATTTACCACATGATCCAGTTGCAAAGGGAAAATTCATGGGATGCCATGCTGGCCTCCCCTTCTAAAAAGGCTTGCCTGGGGTTCAAGGTGATCCAATAACTTCAATACTTTTAAGTTTCTAACTCAGAACAAGCTTGCAGATCTGGAGTTGTGACCTTATTCTGATAAAACAAAAAAAAAGTTTTGATTACATAGATACACTTAGGTGTGTGGTCTTGAATGTTTGTGTTAGCAGTGTAGATGAAAACCGATGTGAGTTTATCTTCACGTTCACTGCATATGTTTAGGGCAATAGAGTAATGTTTCTTTTACAAGGATATACAACTTCTGCCACATACAGTATTGCAACATTCCTGAAGAATGACTAAAATTCCTAAGCCATGAACTCTGTAAATGAAGACTAGCCTGCTGCCAAGTAAGCCTTTAAACCAAAAATGTGCATGTTCTGGCCTAGGAAGGAGAAAAAGTTGAGGGTTTAGTCTCCAGCCTACCCAAGGGTAAACCAAAATCAAATGGCTCTGAAAATCCATTACAGCCTATTACGTTGGCCCCCAAAAGTCCTTGCGTGGGAGATGTCGGAATAGGGCTACAGATATGGAATGGTTATTTATGCAACAATCTAATTGTACAAATCCATTTGGCTAGGGCTACATGGGCAATTTATTCTTTTTACTATTGGGAAGTGTAACTACATGCTCTTTTCACTGGCTACACACTGAAATCAACATGAAATCAACATGGTGCTAATGAACTAACAGTCATTAAGCAATTAAGTCTGTAAGTAGAAAAGAGAGTTATTCGTCTATGTAGCACTAGCCTTAGGATTACCAAAACTATGTAATGTGAGGGTCCATCCAATTAATGTGTTCAATTTGTATTCATTTAGGCAGACCTTTGCACTGCATAGCTGTTAATTGATCTAAAGGAGACTGCAATTATAATGTAACCTGCATGGTACGCTTAACATTTAAAACACACCAAGTGTTTTCGTGTGATAAGTACATAGCATTTATAAGTATTGCTAAATTTGCAGTTTTCTTGAAGGAAAGCTGTACAGATGGGAACTTATAGACTGCCATACTGGCTTTCCAGGCAGCAATTATACCCGACATATTTTTCTCACTTTAGTTTTCCTTTAGGCTGCAACTGATTGTTCCTTAGCTGGCATAGGTGGTCACATTAACCAGCAAATATGTAAATTAACCTGCTAGTTCAGGGCTGCATTGTGTGTATGTTACTCAGAGGAAACCTATGGAGATTTCCATTAAACACAGCATTTGGTTTTAATATTTTCTGGGTTACTGACATGAAAGGTGTATGCAGCTAGTGAAGTCAGAACACTTGATTTGCAGACTTGTTCCAGGATATGGACACAAAGGGGTTGATTTACTGAAACTGGAGAGTGAAAAATCTGGTGCAGCCAATCAGCTTCTAATTTCAGGTTGTTCAATCAATGTTTGACAATAAAACCTGGAAGCTGACTGGTTTCTGTGCAGTGTTGCACCATATTTTGCACTCTCCAGCTTTAATAAAAACAACCTCAAAGTGTTGAAGCTAAGGAGTTCCAGAGACAGCCAGGCAGTTAGCAGCTTTAGAAAGATTTTGACAATGGTAGCCTGTACATTTCTCTCAGTATGGAATTTCTTGTAAGGGCTCATTTACTGTACACTTTCTTCAACTTCAACACACATTAAGGTCCCTACTGCTTCAGCATGCTTTTTTGATGTTTTTTTGATTCTTCTGTATTGCTTCAGTAGTGCCTTGGTGGTACTTCTACGATGCTTCGATGGTGCTTCAGCAGTGCGTTTTTGAAGCTTTAATGAAGCTTGGCAGATGCCCTTTGTGTGTGTGTGTTGATATTGCATACCTGCAATTTCTCCAAAACAAAGAGAAGCTAAAGAATTAAAGCCTCTCAAAAGCTGCAAGTGCTTCAAACGAGCTTTGCCATAGACTTCTATGGAGGCTTTGAAGGCGCTTTGAGCACCACTAAAGCAACATGGGGTATAATTTTTGAAGCAAAGCCAAAGCAAAGCAAACGCAAGGTGTAAACAGGACTGTAATCTAACCATTTTATTTAGTGACAAGTGCTTTGACTGGCATTCAGAACGCTTTTACAAAGCGTGTCCAAAGCCATGTTTTGAAACAGGTGTAAATGAGCCCTTAGGGTACCTTTCAGCAAAGTTGCCCTTTAGATCTTTCCTCCCCCTCAGTGGAAGTCACATAGCAATGTAGTTACTTTTATTCCAACTACCAGAGATCTGTGGATCTGGAACATCTCTAAAGAGCCTTTGTACAAAAGAGTTCCATCCTTGCCCATCTCCCTACTGTGCATGAACCTCAATTACTCCATTCCTTCTTATGGCTGGGTCCATACTCTTGATGAACCGAGCTATCCGAAGGAGTACAGAGTCAGTCATAGGAAAGGATGGGGCAAGTGGCACACATGAGCAGTATGAGCCAGATACAGCCAGGATTTTTTTTGTTACATATACTGTGAAAACCATTGTGCTACCACAACACGTTGGTGTAAATGGGCCCCTAAGGATGAAGAAAGTAAAGCGTGACCTATAATTGACACACACCAGGCAATACTACTAAGAATGAATGTTTTCTAAACATCATTAATAATTGACATTTGTTTCCTGAGGAGGCTAAGTGCTCAAATTGAAATAGTGACACTTGCTAAGAGCGTTGATTTTAAGGCTACCCATAGACATTAGATAGGATCTTAAAGCGGGAGTCCCACGAAAATTTTTTTTTTTTAGATGTCAGCAGCTGCAAATACTGCAGCTGCTGACTTTTAAAATAAGGTCACTCACCTGTCCCGGGGTCCAGCGATGTCGGCACCCGAGACCGAACCGTCCCTCGATCCTCGGGTGCTGCCGCCGCCATTCTCACTGAGGGAATCAGGAAGTGAAGCGTTGCGGCTTCACTTCCTGATTCCCTACTGCACACGCGCGAGTCGCGCTGCGCTTTCTCAATGGTCCCCGCTATCTCCTGGGACCTGTGTCTTTCCCAGGAGACAGCGGGGGAGTGCGGGAGGGGGCGTGACTCCCGCGGGAGTCTATTCCCGGAAGTGGGTGCAGATACCTGTCTTAGACAGGTATCTGCACCCCCCTCCCCCCTGAAAGGTGCCAACTGTGATACCGGATGGGGGGAGGAATCCGATGAGCGGAAGTTCCACTTTTGGGGGGAACTCCGCTTTAAGTAACAGGTGATTTAGAGTTGATTAGAAAAATAGCCCAACCAATACTTCCAGGAAAAAATGATGATGGAAAGAGATGGAATTGTTTTACTGTTTTTGCTAGATAAAAAATCTATTCACACTCATTTTTTTTTATCCACAGGTTACAATTCACACATAGAAGGGCACCCGTCAGCATTACAAAATCACAATATTATTTTGAAAAACCTACCTCTTGTGATAAATAAAAAAACACCAATACCGACACTTTTTAACTAGGCAAAGCAAGTCATACAGGGTTGATTTACTAAAGACAAATCCACTGTACACTACAAGTGCACTTGTAAGTGCACTTGGAAATGCAGTTGCTATAGATCTGAAGGGAAGATCTAAAAAGAGGGGGGAAGCTCTGCTGATTTTTATCATCTAATCATGTACAACCAAAAATGCAGTTTTTTTATTTTTCTTGCATGTCCCCCTCAGATCTACAGCGACCGCACTTCCAAGTGCACTTTCAGTGCACTTGTAGTGCACAGTAGATTTACCAATAGTAAATATGTCTCTGCCCATGAGGATAATTATGTATATTTCACATATTAGAGAAAATAGTGAACCCTGATGTAAAGTGTATTCTGATAGGAACCCCTGGTGTAAGGGATACTCTGGTGGGGACATGTGATGTAAGGGGCAATCTGATGGGGACCCTGATGTAAGGGGTACTCTAATGGGGACACCTGATGTAAGGGATACTCTGATGGTGTCTGATGTAATGGGGACTTGGATGGGGATACCTGATGTAAGGGGTACTCTCATAGGCACAGTTGATGTAAGGAGTACTCTGATGGGGACCCTGATATAAGGTGTACTCTGATAGAGACCCCTAAGGGGTACTCTGATGGGGACATGTGATGTAAGGGGTACTCTAATAGGGACACCTGCTGTAAGGGGTACTCTAATAGGGACACCTAATATAAGGCATACTCTGATGGTGACCCTGATGTAATGGGGAACTCAGATGAGAATACTTGATGTAAGGGGTACTCTGATGGGGACCCTGATGTAAGGGGTACTCTAATGGGGACACCTGATTAAAGGGGTACTCTAATGGTGACCCTGATGTAAGGGGTACTCTAATGGTGACCCTGATGTAAGGGGTACTCTAATGGGGACCCCTGATGTAAGGGGTACTTTGATAGTGACCCTGATGTGAGGGGGGGGACCCTGATGTAAGGGGTACACTGATGGGGACCCTGATGTAAGGGGTACTCTAATGGGGAAATCTGATTAAAGGGGTACTCTAATGGTAACCCTGATGTAAGGGGTACTCTAATGGGGACCCCTGATGTAAGGGGTACTTTGATAGTGACCCTGATGTGAGGGGGGACCCTGATGTAAGGGGTACACTAATAGGGACCCTAATGTAAGGGGAACTCTGATGGGGACCCTGATGTTAGACACGACTCAGATGGGAACCCTGATTAAAAAAATGGACTCTGATTAGGTTTCCTGATGTAAGGGGGGACTCTGATAGGGACACCTGAAATAAGGGGTATAGGTTCATCTTAATCATCCTAATCTAATGACAGCATAACACATACTAGTGTTCCCTGTTCACTCTTGCACTGCCTCTGCACTACCTGTCAGACATTACCTCCGGGTTATGATTTATGGTACAGAAGCGCACTGAGTAATCAGGGAATACTGGTTCCCTGCATCTCTGTTATACTGTTGACAATATGCCCTCTGACTTTTTTCAACTGCACCCCCAGATCAGATAAGCTAGATCTGGCCCAGGGCTGTATATGTAATGAGTTAAGGTGGTTATAAAGCCAAGACGTGTTTTACCTTAATGCATTCCCTGCTACTATTATCGCCCCCTCACCTCCCTAAATACTTACCTGAGTTCTATCTTGATCCAGAAATGTTCCTGTCTGCAGTGGCATTTGTCTGGGTTCCTCCCCACAGGACATATAGGTAGCCAATGGCTCCTGCTGCTCTCAATCAAATCCTGTGAGGAGGGAGTGGACACACACAGCCCAGCTCAGCAGTGAGCCTATATGTCTGCTCCCATAGCAATCAGTTTACTATGATGGCAGACACAGAAGAGGAGGAGCAGACAGCGCCGGTGGGAGACCCCAGAAGAGGAGGTTCAGGGCCACTCTGTGCAACACCAATGTACAGAGCAGATAAGTATACCACGTTTATTATTTTAATTTAAAAAATAAAAACTTTTACAACTCCTTTATTTTGCTACATCCACTTACATACGGTAAATAACTATACAAGAAAACAGTTTGGTTGATGTATCCAAAACAAATAGGCTGTTCACTTTGAAAGGAAGTTTTTTCACTTAACTAAGTAAACGGTGTGAGGCTCTGCTGACCTCCATCATCCAATCATGTGCAACAAAAATGCTGTTTTTTTTTTTATTTTCTTTGTATGTGATTGGGTTAATTCTTTGCTAAGGGAAAGTCCCTTGCAAAGGGAACAGCCTCTTTGCCCTTAGTAAATCAACCAAAGTGTACTTAAATATAACACATGTGTACATTAGGCTAATCTCTTTCATGTGCATACCTAGAGAAAAAATTATGGTTTGCAGCTCTTTAAAAAAAATATATGCATGCACTGCATGTGCATTTCAAATCCTTGCTTCAATACCATGTGTGTTATGTTTTGGCAGGTAAGTTTGTTACCGTTCATGGAACGATATTTCATATGAAAGACTGTTTACAAGTTTGGTATGCTTTGCCTTGTATCAATGGGTAGCCTAAGGGTTTAAATAAATAGGATAAAGATGCCTCACTACCTTTTAAGTGATTACATAAAGATAATTACATCAAACAATGTCTCACCATCAGGGGAAAATTACCCCTGATGAAGTCATGTGATGTAACGTGTAGGGCGGAGTCTGTAGGAACAAGGACCGGAAGTGATGTCATACCAGGAAGAACAGTATCCCTGATATGCCTGTGTAATTTTTATTGATGTAAGTAGTATTTTTAGGCATATTACATTATTGCGCTATCCTCTATCTCCCCACATGGTATATGAGTGCACCCCAGTATACGGAACACACGTTCATAAAGGGACCACAACCCCATGACTGAGGAGGAAGATCTAGGTGAATAAGAGTACCCTGGTGAGTGGGAGACCCTACTACAGAGTACCCTGGGATCTTGGAATACCAATCTGACCAGAAATAAGTGAGCTGGATATTACTGCACATGCTTGTATGCTACATTATTGAGGCGAGGGCACTGAGAGCACTGAGGTGATTGGGGAAGAGGCTTGAAGATTTTTGGAAAGAAGAAGTCACGTTATGAACTGCAATACCATTGTTTCCATTATTGGATCATTATTATTCACTATTTATTGTTAAGTACATATATACACTGATGATGATACACTACATAATTTGATGTAATTATCTTTATGTAATCACTTAAGAGGTAGCGCGTCATCTTTATCCTATTTCTTTATTGTTTAGTGATTGGTTGAACACCATTTGATGCAAGCTGCAACCCATCATTAAGGTCACTTTAATTTATACGTATATGCAATATTTTTTAAATTAAAGCACAAGTGGTAGGGCAGAAATTATACACCATTACACAGCCTAAGGATTTAACTTTGTGGGGCATTTTAGTCTTATCCTTCTCACTGACTAACTCTTTTTCACAATCACATTGTATGCAGCAAATTGAAATACTCTAAGCCCCCATTCACACCAGTGCGGCTTTGAAATTGTGCTACTGTAGCGTGATTTCAAAGCCGCACATCAATGCGATTTGTACTGCCGAATTAATTGCGGCTTGCAACTTCATTTAAAAGAAGTCTATGCAAGTCACCATGAAATCGGCAAAAAGTAGTGCAGGAACCTTTTTCAAGGACGCTTCAACATGAGCTGCGGCAATTTGAACTGTTCTATTGCAGACAATGGGGTGCAACTTGTCATGTGATTTGGAACTGTCAAATCACATGACAAATCTCACCCGCGAATGGGGGCTAACTGTGCTACTAATAAAAGGATTGCCAACAATGGGTTAAAAAGGTAGTACTGTGAGTCGTATTGATCCATGTTGTTTGGATATTTTTTTTTACATTATATATAGAGACCAATTGCAAACTAATACTTGGACCTTGAGATGCATATTTAGTACAGCATACTTGCCAAGTAAAGGCCCGTACACACGATCAGATTTTCCGACAGGAATTGTGTGAAGACAGGCTGTTGGCGGAAAATCCGGCCGCTTGTACGCTGCACCGGCCAATTGTTGTCGAATTTTCCGCAGACAAATGTTGGATGGCAGGCTTTAAAATTTTCCGCGGACAAATGTCTGTTGTCGGATTTTCAGAAGAGCCAGAATCGGTCGGTCTTGTAAACTAGCACTCGTAATGGAGAATTAACATTTGTGACGTGGCAAATTATGAAATCTCGAAATGCAGCGTACATTCTCTTCTTCTTTAATGGGATAATAATGAAGCTGCTGTGCTGGTGATACTGATGGAGTTATGGCAAACAAATTTTCAAAGGCTTTTTTTTTCTAGTGATATCAAGAATAATATTGTTATGCTTGTTATTTTTTTTTTGGTGCAAGTTACCACAACACCATTTTCCCGCAGTTTTTAAGATCAAAGATACAACTATGTTGGTGTCCCTTGTTAATTTTACATTTTGTATTTTTTTAAATGTCACTGCCTACTCCCAAACTGTCATTTGAAGTAAAACACATAGCCAAGTATTATTCTCCACAATTTTTTTATTGTGCATTAAAAAAAAAACAAAAAAAAACAAATAAAATTAGACATGCTATCTGCCAATAGAACTTAACCAAAAAGTGCATTCTATGCATCCAAAAATATAGAAAATATACCAAATCAAATCATTATTCAACCAAAAAATAAAATAAAAGCCTTATGCATGTGTCCTGCTTCTTAATATAGGGGGTCAACAGTGCCAAGAGTTGGGGTCCGTCATCCAGAGATAATTCCGAAAATCATCTGGATTATTCTCCTGGAGCTCCCGCAGTAAAGGCATATGACATAATTGGTCACGATTAATAAAGCAACCAATTTTTGGTCCAAGAAATCCTCCTCCTCCTGTTCCTGGACTGGACTTGGGTCAAAGCAATAACTCCAAGGCCAATAATAAATAACACGTTATCTCCTCCGATTCTGCAACATGTCTGGTTGACGAATAACCATTCAGAAACTAACTGAAAGGCACAAAATGAAAAGCGCAAAATGAAAAGCACGAAGCAACACTCACCAAACTTCTACTAACACAAAATTAGCCAGAAGGTGCCCAAAGGGTGGTGCTAAAGAGCTGAAAAACCACGTAGTACGTCGCTACGTTCATGTTTGTTGGCCGACAATTGTGTGCCATGTGTATGCAAGACAAGTTTGGGGCCAACTCCCTTTGGACAAAAGTCCGAGGTTTTGTCTGCGGAAAATCCGATCATGTGTACGAGGCTTAAGTTCACTTTGTCATCCAGACATTGCTGTAGAGCACCAGTCTAACCTAATCCTCTCTTGTCAGTAATTTGATGACCTGAGAACCCCTGCTTGTGATTTCCAAATATCTATTGCATGCTGCCTTTCTCTTATGCCGCGTACACACAACTGGACTTTCCAGCAGAAAAGGTCCGACTGAATCATTCCATCGGATATTCCGATCGAGTGTGGGTTTCATCGCACTTTTTCTTTCGAAAGTTCTGACGGATCTAGAAATAGATCCGGTTTTAAATCTTTCCGAGGGAATCAATTCTTATCGGGAAAACCGTTCGTCTGTATGCTATTCCGATGGACCAAAAACGACACAAGGGCAGCTATTGGCTACTGGCTATTGACCTTCCCTTTTCTAGTCCTGTCGTACGACATCGCGTTCTAAACTATCAGACTTTGGTGTGATCGTGTGTAGGCAAGTCCGTTTCAGCAGAACTCCGTTGAAAAAGAACATCAGAGTTTATTCGTACGGAAAAAACGGTAGTGTGTAAGAGGTATTTCAGAAAGCCTATTTCAAAAAATTATAATAGTAAGAAGTTTCTTATAACCTTGTATAAATGTTTTATCACCTAGTAATACCGTAAACCATGATCCAGTGATCTTGACGCTGCCGGTTTAGATTGCACTGACCAGTCTGCTGAAGGTGTTTTTGTTATACCAGTGTGCAGCCACCCTTTGGTGGTCTTCAACACACCGGCACTGTCATCTTTGTGGGACCGGTAGCCATGTCATCAAGATGGAACTTGGTTGCTGCAAGTGGTACCTACATTCCATCTCTAAAGATCAGGGGACTGGTACATCAGCTGTTGTGGGACAATGATTAGGTAATTAGATATTACTGAATATTATAATATTAAAAAAAACTGAGTTTGTTTATGGGTAGGAGGCATTTTTTAATGTGGCCAGAATTCCACTTTAATTAAGGTGTGTGCCTGTCCAGATTTGTAGTGTTTGCTGGATAGCATTAGTAGCTCATGATTGGTTTTCCTTTTAACAACCTAGAGAATAGCTTAAGCAGTTTATGATGCTCTTGCCACTGAGACCAAAAATCATCTAAAAATGTTGCTTTCTTATTAAACTGAAAATTTACAAAAAATTGTAGAAGGAATGTTTTACAATACTATAATAGTAACCTGCCCCACCTTAGAATATGATTGATAATCCCTTGATGCCTGTTGCTTACCTGGCATGCCCTGCAGTGCTTAGATCCTGGCTTTTATTTCCTCCAGGAACAGTATCTGCATGCAGTTTGAATGTTATTTACTGTATGTGGGTTTTCCTCCAGCATTCAAAGACACACTAATGGGTTAAAAGTGTATGTATACCCTAACAATGAACTTCTCATATTTTTTTTTCACTTTTCGTATGTTAAAAACAGCATTAAAAGTTTTTTTTCTTATTCAATATCTGTTCTATGCGTGCAAAAAAAAACACTGTTGATCCTGCCACAAATCTAGCGAGCTGATAACTTTCTTTACTCTGCGCCTGTGCTGCCTTTTATCAGATAACATTGTTCCCAGCTATCTCTGTAAATGACAGAACACCCCCTATATGTTATGAAGAAGAGGGGAAGTGTTCTGTAGTCCTAAAACACTTCCTGTGCTATGTTGACAGCGCAGTTCTTCAATAGTTTCAGTACGGCGAGTAAGTGTTGTCAGCCTAGGACAGTAAGTGTGTTACTGGTCAGATCACAAGGAGAAATTAAGGAAAAAAGCTTGAAATATGAAAACCAATGCAGCCAACACATCCAAAGAGGGGTAAGTTGCAGCATTTTACATTTTTGTTTTTGGGTTTAGATACACTTTCATTTGATCTAATGTATCAGTGTTTGACTGAAGTAGGGAGTTACATTGCACTGTAATCTCCATCTGGAGATAAGAATTATTTTGTGTACTTTGTAAGGTGCTGCAGAATTTACCCGCACAATATTAATCAATAAAATAAGCTAATGCAACCATACTGATACAACAATGTTTCTTGATAATTGCATGCACATGTACAGATAATAGCATAATGCTAACAGTCACCCGCCTAATGTGTTATCTCCATGGTGCTGAAAAAACGCTTTAATTCCTTTTCTGCCGGGGACATTTTTAAAAGAGACGTATGGACTTTTTCTGAAACATACCAAGCCGTGTGCTTGGTTCTCAGAGCTCCCTGAGCAGGGAGCTGGTGTCTGTCAGTCACTGCTCTCTGCTCTGCTCTCCCCCTCCAACGCTCACTGGAGTGCTGGGCTGTGGAGGGGGCAGGGGCAGCCAGCTCAGCCTCTCAGCAGCTCGCTGAGAGGCTGAGCCAGGTGCCGGTCCAGGCATGTGGGCAGATCCCGACTTCATTGTCGCTATCTTGCCTGAGCCTGGACCAGCTCTGTGACATCAGCCGACAGTGGGCTTCAGCCCTCTGTCAGCTGAAAATGGGTCACGAACTGTACTGCTGTGATTCACAGGGGAAGTACAACCAAACAAGCTTTGGCTGTACTTCTCCTTCAATGTTTTTTAACTGCAGATTTTAGACCTGAAGTTAAAATGTAAACGTCTCCCCCCACCCCCAAAGCCTATTATATATTCTGAAAGCTCAGACACTGTAGAAAAATGGTGGCCATGGTAGCGGTAATTATTTATGTCACAAGATAATTACGCTACTGTTCTTCAATCAATATTTTTAGTAATACACTTAAATTATTTTAACACACACAAACAAAATATGCTATCCAATTTTAGTTAAGATATAAAAGATTAGGTTGTGTCAAGTAATTAGATACCAAATATGTTATATCTTAAAATAGCACGCACCCCTGAAATGGCAAGAAAACTATAGTATCCAAATTTGTCCACTTTAAAAGCCTTATCATTTTAGTGTTAACAGTGAATCATGGCACTAGCAATTTTGCTCTCACTTTTTTGTGCACCCAGCACATGCATTTGCATTGACATGTGCACGCTCTTTTTATTGTGTTAATTTTTTATTTTAACCACTTAACCAGTCCTGGAGCCATTTTGTCATTTTTTTTTAGTTTTTGTTGGCATATTTCAAAAATCATTTTAGGTCTGGAGATTCCTTAAAACCCCCAAACATTATATATTTTTTGAAAGCAGACACCCTATAGAATAAAATATTGGTAGTTTAAAGTTTTTGTGCCACATGATATTAGTGCAACGGTTTTTAAAATGCAAATTTTCAGTAAAAAATATGTACTAAAGTTAATTTTAGGGCATCATACACGTTGCTTACTGGTCCATTCACGGGGGGACATTCACAGTGACACCCGCCATAACCGCACTGAGCCCGCAGATGGGGCAGTGGAGCCCAGTATACATGGCATAGGTTGGCACATTGTGCTGATTGTGGAAGTGATCCTTGGCTTCAGAGCTGCTTGTATCACTTCCAAATGAAAGCCGACAGTCAAATTTACAAATGTAAACACACCACCGGCAAGGTATAGCAACTGGATGTGTGTTTAAAGCATGTGTTCCCATTGCAGTTTTTTTTTTCTAAACTTTATTTCTCTCACAAGCCCCATAGGTGTTTGTATAGTGTAGGTGACAGGTTTTCTTTAGAGGAGACATCAGGGGTCTATTAGACCCCTAATGTTACCTCAGCACTCTTTTGAAGCTGACTGGGCATAGATTGAGCTTAATCAGCTTTTTACCTGGCCAGGAAGACCAGTGATTGATGGGTCTAAACCTGGAAAGGCTCAGAGCTGAGCCTTTGCAGGTTCATTTTTCACAAAGGAGATCAGTGAATGGAAGTTCACTGACCTCCTGCGGCTCTTCATCCTGACACCTGCTATGAAGGTACCAATCACCCAGGAGGAACAGGAGGGCCTGGGATACATGGAGGGGAAAGGCAGCATCTTCCACAGCATTTAGAAGTGATCAGCCACCTACATAGCCAGAGGTAAAATGCAAACAAACTACTGGCTGCTTTAGCAGTCTGTTTACATGCCAGCAACATAACATCGCAGGTATATTATACTTGTTAATACAGTATATACATACACACACATGCTAATCTAAATGTAAAAATAATATCATAAAAGGAATACAGGGTTGTTTTTACTTAAATGTGGCTCAGTTGACTAAGAGGGGCCAAGATGAATAGTTTTACGTCAGTCATTTTTTCCCCACAATTTTCCAATTCATAAAAAAAAGATCACAGCTCTGAAATAGTTTTTTGTTCATGAAATGGGCATCTAACAGCTGACAGCCTTATTTTTTTTCTTGATTTAGTCACCTCAAAGCACAATCCAATCTCCATTTACAGACATTAGGCAATGCTACTGAATTTTTGAACGCTGCAATTCACTTGACTTAAAATGAGTTTCTGGAATGGATCACTTTCTCCTGGTATGCCAGTTGAAAAGCAATTTCCTCTAAGACCCATGCTGAGCTGACATTGTGAGTGAGCAGGCATGACATAGAGAAGCAATGATTATTCATATCTAACAGAATTTCTTCTCATCTGAAAGTGAAAGCAAGATTCCTTGATTTCTAGGCATTCGGCACATGTCATCCCTGATGCAAAAGAGTGGTGGTAATCTTATTGAAATGGTGCGTGTAATTACGTAAGGGCCAGAAGCATGGGACTGCACAATGTTTATCTGCTACTAAGTACTTGGTGACATAAACGTCTAAAAAGGGAAATTCCCTCTGGTGTTTCGATTTTCAACCACAACGAGCATGCACAGACTAAAAGTTCCCTCTCAAAGAACTAAAGCAGGCCAAAGACAGCAGACATGAAGACACAGTCTGACCACTTCCAGACATCTTTGTCTCTTTAGGACTAGAGATTGGAAACTCTAGTTTAGGACTAGAGAGTAGGCGTCATAGTAACATACTGTATTAAGATTGGCTAAAAAAAAGACAAATGCCCACTAAATTAAAAAAAATCCTAATCCCACAGTCTATTCTGCAGAAATTTGTAGATCTACCGTATTTGGAGCAAAACAAAAGCTATCCAACAATTTTTGTAACCTGTTCAAATGCTATTTCCCTCAGTAAACCTTATCCATAGCCAGTGCTGACTGCAGATGTCCAATAAATGGTAGATTGCTGCCTCTATCGGACTAGGAACTGCATATAATGTTTTTTGGCATTCCATTTTCCAAATATTATAGTATTAGTAAATGGGCAGACGATTTAAAAGTGGGGATTTCTTCTACAGCAACTAAAAAAACTACTAAAGAAAATAAGAGGTTGCGCTAATATTTAAAGACACAATAAATACTTAACAGTGAAGAAAGAATTCATATGAGAATAGAAATGTGCAAAACTCAGTGAAACAGATTGTACATAAAAGTCCATAAATCAAAATGTCACTCAAGTGCTGTGAAGTCCATGGGAATAGAACATCAATAAAGCGCTGTGAGCAGAAGCACGTTGCGCGCCCAAGCTACAGGGATCTATGGGACAGTATCCCCGCCTTGGGCCATTGGAGTGGCTGCTGACGAGATGACCCCTAGTGGACACCGCTGGTAATCCCCACTTTGGCTTTAAAGATCTCTGCTTGCTGTGATCCTCTGTAGTGGGGGGTCATGGCCTTTTGGTAAGGAGTAACCCCTTCAATACCTGGTGGTGGACCCCTTCCATTTACACAGATTTTTATATCACTTGGATTTTTTTCATCAATCTTTACCAATTTTCTTTGGTGATTTGGACGCTTTACAACACTTTATTGATGTTCTATTCCCATGGACTTCACAGCACTTGAGTGACATTTTGATTTATGGACTTTTATGTACAATCTGTTTCACTGAGTTTTGCACATTTCTATTCTCATATGAATTCTTTCTTCACTGTTAAGTATTTATTGTGTCTTTAAATATTAGCGCAACCTCTTATTTTCTTTATGCTTTTCACAATTGATGTTTTTGTGAGGATTGCTGCTTTTTCACAGTATTTATTTTGTATTTGGTTTTTAGCGCAGTTTCCCCCACTATTTTTTAAAAAAACTACTAGCCATACAACAGCAAAAAGAGGGACATTCATACATATTAGGCTCACAGATTCAAACCTCCAGCCCCAGTCTTTTTCCTGGAGAACATAAACAACTGTCCAAGGAAAATCCATCTCATACTAATGATTTTTTCCCTGGGACCTGTTCCATTATCTGACCATTATCTGCTGACAGTATCAGGTCATGATCTGTTAATGTCTTTGGGTTACTTACAACAAAGGTGTGGTTAAAAACTAAATTTGTTGTGTTTAAATAGCCCAGAGGTGTAAAGTCAAAAATAATAGGTGCTGTAAATAGCTGGTGTAACAGATACATGTTTTTTGTCAGTGGTGCCTGGAATTCTTGGCTGCCATTCAATAACTCCATTCTTCTCATCCACCACTTGCTACTAGTGTGAATCAGACTAATGGAGGGCAAGGTTTTTACTGACAAAGAGTGATATATTTACAGATGAAACACATTTTTACCAACAGCCTAAAAAAACACCAGAACTCCTATTAGAAGCTAATGCAATTAGTATTTAAGGAGTAAAAACAATATGTAAAGGTAATGCCCACAATAAAGCCAGGGACTCTATTTTAAAAAAGAAGTATGGGATTCCAAAATAACAAACACACATACTTTGCTAGATGGCTCCAGCATCGATCCAAGTTGCAGCTGTCCCTCGCCGGCTCTACACAGAGAACCAAGTGATTAAAGACCACTGATCGCTCAGTTCTCATGTCTGCTCTGAGTAGAGAGCACTGAATGTCAGTCACCTCTCTGTGTTCAAACCCCTCCAGCGCTCACTGAAGCGCTGGACTGTGGAAGAGCAAGACCGGCTGGCTCAGACTCTCAGCTGCGTGCTTAGAGGCCGAGCCAGCTGCAGGTCAGGCATCTGGGTGGATCTTGACATTATTGTCAGGAACTTTTCAGAGCCTGAACCAGCTGTTTGACATCAGCTGACAGCTGGCTTTAGCCTGGATACAGAGTACTTGACAAAACACATTAAATGGTAAATAAACTATAGAAATAGCCACTTACATCTCTTTACCTTATGTTGTTTTAAATACATTTGAAATAATGCCCTAAAGGCCGGATAAAAGCAAGGAAAGTGCCGCATCTGGCCCCAGGGCCACAGTTTGGAGACCACTGGTTTAGATGATTTGGATGACCATGACTGTGACCATATCCACAAGGTATATAAAGGGAAATCGGTGAAACAATTGTTTATACTGGTATCGTGCATTTGGGTCAGTGGATTGAGATAAGCTGTTAAAAGTGCCATATACAGTGTATAAGAATCATTCCTAAACACTTCATCCATATCTATATAAAAGTTACCAATATAGGAAGATAAATAATTTCCCTAAAAATAGACCAAGTGATACATAAAATATACTCTATTAACATCTCTGAGATAGACATCAGGCAACAGCATGAATAAATATGACACAGCATTCTGTATGCCAGACTAGAATGTCTGTGCTGTCCTAATTAGTGAACATGTGCTTTTCTTGACATCATCTCTGACAAATACCCTGCTGCTAGAACTCATACAACACCTGTTGTACTTTATGTGCCCCTTATTGTCCAGTAAACTATAATAAATTCAGAATCAATTCTGCTGTGTAGCAGCTGCCGTCATCATGACCTCCGTTTGTTAGCGCAAGTGTTTATCAAATGAGTATATGCTTTCTTTTTTTAATTGCCATCATCCCCCTAGTGGAATAGTTGTCTTGTACATCCAGGTAATACCCAAATACAATTCCTTTTTCTTAGCACAGATCTCTACATAGAACAAGAGTCACTAAAGCAGTTGGGATGATTAATATGTTGAATATTATCTTTTGTAATAATTTTCATTTCCTTTGGGACGCCAGCTCATTATGAAAATGGCTTTGCTGCAACACAAAAGATTCTGTGGGGCCTCTGACATCAGCAGCTGCTACAGGGATTACTGACATAATGTTGTCAATGGTAAAACTCTGTTAGATGCACGGACATTTGGCTGACAATAATAAATACATACATTTTATTTAATAGAGCTGAAACTCAGAATTTGATTGTGCTCTCAAACATTGGTAAGATATAATTACATAAAAGCAAATCAAACTATCCGGGAAAACAAAATGTATGACTGCATTAGTAAGGGTGCATACATTCATCATTATGTTGCAGTATACTCATTTGTATATAGGATACGTACCAGCATGCGGCATACTTGTAATATTAACAGCTAGGAGAACATAATGATAGCAAGATGTGCTTTTACATTTAAGTTTGCTTATTGAGCAAAACAAGTACATTTTTTCTCTGATAAATGTTGCATTAGAACACAAAACAGTATTTGATATTCACACAACTGATATATGAACTCATTTTCTGCCAAATCAGACCTTATATGTCAATAATATGCGCATACGTAGTTATTAAACTAGGTAGACCTTATTTCCCAATAATCTGCACATACTCTATCTATATATATCACACAACCCTTAAACATGAAGACTGAACATAGGAAAAAACAGCAGGCAGGCTGGCAGGCAATCCGATCAATATGAGTCTACTCAACCATGGTTGATTGTTCCTTTTCAGATTATTACACAAAGCTTTTATTAGCCAGGCTACATTAAACTGATCTAACATCTAGGTATCATTAGTAGCCCCAGGACCCAGGATGTTCCAATATTCATATTTCAGCACTTCCTAGCAATGTTAAGCTGCCCCTGAATCACGTCATTATTTGGTCCCAGTGCTGACCAAGAAATCTGGATTGGGCAGGCCAGCTCTTAAGACCTCTAGGAAGTGTTATATAAAGCATATTAGAGAACAATGGATTCCAGGACCTTAAGATCTCTGAAGGTATGGTTAACTGAGTGGTGTACTTAAAGCTGTAAAATGTAAACAGAGAATGTAAGAGAACACATGACACCCAGCTTGGGTGCTTCCGCCAAGCAGCGCCTCATGCCTTCCAAACCGCTCCAGCAGATCAAACGCTAATACCAGCCCTTTTACTCCAAGCATAGTACACACTCACAGACAAGATGTTGAGGTAAAATCCAAAGGAATGACTGTTTATTGAACAGAAATACAAGTTTTCATACGCTTCAAAAATAGGTCAGTCACCACATGAACAATAAAAGCAAATATTTACCCAAAACATCACACAAGGGTTAGATAACAAGCTAAAGTTGACACAAGGATAATCCCATCATAAGGACATCCAAGAGTTAGCCAAATTAGCCAACAGACAGAAACAATAGATGACTCAATTAACTCAATTAACAATGGGAGAGACACACATAACATAAACAGTGATCCCACCTCAGACTAGCCGGCAACAGCCTACAAAAGTCTATGAGACAAACTCATACAATGTTCCAGTAGTCTGAAAAGGTGGAATTAATAGACCTCCTGAGGGATATTGTTGATAAATATTTCTGTCCCAAGTGAAGGAGCCTCTCCAACCCAGTCTGAAAGAGGGCTACCATATTTCCTCTGACCCTTAAGCTGTACAAGATTCATATTATCATATCCCATTCACTCCAGAAGGGAAGCTTTATTGTCCTTATTCAGAGAGTTAATTCAAGCCTTGCTCTCAGCGTTTATCACATTGTTCTCCATCATGAGAAAATGATCTGCTCTCTCCATGGGATCAGAGGCTGAACTGAGCTCTTCACCATGATCTGACTGGAAGAAGCAGACAAAATCCCTGGTCTCCTCCATGGACCATAATCAGTGGGTAGGAAGTTTGCCCCTAGTCCTCTCCAAAAGCCCGTGTCCTGGTTGGGTCTGTCCCAGAGAACATTGTCCACCAACTCAAGGCTATAATTTTTCATTCAGGTACAATCACAATGCATAATTCCGACCTAGTGCCCTTTGACATTAACTTGGTGATCCAGGATCCCCTTTGTCTTTCCCTATTATATTACTATAAGTTCCTCATTGCCACCAGTGAGTTCAAAACATGTGTCCTGTAGTGAAGATGGGGCCAACAGATGAAACCACAGTGTGCAGCTGAGCACGTAGGCATCTGACACAGTCAAAAGCTTTGGATTCTGAAGATTGTTTGGCAGGCCATAGCCCTAAAGAGACATCCCTTAATGCCAGATAGGTAAGTATTTCAAGTCATTTTTTGCAAGCAAGTTTTTCTAGCAATAGTTGTTTTAATTTTTAATATATCAGCAGAAAGCATTACATTAAACAATGTAGGACAATCATTTAGGCCAAAATCTTAAACTATCCACCAAACAACCAAACCACTAAAAATAAAGTAATAAAAAGACTGCTACTTACCTTTTAGCAAAATCAGACTTTCTTCTAATACTTGCATCCCTCTCGATTCCTGGCATCTGTAAGATTCCAGGACTGTGCACTGTAATGCATATGCACCGCAGTCAATCTCTTCTACCAAAAGACCTGCTGGCACATTTTTGTTTTTTAAGTTTTACTACTCAATTTGAGGTTTAAGATTTCCTTTAAATGATGTCATTATTTGCATAATGGTATATAATATGTTAAGTAATTAGAGAGTATTTAATTGCTAGTCAAAGAGTTGCATTGGGGTTCATTTAACTAATGGCAAATGTTCAATTTGCAAGGAAATTTTCACTTAGCCTAAACTCTGTTAAAGTGGTGTTCCGGCCGAAATGATACTTTTTAAATAAAAATACCCCTATAATACACAAGCTTAATGTATTCTAGTAAAGTTAGTCTGTAAACTAAGATCTGTTTTGTTAGTTTATAGCAGTAGTTTGTTATTTTATAAACTTACAGCAGGCCGTGGCCATCTTAAGTGTGGGCATCTGAAGCCAGACTGTATTTCTTCCTGGATCTCATCCTTGCATATCTCGCACATGCTCAGTGCAGCACAAGCAGTGTAATAGGTTTCAGGTCAGTTTCCATAGCAACGGCAGTGTCAGAGGAAGTTGCTTCCCCTTCCCAGAAGGCATTGCAAACAGGAAATGAGGCGATGGGCCGCGGCCAGGGAGGAGGAAGTGAAAAATTAATACAGCAGATATACAGTAAGTGCTGAGAAAAAAAATAAAAAAATATCCAATTTGTATACAGTGCACAGTTTAGTGATGGATGGTGAAGAGTTGTAAAAATGGGTGGAACTCCACTTTAACTTCTATCTTCCAATAATGTGCAAACAAAAATACTGTTTCTTTTAATTTCTCTTACATGTGATTGGGTATTATTTGCAAAGTGAATTCTTACCACCTCACTAAGCTAAGGTAAAACTTCCTTGTAAAGTGAGCAGTCTCTTTTCCGTAAATCAACCCCATTGTGTCACTCCTGGTGTTATAAATATACTGGTATATGTAAGCAGCGGCAGGGGAGACTGACAATGATGCTTACCGGTTGAGCAATCCAACTATAGGCTTGTACAGCGGTAAGACTGACTCGTAACTGAAGTTAGGTCTGTTGGTTCATGTGTACAATTACAAAATCTCCAAACCTACAGTGCATTGGAGAAGGAATGTAGGAATGTGAATCTAAGTATATTTTAATATGATACAGAATTTATATAGCGTCAACAGTTTGTACAGCGCTACAAAGTTAAGACAGACTGTTACAATACATATCCATATAGGAGGGTCCAGAAGACTCTTCTCATGAGAGTTTATAATCTAAAGGAAGAGTAAAGCCAGCACTGAACTATGTAAAGGAACAAGTGCATTAAAATGTATCTCAGAGACATTGTAGGTATGGTCATTTTCTTTCTCATGACAGGGACTGTTTCGGTATGGTATGACTAGTGCCTTAGCTATCTCAGTAACATAACACTTGCTTCATAATGACAAGGCCTAAGAGTGCAGCTGACATTTACCATGCACTCAATCCTGTTTCCATCCAGCAAGAAGCAGGCAAACACACTGATAAGTCTGTAGCTTGCTCTGAATACTCACACTTCTTTTATTCACTGACCTCTGTCTTCTCAGACTAACCTTTAAAGGAAGCCTTTGTGCTGACCCTCTACTGTAGATTCAATGTCTTCTGAGTCACTGAACTTGAGCAAGTGTACTGATGGGGATTTCTAACTTCACTTGCTTCATCTTTTTTCTCCGTCTGTTTCTAAGGAAGTATATTTGCTGCAGATTCTTTGTTAAAAAAAAATAATTGCAAACGATAGGATAGCTTTGTTTGACAAAATATGGGACCCATGGATTAATTACCTCTCGTCTACATAATGAGATGGATATTAGTTTGGGAGTACTTTTCTCCAGGGCCAGACTGCACCCCCCTCCAATATCCTCAATTCTACTTTCTATCATCCCTTTTCTCCCCCTCTCTTCTTTAACCACTTCAGCCACAGAAGGTTTTACCCCCTTCCTGACCTGAGCACTTTTTACAATTTGGCAGTGCATCGATTTAACTGCTAATTGTGCGGTCATGCAATGCTGTACCCAAACAAAATTTGCATCCTTTTCTTCCCACAAATAGAGCTTTCTTTTGATGGTATTTGATCACCTCTGCGGTTTTTATTTCTATAAACGGAAAAAGACCAAAAATTTTGAAAAAAAATTATATTTTCTACTTTTTGTTAAAAAAAAAATTCATTAAACTCAATTTTAGTCATACATTTAGGCCAAAATGTATTCAGCAACATGTCTTTGGTAAAAAAAAAGTCAATAAGCGTACATTTATTGGTTTGTGCAAAAGTTATAGCGTCTACAAACTAGGGTACATTTTCTGGAATTTACACAGCTTTTAGTTTATGACTGCCTCTCATTTCTTGAGGTGCTAAAATGGCAGGGCAGTACAACCCCCCCCCCCCCAATGACCCTCCCTAAATGATATATTGCTCACACATGCCATAGTTATATGCGGAATTGCACCCCAAAATACATTTTGCTGCTTCTCCTGAGTATGGGGATACCACATGTGTGGGACTTTTTGGGAGCCTAGCCAAGTACGGGGCCCCCGAAAACCAATCACTGCCTTCAGGATTTCTAAGGGCGTACATTTTTGATTTCACTCCTCACTACTATCACAGTTTTGAAGGCCATAAAATGCCAAGATGGCACAAAACCACCCAAAATGACCCCATTTTAGAAAGTAGACACCCCATTCTATTTGCTGAGAGGCATGTTGAGGCCATGGAATATTTTATATTTTGACACAAGTTGCGGGAAAATGACAAACTTTTTTTTTTTTGCACAAAGTTGTCACTAAATGATATATTGCTCAAACATGCCATGGGCATATGTGGAATTGCACCCCAAACTACATTCTGCTGCTTCTCCTGAGTATGGGGATACCACATGTGTGGGACTTCTTGGGAGCCTAGCCGTGTATGGGGCCCCCGAAAACCAATCACTGCCTTCAGGATTTCTAAGGGCGTACATTTTTGATTTCACTCCTCACTACTATCACAGTTTTGAAGGCCATAAAATGCCAAGATGGCACAAAACCACCCCAAATGACCCCATTTTAGAAAGTAGACACCCCATGCTATTTGCTGAGAGGCATGTTGAGGCCATGGAATATTTTATATTTTGACACAAGTTGCGGGAAAATGACAAACTTTTTTTTTTTTGCACAAAGTTGTCACTAAATGATATATTGCTCAAACATGCCATGGGAATATGTGGAATTGTACCCCAAAATGCATTCTGCTGCTTCTCCTGAGTACGGGGATAGCACATGTGTGGGACTTTTTGGGAGCCTAGCCACGTACGGGGCCCCGAAAACCAAGCACCGCCTTCAGGATTTCTAAGGGCGTACATTTTTTATTTCACTCCTCACTACCTATCACAGTTTTGAAGGCCATAAAATGCTAAGATGGCACAAACCCCCCCCCCAAATGACCCCATTTTGGAAAGTAGACACCCCAAGCTATTTGCTGAAAGGCATGGTGAGTATTTTGCAATTTTCTTTTTGAAATTTTCAAAACTTTGTGACAAAAAGCGAGTTTTGCAAAATACTCACCATACCTCTCAGCAAATAGGGGTGTCTACTTTCCAAAATGGGGTCATTTGGGGGGGGGGGGGGGTTGTGCCATCTGGGCATTCTATGGCCTCCGAAACTGTGATAGGCAGTGAGGAGTGAAATCAAAAATTTACACCCTTAAAAACCCTGAAGGTGGTGCTTGGTTTTCGGGGTCCCGTACACAGCTAGGCTCCCAAAAAGTCTCACACATGTGGTATCCCTGTACTCACATATTCACATATGCCCATGGCATGTTTGAGCAATATGTCATTTAGTGACAACTTTGTGCAAAAAAAAACAAAACTGTCTTTTCCCCGCAACTTGTGTCACAATATAAAATATTCCATGGACTCGACATGCCTCTCAGCAAATAGCTTGGGGTGTCTACTTTCCAAAATGGGGTCATTTGGGGGGGGGGGGGGTTGAACTGTCCTGGCATTTTATGCACAACGTTTAGAAGCTTATGTCACACATCACCCACTCTTCTAAGCCCTTTCTGACACTTTTTGTTTACATGAAAAAATATATTTTTTTTTGCAAGAAAATTACTTTGAACCCCCAAACATTATATTTTTTTTAAAGCAAAGGCCCTACAAATTAAAATGGTGGGTGTTTCATTTTTTTTCACACGGTATTTGCGCAGCGATTTTTCAAATGCATTTTTTTTGGGGGGAAAAAACACACTTTTTCTAATTTTAATGCACTAAAACACACTATATTGCCCAACTGTTTTATGAAGTAAAAAAGATGATCTTAGGCCGAGTACATGGACACCAAACACAAAATGCTTTAAAATTGCGCACAAACGTGCAGTGGCGACAAACTACATACATTTTTAAAAGCCTTTACAGGTTACCACTTTAGATTTACAGAGGAGGTCTACTGCTAAAATTACTTCCCTCGATCTGACCTTCGCGGTGATACCTCACATGCATGGTGCAATTGCTGTTTACATTTGACGCCAGACCGCATCTTTATTATTATTTTTTTTGCTTTTTTATCCTATTTTTAAACTGTTCCTTTCATTTTTTTTAAAATCATTTTTATTGTTATCTCAGGGAATGTAAATATCCCCTAAGATAGCAATAGGTAGTGACCGGTACTCTTTTTTGAAAAAAATGGGGTCTATTAGACCCTAGATCTCTCCTCTGCCCTCAAAGCATCTGAACACACCAAGATCGGTGTGATATAAGGCTTTCCCAATGGCGCTGTTTACATCCGGTGAAATCGAAGTCATTAAATGCTCGTAGCTTCTGGTTTCTTAGGCCATAGAGATGATTGGAGCCATTCTGGTCTCTTATCAGCTCTATGGTCAGCTGGCCGAATCACCGGCTGTATTCTCGGGTTCCCTGTTGGGACAGGAGAGCCAGAGAAAACCATGGAAGACGGTGGGAGGGGGCGAGGCATTCCCTCCCACTGCTTGTAAAAGCAGTCTAGAGGTTAATTAGCCGCTAGGATTGCTTTTACATGACCGCTGGCTGAAAAGAAATGATAATTAACTACACTAACTGTAAATGCTGTAGCTGCCTGCCTGTGGTATTAATAGGATCAGAAGAACACCACTAATTTTCTTCAGGTAGCTTTAGGTGCACACTGTGCAGAGGACACAATACACTAACTGTAAATACTGTAGCTGCCTGCCTGTGGTATTAATAGGAGCAGAACAACAGCAATTGTCTCCAGGTAGCTTTAGGTGCACACTGTGCAGAGGACGCACTACACTAACTGTAAATACTGTAGCTACCTGCCTGTGGTATTAATAGGATCAGAAGAACACCACTAATTTTCTTCAGGTAGCTTTAGGTGCACACTGTGCAGAGGACACAGTACACTAACTGTAAATACTGTAGCTGCCTGCCTATGGTATGAATTGGAGCTGAACAACAGCAATTGTCTCCAGGTAGCTTTAGGTGCACACTGTGCAGAGGACGCACTACACTAACTTGTAAATACTGCAGCTGCCTGCGGTACTGTACTAATAGGATCAGAAGAACACCACTAATTTTCTTCAGGTAGCTTTAGGTGCACACTGTGCAGAGGACGCACTACACTAACTTGTAAATACTACAGCTGCCTGTGGTACTGTACTAATAGGATCAGAAGAACACCACTAATTTTCTTCAGGTAGCTTTAGGTGCACACCGTGCAGAGGACGCACTACACTAACTTGTAAATACTGCAGCTGCCTGCGGTACTGTACTAATAGGATCAGAAGAACACTAATTTTCTTCAGGTAGATTTAGGTGCACATTGTGCAGAGGACGCACTACACTAACTGTAAATACTGTAGCTAATAGGACTAATAGGATCAGAAGAACACCAGCAATTTTCTTCAGGTAGCTGTAAATACTGTAAAAACACCTGCCTGTCAGTAGTAGGAAGAGAATAACAGGAACGGATCTAGCTAAACTGAATACAGTGTATATATATATATATATACAACACCTAGGATGTATATATATACACAATACATTGTAAGTGCAGCTAACTGACTCGCCTGCCTACTCTATCTAACTTAAATCAAATGACACTGTCTCTCTGTCTATCTATCTCTCTCTCAACGCCGGAACACACTACACAGGGCCGCCGTGCAGTGTGGGGCGTGTACTAAACCCCGTGAGCCAAAATTGGCCAAAGCCACCCTGGCTTTGGCCAATTACGGCTCTCTGTACAGACGGAGCTGTGATTGGCAAAGCATGTGGGTCATAGTGCATGCTTGGCCAATCATCAGCCAGCAATGCACTGCGATGCCGCAGTGAATTATGGGCCATGACGCGCCACTCAAATTTGGCGCGAACGGCCCATATCGTTCGGAATTCGGCGAACGACCGAAAAGGCAATGTTCGAGTCGAACA
Source organism: Lithobates clamitans (assembly GCA_037952925.1). Lineage (NCBI taxonomy): Eukaryota > Metazoa > Chordata > Amphibia > Anura > Ranidae > Lithobates > Lithobates clamitans. The sequence continues at coordinate 2,129,198 of JBBGZY010000021.1, forward strand.
TGAAGCTCATCCCTAATCTACAGTATGCTTTTTTTGAAATATAGTCTCACCAATGTCAGTGAGCACTGATGCTGTGAATTTTTAAAATGCATCCCTTATATTACATTAACAGTATAAGGTATTCTAAGGCAAAAGATAGGGCTGTGATAATTGTTCAACAGTGGCTTATTAAGAGCCCAGCTGCAGGGATAACAGGATGAGGAGTGGGGAAGGTGAGAAATTGAATCACCCAATTGAATCAAGCAATTGAATATGTGCCACCAATGTTCAGTGTAGGAAATGATGAACAATTATTCATCATTTCCTACACTGGACATTGGTAGCACATTGGACCTCGATCTATATCCTAGAACGAGGCAATTTTTGTTTTCAACCGTCACTCCACAGGTTTGTTTTGATTTTATTTCACTTAGTTTTGTATTTGGGTGACTCAATTGCTGACCTCCCCCACTCCTCATCCTGTTATCCCTGTAGCTGGGCTTTTAATAAGCCACTGTTGAACAATTATCACAGCCCTATCTTTTGCCGGGGCTATCTTGTACAATATTGATTTATACAACTTAATTCTCCACAGAGGCCCCTATTGACTGATCCCACTCATCTACTCAACCACTATCGTTGATTTATACCCACCCTGCTTGCTGTCCTGCGTTAGCTGACATCTGCTGGCGCGCCCCCACAGCTCCTGGCAATGACCCTCTCTGGGTGATTTGTGACCTTCAGTGCCATACCATCATTATACAGACACCCTGTAAGTAACACGCCCTAGGGGGATTTTTCATATCCACCGCATTGTTGCCATTTATCATTATTGCGTGATTTTTTTGGGGTATTAATATAATTATAGTTTTTTTATCATAGATCCATTTTCACATGCCTCACTCCTGAAGATTGGCTTCAGCCATGAAACGCGTTGAGCTATAGATGTCGTATACTTCGCTATGCCCATTTAAACCACTTTATTTATTTTATCCTAGATAATTGGTTCCACGGGTGTCTATGTTTATTCCTCATGGGATGATATAATGAATATTTATGATAGGGATCCATGAGGCCCCACAATTGGGCACTATTGTTTATGTGTATATATATATGATCCATTGGACTATGTATTACTTTACTGTATAAACTTGTTTATTATCTATGATGGGGATTAAGAGAGGCCCCAGATTATATTGGCTAAATTGTATTTTATAGATGTTTAATCATGCACACTGTTCGATTTTGTATTATTATCATGTATGAATCGAATTGGGTTCTGATGTATTATTACCGTAATACACCCTGGTTATGAACTATTAAATATCAGTTTACTCAATCTAATATATCTATTTATTTTGTACCCACATGTTTCAATTAAAGTCCCGACTTCCTTCGCCCCCCCCCCCTTTTTTTTCCCCATTTTTAGAAGAAACAGTAATATGCACAGATTATGTAAAGCATATGGGCACTTTATGAAAAATCTGTATTCAGTTTGGGGTGCCAGCAACTGGCCTTGATTGGAGACATTTAGAAGGACAAATTAGCAAAAAAAAAAAAAAAAAAAAAGGGAAAAAAGGTTGTATACTGAATGTGGGAAGATTGTGAAAATGAAGCAGAGTATGCCTGGTGTGATATTATCAAGGGATGTGTTACCCCTGATATCACAAGATCTCCTGTTACTGTTACTTGTTTATATAGTATACCACGTCAAAGTGCTTTTTTCAACATAATAAACTATTACACAGACCCGTATCCATTAAGTTAGGTACAGACAGGTCTTATACCAGAAAGGATTTCATAACTGAAGGATTTACTGAAGGTAAATTTTATAAAGAAAAACATATGCAAAAAGAGTGAATTATAGAAGGTAGTGAAAAACTATATATAGTAAATATGATCTGAAAAAATGAAACATGGGCATAAAAAAAAAGATTACATAAAATATCCACTAACTGTGTCTTGTCTGATAAAGTCATAAATTGAAATCTATTCAGGAACCGATAAAAAAACATCCACGGAGGCTAAAATGCACCTGCTGGGTATAAGTCTATATTTAGCACATTTAATTGTAGCATTTGGTATAGCACAATTCCATGCACTGTCTTGGTGAATTTGTCAAGTAATGTTAATTCTGCCCTATCCCCCAGTGGGGCTGCTGGGAAACATCAGCGTTTTTTCTTCTGAAAAATTGGCATTAAGCAAGGTATAATATTTCATATGCAAGTCTGCGTTGTAATTTTCAAAGAGGTGTAGCTGTACAATATAACATAGCACAAAAGAAAGCAGCAGGGGATTTCATTCTAAGGATACCGTTAGCCTCAGGACATGCTGACTTTGCCGTGAAAATATTTTTGAAGCTTACAGTTTTGGGTACTGTTTTGATAGGGGAGTGCAAACTCAATGAGATCTGTGCTGAACAGTGATAGTAGTAGTGATAATATTATTCTGACATCGCCCGCACATAGCAAGTTGCTTTGTCATGAATCAAGTTGTTCAAAGCAGGAACCGTGTCATGTGATGGCTTTGAAAATGGTGTTCCTTTTAACTTCTAGCAAAGATATCCAACACTAGGATGAGGGATTTTTAAGGTGCCAAAAACTACAAAGATAACATCCAAATGAGAAATACAAATTTATATATATATATAAAAAAACAACAACATTAGACAGTGTTGTTGAGCTTTAAAACCATCAAGGAATATCCATGTGGACTGTACATATAGTTATATCCACTCAACATGTTTCGCCAATCACTAGCTTCTTCTTCTTTTTCAGCTTGTGGGAATTTCTCATCCTGATGACATACATTGAAGACCATTTAACATTCTTGATCAGGCGGTATAAATCCCCTGCAATGGTGGATCTTGCCAGAACCCCTGGCAACTTCTCGCTGAATCCTAGGGAACCCTGGTTGAAAAATCCTGCCCTACCCTAAACTTTTGGAAAGAAAATTATATTTTAATGCTCACTGACTGAATGTGCTCACTTTCTTATCACTGGGCATGGAGTACACAAGAAGCAGTGAGCCCCAGTGCTAAAAATGATGGGCAGATATTTCCTTGTCCAATATTTTCGTGAAAAGATGTGCTTGTCTTTGTCTAACCAAACACAGCTACCTTTCCTTATAAACACTTATGCCGCGTACACACGGGCGGACTTTTCGACCGGACTGGTCCAACTGTCTTTCCGACGGACTTTTGACGGACTTCCGACGGACTTTTGAACAAACGGACTTGCCTACACATGATCACACCAAAGTCCGACGGATTCGTACGTGATGACGTATGACCAGACTAAAATAAGGAAGTTGATAGCCAGTAGCCAATAGCTGCCCTAGCGTCAGTTTTTGTCCGTCGAACTAACATACAGATGAGCGGATTTTTCGACCGGACTCGAGTCCGTCGGAAAGATTTGAAACATGTTTTATTTCTAGGTCCATCGGACTTTTGGGGAAAAAAAAGTCTGCTGGAGCCCACACACGATCGAATTGTCGGACGGAGTCCGGTTCGCTGGACCAAGTCTGCCGGAAAGTCCGGTCGTGTGTACGCGGCATTAGATAAATGAGGCCATCTGGTAAGATACTTAGGTTTGGGGAAAAGTAAAGAAGATGAAAGGTATGAGAAAGATCACTATAATATTAGTTTGTAGCAAAAGTACAAATAAAAAATAACGTGCCTATTTGTAAAGATTTTTGTTTAGGGGTATACTTTGCCTTATTTTCCTGCTAAATTTTGCTTTTGTACAATGTAAAAATGATATTGAAGTAACATATAAAAAAGAGGAAAGTTTGCTGATTGAAAAAAAGGTGCAAAAATAGTAAAATACTGTTAAAAAAAAAAACAACGATAAACTTTGAAAAAGGTTCCTTCCCTGGGTTCACTCAATTAAAAATACTAAGTGGTGTAAATTTTTAACGCAATTACTCACCATAGCCCAAATATGGCATACATAGGTAGAACCAAAGTAACTTTGTTGGGTAAAACTGTTGACATAAATTTCCCATAAACAAAGAAGATCAATTCCAAACATTTAAAAATAGACCTTCAAGTCATTGTGCATTATAAGACACTTTTTAATTCTTTAGCCTTCAGGTGAACTGAATGCAGCTTTTTACTTGCAATACGGGAATAGCACTAAGCTATTGAAAAATATTATCAGCAAAGACATTATCTGCCACGCAGATTTCAAAAATCTACAATACTCTTAGCTTTTATCTTGCCAACATTTTTATACAGCATGGTGCCTGGACCTCCAATCAAAGTGAAAAATAATCATTATGACTTATCAAACAGGAACAAATCTCTCTGGGCATCCTGCCCACAGTGAAAGATAAGAGGTTATGGTTCTCAGTGAGATCTAAAAGAGTTGGAACTGCATTGCTACTTGAGACATTGATTCCCAACATTACCCTCAAGCAAAGCTAGGATGATAATATCAAGGTATTTACAAATGAAGGTTCATTAAAAGTTGAAGTACACCCTAGAATTACTCTATGAACCTTAAAAAGCCATATAACACATGTACTTGCATAGCATTATGTTTGACATATGTCCATGGTCTGGTTGTTTAGCAATCAGCACTTAAAACTGTCAGCTGTTTACGAGCAACGTCATGCAACTTATAGTGGTACTCAGCCCCCCTAGTTCTATCTACGTCGTTGACTGCATCATGGCACAGTGAAAGCATTTTCAAGTCAAGCTTTGCAATCACATGACATAGATAGCATGAGGGGGCCGAGTGACAATATGAGTTGCATAGTGTCCCCTGTAAATGGCCATGGGTTTCCAGTACTGATTGCTGGACAACTGGAGCACTGACAGATATCAAACATGCTTTTTTCAAGATACATGTGTCATATGTTACATAGTTCCATATTAAGTCTGGTTGACAAAGGTCACAAGTCCATCCAGTTCACCCAATAGAAAGGGAAAAAAACATGCAATCCCACATACACAATCCTATACCCACAGTTGATTCAGAGGAAGGAAAAAAAAAACAAAACAATAAAGCATAATCCAATTTACTCCAGCGGGGGAACAAAAAAAATCCTTCCCAATCCCCCGAGAGGCAATCGGATAATCCCTGGATTATTTTTACCTATAAATGTTAGTATCCATTTATATTATGCGCATTTAGGAAAGAATCCAAGCCTTTTTTCAAACAATCTACTGAGCTGGCCAGAACCACCTCTGAAGGGAGTCTATTCCACATTTTCACAGCTCTTAGCGGACTTGCCAACGGGTTAAACTCCGTCGGCATTTCCAACGGAAAGATTTAGAACATGTTCTATATCTGAGTCCGTCGGAAATGCCAACAGAAAAAGTCTGATGGGGCATATCCGCGGTCAGAATGTCCGACCAAAAGCTCCCATCTGACTTTTTCTGTCGGGAAGTCCGACCGTGTGTACGCGGCATTACTGTGAAGATACCCTTCTGTATTTAGAGATTAAATCTCTTTTCCTCCAGACGTAAAGAGCGCCCCCTTGTCCTCTGTGATGACCTTAAAGTGAATAACTCAACACCAAGTTCACTTTATGAACCACTTATGTATTTATACCTGTTGATCCTATCCCCTCTTAATCTGCTTTTGCCTGATTAATGTTCATAGAGTAATTCTGTGGTGAACTTACACTTTAAAGTGATTGTAAACTATCGTTTTTAATTTTTTTAAAAATAGCAAACATGTCATACTTACCTCCACTGTGTGGCTCGTTTAGCACAGAGTGGCCCCAAACATACTCTTCTTAGGGTCCCCCGGTGGCTCTAGTGGCTCCTCCCCGCATCAGATAACCCCCTAGGAGAAGCGCTTTCCTGAGGGGGTTACCTTGCGGGCACGTTCCAGCATTTGCGTCCACAGACACGAATACCGGACTCAGCCCTGCGCCCGACTCCTGTGTCATTGGATTTGATTGACAGCAGCGGGAGCCAATGGCTGTACTGCTATCAATCTATCCAATCAAGAGCCGAGACCCCATGGAGAGAGGGACAGCGAGCCCCCGGCGAGGAGATGAAGGGGCTCAGGTAAGTAAAACGGAGGGGCTGGGGGGTCAGTGGCTGACAGTTGTTTTTTCACCTTAATGCTAAGGATACATTAGGGTGAAAAAACATGAAGGTTTACAACCCCTTTAAGGCTGCCCATAATGTCCATGCAACGAAAATATGTTCTAAAAAAAGACTGGATTTGCTGGGTATGCCAAGTATGCTATTATAGCCGAACCTAATAGACAAGGTAAGAAGGGATGGTGGGTTGGGTTGGTTAGTTGAAATGCCTCTTTAAATATTTTTTCAAATGTTCAGTATAAATTTAAATAAGGTTTGTGGCAGGTTTACTTTTTGCAATGCAATTATTCTGCAAAAGTCTATGTTTAATGTTATTATAGGAATGAATGCGTAAATATGGTGATATACCTGTTCTGTTCTAGGTAGCTGTCTGACACATTTTGCTTTAGTGACCCTAATGTAAGGTGATATTCTGGTCAAATAAATCAAATGAAAGTTAATTCTCTAATTCATTCTGGAATGAATATTTAAAGTGAATTTTTCAGTTTGTTTACACCCCCCCAAAAATGTTAAGCACCAGTCTCCACTGTGCCTAAGGGTGTCCTGGTCCTAACCCTCCCTTCCACAGTTCTGTTTAAGAGACAATAAATCTCTTTGCATTCAAAAAAGTGTCTGGCGCCCACCCTTTTTATCCTGCATTACACCCACCATGCCTTCTAACCCACTCTACAGAGAAGAATGTCAGCTGTCCCTGACTCTGGAGGTCACCATTAGGCCTAAAGGGGCCCAGGACTTTGCTACATAAATAACAAGAATACTGTCATTATGAGAAATGAGATCATTTACTGAAGTCCCTTATCAGCTAACAAGTTAGGTTCAGTTCACCCTTGTGCGATGCAGGAACCCTCCAAAGACATGCTGGTAGGTTAATTGGCTCCTGTCTAAATTGTCCCTAGTATGTATGAATGTGAGTTAGGGACCTTAGATTGTAAGCTCCTTGAGGGTAGGGACTGATGTGAATGTACAATGTATATGTAAATCACTTCGTAAATTGACGGCGCTATATAAGTACCTGAAATAAATAAATAAATAAAAAACCCTGCAAATCCACTGCGAGTTCCCGCATCACACTGCCATATGCAAACTGCTGAGAGTGTCAATACATTGTTAATGACACTCCCATTTCAGCTCGCATATGCAAACTGACAGTTCAGACATTAATCAGATCGCATGGGTGTGTACACCTATGCGATCCGATTCCGGTGCGGACAATAAAAAGGGTCCTGTGCGTGTTTGGTTCGAATGCGATATCAGCCATACTATCTGTATGGCTGAAATCGCATTGCAGGGACATCGCATGTGATTTGCACTGCAGTGTGGTGCGTATCTCATGCGATATCGCAGAGCGCACAAGTGTGAACCGCCTGTCATCTTGAAAAAGAGGGTCACCATGCTCTCAAAATATTAGTGTAACTATTTTGCTAGTTTGGGATCTTAGTAAAGCCTGAAGGGTTACCTATGGATGTCTGTGCTGTATGATTTGCTGAGACATTGTCCAGAGCAGAATGCAGTCTGCCCAGAAGCCTACTCTAAAATAAACATCCAAAATAAATATATATATTTTATATTTTTACGTATGCTGTGTGAATCTGAACACATAACAACCTTTGATTCCTCCTGTATTGAATTGTATTGTGACTGTACTGTCTAATCTCATGTTTTTAAGCGTTGTGCAAACTATTGGTGCGTGCTATATAAATACTGTATAATAATAATAATTACCTTAGATTGTAAGCTCCTTAAGGGCAGGGACTGATGTGAATATACAATGTATATGTAAAGAGCTGCGTAAATTGACGGCGCTATATAAGTACCTTAAATAATAATAATAATAATAATAATAACAAATGGTGTGATTTTCTCAAACGTGACTGCAAAAGTGGAAATATACTTTAATGTTGATTAACTGTATTTTGTTTTGTACATGAAAAAAAAACAGCCATAAATAAAACACCTTAAAAAAAAAAAAAAAAAAAAAAAAAAAAAGCAAAACACAGTAGAGTATGTGATGTGATATCAGTGTGCTCGTCCAACGCACAGTAGCAGAAAACTTCTACCTAGGAGTGGATGTTGATCTCCCAGTGCTCGGCCCCTCCCCTCCTCCTCCTGCCTCCAGCTGTCAGTGTGGCTCCGCCCCCGGCGTGTCTCCAGCACTCAGAGCCGTGCAGGCTGTGCTGGGAAGGGGAGTGTGCTCGGCGGGTGCACGGCTGCAACCTTCTCCCTTCTTTCTGACTATTTTAGTCACCCCCCCACCACCCACCTACCCATCCCCCGGTCACCGATCAGCTCGGCAAACTTTCCCGGGACGGACGATCTGCACACACAGGTAAGAGGACAGCAGTCACTGGGATCACACATGGCTCTGCTAAACTTCCCATCAAAGTCATCAGATCAACAGCAAGTGGCACATCGCCAGTAAGTGTCATCAGATCGCCTGTATGTGTCATCAGATCGCCTATAAGTGTCAGATCGCCAGTAAGTGTCATCAGATCGCCTATAAGTGTCAGATCGCCTGTATGTGTCATCAGATCGCCTATAAGTGTCAGATCACCAGTAAGTGTTATCAGATCGCCTATAAGTATCAGATCGCCTGTATGTGTCATCAGATCGCCTATAAGTGTCAGATCACCAGTAAGTGTTATCAGATCGTCAGTAAGTGTCATCAGATTGATTCTGTGTCAGATCCCCTGTATGTGTCATCAGATTGCATATAAGTATCAGATCGCCTGTATGTGTCATCAGATCGATTATAAGTGTCAGGCAGGGGCGGACTGATAACTCATGGGGCCCCCGGGCAATAGGAGATTATGGGGCCCCCAGGCAATCAGAGATTATGGGTCCACACAGTATACACACACACAGTATACAATCACACAGTATACACATACATGTATACAGAGTATACACAGACAGATGTAAAAAAAACACAGATTTATACATACTGTCCCTGGTTTTACTGAGGCTGGCAACCCTGATGGGGCCCCCTAGTGGCCCAGGGCCCTCGGGCAGTGCCCTAATCGCTCAATGGTCAGTCCGCCCTGTCAGGTCGCCTGTATGTGTCATCAGATCGTATATAATTGTCAGATCGCCTATATGTGTCAGATTGATTATAAGTGTTAGATCGCCGCTAAGTGCCCAGATCTGGCAGCCCTGTTGCTCCTAGGTGTGATCAGAGGTTGCTGCCATGGTTTTAATTGCAGTGATGCCTGTTATCTCCTGTGATGGTCCCCCAGGGGCTTGTTTTGTTTAGCAGTACTCTTCTAAGCACTATTGCATACACAATCCGATATGATCTGAATGTACCCGGCCTGTAGTCACTGACAAGTGCAGTGGTGGGAGGGAGGCAGCAACAAGAGAGGCTGGTTGGGCTTTGCTGAATATTTTATAAGAGCAGCTCCAGGTTCAGTAAACTTGTGTGTACAGCAAGCCTGGAGAAATACAAGGCTGTCCATGAGCAGAGATCTAATGAGGATTGCTACATTTGGGCACAGATACAAAGCAGCGTCTGCCAGGTCTGCTTCTTGCAGGCTGATTTACTAAAGGAACTGTGCAGAAAAGTCTGGACAGCCGTACACTGGGAAAAAATTCCAAAAGTCTTTATTGTGAAATAAGGATCATACAGTATACAAGACACTGTGACAAAAAGTACAGGCAATTAGCTAACGCGTTTCGCACTTATGCTAAGTGCTTACTCAGTAAGCACTTAGCTTACTAAGCTTTGCATAAGTGCGAAACGCGTTAGCTAATTGCCTGTACTTTTTGTCACAGTGTCTTGTACACTGTATGATCCTTATTTCACAATAAAGACTTTTGGAATTTTTTCCCAGTGTGTGGCTGTCCAGACTTTTCTGCACATTTCCAAGCTTGACTCAGCATTAGCCAGCACCTGGGGCTCTTTACCTTGGAGATAATCATTTGGTTTGAACCTGGTCAGAATCCACACCAGTGCGGTGAAGACTTTCTTGCTGATTTACTAAAGGAGTTGTCAGTCTTCACTTGGGCGAGAATTCACTTCAGTTAGCCAATCGTGTGAAAAGCAAATTCCTGCTTATTTTTTTTTCATTTGCACATGATTGGATATGGAAAGCTCTGGGAAAACTTCCTCCTTCCTTGCAGGGACAATCTATCTCCAGACTGTAGGGGAGTAAGGTAAGAACAAGTGTTTTTCCTGCTCCCTAGGCAGAAATAAATAGTTAAAATGTTACTAAACTCTCAACAGTAAAATCAGTTTGTATATGCAGTAAAGCATGCTTGTTATACCCATTAGTGTGGAACCTAAGGGGTTAATCCTGTGCATTGTGAAAAAAGGCTGTTTGATCCAGTCTTTTCTGATCCTCCCCTTTCTTTTACTGTCCCCAATTCATCTCCTGATTGAACAGAGCCTTGGGGGCACTCCGCACATGCTCAGTTTGATGTGTATTGCTAGAGAGTTTTTTTTTTCTTGGGAGGGTGCATGTGATCAGCACAGGGCCAATCAGCACTGTCCAGACAGAGGGTCAGGGGTCATGCAGCCTTATAGGACAGTCAGAGGAGAATGAAAACTCCTCCTACAAGCTTTAACTAGTGCTCTGCCGGGTACTGATAGAAGTCACAAGACAGCTATATACTACTGAAGACAAAAGGTATTTAAGCAGTATATATTTATATGTAAAACGCTGCGCAAACTTTTGAGGGCCAGTTCACACCAGAGAAACACAGTCCGGATGCGTTCCGGATGCTTTTCTGCATGCGTGTTTTTGATGCGTTCCAGTGCGTTTTTTAATGCGTTTTTGATGCAGTCCAGTGCTTTTTCCCCCCCTCTTTTTTTTTAACCTTAAATAAAGACAAGTGTGTTGCAGTGCATTTTTGGTGCATTTAGGTGCGTTCCGGTGTGTTCCAGTGTGTTTTTGATGCATTTTACAGCGTTCCAGTACAGTCCAGTGCAGAAAAAATGCAGCATGTTCTACTTTTTTTTCTGGAACTGGAATTACTGGTGTGAACTATGCCAACCATATAACCTACTTTCCATGCGTTTTTGATGCAGAAAGAAAATGCACTGGACTGCATGTAGTGTGAACTGTATAAATCCTGTATTATAATAATAATATTTATTAAAACTATTGCATTTCAATGTTCTGTGCACTGTGGGAGACCAGATACAGTGAATGCAGGGTCCTGGGCTTAGTAACGTTTTAACCCTTGCAGCATGGGCACAGCTTCACTTCGAGGGAACTTTTTCCCAAAGTTAACTATCGGAAAAAAAAGATGCAGCATCATAGTTACTTGCAAAAAATATAACCACAAATCATAACCAGATCATAGGCACTGTGCATTGGACACAGATCTGCTGTCTACTATACACTCTACAATTTGTACAGCAAATTCCAGGAGTTATAACTGAAGTGATACTTAAGTCTCGTTTTTTTTTTTTTAGTTAAAAATAACAAACATGTTATACTTACATCCTCTGTGCAGTGGTTTTGCATAGAGTAGCTGAGATCCTCCTCTTCTCGGGTCCCTCTTTGGCTCTCCTGGCCCCTCCCTCCTGCTGAGTGCCCCCACAGCAAGCAGCTTGCTATGGGGGCACCCGAGCCTAGCCACAGCTCTGTATGTCCATTCAGACACAGAGCTGTGGCTCGCCCGACACCTGTTTCTCCTCATTAACTGACTGACTTTGATAGACAGCAGCGGGAGCCAATGGCGCCACGCTGCTGTCTCAGTCAATGAGGAGGGGAGTCCCGCACTGCCGAGACACTCCTGCAACATTGCTGGATCGAGATGAGGCTCAGGTAAGTATTAGGGGAGGCTGCTGCACACAGAAGGCTTTTTATCCTAATGCATAAAACACATTAACATAAAAAAACCTCTGACTTTACAACTCCTTTAACCACTTCAGCCCCGGAAGGATTTGCCCCCTTAATGACCAGGCTGTATTTTTCGATATGGCACTTCGACGCTTTAAATGAAAATTGCGCAGTCGCGCGACGCTGTGCCAAAACAAAATTGACGTCCTTTTTCCCACACAAATAGAGCTTTCTTTTGGTGGTATTTGATCACCTCTGCAGTTTAATTTTTTTGCGTTATAAACAAAGCAAAGAGCGATAATACATATCCAAAAAAATAATAATAAAAAAACACATTTATTCATCAATTTAGGCCGATATATATTCTTCTACAATTTTTGGTAAAGAAAATCGCAATAGGCGTATATTTATTAGTTATCGTGTCTACAAAATATGGGATAGATTTAGGGACTTTTATTTATTTTTATTGTTTTTACTAGTAATGGTGGTGATCTGCGTTTTTTAGCGGCATTGCGGCAGACAAATCTGACCCCAAATGACACTTTTTGGGGACCAGTGACATTATTACATTGATCAGTGCTATAAAATACACTGATCAATGTAAAAATGACACTGACAGTGAAGGGGTTAACCCTAGGGGGTGATCAAGGGGTTAAAGTGGGGTTCCACCCAAAAAAACAAAAATACATGAAAAATCCAAAAAAAAAACAAAAAAAACAACATTTGGATACTTTTTTTTTTTTTTTAACTTACCTCTAAATGCCTGTTGCTAGGGGGTCCCTCGTAGTCTGCACCTTCCAGTGCCTGGGCTGGTGACATCACTTCCCCCTCGGCACAGGAAGGGCTCCGCTCTGCTCCCTCCCTCCTGTCAATCATCTGGGACCCATTACAGGTCCCAGGTGACTGAGCGGCCAATCACGGTGCGCGGCGCCGCTCGCGCATGCACAGTGGGTGCCAGGCTGTGAAGCCACAGTCCGGCGCCCACAGTTGCAATTCCGGAGCCGCTGAACGGAGGGGGAGACGAGTGGGGCTTCGATCCCCCGCATCGCTGGACCCAGGGACAGGTAAGTGTCCAATTAAAAGTCAGCAGCTGCAGTATTTGTAGCTGCTGACTTTTTTTTTTTTTTTTACTGGACCCCCTGGGTGGAGCTCCTCTTTAAGTGTGTTCCCTAGGTGTGTTCTAACTGTGTGGGGGATGGGTTCACTGGGACATGACAGAGATCACTGTTCCTGATCACTGGGAAAAGAAGATCTCTGACATGTCCCCTGTCAGAACAGAGAATCGCATTGTTTACACTGGCAGATCCCTGTTCTGCCTCTGTACTAGGTGATCGCCGGGCGCCGGCAGACATCGAGTGACTCATGGGCATGCTCCCACAGCGTGCAGCGGAAACTAGAGCGCGCCATCGGCGACGCGCGCCCGCCTGCAAATGCACCTGCGCGAGCAGCCGTACAGGTACAGCGATTCGTATAGCTCTGCCAACCTGCTGCAGTATATCTGCGTGAGTTGGTAGACAAGTGGGTAAAGTGGTTTTACATATACCTAGTGAAGTAACTGGCCTCAGATGAAACAAATCCTCCTACACAAGTTTTATTTGTTATGTGCAGTCTTCTCTTCTCTACAGTTGTTCAAAGTCCAGAATTTATAGAGATTTCGGAAAAAAGGGGAGAGAGCTGAAACTACACTCTGCAGAGCTCAGTGAGTTCAGCTCTGAGAGCTGATTGTAGGGAAGGGACACACCTCCCCTCCACACAGCACACAGGAACAGAGCAGAAACTGCCGATCCCAGGCTGTGTGCTAAAGCTCCCTCCCCTCAAATCTTGCACATTGGCCTGGATGATAGGTGCTGCAGATTGGACACAGACTTGTTGCCTACCATACACTCTCCAATTTGTACAGCAAATCTCAGGAAGAATCTCTGCATTTTATCTAAATAGTACATACAGTACTTGTGCATTCAGTTGCTGTACAGCTCTCTTTCTCTGAGGAACTCTCTTTATTACAGTTATATGGACATCCCTAGTCATTGGGATTCATATTTAAATGTTTTTAAACAGCAACTGTTTGTTGTTACAATGTTTCACTTTGTTTAAATAAAATGTAACTTTTTTCTTACTTTAGGCTTCATGCACACTGGTTACTGCTGACAGGAGAAAATCATCATTAAAGTGCCAAAAAAGGAAGCTCCGCTTGTTTGCACCCGCCCTCCCTCCACTGCCACATTTTTGGGGGGAGAGGGGACGGGTACCTGGTTTTGACAGGTACCCGCTCCCACTTCTGGGTCAGAGTGATGCGGCGATCTACGATGATGTCCATTCCAGTGGCGAAACTAGAACCTTCAGGGCCCCAATGCAAGAAACCATGAAGAGCTCCCCTGACTCCCAGACAGAGACCTTTCCTCCGAGCCCGGTGGCGGAACAACAGGGCCCGGTCGCAAGTGGGTGGCTGCATATAAAGGAACCGATTTCTCCATTTCCCCCTGCTTCTCCTCTTCTCCCTCCCGCAGGCATTCAGCGGCTGCAGGAGGAAAATGGAGAGATCGGTCCCTTTATGCCAGTGTTTCTCAATCTTTTTCCAGTCAGGGCACCCTTGAAGTATACCCCTAGGTGAATGGGGCTGCACTGCAACAACTAGTGTGCATTGCATGCAGTTGCAGCCATAGGTGTGCACAGCCTATTGCATTAGGGTGTGCACCTTAAAGCTCAAACACGTGTGTGTGTGTATATATATAAATATACATACACACACACGCACGCGCACACGTGCCTCCACACTTCTCTTATAAGCCAAGACATCAGTGGGAGAACTTCCTACTACTTCTACACACAGAGCCAGGGTGGTCTTAAAAGTATCATGGGCCCCTGGGCAAAGTGATACACTGGGGCCCCTACCAGGGAGATGGCAACAAAAAGTGTGTGTGGCAGGGTGAGGGGGGTTAACTTTTGCTTCGTACAGAGTGCAGGGCCCAGGCGTGCACTACATACAGTGTGCAGGGTTCAGAAGAATGCTACATACAGAGTGTACTGTTTAGGAGTGCACCAGCACAGAGTGCAGACTTCAGGCGTGCGCTACGCACAGGATGCAGAGTTCACAAATGCTATATAAAGAGTGTAGAGTTCAGGAGTAAGCTAGGTACAGGGTGCAGAGTTCACGCGTGTGCTGTGTACAAAGTTCCGTCGTTCAGAAGTGCGCTATGTAGAGTGCAGAGTTCAGGTGTGCGCTACACACAGGGTGCACAGTTCTGGGGTGAGCAGCGATCATGCGTGTGCTATGTACAGAGTTCAGATGTGAGCTACACGCATTATGCAGAGTTCAAGAGTGTGCTATAGACAGAGTGCACAGTTCAGGAGTGAGCAGAGATCATGCGTGTGCTATGTACAGAGTTCAGACGTGGGCTACGTGCAGGGTGCAGAGTTCAGGTGTGCGCTACATATAGGGTGCACAGTTGAGGAGTGAGCTATGCACAGGGTGTAGAGATCATGCGTGTGCTATGTAGAGAGTTCAGGCGTGAGCTACGTGGAAGGTGCAGGTGTTCAGAAGTGCGCTATGTAGAGTGCAGAGTTCAGGAGTGCGCTATGCACAGAATGCAAATTTCAGGTATGCACTATGCAAAGAGTACAGAGTTCTGGCGTGCACTAAACACAGGGTGCACAGTTCAGGAGTGAGCTAGGTACAGGGTGTGGAAATCATGTGTGTGCTATGTATAGAGTTCAGGGGTGAGCTGCTCGCAGGGTGCAGAGTTTAGAAGTGCGCTATGTAGAATGCAGAATTCTGGAATTCCCTATGCACAGGGTGCAGAGTTCAGACGTGTGCTATTGTACAAAGTTCAGGGGATGCTACACCAGTTTACAGACCCTCCCCCCAGTACAGAGCTCTCTCCTACAATATCTCCCCAAGCGAAAGCTCTCCTCTCCTTCCAGTGCAGCTGGAGTTACAGCTCTTCAACTTTCCCTGTCCTATACCCACAGCAGCTCTCCTCTGCCCCGCAGAACAGAATCTTAAACTTACTGTGGCTGGTCAGGCTGCTGCCGCGGGCTTCTCTTGATGCTGCGGGTGTCAGGCTAGAGCGGCCAAGTGGATACTCCGCCCCGCCCCGCCCCTCCTCTGTTGTTTAGGGAGAGCAGTGAGGGATTTGTGTGTGCAGACACTAGAGGCCAGCGCTGGAGGTTCTGATCGTAAAAAAAACCCAGCCGCCGACAATGTACTCCTTCCTGTGCTGGGTGCTGGTACACAGAGAGGGTTCCAGCGCTCAGCTCCCGCTGCCACTCTGCTTGCATCTCCTTTCTGTGCCGGCTGCTGGAACACAGAGAGTTCCAGCACTGGCCACCCAACTGCCGCTGTGCGCGTTGCGCTCGGGGTGATTAGGGTGTGCCCAGGCACACCCGGCACACCCCGTGCACACTCCTATGGTTGCAGCATAGTGATGATGCATTTAAGGGGTTAAAACAGGCGGTAAGGAGGCAACATATTACCTCTTTACCGGCAGTCAAATGCCTCTGAAAAGCGATCTGACCATGGATCGCTTTTGAGAGGAACAACATTTTTTTGCTGGTACTATGAATAAGCAAGAAACAAAAAGTTCTGATTGTACACATATAGGGGGTCAGGATTAAAAGTGCATATATAAAATGTGCATGTAAACACACATGTACGCACACACATATATACACATATATAAACACATACACACATATATAAATACACACATACATATAAATGCACAAATGCACACACATATAAACACATGCACACACACATACAAACATGCACATACACATACCTGCACACACACGCACACACACACACACACACACATACACATACATGCACACACACACACGCATACATGCACGCATACATACATCCACACACACATACATGCACATACATATATACACATGCACACACACACATACATGCATACACATACAAACACACACATATAAACACATACATGCACACACACATATAAACGCACATACATAATACATCCATACATGCACACACACATACAAACACACATACATAATAAATCCATACATGCACACACACATACATACATACATACATACATACATCTATACATGCACACACACACACACACACATACATATACACACACATACATACATAATCCATACATGCACACGCACACACACATACATACATACATATACACACACATAAATGCACACACATATAAACATACATAAATACAGATAGCGTTTTCAAAAACATCAGACCTCTACCTTATCTTTTCCTGTCGGGTACTGCACTGTAGGGGGAAACAAAGAGCACAGCACACACTGTAATTTTAGTTTAGGTGTAATCAGTGTGACCAGCTCCCCGCAGTGCTGATTACAGTTCGGGTGAGGATCGGGGAGCTTGGTCTCAGCCGCCCTTGCTGTTTCTCCTATCGAGATATACAGGAGGCCCTCAAGGGCCCCCTGCAGCATGGGGCCTGGTCGCCGCGGCGATCTCAGCGACCCCTATACTTTCTACTTCCGCCACTGGTCCAGTCCATCCTCCTTTTCCTTGGTAAGAGGTATTCCCCTGACAACACTGTCTGTGTTGATGGGGGAATTGTGTACATTTTTTTCCTGCAACCACAGCCGGTGTTCTGCTGAGAAAGGTCCCCCGTCGGATAGTGTCCGCCCTGTACTTTGCAGGCGCAGCGCTTGCGCAGTACGGAGGACAAAGGAGACGTCGAAAGTCTCCGAACATGAACAGCTGTTCAACAGCTGTACACGGCGCCTGCTCAATTAAGGCTACATTGTGCCACACACTCCCGATGCTCGTGGAACTCTGCAAGGGGCTGGTGTAGGGGCGGATGCATACAGAAGAGGCCGCATGATGAGCAGAGCTTATACGATGGGGGTGGATTTCTCAAAGGGGCAGATGTATTATTGAGAAGCGTGTAAGGGGCGGATCGTATGAGCTCTGCCCATCATGCAGTCTCTTCTGTATGCATCTGCCCCTACACCCACCCCTTGCAGAGTTGCATGAGCATCAGGAGCGTGTGGCACAATGTAGTCTTAATTGCGCAGGCGCCGTGTACAGCTGATGAACAGCTGTTCATGTTTTGGTGTCTCTTTTGTCCTCTGCACTGTGCAAACGATGCGCCTGCGCAGTACAGGGCGGACACTTTCCGACGGGGGACCTTTCCCGACAGGACACCGGCCCAAGGGTCCATGCACACTAGGAGCCAAAAAAAAATTCCAGAACCTCTGGCAGAAAAAGCAGCAGAAAAAATGCTTTAGGAGCTTTTTGGCTTTTTTTTTTTTTTTGTGCTAAAGCTCCTGAACTTAACTCAATAAAAGACTATCCCATGTCCATGTACACATAGGCTTTTACCAGAGTTTAGGAGCAGCAGAATTTGGAGGCAGTCAAAGCTCCTCTCCTGAATGCAGGAAAATCACAGTCAGGAGAGGAGTGTTTTGACAGAAAATCGCCAAAGGTGTCTAAATGCTAGGCACATTTAGCACTTTAGTATTTATTTCAATGGCCAGAATAAATTAAAATTCTGGCCAATTAAATATATAAAAGTCCAAACTCTAAACACTGCTAAACTGGTTTTGAAAAACATGTAGCTTTGGTTTATAATGCTGATTTTCTCCTGTTAGGAGAAACAGCGATTAAAACAAACTGGTGTGCATGAGGCCTGCTGCTCTGTTTCTATTGCTGTTTTCTCCTGAAGTTAGGCTTTAGTGTCGATTTACACTGCTGTGCTGTCCGACATCGGATGTGACTTTAAAGTTCCCATGCACACTGTGCATTCACCTGCATTTAGGTGCAGTCAGTTTAGCCGCGTTTATAGAAAATAGGATTCTGTGCATCCAAAATCTGATAAATGCAGATAAATGCATGTAAACGTAGCTAAACCTGCCTTAAAGTGATTGTAAAGTCTTGTGTTTAGGTAAAAATAACAAACATGTTATACTTACCTGTAGATACATGCAACAGGAAAATTTATTTAGTTTCGGATAGATTCCTTATGGTACTAATTTCGTTATGGAATTAGTTTAGTTTGGTTTCAGAATTCGCTTCGTTTTCATTACATTCCGTTTTGTTTTTGTTAAAATTCATTTCATTTATAAATTTTCTAACGAATTGCAACTTTTCAGAACGATTAGAATTCGGATTGGTCGAGAAACTATTGACTGATTCGAATTCTGTGTGAAGAAATAGCTGGTTGTTAAGCAGCAGGCTGGGAAGCCGGCCGCCCGCGTCCTTAACAACCATGAGCCATCATCTGTCAGTGGGCCTTCCCACTGACAGATGAATGTTAAAGAAAAGAATGCCGGCAATTGCCCGGCAATAGAAAAATGTTAAAAAAGAAACGGCATATGGTCGTTCCCACCCCCGCCAGTCCATACCAGGCCCTTCGGGTCTGATATGGATTCTAAGGGAAACCCCACATCATTTTTTTTTTTTTTAAACGGTGTGGGGTCCCCCCCAAAATCCATACCAGACCCTTATCCGAGCATGCAGCCTGGCTGGTCAGGAAAGGGGGGGGGGGAGCGAGCACCCCCCCTCCTCATTTATACCAAACCACATGCCCTCATGCCCTCAATTTTATTTTACTTTTTATAATTATTTATAGTTATTTATTATATTATAATTTATGATTTCGTGTTTCAAACTTTATCGTATCCGGGATGTCTACTAAAATCTTATTTGGACAGATTTAAGTGTGTTATTGCTAAGAATTACAGGCCGAACTCTATAGTGTATCAATGCTTTACTAAACTGAAAAGCTGCACATACAACTGCACAAAACACAGATGGGCCAAACACCCCCCCCCCCCCCCCCCCCCAGTTCGGTTCGCACAAGAACATCTCAAACAGATAAAAGTTCTAGCGAACATGCAAACCTATTAAAGTCTATGGGACATGAACATGGAAAATCAAAAGTCCTCATTTTAAAAGCTTATATGCAAGTTATTGCCATACAAAGTGTATCGGGATCCGGGTATTGCCCTGGGGGACATGTAAAAAGTTTTTAAAATGATCATTTTTAAATGAGCAGTGATTTAATAATGCTTAAAGCGAAACAATAAAAATTAAATATTCCTTTAATTGCTTCAGCCCTGGAAGATTTTACCCCCTTCCTGACCAGAGCACTTTTTGCGATTCGGCACTGCGTCGCTTTAACTGACAGTTGCGCAGTCGTGCGACTTTGTACCCAAACAAAATTGACGTCCTTTTTTTCCCACATATAGAGCTTTCTTTTGGTAGTATTTGATCATCTCTGCGTTCTATTTTTTGCACTATAAACAAAAAAAGAGCGTCAATTTTTCAAAAAACATAATATTTTGTACTTTTTGCTATAATAAATATCCCCCTTTTTTTTTTTAAAAAAAGCAAATTTCTTCCCAGTTTAGGCCGATATGTATTCTTGTACATATTTTTGGTAAAAAAACAATCGCAATAAGCATATACTGATTGGTTTGCGCAAAAGTTATAGCGTCTACAAAATAGGGGAAAGATTTATAGCTTTTTTATTATTATTATTTTTTTAATTAGTAATGGAGGCGATCTGTGATTTTTATTGTGACTGCGACATTATGGCGGACACATCGGACAATTTTGACACATTTTTGGGACCATTGGCATTAATACAGCGATCAGTGCTTAAAAAATGCATTGATTAATGTAAAAATGTCACTGACAGTGAAGGGGTTAACACTAGGGGGCGATCAAGGGGTTAATTGTGTTCCCTAATGTGTTCTAACTGAAGGGGGGAGGGGACTGACTAGGGGAGATGACAGATCGCTGTTCATACTTGTGTATGAACAGATGATCTGTCACTTCTCCCCTCAGAGAACCGGGATCTCTGTGTTTACACACAGAGATCCCAGTTGTTACGAGCGATCGCGGGAGCCCAGCGGTCATCGAGACCGCGGGGCTCTCGCATTGGCTTCAGGGGCGAGCAGAGAGCGCTCACGTGCGCGCCCCTAGTGGCCACCCCTAGTGGCCACTTTAGGAACCGACGTAACATAAGGGGTGATTCGCCTGCCCGTGCCATTCTGCTGCAGTACAACTGCGGCAGCTGGCGGCTATCAATTAAATATCGTGCCTGGGGGGTGTCCTTAGTCTACCTGTAAAGTGCGCATCTGTGTGCTGTGTAGAACATGCTGCAGCAATAATGACATTTGTAAGGGAAAAAATGTCATTTAAATTTGCTCGCGGCTGTAATGTATTGCCAGCTCCTGGCAATATAGATGAAAAAAAATTGCATCAAGGTAAAAAAAGTTTAGGGAACAGTATTGAAAACTGACCGCTAAGGATAATCTCAGATGGGCAATTCTGCTGCTAGAGGCAAATCACCAATGTCAGGATCACCAAACCAGGACAGCCAAATGCAGCAAGTTATTGCTCCACCGCTGGCCGGAACGCACTTAATCTGGATCCCTAGGGACATCTCGCTGTCCCAGCTACAACGGGCAGGGCCATCTTTAATATTGATTGGACCCTGGGCAAACTTCTGCCTCCCCCCCTCCAGGCAATTTCGCTCTCCACCTGCTCAGAGACATACAATAAATAGCAGCTAGACTCAAAATCAGTTTACTGAATCAGATCAGGCAGCGATTGTGATTGGTTTCCATTACCGCTCACTGGATGTACATGTATATAATAATATAATATAATATCCTACAGAATTCAGTTGATAATTGTTGAGTTGTCCAAGCCAACTCAATTTTAACAACTGACTGGCTGCTAGAGGTTACAGCAAATATTATGGCTCACTGGTTACTTGTTAGAGGTTACAGCACATGGCTTCTACTTGTTGATTGGTTTCTAGAGATTACTGTACATCAATACTGCTCACTGATTGGTTTCTAGAGGTTACTAGACATCAATACCACTCACCAATTGGTTGCTAGAGGTTACTGCACATTATTACTGCTTACTGATTGGTTGCTAGAGGTTACTGCATATCCTTACCGCTCAATGATTGGTTGCATGAGGTTAGTTCACATCATTACTACTCACTGCTTGGTTGCCAAAGGTTATAGCACATTATATCCTCACTGCCTACACACCATGGACTGGGGAGGAGAGGGGACCCATCAATAGACAGAAAACTCCTAGGGATCCTAGGACTCCTGGGATCAGTGGCAATGCTTGGGAGGGGGGGGGTATGTGATCAGTGGCAATGATGGGGGGTTGATGGGATCAGTGGCAGTATATACTGTAATGGGGGATTCTACACTGACCACCAATGCAATGGGGAATTTTCAATGACTACCAGTGTGAGGGGGGATTTACACTGATCACCATGTAACAGGGATTTTACGCCACCCACCAATATAAAGAGGGATTTCTACACTGACACCAATGTAATAGGTGCATTTACACCAACCACCAGTGTAAGGAGGAATATACAATGACCTCCAATGACTACCAATGTTAGGGGGATTTACACTGTACACCAATATAAAGGGGGGGTTTACACTGACCACCAGTGTAAGGGCAATTCTGCACTTACCACCAATGTGAAGGAAAATGTACACTGATCACCAAATTAATGAAGAATTTACACTGACAACCAATATAATGTGGGATTTTACATCAACAACCAATAAAGTGGGATTTCTACACAGGCCAACAATGTAAGGGGGGATTTACACTCGCCACCAATTTAAAGGGGTCTTCTACATGGACCACCAATGTAAGGGAGGATTTTAAACTGACCACAAAAAATTATTTTTTTTTAACCGATTACCAATACAAATAGGAGTTTCTACACTGATCACTAATGTAATGGGGATTTACACTGACCACTAATGTAATCAGAGCGTTCACAGTAACCACCAATGTAAAGAGGGATTGTACACTGACCACCAAGTAAACGGGGGCCTTCACACTGGCCACCAGTGCAAATTAAAATGAAAGGATTGTACACCAAGCCCCAATGTAATGATAAGATTTACACTGACCACCAATGTAACTGAGACATTTAGCCTGTGTTCACATTTGTGTGTGTCAGGATTGCATGCCAATTTGCTTACCTTTGCAGAACAGGCTGATGTTGTAGGCAAGACTTTCCAGCATGCCCCTTTACCTCCCCAGTGGGTAGCTATCAGCAGAAGTGATGGTGAATATGACCTCAGGGGGGCATGAAATACATAAGAATGCCGCCTCTATTTACACATCAATGCCGTTGGTCCACGGCTATTTACATATTAATGTTTCCTCTATTTACATATTAATGCAGGTTATTTACATGTAAACACAGGGTCTGCATGTGAGTCACCTGTACACGGCAATATGACAGAGCTGATCAACATTACTAACAGAACTTCACCCTGAGATATTGGAACACAGCAAGGGACTAAAACTTCAAAGAACAAGGGAATTTAAACAGGGATAATTTCCAAGTATGAGGCAGCTGCTTTGGCCCCACAAGAATGATGGGCCCCAGGGCAGCTGCCCCTTTTGCACTGCCTTAAAAACAGTCTTGACAACGGGAGTCATTACATAGGAACAGACAAACAGACAGCCTCTTAGCAATCCTGCCATTAGTGAATCTGGCAAATTGTCAGCGGCAGGATCTTTAGCGGCAGAGTCACCTATCTGACATTAGTCTATTGGTGGCCATACATGCTTCGATAAAAGATCGATCCCTCCCAATAGGAATTGTCAACAACACAATCGGTTAATATATCACCCATGGTAAAGTTGAATTTGATCAATAGTTGTGAGATACGATCAAAAGTTATCCATCTTATCTCTTTTTCGATCAGGCAACCTCATAATTCATTCAGTCGATATTTGATTGAGTTTATGACCAAGTCATCTTAGTGCTGCCAAGTGATGCAAAACTATCAATAATTTCTGCCCTGGCTGATAAATTTGTTGGCAGCTGCAGTCTACCTTCTTCACCAGCCTTGCAGCTGGAGAGGAAGTCAAAAGAAACATAATTCCTCTATGGTTTCCTGGGTCACTGGGGAAGCTATGCGGTTGGATGCTGTTGCCCCATGTGACTCTGGTGGCCAGAGCCTATTTAGGTTCCAGGTTCCCAGGTTTGGCACGTTTTATGTGAGTGGTTAAAGTAGGGAAAGGCATCCCGTCTATTAGGGACAGTACTAGTGGTAGGGAAAGGTTCCTGACAAGGAGGGAAAGTGTAGGGTTGCTGCTTCTCCGGGCATCATCCCGCTTTGGAATGAGACGGCCAGGCCACATTCTAATCTCTTAACAGACGCTGTCAGACTGACTGAAACCTGTTCTCTTTATGTCGTGGAAAACTGCACTGGGTTGGGTAGCCTTCCCACTGGGTTTGTTGCGATTGCTGCTGTCTTACTTCAGTATAAGTTTTTCATTGCACCTGACTGTGTGAATTATTCCCTTCACACCACGCTGCACCCCACTTACAAACTTGGATTGGTTTCTGATTCAATCGTTTTGTTTGAATCGCACATTGATCAGATAATAGGATCAAAACATGTATGGACACCAGTTGTATAGTACATTTACTGAAGTAGGTAAACTCTTCCTCTCTTTCCGAGGTCTCCAAATTTTCTAAGCCAGTTTATTGTCCTACAGACTTTAGAGGGGGCCGGATGGGGCCAGCAGGAGTAAACATCGCCACATTTTGTATAAGGGGGAGGAATAGTGCCCAATTATTGGTGTCAGTGGGAGGAATGGTGCCCCATTGTTGGTATCAGTATTCAGAATAATTACATAGTTAGTCTGGTTGAAAAAATACACAAGTCAATCTTGTTCAACCAAAAAAAAAATTATACAATCGTTTATACAAAATCCTATACCCACAGTTGATCCAGAGGAAGGTGAAAAACCCAAGCAAAGCATGATTCAACTTGCTAACAGGGCAAAAAAAGATTTCCTGATCCCAGAAGAGGGAATCGGATATTCCCTGGATCAACTTACCTATATGTGTTAGTATCCAGTTATATTATGTACATTTAGTAAGGAATCAAGGCCTTTTTTTAAAAGCATTCTACTGAGCAAGAAAACCTTGTAAAGAAACCTTTCCTTATTTGGAGATTAAATCTCTTTTCCTCCAGATAGAAAAAGTGCCCCCTTGTCTTCTGTGATGACCTTAAAGTGGAGGGCCACCCTGAAAAAAAAAAATCACCAAAAATCCTAAAAAAAAAAAAAAAAAAAATAAAAAAAAAAAAATTAAACTTACCTAAACCCTTGTTGCTAGGCAGTCTTCCTAATCTGCCTCTTCCTATTCCACGGTGAGTTCTCCTCGGTGAGCGGCCCCGTTGTCTTCTGGGAACTGTGTGTGTTCCCAGAACACCACGGGGCCATTCACAGAACAGAGCAAGCGCAGTAGGAAACTGGCAGTGAAGCCGCAAGGCTTCACTGCCTGTTTCCCTTTCCTAGGATGGCGGGGCCGAGAGCCGAGGGACGGTTTGGCCTCGGGCGGCCGACATCGCGGGCACCCAGGACAGGTAAGTACTTATTTAAAGTCAGCAGCTACAGTGTTAGTAGCTGCTGACTTAAAATTTTTTTTTTTTTAGGACGGAATCCCGCTTTAAAGTGAATAATGCAACACCAAGTTCACTGTATGGACCAATTATGTATTTGTACATGTTAATCTACTCTTTTCAAGATAAAATAAATTAAGTTCCTCTAATCTTTCCCCATAGCTGAGCTCCTCCATGCCTCTTATCAGTTTGGTTGCCCTTCTCTGCACTTTCTCCAGTTCCCCGATATCCTTTTTGTGAACGGGTGCCCAAAACTGAACTGCATATTCCAGATGAGGTCTTACTAATGATTTGTACAGGGGCAATATGATATCTCTCTCTGGAGTCCATTCCTCTTTTATTACAGGAAAGGACTTTGCTCGCTTTAGAAACCACAGCTTGGCATTGCATGCTATTATTAAGTTTATGATCTACCTGAACACCCAGATCCTTCTCTACCATTGATTCCCCCAGTTGTACTCCCCCCTACTATGTATGATGCATGCATATTCTTAGCTCCCAAGTGCATAACTTTACAGTTATGAACATTAAACCTCATTGCCACATAGTTACCCAATGAAACAGAGCATTGAGGTCGGCTTGTAAATTGGAGACTGTATAGTTTGGTGTCATCTGCAAAGACTGAAATGGTACTTTTAATCCCAGACCTTACATCATTTATAAATATCTTAAAAAGTAAGGGTCCCAAAACTGAACCTTGGGGTGCACCACTAATAACCGTAGATTATTTAGTGTAAGAATCATTAACCACTACTTTTTGGATATGGTCTTTCAGCCAGTTTTCTATCTCGTATTAGTAGAAGTAATAGTGAGCCAGGGGCCAGATAAAGGTGAGCAAAGGGATGGACACCAATGCTCTATATCAGTGTTTCTCAACGCCAGTCCTCAAGGCGCACCAACGGGTCATGTTTTCAGGATTTCCCTCAGATGAAACGGCTGTGGAAATTACTAAGGCAGTGAAAACTGATCAAATCACCTGTGCAAAATAGTGGAAATCCTGAAAACATGACCTGTTGGTGCGCCTTGAGGAGTTGAGAAACACTGCTCTATATCATTGAGTTTGATGCACCCTCTTCAAAAAATATGGTAAGCTACACTAGCAGTGGGATTGTATTCTCTTGCTGTAGAGGACTACATTACAATATTTAGTGGAATCATTATTCCCACAATAACATGGCTCCTCCACTACTGATATAGAAGATCATTAGCCATGTCTGACTTGACAAACTCTTTCTAGAGGAATACCTGGGAAATTGTCAGGCTGCACAAGAATACAAATGGGCAATGACAAGAAGAGGAAATGAGAGCATAGTATAATTGCTAATCGTCACTTTGGTAAATGCACCCTGACTTGTGCTTTGCATAACTTGGTTTAATGTGGGTTTGCATGTGCAGCTACATAATGCATACTGTGCCAGTGTAATCAATAGGGCTGTTTACATCCCTGCCATCTGCGTATTGTTATAGTGGCATTAACCATACGTCATCATGCATTTTACGTGCAGCTTCATATGTATTTGACTGCAAAAGGAATACACAAGTGTGACATGACCTTGGAAGCAGCTGTTCTGGGGCCACTAGCATCCCAAGACAGTCCAAGTTATTTGATTCATCATGAGTGCTATGACCCATGCCACTAGTCAAAACTGCTCTAGGGCAGATGGTTCAACTGCTCCTTGGCCCATGTGCAGTGCTCAATTAATTAAAGAACATTTGCTCCAGGCCTCCTGCTAGAGGGGGTCCTCCCTATGTAAAGCTATAATAAAAAAAAATAGTATATTTTAATAAAAGTTATCCTGAAATGGATCTGTAAAATGTATTGCTTGTTTATGGCTGCCTTGCCCATTGAAGGGTGATCTGCCGTGAATAGGTTTTCAGAAGTGTTTGACCTTGCAATGCCCTGAACACCGCACCACAACCAGCCGTTGTAAGGCAGTTGCAGCACAGATTCCATTCACTTGAGTGGAGGTAAATTTTGCTGCAGCCACAAAGCAAAGCATAGTGGACAGGGCATTTGTGAAACCCCCTCCCCCGCTGTGTTAGATTTAAGCTGAGTACACACTACAGTCTTTTTTTGTGTAACCCCGCGGGTTGGACGAAAAAAACAGCTCCGGTCAGGAGCCGCTGTACTAACCATGGAAGGTTAGTCCAGCGATCTCCCCCTCTGAGCTGTTGTGTTCTGACAGGGGGACGGCCCACCTCTAGAACACTCCGCCATTGGCTGTGAGTGCTGATCAGGAGTCGCTTGGCTGCTGGTTTTCCAGCATGCACCGAATGGCTGGCTCCTGTCGGACAGACCGACATTCACACAGGCATAATGTCGTGGTTTTTTGAACCGGCAAATGTCCCGTGGCATTCTGCCCATGTGTACGGGGCTTAAGTGGGTTGGTCAGGGTTGGTAGCTCAAGGGAGCAATGCATAGAGCACTAACACCCATAAGGAAAGTAGCCTACAATTAAGTAAGTTTGCATGCCCACAACCTCATAATGGCACTGTGTCATGCATTTTCAAATTGTGAGACTGCCATTGAGAAAGTAAATCAAATCCATAGTTAGTAAATGATTAGTAACAAAAGTTAAATATCAAGGAAATTGTGTGTAGAAGTAAGTCTAACCAGCACTGTCAAGCTTGAACAACCTCAATATTCTGTTTTTTTTATTTATGTGGGCAGTGGCTGTAGGTCCATAGTGAGTACCTCATTTAACCTTTCTAGGTACTGTATGTAAAAACTTGTCAGATCCAATGACATGCAAAAATCAAACTTGCGCGCATTTGATGATTTGCCACTTATTTAAATTCCTTAGCATGGCCCACCGAACCTGAAATGCCTGGGCCCCTCAAGGTCTAAATCTGACTCTGCCCACATGGGCAAGCATTCCTGGTCTTTT
This sequence comes from Lithobates clamitans, assembly GCA_037952925.1. Lineage (NCBI taxonomy): Eukaryota > Metazoa > Chordata > Amphibia > Anura > Ranidae > Lithobates > Lithobates clamitans. The sequence continues at coordinate 2,157,370 of JBBGZY010000021.1, forward strand.
TGTGTAGCTATGTGGTCATATTATGCTCCATACTAGTAACATTGTCCTTTCTTTTTCATTGTTTATTTTTTCTATTTTATTTGCTGTTTGAGCCTCTAGACCAGTCATTCTCAACCACCACATTCTCAACCCTAGGGTTCCTCCAGAGGCTGCGAGAGGTGGCTTGAGCTTTGGATATTTAACCTCCCATCTGATGGTGCCTTCATAGTTCCTGGTTTATCACCACTTTCCCACTTACCACCAATGTAAAGAGCACTCTTGAGACCTAACATTTTTTCAAGGGTCCCTCCAGTGCACATGTTTCAAACACAAGGCCCGCCAGGCAATTTCATGTGGCCCTCACACCCAGGGCTTTTGTTTAGCCAGAATATGGTGGAACTCCTTTCTACCTCCTCCGGCTCTCACCCTCTGCTCCCCGCTCACCACTGTCTCTTGTAAACATATGTGAAAAAAAGGTGTAGCGCTTATATTCATATGCAAAGTTCATAAAAGGAGAAAGTTCCAAGCATAAGTAAAAGTGGAGCCAATCAGAGCCATCACCATTAAGGAGAAACAGAAGCTTCTATTGGACGAGATCCACATAGAAGGCTTCCTCTCACAAATCCCTGCCTGCCCTGCACTCATGGTGGGGACAAGGAAGATGCAGATGCAGCCTGGTCATAGGTGGGATGGGGCATCATGTGGTAGGCTACACTAGGATCCCCATCTGTTCCCGGGTGCACAGATGTTGACCAATGATCTCACTGCTAGTGGTAATAAGCAGCAGAGCCACCTACACTGCAGAGAGGTACTAGAGGCGGAAAGGGTATTTTTTGAAAAGGTGAGATGTGAAGAAGCTTTTGGTGGGGGGGGGGGGGGTGAGGGCTGTGAAAGGAGTTGTGTGCAGAGGTCAGAGCTGAAGAGGGGTGGAAGTAAGATGTGGACAGTCTTTGAAAGAGATCTGAACCCTTTACACTGTCCATAGCACACCCGAGTCCTGTACTCTGTACATAGCACATTTCTGAACCCTACACTCTGTACATAGTGCAACCCTGAACTCTGTACTCTGTATGTAGCACACCCCTGAACTCTACACTCTGTGCATAGGGCACCTCTTAAACTGCACTCTGTACATAGCGCACCCCTGAACCCTGCACTCGGTACATTGCGCACCCCTGAACGCTGCACTCTGTACATAGCACATCCCTGAACTCCACACATAATGCACTCCTAGTATTTATTTATTATCCCAATAAGATCCTCCCACTGTTAGTGCAATTTGACCACAGCCACCACTGCGGTTTAGTGGGGGGCATGGTTGGGTTCCTGCGCCTATTCCCTGAGAAAAAAAAGCCCAGATACATTTATATAGTCTTACAGATTCAACCGCCCCTTTCAGGGCAACCAAAATGCTGATACGGCCCGCAATGAAATTGAGTTTGACACCCCTGCTCTAGTGTAAAATGGTTGAGAAAGGCTGCTCTATGTTTATTATACTTTCTAAAAACAGCACAATCTTATACCCCATTTTATTAAATTTCTGTACAAGGCACATTCCTATAAGAGATAAGTGAGACTTCTGTTAAGGGTTTGCTCTGGAGTCCTCGGCTTTTGCTACTTTTTAGACATTTTGTTGGCTATTTACAAAGAAAGATGTTACACCAGAATATTATGGCTCCAATCTTGGTGTGATTTTGGTTATAGTTGAGCACAGGCAACTCAGATATTTTTCAGAGTTAGGGTCGAATTATCTATGTGTTAAATTACTGCAAGATGTGGAAATGTATGTGTTGAAGCATTGCCATGCCATTCATTTTGAATAACACCCCAATGCACTAAGGCAATGCACGTGCATTTCAACACACCATAGGAAATTGTGATGCATTGCGGCAAAAAAAATTGTGGCATGTCCAATTTTTGGGATGTTTTGGTGCATCAGAAGCACATTGATTTCAATGGACTGCCTTAAAGTGCAACTTTAGGCTGTATAATTAAAATTGGTGAACAGGCAGGATTTTTCATGCAGAAGAGACATGGTTTGTCACTTCTGCATTGAAGCTACTTACCTGCCTATCAGCCCTTGTACAGTGAGTTGTGCACATGCAGCTCACTGTGCGAATTTTGCAATACCGAATTGGACTGTACTCCCGCTTATGTGCCCGGCCGATGACAGCGGCTGGTGATCGAGCCCCTGAAGCCAGCCACCCAAAGATGTCAGTGGCCGGGCGGGGAGTTTGGGGATGCCGCATCACTGGAGCGGTGAGTATTGTTCTGCATTAATGCGATGCATATTAATGCATGACATAACGTATGCGAACATGCATGCATTAATGCATTTTCACAAATGTAAATGGGCCCTTGGGGCTCATTTTCATTATCAGTGGTGACCTCTAACTTTCCGCACTGAATAAATTCAGGTCGCTGCTAGGGTACATAGCAAACAATTGTATTCTATTTGTTCCATTCACATTGCAATGCTAGTGTCATGTGCGGTGCATGTCCATCTTTTTCTGCAGTGCACCGGATGACCCTGAAGGCACCATGCTGCTGCGTAGTGATATGAATGAAGGTTAAGAAAAAAACGTAAGCAATGCAATGTACTGGAATGCGCATTGCAACGCTCTCTCCTAGAGCTAGTCTGCACGGTAGCATGCTAATGTGAATCTAGCCAAAAACATTGAGGAAGAGCTGTTAGATGCCGAAGAGAAGCAGACATGTACTCATTACACTGGAAAAAATGAATCTGCAAAAGTATTTAATGTGGTTTCTCATCATGCTCCATCTCACATTACGGGATCGCATTTACAGAGGGTTGTGCTGGTTTATTTTGTTCTTCGTTTTTTTTTGATGTTTGCAAATTTACTATTCATAATCACCTTTTACAGAGCAGTTTAACTTCCATATTCTGGTTCTCATTTGTGTGTTTGACATCATTCAGAGAAAGAGGCATACAAACACTTAGGTTGCAGTGGTGGCTTGTCTAATGGATGCTTTATTTTCCGCAGGGACTGTGCATAACATACATTTACAAGTTTTCATAGAGTGCAATGTCTCCATGCCATAGATGACCTTCAGTGTTGCAGGTATCCTCCAGGGTAAAAGCCATTGGTGGAATTCTTTGATCCTTTCAGGTGTACTGAGCCTAGAGTATATGAAAGAACATATCTACACCTTTCATCTATCTTTCTTCAGTTTATTAGCTCACAGCAGTGATTGGCTGCAATAACCTGATTTCAGTTACATGCCTCCATAGTGCTCCTTTAAAGCAGAAGTAAAGGCAAAACTTTTTTTTTTTGTTACAGTATAGGAGGGTTATAACCCTGTCAATTTATTGCCATCTGTGTCTCCATTGGGGAGATTTTCTTTTGCTTCCTGTCTCATAGACACAATAGGAAGTGAGAGGAAATCCCTCCAAAGTGGGGGAATCTCTGGTTCTCACCACAGTCACCAGAACTAGTGTCGTTATTGGAAGATTCCCCATCTATTACTGCTCTGGTGTCAACCCACAATTTGGGATTTTCTTTTATTTTCATTTTTGGTGATAACGATAAACAGGACAAATAGAGAGGATGATACAAACAGCAGTAAAACTTAACAAGTGTTTTAAACTCTCTCTACTCCATCCAAAACTTTAAAAAAAGTTTTGGTTAGAGTTATACTTTACCTTGGTGTCAACCTCATGCAGTCTGTTCTGCCCCACTATTATGTATTTTTATGTCTTGTGTTGAACTGCATGAAGTTATAATTTAGCTGTATTATGCTGACATCCACTGGAGCTTTTTGGCCAAAACAACTTGTCTGCTAATGTGATTTTGGTATCTTCCTCTGTCCTCCCCTCCTGATTCATGCTAGTCAGTTTATTCTCCACTTCCTCCATGTTCCTTCAGTTAGTGTTAGTTATTCACAGAGATAGGGCTTAGGAAAGTCATTGTCTTCCTACACTTTAAAAGACAGGAAAAAATCTTCTGCACTGCAGTTAGCTGAAGTCATATTGCATTGGATTCAACTTCTGTGTCTTATAGAAGAGTTAAATTGTCTGTGGATGGTGCCAAGTCAGCAGGTGACCATACTGTCTGGACAGACTGGGTCTAGAGAGGTATATCAAAGCATAAAGTGGCATTTGAAACAAAACACAGTCCCTGTACACCAGGGATCAGACTGGGGGAGAGGGAAGCAGCACAAGGAACCATTTAGATATATTGGGAGCATGCTGATAGAAGGAGAAGGCAGAGTGACAGAGATAATCTCACTATTCTGCTGTTGCTTTTTTCACTGCCAAATCACAGGTGGGGGTGCCCCCAAAGCTCACATTGATGTATTTATATAGAAAAAAAATACTATACTACTACTATTACTACTACTACTACTACTACTACTACTACTATACACTGGCACAATTTTTTTAAAAATTAAGAAATTAAATAAAATTTGTTTTTACATACTGTCACCAGAGAAGTACAGTGTTACTGGTATTGTGGTGATCAGGGACACTGACTGGTTACAGTATGTACATTTAAAAAAAAATGTCACCAGAGAAGTACAGCTATATCATATGACTGGTGTGGTGGCGATCAGGGACACAAAATGGTGACAGTATGTACATTTTAAAAAAATATTGTCACCAGAGAAGTACAGCATTATCATATGACTGGTGTGGCGGTGATCAGGGGCACTAACTGTGACAGCTTGTAAAAAGGAAAAAAAAATTCTTTAAATCATTTTTTCATTTTTTTTAAACATTTTTTTTCTTTTTTCACAGTCTGTGACCAGAGCAGTACATTGTCTTCTTGGGGAGGTGATCAGTTTTTTTTCACCATAACTGATTATTACATTGATGATCTGATCACTGTTATAAGCAATCATTTTTATGAATGACATCCATTGATGTGCCATTGTGTACTATTGTGATAGATGTGATTGGCTACAGTTATCACATGGTACAGGTCTGCTGTGATTGCCCCTTGTACCACATGGTCACTGTGACTAATCACAATAGTACACAATGAATGGCTATTAATGAAATCCATCGTGTACTATTGACATGTGATTGCTGTGATTGGTCACAACGATCACATGGTATGGGACTGGCCTGGTACAATGATCTGTCTTCTGGAGACAGCGGATACAGCAGGTGACAGATCGCAGCTGCAAGGATGCACAGGAGGCATGCTCCTGGAGGACGTCATATGACATCCACCCAGGATTAGAAAGCTCCCGTCCAGCCGTTATTTTACAATAGCCCGGGCTAGAAGTGGTTAAAGTTATAATTTATCACATGGTAGCATTACAGCCTCGTTCATGCGTTTGGCAGGACTCGTTCATGCGTTTGGCAGGACTCGTTCATGCATTTGGCAGGGCTCGTTCATGCATTTGGCAGGGCTCGTTCATGCGTTTGGCAGCCTTTGCCACCCTTCTGAAAAGCGACCCACCTTAAATGTCACCTCTTCACTGCTTGTTTTAACCCTCAAATTGGCCCACCACATCACAAACAAGAAGGGCAGTTATGGGGCAGCCCCATTCACACAAATAGGTTGCGTTGGTCTGCAATACTGAGTTCTTCTTTAAATATCGGCCAAAACCAGGAACCATTAAGCCTCTACTGTGTTTTACACACAAGTGCCTAATAATAAAGCGAGTGACTACACCATAACTATACTTTTCTACTGGCAGTTGTAGAGATCCAGTATAATAAAAAGCATCTACTACACGGTTTTCTTTGCTTCCAGAAAACAAATTTCATTGGCACTTGCTGCATTATGTTTGGAAGTGGATTATACCGTTACGTAATCACTGGAAGAATTATTTAGTAATAGAACAATATGCTTGTCTGCATTTATATGCATACTTAAACAGAAAGAACTAAATATATAGCTATAACCTTCTAATACCTTATAAACTAAATGGTCAAATATTTTGGAGCACCCTCTTTTTCCAGTTGTATTACAATAACGGTGTCAGTGTCAGTGCACTCTGAAATTTATCCACTTGACCTCCGGAAGATTTACCCCCTTCACGACCAGGCCATTTTTTTCGATAGAGCACTGCGTTATTTTAACTGACAATTGCGCGTTTATGCAACAACTTTACCCAAATGAAATTTATATGATTTTCTTCCCACACATGGAGCCTTCTTTTGGTGGTATTTAATCACCACTGGGTTTTTTATTTTTTGTGCTATAAACAAAAATAGACCAACAATTTTGAAAATAAGCATATATTGATTGGTTTGCGCAAAAGTTATAGCATCTACAAACTATGGTAAATACTGGAATTTTTATTTATTGTTAAATTTTTTTCATACTAGTAAAGGCGGCAATCAGCGACTTATAGCGGGACTGCGATATTACAGCAGACAATCTGACACCAACTGATACTTTTGACACTTTGTGGGAACCATTCACACTAAAACAGTGATCAGTGCTAAAAATATGCACTGTCACTGTACCAATGACTTTGGCTGGGTAGGGGGGTTAAACATCTAGGGTGATCAAAGGGTTAAATGTGTGCATAACCAGTGTTTTTGTGTACTATGTGTGCTGCTTCCACTAAAGGATATGATGGATTTCTTTCCCTGCTTTGCAGGGAAAGAAAATCCATCACATCCCGGCTGTCAGGACAGAGCTCTGCATTGTTTACATATGCAGAGCTCTGTCCAGCCTCTCTCCTCAACGATCAGCGGGTGCCAGCAGACATCTATTGGCCGGCACCCGCTGATCGGCTTCCACTGTGACTAAGCACAGCAGAAGCAGTGCATGCGTCCCCTCCACAAAAGTGCAGGATCACATACATACATGTGATTCTGCATATAACGGCTGCCCTTTAGCAGTAAATCTGCTATAGGGCAGTCAGCAAGTAGGTAAAGAGAAGCACCAGTCTCCCCCAGAAAAAGTCAGCAGCTACAAATACTATGGGGGAAGGAGGGGGGACTAACTTTTTCTCAGATTTTGCTCAGATTGCGTGGCGATCAAAACTAGATACCTGCTCCCCCCACCCCCCCAAAAAAAATTCTCATAATTAAAGAGCATGGGGGGGAGGATGCAAAGAAGCATAACCTCCCCTTTTGGGTGAAATTCCGCTTTAAGTATGGAACAAATAAATAATATACAATGACAGTCAATAAAATCATGGAAGCATTTTCTTTAATAAAATGTAATCTGAACATTTTTTAAAGTAGGCACCTTTTAAAAAATAAAGTGGCCAAACATATTGGTATTTGGCTGTAAGTCTTCATTCAAATGGGCAGTGAGACCCATATAGTGTGAAGAACAGTTTGTTTATTTACTTTGGGGTAGAATATAACTCTGTTCAACCCATATAGGTGAATGGAGATGCAGCAACTATATGGACTTGGGTGCGCTTTCCCTTTAAATTGATAAAAAAAAATAGCAAAGCCAATATAGTACATCAGAAAACAACTCCATAATTACAATAAGTGCAAACACAAGACTGAAAAGTGCATGTCCTTTTAAATGTGAACAACAAAACCCATAAGTGACATTGTTAGAATCCTTAATCCTGTGGGTGTATTGTGCCTTCTTTAGTGTAACACAGCACCAAATGTGCCCAAGTTCCTTACTAAATGAATAAGATCTCCATATTATAAGAGATTAGCAATGCATAAGGAATAAACACCACTACACTCTCATGCTCGGCGTGTAGGCAATATTAGAGCCCCCGGGGGGCTCTAATATTGCCTACACGCCGAGCATGAGAGTGTAAGGCAATATTTTCTGGTGAGTGCGGCTCCATATGAGTGGATCACAATCACAACCGGTGTGGTGAAGGAGACCTTTACGGCACAGGAAGATTGTTTTTCAGATTCACTTTTCTAATGCACAGTATTTTGCATGGACTTTTCCTCATCGGTTTACCTATAGAATATTGCATGGACTGTTTATTTATTATTTGTCACTGTTTTATACTCTCCTGGTCACTAATGGAAAGGTAGAGTCATTTGGAAGTATCACGGACATTACATTGGTATAGCAATAGCACTAAATGTTGATGTATTCCATTTCACTAGCTATCACTACATATAAATTATTCATGTGATTTACAGCGCCACTATTTTATTTATTTAAAATACTATTTCACTTTATTTCTTATAATTTGGCAGCTATAGTTATTGTTTGGTTTTGCACTAGAGCGCAGTGATGGTTTATCAAGTTTTTTTTGCGCTGCACTTTCTTTTAATATGATTATGTATACGGAATCCTGAGGAAGCACTTAACTGCAAAACGTGTCGGAGACCTTGGATGTTTCCCATATTTTTCCAACCTGATTTCTAAAGAGTACTTCATACCTACACTCTAAGTACATGCTTAATAGTTAGTACAATCTCGCCTATGTTTATGACAGGTCTGCCTTGTTAATAAATGCAATTTATCTAGAGTGTACCTATTTTGCATACTGTGATGTTTTTATGAACTTGGATTTTAATTATTATAATAAAACATTTATGCTTTTATAATAATGCTGTAAATCTTATTCCTGGGGTTTCAAGCACCTTAAAAATCCCTAGTGTTTATTTTTTTCGGCAAGGAACTATAATCAGCTAGAGAACAGCTAGGGTGCATTTGTTTTTGCGTTTAACCACTGAGGATTGCAGAGGAGGGGTGAAAAGCCCATAAAATATCAGTTAGACATGCCTCGTCTACATTCTGATGGCTAACTGGCTACTTGCATCTTTCTTTAGTGCATTATATGCTGGAAAATGTTTAAGAAGGAAAAATAAAATTGTACTGATAACAAGAAAGGTGATCCACATTATAGCAACAATAACAGTGATACTAATAGGTTAGATAACTACTAATAGGCTGAGTTAACCATGAATATGCTAACTCTACTGCCTAGAGCCTGCAACGTTAGTATATTGGGATAGCAGATAGCAATGTCGGAATCTGCATGTATGAATAAGCACTTTCAGAAAGGTGCAGACAAGACAAGACCAATTAGGGAACAGACACCCCAATACAAAAAATAGTACATATCATCATCACAACATGGAATAGATGGCGGAGGGTAGGAATTTTGTGTGTAGTCAATTATTGACTGGCTGAAATTGTAATTCATTATGTTAGTTTGGCTTTGTCTCGGCAGGTCTGACCTGCACTCTCTCCTTTATCTGTCTTTCTCACTGTACATATTGTTATGGATGCAATTTGCAACCGACTCAGATACTGTGTCTAAGTCCAGGTTCACGCTGAGCTGCAGGAATGAAGCCGTGCAAGTTCAGCTGAACTCGCACAATTTCACTCCGGCATGTCAGTACCAATTTCGGTGGCAATTTCACAGACATCTGTGCAGGTGGCACCGTCCTAATCGCTGCGACTCTGCATTTGCGGTGCCACACCGGTTTCAAACAGTAGTTTCTGTACTACTTTTTGCGATTTCGGGGTGCAATTTCCATTGAACTCGCATGACTTCATTCCCGCAGCTCAGTGTGAACCTGGGCTAAATAAAAGATCAATAAAGAGGTCAGCTTGTTCAGAGCACTAACCTTTAGATGGAGAGACTTTTTTTTTTTTTGGACCAAGGATCTGATATCATTTTTATTTAGGGTAAAAGAAAGCTAAGTAATGTGTAAGGTATTTGTTACTTCACAGAGATCACAGTATTCTCCCTGACAATGCCTTTATGTGCTTTACCCTCCAAAAGAAAAGCACTGTCATCGTTCAGGTGTCAACCAGGGTCAGCATCTACTTACTCGAGAGAGAAATGCTGGCTCAGAGATGACACAATCATGTCAATTTTGGTGCCTATGCAGTTCTTGGCTGTGTTCTCAAATGTTTAACAGATCAGTCACCTGCTGTAGCCTCTCACCCTGTCACTCTCTATAAAGTTACAATGCTCCAGTCTGATCAGCGAGGACGACAAGATACTTATAATGCTTCCTCCTGCCTGTAGCAGATTGGTGACATCATCTCTGCCGAGGCAAAATCAGTTTGCTGAAGTTCAAGGATGACATTTTAACCACTTAAGGACTGAGCCTCTTTCTGAGATTTGTTGTTTACAAGTTAAAAACAGGTTTTTTTTTGCTAGAAAATTATTTAGAACCCCCAAACATTATACTTTTTTTTCTAGCACCCTGGAGAACAAAATGGCGGTTGTTGCAATACTGTCTGTAACACCGTATTTGCACAGCGGTCTTACAAGGGCACTTTTTTTGGAAAATATACACTTTTTTTAATTAAAAAATAAGACAACAGTAAAGTTAGCCCAATTTTTTTTATATTGTGAAAGATAATGTTACGCCAAGTAAGTTGATACCCAACATGTCACGCTTCAAAATTGCACCCGCTCGTGGAATGGTGACAAACTTTTACCCTTAAAAATCTCCATAGGCGACATTTAAAAAATTCTACAGGTTGCATGTTTAGAGTTACAGAGGAGGTCAATGGCTAGAATTATTGTTCTCGCTCTACCAATCGCGGCGAAGCCTCACATGTGTGGTTTGAACACTGTTTTCATATGCGGGCGCTACTCACGTATGCATTCTCTTCTGCACGCGAGCACGGGGCGCGTTTAAAAAAAAAAAAAAAAAATTAATTTATTTTACCTTTTATTTTTTACTTTTACACTGTTTTTTTTTTTTTTTAATGTCACTTTTATTCCTATTACAAGGAATGTAAATATCCTGTGTAATAGAAAAAAAGCATGACAGGACCTCTTAAATATGAGATCTGAGGTCAAAAAAGACCTCAGATCTCATATGTACACTAAAATGCAATAATACATTTTATTTATTGTTTTTAATGGTCCTTTAAGAGCTGTGGGCGGAAGTGACGTTTTGACATTGTTTCTGACCTGCATTGTTATAGAGACAGGTGGGGGCCATCTTCCCCTCACTCGTCTCCATGCCCAGCAAGGGTGAAGATCCGATTGGCTCCGGTATGCGGCGGAGGGCGCCGGAGCACGGGCGGGAGGGGGGCTCTCCCGCCGCCGATAAAAGTGATCTTGCGGCGAATCCGCAGCAGAGACCATTTTTATCTTAAATCGGACCGCTCACTGAAGAAGAGGATATCCGGGTTATGGTAGCTAGCTGCTGCTATAACAACGATTCTCCTCTTCAAACAGCCGACGTATAACAACGGTGGGTGGTCCAGAAGTGGTTCATTGTAAAAGGTAAAGCTTTTTCTGAAAAATAAAAATAAAAAATACAGTTGCCCTATATTGTGACATGTCAGGAATCAATGATCAATGCACATACTCGCCATCACACCATGGATCTTCCATTGCAGTCCAAAGCTTTTATTGCACAAAAGAACAAGTGCAAAGATTTGGAGCCACGCAATACCCATTCATCAGGCATGTGGACACATGCCTGACGTAGGGGTCCTGCGTGGCTCCGAAACATTGCACTTGATCTTTTGTGATCTCTCTGCAATAAAAGCTTTGGATCAGTGGCAGCCCATCCATTAGGGGCGCATGAGCGCCGCCCCCCTATCCATGGGTCCGGCCCCTTGATCTACATGCAGGGCGCCGGACGCATGGATTCCAATGGGGAGGGGGGGTTTGAAGCACGTGATTAGAGCCAGAGGCTTTAATAGGCTTTAGAAAAAGGTGGGCACGGGACACAGAGCACTGCGTTTCGAGCCCATCCAGTTGTGTTACAATAGCGAATGAATATGGATTGTTTATGTTTATGGAATGAATATATGTGGATTGTTTGCCCTGCCCCCCCACCCAAAAAAAAAAAAACACCAGCCGCCACTGCTTTAGACTGCAATTGAAGATCCATGGTGTGCTGGCGAATATGTGCATTGATCTGTTATATCCAGTGTCCAGCTGGTAGTCGCTACAGCCACTACAGATGAGCCTAGTGATCCAGGAATGTGTGTGACAGGAATAAAGAGAAGAATGTCAGGATCCATTAATGCACACATGTAAAGTTAAAGAGTGGCCCATTTGAATGGTTGAATATTGTGTAGGGATCCTACTTATGCACTGAGCTACATTTTAATTTTGGTTTTAATTGTAGTCAGCCCAGCTCTCCAGGGGGCCTTACTGGAGGGTTCAGATTTCCTTTAGAAGGCTGTGATTTTTTTTCTACCAGCCACTGTTGATTGGTGAAATCAATCTGTTCCAGAATTGTTGCTATATGTTATAAAGATTATTACATTATTATCAACTGCTGGTGAGGTAGTTCAAGGGTTAGGTTATACAGGGCTGGATTTATAGGGGGGAAAGGGGGGCAATTGCCCCAGGCCCCCTTGGCGATATAAAAAAAGATATATAACAATATTAAAAAATGATATAAAACAATATAAAAAATGATATAAAACAATATAAAAAATGATAGAGGAGTTTAGGGGCGGGACTTTGAGTGAAGCACATGGATGCAGTAAAGAAGTAAATTAGAGAATGGTTTATTATATTGAGTCAATTCCTAGAACACAAGTTGGGAGTATACAGTTCATTACATATTGTATGTCATTACTTCAAGATAAGTCATTACACATAAATACATTGTCCAACCAGAGTTTAAAATAGTATTTTACAAGTACACAGGTCACGTAATAACATGATTAATTGTATTGTAGAAAATACTCATAAAAGTTGCTTGCGCATTAAAGCGTCAATAGAAATACTAGTTAAGGTAAGATAAGTAGGAAAAATAATAATATAAAAACGTACATCATGAATCTATTAGAAAATATAGGGCAGTATTTTACAGTTGCACGGGTCACATAAGGTCATGATTAATTGCAGTGTAAAAATAATACTGAAAACAGAAATAGGATTCATTAAAGCATCACTTAAGGAAAAAGGAGAAAATATACTTGGTGGAGAGGAATGGCCGTGGTGAATTCATGAATGGGTTGTTATAATGGTAGTTGTTAGCTCTACGTGTTTCGGGACCTTAAAGTCACTTGTCAGGAGCAAAACCGTGATAATCATCTAAAAAATGAAAATAAGGCCATAATGGTAATCTGAAAAATTTTCCTTAAGTGATGCTTTAATGCATCCTATTTCTGTTTTCAGTATTATTTACACTGCAATTAATCACGCCCTTATGTGACCCGTGCAACTGTAAAATACTGCCCTACATTTCCTAATAGAATCATGATGTAAGTTTTTATATTATTATTTTTCCTACTTATCTTACCTTAACTAGTATTTCTATTGACGCTTTAATGCGCAAGCTACTTTTATGAGTATTTTCTACAATACAATTAATCATGTTATTACGTGACCTGTGTACTTGTAAATACTGTTTTAAACTCTGGTTGTACAATATATTTATGTGTAATGACTTATCTTGAAGTGATGACATACAATATGTAATGAACTGTATACTCCCAACTTGTGTTCTAGGAATTGACTCAATATAATAAACCATTCTCTAATTTACTTCTTTACTGCATCCATGTGCTTCACTCAAAGACCCGCCCCCTAAACTCCTCTTTATAACTAAATGGGATGGAGGATGGGATCTGTACGGCCCCCCATCCTCATACAAAGTCCCACCTTTTTCATTCCTTTGTTCAATATAAAAAATGATATATACAATTATAGAAAAAAATATAATAAAATATAAAATGTAATAAAAAACATATTTTATTTGATTAAATCTTAAATCTAAATTAAATCTACTTTGGGAAGTAATATTTTGCTGGCCATCATCTGTAAAACTCTGGACTGTTATGTTGTATCGCTTTTCAAAAATGAATTTTGGCAGCTTAAGCAAACCACACATGGAGCACTATGACTGCGTATGTGTGGGAATGGGTAGCCTCAGAATGATGTTGTGTCATGCTTTTTAAAAATGTGTGACTGTCATTGAGAATGTAAACTAACTCTGTGCATAAGGGGCCCCTCAAAGCTGAAGTGCCCTGGGCCGCCCAAGTTCTAAATCTGGCTATGGGGTTATACTTCCATTAAGTATTTGGAGTCCTGAGCTATTAGAAGGTTCCTGAGAAAATAGCAAAGAGTGCACCAGGGATATGAATAGAGAACTTTGTAGCTGACTACCCTGGATATAAATGAGATCCAGCTGCCTAGGAGGAGTTGGAGCACATGATAGGGAGTACTTCTCTAGATTCAGTCAGATCAATTAGTCTAGGATTATTGTTTTAAAGTGCAGCCTTGGAATACTACAGGGAGCATAAAATATCAGTGCTGCCTTTTTGTTGTAGCAAAATGGATACTTGGAGACAGTTATGGATGACGTATTTATTGTAGTTGACATCAAAGTGGGCGTGGCTAAACAGGCATGGTTTCACTGGTGTGGCTTAGTCAACAAATAAAAGCTGAAGTGCAGTGGCTATAATACCGTATATACTTGAGTATAAGTCGACCCGAATATAAGTTGAGGCCCCTAATTTACCACAAAAAACTGGGAAAAACGTATTGACCTGAGTATAAGATGAGGGTGAGAAATGGAGCAGCTACTGTAAGTGGAAAAAGAGGGTCAACAATGCCCATCTGCAGCTGCATGCCTCCCTGTGTCCTGTGCATGTGTCCTGTGCAGCCTACCTGTATCCTGTGCATGTGTCCTGTGTCCCTGTGTCCTGTGTCCTGTACATGTGCATGTGTCCTGTGTCCCTGTGTCCTGTACATGTGCATGTGTCCCTGTGTCCCTGTGTCCTGTGCATGTGTCCTGTGTCCCTGTGTCCTGTGTCCTGTACATGTGTATGTGTCCTGTGTCCCTGTGTCCTGTACATGTGCATGTGTCCTGTGTCCTGTACATGTACATGTGTCCCGTGTCCCTGTGTCCTGTACATGTGCATGTGTCCTGTGTCCCTGTGACCTGTGTCCTGTACATGTGCATATGTCCTGTGTCCCTATGACCTGTGTCCTGTACATGTGCATGTGTCCTGTGTCCCTGTGTCCTGTACATGTGCATGTGCATGTGTCCCTGTGTCCTGTACATGTGCATGTGCATGTGTCCTGTGTCCTGTACATGTGCATGTGCATGTGTCCTATGTCCCTGTGCAGCCTACCTGTGTCCTGTGCAGCCGCCGCGTGGCGATCTCCATCATCCCTGTGACAATCTCCATCCTCCCTGTGGCGATCTCCATCCTCCGATCAGCGTGTAATAATACCATCCGGCGGCCATTCCACTGTTCAAAAGTCGTGCCTCCTCCTCGTCTGTGATAGGCAGAACACTCCATTTCCCAGCAGTCAGCGGTCAGCCTATCATGGACATTCTCTCATTCTCATACCACGGACGAGGATGAGAGAATGTCCGTGATAGGCTGTACACTGACTGCTGGGAAATGGAGTGTTCAGCCTATCACAGACAAGGAGGAGGCGCGGCTTTTGAAAGCTGGAATAGCCTCCGAACTGTATTATCACACACTGGCCGCCATCTGCCTGCCTGACACGCTGATCAGGTAGGCAGGTGGCGGTGACTCGAGTATAAGTCGAGGGGGACACTTTCAGCCTAAAACAAAGGCTGAAAATCTCGACTTATACCCGAGTATATACGGTAATTAATTTAGAAAAAATATTATAGCAGACCTTGGCAATCATCATACAACGCACTATATGTAGGATGTAAATAAAATAAAATGCTTAGTTTCTTATATAATACCACTATAAATGAATATATATATATATATATATATATATATAGTTGGCCTTTAGGAACTTAGGTTGAATAGGGGATCTTTTCTTTTTTTGGATTAATCTCCACCTGGCTGTACATACACCACAACCCAAGCTGCAAGGGAGCAAATTATCAATCCATAACCTTAAAGTCAGTCTCTACTTGGTGGCGGTAAGTAGTCAGTTATGCTATCATCACTGATCAAGCCACTTGAAGTTAAAATAAACTTCATACAGCAGTTTCTCAGAAAATGGCCTATGGTTTGTGGATAACCAGCACTGGTTCACCCACCACATTTTTTATATTTCAGTCTGTTTATTGAGTTTTTCATAGTACATATGTACATAGAAAGGAAATAAACAAATTACAGAACCAAAATATTCTTGTGAAAGAAAATAAAAGGATGACACACTAAACATCCACTGTCATTGCATTGATAAGGCTCATAACAGATACTAGCAATCCCCAGCCACATGGTTCCAGAAAGTAAGATAAAGAACTAATTGGTCTGAGTTCCCACTTGCCAAACTACTGTCAGGAAGTAGAGCTCTCTGTATGGCAGGGATGGTCACAAATATTACCAGTAAAAAGGAATCTTGGATTGGTCCCTAGGAAGCACTATTATCTTGAGTGGATGTAAACCTGATTTTTTTTTTTTTTTAATGAAGACTTCTACCTAGTACAGTAGAGGATGTCAAGTCATCTGTGCCCAGTCTTGCCACAAAGAGTTAATCCAGCTCTGAGCAATCCTCTTTTTTTTAGTAAGTTAAAAAAGGACACACAGATAAGTTTGTGTCGCCACATCCCCCACTGCTGTGACTGAGATCTGATTTGTTTATCTCATGAACGAGCATGAGAGCAGAGAAAATTTTAAGATTCCAGCTTCACATCCCTCCTCCTTTCTTCTCCAGCTCTCCCAGGATTGGCTGCTCCACACCTTAGCATGATTGGGCATGCTCAAGTCATGTGGTACCTTTCCTGAATTTTGAGTGGATGTTATTCATTATGGGGCATGATCAGTGTGACTGAGGAGGACATTCATGGTGCAGTCAGCAGAAAGAGTAGGAGAGTGTAGAGGTGGGCAGGGGGTCTTTTGACATCCCGACTCTGCCCACTGAGCTCGGGCAAAGAGACCCACCCACCGATTCCAGAGTTTTGTGGGGCTCCTACTGCTGAAGGGGGTGACATTTGCAAGGTAGGGATATATGCAGGAGGCTTGCATGTATGTATTATATGTAATAATACTGTGCCATTCGTTTATACTGGGCGAGTGGTGGGTTTACATCCACTTTAACAACTTTTCTTCTGGGGCCCCATCAATCTGGAGAAATATATCTGATCCAAGGGTCCCAGGTCTTGTCAAATTTTGAGTTATTGTTCTGGAGGGTTCATGTGAGTTTGTCATTGATCTTAATCCCAAAAAAATTTTGTTTGACATAATCCATGTGCACCACAGTCTGTTTTTAGCATCTCGCTATAACAATTCTGGCCACTAGGATTATATACAAGATTATCCGTCTGCTCTATTTAGCAATGACAGGGTCCCATTTCTAAAATAAGGCCTCTTCCAGGGATCTAGGGATGTTTGATCCCGCCACCTACCAGATAAGTTACTTTGGGACACTGCCACCATACATGGTGCCCAGTTGGCCAAACACATTTTTTAAAATGCCTTTTTGGGTAAAAGACTATGTCCAAATTACGGTAACTTGAGAAGCTGATTAATTGATATTGGAGAAAAAAAAACTAAATTTGCTAACAGCAACCAACCAAAAAAACCTTATGAAGCCTGATTGATTCCTGCTGGCAAAAAGCTCACTTGACAGGTACTAATTGTGCCACCGCTTGTGACCACTGAGGAGCTTCAAGACGTGCTATGTACAAAATCCATAGAGGCTGAGCCGCGACGTCATATCTGTTCTATCACCTGTTTCTTATCCATTCTTTGGAACACACGCTGGTTCGGTGGCCACGAGTGGCGGCGCAATTTGTACCTGTGAAGTGAGCTGTTTATGTTGTGTCTTACAGACACCTGAGAAATGTGAGTAGCTGATTTTATACCTACTTTGTTAGCACCTCGTTTTAATAAACATACCACACAATGATCTATTTCTTGGATATTTTATTCAACCCATGATGGTGTGAGAGTGCATACTAATAGGATTTTCAGACTGAGACATAGCAGGATCTTGTTAGAGAGGATATATCTTCCTTACTGCGCATAGGCTACTTTGTCAGCCATATATTTATGGTGAGTGCACATTTCACCCGGGTGTGTGGAGAAAGCACTTACTCACCTAATGTGAAGAATTAGTTATCACACACAGCTTCACACAGTGGACTGGAATTATCGTTAGCGAATTGTCACATTATATATGGACTTGTATTAAGTTGACCATTTCATAATATAGATGGAATCATTGGTCGTGTCTAATGAGCAACTGTGGAAATTGATGGTATATCGTGAGTAACTAGCGCCTACCTTCTGTTACATTGTGGTGTTTACACACTTAAAGGGGCAGCTGGTTCTGTCATACTGTATATTCAAAATACTAGCAGCTTTCAAGGAAGTGCCTTAACTGTGTTTGTTTGTTATTGCATATGTGTGCTACAGCCTCATTTATTTCTATGGTTGGGGCTGTACGCATCTGGATAGCTACAGTATCTCACAAAAGTGAGTACACCACTCACATTTTTATAAATATTTTTTTATACCTTTTTATGTGACAACACTGAAGAAATTACACTTTGCTACAATGTAAAGTAGTGAATGTACAGCTTGTACAACTGTGTAAATTTGCTGCCCCCTCAAAATAACTCAACACGCAGTCATTAATGTCTAAACCGCTGGCAACAAAAGTGAGTACATCCCTAAGTGAAAATGTCCAAATTGGGCCCAATTAGCCATTTTCCCTCCTCTGTGTCATGTGACTCAGTGTTACAAGGTCTCAGGTGTGAGTGGGGAGCAGGTGTGTTAAATTTGGTATTATCGCTCCCACTCTGTCATACTGGTCACTGGAAGTTCAACATGGCACCTCATGGCAAAGAACTCTCTGAGGATCTGAAAAAAAGAATTGTTGCTCTACATAAAGATGGCCAAGGCTATAAGAAGATTGCCATGATCCTGAAACTGAGTTGCAGCACAGTGGCCAAGACCATACAACGGTTTTACAGAACAGGTTCCATTCAGAATAGGCCTCGCCATGGTCGACCAAAGGAGTTGAGTGCATGTGCTAGGTGTCATATCCAGAGGTTGTCTTTGGGAAATAGACGTATGAGTGTGTCATGAGAGGGTTTACCCGTTGGTGGCGCTATCGGCCTCTTGGATCGCAGTACCAGTGTCCACCAGCGGGTGTCTTCCAACACCTGGGACCTGCAGTAAGAGGTCTCTCCTGCTGGTGGCACTGTTGCATCCTTGGGCCATAGTACCGGTGTCCACCAGCGGGTGCACTCCGGCAGTGTGGAGCAAACAGCACACTCTGCGATCAGCTGTGACATGAGGTCAATTATAATCAGTCCTATAAATACCCGGCAAGCCCTCATATGCTTGCCTTGGTATCTTTCTTCCTTGCGCCCTGACCTGTTATCCTGCTATCCTGTAAACCTGTATCGGACCCTGAACCTGTTCCTGAGCCTGTATCCTATCCCATCCATTATCTCCCTTTCCCAACCTGCCCTTGTTCAGTTGCTGATCTCCTGTGTCTGACCTTGGCTACGTTTATGTTTCTGGTATATCCCTTGTTCCTGCTGACCTGCTGTGTATGACCCTGGCCTGGCTGACATCTGTGATTCCGGTATTGCCCCTTGCTGTATATATTATCTGTTGTCTGTGGGTTTCTGTCGGTTCGTTGAGCACTATTTATATTTGGGGTGTTTGTTTATTTATATTACTTATTTTAAATAAACATTCTTATTTCACTTTACATGCGTTTTGGTTTCCTCTTTGCAGTCCACACAATCTGGTCACACCTGTTCATGACAGAGTGCCGCCAGCATTGCTGCAGAGGTTGAAGGGGTGGGGGGTCAGCCTGTCAGTGCTCAGACCATACACCACACACTGCATCAAATTGGTCTGCATGGCTGTCGTCCCAGAAGGAAGTCTCTTCTAAAGATTATGCACAAGAAAGCCTGCAAACAGTTTGCTGAAGACAAGTAGACTAAGAACATGGATTACTGGAATCATGTCCTGTGGTCCGATGAGACCAAGATAACTTATTTGGTTCAGATGGTGTCAAGCGTGTGTGGCGGCAACCAGGTGAGGAGTACAAGACAAATGTATCATGCCTACAGTCAAGCATGGTGGTGGGAGTGTCATGGTCTGGGGCCGCATGAGGGCTACCGGTACTGGCAGGGGCGGACTGACAACTCATGGGGCCCCCGGGCAATAGGAGATTATGGGGCACCCGGGAAATAGGAGAAGATTATGGGGCCCCCAGGCAATAGGAGATTATAGGGCCCCCAGGCAATAGGAGATTATGGGGCCCCCAAGCAATAGATTATAGGGCCATACAGTATACACACACACACACATACAGTATAAACACACAGACACACAATATACACACGTAGTATACACACACAGAATACACATACACACACTGAGTACTGGAGAGGCGGGGCAGCTATAATCTTGTGATTTTTAAAAAAACACAGATTTTGACATACTGTTCCTGGTTTTATTGAGGCTGGCAACCCTAAAGGGGCCCCTTAGGGCATGGGGCCCTCGGGCATTGCCCGAGTACCCAAATGGTCAGTCCGCCCCTGGGCACTGGGGACCTACAGTTCATTGAGGGAACCATGAATGCCAACATGTACTGTGATATACTGAAACAGAGCATTATCCCCTCCCTTCGGATACTGGGCCACAGGGCAGTATTCCAACATGATAACGACCCAAAACACACCTCCAAGACGACCATTGCCCTGTTAAAGAAGCTTAGGGTAAAGGTGATGGACTGGCCAAGCATGTTTTTAGACCTAAACCCTATTGAGCATCTGTGAGGCATCCTCAAATGGAAGGGGGATGAGCGCAAGGTCTCTAACATCCACCAACTCCATGATGGAGGAATGGAAGAGAACTCCAGTGGCAACCTGTGAAGCTCTGGTGAACTCCATGCCCAAGAGGGTTAAGGCAGTGCTGGAAAATAATGGTGGCCACACAAAATATTGACACTTTGGGCCCAATTTGGACATTTTCACTTAGGGGTGTAATCACGTTTGTTGCCAACGGTTTAGACATTAATGGCTGTGTGTTGAGTTATTTTGAGGAGAAAGAAAATGTACACTGCTATACAAGCTGTACCCTCACTACTTTACATTGTAGCAAAGTATCATCTCTTCAGTGTTGTTACATGAAAAGATAGAATAAAATATTTACAAAAATGTGAGGGGTAGACTCACTTTTGTGAGATACTGTATGTATGCCATTAGTAGGGACTGGCCATAGGGATTAATCAGGCAGAGCTGTTTATAGCCTGGCTGGGGCATCTCTGTGAAGCGAGGAGATGTGGGTCACACTGAAGTTAAAAGATATAAAAGACTACTTCACTGAAAGTGAAGTTGTCATTTAAAGTAAAGCTGTAAGGATGGAACTGCCACTGCCAGGTGCTAGCTCTGAGGCTTTCATCCTGATCCTTGTTACATTATTTAGTGAGTCCTTGATCTGGAATGACATGCAGAATTGGACTTTAGACTTCATTGGCTGCATGCATGATCTGAATCTGTGACTTACAAAATAATATTGCAATGTTTACGATAATACCCCAGAGGAACGGCAGCTTCCATATTCCTATCATCACATGCTCAAAGTTACAACATGTCAGAAAAGAGTTACTAAGAATAGACTGTGAAGGGGTGTTCTCACAGAATGTGAAGAAGTCAGCCCTTATCTATGCTTTGTTTATCTCACTGGCAGCACAAGGTTCCTGGGAGAGTGTCCAGGACATGCACTTATCAATCAATACATACAGGAAGGTCTCCTCTAGCAAGGTGTGAGGTATAAAAATAACATTACAATGAAAATCACAGCCAGATATTGCAGAAAGCATTGCTTTATTTTATCACTTTTATCACTTTTACTTTTCCTTTCATTATACTTACATCTGTATACAGTAGGTGAGAAATTATTCTCACAACTTTTATGGAATAAAGGAATAACATTACAGTAATGCAGATATGTAAAAAATGAAGTTGGCTTCCTAGGAGACATTATAACACTATAATGCATACAGAGATTAAAGAGGAACTTCAGTCCCCTTGATTGTGGTTCAGCAGCCCTCCATTTTTGATTTTCCCACTCGTGGGCAGATGTGCTGAAGGGCTCTGTCCAGCCTTCGGGACCTGGTGGAGCCCTGCGGTGGATCTGTGCAAGCTCTGAGCTGTGCTCACACATGTACTGGTCCCAGACCTCCTTCACTGCTCCCGTGCCTGCATCTGAAGCCAGGCAGAGCCCTTCAGCGCAGCTTCATTCTCACCTAGACAAGAATGGAGGAAATGCTGCCACACAGCACAAAAAATAAAAGATAAAAATATGGTATCATGATAGAGGGAGGAGGCTGGTGCCAGATACACCCACATCGTCTTTCAGGGTGAAGGTCAGCTTTAATGAATTGTTTTATAAAGAGACTCTGTCACTCCCTAATAATGACTTTTGATAAAGAGACTCTGTCACTCTGCCCATTTAGTGCAAGGTAACAGAGCTTATTGAAAGCCTAACCCTGTCCCACCTATATTCTTGTTTGCCATTCTACCCTTTCTAAATACTTAGTCCTTTGGGCATGGGGAAGCATATAACACTTTCAAGGATCAGATGCTGTTCAGCAGATTCCAGTTTACCCCAATGATGTAGTGTGGATGACCGTTCTGAGGCTTCAAATTTATTCTCCCTGAACACATGTCCTGTAGGTACATTTCGTATTTCACAAAAACCGGGTCCAACTTAACTAGTCAGTAAGTTTTTTAAGAGACTGTCACTTTGCCCTGAATGGGTACCCAATGAGCTTCAGCTACTGGGACTCTCTAGTACTCAACAAAACCTCATGCTAGAGAGCCTGATCACACCTCGTGTTCCTAGCTATTGGGGGACCACTGGGTGGTAGAGAGGAAGGAGAGCAAGTTCATGAAAGCTGCAAACCAAAGATTCAGGGCTTGTGGTTCATTACGTAGGCAAATAAACTGATATGCAGGTATCTGAACTTGCTATACCATAACCCAGGCATTGTCCACAGTTTTGATGCAAATCTGAGGGTGCTTACCATTACTACTTCTCCAGTCTGTGCTGTTACTCTATAAGAACATTTGGGCATGGGAGAATAAGGGACATGTCATCTGCACCACCACAAAGCAGATCTTTAGTTATAAATCGCAAAACCCAAGGCTTCAGCAATGTCACAGCAGGTCCTTTTATTAAAAGTTCGGTTCTCAAGAGTACTAAGTATTGTTGACAATTGCTTCATTGAGGCAGTGGCAGAAATTTGGGAGGCAGCACAGGTCAATATGGGCACTGGAGTAGCCCAGTGCAGGGTGGATAGTTGGAATTACCCAACAGCTTTACTTTAGGATGATTGAGATGATGTCAGAATTACCTTAAAAATGTGTTTTGGCCTACATGATATCTTCTGCTGATTATTATTATTATTTTTTGTTAAGTCCTGCTGTAAAGGGTTGAAATCAGTAAAAATCAAAGAAAGTAACCAGGAACTTAGCAGAGGACATGTCAATCATATCTTTTGCATTCTATAATTTGATTGAACAAAACAAACTCATCTCTGCTTGCTTTATTTGCAGAAACATGATTTACTATTAAGATTTTTGTATTATTGAACAGGAGATCATAATAAGGCAAGCCATACATGGATGATCCAGCTTAAATTCCCTCAGTGGTTGGCCCTGTTGGCATCCTCCTGCCCAACAGGAACCCCAGTGGCTAAACAGCACTTGCATCCTATCAGATAAAGGCACCTGGTTCTGGTATTTTGACGGCCAGCAAATAAATTGTCCACGATGGAAGATTCATCCATTCTTGCTGCTTAGTGTGAATGGAGGCATTTGTTAGATTTTTTTCCATTTAAAAAAATCTGTGTGGCAAGCTTTGTTTCTGTGTGTTTGCGGAGACTTCTATATCAATATAATGGATAAATATGCCATTTAAATAAAAATCCTTGTGTGTACATTGTACACAAAACAATTCATACCCTATATACTTTCAGTTCCTTTTAAAAGTAAAATACAGTGCATTTGCAGTGAATACATTTTGTGGTCTGTTATTATAAATCTTATATGAAATACATTTTTGATGTGACTAATATTTTTACTTGCTTGCTCTTCCATATTTTATTAAGGTGTCTTATTTTTAGATAGAAATAAATCACACACTTGTATGTATATGAGTACCGACTTTCCAAGGATGACAATTTACATATGTGCATAGTATTATCTTTGTTGACTTTATAATACGGTGCATTGAGCGGAAGAGTGAAAACATATTCTGCTGTAGTACTAAAAAGAAACAACTTTCTGTATATATAATATATTTCTTGTATATTATTATACGTAATATGAATTTGCCCTCCCCAAGTTGCACCACTAATAGATAACAACAAATGTGTATTTCACGCTTAGTAGACATTTTGCACTGTTTATACAGTGCTAAACATCTCTCAGTATCTGGGGTAGTTTTTTTAGTAAGGTACATCAATTACCATTCATTGGATTGGGCTATTTTCATGTTTATTGCTTCCATACAAAGATTGCCAGAAGATAATCATCTAGAGCAGGGGTAGGCAACCTCAGCCCTCCAGCTGTGGTGAAACTACAAGTCCCATGAGACATTGCAAGACCCTGACAATCACAGGCATGACTCCTAGAGGCAGAGGCATGATGGGATTTGTAGTTTGACCACAGCTGAGGTTGCCTACCCCTGATCTAGAGGATCTAGAGATTAAAGAACATCTTATTGGAATATTGTTTCCCTTAGATAAACCAGTGCTACAGTATTTGATGTCTGCAGGTGTTAACCATGACACTAAATACTTGTCACAAAACTAAAATTATGGTCATCATGGTCAAATCATTTATAGATGAAATAAGACTGTTCAATGCTGCTACATGGTGAACACCAGTTGCACGCTAAAACAGATATACCGAAGAGCACAAGAAAAGCATGCCATCTGCATGTAACAGCTGCAAAATTGTAATGTAACAAAAAAACAGTTACTTTTTATTTAACAATAATTAAAAAGATACATCATATTTAAAAGTTGATCACATTTGATCATAAGATGCTCAACCAGGACACAGTCAAACTGACATCTGGTCCCTGATGGAGTTGGGGGGAGGGGGGGGGGGGGGCATTGCAGGTTATGCCTTGTATTTAGGAAGCACAGAGAATTCTATTGCTGGCCTCTTCTTATAAAAATTCTAGTTGCCTGGCTGTCCTTGCAGATATAATGGCTGTAATACTTTGAGTCACCGACCCAAAACAAGTATGCAGATCACACGTACTCAGTGGCGTCTGGTGCTAAACTTTTCTTTGGGAGGGGGGGGGGGTGGCAAAAAACCCACCCCTCCACCACCGTGGCTTCCCTGGCTTCTCCTCCCTGCCGACCCGGTCTTCCCAGTCTTCTTCAGATCCACCCCCTGCCCTGATTGACCAGGAGGAGAAGCTGGAAACCAATAGTTTTTTTATAATTGTATTTTTATTGATTTTCAAAAATTAAGTACAAAGTTTTAGCAAAACGAGCATTACATTGTCAATGCATGTGCATTATACAGTAATCATTATAGAAAGAAGAAAAACAAAGTATAAAGTAACAAATATAGGTGACAAAAAGTGTTCACAGTAACAAGACACATAGATATATTAGGTCAATTCCCTATGGTGTGAGAATAAGCGTAATATTGGAGGGAGTCTGGATCCTTGAGATCAGTTCAGGCCATATACACAGGTAGTATAGAGTTGACTTAAGATTAGGGTGAGCCTGGTGTCATGGGGGTCCCATACTCCGAAAGATCCCATGGTTCCCATATTTCAATGAATTTGGAAACACAATCGTGTACCGAGGCTGTCAAAAACTCCATTGTCCGAATCTCAGCCACCAAGAGTAGTAATCTGGACCGTGGGTGGAAACCAATAGTTAATACTGGTTCGCTAGTGTCACAAGTGGGTGGGCACTGTGCCCTGAGCCCAGCCTTAGGGACTGGCTGCTGCTACATGTACTGTCTAACCTACATGCTTGTTCCGGGTCTGTGATCAAATTATTGAAGTCAACAACAGTTAGACAGCTAGTATTTCAATAGGAAAAAGAGTAAGCTCTGAGGAAGGGGGTGCGCCCCGAAACGCGTTAGCTGTACCCCGTGTTCTGTGCATGTCCATGCACTGTGTTTATAGCCTTTTGTCAGTTGCATTTTGTGAGTACCCACTTTTATATAAAAATGTCTTATTATTAAATTATCTTTGGTAATGCACTAGGTGTGCGCGCCTTCCATTTCTGTTTTTCTTGTAGGAAAAAGAGTAAGTGTAAACGCAAAGATAGTGTAACTGTGAACATATAGGTAGGCAATAAACCAATGATCGTGTTAATCCATAAGTCCAGAAAAGGTCAATTCTTCAGATAGATGGTGGCAGCTGTCCTCAGAGAAAGTCAGCTCTGTAAACAGGATAAAAGGAAGGGAAAACACAGGAAGCACCACCTAAGTGTAGTATTAAAGCACAGTTTTAATGGCAAGATGTGCAATACACTCACAGGATAAAGATTCAAATCAGGCTCATCTGTGTGTATATGTGGTATCTTTCCTGGCGTCCGAGACATGCATCTACGTGTTAAGGAGATGGTAGGGGATCCGTTATCAATCCTGTGGCCACCAGGAAAAGTCGTCCAGAACCAGCGTGGAACACAGGGAAATTACATCACCGGAGACAGGAAGACATCAGGGAGAGAGACTGTACTGGATAGGCAGAATGGGCAGGTTATGCGCTCGGAGCATCAGCTCCTTCTACAGGCCTGTAAATTGAAAACAGATCCCCTACCATCTCCTCGTGGATGCATGTCTCGGACGCCAGGGGAGATACCACATATACACACAGATGAGCCTGATTTAATCTTTATCCTATGAGTGTATTGCATATCTTGCTGTTAAAACTGTGTTTTAATACTACACTCAGGTGGTGCTTCCTGTGTTTTCCCCAGCTAGTATTTTCAGAAGGAGGTCAGCAATGGCAACCCCCACATTTCTTTATGTATTTTGTTTGATATGAAAATATACATATAAGTTAGTTTTTAGTCTTTACAAATATTGGCATACATTAATGGAAATATTGGCATTAAGCTTATTACATTTGCATGTATATCTATGGGGGGGGGGGGGGGAATGTAAAACAATTATACATTTCTTTTAAAGTGCTTTTTGAAGCACACAGCTGCTCAGAATACAGCTCAAATGTTCTGTGATATAAGTTACAAATGAAAATGACTTGTTTATAACATTAATATACAAGATTTTGGTTGCAGTATCATCATCTTGTCTTGAAGATGGGTATATACAACCTCTAGCTAAAATGCCTCAGCAGTCACAAGTACCTCTTCACTTTAGAACTGTTACTTTGGAAAGATAGTTATGTTTATGTGCTTAATAAGAAATAAATGGAATAATGTCTGTGTGGGGATTTCATTCCGTACCATCTGTTTTTATTACAAATAATGTTTGGCATCTTTTATTATGGTATGCTCTGCAGGCAATCATAATTCCATTTAAACTACCTTATTTTCAGGTAATGCATTGGAGTATGCCTACTAAAATAATTTCCCGAAATCTCAGGCCACCTATTTGAAAAGCTTGACACTTCCTGGTGGTGTGAAAAGCTTGTTCACCCTACCTGCCTTATTTCTTTTGGCCAGTATGGCCACCCATCATAGGTCATCGCAGTGCATTGATGTCTGATGATTGGCCAAAGCATGCACCTGACCTGCATGCTTTGGCCAATCACAGCGCGCCCTGCTGTGAGAACCATGATTGGCCAAAGGCAGGGTGCCTTTAACCAATCATGGCTCAGGGGGATAAGTCCACGCCCAACACTATATAAGGCTGCTTACATGGCGGCCGTATATAGTGTTATGAATGAGAGAACGTTAGCTAGAGGCAGGTTAGTTAGTGGCCTGTGGGCAGTTTAATATATATATATATATATATATATATATATATATATATATATATATATTCTGCATTCGGTGTAGACTATATAAACAGTGCAGGTAGTCTAGTATATATATAAATACAGTGCAGTCAGTGTAGAATATATATACAGTGCAATGCAGGCAGTGTAGTGTATGTGTATATATATATATATATATATATATATATATATATATACAGTGGGGACAGAAAGTATTCAGACCCCCTTAAATTTTTCACTCTTTGTTATATTGCAGCCATTTGCTAAAATCATTTAAGTTATTTTTTTTCCTCATTAATGTACACACAGCACAACATATTGACAGAAAAACACAGAATTTTTGACATTTTTGCAGATTTATTAAAAAAGAAAAACTTAAAAAATCACATGGTCCTAAGTATTCTGACCCTTTGCTGTGACACTCATATATTTAACTCAGGTGCTTTCCATTTCTTCTGATCATCCTTGAGATGGTTCTACACCTTCATTTGAGCCCAGCTGTGTTTGAGTATACTGATTGGACTTGATTAGGATAGCCACACACCTGTCTATATAAGACGTTACAGCTCACAGTGCATGCCAGAGCAAATGAGAATCATGAGGTCAAAAGGAACTGCCTGAAGAGCTCAGAGACAGAGTTGTGGCAGGGCACAGATCTAGCCAAGGTTACAAATAAGTTTCTCCTGCACTTAAGGTTCCTAAGAGCACAGTGGCCTCCATAATCCTTAAATGGAAGATGTTTGGGACGACCAGAACCCTTCCTAGAGCTGGCTGTCCGGCCAAACTGAGCTATGGGGGGAGAAGAGCCTTGATGAGAGAGGTAAAGAAGAACCCAAAGATCACTGTGGCTGAGCTCCAGAGATGCAGTCGGGAGATGGGAGAAAGTTGTAGAAAGTCAACCATCACTGCAGCCCTCCACCAGTCAGGGCTTTATGGCAGAGTGGCCTGACGGAAGCCTCTCCTCAGTGCAAGACACATGAAAGCCCGCATGGAGTTTGCTAAAAAAACACCTGAAGGACACCAAGATGGTGAGAAATAAGATTCTTTGGTCTGATGAGACCAAGATAAAAATTTTTGGCCTTAATTCTAAGCAGTATGTGTGGAGAAAACCAGGCACTGCTCATCACCTGTCCAATACAGTCCCAACAGTAAAGCATGGTGGTGGCAGCATCATGCTGTTGGGGTGTTTTTCAGCTGCAGGGACAAGACGACTGGTTGCAATCGAGGGAAAGATGAATGTGGCCAAGTACAGGGATATCCTGGACGAAAACCTTCTCCAGAGTGCTCAGGACTTCAGACTGGGCCGAAGGTTTACCTTCCAACAAGACAATGACCCTAAGCACACAGCTAAAATAACGAAGGAGTGGCTTCACGACAACTCCATGACTGTTCTTGAATGGCCCAGCCAGAGCCCTGACTTAAACCCAATTGAGCATCTCTGGAGAGACCTAAAAATGGCTGTCCACCAACGTTTACCATCCAACCTGACAGAACTGGAGAGGATCTGCAAGGAGGAATGGCAGAGGATCCCCAAATCCAGGTGTGAAAAACTTTTTGCATCTTTCCCAAAAAGACTCATGGCTGTATTAGATCAAAAGGGTGCTTCTACTAAATACTGAGCAAGGGTCTGAATACTTAGGACCATGTGATATTTCAGTTTTTCTTTTTTAATAAATCTACAAAAATGTCAACAATTCTGTGTTTTTCTGTCAATATGGGGTGCTGTGTGTAATGTAATGAGGAAAAAATGAACTTAAATGATTTTAGCAAATGGCTGCAATATAACAAAGAGTGAAAAATTTAAGGGGGTCTAAATACTTTCCTCCTCCACTGTATATATATATATATATATATATACACATACAGTGCAGTCAGTGTACAGTATATAATACAGTGTATTGAAGTGGTTAAGGGGAACCCTATGACAGAATTAAGAAAAAAAAATGGCATGGGTTTCCCCATCCCCACCCCCGGTCCATACCAGGCCCTTTAGGTCTGGGATAAATTTTTATTTTTTTAACTTTATAATCTTTAGTGAGTTTTTTTTTTCATTAAACATATTATCATACATAGGACCATTATCCCCTCCCCCTCCCAGTACCATTTTTCTAGGGGGATACCCCTTTACCTCCCACCAGGGTTTTCAGATCTCTTCATATTTCTTTATGCAACCTTGCCTGACACATATAGATTTTCCCTTCCAAATTGTCTCATTCATGCCTCGCTCCCATTCTGTAGAAGATGGAGGTAAGACCTAAGGATTGCAATATGGGTACATCGGGGGTTTCCCTCCCCCCCTATACGAGCCCAATTACACAGAGCCTAACATCCAGGTTTGGAGGTCCTCTGAATACCTGACTTATAACTCCAGCTACCTCTCTCCAATACCAGAATAACTTCGGACACCTCCAAAACATGGATTAAATTACTTTCCCTTTTCCCTGCACCTTGGACAACTTGCGTGCAATCTGCGGCTGAACAAAAAAAAAGCCTTTGAGGGGTATAATAAGCTCTACATAGCAAACAGATGTGAAATCCTTTGGGAGGGGGAAAGTGAGACCAAGGGGCTCAATTCGAGGACTCTGCTCCACTGTTCTTCCATTACGTCTTGTTCCCACCCCCTCCTACCTGGTGGCGCCCCTATTCCCTCCAGGCTTCCCTTGTATATGTGCGGATATAAGCTCGAAATAAGGTCTTTTAGGGTTGTTGCATTAATTACCTTCTGGAGCAAAGTAATCTTGCTCCATTCCGACATCCCCTCTCTAATCTGCTCTCCCAAAGCACGCCTAACCTGTAGGTATCTAAAAAAGGTTTTATTCGGTATTGTATATTGTTCCTTAGCTCCTGAAAGATTTCAGAATGTCATCTTTATATAGCTTGCTAATAGACTTTATTCCACATCTTTCCCCATTCCTTAATTGTCCCCATCTTCTGGATTTCTCCCAGATTTCTATTCTCCCATGGGAGGGTATACTCTGTGAATCCCTTATACCCCAGCAATGTCTTCATTGTATCCCATACTCTTTCCATTAAGCTTAATGTGGGGAGCCCAGAAGGGAAAGAGCCCGCCTCCATGGCTTCCACCACTGATCCATGCGGAGCATTTTGTAGCAACATTTCCCTCCCTACATATCCCCCTTCCGACCCATTATACCCTCCCATATGCTGTAATTGTGCCGCAAGGAAGTAACTCTGCTGGTGTGGAAGTTCAACCCCTCTTTCCTGTCTTTGTAATTGTAGGGATTCTTGCCGGACCACCTTTCCAGATTAATTCTCTAAAGATAACATCTAACTTTTGGAACCACTTTTTGTATACCCACACTGGCGAATTATGTAATGCAAACAAAAGCTGTGGCATCCATAGCATTTTAATAAAGTTACATCGTCCTGCTATTGATAATGGGAGACGTTTCCATATTTAGATTTTTCCTCTGAATTTTGCCAGAAGTGGGACAATATTATTTGTGATATACTGTTTGGGGTCTCTTGTAATGTTAATTCCCAAATATTTCATTTTGTCCACTATTTGAATCTGAGCAACCTCCTAAGGCAAGGGGTCCCACAGGGGGTCTACTGGTAACAATGCAGATTTTTCCCAGTTAATGGCAAGACTAGAAAATTGGCCAAAATTTGTAATTATTTCCATTGCCCCTCAACAGGAAAGTCTGCGTGTCACCCAGAAATAGTAGAAGGTCATGCGCGTATAATGCCACCTTTTCTTCCACGAAACCCCTTCTAAAGCCTCTTACTTCTGTGGAGGACCTGAGAGCCACTGCCAGAGGTTAGATTGCGAGGGAGCAGAGCAGGGGGGGCATAGGGCACCCCTGTCTCGTCCCCCTCAGCAATCGAAATTTGTCAGAATATTCACTGTTCACTCTCACTTTTGTTTCTGGCACTTTGTATAGCAATTTTATCCAGTTAATAAAGCCCGGACCAAATTGGAACTCAGCCAGGACCCTCCACAGATATCGCCATTCAAGGCTGTCGAAGGTCTTGGCGGCATCCAAAGACAAAATAGCCCTCGATCCATCCCCGTCAGCCGGGATCTGTAAATTCAAATACACACGTCTTATATTTATACTAGTAGATCTTCCAGGGATAAATCCCGACTGATCGGGGTGGACAAGTTTTTGGATGACCCTGTTTAACCTAGCCCCCAAGACCTTCGCCCAGGATTTTTATATCTGTATTCAATAAGGAAATAGGTCTATATGTGGATGTATTAAGTGGATCCTTGCCTTCCTTATGTATCACAACTATGATAGATTCCATCATAGATGTAGGGAGCACCCCCACCGTCGCCGACCAGTTTAAGACCCCCAGCAGCTCGGGCAGTAACACCTTGCAGTATCTTTTGAAGGCCATTGGGTCCTGGAGGTTTCTGACCAGCCATCTCCCTTGTGGCATGCTGTAGTTCCTCTAATGTTATAGGTGAGTCCAACGCCTCCCTATTGGTTCCAGAGAGGGCCTGGAATTGCCAAACCCCTAAAAAAAAGTCCACTTCCTCTCCCATCTCCTGCCGGGAGCTATACAAATGCTCAAAATATTCTTTGAACTTATCTACAATTTCCTGGAGTGTGTGATGAAACCCTGCCCACCCCAATACTAATCGCGGGGTCCACAGATGGGGGTGAGTTTGCCTTGACCATGTGGGTCAGCATTTGCCCCACCCTTTCCCCCTCTCCAAAGGCATTCTGCCTCTGAAAAAGTAGTTTATTCTCTGCCTTCCTAACTATTAATGTCCTATAAGTCTGTTGTTCCTCTGAGAGTGTCAAGGGTTGGGTTGTTCACATATTGCTCTTCCATTGTTGCCACCCTTATACAGTCCTTGGTACGTTTTTTTAAAAAATTTTGACACCTGGCTGTATCATTAAATCATGAAGGAAGGCCTTCAAAGTGTCCCAAATTACTCCCACAGGGGAAGTTCCTCTATTCGAGTTTACAAATTCACTTAAAGCTGTTAGCCCCTCATCTGGGTTGCCCATCAATTCCATCCAAAAAGGGCTTATTTTCCACTTCTCAGGGCAATAATTCTCCCTTACCTCTTTTAATACTGTCATTGGGGAGTGATCCGATAGACTTCTTGGCATATAACTAACATTTTTTTATCACCTATAATGCCTCCTCATTCCCCAATACCAGATCAATTCTGGATAGAGTGGAGTGTGTCCTGGAAAAACACAAGTACTGCCGGACTTTCGGATTTCGCACTCTCCATATATCCATTAATCCGGTCCCTCCCAAAAATAGGGTCAGTCGGTCATCGACTATAGCACCTTTCTGTGTTCCCTGGGGGAGCCTATCTGCCTTCTGGTCCATGTCCGTGTTAAAGTCTCCCATAACAATAACCGGCACACCCGGTTTGTCCAGAACAAACTCCATTAATTTGTATAAATTTAAAGTATTGAAAGGAGGAGGAATATATAAATTAGCCAGTACATCTATTCTGTATTGTAGAATATAAAAAGATGTATACGCCCCAATTCATCAGTCTTAATCTGCCTGCAGGTGAACATCACTCCAGATCTAATTAGAATGCTCACCCCCCTAGAATAGGAGGTTTGATCTGAATGGTACTGGGTTTGAAAATCACCCCAAGCCAGCTGCGGAATAGAGACATTGGTGAGATGCGTCTCCTGGAGGCAGAGTAGTCCCACCCTATACATTTTTGCTACAGAAAGGACTGTAATTTTTTTTTTGCGGGGTCTACCAACCCCTGGACATTCCAAGAGCATATAATTAACTTTTTTGCCTGCATAAAATTAACCATTTAACCATTTATTGTTCAACAAATGCATATGATTCAAAATACCCAATCCTAATTGTGTGATTTCCGTATACTTTGTGTAATATTTCTTTGATAACCAGTACCCGTTCTTCTCATTATATCTCTTCTTTGATAGTTTTGTGACATAATGTTTCCTATTTGAAGTGCATTTATTCTTCATACATCCCTACATACACCTTTCATACCTATCACACCATCCGTGTCTCGTTCCGGCTCCACTCACCACCCCTTTGGGTCCTCTTTGGGGGTTTCCAAAGTGACCTTCCCATGTGCTCGAAATGACGAATATTATTTCCTTTGTATATAACCTCCCCTCTCCCCCTCCCATCCCCCCAAAAAAATCTCATACAAATAATAAAAGAAAAAAGAAAGAAAAAAATTCTCCCAAATCTCTTTGAGAAAGGGGGCCGCATACACATTGCTCACCCTAACCTAAAATGTAACCCCCACGTTAGCTCCTTAATGTGCCCAATAAGTGGTCAGCTGTGCCCTTAAATCACCCATGCAGTTATTATACTTTTATCTTTGAAACGTTATTTTCTGGTTCTTCTATAATTTTGCCTTATGGGATTCCCCCTCTGGGGAATCAAAAAACAGAGTCTCCCCCAAGGCAGTCACCCGCAGTCTCGCTGGATATAGCAGGGCATATGACACTTTCAGTTGTTGTAATTTGTGTTTAATTTCCGAAACGCAACCCTCCCTTTTTGCAGTTCCGGTGAGAAATCTGGGTAGATGGATACCCTTGCACCTTCATAGAGAATATTACCCATTTCCCTGGCCTTCTGTAATATGGTTACTCTGTCTTTATAAAAAAGCATTTTTACCAGGAGGGATCTTTGGTGACCCCCTGGTGGAGGAGTTCTAGAGGGTACCCTATGAGCTCTTTCCATTGCGAAAAAGGGTGAAAAAGTGTCCTTTCCAAATAGTTCCTGGAACCATTTTTCGAGAAATGCCCTCACTGCGCTCAGGGAGCCCCGCGATCATTACATTTTTCCTTTGCATCCTGTTTTCCATGTCGTCCATTTTTATCTCATAATTAGCCTTTTGTTCTCTTACGGGTTCTTATCTCCTGCTTATGGGGGTTCATCATTCAATAGACTCACTCTCCCTTCAAGGGCGGTAGTCCTTTCTCGTAATTTTTGTAACAAAGAAAAGCTCTTCCCTGATGGTTTTAAGCTGGTCAGAGAGTTTACCCAAAGATGTCCTATAGGAATTAATTGCCTGCAGGACCTCCTTCAGTGTTGGTTCACCCTCTGTTAAGGCTCCAGCTCCAGTCAAGGGTTCTAGGGCATCCTGGGTATCCTCACCTGCCAGTGAAATAAAAAATATTATACCGCGCTACCTGGTGAAATATAAAGCAGCAGCTCAAAATAAGTGGGATATACACAAAATAGTAAATATTATAAAACGTGAGCAGCGCTAAATTTTAACGTTTTATAATATCCTCACCTGCCAGTTTCAACCCTGTGTAGTCTACCCCTGGTGCTGCTATAGCTTACCCTTGACCTTGGGTTTTCCTCACAGCTGCGGCCCCGGTATGCGCCTTAGATTGCGCTTGCAAGTTCTGTTGCCCTCCTTTTGTGGGGGTCTGACCCGGGGTATGGGCAAATTTCTCTAATTTGGCAGCTGCCTGCTTTCCCTTCACACTTCGTTGTGACTGGGAACTGGAGCCGGCACTGTCCTGTTGCGTCAGGTCTTCCCCTCTCTTCCTCGTCATAACTATATGTTATAATAGCACAGCACCAACTCCCCACCTTAGGGCAGGGTAATGCTTACTCCGGAGAGAGAGGGAGAAAAAGGGAGAGCAGGGTAATGAGGCCAAGAAAAGTTGCACCACAAAAGTCCAAGGGGGACCTCCTTAATCCCCCCCCCCACTCAGCTGCAGAAAACTGGCTATTCCAGACACAGGGTGCAGAGTGCTAAATGTCCTCAAGGTCTCACTAAGGACAAAGCCTAGTCTCCTCTATTGGATGTATTGCAAATGCTGGACTCACTTTTTAGCTTTGAGGTTTCTCCCCTCTATGATCGGTATCCCAGCTGTGTGGTCTCTCCCCTTGCTCAGCGTCAGACTGTCAATGCAGCACGGCGAGGCAGCGGAGCAGCTGGATCAAGGGTAAGCCGTCCCCACACTACTACATCAGCTCCAGCTTTCAGGATTTCTTCTGGAGCTGTGGTGGAGCTAGATCACACACGTCCGCACTCTAGAGCATCCAGTCACGCCCCCTCCCAGTGTAGATTTTAAGGGGGAAAAAGGGCTAAAATGTAAAATAAAAACAGCTTGGGGTCCCCCCAATCCATACCAGCCCCTTTGGGTCTGGCATAGCTTTTAAGGGGGACTCCACGCCAAAATGTAAAAAGAAAATTGGTGTAGGGTCCCTCCCAAAATCAATACCAGACCCTTATCTGAGAAAGCAGCCTGGCAGGCCAGGATGGAGGGGGGGGGAACGAGCGCCCCCCTGAACCATACCAGGCCACTTGCTCTCAACATTGGGAGGGTGCTTTGGGGTCCCTTTTTTCTTTTTTAATAAAGGAATTGTCAAAAACTGTGTACTGTGGTTTTTATTTTTTGACAATTTTTTGGTGAATGGGTATGGGGTACAATGTACCCCATACCCATTCACATAGGGGAGGCCGGGATCTGGGGGCCCCCTTGTTAAAGGGGGCTTCCAGATTCCGATAAGACCCCCACAACCCCCAGGCAAGGGTTGTGGGGATGAGGCCCTTGTCCCCATCAACATGGGGACAAGGTGCTTTGGGGGGAACCCCATGTTGTGGTTCAGGAGGGGGGTATTGCTTCATTTGTGTGAAATCCCTGGTGTTCCTGCTAGTCCCTCTGCTTTCCTATTAGAAACTGACCACACTAAGCAGGGGAGCATGCTGTGGTCAGTTCTCTAGCTATGCTAGGAACTCAGTGTACTCTCCTCCAATGATCAGACTTGTCCTGACACGCCTCCGCTGCACAGCCATTCACTGGGAAGCTCAGTGTGCTGCTGCTTCTCCTCCCCCCAGCTCTTATGCACCTTAGAACAGAGGGAATGTGATCACTTATAAAAAAAGGAAAAAAAAGGTATTTAAAATGTTTTTTCTATCTATACTAAAATGTTTTACAGTTCATTTTTATTTTAACCTAAATGGGTTGTTTTACAAGTTGATCATTTACAATCACTTTAAAGATCCTGTAGGTGAATAGGTGAAATGCAAAAAAGGATGGGGAGAGTGCTAAGTGTTAATATTAACCCTTGGTGGACAACCGCTCTTCCTATCACTCATATGGTTCTATATATCTCAATAAGTGAGCTAACATTCTATCAAGGTACATGTAGGCATGAGTCATCCAGTCAAGCTGTCCTAAAGTCTATGAGTATCTTGTAGGAATTGCCAGAAAATTGTAGTTGTAGAAATGCCAAAAAACCTTGCATAGTTTGTTTTCCCCTAGAAAAGCCCATTTGTGTGTGTTCCTCTCCATAGGTTACATATGAAGTCTTAGCCAAGCACCTTGTTTTGTTGCAGCAGGTTTGGAGGACATCTGAAGAGGGTAAGATTGTACCCACAGGTGCCCATCTGGCTGTGCTCTGATGCCTATGGACAATTTCAGCTATGTAGCAGATGTAATGGCCAAATCATAAAGTATAACCAACCTTCCATCGTATTAAAATGCTGGATCTTTTGACCTGGTGTTTATATAGGGGTGCTGGTTTATGAACTTGCAGGATGTGTATTACTACATATTATTGGCGTCAGAGTTATTGTACTCCTCACCTGGAGCTAGACTCTTCCACAAGTAAAATATTGCTCCTCTGTGCCTGTGTCTTGTATGATGCTCCTCTTTTCCTCTCTAAGTACTGTTCATCTTATCACCTTTGAGTAATGGCTAATGCAAAAAAGCTGCAGTCTACATGGAGAGAGAGGCCAAAAGACAGGGTTACTGACCAGCCATGATTGAGTTAGAATATTGCATACTAATATGCTACAATCATATCCAAGAGTAGGACCAATCTATCAATCCTGGCTCCTATTGTGGGGAAATTAATTATTTGATCCCCTGCAGATTTTATAAGTTTGCCCACTTACAAAGAAATTAAGTGTCTCTACTTTTTATTATAGGTGTATATTGATTGATAACTGTGATTGAGGGAGAGAGGCTGCCAGCCTGGTAAAAGTAGGCTATTGGTTTGATAAAGGTACGGAGCCCTGAAACGCGTAACCACGCCCTTCTACGTCACCCTCGTGGAAACCCGAACCCGGCCAACCCCTCAGAGCAGGCTGAGAGGTTGGGAGTGCCGTTGCACTGCAGGGTATCTAGTGCCCCCGCCACGGGTCAGAGCACAGCCTCCACCACACCACAGAGTGCCATCATCCTCAACCCAAAACTGTCACATCCAAGGAGAGTCTGCACGAACAGCTCCAGCTTCCATCTGACAGCCTGGCTGTTGTAGCTGCAACTACAGATATCCTTCGATTAGCCTGACATTTCATCGTGAGCCACCTTCACATCCCATCAGTGATTTCTGCCATCTACAGCCTAGCCCTGACATCTTACCAGCATCTGCAGCAGAACAAGCGCCTGCAGCCACAGACGTTCCACCGAGCGGTCTGACACTTCATCTGCAGCCGCTGACCTTCATCAGAACAGCTGGACACTTCCCCCCGCATGTCACCGCATCACAGGCTTTTCTGTCTCACTTCTGTCAGCTGTCTTTCCATAATGCCTGAGTGAGGCCCACCGCGCCTTATATGACACGTACAGTCAGGTCCATAAATATTGGGACATCAACACAATTCTAATCTTTTGGCTCTATACACCACCACAATGGATTTGAAATGAAACGAACAAGATGTTCTTTAACTGCAGACTTTCAGCTTTAATTTGAGGGTATTTACATCCAAATCAGGTGAACATTGTAGGACTTACAACAGTATGTATATGTGCCTCCCACTTTTTAAGGGACCAAAAGTAATGGGACAGATTAACAATCATCCATCAAACTTTCACTTTTTAATACTTGGTTGCAAATCCTTTGCAGTCAATTACAGCCTGAAGTCTGGAATGCATAGACATCACCAGACGCTGGGTTTCATTTCTGGTCATGCTCTGCCAGGCCTCTACTGCAACTGTCTTCAGTTCCTGCTTGTTCTTGGGGCATTTTCCCTTCAGTTTTGTCTTCAGCAAGTATAATGCATGCTCAATCGGATTCAGGTCAGGTGATTGACTTGGCCATTGCATAACATTCCACTTCTTTCCCTTAAAAAACACTTTGGTTGCTTTCGCAGTATGCTTCGTGTCATTGTCCATCTGCACTGTGAAGCGCTGTCCAATGAGTTCTGAAGCATTTTGCTGAATATGAGCAGATAATATTGCCCGAAACAGTTCAGAATTCATCCTGCTGCTTTTGTCAGCAGTCACATCATCAAAAAATACAAGAGAACCAGTCCCATTGGCAGCCATACATGCCCACACCATGACACTACCACCACCATGCTTCACTGATGAAGTGATATGCTTTGGATCAGGAGCAGTTCCTTTCCTTCTCCATACTCTTCTCTTCCCATTACTCTGGTACAAGTTGATCTTGGTCTCATCTGTCCATAGGATGTTGTTCCAGAACTGTGAAGGCTTTTTTAAATGTTGTTTGGCAAACTCTAATTTGGCCTTCCTGTTTTTGAGGCTCACCAATGGTTTACATCTTGTGGTGAACCCTCTGTATTCACTCTGTTGAAGTCTTCTCTTGATTGTTGACTTAGACACACATACACCTACCTCCTGGAGAGTGTTCTTGATCTGGCCAACTGTTGTGAAGGGTGTTTTCTTCACCAGGGAAAGAATTCTTCAGTCATCCACCACAGTTGTTTTCTGTGGTCTTTCGGGTCTTTTGGTGTTGCTGAGCGCACCGGCTTTACCTTGCTGACACCTGGGTCTCTCCATACCCCTCACAGTAAAGCCCCCACCAGCAGAGGACTACATACCGCAGACAGCCTCTCTACACTCTCTCCAGCGCTTTGTAACTACTTTGGGATCCTGCACTGAGAGCAGCTGCAATCACGTCCCTGGGCTATCTACATGTTATTATGTGCCTTACTTTTACTGAATCCTTGTGAGTAGCCATTTGGCCGTTAATTTTTACATTTATTAATTAAAGTTGTGTTTGATACTGCACTTAGATTGGCGCACCTTGTCTTTTATCTCCACATTGCCTTCCAGAGTATTGCTTCTACTCCCAAGGGAGCAGCTGCTGGTGCTCAGTATCATCTTCATTTGAACTTTTAGTTAATTTTGGGACTTCACAGTTTTAGCATATATGTGCCCCATATTGCTATCTTTTTGCCATATATGCCTACATCATAGCTACATACCGTCATTTTGGACCTTTTGGACACTTAGGACATTATTATTTTAAAATTTGTTTCTTTCATGTTTGGTTGATATTTTGCGCCATTTCTCCCTTGTTTAATTTATAGCATTTGTTTTATGTGATTTTTCTGGATTTTTGGTTGTTATTTTGTCTCTATCATTTAAAATGCACCTACTATAAAAATTATAGGCCCTTCATTTCTTTGGGCAAATTTACAAAATCTGCAGGGGATCAAATTGTCCCCACTATATTTGCTAAACATGGTAAACATAGCTGCCCAGATGAAGTTTTCCTCCCTATCATGTTGTCAACAAAAGCAGTAATGGTCTGCAGCCATGGCACACTTTGTGTTACTTTTCTGAGTTTGTCATAGAGCCAATAGATAATTGAGCTGAAATGGTGTGAAAGAATGTGGGCATCCACCCAAGGATTGACAGAACAAGTCTAAAGAACAGCTTTTAAAAGCTGAAAAGTATCTATCGTACTTAGGTGATGCATGAGTTGCTACCAAGCATGGACAGCTGGATTACTTTAGCCAAGTATTTGATCCATATTTGCCTAAACAAAACATGGTATGACCAAAATAATCTGTTGACAATTCATTTAAAGCATCAACGTAAGTGAACTTTGTCCAAAAGTACACTTGTTAGTTAAAATGTAGCTTTGGGTGGCAAATACGTAGCAGTGCACATGAAAATATTTTACCCAAAGGGCAAACCATAAAGGTAAATTAAATTACATGCCTGAAGAAATCTA
Organism: Lithobates clamitans; assembly: GCA_037952925.1. Classification (NCBI taxonomy): domain Eukaryota; kingdom Metazoa; phylum Chordata; class Amphibia; order Anura; family Ranidae; genus Lithobates; species Lithobates clamitans. The sequence continues at coordinate 2,197,965 of JBBGZY010000021.1, forward strand.
CCCTTTAGAGGGGCATTCTGACCAGAATTGGTGTTTATATTTTAGGAAAATGCATGTAGGTTGTTACAAAGGTTTCCTTCTCATGCTTGTATTTTTTTTTTTTTTTTACTATGAAGAATGCAGAAAATGAATAACGCCTTGCTTAATCCAAGAACTCTTGTCAGTGAGAGACTTGTTCTTTGACCACCCATTAATGAACTTGATAGCCTGAATGTTTAAATACTGTTAAAGCTGAAGTCTGAGCTGGAGAAAAAGTTACCCATGCAGTCTACTTCCACACTTCAAGAGTTTACTGCTTGCTTTGCCTATGGGGATAAAGTGAAATACTTCCTTTCTCCTGCAGACTTCCTCCACACTGTACTACTGGTGCCCCAAAGTGCTCCTCTTTGCTGCCCAACCAATCAGAGCTGTCTGACACCATCCTGTACAATTCGGAACCATTGTTTGTATGTTTATCTAGGGCCCGCCAACATCCTGGTTGCGTCACTGTGGAGGAGAATACTTACCTAATCCACCGATCCTCCGAGTGTAAGACCGGTCCCTGCCACTCCTGCCCCCCCCCCGCAGGCTAGCGTTCTTGTGCGGTGGACTGTTCCTGATTTCATCTTGGCCATAGACCGGCTCTGGATATGAGGACGGCAGGAACAGTCCACTGCTGGACGTGTGGCAGTGCTGTTCTTCGGGAAGATTGGAAGATCGAAGGATCGGATGAGTATATACTTTCTGTGCGCCCCAGATTTCCGCTTTAAAGTAAACTGTCATGAGTTATCCCACTGAGTATATAAAAATTCCCTTGAAACTCCCTTAAAGACTGTAATCATTTTTTTTTTTTGTATAGCTGGCATGACTTTTATAATCATATCCTTGCATTTTATTTTACCAGATCCTGAGGATTTCTAAAGATGAGTACTGAAAGTATATTAACTGTTGTGCTACCAATGAATGCTACAAGCGGCTTCCAGAACATGACTCTGGAGGAGGAGGAGGTGTGTGACAACTGGAAAGAGATTCACCACTTGGTTTTCCATTTGGCAAATGTGTGCTTTGCCCTAGGACTGGTTATTCCGACTACTCTGAACCTGCATATGATATTCCTTCGTGCTTTTCTCTGCCTGGGTAAGTGCTCTAGTTCTAGGGAAGCTTTTTTTATTTAGCCTTTTGTAGTAGTATGTTGCTATTCATGGTAAACGGTGCTCTTCATTTGGAAGGAAATTCTAAAACAAAATTTGCCCTAAAAACAAGGTACAAAAATAACCTGGCATACCTTGAGATATTTTATAGAATTTAACACTTGCTGTATTGCTAAGAGCATCATATTGATTCTGGTTATGACCGTTTTCCTGCTGATAATAGGCTTAATGCAGTATAGCTCAGAAAGATTACAGGGCAGGTTCTGTATGTAGTAAAGCATTTTCACCACCAGAAATTCCTTCTGTTTTAAAGATAATAATTTATACTATATGTTTGAGTGTAGTACATTTTCAGTTATTATTTCAGTGTTTACCTTAAAGCAATTTTAAACACTTGACCTCTGAAAGATTTACCCCCTTTCATGATCAGGCCATTTTTTTGTAATGCGGCACTGCGTTACTTTAACTGACATTTGCGTGGTCATGTGACAATGTTTTTCCCACAAATAGAGCTTTCTTTTGGTGGTATTTGATCACCTCTGTGTTTTTTGAGTTATAAACAAAAATAGACCGACAATTTTGAAAAAAATATCAGTATTTTTTATTTTCTGCTATAAAACTTTTCCAATGAAAAAATTAAAAATCTAATTTCTTCATAGATTTTGGCCAATATGTTTTTTGCTACATGTTTTTGGTAAAAAAACAAACAAAAAAAACAATAAGCATAAATTGATTGGTTCACACCAGGGGTGCCCAACCGCTGACCCACACATGTAGCCCACGGCACCTACTATTGTGGCCTGCCACCTCCTGCTCTGGGATGGAAGGGCGGCAAGCCCAGATTGGGGGTTCCGGACCCGCCATCCCCGAGCATCAGTGTAAAGAATGGAGCCGGTGCTAAAGGAAGCAGAGCCGATGTCAAGTGTACTCCGCCTGTGACAGGAACGATATAGGAAGCATCGGCTCTGCTTTCTACTGCAGCCGCATGCTTCCTCCAGCACCTGTTCCTGTCACACCGCTACTCAGCCCTGATACTGATACTGATACCTGCGATCTGGGACAGCAGCCACCAGGGATACCAGCCCCCAGTACCAGCCAGCACTACCCGCCAGCAGTACCCCAAAGCGGTACCCGCCAGCAGTACCAGCCAGCAGTACCCTCCAGCAGTACCAGCCAGCAGTTATCCCCAGTAGTACCAGCCAGTAGTACCCCACCCAGTACCAGCCAGTAGTACCAGCCAGCAGTACCCCCCAGTAGTACCCACCAGCAGTACCAGCCATTAGTACCTGCCAGCAGTACCCGCCAGTTATACCTGCCAGCAGTACCCCCCCCCCCCCAGTAGTACCAGCCAGTAGTACCCCCTAGCAGTACCAGCCAGCAGTACCCACGAGCAGTACCCCCCCCGGTAGTACCCACGAGCAGTACCACCCAGCAGTATACCTCCAGTAGTACCAGCCAGCAGTACCTCCAAGGCAGTACCAGACAGCAGTACTCACCAGCAGTACCAGCCAGTAGTACCCATCAGTAGTACTAGCCAGCATTACCCACCAGCAGTACCCCCCAGCAGTAGCAGCCAGCAGTACCCCCCAGCAGTACCAGCCAGTAGTACCCGCCAGCAGTACCAACCAGCAGGACCAGCCAGCAGTACCCTACAGCAGTACCAGCCAATAGTACCAGCCAGCAGTACTCACCATCAGTACCTGCCAGCAGTACCAGCCAGCAGTACTTCCCAGTAGTACCAGCCATTAGTACCTCCCAGTAGTACCAGCCATTAGTACCCACCAGCAGTAAGAGTCAGCAGTACCCGTCAACAGTACTCACCGGCAGTACCAGCCAGCAGTACCCACCAGCAGTTCCAGCCAGCAGTACCCCCCAGTAGTACCAGCCAGCAGTACCCGCCAGCATATGCAGAGTGGACACAAACCTGTCATCTGCCCACTATGCTCATTGTGGCCAACGACCGGTTACCAGGTCGCTAAAGTGGCCCTCGCTCTTCAAGAGGTTGGACACCCCTGGTTTACACCAACATTATAGCATCTACAAACTATGGGATTAATTTATGGAATTTTTAAATATATATTTTTTTATATTAGTAATGGCGGCGATCAGCGACTTATAGCGGGACTGTGATATTGCGGAAGACAATCGCACACTGACACTTTTGACACTTTGCCGGAACCAGTGACACTAATAAAGTGATCAGTGCTAAAAATATGGGAAGGGGTTAAACATCTAGGGTGATGACAGTTATAAACAATGGATGGCTTTGTTTCATGCCATCCATTGTGTTCAATTGCGTTGCTAGCTGTGATTGGTCCGTGTGATCACATGGTACAGATAGGGTCAATCACTGCCCATTTGCACTGTGTGATTAGTTTGGCCAATCACGCTAATCAAAACAAAACAAACTGAATGAGTACATTTCTTTCAGTAAAATGATTGCTTATAGTAATGTAATGCACTGCTATAAGTAATCAAAATGTGTAATAAAAAAAAATTCCTGATCACTTCCTCAGAGTAGTACAATGTTACTTTGGTAACATTATATTGCTCTGGTCACAGTGTGTTAAATAAAATCATAAAAGAAAAAAAATGTAATTTTGTATATAAAATAAATGTAATTAGTTTTATTTTTTTTCCGTTTTGTCACCAGTCAGTGTCCCTGATCAATGCCACACCAATTATATGATAACGTTCTACTGCACTGGTGACAGTATGTAAAAAAAATTAACATTTTCAAAAAAATTCTGACAAAAAAATGACAACTTCAAAAAATTTGCATTGCCTTTACTAAATACCTTGGACTGTCTACTTTTCAAAAAGGGGTCATTTGGGGGTATTTCCTGACGTTTGCAGGCCTGAGATAGAAAGAGATAGGCCGTTAGTACATCGGGATTGATCAATTTTCAGATGTATCCCATAGTTTGTGGACTCTATAACTTTCACAAAGACTAAATAGTATACTCTGATTTGGGTTATTTTCACCAAAGAAATGTTGCAGAATACATTTTTTTTCAAGATGTTATGTTTTCTTTTTGTTTATTTAGCAAAAAGTAAAAAATCCAGCGGTGATTAATTACCACCAAAAAAAAGCTCTAGTTGTGTGAACAAAATGATAAACATTTAGTTTAGTTACAGTGTTGTATGACCACTCAATTGTCATTCACAGTGTGACAGCGCTGAAAGCTGAGAATTGCCCTGGGCAGCTAGGTGGTAAAAGTACCCGGTATTGAAGTGGTTAAAGAGTTCAACTGCCTCTGGGTGGTGCCAAATCATCAGGTGACCATGGTGTCTGGACAGACTAGATTTAAGGAGGTATGTTAATCTATGAACTGACATTTGAAACATAAGAGCTGGTAGTGCTCCGTGATTCTGTAAAGATTTTGTGAAAGATCTTTTTCTTTAGACTGGTACATTTGGCGAGAATGCAGTTATCTAGATTCTCCTCTCGCTCCCCTAAGCTGAGCCCAGAAGAACAGGTGGTAGATGGGAACACCTGATGTGACATCTGCAAGCTGTCTATTGTTGATGTGCAGAGAGCTAATTAACAGGGTATACTCAGTTCTGTTCCCGTGACAGCTGCTGAAACCAAAAGTTATGATGCCTCCACTGAAAGTGTTGGTCTCGACTAAGCTCAGGTACTGCCTGGCAGAATTTCCAACGCTTTGACTGGTTCTCCTTCAGGCATTGAAGGACAGGGAATGTGATGCCTCTAATGTGAAGCTTAATGGACCCAAACACCTAGTAATAGTAACCACTATGCCACAGCCCTGTTAGACTATTAAATATTGCTGTGGGTAAAACATCATATACAAGTTTCCCTTACTAAACCTGATAATGACAACCCCTTTGTCTATCACCTTTCATTAACCATTACTTCACCATTTTAGAACTGTGTGGGAGGATCTGGGGGACTCAATGCTTTGAGTAAAATGGCTGGCACTTGGTGAAAGTCCAATAGAAGAGCGCGAGGCCTTATGCTGTGGCTAGTGTAAGAGTGAACAAGGTGAGTTTTGCCATCCCCATGCCTGGGTGGCAGCGTGAAAAGCATTTTAGACAAACTCTGCACTTGTCTAATTGCACCAGGTCTAGGGAGTCCTTTGGCTGCTTAAATTTTATCTCGAAACAGGAGGATAAGAATGACAACACTTGATGCTGCACCTCCTCAATCAATTTCACAATAGCAGCTCGCATATTTCTATCTTGACGGGTTTCCTTTAAAAGTTATATTCTAAAAAAATATGTATGTTGCTCATCAGTAGTCACCTTATGCCAGTTTTAAAAAATACAGATTATTTTTCTACTTTTTAATTAGCTATGCCAGTCACTTTGATGTCTGTGCAGTGACTTTGCTTTTCCAACTTTCAGATTGTGGGGAGGAAATATAAATAGGTCATGGAATTATATTGGCTGGATTAAATGTCAGGGCTTGACACAAGATTTGTGGCTTGGTAAGCAGCCTGAAAAATATAAACCAAAGATCAGACAGCCCTTTAGAAATCTATTTCTATGTTGATATTTAGGGTATTTGACAGGGTTTAAGTGATTGGCAATGCTGCTTATCTATAATGAAGACAGTTTAGGCATACTTGCTGTGTATCAGTATGGAACTACACTTATAAAAGAAATGAAATTGGTGTGTATAATTTTAGCTAACGGTGCTTTTAAAAGTTCCACTTTAAGATGATTTTAACTACATTTCCAATTCATGCTGTAGGTTGCATATAGGTAATGGTTTTTGCTGATGTTTTGACCTATTGATCAATATACATATTGTTTTGATTATGGTGAAATATTTGGCGTTTCAAATCTTGTACATGTATTCAATCATTGACAATTGTATCATGCATGCATGTGGTATATTTGAAAGGAAATTAAATTATATCTATAGCAAAACTCACAATGAAAAGCTAATGGAGGTTTACTCTTATTTCCTGTTTGGATGATAGCAAAACCATCTGTTCAGGGCCATAGACAGAAAAAAAAAAAGATAGTGCTTCCAAATATTCAGGGCTAGGTGACAGTGTTGGTGTAAAGGCTCCCCCTTTGACCAACCAATACTTTCCTAGCAATCTCCCCCACACCTTGATATGTCACACCATCCACCAAAATACCTGACGTTTGGTGTTACACCATCTGTCATGTGACAGGGTTTGACTATTAATAATTGACCACTAGGCATCATGGAAGAAGGTCACATGGAAACGTCAAGTATTTTGCAATAGCTGTGATAGAGGAAAGAGTGGCAGGGGATCATTGAAAGGTCCAGTACCAATGGGTCATGGGTGCCTTTTAGACCCCATGCACATTGGGTGTGCATTGTACTTTGATGCTTAGGCGCAGGCAGAAGGCACAGTCGCACTGCCCAGCCCCACTTCCAGCAGCCTGTAAAACACTATAAGAGGTTGAAAGCTTTTGCAGCTGGATGGGGCTGTACAGTACACTGAGCAGTACTAATGTTTAGGGCAGTATGCAACAGAGCCGAATGCACAGAACACAGACCTTTAAGGTTCAGGGCATTTGTCCCTTGGTGCATACTGTCCTAAACGTTAGTACCACTCAGGCTTCTTTGCCTTCCTCCATCCACTGATTTTTCTTTACCTAGCTACCTTACCTATATAACCACCTCCATCTCTGAGCACAACCCTCCACCCCAAAAGGAACACATTACAAACAATCAACATATCGATGTAGCTTATTAATGACAGTGACAGAATTACATCATACTAAGCTTTTTTTCAACTATGTTATAAATGCATTACTTAACTTATTACATATTACTTATTACATGAATTCATTATATAAACTTATTGCTGCAAAACGTATTTATATTTTTCAATATTTTCAGTATTAAAATATAATAGTTTTCTATAAACCCTAATGCCCCATACACATGGACGGACATTGATCGGACATTCCGACAACAAAATCCTGGGATTTTTTCCGACGGATGTTGGCTCAAACTTGTCTTGCTTACACACGGTCACACAAAGTTGTCGTAAAATCCGATCATTCTGAACGCAGTGACGTAAAACACGTACGTCGGGACTATAAACGGGCAGTAGCCAATAGCTTTCATCTCTTTATTTATTCTGGGCATGCGTGGCACTTTGTGCGTCGGATTTGTGTACACACGATCGGAATTTCCGACAACGGATTTTGTAGCCTGCTCTCAAACTTTGTGTGTCAGAAAATCCGATGGAAAATGTGTGATGGAGCCTACACACTGTCGGAATTTCCGACAACAAGGTCCTATCAAACATTTTCCGTCTGTTGTACATATAAAAGATACGAGCCAAGAACTAATGCACTGTTTTATCATGGTTACATGATAGTTTACGTTTTGGGGCTTTCCAAGATGTGCAAAGAGATCACACAAACACTTGTCGGTAAAGTCAAACTGTATATAACATTTAATTAAATAATAACAGATAAATATAACAAATGTAATTATATTGGAAAATGTAACAAGAATACTTAGCTATAGATGCCTTTTTCCAAGGAGTCCTCTGCTTCCAGCTTGGCAAATTATCAAACCAGGTTCATGCTCGCCCTGATACTGGACTAGAACGTGCTTGGTCATTTTGTCAGTTCGTAATGACATTCCTAGGGTATGAAGTCATTTAAGGTAACCAGGCTTAGGATTCATTCTTAGATATTGGTAAACCAATAATAAGGAAATATGAAATTTCCCATCATGCACTGTTCTATATTGTTTACAAAAAGAATAGACATTTACTGAAACAGAAACTAGGTACTTGTATTTAGTGTAAGTAAAAATGGAGTTCCTAATTAACAGTTATGACCTCCTACAAAGCTTCCACAAATCAGAATAGAATAGATCAGTAGAAGGAGGTTGTAGTGTGGCTATTTCTGCTGCCTGTAACTTTTAACATTAGCATTAACATTCTAACTTCAACTTAGAAGACTCCCAAAAAATGTTTCTGCATCTGGCGTAGTGTGAACAATAAGCTTGTAGCAAAGCAGAAAGTAAAGTGTAGGAATCAACAGCTACTCAGTAACTGAACATTACATCTCATCACTGTTTGTTGCAATGCTTTACTTGATAACCCTATCAGAATACAATTGTCAAGTATATAATGTAAATGAGATGTGAAATTTGCTATTCAAATTATAATATTTAATTTATTTAGTTAATGCATGCACTTACTCTGTTTTAAATTTACTCTCTTCAACAGGGTGTGCCTTCTTTATCATTTGGGCAACTCTTTTCCGCTGTGCATTGGATATAATGGTTTGGAATGCAGTTTTCCTGGGGATTAATTTTATGCATTTTATATATCTGGTATATAAGAAAAGACCAGTAAGTAAAAAAAATAAGAGCTCAAATAGCTTGGTTTGCTGCTTTTTCTCCCTTAAAACCTGGTGTAGAAAATCTAATCACTAGCAAGTATGGCGGAGTGCTATATTACCAATTTGCATTTATTTCTTGGGCTTTTTTTGCTTTCTTGACATAATTTATACACTTACACTAGAATTTTGCCTTGGAAGTATTTGCAGTGCTTTTTTTCTGTATATTAAAGTGCACCTGTTCAGGATATGGACATGAAATTACTGTATTTAAATATTTTTAACAAGCCATAAAAGTTAACAAGCCATCCCTGACCTCTCTAGCTGCTTGTAATGTGAAGAAGTTTGTTCTTAAAATGGATCTCCACCCGATTTTAAAACAATAGCTGAAGAGGATTACCGCAATGTCCTAATGACAAATCGGCACTTTTTATTTTTTCCACTGTACCTTTGTTGTTGTTATTATCGTTTTGTCTTCCAGGATGTACAGCCTGCGGATATGGGCGTGTTTACTGCGGCTAAATCGTCACTTCCTATGAGCCGCTCCTGGCTCCTGGGAGCTTGTGTCATTGTTCCCAGGAGTCAGTGCGGCGGCCTGGCGCGAGTTATCTCGAGATTTCAATCCTGGAAGCTTATCTCCATTGCCATCACAACGGGGCGGGACTTCTTACGACGACGCTCGTTGTGATGGCAACCGGAGCTGTTGACGGCGCTCCGATGTCAGTCTACTGCGCATGTGCGAGATCGGGAATAGAACGGGCGGTGCATGCTGGTTGATCAGCAGCACGGTATCCCGGAAGAGGATGCCTGTGGGCTTCACATGCCCACAGGCAAGATGACAACCGTCTGTATCAGAATTTATAACTTTCTTTATTAGGAGAAAACGGACAGCACTGATCCTTAAAAACGGAAAAAGTGAGTTCTATATTCATAGATCCTAATCTTTGTCATTTTGCTAAAAAAAAACAAATCTCGGAGATAGTGGAACCCCGCTTTAAAGACCCTCAAAGATTACAACAAAGACTATGAAGTTATTTTGTAACAGCTTAGAAACATCTAATGCCTTTTTATATTAGAGGGCTGGCAGGCCTCCAAGATTCTGGTGTCATACAAAAAAATAGGTTCACACTTCATCAAGCTTTTTTGTAGCTTTTTGTTTTAATGAGTATTTGTCAACATTTTTTTTACGAGTTTCTGGGTTTGAGTGTTGTTGTTTTAACCAATAGAAAGCTAGGTAATAGGAGAAAGATAGTAGAAAAGTTGTGAAAAAAAACTGTGCAATTTTCAGGCACTCTCATTGAAATCTGCCCCAAAGAGACTCACATACTTTTTTTGAGCTTCAAACAACAAGTGACACGACACTTAGGTGTGAATAGGCACTTTGAATATAATAGAAATCTCAATGTTGAGCATGGAGGCACTTCAGGAATTGCTGATTCCAATTGCTCAGGTGTGAATTGGACCTAAGATTTGTGTGCTTTTTTGTGAACTTTTAAGACAAATTTTTGCACAATGCATATAACTGCAGAGATGAATAAGGGCTTGTTTTAACCACTTGCCGCCCCATCACAGTACATTTGCTGCGGCAGGGTGGTAGCTGCAGGTTCAGTTATGTATATATACATGATTCTGCCTCTTCTGGGTTAGGAGCATGCGGTGCGTATGCTGGGGTGCTTAGCACGTTCCTCCTGTTACCATTAACTGGTAACCGGGTAATAATGTGACCGATATTATTAGTTGTAGTGATCACATGATAACAATGTAAACAACCCAGTAATAGTTTACTGGGAAATGTTCATTTTATTGTGCTCAATGTGTTAAGCTAAAAATCACTGAGGGTTTAGTACTACTTAAGGGACCAGATGAGAGGCATTGTTATTTAGGCTTTAATCACATATCAATAACCTTCGTCTTATTACTTCTGACAATGTATTGCATTACTAATTTGTCAAACAAATATGATGGCTGCATTACTTTTTTCCTTTTCTAGATCAAGATAGAAAAGGAGCTAAAAGGTATCTATCACAAAATGTTTGAGCCTCTTCATGTGCCCCCGGAGCTGTTCAAGAGACTCACTAGCCAGTTTTGCAGGATTCAGACCTTACCAAAGGGACAGACCTATGCAATAGAGGATAAAACATCTGTAGACGACCGCTTAAGTATACTGCTGAAAGGGAAGTAAGTTTTCCGATAACTTGAGCATCTGCTATTTCTATAATTAAAAAATGTTGTTACTTTGTATTATTTTGTTAAACCTTTCTTTGTAACAACTCTGGCTGGTGTTCATTTTAGTGAACTTAGTTTTTTTTTTCTTATTTATCTAGTTATATCTGATGCTAGTCAACAAATACAATCAGTTCTTTTAATTCTCTGTCTTAGGTAAGGTGCGATGTTTAAAGCAGTAATAAACCCAAAAACAAAAACGTGTTACATTTAAGCAATCCTTGGATGTTGTGGCTGTGTTAGTTTTCTTTTTAGAGGCCTGTTTTTCTTTTATTTCACCTGGTGATCCAGCTAGTAACACACTTCCTGTCTTAGGCTCCATTCACACTAACACGTTTTTTGATGCATTTTGCATTTTGCAGAAATGCATGGGAATTTTTTAACATGGGTTCCTATGGAACATGTTCACATCAATGCATTTTTGTACCTCTGCGTTTTTGGAAAGGGTCGGGGACTTTTTTTCATGCAAAATGCAGCGTTTTGCATGTAATAGAATTCAATGGACCAGCATCAAAAACGCAAGTACATCGTTTTTACAGCGTTTTTGCTGAGTTTTTGACGCGTTTTGCGTTTTTGGCTTTTTTTTTTTTTTAGACTGTATACAGTCAAAAAAAAACTGTAAAAAAAAAAAAACGCAAAACGCGGCAAAAACGTTGCAAAAACGCTGCTCAAAAACGTGGCAAGCACCACAAAAAGCACTGCAGAAACGCTCAAAAGCAACATGCATAGATGTGAATCGAGCCTTAGGGCCATTTTACACAGGAAAAAAACAAGTTTTTGTGCATTTTAATACTTCCTGTTTTACTTTCTGTTTTTGACAGCCAATTCAATTCAGTGGGCTGCCAAACGCACGTAACATGCAAAAGTAGGCCCCTTTAGCCCCTGCTGGATTATATACATGTACAAGCTATTGGGATCTGAGCACAGGTATATGTTATTTTTGTTGCATTGCAGGTCAGTGACCAGACCTGAACATTGTGGCTCTCCCTCAATTTGTGTCTCATTGCTCCATGTTAGCATTGTGTCCACTGTAGCACTTGTATTGTGCAGAGCAGGTTAGGGACTGGCCATGGAGGTATTACTTTGATGCAGTTCGCCAGCTTAACCAAGTATTTGCAATATGTATGAATTTAAAATCCATGTTTTTTTTATTGCAAAACTTGCTATAAAGGGTATATAGCAGTGAACAGAGAGTTCACCCAGAATATTTAGTGCAAAAAGTAGGCCAGGCATGACTTCGTTACTTTAACTGACAGTTGCGCAGTCATGCGACGCTGTGCACAAATTACATTTATATCATTTTTTTCACATAAATAGGGCTTTCTTTTGGTGGTATTTGATTGCCACTGGATTTTTTGGGCTATGAACGAAAAAATCCAACATTTTTGAAAAAAAAAAAAAAAACCCAATATTTTTTACTTTCTGTTAGAGCAAATTGAGAATATCTGTATAATTTTCTAAATACATTAAAGTGGATGTAAACTCCCAGTGAAGTGAACAGCCTCAGATGATACACAGAGATGAAACAAATCTCCCTACATAAGTTTTACATGTATATCTGTTGTCTTCAACTATATATATCCTTTAGAAAGTGCTCTTCGTGTTACAGATTTTCTCTTGCTGGTTAAGACTGCAGTGAAGCCTGTGTATACAGCCAAGACAGCTGATTGGGGGAAAGGCACACACCCCCTCTCCTCATAGGTAGAGACTTTCAGCTTTCGTTGTATAGTTTAGGGCTCTGCTAATCTATTTATAGCATCCTCCTCAACACAAAACTCAGGCTGCTTTTATCAATTATGATGGGTCAAAAGTTATCAGGCTGATAACAGAAGAACAAAGCAGGAGACAGCTACGGGACATAATGCTTTGAAGAGAGATAACAAAACACTGCAGATATACAGTACGTACCTAGCTCAAATTGAATCGGGTTTACATCCACTTTAAAGCGGCATTCCGTCCCTGAAAAAAAAAAATTAAAAGTCAGCAGCTACAAATACTGTAGCTGCTGACTTTAAATAAGTACACTTACCTGTCCTGGGTGCCCGCGATGTCGGCTGCCCGAGGCCGACCCATCCCTCAGCTCTCGGGTCTGGCACCGCCATCCTAATTAAGGGAAACAGGCAGTGGAGCCTTGCGGCTTCACTGCCAGTTTCCTACTGCGTACATGCGAGCGACGTGGCGATCTATGAATGGCCCTGTGGTTTTCTGGGAACACACACAGTTCCCAGAAGGCAATGGGGCCGCTCAGCTAGGAGCAGAACACGCCGCGGAATAGGAAGAGGCAGATTAGGAAGACTGCCTAGCAACAAGGGTTCAGGTAAGTTTAAAAAAAAATTTTTTTCAAATTTTTTTTTTTTATTTTTTTTTGGATTTTTGGTGAATTTTTTTTTTTTCCAGGGTGGCCCTCCACTTTAATATGACAGCGTGCATGGCATACATAAGCCAAACAGCCAGGGAACCTTGCATATTAAGGGTGGAATGGAGAGCAACTGGTGGAATGCCCTCATACTTTATCTTTTATAACTTTAAATGTTTAACAGACCACAATTCTTTGTAGTCGGCTACGTATATTCAGTAGCGTTCATCATCGTTTTTGGAGTGTTTTTAATATGTGATCCGAAACTATGTCAGGAAGCGAAAATAATCTTATTTATCTTGGCTTTGCATGTTTTGTGTATGCACAGGAAATAGTTCCTAATGACAGATTTAATCCTTGTTAAAAATGTAAGCTATTTTTTTTTCTGTGCACCTAAAACACATAAATACAGTGCCTTGAAAAAGTATTCACACCCCTTGACATTTTCCACATTTTGTCATCTTACAACCCAAAACGTAAATGTATTTTATTGGTATTTTATGTGATAGACCAATACAAGGTGGCACATAATTGTGAGGTGGAAGGAAAATGATAAATGGTTTTCAAATTTTTTTACAAATAAATATCTGAAAAGTGTGGCGTGCATTTGTATTTAGCCCCCTTTACTCTGATACCCTTAACTAAAATCTAGTGGAATCAATTTCCTTCAGAAGCCACCTAATTAGTAAATAGAGTCCACCTGTGTGTAATTTAACCTCAGCATAAATAGAACTTTAGTGAACAAACAACATCATGAAGGCCAAGGAACACACCAGATGGGTCAGGCATAAAGTTGTGGAGAGGTTTAAAGCAGGATTAGGTTATAAAAAACATATCCCAAGCTTTGAACATCTCATGGAGCATTGTTTAATCCATCATCCGAAAATGGAAGAAGTATGACACAACTGAAAACCTACCAAGGCATGGCCATCCAAATAAACTGACAAGCCGGGCATGGTAACTCTGGAGGAGCTGCAGAGATCCACAGCTCAGGTGGGAGAATCTGTCCACAGGACAACTACTAGTCATGTACTCCACAAATCTGGCCTTTATGGAACAGTAGGTAAGAAGAAAAATCCATTGTTGAAAGAAGGCCATAAGAAGGCCTGTTTGCAGTCTGTGAGAAGCCATGTGGGATAGAGCAAACACGTGGAAGAAGGTGCTCTGGTCAGATGAGACCAAATTGAACTTTTTGACCTAAAAGCAAAATGCTATGTGTGGCGGAAAACGAACACTGCACATCACCCTGAACACACCATCCTCACCGTGAAACATGGAGGTGGCAGCATCATGTTGTGGAGATGCTTTTCCTCAGCAGGGACAGGGAAGCTGGTCAGGGTTGATGGGAAGATGGATGGAGCCAAATACAGGGCAATCTTAGAAGAAAACCTGTTAGAGTCTGCAAAAGACTTGAGACGGGGCAGAAGTTTACCTTCCAGCAGGACAATGACCCTAAACATGCAGCTAGAGCTACAATTGAATGGTTTAGATCAAAGGATATTCATGTGTTAGAATGGCCCAGTCAAGGTCCAGACCTAAATCCAATTGAGAATCTGTGGCAAAATTGCTGTTCACAAACGCTCTCTATCCAATCTGAAAGAGCTTAAGCCATTTTGCAAAGAAGAATGGGCAATAATGTCACTCTCTAGATGTGCAAAGCTGGTAGAGACATTGTGGAGAAAGGTGGTTCTGTTTGTATTGACTCGGGGGCTGAATACAAATGCACGCCAAACTTTTCAAATATTTATTTGTAAAAAAATGTGAAAACCATTTATAATTTTCCCTCCACTTCACAATTATATACCACTTTGTGTTGGTCTATCGCATAAAATTCCAATAAAAAACATTTACATTTTTGTAACATGACAAAATGTGGAAAATTTCAAGGGGTATGAATACTTTCTCAAGGCACTGTATATTCCTACAGAGTTATAAAAGAGAATTTTGGGCCATCACAAGGGTGATCTATATTATCAGGGACTTCCATGACTTGAAGAAAAATGTAGACATTGCCAGGAACTTAGACCCAAGAATAAATGTATTCTTCCCCACCACCAGACAGCCACCAGCCCAATAGCTTCAAACATATAGACTGCTATCCCTATACAAACCTAGTGCTGATGTGGGAAAGGAGGTAAACTGCTTAACCACTGATCATGATATCTTATTTTATATTTTTTCACCAATATCTTTACACCTCCATATAAAGTGTCAAAAAGGCCCACCCCATGTAACAATTTTTTGTAAAGGGAATAAAAAAGCATTGAAATTCAGTAGTAGCCAGTATGTCTCATGTTGTGCATTATTGTCAAAAGAAAATCATTGCCATCAAGAGTTGAGAAAGGGAATTTACAGTATTTAGTATACAGTATATGTTCTTTGTGTTCAGTGCCAAATACAAAAATAGTTACATATATATATATTTATACAATAGTTACACCGGAAGCTACTCACCACCACTTTTACATCCTCTCCCTCAGATATTACTTGAGAGTTCTTTTCGGGAACCCCTGTGTAATGCAAACTTTATGTCATGGATGAACTATTCAAAGAGAGGTTCGGAGTTGGGTAAAAAATATGTTACTCCTCTAGGTAGATGCAGCATTGATCCAATGCTGCCTCTGTCCCCCACTGCTTCTAAGACCACTGATCACTCAGTTCTCAGTCTTTATTGAGCAGAAAGCCGGTGACTGCTAGTCGCTGGTTCTCTGCTCTGCCCCTCCAGCGCTCACTGGAACGCTGGGCTGCGGAGGGGGCGGGAGCAGCTGGCTCAGTCTTCCAGTGGCTCACTGAGAGGCTGATTCAGCCGCCAGTCAAGGCATCTGGGTGGATCCTGACAGTAACATCGGGATCTTTCCCAAGCTTGGACAAGCTGAGTGATGTCAGCCAGCAGCAGGCTTTAGCCTGCTGTCAGCTGAAAATTGGTCGCAGGAGTGCAGAACCAAATTTTACCATTTGTAAAGTGAAGCTTTTATCCAGATAGTGAAAAATATATAAAAGACGAGTTTATTAATTTGTTAAATATTGTTAAATAATTGACCATGGAACCCTTATGCTTCTCTGTTGAAATCTAGAGAAAAAAATCCCTGGGTGTTAAAGTGGTTGTAAATGTAGAATGTTTTCTACCTTAATGCATTCTCTGCTTTAAGGTGAAAAAAAAAAACTTCTGTGTACAGCTCCCCACCCAGCCCCACCTTATGCTTACCTGAATCTGATCTAGATCCAGCACTGTGCCCGAGAGCAGAATCTCTCTCTGCTCTCTCTCTTCTCACTGGACATGGAGGTAGCAGTGAGAGCCATTGGTTTCTGCTGCTGTTGATCACAGCCTCTGAGGAGAAAGGGAGGGGGGGAGCCGCACTGTGTGTGTCAATGGACCAGGGCCGTAACTAGGGGGGGCACATGCCCTGGGAGACTCATCTAGGGGGGCGCCGCCAGGGGTGCTGCCCCCATCTGCACTTAAAAGCGCCGTTCTAGGAGTGTCACTGCCGCCTGACCAAGTGTAATGGACAAGCAGCACCTGCTGCATATTTTGCCAAATACTGGAGAACCAAATAGGAGGGAGACTGCACAGGCGCACTAGCACTGAACCACTCCGTTCACCTACCTGCACTATAGAGAGGCATTCCAGAGTGACGCTTCAGCATGGGAGAGCCTTCCTGGATCTGGCATCTATTAGGACAATGGGGGCGTAGAGGAGACCCTGGACTTTGGGGGTGCAGAGGAAGCCCTGGGCGGGGGGGATGCAGAGGAGTTCCTGGACTGGGGAGGGTGCAGAGGAGGTGCTGGAATGGGGGGGGCTGCAGGGGAGGCCCTGGACTAGAAAAGGGTTGGTGTGGCAAAGACCCTGGATTAGGAGAGGAGGCCCTGGACTAGGAGGGGAGTACACATGACCTGGGGGTCCTAGTAGATGATAGGCTCAGCAATGGCATGCAATGCCAACTGCTGCTAACAAAACAAACTGAATATTGGCATGCATTAAAAGGGGGTGAGGGGGTGTCTGGAGGCCCTGAACTATGAGAGAGGGATCGTGTAGGCCCTCTGGACTAGGAAAGAGGGTGCCTGAAGGATCTGTCAGCTTCAGGGAGAAAGAGCCTGGATCTAAAGCTTGGGCTGAGGAAGAGCCTGCCTGGGCCCTGGAGGGTGAGTTCACAACATAAATGGGCATCTCTTTCCTGCTATCTGGCCCACATGACAATTAGGCCCTTATTCTTAGCCCCCGCTCGATCCAGCAATGTCCTTGCACTCCTGATGGGCTTGTGGCAGCAACAGGAGCCATTGTCTCCCACTGCTGTCAATCACAGCCAGTGAGTCAATTAGAAGACGGAGTGAGCAGGGGCGAGCCATGTGTGAATGGACACACAGAGCCGTGGCTTGGGAGTGCACCTGCTTGGATGTCCCCATAGCAAGCTGCTTGCTGTGGGGGCAAGAGGGAGGGTCCAGGAGTGCCGGTGAGGGACCCGAGAAGGGGAGGATCTGGGCTGCTCTGTGCAAAATCATTGCACAGAGCAGGTAAGTATACCATGCTTGTTATTTAAAAAAACAAGAATTTAATATCACTTTAAGGTTAGCTGTGTGTAGTAAAGGGTGTGCAAAAGAACAGTTTTATTTTATTAAAATGAGTGTACTTAGGTTTGTACTGTCTCTTACATACTCACTTGTGGCACAGTCATTAAAGCATATGGCCATTAAAGCCCCTCCCACTCTTGATGCAATCTGATCACACCCACAGTATTGACATGGTGCCACTATATTGCCACTTAACATTTTTCTTGGGGGGGTTTGAAAAAAATGACTAGCCCCGGGTGCCAGATGTGCTAGCTACAGCCCTGCTATGGACAAACACAACATGGGGACAAGTAAGCGGCTTTTAAATAAAAAAAGGAAAAATCAAATGTACATAAGTATTCACAACCTTTGTCATGACACTCAAAATTTAGCTCAGGTGCATCCTGTTTCCACTAATAATCCTTGAGATGTTTCTGCAACTTGATTGGAGTCTACCTGTGGTAAATTCAGTTGATTGGACATGATTTGGAAAGGCACACACCTGTCTATATAAGGTCCCACAGTTAACAGTGCATGTCAGAGCACAAACCAAGCCATGAAGTCCAAGGAATTGTCTGTAGACCTCCGAGACAGGATTATATCAAGGCATAGATCTGGTGAAGGGAACAGAAATAATACTGCAGGTCCCAATGAGCACAGTGGCCTCCATCATCCTTAAATGGAAGAGGTTTGGAACCACCAGGACTCTTCCTAGAGCAGGCCGCCTGGCCAAGCTAAGTGATAGGGGGAGAAGGTCCTTAGTCAGGGAGGTGACCAAGAACCCGATGGTCTCTCTGACAGAGCTCCAACATTTCTGTGGAGAGAGGAGAACCTTCCAGAAGGACAACCATTCCTGTAGCACTCCACCAATCAGGCCTATATGATAGAGTGGCCAGAAGGAAGCCACTCAATAAAAGGCACATGGCAGCCCACCTGGAGTTTGACAAAAGGCACCTGAATGACTCTCAGACCATGTGAAACAGAATTCTCTGATGAAACAAAGATTGACCCTTTTGGCCTGAATGGCAAGCGTCATGTCTGGAGAAAACCAGGCTCATCACCTGGCCAATACCTTTCCTACAGTGAAGCATGGTGGAGGCAGCATCATGCTGTGGGGATGTTTTTCAGTGGCAGGAACTGGGAGACTAGTAAGGATCGAAGGAAATATGAATGCAATGTACAGAGAAATCCTTGATGAAAACCTGCTTTCAGAGTGCTGTGGACCTCAGACTGGTGTGAAGGTTCATCTTCCAACAAGACAACGACCCTAAGCATACAGCCAAGATAACAAAGGAGTGGCTACGGGACAACTCTGTGAATGTCCTTGAGTGGCCCAGCCAAAGCCCAGACTTGAACCCAGTTGCACATCTCTAGAGAGATCTGAAAATGGCAGTGCACCAACGCTCCCCATCCAACCTGATGGAGCTCGAGAGGCCCTGCAAAGAAAATTAGGAGGAATTGCCCAAAAATAGGTGTGCCAAGCTTGTAGCATCATACTCAAAAAGACTTGAGGCTGTAATTGGTTCCAAAGGTGCATCAACAAAGTATTGAGCAAAAGCTGTGAATACTTATGTACATGTGATTTTTTTCATTTTTTATTTTTAATAAATTTGTAAAGATTTCTAACAAACTTTTTTCATTTTGTCATTATGGGGTATTGTTTGCAGAATTTTGAGGAAAATAATGAATTAAATCCATTTTGGAATAAGGCTGTAACATAAGAAGATGTGGAAAAAGTGAAGTGCTGTAAATACTTTACGAATGCACTGTATGTGCTAACTACAGCATAAATGGGGTTTCCTAAAAAATGTTCAACATTTGCTGCCATAAGGTCAGTTGTGGCTAATTAGGAGTTTAGTATTGTAACAAACAGTACCCTGTTTAGATTTTTTTATATTATTGTAAATGCCCTTAAAGAGCCTGAAAAGAAATCTGTATATAACCAGCAGCAAAGTATTTCAGTATTTATAATAAATAGGTATACATTTTGGGAATACTGTAAATATTCTGTTATCTTGTTTTTACACAATCAATCTTAGGATGAAGGTCTCCTATCGAGGTCATTTTCTTCATAACATATATCCCAATGCTTATATAGATTCTCCAGAATTCAGATCGACAGAAATGGAGAGAGGAGAAAAATTTCAGGTAACTTTCCATATCAGTTGTTTTGTATAGCCTTGAAGTCCAACAATGGCATGAGCTAATAAAAAATAAAAAGCAACAGTTTTATCCCCAATCCTCAGTGCACTGTATTGTCAAAATATGTACTGTTCATAGCTGGTGTTGTAATATGCATATCTATTCTAGAGTTTTAGTAACTGAGCATTGCCTCAAAGATATCCACTTACGGTGCAGGAAAAGCAGGCACAGATTGGATGAGAGGATCCTTCAGCGGGCACCAACTACGTGCCCAAAAGAAAAAAAATCTAGTGGGGAGCTTTAAGTTCTACTTGTCAATGTCATACCTGCCTCTTAGCACCGAGCATCCTACCCCCAGGCCAAAGATATGTCTTTTCCATCATTGAACAGTCTGTACATTGCACAGCAATTTCAGCAAGTGTTATGTGTACTTGCTTAATAGCTGCCACCTGGCTGGGACCCATCTACCCTCTTCTGTTGTGCCTGTATCCTGTTGTTAGGCAGTGATGTAACTACCTACAGACCAAGGTCCTGACATCTTATTAACTGACCCCCCTTCCCCCATCAGCACCCTCTGCAACACCCCAAAAAAGCAGCCTGCATGAGCATGCCTTAGGAGCTGCAGAAGACTGCACAGCTGAACTGGCTGGCTGTTTAGGCCAAGCGTCCAGGAAGAAAAAGACGTGGCAGCAGCGGCCATCTTCTCTAAATAAGTGAATCAAGAATGCCTAAAGTATTCTCAATAACTTATAAAATATATAAAATTGCACTAAATAGAAAACAGAATATGATTAACCAAAACCAGAATGGTTAAAATAACAAAAAAGTCCACAAGTGTTGTGATAATAAATCTTATATACTCCTGGTATCGATCTCCACCATCCACCACCAGCTCCTGTAGACCCCTCCATACAAGGGATCTGATGAATGAAGAACGGCTTGGCATGAGTAGAGAAGAAAGCTGCAGCTGAGAGACTTCTCTATGACCCAGGCAGCCCTTCCAAACCCCCCCCCCCCGGCCAGAGCAAGCGTGGCTACCTAGAGTCATTAGTTTTTGTTTCTTAAAGTGGAACTTTAGTCAGAAAATGTTGTCCTGTTAGATCACTTCAGACTGATAGAATTTATTTTGGGTTCACTTATTGCTGGCAAGGGGATTGTAGAGGCAGTGGGATTGGGGAGTCCAGAATGAGACACGTGTCAGAGACAGTGTCCATCTTCTTCAACAATTAATAACTAAGCCTTAGCTAACCAACTTACTGAAAAAAATATTTTGTCTTAAACCTGGATCATTAACTTGGGGGTCACGCCAGCATGTCCATCCTTGTAAGCAGGGAGGGTCGCCGACCTGAAAGTTTTTCAGGACAGGCTTGGGAGAAGCCACGGACAGCCTACAAGTATGGCATCAAACAGAAGTTTCTTTTTTAAAACCCAAGCCGTGTTTTTACTGTACTGGGGACACTGGGATGCATGGTAATTTTATTGTAAAAGTGAACTAATGCTTTAAACTACATTTTGAAATGTTGCATGTTTATGTAACTGAAGTTCAGTTTTGCAAATTTTGTGGTGAGGCCAAGGATAAACATTATGTACTATGCAATGTACTGTATATATCATACTATGTTAGTTGTACAAAGAAGTAGCTGCAGTGCTAGTAGTATTGTAGTATAGCTAGTGTTTTATGTTCATTATTTTACCTTTATTTTCCCTTCATATTATAGCCACCTTTTTTTTTGCAAGGTTTTTCTACTTCAAACCTGACATATCTGAGACTTTAGCAGAAATCATACTATTTAGAAACCTCAGAATTTGCAACAGAACATTCCTGATTCTATCCCCAAACCAACAGATATCACACCAGCCATAATATAACACAGTGTTGGCCTCCAGGCAGCCCCGTAGCACAGCTACTGATTTCTGATTTCATCCCCAAGTCAACAAGCTAGGTATAAGCAAATGATATCCTCCAGCAGCAGTGTCTCGTTCTTGGTGCCATTCCTAAGTCCACATACACCAAGCAAGCTGTAACATGTAACTGTAGCGAGGTCCTACAGCAGCAGTGCTCTATTTCTGAAGCCAACCCTTGCCCAATGTTTGGCAAACAAGATGTAACACGGAGATGTCCTCCAGAAGTTGACAACCTGGAGTTTTTGAGACAGCCATACCACATTTTTCAAAATTGAGCCCAAAATTTGGCACGCCTTAAAGCCTATTTCTGTATTTTCTTTTTTTCCTAAAAGGCTGACCCCTGAACCCAAATGCTAACACTGTATCAACTGACAACAAGCCAAACACAACAAGTGTTGAGGCCTAGTCTGAGATGAGTGCCAACATTTTGAAAAACTTGCTACCACAAGAAAACGTACAGAAAAATGTTGTAAAGGTATTTCAATTAATAGTATGGTGGTGCAGCAAGTCAAGAGCACTGCGTACCATCTTTCGTTCCACTGTAGACCACAGTTTACCATTCTACTGTACTGCTTGAAACACGTTGCTGAATCCCCTATATTAGATAAAGTGAGTAGGGCTCATGAACCATGTCAGGGGTACAGCATACCTATTACCATCACATCCTTAATACTTGTACTCCAGTTTATTCTTTTCCCAAAACTGGCATGGGATATACATAAGGAATGGGACTTTTAGGTGGATGATCTCTCAAAAGAATACAATTACAAACAAGATCCTTTATTATTGACCTGCCCTAGGCTGAACCACAGCCTTTTTTTTTGTTTTGTTATAAAAAGGTAATAATAGCCAGTACATGACTAAAAACAAGATAATCCAAAAAAAAACCAATGACAGATACAGATTACATAGATGATAGAACACAACCCCACTAAATCAATACACTGCTGTATATGTTGTCACATGCAATATCAAAATGTTCTATAGAGGAATAATAACTTTATATCCCTTATCTCTTGGCCTTGAGTAAGCATAAATCCAAATACAACAGATGTGCT
The DNA here is from genome assembly GCA_037952925.1 of Lithobates clamitans. Classification (NCBI taxonomy): domain Eukaryota; kingdom Metazoa; phylum Chordata; class Amphibia; order Anura; family Ranidae; genus Lithobates; species Lithobates clamitans. Next base: position 2,220,635 of record JBBGZY010000021.1, read on the forward strand.
GTGGGTAAGTGGGAAATTACCAGCGCTATTCACCTAAAGGCTTCTTCAGGGGAGAGTTGTTCAACACGCTATTGCAATGTGATGTCTTAATAATTCCAAAGCAGGTCAGGTAGAAGACAACCCCACCACTGAGATAAAAACATTGATAAATAGATCCGCCCAGACCACTCAAAACCGTCCCTAGAAAGCATTATTTTATGGCTTCCATGGTTTTAAATCCCATGGCTTTAAAAACAGGTATGCAGTATTCCCATATGGGGATCTGTTATGCACAGACAGTGATCCTCCAGTGGTCTGTTGCAGAATTTAGATATGCACAGTGTATTCTGTTGTGTGGTCTGAGCAGTGAGTGAGGCCAGAAATCTACTTTCATTCTTTCACATGATATACAGTACATCCTTGTTTATCTAATTTATGTTTATGCAATTTTTTGATTTTGCTAGTCCAGTTTCACAGTATATGCAAACACATAGATATTTTACAGACCTGGCCAATGGTGTAAATCATTGGTTCTCAACCCTGTCCTCAAGTACCCCCAACAGGCCATATTTGCAGGTTTTTCTCTATCTTGCACAGGTGCTTTAAATCAGTGTCAATGACTTGGTATTTTGAACAGCTATTTTATCTAAGAGAAATTACCAAAACATGGCCTGTTGGGGGTATTTGAGAACAGGGTTGAGGACCACTGGTGTAAATGAACAAACTCCAAATTATAATGCTCAGGAGTCCTTTTTAAAACCGCAGTGGAAATATTTGAGGAAGCATTTGTCGCAAAGGCAAGCAGTACCCTTCTGGAGCATTGTTAATGCTGTAATTGAAAGCCCTTTACTTCAGAAAAGGCTCACAAAAGAAAAATTAATGCCTGAAGAATTGTTGCAGGATGGGCCGCTAGAATGATTTCAATATTATGTCTTCTATGTAGTGATTGATCAGTGGACAACCAACCTGAAAAAATGTCCCCACAAATGAAACAAATGTCCTATTTAGACCCCCAAATGGTTTAGTCAGATGAAACACGTCCACAAAGTTGGTAGAGAAAGAACTATGATCAGATGTTTAGATTAGCCGGTTCTTTATAAATACCACAAGGTTAAAGCCCTTTGATGGGAAGGCCCACAGTTCCCACATTGTTGCACAGGGACTGTCCTCTATGTCTTCAGCTCTATCTTTCGCCAACGTGATCTGTTAGAGACTGGGTGAAAAGCGTCTTCTAAGTTGCAGGGTCTGAGGTGATAAGCTGTAGGTGATGAAAAGTCAAATTCACTTGTTTGGAAAACGTAATCAATACCTGTACAGAGTGGAGAGCCTCTTGGTTGAGTAAAGAGGTCTGGAGTTCCTTCACTGCAGCTGTGCTGGCTGTCTTTAAGCACTTTAGGCTGCCTGTGCTGTTTATGGATAGTAGGGGACTATTTGCACTGTAGCCCATCCAGTTGTGGAGCCCCCTGATGCCAAGCTATCACTGAGCTAAGAAGCTCCTTCTCTATGCTAGAGAGAGCCAACAATGTTTACCTTGCATGGTGGGCCTGTGTGCACCAGAGTGGCCTCACCTCCCCATTCACCCCTATAGAGACTGTGCTGGATGTCAGCAGAATCAATTGTGTGTCCGGGCACTTTTTGGCTGAAATGCAGCCCAGAGATGCCTCCAGATATTATTGCCTTACCACAGCTAAAACGCTGCTAAAGCACTGCAAAAAAGACCGGTGCTTTAGCGGCTGTTTTAGCAGCGCTTCAGATTAAGATTTTGGTAGAAGTGTTTGTGGGTACACCCTTATCCTATAAACATGTTAAGTGTACATTATTAATGTCAACATCTTGAGGACTGGGTAACGCAATGATTGCAGCTCAGTACCACTGGTCATCATCCTCATCATACTTAGTGACACTTGCCTGATGACATCCTTGATAAAGTTGCTCAATCTCCATTATTCTTACTAGAGAGACATTGCTAAACTCTACATAACGAATGTCAACATCTTGAAGATTGGGTAATAGTGATTCCAGCTGTACCTGTACCATTGCTCATCGTATATAGTGACACTTGCTTGACCAATTACTGGTCATTCTTATTATATATAACGACACTTGCTTGACCAGTTACTGGGTATGTCATTTTACATTCATCTGATATTAAGCTGCTGTTTACAGCTTGGGTTTAGTTTATTGGTCACAATAATGAAACCAGCTGAAATAAGTTGTCAAAATATATTTGCACAATTGTGTTTTAAATACAATGCAATGTATAATGCCCCGTACACACGGTCGGACTTTTGTTCGGACATTCCGACAACAAAATCCTAGGATTTTTTCCGACGGATGTTGGCTCAAACTTGTCTTGCATACACACGGTCACACAAAGTTGTCGGAAAATCCGATCATTCTGAACGCGGTGACGTAAGACACGTACGTCGGGACTATAAACGGGACAGTGGCCAATAGCTTTCATCTCTTTATTTATTCTGAGCATGCGTGGCACTTTGTCCGTCGGATTTGTGTACACACAATCGGAATTTCCGACAACGGATTTTGTTGTCGGAAAATTTTATCTCCTGCTCTCAAACTTTGTGTGTCGGAAAATCCGATGGAAAATGTCCGATGGAGCCCACACACGGTCAGAATTTCTGACAACACGCTCCGATTGGGGCATTATTCTTTTGTGTTAAGTTGCAGCATCAGAAATAATGGCATTGTGGTTGGGTAAATTCTTTACTTGTATTGTGTTGAAAATATTGATAGGTTGGCCAGGTGGGCCCCCAGACCTAACTAACTTTTTCCATTGGGCCTCTGAGTAAAAGCAACAATTGTGTACCGTAATTTTTTTCACTGTGGATTTAGTTCAGACTATATAAAAGTCAATGTGTGCCTTATGAAATGGTATACATTACCATGAAATGCAATTAATTGAATCTAGATTTTTTAATTTTTTTAAAGAAAGTAATATAACCTGTTTTCCCTTTTTACTTGTCTTAGGTTACAATCACAGCAGATGATAATTGTGCATATCTGTGCTGGTCTCGGGAGAGGCTAACATATTTTCTGGAGTCCGAACCATTCCTTTATGAGATATTTAAATATTTGATTGGTAGAGACATTACAAATAAGCTATACTCACTGAATGACCCCACATTAAGTGACAAGGTAAGGGTGTGTTTAACATTTCTTGAACTGCTGTGAGAAGACTATTTACAGTTATTTGAATGACACAAGTAAGGCCTTATTACATTGTAGAATTTTGTTAGTATTTTCATCCAACTTTACAAAAGAGCACACTATGCTGTCCCATAGCAGTACAGTGTGCTTAACCTGCTTACCAGCCAGGGTTTTTTTTCTGTTTAACAAAAATGTAGTCTAAAACCATATTTAAAAGAAGCTTCTTTAAAATCCTATGTGGCCTGTGATGGCGCCCATCCTGTTGCCTATGAGGTTAGCGGCTACAACAGGAGAGAGTATACACTGTGCATGTGTGGTTAAAAGAACTGGACTGCGATCCTTCCCATGGCATTAAGAAGGACTGGTCCCAACGGCTGCTTCATCCTTACAAGGAGTCGGAACTGTGCTATCACAGACTACAGAGGAATTTAAGAAGCTTCTTCTAAATGTAGTTTTGAACTACATACTTTAAACAGAAAGGGAACCGTGGCTTACAGTTAGATCTAGTACACTAGGCTGGTAAAGCTGAATTTACACTTTAATACAGATATGCTGACATGCAAAATATTCTGCATGTAGGCTTTCTTTCACAGCACTGTATTAAGGAGAGCACAGCTTCAATGACATCAGCATTTTCTATCATTTGTTTGTAATCACGTGTATTGATTTATTTGTAATCACCTAGACCAAAATTATAAATCCCCCACCCCTTGAGTGCAGCCCAGCAGCTGGAATACTTACTAAATCTCTCCTTGATTCAGCGATCTTTGCTGTGCATGCCCATACAGTGTCTCACAGCCTTTGTGCTGAATATGTCCCTCTCAGGTCTTCCTCTTAGTGCACATGGAGCCCGGCCCAATTCATTTCTATGGGACATCCGTACTCATGGTAGCCTCCAGCGGTCCAGCAGGGTATGACTTCCCAATGAATTGCATGGGGCCAAAGGTGCAGTTGTCTCTTAAATCAGTTTTAAAGGTGTTTTTTATAAACTAAAGAGAATGCTAAAAAGCTATATACTTACTAAGTTACATGTGTTTTAAAAAACAATGTAATTTTTTTTTCTTTTTTATTTATGAAGTGAACACATGATCTCTAGTTCTATATCTGTTATTGAGGCTGCAACAGAACATCACTAATATAATACCATGGCCAAAGTTGGCTGACAGTGCTACTTCCTGCTAGAGCTGCTGTCAGGCAGAAGGGTATGGGGCTGGGCAGGAAGTGTCAGCTCTGTGCTTTGAAATAGGCAGTGAGCATTGTCACCTTACTAAGTTTACTGTATACAGTGCTAGGGTAAACCATTTTTTCTACCATTATGCTATACCGATTTAAATCCACCAGTTCAGCCAAGCCTTTGTTTTTGGGTTTACAATAAATACCCAGTAGATGTTCTAACTCTTTCCCACTTTGTTTAAACTTTAAATAACAAAAAAGTTTGGCTAGACTAGGGGTTTAAAACATGTTTCTGGGCTTTATGATTTTGTATTTTTTATGTTGGTCTTTAGGAAAATGTATGTTTTTGTTGAGGACTGCAAATGCAGTGAGAGTTTTTTTTTTCAGTAAGGTAAGCATAAAATAGTGCATATTAATATTTCACATTTACAGTACATTTGTAACCATGTGGTGGAAAATAGACACTTTCTTACGTTTACCTAGCTGTTTTTATCTGCACTACTGAATAAATCCTGTCTTTCACAGAGCTCAATAGCTCAAGTTCAAATTAGACACAGTGAAATGAGTCAAAGGAGTCAGTCTTTCCCTCCATATATCAAACGGCACAGTAAAAACATTCTGTTAGAGAGTGAAGCTGTGCTCTCTCTGTAAAAAACAATATTTCTCTTGGTCATCCGGCATCCCAAGTCAGCCCATCAGGGGTCAAAAGTTATACAGCACTGGGGCTGTAATTATATATGTATTTTTCACCATTATGTTAAATATGCTTAAGGAGGATGCGCTAACAGCAGAAAACTGCTAACGCCTGCTTACAGTTATATCAGTAACAAACAAATGGCCCATGCCCCCACCTATAACTGGCCTTCACAGCAAGGAGCACATGGAAGGGCTATCAGATGAAAGACAAAAACAGAACATTCCATAGCTCAACTCACCAACCAGTCTGCCAACTGACCAAATTAACCTGTCCAACAGTCTGCGTTAAAAACAGGAGTTTAGTTAGCACGCATTTGCAAATGCATGCATAAGCTGCAAGGCCTCTTCACAGCACCCTGTGTATGCTTGCAGTCCTAACGCTACTGAATTTATAAGCGTCTCCACAATGGAAGCACATGCATTAAATGGATAGATGAGGGACAGGTGGGCCTGGAGGCAGCCCAATCCCCCTTAAAGGAACAGGAGCACACTGGACACCCAGCAAGAGGGGGATTGGGCTGCCTCCAGGCCCACCTACCCCTCATCCATTTAATGCATGTGCTTGCAAATACATGCTAACTAAACCCCTGTTTTTAACGCAGACTGTAGGACAGGTTAATTTGGTCACTTGGCAGACTGGTTGGTGAGTTGAGCTATGGAATCTTCTGTTTTTGCCTTACAGTTAAATGCACTTTCTCCAGGAAAAGAGGTCTCATATAGTCAGCCCAGCAAAGCACTCATGAGTCCCATACTTTGTAGTATACAGTCATAAAAATTACAAGAGTGTAAATATGCCCTGAAAGGCTTGGGATATGTACTGGAAATGTGGACCTTACTAGGACTAAAATGGGTTTGATATGTATAGATGAATAAATGCCTAAATCTTTATCATAATTCCATATTTATATGCTATAACTCAGCAGCTATGTAGGATTGAAGCTCTTTCTTTAGTCTGAACATGTTTATGGATTGGAAATGAACATAGCATGAAACTAACAGACTTTTACATAGGATTGGAGAGATCTACGCAGTATAAAGTCTTTTGTCGGAAATGTAATTTGTGTTCATATACTTGCGGTCCAGTTGCTGACTAGGGGTATATTCCACATTTCATTTAACCCCTGGAACAAAAGAGTACTTGGGTAGTCTGTCTGTTTTTATCCCTTTAAAAAAAAAAAAACATTCTGCTTGTATGTACATTCTTTGTAACATTTTATATTTTTGGTACATATGAACTGCCCACCCTTTAAGAATATTAAATATATAATTAGCAAGTTTATTTTTGATAACCTTGTAGGTGGAAGTAGCTAGTTTAGTCAACCTTGTAGTGACAAAAGAGAGTGGCATGTTTCCTTTACTAACCTGTTATCTGCTGCAGATAAGAGTTTTCTGACTACAAATTTGTGGAGTGTGCGTCTCTCACAGCTTGTGTGTGTTCAAATCAAAGAACTCATGTTCTTGCATTATTGGCTAGTGCGTTGGTAATTTTTTTTTTTTTTTTTTGTGACACCGTTGTCACAGATGCACTTTATATGTCATTTATTAGTAAAATAAATATATTATACACATAGTAAAAAAAGTCAGTGTAAAAAAAACCCCACTAAAGTTATTTAAACTATAATGCTGTGGTAAGTGCATCAAATATGTGTTCAACAGCACACCATTAAACTAATGAAAAATGTGATATTTACTGCCAAAACCCATTATTTGTTTGCTCCTAAATTACCATGAATTACTTTCAATGATGTCATTCATGTCTACTGTAGTTTACGTTCTATTTCATGTGCAAGTAAACACCATTCAGATTTTGCTAAGCTGCAAGCTATGTCATATTAAGTCTTCTCAAAGTTTTCATTAACTGACCATTTATTGGGATGTTATAGTAGAAACCTTAGCTTGGCAGACTGGTCCAATAACACGTTGCTATAGATTTCAGAAATAAAATTAAATGCATTTATATTTTATCAGTTGATGCATATAAATGTGTTAAGCCGGCTGTACGATATGCAATCTGATTATACAATTATACCAAAGCTGCGTAATATGAAGAAAAACAATGCATTTCATTTTTATCAATTCGTGCAAGCCCCTGTTCGAAGTAGTTGGTAGTAGACCTAAATGAGTCTGTAAAATCAGATTGTATAGTGTATGGTGAGCCTTGGAGGTATTTTGGTATAAAGGCCATTGCCATATTTTAAAGAATAAAAAAAAAAAAACAACAGAAAAATCAATAAAAATATGGCTAGCTTAGCTATAGCTGAACATACAGTGGGGACGGAAAGTATTCAGACCCCCTTAAATTTTTCACTCTTTGTTATATTGCAGCCATTTGCTAAAATCATTTAAGTCAATTTTTTTCCTCATTAATGTACACACAGCACCCCATATTGACAGAAAAACACAGAATTGTTGACATTTTTGCAGATTTATTAAAAAAGAAAAACTGAAATATCACATGGTCCTAAGTATTCAGACCCTTTGCTCAGTATTTAGTAGAAGCACCCCTTTGATCTAATACAGCCATGAGTCTTTTTGGGAAAGATGCAACAAGTTTTTCACACCTGGATTTGGGGATCCTCTGCTATTCCTCTTTGCAGTTCCTGTCCAGTTCTGTCAGGTTGGATGGTAAACGTTGGTGGACAGCCATTTTTAGGTCTCTCCAGAGATGTTCAATTGGGTTTAAGTCAGGGCTCTGGCTGGGCCATTCAAGAACGGTCATGGAGTTGTCGTGAAGCCACTCCTTCGTTATTTTAGCTGTGTGCTAAGGGTCATTGTTTTGTTGGAAGGTAAACCTTTGGCCCGATCTGAGGTCCTGAGCACTCTGGAGAAGGTTTTCATCCAGGATATCCCTGTACTTGCCTGCATTCATCTTTCCCTCGATTGCAACCAGTTGTCCTGTCCCTGTAGCTGAAAAACACCCCCACAGCATGTTGCTGCCACCACCATGCTTCACTGTTGGGATTGTATTGGACAGGTGATGAGCAGTGCCTGGTTTTCTCCATACATGCCGCTTAGAATTAAGGCCAGAAAGTTCTATCTTGGTCTCATCAGACCAGAGAATCTTATTTCTCACCATCTTGGAGTCCTTCAGGTGTTTTTAAGCAAACTCCATGCAGGCTTTCATGTGTCTTGCACTGAGGAGAGGCTTCCATCGGGCCACTCTGCCATAAAGCCCGAACTGGTGGAGGGTTGCAGTGATGGTTGACTTTCTTCCACTTTCGCCCATCTCCCGACTGCATCTCTGGAGCTCAGTCACAGTGATCTTTGGGTACTTCTTTACCTCTCTCACCAAGGGTCTTCTCCCCCGATAGCTCAGTTTGGTTGGAAGGCCAGCTCTAGAAAGGGTTCTGGTCATCCCAAACGTCTTCCATTTAAGGATTATGGAGGCCACTGTGCTCTTAGGAACCTTAAGTGCAGCAGAAATATTTTTGTAACCTTTGCCAGATCTGTGCCTTGCCACAATTCTGTCTCTGAGCTCTTCAAGCAGTTCCTTTGACCTCATGATTCTCATTTGCTCTGACATGCACTGTGAGCTGTAAGGTCTTATATAGACAGGTGTGTGACTTTTCTAATCAAGTCCAATCAGTATAATCAAACACAGCTGGACTCAAATGAAAGTGTAGAACCATCTCAAGGATGATCAGAAGAAATGGACAGCACCTGAGTTAAATATATGAGTGTCGCAGCAAATGGTCCGAATACTTAGGACTATGTGATATTTAAGTTTTTCTTTTTTAATAAATCTGCAAAAATGTCAACAAATCTGTGTTTTTCTGTCAATACGGGGTGCTGTGTGTACATTAATGAGGAAAAAAAATTAACTTAAATGATTTTAGCAAATGGCTGCAATATAACAAAGAGTGAAAAATTTAAGAGGGTCTGAATACTTTCCATCCCCACTGTATGTCTTTAGAATAATTACACAGTTGTTTATCTGGTAAAAAAAGAATTACAGTATGTAGATGATTCTGGTAAACTGTGTTTTGTTATATGGTCTTTCAGTTGCTATTTAATTGAAGTAAATTTGGTAGCTCAGTCTCTATGTTTTTTCCTGGGCCATTTACATTTTTTGGCAAAAGGTAAACTTCCCCTAGGCCAATCATAAAATATTCTACAAAAGAACCCCCCTTAAGAACTATATAGACATAGTATAAGACCTTATTTTAAAGTAAATCTTCTACAGATCTTGATAATTTATAGGAAGCTGTTAATAAGAAAAAAAGTAAGCAGAGGTTACCTAACTAAAGCCTGTACAAAAAAAAAAAAACAGCTTCTGTCGAATGAGCATGCTGGAAAACCAGCAGCCAACCGACTCCCGATCAGAGAGTGCTGGTCCCCCTGTCAGAACACAACAGCTCAGCAGGGGAGATTGCTATACTAGCTTTGCATAGTTAGTACAGCTGTTCTGACTGGAGCTGACAGTTTTTTTTCGGTTGAACGAAAGAAAAACCTCATAGTGTGTACCAGGCTTAAAGTGGTTGTAAACCCTTTACACCCACTTTATACTGTAGGCAAGCCTATAATTAGGCTTACCTGTAACTACACTGGATATCTCTTAAACCTGCACGGTTTAGGACATATCCCTGTATTTCCATGTGCCGACGTCATCGGCACATGCGCACTTAAAGTGGAGTTCCACCCCCCCCAAAAAAAAAAAAAGAGTAATGTGCTTAAAAAAAATTAAAAAAAAACATTTGGAGAAATTTTTTTTTTTTACTCCCCTCTAAATGGCTGTTGCTAGGGGGGTCCCTCGTAGTCTGCCTCCTTCTGTGCCCGGGCTGGTGACATCACTTCCCTCGGCGCAGGAAGGGAGATTGCCTCTCCACCCTCCCTCTTGTCAATCATCTGGGACACGTGACTAGTCCCAGATGATTACGGGGCCAGTGACGGCGTGCGGCGCGGCTTGCGCATGTGCAGTGGGTGCCCGGCTGTGAAGCCACTGCCAGGCGCCCACAGTTAAAATGGCGGCGCTGCCGAGCATAGGGGGGGACGAGCAGAGCTTCGATCCCCCGCATCGCCACACCCTGGGACAGGTAAGCGTGCGATTAAAAGTCAGCAGCTGCAGTATTTTTAGCTGCTGACTTTTAATTTTTTTTTTTTTTAAATGGGAACCCCACTTTAAGCAAACTGAGTATGTGCCGTTGCTTCAGTTATATTGTGCCGTTACCAGCGGCTTCAGCGCGCATGCGTGGTAGTGACAACATCGCAGCTCCGGCCAATCACAGTGCGGTTTTAACCCCCCGCTGACGGCCGAAAAAGGATTAAAACCCCTCGTATAGCGCGGCTATAGTCGCGGTATTACCGCGGTATAGCCACGCTGTCCCATTGATTTCAATGGGCAGGAGCGGTTTAGCAGCGGTGAATACACCGCTCCTTCACCGCTCCAAAGTTGCGGCTCGCAGGAGATTTTTTCTTCTCCTGCCAGCGCACCGCTTCAGTGTGAAAGCCCTCGGGCTTTCACACTGAACAAACAGCGGAGGTTGTATAGGGGCGGTTTGCAGGCGCTATTTTTAGCGCAATAACGCCTGCAAACCGCCCCAGTGTGAAAGGGGCCTAAGCCTCCTGATGCCTCCTATTGATAATTTTAGACTGACCTTCATTTTAAAGGACCAGTAGGAGACTCTATTAGCAGAAGGCATGTGGCCTCATTCCTTCTGCTTTTAGAGTCTCCTTTCGGTCCTTTAAGTGGGAGATCAATATCCGCATATCATATCAGCTAGATCTACTGGTCATGACATTAGAAAGTACTTTTCAATTAAGGAAACATTTGCTTATACATGTTCTATAATTTATTTGAATTGCCCAGGTGTGTGACACAGTTGGTTTAAAAAATAAATTCTTATATTTTATACTGATGATTCAATGCTACTAATCTTAATCAAACAAACAGCAAATTAAAGTTTTAATCCTACTGCATCCAAAATCGAACACTCATAGAATATCTTGCACAGCAATTAAATGTGTCTAAAGCCAAAAATTTTTATTGGCTTTAGACAGATTGTGAAAATAATACTTCTGTGAGATTTTTATTGCTCTCTGTACTTGTTCTGGTGACTATTGTCATTCATACAGCGAGCGATATGAAATCCAAACTTTATAGGTGATACCGGAACGGGTATAAAGGGGAAATCATCCAAATGGGGGCAACTATTTCCGTGACAAGTGTCTAGGAGTAGATTTTTTTCCTTTACCTTTGGTTGTGTCTCAAGGGCAGGTAGAAAAGGGAAATCTTATAATAGGACACAAATGGGAGTTTTACCTTATTCTAAACAAATAGAAGGGTTAGCACTTTAGATAAATAAATGCTATCTATATAAAGATGGTCCCATTAGGTTAATTATTTCCCTGGACCCAATTATTTCTTAAACCAGCACAGGCTGTTCTCCTGCTGATTCTTTTACACAGGACATAAACACAAGGTTATACTAGCTATTATATAGAATGCTATATTCCACATATATTTTTTTTTTTTTATATATAAATTGCTATATTCCCGCAGTAATTCAGTTTGTATCAGGAAAGTAGAGTTCATTGAAAATGTTTTCTGCTTCTGTTTAGGTGGCAAAGAAAATGGACAGGCAGCCAAGTCTGTGCTCACAACTGTCTGTAATGCAGATGAGAAACAGCATGGCCAGCACAAGTGACAGTGAAGATGGTCTGCAGAACTTTCTGCGGGGAACTTCAACTGCTTCTTCTCTGCGTAAGTTTCCCAGCAAGAGCCTAAAAGAATCTGCACGTCAGCATCTGTCTTATTTAGTGTGAGGAACAGATGGTCATGTATCGAGTAACTGCTTATCTTGAGAATTATTATGCAGCTTGAAGGCCATTGTTAGTGTATCTTTGCTAGGAAAATGCAAGACTATAAAGGTTCCTTTGTGACTTAGATGTTTCCACAGTGAGTACATGATCATGGCATTCTATTCTCGCAGCTCCAGAACTGTACGCTTATTTGGTAGATTCTAGTTAAATAGCTTTTGCATAACATTTAAGGTTGGTAAAAATGTAAGTAGCATTTGATGCATGGCATGACAGTTAAAGAGCATTTTACTTACAAAAGTTACAGAGCTATAAATTTTAAAGCATGCTTTTGAGGATTTATGGAATGCACTGTCTATAAAAACGTAGATGACTCTAGTAAGTTTGTTTAAGGGTATTCTTTTTACTTTATTGGACAAGTTTCTTTTTTATTCTATTTGTTTGAATTTTTTTTACCCCAATCTATAAATTAAATTATAGTATCGTGACTATAAATGTCTTGGATAAAAAGCTTGTCATATCCTGTAACTCAGCATCAACAATACTACATATTGTTTCACAAGGCCGAGGTTATTGGTGCAGCAATAATCAGTTTCAGAATATATGAAAGCACACAGATTTATAGTGTGGAAGTTTTTTTTTTTTTTCAAAGCAAGATTGACTATTATAAATTACAGTTGTAAAGATAAGCTTACTAAACAAGACAAAGAGACATGCACAAAATGAAGTAACTAACAGTAGCTTAACAAAGTTAATCTGTTGTCAACTTAAAACTGGTTGTTGCAGGCTACGGCACTCTACCCTCAATTGTTGCTTTTTGAACTTCTAGGCCTAATAAATAGTTTGCCTTTCTTTATTATTATAAACAGTTTGGAAACTAATTGATGTAACGTGTTTGACTAAGAAAGACTAACCATCTGCTTTTACGTTAAGGGAATAACCACCAAGAGTTCTATAATTCTTACGGAATGGGTCGTGTGGCGCATGATGTTTTCTGTTGATAACTGCATATTAAAAATAAAAAGATCCACCCACAAGGTACTAATAGGTGATTCTTAAATGCTGTTTGCTGGGAAATTTTTCATAATCATGTAATTCTTGAACTAATGTAGTAATTTTACTGTGCAAATGTTTATAAATCAATCATCCACTCTACAGTGTGATGGATTGTTGACCTCTTGTGGATGATGAAAAACTGAGCTAATTGATTGCAGTGGTAATGTTAAGCTTTCGGTGGCTTTGAATATTTTATGTGTGTTTATATAAAATTACGGTTTCTTCTGGTAATAATCATCTATCCCAATGCTATTTATTTAAGTTTACTGTTTAACTTGTATGGTAATATAATGCACGCTAACTCTTACATAATTTCTATTCTCGTGACATCTTTCACTCTTTTCACATCTCACTAATCCATAACAATAAAAAGCACACACTCCTATTGGCTACAATAATATTTTTTCCTATATTGCTATTTAGAAAGATTTTAGTGGTAATGCATTGGTTTAGATAATGGCAAACAATATGATTCAGGCAATGATTTAGCTATGTAGGTGTTCATATGAGAGCAATAACGGGAGTGGAATGTAAAGGGGTTTTGGAGAATCCAAGCAACGCTGCCCCCCCTTGTCCACACTTTTAAAACCTTTAATTAATCTTAGCACCTTAAATCATTTACACAGTGTTTAGATATGAGCTGTCTATGCATCACCCCACTGCAACCAATTCAACTGTGTCAGTAAATGATGGAAAGAATAGATTGGACCAGACCTGTTGTTATGAGGCACCATAATTATTACTCATTCATATACAAATTTGGTACATGTAAGTGCTGTAATTGCAAACAAATTAATCATGTGAAATTATGTCCCTTGTTAACAAAAGTACTTCTGGAGCACACAGCTTATTCAGTGACTGGTGCCAGGACCCCCTTCAGCAACTTGGAGGAACCTTAAAGCGGAGTTCTGTCTGGGAAAAAAAAAGAAAAGTCAGCTGTTACAAATACTGTAGCTGCTGACTTTTAATATAAAGGACACTTACCTGTCCAATGTCGGCACCCGAAGCTGACCCGTCCCTCTGCTCCAGGTGCAGGCGCGGGCATCTCTGCTAAGGGAAACAGGAAGGGATGCCTTGCGGCTCCACAACCTGTTTCCTACTGCACATGTGCGAGTCATGCTGGACTTTCTGAATGGTCCCTGCTGTCTTCTGGGACCTGTGTGTCTCCCAGAAGGTAACGGGGGAGGGGGGAGGAGGAGGGGTCGGACATTGCATAGTTCGCCGCACAGATTGCACACTTCTTTTCCCAGAAGTGAGAGCAGACCTGGATTTGACAGGTATCCGCTCCCCCCTGAAAGGTGCCAAATCTGGCACCGGAGGGGGGGAGAAATCCGATCCACGGAATTTCCATTTCTGGGTGGAACTCCGCTTTAAGCATGCAAAAACATAGTATATCCACACCCACATCTTTGAAAATATTAGTTTGCTTCTATCTTGGTAAAGGGCTAGACATGATCCAAAACATTGCTTTGTGAAATGTGTAAATTCTTATCAGTTTTTTAAATGTTTAAAACATTGCTTTGGATTTTAGAATAATACAACCCCTGGCAAAAAGTATGGAATCTTGGAAAATGTTCATTCAATTGTTTGTGCAGAAAAAAAAATAATCACAGACATGCTTCAAAACTATTTTCACTTAACATTTCAACCTTCTGGCTTTAAGAAACACTAAAAGAAAGACAACTGCAGTCAATTGCAACTGTTTTTGCAGATCAAGCAGAGGAAAAAAACATTGGATCACTAAATTTGGAGGAAAATATTATGGAATCATCATGTACTTTGCAATTCTAAAACAAACAACTGCATCAGATTATATCTGCTAATTAGTCTGCAGTTAAAAAGGAGTGCTTGTACACCTTAGTGAGCTGTTGCACCAACCTGATTGATGTAGCATGGCTCCAACACAAAAGATTCCAGTTGAAACAAAGGTGAGGATTATAAAACTTCTTCAAGAAGATAAATCATCATGGAATGTTGCAAAAGATGTTGGTTGTTCCCAGTCAGCTGTCTTAAATCTGGACCAAGTACAAATCAAATGGGAAGGTTGTTAAAGTGAAGCTTACTGGTAGATCAGGGAAGACAAACTTAGAGACATATGCTTGAAAACAGAAAATGCACAACAAAACAAATAAGGAACAAATGGTTAGAAACTGGAGTCAAAGGGGGTTATTTACGAAAGGCAAATCCACTTTGCACTACAAGTGCAAACTACAAGTGCAAAGTGCACTTGAAATTGCACTGAAAGTGCACTTGGAAGTGCAGTGGCTGTAGATCCGAGGGGGACATGCAAGGAAGATAAAAAACAGCATTTTAGCTTGCACATGATTGGATGATAAAATCAGCAGAGCTTCCCCTCATTTCAGATCTAGCCTTCAGATTTACAGTGACTGCACTTCCAAGTGCAATTTCAGTGCAATTTCAAGTGCACTTTGCACTTGTAGTTTGTGCTTGTAGTGCAAAGAGGATTTGCCTTTCGTAAATAACCCCCAATGTCTGTGACCGAATTGTAAGGCATTACCTAAAGGAAATGGGATTTACATACAGAAAAGCCAAACGAAAACCATCATTAATACCTAAACAGAAAAAACAAGGTTACAGTGGGCTAAAGAAAAGCAATCATGGGCTGTGGATGACTGGATGAAAGTGATATTCAGTTATGAATCACGTATCTGCATTGGGCAGGGTGATGATGCTGGAACTTTTGTTTGGTGCCATTCCAATGAAGTGTATGAAGACGACTGCCTAAAGAAAAAACATGCCAATTTCCACAATCATTGATAATATAGGGTTGCATGTCAGGTAAAGGTACGGGGGAGATGACAGTCATTACATTTTCAATAAATGCACAAGTTTATATTGGGATTTTGGACACTTTTCTTATTCCATCAATTGAAAGGATGTTTGGTGATGATGACATCATTTTTCAGGATGATAATGCATCTTGCCATAGTGCAATAGCCGTGAAAACTTTCCATCAAGAAAGACATATGATGTCAATGGCTGTAAATAGTCCAGATCTCAATCCAATTGAATATTTATGGTCGAAATGAAAGAAAATAGTCCATGACAAGACTCCAACCTGCAAAGCTGATCTGACAACTGCAATAAGAGTAAATTGGAGCTGGATTGATGAAGAATACTGTTTGTCGATAGTTAAATCCATGCCTCAGAAAATGTAGGCGTTATAAAAGCCAGAGGTGGTGCAACAAAGTACTAGTGGTGTACTGTAGTGTTTTTTTTCATGATTCCATAATATTTTCATCAGAATTTAGTGAATCCATATTTTTTCCCTCTGCTTGATCTGCAAAAACAGTTGCAATTGACTACAGTTTTCTTTCTTCCTTTTTTTTTTTTTGAAGTGTTTCTTAAATCCAGAAGGTTGGAATGTTAAAATAGTTTTGAGTCATGTCTGTGATTATTAAACAATTGAATGAACATTTTCCAAGAGTGGTAATTCCATACTTTTTGCCAGGGGCTGTATGGTTGTACTATATTTTACTTATAACTGGAGTAATAACTGAAAACGGTCAGCATTTGTTGTGCCTTTCGGCATTAATTATTGTTATTAAATATTACAGATTTTATTTTTCTTATTTATTACTTTCCTTAAGACCCCTTTCACACTGGGGTGGTTTTTTAAGTGTGACTTTCCACACTCGGCGGTGGGCTCGCGGGACGTTCCAAAAGGTCCTGCAAGCAGCATCCTTGGGGCGGGTTGGGAGCGCTGTATTTAGCACTTCCAAAACGCCCTGCCCATTGGAATGAATGGGCAGCGCATCCGAAAGCTTTCCAGGGCCCAGGGAGCCACAGGTGCCGCATGAAACCTGACATACAATTGACTGGCTATATGTGACCATACTCTTTTAAACAAAGTTGCTTTTTACATTAGCATTTACCCTCGCATGAATGTATGGCATATCTCCTGAAAGCAGTGGCTGCCGGTGCTCAAAATTTTTGGGGGGAGCAAACGAACTGAAAAATACTGAAACAAAAACATCAATTGCAGCCACTGTGCCATGAATTGCAGCCACTGTGCCATCAAATGCAGCCACTGTGCCCATCATATTCAGCCACTGTGCCTATCATATGCAGCCAACTGTGCCCATCAATTGCAACCTCGGTGCCCATAATATACAGTCACTATGCCAGCAAATACAGCCAACTGTGCCCCATCAATTGCAACCTCGGTGCCCATAATATGCAGTCACTATGCCCAGCAAATGCAGCCAACTGTGCCCCATCAATTGCATCCTCTGTGGCAATAATATGCAGCCACTGTGCCCCCCACCCGCTCGCTGTCCGCCCGGCACTTACCCCAACGTGGTGGTGGGTCAGGCAGCGGGACAGGTGGCGAGCTGTGGGACTTGTAGGGCGGCGATGGCTCCTGTGTCCTCTGTTCGCGTATTCTTCCTGTTCTGCTAGGCAGCCAATGGGATCACCCCTGCATTCAGCCAATCAGGTGACCGGTATTACATCCGCGCCTCCTGACTGTCTGAGAGGTGGTTCTGTGTTAGCAAAGCAAATATTAATTTGCTTTGCTAACACACCTGGGTTTACCTGGGTTCACCTTTTTTTGAAGCCTATTAGCACCTATGGCTCTAATCAGGTGCTTCAAAAACACCCCCCCGCCGCTGTAATTCAGGCGCCCGGCGTCCAAAACGGGGCTGGACACCTGAATAGTGGGTGGCTACAGCGCCCATGCATGCAGTGCAATGCATGAATCTATCCATACTACACAGAGGGATTGGCTGGAGAGAGGGGACGGCACCCGTGTGCCTTAATGGATGCACCGCCACTGCCTGAAAGGCAAAGGCTTGCATTCTGGGGATACGCCATACACGCATGCATGGGTTTACAAGACTACAGCTGGCACCTGTGGCTTCCAAACAAGCCCATCAGAAGTTCAAGGCATTTTTTTAATCTTTACTAATCTTTACCCATAATCAACATGCATTACCTTCTTACACTATTCATCTGAAGCCAGCTTTCTTGATTTATCGGGTGCTACCGTTGGTCCCTATCTGGTATCTGTTATGGACACTAATAAGAGCAATCCAATAAAATAGAAGGAGATCTGTACATTTGTGCACTGGAGTTAGAAACTTTCAGAGACACCACACCTCTCTCTTTGCCAATAGAGGCTTGTATATCGCATAATACATCCCTGTGGCTTTTGTTTTGCAGAGCAACCCTCCCTCAATTATAAAGTGAATAGTTTACATTTTACTGACTAGAACCTCTGAAACAACCCCAGTGCTAGGCTATATGTATTTAAAATAGGAATAGCATAACCAAGTGACTTCATTCTAAAAGAAAATTGCATGGTACTTACCTCATTTTTTATATGTGAAAGTTTTAATGGAGATAAGAGGACAGTTAGGCTCGATTCACACAGGGACAACACGACTTTAACGCGACTTTGCACGGCGACTTCAACGCGGCTTCAACGCGACTTCGGCGCGACTTCAGCGCGACTTTAGCAAATTACAACGCGACTTCAAGTCGCCTCCAGGACAGGCGACTTCGGCTGTGGCCAATCACAGGACAATCAGCTCTCTGGGAGGGAGGGGTTTTCCCTGCAAAGTCGCTTGACTTTGAGAGAGAGATCCGACTTGGAGGCGACTTCCATTGATTTCTATGGTACAGGTCGCCTACCAAGTCGGATCCAAGTAGTACAGGGAGTACGCTCTGAAGTCGGAGCGACTTCAGTAGTGTCTATTAAGATGCTCCCGTTCACTTAATGTGAATCTCTTTCTGGGGCGACTTGGGGCGACTTGAGGGCGTACAAGTCGGATCCCAAGTCGCCCCAGTGTGAACCGACCCTTAAAAGCTGATCCCTAGACAGATATAAAAACACAAATTATTGTGGCTCTGTAATCACTAATATGTAAGTGAAAGCAGTGTAAATATGCAGATTTGACTTGATATTGGCCTCTTGCATTCACTTGTGCAACCTGGCTGGTATGTGAGAGGAATAAGCAGCACAAAGAGCCAATCAGTTCATTTGCTGACAAGTAGCATGGTTATAGGAGGAAAAAGAGTAACAGAGAGATGGGCTCATCACTGTGCTTCTTCTCCTTTCACTTTCCAATCACAGGCTGGGGCTGGTCCAGGATTACCTGGGCTCAGGGGAAGGTGTTTTTATGATACTTGCTATAGGTTTGAGAACATCTTGTGACAGAAAAAGAGTACTACAGGGGAAATCTCTAGAATTAAGCTGAATGTGGCAGCAAAAGCTAATTTTGTTTTTCTGTTTCAGTAATTTTTATTGAAAGTGTTTTACAAAGGTAAAGAGGTAGACAGAAACATACAAAAATAAGGCCTACAATCGGCCTCGCTAGAATCATCTAATGCCGCGTACACACAAGCAGAATTGCCGACAGAAAGAGTCCGATGGGAGCTTTTCATCGTATATTCTGACCGTGTGTATGCCCCATCGGACTTTTTCTGACGAAAATTCAGGACGGACTTAGATAGAGAACATGTTCTAAATTATTCCGACGGAACAAATTACTATCGGAAAAAACGCTCGTCTGTATGCTGTTCCAACGCACCAAAAACGGCGCATGCTCGGAAGCAAGTACGAGACGGAAGCTATTGGCTACTGGCTATTGAACTCTAGTCCCGTCGTATGTGTTGTACGTCACCGCGTTCTGGACGGCCGAAATTTGGTGTGACCGTGTGCATGCAAGACAGCTTGAGCGGAATTCCGTCGGAAAAAACCTTCAGAGTTTATTCCGACGGCAAAACCGGTCGTGTGTACAGGGTATTAGAGTGAACAAAGTGCAACACAGGCTGCATACCTAATTTTGTTTTTTTTGCTATTAACTTTTATGTTCTTTTTGGCTGGGGATCTGCTATAAAAGTACTGACCTTCTTTCTTCAGTGCTTTCTTAGCCACAACTGGAACAAGAATTCTTAAAAGGAGTCCCAACTTTGCTTTTACTACCCTTTTCTGAATAGTTTGCCTTGGGTCAGTGATTCAAAGTACTAAGGTCAGCAAACAACCAACAACTAGCATTTTCAGATGGAGGTCAACCCTCACATTTCTCTTGTCAGTTTTCTTTAAGGGTGGCCAAAAATCCATTAATTAAATACATTGATGTAGTACTTGCTCAAGGCTTAGGTAACTTAAGGCCAATGCTAGTGGAGGGTAACAAATGGAGATGTCGCATGTACTGCTGCCACTCTTCACAAACTGTATTCCAATTTGGGTGCATGTATTTTCCTTGGTGTTAGGCTCTTAGCCAATTTCATTCTCTAAAATTCAAACCAGAACTCAAGAGACAGACTCATATTTTTATTTCTGTTGTTCCCTGACCAACTTGTGTTAATCACAAAAACTCTCTAAACCTTTGAGGGTGTACCGTAATTTTTACACAAAAATTGTACAATATGCCTTATCAAAAGAAAAAGTGACTTCAGCATGAAATACAAGGAAAACTGGCTTTGGCCTGTGGTGTATATTGTGCTACTGTACATTACATATCTTATGTTGTGTCCTATATACTCTGAATGTCCAAAATCTGTATTTATATGGTCAAAACTGGTTCTGTTCATTCATATATATGGAGACCATTGATTTTCAGTGGATTTCCAAATGATTTCATCATACTGTGAAATTCCTTTTAAATGCGATCTTGGTTGCGTCTTGCCATATTGATCATACTTATTGTACTTCGTGTATCCATTTTGTCTCCTACAGAGTGGATATTTTAACTTTTTTTCTTTTTGTTTGTCAAATGTTTTAATAAGATTAGACTACTGATTTAATTTTTGGTTAGGAACCTTGAACAGGAATAAAAGTGTAGGGTTTGCTCATCCATAATCCATTTGAAGAACTGACATTAACAGTTTAAAGCTGAACGCCAGCCTTACCTTCAGTCTTGCACAGTTGTACAGTCCTATACTGAAATTGTTTCCACTGATTTCTCTGTACATTGTGCACATGAGCGCACTGCATGTGAGCGTCTCAGTGTGCGTTAAAGTCAGAGTCTGCTTCATTTCCTGGCTCAAGGTCATCTAGTATCTTCTTTCTTCTCTAGCTTTACTGCCCCTAGCCCCAGGGCTGGGACCAGGGATGGGCAGGAGGGGCAGCTGCCTAAGGCACAGCGGAGCAAGGGGGCAAAGAATGGACAAAAACCAGTAAACCCATTCCATGCATTAACAGTAGGGGAGGGGGTGCAGTTCCACATCCTTGCCCTGGACGCTAGATTAACTTATCCTGGTACTGCCTGGCCCATCCCTTTTATTTGTTGAATTTCTATCCTGGAGGCTCAGCATCACACATGGGCATTACCCGAAGCAGTCAGCATGCAAATGCAGCCTGCCTGGAAATAATGCTAACGTCCATCCATCAAGGCATTCTGATATTTGCATAACTCCTCCCAAGAGCTAGCACACAGGTTCCATCATGGTGGGGGATTCTTGAGAGGAGCACTAAAACAGGATGCTGCGATGTTTTCAGTAAGCTATGTACAGCACCCCGATGTCCCCTCCCACAGGCCATGATCTGCCTGCATTGCATAGAAAAGCACAAAACCCCAGTGATGATATAAGTTAATAAGATGTGTAATGAAAAGGTTTTTTTATTTTAACTATTTCATTAGCAGGTTAAAGCAGAGCTCCACCCAAATGTGGCAGTTCAGCTTTAAGCACCCCCCGCCCCTCCTATGCCACATTTGGCATGTCATTTTTTTTGGGGGGGTGGGGGGGGGTGGGGAGCGGGTACCTAGTTTAGACAGGTTCAGCTCCCACTTGTACTCAGATCGCCTATTTTTCCTCTCCCCCTCCCTCCATGCAGTCTTCTGGGATGAGTCGCACCTGCAAGGTGTCACGGCCGGGTGAGTTGAAATGCCAGCACTGGGCAGAGGAGAGGGAGAGAAGCGAGGGTCCAAGCAACCACAATGCTGGACCCGGGGACAGGTGAGTGTGTGTTTATTAAAAGTCAGCAACTACACTTTTTGTAGCTGCTGACTTTTAATATCTATGAAAACGACTGAAGCTCTGCTTTAAGGATGGGGATAGGAAGAAATATAAGCGGAGTAAACTTCAGTAAACTTCAGCTTTAATATTACAGTTGAATATTAGGGGGTTAGTAAATACTGTTAAATTCTCTATTCTTGTTCGCACATTTATTTCCTATGTGTGTATATTGTGTTATAATATAGTATAGAGTCCACCTAAAATTGATAGTGAAACTATTGCTTGGTGCTGCTGGACTGAATCCCTGCTGGCTTGCACTATCTACCTGCAGTCTCCATCATTTTAAAACCAGTGAAACATGAACTTTATTTTCTATTTTTGAAGTGCTTTCTGAAGAACAGTATGGTCTGCTGGAGAACAGAGACTGCAGTACACACGAGGATGCTGCAATAACAGTAGTATTATTAGAAATTATTTACATTTTCAGTATACATTGCCAACAATTTACACAGTGCTTACATGCTGTAGATATACAACCCTATCTCACATGCACACACACACCTACTGGGTCCACTTTTGACAGGTGCCAAATAAACTACCAACATGCCTTCCGAGTGTGGGAAAAAATGGAGTACCTAGAGAAAACCCATGAAAGAACAGGGAGAATGTGCAAGCTCAATGCAGGTAGTGTCCTGCCTGGGATTCAAATCAAAGACAAGTGGCGGCTGGTACTCAGCTCCAGGCACAGAAGACACACCCACCCCAACTCACTGCAGTACTAAGACTCCCGGCCCATCAGGTCTCGGGACCCACTTCCTGATTGGCCGGGAGGATAATCAGGAAAACAATAGCGAATTTTAATTTGCTGTTGTCACACAACTGGGTGGGGTCAGGGGGCAGTGCTCTGTGCCCCCAAGCCCACCCTTTTTTGAAGCAAATTAGAGCTTTAGGCTCTAATCATGTGCTTCAAAAAAAAAAAAACCCATTGAAATCTATGCGTCCGGTGCCCTGCATGTAGATTAGGGGCCAGGCGCATGAATTAAGTGGGCGGTGCCCCTGCGCCTTTAATGGACAGGCTGCCACTGCCAAAGACCCCAGTACTGCAGGGCAGAGGTCTAACAAAGCCACTTTGCTGCACAGAATGCTTTGGGAATAGCATTACACACAGGATGCCATGGGAAAACTCTTGTACTCAGAAATAAGTACATTACCTTTTGAGTCCAGCATCTGCTTGTTGTACTGCGATGAAGATCTTTTGAAGTCTTATTGGCTCTAAAGATTTGTTTTTACTTCCTTTTGGTATTTTGTGTATTTATTCAATAAACAAAAAACAGAAGGTTGTGACTGATTTTTCAAATGTCAGGTTTTTTTTTTTTAAACCTATTCTGTAATTAATATATAGAAAATGTATGCAGATTGGCTTTTGAGGATTGCAACCCTAGCATAAAAAAAAATATATGCAGATTGGCTTTTGCTAGTTGCAACCCTAGCATAAGCTAACTAAACTGTTTTATGACTTCCTATAAAAGGTATTACCACTATTGACTTTAATTTAGCATATTGATATCTACTGTAACATAGAATTAATGGTGTATTGACTGAGCTATTGGTGATGGAGTAAAATCTATACTTCTTAGTGCTGTTTATGTAATAGGAGTAAATATTTCCTGCCTGACTGGTTATGTTGTAACTAGGGTGGCCATCTGGAAAATGGAATTTCAGTTTTTCGATATGATTTTATATATGGCCCTGCAAATCATCAGATATGGAGTTTGGATAACATTTTACAGCATGGTGATGCTTATATACAAGTATAATGGATTGCTTATCAGTGCAGTGTTAAGCATAATGTGCTTACTAGTGATTTACTGTCTAGTGATTTTGCTAGGATAGGCAGTTCAGTCATTCTTAAGTTTATCTGTTGTCATGATAATCTTCACTACTGTTAAATCTGCAAGAAATGAAAAAAGCTATAGACATAAGATAGTGTTTGAATATGGGGACAAGATCTGTACCTTGACCAATTATTTTTTTCTTTCTTGTCCATTGAGGGATAGAACACTGGCAAACAAAAAAACTTTAGGCCAGCCCAGAATAACACTTTCCAGCATGCTTCAATTTTTTGCTAATGTCTTTGGAGGATGAATGTCTTTTATTTAGCTCTGCTGGGAAAGTTTAATTTTGTTAGCAAAGTTTTTCTCTTTTTTTTTTTTACTTTCAATCAAGGATCATCTCCACTAGACCGGTGTCTTTGATTGCAGCTAACTAAACTGGTATTTCTGGAGCAAGCCCTAAAGTGACCTATGAGTACTGGGTTCCACATAAAGAACTTTCCAGACAGTGTTCCGGAAACAAGTTAGCCACTCTGCACTTTCCAGGTCCAAATAACTCAGTGTTTTGATGACTCTGACCCCAGAGGCCACAGGCATCCTTGCCCTGCAAATTCTATATCTGATTTGCCCATTGCCTTAGTGGCCCTGAGATTGAGATCTGATATTGAGTTATTCCAGTCCTTACTGGCTGACCTTGTTAAATCAAGAAGACCATGCCTGCTGTTTCTGGTGCAGTGCACACCATGCCTGTTGCTTCTACCAGTGCTATTCTCAGTCCTTTAGAGCCCCAAGACCACAATGACTTTCTGGCCCAGGACTCTGTGCAGGCCAGTCAAGTTCCTCCACCCTGAAATCACTCATCCATGTCTTTATGGACCTTGCTTTGTTCACTGGTCCAAATAATTTAGTGGAGGGGGGATTATGGTGTGAGGTTGTTTTTCAAGGGTGGGGCTTGGCCCCTTAGTTCCAGTGAATGGAACTCTCAATTAAGACTTATGCATACCAAGACATTTTAGACAACTTCATGCTCTCAACTTTGTGAGAACAGTTGGGGATGGTCCCTTCCTATTCCAACATGACTGTGCATCAGTGCACAAAGCAAGGTCCATAAAGACATGGATGAGCGAGTTTGTGGTGGAGGAACTTGACTGGCCTGCACAGAGTCCTGACCTCAACCCGATAGAACACCTTTGGGATGAATTAGAGTGGAGACTGCAAGCCAGGCCTTCTTGTCCACATCAGTGCCTGACCTCACAAATGGGCTTCTGGAAGAATGTTCAAACATTCCCATAGACACACTCTTAAACCTTGTGGACAGCCTTCCCAGAAGAGTTAAAGCTGTTTTGTGTTCAGTGTCTGAACTGGCGGCTTTATCTTAGATGTAAAGACACCCCCTATCCCTCATTGGACTCCAAAAAAAGGATTTTACATTGAGTAAAAAATTCTATCTTTTTTAAAATTAATATTTCTGTATAGACATGCTCATTTATTGTGCATATATATGCATCTACATTTACATTTACGATCAGGAAGTGAGCATCTATCAGACTTATTTCAAGGAAATAGGTCAGCTGGGAAAATCAAAACAGTCAATAGCTAGAGTCATAAGCGTTGCTGCCCAGTTCACTCAGTGATCACCTTGCATCCATCTGTACCATAATTGGTGCAAAAAAAGAAAATTTAGTAATGCATACAGATTAGTTGAAGTTTAAGAGGTTTTGCTATTCTAAGGCAAAGAGCAGGGCATTTACAAGATGAGACTGTGTCACTAGGCAGCTCTCCAAACAATGATAACCTTATAGCTTCTCAAAAGCACGTTTTAACCACCAAGCCTCTTTTTGAGATTTGTTATTTACAAGTTAAAATCATTTTTTTTTTTGCTAGAAATTTACTTAACCACCAACCACCATTATATATATATTTTTTCAGACACCCTAGAGAAAAAAATGGCGGTCGTTGCAATACTTTATGTCACACTGTATTTGTGCAGTGGTCTCAGAAGCGCAATTTTTTTGGAAAAAATACACCTTTTTGAATAAAAAAATAAGACAAGAGTAAAGTTAGCCCAATTTTTTTTTTAATTGTGAAAGATAATGCTTCACTGAGTAAATTGAAACCCAACATGTCACACTTCAAAATTGCGCCCGCTTGTGGAATGGCGACAAACTTTGACCCTTAAAAATCTCCATAGGCAACGTTTAGATTTCTACAGGTTATCAGTTTCAAGTTACAGAGGTGGTCTAGTGCTAGAAATATTGCTCTCGTTCTATTGATCGCAGCGATACCTCACATGTGCGCAAAATCGGCAGGACGGGGCACTTTAAATTTTTTATTTTTTTTTCTTACTTATTTTACTTTTTATTTTTACACTCTTTTAAAAAATAATTTTTTGGGGTCACTATTATTCCTATTACAAGGAATGTAAACATCCCTTGTCAGGACCTCTTAAATGTGAGATCTGGGGTCAAAAATACCTCAGATCTCATATTTACACTAAAATGCAATAATAAAAATAAAAAAATTAAATTCAAGTCCATTGATGTTGACATCACTTCTGCCATCCAATAGTGTGGAGCCGAGCGGGAGCCATCTTTTCCTCAAAAGTAGATGGTAAACAAGGTATGTGGCGCTACCTGACCTAAGTAAAATATCTGGTGAAGCAAACAACAATCCACATATGTATAAAAATGACAGATACAATCAATAAATAAATAAAAATAAATTATTGTAGATAGTGCATAATTGCAATGATAAGCATAATCAATAATAAAGTGCAAAGACAAGTAAATCCAAATAAACAATCTGGATAAGTGCAATGTGAAATGACCAGTGCAAATGTGCAAATAACAAATAAAGCAATGTGCATGCATCAAATTTCTAATAAATAAACAATTCTTAAATAACGCAATAATCAATGCAATAAAGTAGTGCCGTGACACAGCTAAACGTGTGAATAAACTGTCCAAAATTAGCAAATAAAGTGACAAAGTGATGAATATAATCCGATGAATCATAAAATATGACTCCCAAATAACGGCGGGGTCAAATCTTCGAAAAAACAGTTCATAAAAGTAAAAAAGTGCAAGTGCAATAAACAATCGATGTGACAGGAGTGTCTATGAAGTTTGTTCCATCCAACTATTGATCCGAAGTGTGCCCCCTATTTCCCCCAGCCGTTCACCTCTAGCATCTTTCCCTCACTCGGCATCCAGCCTGTGAGGGAAGAGGACCCGATTATCTCGACCGCTAATGACGGGTGGAGATGACTGGTATCTGGAAGCCGACTGCCCGCTGAATAAGAGGATATTGGGGTTAAGGCAGCTAGCTGCTGCCATAACAACGGTTTTCCTCTTCAAACAGCCGCCGTATAATAACGTCGGGTGGTCGGTAAGTGGTTACATTTCTGATATGCAGAGGGCATGTAAACAGGTTACCTACCTTCTGTTTGAAAGTGGAAAACTCTTTAAAGCAACCCTTTCTACTGAGCAAAAATAAAAATGAAAACATCAGTAAATAGCAGGCTCTTTAATTTAGGGATCTTGGATAAGCAAATAATGACGTCCAAAAACCTGACTGCCACCTATCACCGTCTGTTCTATACCATGAGCTTGTCCTTAAAGTGGTTCTACAGGCAGGGCATATTTCACCTCAAAGCAGTATTAAACCCTCGTTTTTTTTTTCAGTTAAAATAATAAACATGCCTATACTTACCTGCTCTGTGCAATGCTTGTACACAGAGCAGCCCAGATCCTCTTTTTCTGGGGTCCCCTGACAGCTCTCCAGGCCCCTCCTTTTTGGCAGGTGCCACCCTGGGCTAGCTCACGAGTCCCGCTGCTGCGTCCATTGACACAGACACGCCTCCTACTCCTGTGTCACAGCTTTTAATTGACAGAGGTAGGAGCCAA
Source organism: Lithobates clamitans (assembly GCA_037952925.1). Taxonomy (NCBI): domain Eukaryota; kingdom Metazoa; phylum Chordata; class Amphibia; order Anura; family Ranidae; genus Lithobates; species Lithobates clamitans. Next base: position 2,248,125 of record JBBGZY010000021.1, read on the forward strand.
TGGCTCCTGCTGCTATAAATCAGTCCAATGAAGTGGGAGACAGCAACAGGAACCGCTGCGCTCGTGCACATCGCTGGATCGGATTGGGATCAGGTAAGAAATAGAGGGGGGGGGGATAGCTGCAGCACAGAAGGTTTTTCACCTTAATGCATAGAGGTGAAAAACCTTAAAGCATTTGTTGACACAAAAAAAAAACAGATCCTGTTCCCCTAAAGCATTTTATACAGCACAGTGCTTGTGCTGTGTAATTTGGCCCCCTGTAACAACTAAAAAAACTGGCTGATCCTGCCTGGCTAAGCCCTCCCACCTGTAAGCTGACCACGGTGTATCAGGGCTGCTAAGCCCTGACACCGTGGTTGGTTTACGTGCCTCCGTCATCCGCAGCCCTCCTGTCTCTCTTCTGTCCTGTTATCTGCACCCTCCCCTTCCTGCCTGTCTGCTTGTGTCAGCGCCTGCCCCCTCCACTCCTGCTGCTCTCATAATAATTATAAAATGCTCCCATTCCCCCTGAAATATAACAGTAAGTGCCCATGTGCCTGTGTTATATAAAAAATATGCTTATCTGTACCTATAACACAGCGGCTCCTGGCGATCACGTGACTCCTCGGCTCTCTCTCTCCTCTCCTTCCCAGGCTAATGTCAGCGGGCAGTGTTCGGCCCCGCCCGCTGGAGCCGGGCAGAGGAGAGAGCCGAGGAGTCACGTGATCGCCGGGAGCCGCTGTGTTATAGGTACAGATAAGCACATGGGCACTTATTGTTATAGTACAGAGGGGATGGAAGCATTTTATAGAAGTGGGTTAACAACCACTTTAAGGATTTAGAACCACTTTAATCCTCCCCTCAAAGGACACAGGGGCAACAGCAGGAGCCTGTGAGGATGAAGCGGGGGGTGGGGCTGAGCTGTTCTCTGTGATGCTCTATAGAGAAACGGCAAGGGACCCCAGAAGAGGGGGTTCGGGGATGTTCTGTGCACTGCAATTGAACACAGCAGGTAAGTACAACATATTTTTTATTTTAGGAAAAAAAAACTTTTACATACACTTGACAGTTTCTCTACATACTACTTTACTACCTACTGTAACATACTGTGACATTTTCTTCCTCAATACTATCTGAATACTATTTGCATGAATCAGTTGTGACATTTTGCATCCATATTGCATGTCTCAAAAATGTATTAATTGCATGTTCTGCATGTATTCATGTGCGTGTGTTAACTAAAATATTTTCATTTCAGAAAAAGTGCTGTGTTTTATGAATATATTATATGTTGTCATATGAATTTATTTTTAAGAGGTCTTTATAACATGACGAACAAAGTAACAAAGTCTTTCATCTGCCTTCGTTGGATGACTTCAATTGCATTAAATTAGTTGACCAGTTTAAAAAAAAATGTTCTACTGGTCAACCCTTGAAATTCATGGGCGTTACATTCATAGAGCACCCGCGCATTGTGAAAAAACACAAATTTTGGATGTGGTCAAATAAAATGCATATAAATGCCTATTTTTAGGCTAAATACTGTACAGTAATAATTTAATTAAATAAAAATACAATAAAATATACAGGCGGCATCTTAAGGCTTTAAGAAGAACGAAAAACATGAGAACATAGGTACACGTGGTAAACTGAAGCTGCAAGCTCTGAACTGCGATTTTGCGGGGGTCGGCTGTAGTGCTAGAGTGACTGTATAGGGTTTCTTGTTCCATAGGATAGCAGATGTAATCACTAACAGGACCCAGACTAGGAGATGTGCAGCTCTTGCCCAATGATACATTTGGAGAGTTTTTCTTTTAGTGTAAGAGCACCTTTTCACGTAGTACAACTTTTAGACTTTTCTAAACTATACCTATTATTGAGCTAATATTGGCATTCAGAAACTAGCAGAATGTTTTAATAAAGAGGAATAACTGTAAAACACACACTGAAGAGTTCAGTAATTACCGTATGTGCAAAGTTTTGTAGCTCATAGCAACTAAACAGGTTTCATGTTTTACTAATCTGATTACAGCATGTGCAAATTGACTTAGCCACTTTCCTCTTCGTACTTACATTTTAAACTTTTCTAAAGCAACCCAGAAGTAAAAAATACTTTCCTGAGCTGCTGCTGGTACCATATAGCAAGCATCTTGTACTCTTCACCGTTCCCATCCCCCTAATCTTTGGACACTCTGGTAGGCATGTATTGACCCAGCTTTCTGAGTTGAGAGAATAACCCTATCCTATTCCATTTCTAGAGCCCCACTTGTGGGTTAGTGAGGCTAGTGATGGACCAAACATAAGAATTAAGGTGGAAAATACTATGGACCCATTAAGCTGAGTCTATATTCACATACCAGAATGGTCTTGGATTTGGGGGTCTAAAAACTCTGTAGAGGAAAAGCTATCCTAACTGCCAGGGGCACCAAGTAGCAGGTAACCTTGTTTAATAATTGGGGGAGATATTACATGTATAGTATGTTTTCTAAGCTTATTTAACAAACACCATCTCCCCTTATATCGGACTCTGAATCTTATCTTGCTTTGCAGAAAAATATATGGGGGAATATGAAACACTATGCTGTTAACAAATATTGATCACCCATTATAAACTTGAAAGGTGTAAAATGATAATCAGAGTGAATGTCAAGCGACATCTCAGCCACCCAAAGTCAAACAGGACAGGAGAGTATGTTAGATCCACCAGCTACCTAAGACCAGACCTCATTCTAACACGCATAAACCTTCATAACCAGTGTCTTCAGATGTGCCATATTCATAGCCCATGCATCATTTTTGCAAAATGGGTGAGATAGTATTCTCAAGATGGCTAAAGCAGATGTCTGCTCAAAAAAACTTTGCGTGTGTATGGGGGTTGTTAATACACCTGTCAGAATTTCGTGTCTGTATTCTGTATCAGAATTCCATGTCTATATCCCAATTGGGAAGAATTTAACTAACTTTCTGTTACAGAATCTAACCATGCATGGGGCCAGACAGCCAAACATTCTGACCTTCCCCACAAAAGTGTTTTACAACCTAGTCTAGTCACAAGAATAAGTAGTGAGTGGAAGGGCACATAGTAAACAGTAAAAACCTTCTCTGCTGTATCCTAAAGTAAAATGTGTTGTTTGGTAGACTTCTTCTGTAATATGTGTCTTAGATCAGAGTTGTAGATTTAAACTCTGCAAAATACAGAACGTGTTGTCACTAGTATGGTACCAGTAAAGTAATTTGGGCTTGCATCAATTGTAATGCTTGTCTGTATTCTTCCTCACCAACAGGTCACTCTCCCTGCCTAAGAGCATCTTCCAAGATGAAACCAATTGAGGAAGGTGTGGAGGATGATGTCTTTGAACCAGCATATCCACTTTCATCTAACATTCAGAGGTTGCCATAAGCACACAAATGACCAAACCACTGTGGATGAAAATGTCACTTGGAGGAAAACACAAACTCAGAAAGCTTAAGAAAACACAGTTTGATGAATACGATATATATATATATATATATATATATATATATATATATATATATATATATATATATATATATATATATAGATATATATATATATATAGATATATATATAGATATATATATAGATATATATCTATATCTATATATTTTTTTTTTGTTGTTAATTGCACAGAATTGAGAAGTGTGCTACCAACAAGCACACTTTTTATGTTTCAATATTTTTGTATTTCCTAGAAATATAGTGGAGCTTTTGCAGTTACAGGTATTGCAATGGATTTGAAATAGAATTTGTTTTTGGTACTTACCAAAGGGGAACTTATCTGATGAGTTAGCACAGTTCGGATACACATATGCAGCTATTATTTCCATACACCAAAGTACTGTATGTATTTCATGGGTGTCAATGAATGTAATGTTAATGTACAGTAAAAATGTAATGTGTTCTGTGTATATATAGGGAATATGTGTTTTGGAAGGCTGGAAAATCATATCAAATAATTCAAACAAAATCATCTGTGCAAGATTAAAGAGAAACTCTGGGGGATCTCCCCATTTTTTAAAATTTTTTACCTGATGGTGGTATCTGGACATTTCAGATACTCACCCATCCAGTGGATCCAGCATTGTCCTACTGAGATCATCTCATGCCCAGGCACAGATCCGTCCCATGCCTCTATGTTTTCGCTGACGTCATCGAGAGGCCCGCTGGCTTTTTCGAGTTCACTGGGCGGGCCTCTCAATGACAGGGTGATAGGCCCGCCCCCTTCTCCTGTTCTTGAATGAAAGGCAATGCCTCCTGGGATATGTGACATCCATATGCTGGGAGGCACAGCGGGCAGTGTGTATGTCATTCGCTTAAGACAAATGACATGCACGGGGAGGCGGGGCGGACCTAACATAAAAAAAAAAAAAAAAAAAAGACCTAAACAAAAGAAAGAAAAATGATGCCCTATTCCAGCAGAGGAAATAAGAAGGAGTGGAGAAGCGGGATCATCCTTGGGATGGAGAAGGTCTGCTTTAAGGATTTCTTTAAAATATAATGTACTGGTATACTTGATGAATGGAGCTGATTAGCCGTTATAAGAATCTATTTAGAATTCAAAATAATTGCTTTGTTATGTGTTGAAATAACATATCATCCACATAGGGAGTGCATTGTTTTTAATTATTCAGCTCACTCAAAACATGAGATGTAGCAGTAAAGTGAAGCCATTAGGCACACTAGCATTTTTGTAAGCTCCTAGAAGTTGTTATTAGCATTTTTTTCTGCTCCTAGAAGCTAAATAGTATGTGTCCATACTTTAGGCTATTAGTGTTTTTTGAGCTTCAGCATCTAGCAACAGAAAAAAAAATGTTTTTGTAGAGTTTCTTGGAATGTTTTTACAGCAGAAAAAAAAATGCTGAATGCTCATAAACCCTCCTAAATGCTGCTAAATGCCCCTAAACGCTACTAATAACTTTTTTTAGCGTTTTTTCCTAAAGGGACTGTAAAAAACACTGTCAAAACACTAACACTCCTAAACGTTCCTAAGATGCTACTAAAAACGCTATTACCAGCGTTTTTTAAGCTTAAAACGCTAGTGTGCATGGAGCCTTAATGTTAATTTACTAATGGCAAATATATTGTGCACTGCAAGTGCACCACAAGTGCATTTGATCCAGAGCTGAGTAAATGAGGTTAAGCTTCACTTTGCAAAGAATACTCAATCACATGCAAGAAAAATAAACAGCATTTTTGCTTGCACATGATTGGATGATAGAAATCAGCAGCGCTTCCTCTCAGATCTAGAGCAAATGCACTTGCAGTGTACAGTATACAGTACATCTGGAAAGTATTCACAGCACTTCACTTTTTCCACATTTTATTATGTTACAGCCTTATTCCAAAATGGATTACATTCATTATTTTCCTCAAAATTCTAAAAACAATACCCCATAATGACAACATGAAAGAAGTTTCTTTGAAATCTTTGCAAATTTATTAAAAATAAAAAATCCCAGGTACATAAGTATTCACAACCTTTGTTCAATACTTTGTTGAAGCACCTTTGCCACCAATTACAGCCTCAAGTCTTTTTGAGTATGATGCAACAAGCTTGGCACACATATCTTTGGGCAATTTCTCCCATTTTTCTTTGTAGGACCTCTCAAGCTCCATCAGGTTGGATGGGGAGCGTCGGTGCACAGCCATTTTCAGATCTCCCCAGAGATGTTTAATCGGGTTCAAGTCTGGGCCCTGGCTGGGCCACGCAAGGACATTAACATAGTTGTCCCATAGCCACTCCTTTGTTATCTTGGCGTGCACTTAGGGTCATTGTCCTGTTGGAAGACAAACCTTCCTACCAGTCTGTGGTCCGGAGCTCTCTGGAGTAGGTTTTCATTAAGGATGTCTCTGTACATTGCTGCATTTATCTTTCCCTCAATCCTGACTAGTCCCCCAGTTCCTGCCACTGAAAAATATCCCCACAGCAGGATGCTGCCACCACCATGCTTCACTGTAGGGATGATATTGGCCAGGTGATGAGCGGTGCCTGGTTTCCTCCAGACATGAAGCTTGCCATTCAGGCCACAGCATTCAATCTTTGTTTCATCAGACCAGAGAATTTGATTTCTCATGATCAGAGAGTCCTTCAGGTGCTTTTTTGCAAACTCCAGGCGGGCTGTCATGTGCCTTTAACTGAGGAGTGGCTTCTGTTTGGCCACTCTACCATACAGGCCTAAATGATGGAGAGCTGCAACGATGGTTGTTCTTCTGGAAGGTTCTCCTCTCTCCACAGAGAAATGCTTGATTATCTCCATGACTAAGGCTCTTCTCTCCTGATCGCTCAGTTTGGCCGGTCGGCCCGCTCTAGGAAGTGTCCTGGTGGCACCAAACTTCTTCCATTTATGGATGATGGAGGCCACTGTGCTCATTGGGACCTTCAATGCTGCAGACATTTTTTCTGTACCCCTCCCCAGATCTGTTCCTTGATACAATCCTGTCTCGGAGGTCTACAGACAATTCCTTGGACTTTATGGCTTGGTTTGTGCCCTGACATGCACTGCTAACTGTGGGACCTTATATAGACAGGTGTGTGCCTTTTCGAATCATGCCCAATCAACTGAATTTACCACAGGTTGACTCCAATCAAGTTGTAGAAACATCTCAAGGATGATCAGTGGAAACAGGATGCACCTGAGTTTAATTTTGTGTGTCATGGCAAAGACTGTGAATACTTATGTACATGTGATTTTTTCGTTTTTTTATTTTTAATAAATTTGCAAATATTTCAAACAAACTTCTTTCACGTTGTCATTATTGGGTATTGTTTGTAGACTTTTGAAGAAAATAATTAATTTAATCCATTTGGAGTAAGGCTATAACATAACAAAATGTGGAAAAAGTGAAGCGTTGTGAATAATTTCTGGACTGCACTGTATTTGCCTTAAGTAAATCAACCTCATTGTGTAACACTGCAAAAGCAGAGGCAGAGCCTGCAAATGTAATGAGCAAATATGTCTGCCCCTTGTACTTATACTCCTATTTACAGCAAACTTTTTTTTTTTACCTGTTTATCTGAAAAAAAAAGAAAAATGTACATATTTCCTATGAATAAGAGAATTGTCTTTGCAGCTTTTCACCGGCTTATTTAATAATATTGTAAAAATATTTTATCAGAACCATGGGGGATTTAGTACTTTTAGTAATGAAAGCGTGTTCTTGGTGTTCATAATTAAAACTTAGTGGTTTGGGAAGGATTGGGAAGGGTCTGATCATCCAATCCAACTAGTCATAATTAAATAATATATCACACTGTTTATTATTTGTTTCTTCTCATAATATTAAACACATTTATTCGTCACTAGTGTTTAGATGACATTTACATAGGGCATATATAAAAGTAAGCACACATATTTATATTATTTATATAAGCAGAAAGAATTTACAGAAAGGCCTAAGATGAGGCCATAAATACAGTCGTATGTAAAAGTTTAGGAACCCCTGACAATTTCCATGATTGTCATTTATAAATATTTGGGTGTTTGGATCAGCAATTTCATTTTGATCTATCAAATAACTGAAGGACACAGTAATATTTCAGTAGTGAAATAAGGTTTATTTGATTAACAGAAAATGCGCAATATGCATCAAAACGAAATTAGACAGGTGCGTAAATTTAGGCACCACAACAGAAAAATCACATCAATATTTAGTAGAGCCTCCTTTAGCAGAAATAACAGCCTCTAGACACTTCCTATAGCCTGTAATGAGTGTCTGGATTCTGGATGAATGTATTTTGGACCATTCCTGCTTACAAAACATCTCCAGTTCAGTTAGGCTTGATGGTTGCCGATAATGGACAGCCCGTTTCAAATCACCCCACAGATGTTCAATGATATTCAGGTCTGGGGACTAGGATGGCCATTCCAGAACATTGTACTTGTTCCTCTGCATAAATGCCCGATTTTGAGCAGTTGTCTTGTTGAAATATCCAGCCCCAGCGTAACTTCAACTTTGTGACTGATTCCTCAACATTATTCTCAAAAATCTGCTGATATTGAGTGGAATCCATGCGACCCTCAACTTTAACCAGATTCCCAGTACCGGCACTGGCCACACAGCCCCACAACATGATGGAACCTCCACCAAATTTTACTGTGGGTAGCAAGTGTTTTTCTTGGAATGCTGTGTTCTTTTGCCGCCATGCATAACGCCCTTTGTTATGACCAAATAACTCAATCTTTGTTTCATCAGTCCACAGCACCTTATTCCAAAATGAAGCTGGCTTGTCCAAATGTGTGTTTGCATACGTCAAGAGACTCAGTTTGTGGTGTGTGTGCAGAAAAAGCTTCTTTCGCATCGCTCTCCCATACAGCTTCTCCCTGTGCAAAGTGCGCTGAATTGTTGAAGGATGCACAGTGACACCAACTGCAGCAAGATGTTGTAGGTCTTTGGAGGTGGTTCCGTGGGCTGTTTTTGACCGTTTTCACCAACCTTCGCCTTTGCCTCTCCAATATTTTATGTGGCCTGCCACTTCTGGCCTTAACAAGAATTGTGGCTGTGGTCTTCCATTCCCTCACTATGTTCCTCACAGTGGACCCTGACAGCTTATATCTCTGCAATAACTTTTTGTAGCCTTCCCCTAAACCATAATGTAGAACAATCTTTGTTTTCAGGTCATTTGAGAGTTGTTTTAAGGCCCCCATGTTGCCACTCTTCAGAGGAGAGTCAAAGAGAACAACAACTTGAAATTGGCCACCTTAAATACCTTTTCTCATGATTGGATGCACCTGTCTATGAAGTCAAAGGCTTAATGAGCTCACCAAACCAATTGTGTGTTCCAATTAATCAGTGCTAAGTAGTTACAGGTATTCAAATCAACAAAAGACAAGGGTGCCCAATTTTATGCACCTGTCTAATTTTGTTTTGATGCATATTGCTCATTTTCTGTTAATCCAATAAACCTCATTTCACTACTGAAATATTACTGTGTCCTTCAGTTATTTGATAGATCAAAATGAAATTGCTGATCCAAACACCCAAATATTTATAAATGACAATCATGGAAATTGTCAGGGGTTCCTAAACTTTTGCATACGACTGTATATCACATACGATAATGAATGCAGTTTTTGGTTTTCTTTACATAAATTACAGTTGGACAAGAATGCTTGTGATTTCATTTTTATTGGTTGTAATGTTGCTGTAAGATTAGTCGAACAATTACAGTTAAAAAAAAAGATTGCAATTGTGTATTACATATTGAATGCGTATTAAATCTTAACTCCATGCAAAATACAGTTCCACATTTTAAAAAAGCAGATCAATTTTTTTATAAATCATTTTTTTCATGCAAATGGTAGGAGTACCTTAATTTGCTCTAAAGTAGTGGTAAATCGCTGTGTGATTTTTTCCCCCCTGGAACCGCAAGGTAAAGCCACAATGTACTAGTATGCGTGGCATCTTACTTTAGAATGAAGCCTTCCAGCGGTGAGCTGTCGCCACTGACAAGTTCTATCTTCACCCGTCTTCCTTCTGGGTTTGCCGACTCTGGGTGTGTGAGTGGCCGGAGCCGTGATGACGTCACTCCCGCAAATGCGCGCAGGAGCCGCCGTTTACAACACAGGACTCGGCCCCGGCGGCCGTTCCTTTAGAGCGCGTGCGCTGGTGACGTAACCAGCAGCAGTGAATTTCCTGGTCGCCCCCAGCTGACCCGTGCTGTGATTGGACACAGCACAACTTTGTCAGCAGGTTGCAGCCAATGATCTGGGCTGTATATCTGCTGATCGGCTGTGGCCAATCACAGCACAGTGTTCTGTGTTTATAAACACACACAACACCAATCACAGAACAGTGTACTGGCTGTTGCTTTTCCCTGAAATCAACTCTGAATTCAGGGAGAAAAGACAGCCAGATCCTGTGAGTAAAAGCAGCACACATACACTTGTTAGGCACACAGTTAACCCCTTGATTGTCCTTCTGATCACCCCTGTCACCATCAATGTCATTAGTGCAGTGTAAAGTATTATCACTGTATTAGTGTCCCTTTTGATGTCCGTGTCAGTTAGTACCAGATTGGCTGCCACACTATCACAGTCACAGTATAAGTCATTGATGACCGCCATTACTAGTTTAGCTTCTATAGCAGCATAAATGTAAGTATATATATATATATATATATATATATATAGCAATATATCAATCATAGTTTGCAGACGCTATAACTTTCACACTTACTAAATAATATACACTTATTGGGATTTTTTTTTTATTAAAGACATATAGCAAAATACATTTAGGCCTTCATTTATGAAGAAATATGATTTTATTTAATATGTTTTATAACAGAAAATTAGAAAAATAGAAAATATTGCCTTTTTTCATTTTTTTCTGTTCATATACTAAAAAATAAAACCCCCCGTGGTGATCAAATACCTCCAAAAACAAAGCTCTATTTTGTGAAATAAATTATCTAAATTTCATTTGTGTACAGTGTTGCATGACTGAGCAATTGCCAGTTAAAGTAGCACAGTGCTGAGTAGCAAAAAATAGCCCTGGTCATGAAGGTGGGGAAACCATGCAGAGGTCAAGTGATTAATCCTCTGTACATCAGGACTCATGACTGTTGTGCTGTCAGGAAGTATACTGCCAAAGGGAGAGCGCAAAGTGATGGCTGGGTGTAATGCTGATCACTGTGCAATCAGCAGGGTGGAGTGTGTTTTAGACCAATCTGTGCTGTCTGTTAAGGGGATCTGGATCATAGGAACAACTTGTCAAGTAAAATCGTTCACACTGTGCATTTAGCTGCTTGCATGAAGTTCAGCTTTGAAGGACATTTCCTTCTTCACAAACTAAACTATTTGGCCAATAGTATGTAGATACCCTTCCAAATTACTGAGTTCAGGTGCGCAAAGCCAGGTCCATAAAACCACAGTTTGATAAATTTGAGTGGTCTGCACAGAGCCCTGACCTCAACCCTATTAAACACTTATTGCAAGCTATGTTGTCTTGTTCATTATTAATTCGCAAATGCTATTTTGACTGAATGGGTTCAAATTTCACACACATACACCATAGCCACAAAAAGAGGGCCAATGTAACAACTTGCCGACCACCTAAGTGGGAATGTACGTCATGTTTTTTCCCATTGGTGACCGTATTTGAGATCCGATGCAACCGATGGCTAGGCAGGAAGTCGAGTTAGGGCAAGATAGCCCCCCAATCGACTCTATGCCCTTGGAGAACCGGAGTGACCTACAACGTCACTTCAGGTCCTCGGGCAGATAGACAGGAATTTTTTTTCTTAAAGTCAAAATGTAATAATTTTTTTTTTTTTTTTGCGTTCAAAAGGTAAGTGAGAGATTTGAGTTCTTTTTGACCCCAGATATCTGAATAAAGTGAACCTGTCATGCTTATTTCTATTACAAGGGATGTTTACATTCCTTGTAATAGGAATAAAAATGATCAAAAAAATAAATGGACAGTGTAAAGATAAAAAGTATAATAAATAAGAAAAAAAAAAAATTAAAGAGCCCCATCCCTCCGTGCTCGTGCACACAAGCGAACACATACACATACTGATGATACATATTCGCAACATGGAAGCGCAACATATATACTGTAAAAATGAAGTGACATCATTTACTCCCCATTGTAAACCAAGCAGAAAAAAATAAAGGATATCAAGAACTAAAACCAAAATGTTCTATGATCAATTGTAAAGCGCCCCATCCCGTCGTGGTCATGCGCACAAGCGAACACATACATAAGTCGTGCCTGCATATATGTACATATGTAAACAGTGTACGTATGACATGTAAGGTATCTATTTACTCTGCGTAACATCATCTTTCACATTATACAAAACAATTGGGCTAATTTTAGTGTTTTGTTATTTTTAAATTCATTAACCACTTTAAGAGCACCCCACGCAGATAAACTATGGCAGGGTGGCCCTCCTGGGCAAAATCATGTATCTGTATGTGATTTTGTGCAAAGGGTCTGGGGCACACACACCGCTGGCAACCCGCTCCCGCAGTGATTGGACACAGCGGGAGCTAATCAGTGGGTCCGCCGGGACGTTCTAAGGAGAGGAAGAACAGTGGTCTGCCTATGTAAACAAGGCAGATCGCCGTTCTGCCAGAGGAAAAAATGGAGATCTTGTGTTTCTGCTAAGCAGAAACACCGTTCTCTGTTTTCCCCAGTTAAAGCATCCCTCACACAGTTAGAAAAGCACTCCCGGGGACACACTTAACCCTTTGATCACCCCTGATGTTAACCCCTTCCCTGCCAGTGTCATTAGTACAGTAACAGTACATTTTTTAAGCACTAATCACTGTATTAATGTCACTGGTCCCCAAAAAGTGTCAAAAGTGTCAGTTCGATGCAATGTCGCAGTCACGCTAAAAATTGCAGATTTTTTTCAAAATGGTCAGTCTTTTTTTGTTTATAGCTCAAAATGGCCTGGTCGGGAAGGGGGGGTGAACCTTCTGGGGCTGAAGTGGTTAAAGTGTATTTTTTCCAAAAAAATTGCATTTAAAAGACCGCTGCACAAATACTGTGTGACATAAAATATTGCAACGTTTGCCATTTATTCCCTAGGGTCTCTGCTAAAAAAAAATATATATATATAAGGTTTGGGGGTTCTAAATAATTTTCTAGCAAAAAAAAACATATTTTTACTTGTAAACAACAAATGTCAGAAAAAGGCCTAGTCTTAAAGTGGTAGTTTTGGAAAGGGATGTCTGACAAGCTTATATAAGTGTATTAGTTATAGTTAGGTGTTTATAAACTTCTGTCCATATAGAAAATTTCTCTAAAACTTTTAACTTCTACTTTAGGCAGTGTTTTAGGCATTTCTAATATTTCCATTACTGTAAAAAATGAAGTGACATCCTTTACTCCCATTTGTAAACCAAGCAGAAAAAAATAAAGGATATTAAGAGCTAAAACCAAAATGTTCTATAATCAATTGTAAGGACTGAACTACATGGAGTATGGACAGTTATAAGGACTGAACTACATGGAGTATGGACAGTTATAAGGACTGAACTACATGGAGTATGGACAGTTATAAGGACTGAACTACATGGAGTATGGACAGTTATAAGGACTGAACTACATGGAGTATGGACAGTTATAAGGACTGAACTACATGGAGTATGGACAGTTATAAGGACTGAACTACTCTCACAAAAGTAATCTGTGTACCTTATCTGTATACTTGCACCACTGTCAAAGATTGCTGGGCAAAAAAGATGAGAAGACTGAAAGATTTGACACTGATTCCGACTTCCCACTATGAACCTATACATGCCTAAAGACTGTAACTCCCCTCAGGGTGATCAATGTACATTGCAAGGATTTTACCAAACTTTGTTTCAGATTATAACCTCTTTCTGCTCTGAAGAAATAGCTCCTATAAGATAATGTCTTTTGCAGAGTGAATCTGAATGGAAGTGACTAATTCATTTTAATCAGCTGATGCACTTTCTGTGTTCTGATGAGAAAAGTTGCAATGTCTGCATCCCTTTAGAAGTAATTAAGCCTTAGGGAGTATCTCACCAAAAATGAATTTTTTGTTGCAAAGGATACTTGAAATCTGACGTGTATCTTAAAGTAGATGTAGACCCTTCCATATACCTCAGGTCATACACAGAGATGATATAAATCCTCCTACATAAGTTGTACCTGTTTATCTGCAGTCATCTCTTCTCTACATCCATTGAAAGTGCTGAATTATAAAGCTTGTCTGAGAGTATAGAAAAAAAGGGGGCAGAGAGCTGAAATTACACACTTTAAAGCCCAGTAAGGAAAGCTCTGAGAGCTGATTGGAGGGAAGAGACACACCCCCTGCACACAGCTCACAGGAACAGAGCTGAGGCTCTCAATCAGCTACCTCCCCTGTCACCATTTTTTATAAGAAAAACTTGTCAGAAGTGATTCATACTAATACCTCAGTGCTCTGAGGCAAGCACACACTATACACACTATATGACCAGCCTTACAGAAAACTAAGTACAGTATGTGTGTTTAGGTGATGATTTTGCAGTTGTTCATACTACAAGTTAATTAAGTGGAGTTATTCCAGTCAGGTGTGGATATTGATTTGTTGAACTCTTTTATAATCTCTGCTCTGGCACAAGCCCATGGTCTTCCTGACAAGCCAAGAGTTAATGTCATGTGGGATAGCAGTTAAATATGATAAACTGATATACTGTTGTATACGAATACTGGCAATTGTCCACAGTAGTTGTTAAACCTTGACTATTTATAGCGAGTGGATAAGGCATGTCTCCAAGACAGCTGACACGGCTGTATTCCTAAATGTGGTAAATTTAGCCATTCTCATTTGGGAACTGAAGACAAATTTCATAGAAAGTGCATCCTCTGTTCCTGTTCCATTGGGATGTATCCATGATCTTGTCAGACAATGAAAAAAGCACAGTACCTCACATTGGCAATTCATGAATCTGTAACCTCTGCCAAATGTATCCCCAGGACATATTTCTTGTTCTATACAACAGGGAAATCAGAAGCACATGGATTCACCTTGAACAAGAACAATGTACATATTGCTCTGCACATTTCTTCTTTGTATCAAGAGGATAGGGTAGACTCATGCCCTTAAAAAATTATTTTAAATATGACATTATAAATAAATAATGCCTAACCAAAGCCTAAAGATAAGCTTAGCTCTTTTAAATTATATATTAACTATAAAGAAGGCAATCGGCGCACCCTAAATCACATGAAAATAATAAAAACAGCAACAAACAATCCGCAAGCTGGACACCAAAGGGAATTTCACATATCAATAGTCCATAATCAGAACCCAATGTCCTTAAATCACAAGGAGAGGTGAAGATGTCCCTTGTGTAAAGACACATGTAGTAATCCCCCAATAAGTGAATGAGCCCTCCACCAACACAAAAAATGCACGCTCACCTCACAATAGTGACCCCTAAACGAACAGGAAGGTCAAAAACGCTGTTTGCCTCTACCCTGGGTACGGGGGTGTATTGAAGAGATATCTGCCATGCCAGCGGTCACAGATGCAAACCAACGCCCATGCAAAATACAGGACAAATCTAAGTGCTCTCCGTATGAATAAAACGCACATCTTCCTCCTCTTGGATCGTGTAACAAGTAAATTACAGCTGGAAGCCGGTATTCCCGTCCTCTGCGACCGGGTAATTGGAATTCGGATAGCGGCGGGTGACATCACACTTCATGGCTCTTTCTCCCATACGCGTTACGTCCTCCTTCCTCGTACGTGTTATGGCCTAAATCTCTACATGGGTGGAAATCAGCAAAATTATTTAAAGCTGAACTCTGGGGGGGGGGGTGCTATATAAATCCTGTATAATAATAATTGTACAAAATAATGTCAAGGTCCCGCTTACAACCCAGGTGTGTTGGACAAAAGAGGAGCTGTGGCTGGGGGAGTAAGGAATAAGGTAAGTATACACCTTATACGTTAAGAACATAATTGGTTTTTCACACCTCTCCAGTAAAATTAGAATCTTGGTGAATTTATGTAATGTAAAATAAAGATGCTTATCTTATCTCACATGTGTTTAGTTTAATGAGTAGACAAACATCTGACTGCATCCAGACTCGGACACTCATTCCTAACTGCAGGTAACTGCTTGGTGTGGCTACATGCGAACAGCGACTGCAACTGTCAGGCTGTCAATAATTTGTAAATGTTGAGGAGCTGCCACTATTTACATGCACCTGTCATTCAAGCCGCAAGAAGAGCTGCTGGAATCCAGTTTATGTGGCTAAACGGTTGCATGAAGGAGGACTAATGCACCCCTCTCCAGCAGCATATACTGTTCTTTCCATCTTGTCCTCCCTCTGGCTCGGAAAAGAAAATATCCAGTACTTATGGCTGAACAGAAAGAAAACAGATCCCTTCATCGAGGAAAACTAAATGGATAGTGAAACCCCCCCCCCCCCCAAACTGGGACATTGTATTCTGACAGCTGCACCTGCAGCTGTCAGAATACACTGATCAGAGGCTGCAGTCAGTAAATGAGAAACATTTTCCAACATGTCCCTTCGACAGAAGTTAGTCAAGCGCCAGACTTCTGTCAATCATGAACTGCAACACACCGATTGAAATTCAGCTGCTTCCTGATGAACTGGCCAAATTTTAAGCATCGTATAGCCAACTTAAGGTAAGGCTGTTCGAATCTCATTTCTAAAGGTCTACAACAGAACAATGTATGTAAAGAATGTAGCACATGAATCAACAGTTACAATCAAATAATATTCACAGAAACATGCAACAAAATATGGCTGATGTTAAGCTTGTAACACTTTCAATTTCATATGAGAACAAAATAAATTTCACTTACATATTTATATAAAGATCCTTTTCTTCAGCACAAATGCATCTGTTACACTTCAAGAATATGAACAATTCAAACAGAGAACTTAAATTACACCTAAAGGCTCCCATATGACAGTATATACAGTAGTCCAAAATCAATTTACGATGTTGTGCACAAGCCTCATAAGGCCCATTGCATATGGGGGCAATAGCTAGCACACCTAAGAGGCACAGGTGCAACATCCAGCCCTACTTCCTGCAGCCTGTCCAATTCTATGGCAGGCTGTGGTTGGATGGGACTGAATGCTGTACCAAGTGGTACTCACCGCTAGGGCCCTATGCGCTAAAATGCTGGAAGTGTGCAAGGAGCCTAAAGTGAACAAAAACCTTTACCTTACCTGATTGAGCCAAATTCTCCTTCAATTGTGTCTCACACGCACCCTCTTCCAGATACTGCAGCTCATAGTGGGAGGGTTTCAGCAACAGAGGTTGTGCTGCCGATCCAGAAATAGCGCTAGGACAGAACTAGGTATGGCCAGTTGCTGGTTGACAAGCTACAGGTTTATGAATCAGCATTGACTATACTAATATCCATACACCCCTGCAACATTTAACCCCATTCAGCTTGCCATTAGGGCTATAGTGAATACTGGTGACAAGAATCAAAGGCTTCCTGAGTCTAGAATAAATGTTTGCAAATAGCTGTGGCCACTCAGCCTATACAAAGCAATGCCAAACTGAATGCTTTTGTCTGCCTGTCCCTTTCCACAGTTTTCTATGTTTCAGTCTTGCTGTATGCTGTTTCTCACACTTCCCCCACTTTCATGTATAACTTTAAGAGCTCTTCTCAGGTCTGTTTTAATGAGTGGGCACACCTGGGCACTGCCCAAGGGCCGCAGCTGCATGGGGGGCCCCTGCACTTTACCCAAAGCAGCTGGTCCTTGAGCCCACGCTGCCCCGAAATTGGGGGCCCCATGATGACACTGAGAGTGATGGATACACAGGGGAGGCAGGCTGGCAGTGGTGCACCATGTTGTGTAGATTGTTACCTATTATTTCACAGCCGGCAGGGAGGGGCAAGGCCAGAGCGCCAGTGATGCTCTGACCCTGCCCCATGCAGCTTGAATGCTCGGGACTCGAAGGCTTCGGGTTGAAGCTGGAGTGGGAGCTGCCGAGCCCACCTGTGGAAGTAGCATTGTGGAAGGTGTCATGGTGAGCCCAGCTGTCCAGCACTGTTTGCACCGAAGGGCTTGGAATGCCCGGAGGGATGCTCCCTCCTCCACCCCTCATTCTGTCTGCTTGATTGGTATAGGTGAGTCCAGTGCTGGAGGTGGGCACATAGCCAAAAGTTTACATACACTGTATCTCCACTGGAAAAGGGGGTACTACATGGATGGAATAATGGTGATGGAGATATCAAGGGTGTATGGGGAAAAACAATGCTTAGGGGTGATCTGGGGTGTATAGGGGGTAGTGATGCTTGGGGTAGCTTGGGTGGCTATAGTGATAGAGGTATCAGGGATGTAGAAAGGCCACAGTGTAGGGGATATCAGGGATGTACTGGGGTCACAATACAAGGGGTATGTTATGGTATATGGTAACAGTGCTGGGGGGAATATCTAGGGTGTAGAGGGGTCAGAGTGCCTGGGGGATATTTGGGGTGTTGAGGGGTCAGAGTGCTGGGGGATATCTGGGGTGTAGAGGGGTCAGTGTGCTGGGGGGATATCTGGGGTGTAGAGGGATCAGAGAGCTGGGAGGATATCAGGGATGTAGAGGGGTCAGAGTCCTGGGGGGATATCTGGGATGTAGAGGGGTCAGAGTGCTGGGACGGATATATCTGAGGTGTAGAGGGGTCAGAGTGCTGGGGGGAAATCTGAGGTGTAGAGGGGTCAGAGTGCTGGGGGGATATCTGGGGTTTATAGGGGTCAGAGTGCTGGGGGGATATCTGGGGTGTAGAGGGGTCAGAGTGCTGGGAGGATATCTGGGGTGTAGAGGGATCAGAGTGCTGGGGGGATATCTGGGGTGTAGAGGGGTCAGAGTGCTGGGGGGATATCTGGGTAGAGGGGTCATAGTGCTGGGGGATATCTGGGGTGTAGAGGGGTTAGAGTGCTGGGGGGATATCTGTGGTTAGAGGGATCAGAGTGCTGGGGGGATATCTGGGGTGTAGAGGGGTCAGAGTGCTGGAGGGGGATTTCTGGGGTGTAGAGGGGTCAGAGTGCTGGGGGGGATATCTGGGGTGTAGAGGGGTCAGAGTGCTGGGGGGATTTCTGGGGTGTAGAGGGGTCAGAGTGCTGGGGGTATATCTGGGGTGTAGAGAGGTCAGAGTGCTGTGGAGGTTTTCTGGGGTGTAGAGGGGTCAGAGTGCTGTGGGGATATCTGTAGAGGGGTCAGAGTGCTGGGGAGGATTTCTGGGATGTAGAGGGGTCAGAGTGCTGGGGGGATATCTGGGGTGTAGAGGGGCCATAGTGTCAATCTAGCAGATATATTATATGCACAGGACAGCTTTGTTACTTTATGTAGTATTTTACCACTGTTTCTTTGCTGTACAGAATGATTGTTCATGTAGATAATGCGGATCTCCACCCAAAAGGGGAATCTCCGCTTGTCTGCCTCCTACCTACTTGATGTCTGTTTACCTGCACTGTCTCCATTGTGGGGGCCCCAGAGCATTACTTTGCCCAGGGGCCCATGATGCTATTAAGATGGCCCTTGCTCTTCTGTAGGGATGAGCCGAACACCCCCTGGTTCGGGTTGGCAGCAGAACTTGCGAACAGGCAAAAAATTTGTTCGAGCACGCGAACACCGTTAAAGTCTATGGGACACGAACATGAATATTCAAAAGTGCTCATTTTAAAGGCTTATATGCAAGTTATTGTCATAAAAAGTGTTTGGGGACCTGGGTCCTGCCCCAGGGGACATGTATCAATGCAAAAAGAATTATTATAAATGGCCGTTTTTTCGGGAGCAGTGATTTTAATAATGCTTAAAGTGAAACAATAAAAGTGTAATATTCCTTTAAATTTCATACCTGGGGGGTGTCTATAGTATGCTTGTAAAGGGGCGCATGTTTCCCGTGCTTAGAACAGTCTGACAGCAAAATGACATTTCAAAGGAAAAAAAGTCATTTAAAACTACTCGCGGCTATTAATGAATTGTCGGTCCGACAATACACATAAAAGTTCATTGATAAAAACTGCATGGGATTTCCCCACAGGGGAACCCCGAATCAAAATTAAAAAAAATGGCCTGGGGGTCCCCCTAAATTCCATACCAGGCCCTTCAGGTCTGGTATGGATATTAAGGGGAACCTCACGCCAAAATTTAAAAAAAAATGGTGTGGGGTCCCCCCAAAAATCCATACCAGACCCTTATCCGAGCACGCAACCCGGCAGGCCACAGGAAAAGAGGGGGGACGAGAGAACGCCCCCCCTAAACCGTACCAGGCCACATGCCCTCAACATTGGGAGGGTGCTTTGAGGTAGCCCCCCAAAGCACCTTGTCCCCATGTTGATGGGGAGAAGGGCCTCATCCCCACAACACTTGCCCGGTGGTTGTGGGGGTCTGCGGGCAGGGGGCTTATCGGAATCTGGAAGCCCCCTTTAACAAGGGGACCCCCAGATCCTGCCCCCCCGTGTGAATTGGTAATGGGGTACAAATATACCCCTACCATTTCACAAAAAAAGTGTCAAAGACGGTTTTTGACAAGTCCTTTATTGATTTCTTCTTCTTTCGGCTTCTTCTTCTATCTTCTGGTGTTCTTTCGGTGTTCTTCTTCCTCCATCTTCTTCTTCATCTTCTTCTTCTCCATCTTCTTCTTCTTCGCCCGTTCTTCTCGTCCCGCATCTTCCTCCAGGCTTCTTCTCTGCTCCGTCTGCACAATTTGCCTCAGTGGGAGGCTTCAGCCGTGTGACGCTTCGCTTCTTCTGACACTTCTTATATAATGGAATATATAATCCCTCTGACGCACAGGGAATTCACGGGACTTCCCTGAGGCTTTCCCCGTGTTGTCAGAGGGGGGCGGGGTCACCTGGAAATTTATAACCATTGCTTGCCATGCTCCATTGTTTTGTAATTAACACTTACTGTACTTCCAATTAGGTTGTAATCAGTCATCCACAGAATATATCTCTCTGGTGACTGTACATGTTCCACCCTGCACCTTTAATCCACCCTGCTTATTCTCCTCCTCACTTCTTTCTGTGCCACAGTGACAGGTCATGTCACTATATGTTTCTAACTTTTTATGTTAGAATAAATGCTGGGAAGGTTTATTGGCTCTTGTCTAAGCTGGCTCATGTACAGTATTGTGTATGCATGTGGGATTAGGGATAGTGTCCTTAGATAGCTAAATCTAGGGACTGTGAATGTACATTATGTAAATGTCACAGCTAAATAAATGGCTGTGACAATATTAATAATAATAATATAAAGAGGCTAATGCTATGTGCTGATAGCTGTGCAGTTCCTTTCTATCTGTCAGCATCTGTTTGTATGTGTCTTCATGGATTATAGTTCCCTCCAGCAAGACACAGTCCAGGATCGTGACAATGTAGATTGTGGTCACCAGTGACTATGGAGGAGTCAGGGTAGAGGCATCATTTTAGGTACATACTTTCCTTATGTTCCTTATGTAGTGCTTACCGCTGGAGGAGCTACTTGGTATGATGGGTTCTCTGTTTGCCACGACTCCAATGCCCCGTACACACAATTGGATTTTACGACAATAAATTTTGGATGTGAACTTGTTGGCGGAAAGTCCGACCATGTGTATGCTCCATCGAACATTTGTCGTCAGACTTTCTGCCAACAAATGTTGGCTAGCAGGTTCTCAAATTTTCCGCAAACAAATTTTTGTTGTCGGACTTTCCGATCGTGTGTACACAAGTCCGTCGGACAAAAGTCCACGCATGTTCAGAAGCAGAGGCGGCCGGTCTTGTAAACTAGCGTTCGTAATGGAGAATTAACATTCGTGATGTGGCAAATAAGGAAATCTCCAAATGCAGCACACTATTCTCTTCTTCTTTAATGGGATAATAATGAAGATGCTTTGCTGGTGATACTGATGGAGTTATTGCAAACAAATTTTCAAAGGTTTTTTTTTTCAAGTGATAATAATAATAATAATAATAATAATAATAATAATAATAGCGCTAAATGAAAAACGCAAAAAAAAAAAAGCGCGAATCAACACTCACCAAAACACAAATTAGCAGAAGGAGCTCAAAGGGTGGTGCTAAAGAGCTGAAAAACCACATAGTACGTCTAGTACAACACTACGTTCGTAATTGTTGACCAACATGTGTATGCAAGACAAGTTGGAGCCAACAACCTTCGAACAAAATTCCACGTTTTTTTTTGTCAAAAAGTCCGATCGTGTGTACGGTAGGCATGTGCATTTAGTTTCGTTCCAAATCGAAATTCGGACAAATTTTTCATTATTTGGAAATTCGGATGCATCCGAATTTCCGAATTACAAAAGTAAAGAATTTTAACGAATCCGAAAAAAAACGAACGAATTTGAAAACATATTCGAATCGAATTCGAAAACATATTAATTCAAAACGAATTCGAAAACATATTCGAATCGAATTCGAAGACAAATTTGAATCGAAATCGAAAAAAGTAGAAAACGTTTTTCTTAAAAAAAACAATAAGATAGAATATAAAATGATAAAGCAATAGAAGAGAGTAATAAATATATATATATATATATATATATATATATATATATATATATATATATATATATATATATATATATTATTCTCTTCTATTGTTTTTTATGCTTTTCTTTTTTATTCTATAATATATAATATATATTTTCTTCTATTCTGTTCTATTGTTTTTCTAGTCTATTCTTTTCTATTATTTTCTGTTCTAATCTTTTCTATTCAAATTCAAATTCATTCTATACGAAATTCAAACTTCAGAAGCCATGTTCCGAAATTCGAATTTCGTATAGAATGAATTTGAATTGAATATAAAATAATAGAAAAATAAAATAATAGAAAAGAATAGAATAGATTTCGGTCTATATGAAATTCGAATTTTGGAAGATGTTTTATATATAGATAGATAGAAATATATATCTATCTATAGATATATCTCATTTTTTTCTATTCTGTTTCATTGTTTTTCTAGTCTTTTCTCTTCTACTCTATTCTAATCTTTTCTATTCAAATTCGAATTCATTTTATAAGAAATTCAAATTTCGGAAGATGGTTTTATATATATATATATATATATATATATATATATATATATATATATATATATATATATATACATATATATATTATATATTTTTCTATTCTATTTTCTATTGTTTTTCTATTCTTTTCTATTATTTTCTATTTTATTCTAATCTTTTCTATTTGAATGCGAAATCATTCTATACGAAATTTGAATTTCTGAAAATGGTTATACAGAAACAGAATGAAATAGAATGAAATCGAATTCTTAATAGAAAAGACTAGAACAGAAAAACAATAGAACAGAATAGAAAAAATGTATATATGGGTGTATTTACTTTTGTGATATATATATATTTTGCATTCATGGTTCCCTCAATTAACTGTAGCTCCCCAGTCCTGGCAGCGCTCATGCAGCCCCAGACCATGACACTCTCACCACCATGCTTGACTGTAGGCAGGACACACTTGTCTTTGTACTCCTCACCTAGTTGCTTCCACACACGCTTGACACATCTGAGCCAAATAAGTTTATCTTAGTTTCATTAGACCACAGGACATGGTTCCAGTAATCCATGTCCTTAGTCTGCTTGTCTTCAGCAAACTGTTTGCAGACTTTCTTGTGCATCATTTTTAGAAGAGGCTTCCTTCTGGGACAACAGCCATGCAGACCAATTTGATGAAGTGTGTGTGGTGTATGGTCTGAGTACTGACAGGCTGACCCACCACCCCTTCAACCTCTGCAGCAATGCTGGCAGCACTCATACATCTATTTCCAAAAGACAACCTCTGGATATGACGCTGAGCATGTGCACTCAACTTCTTTGGTCAACCATGGCGAGGCCTGTTCTGAGTGGAACCTGTCCTGTTAAACTGCTGTATGATCTTGGCCACTGTGCTGCAGCTCAGCTTCAGGGTCTTGGCAATCTTCTTATAACATAGGCTATCTTTATGTGGCGCAACAATTCTTTTTTTCAGATTGTCAGAGAGTTATTTGACATGAGGTGCTATGTTGAACTTCCAGTGACCAGTATGAGAGAGTGAGAGCAATAACACCAAATTTATCACACTTGCTCCCCATTCATACCTGAGACCTTGTAACACTAATGAGTCACATGACACCGGGGAGGGAAAATGGCTAATCTGGCCCAATTTGGACATTTTCACTTAGGGGTGTACTCACTTTTGTTGCCAGCGGTTTAGACGTTAATGGCTGTGTGCAGGGGCAGACTGACCATTAGGGGCGCCGACCGAGGGCCCGGTGGGCCAGCAGGGGGCCCCATGAGACTCCCCCTGTCAGTCCCAATCTCTGCTTATGCCAGAGCCAAGTGCCGGAACAAGTCCCAGCACTGAACTCCGGTAACTAGGCTGACAGGGACTCGCTAGTGTCGGGCAGTGAGTCAGGATATCTTCTGTGTCTGGGCTCCCTCCCGCAGTGAATCCCCTCTGTAGCAGCTGAGCCGACATCTTTCCCTCCTGAGCCTGAACACAGCTCACTGAGGATCCTCCTCCTCGGCTCCACAGTACACAGACAGGAGGGGGAGGAGCCGGGAAGAAGAGATCTTACACTACAGGAGCTGCGCTGATTCTGAGGTCTCTGTATAGTTTGTGGATAGGGGAGGGGGTTGGGGGCAGGTAATACATGGAGAAGGGGGGTATAAGAAAAAATGTGCTGGGTGGCTCTTTGAGGGAAGAGGACATGTGCTAGTAGGGGGGATTTCAAAACCGACCCCCCCTTCCCCAAAGCAAAGAGTTGCCACTTTCCCCTCTCTGCCCCCATCCCAGGGGCCTCTCTCTGCTCCCATCCCAGGGGCCCCCTCTGCTCACATCCCAGGGACCCCTCTCTGCCCCCATCCCAGGGATCCCTCTCTGCCCCCATTCCAGGGATCCCTCTCTGCTTCCATCCCAGGGATCCCTCTCTGTCCCCATCCCAGGGATCCCTCTCTGCTTCCATCCCAGGGATCCCTCTCTGCTTCCATCCCAGGGATCCCTCTCTGTCCCCATCCCAGGGATCCCTCTCTGCTTCCATCCCAGGGATCCCTCTCTGTCCCCATCCCAGGGATCCCTCTCTGCTTCCATTCCAGGGATCACTCTCTGCCCCATCCCAGGGATCCCTCTCTGCTTCAATCCCTGGGATTCCTCTCTGCTCCATCCCAGGGGCCCCTTTCTGGCCCTATCCCAGGGGCCACTCTTTGCTTCCATCCCAGGGATCCCTCTCTGCCCCATCCCAGGGATCCCTCTCTGCCCCCATCCCCGGGGCCCCTCTCTGCTTCCATCCCAGGAATCCCTCTCTGCCCCCATCCCAGGGGCCCTTCTCTGCCCCCATCCCAGGGGCCCTGCTCTGCTTCCATCCTAGGGATCCCTCTCTGCCCCATCCCAGGGGCCCCCCCCTGCCCCCATCCCAGGGGCCACTCTCTGCTTCTATCCCAGGGATCCCTCTCTGCTTCCATCCCAGGGATCCCTCTCTGCCCACATTCCAGGGACCCCTCTCTGCCCCCATCCCAGGGACCCCTCTCTGCCCCCATCCCAGGGATCCCTCTCTGCTTCTATCCCAGGAATCCCTCTCTGCCCCCATCCCAGGGGCCCTTCTCTGCCCCCATCCCAGGGGCCCCGCTCTGCTTCCATCCTAGGGATCCCTCTCTGCTCCCATCCCAGGGGCCCCTCCCTGCCCCCATCCCAGGGGCCACTCTCTGCTTCCATCCCAGGGATCCCTCTCTGCCCACATCCCAGGGATCCCTCTCTGCTTCCATCCCAGGGATCCCTCTCTGCTTCCATCCCAGGGATCCCTCTCTGCTTCCATCCCAGGGATCCCTCTCTGCCCCATCCCAGGGATCCCTCTCTGCCCCATCCCAGGGATCCCTCTCTGCCACCATCCCAGGGGCTCCTCTCTGCTTCCATCCCAGGGATCCCTCTCTGCCCCCATCCCAGGGGCCCTTCTCTGCCCCCATCCCAGGGGCCCTTCTTTGCCCCCATCCCAGGGGCCCCTCTCTGCTTCCATCCCAGGGATCCCTCTCTGCCCCCATCCCAGGGGCCCCTCTCTGCCCCCATCCCAGGGGCCCATCTCTGCTTCCATCCCAGGGATCCCTCTCTGCCCCCATCCCAGGGGCCCTTCTCTGCCCCCATCCCAGGGGCCCCTCTCTGCTTCTATCCCAGGGATCCCTCTCTGCCCCCATCCCAGGGGCCCCTCTCTGCCCCCATCCCAGGGGCCCATCTCTGCTTCCATCCCAGGGATCCCTCTCTGCCCCCATTCCAGGGATCCCTTTCTGCCCCCATCGCAGGTATCCCTCTCTGCCCCATCCCAGGGATCCCTCTCTGATCCCATCCCAGGGATCCCTCTCTGCCCCTGTCCCAGGGATCCCTCTCTGCCCCTGTCCCAGGGATCCCTCTCTGCCCCCATCCCAGGGGCCCCTAAATGCACCCATCCCAGGGATCCCTCTCTGCCCCTATCTATCTACCCCTTGTTGCTTCTTGGGAATCGTTGAGTGATCAGGTGCCTGTGAGGAAGAAACAGAAGAAAGTGATGAAGTATCAGAATCATTTTGTTCAGAAGTCTGTTCATTTTGAACCTGCATTTTAGTGTTGCGTTTCCTGTTTTTGAAAGGTGCCCAATTGTAGGCCTGACTATTATCATATTAGAGTTTATCTCTCATGAATTTCCTTTCTTTGGTTTTCAGTATTTCGGTCACGTATGATTCAAGACCCGCCTTTAGCGCACTCTCACGACCAGGAAAGAGTGCATCCAGGGCAATAGACTTATTGTCCTCATACAGTTTCTCTATCTCTTTGTCCAAAAGTGTTAATTCATTGGTGTAATGACAGCATAAAAGCTCCATCATTTTGGTGGAGCACTGCTGCAGAATTTCTTCCTATTGCAAATTGAACTCAGGTTCCAATTTGTTAATGGTAGGGAAAATCTGTATTCTCAGGCCCCAAGGCGAATCATACGAAATACTGAAAACCAAAGAAAAGAAATTCAGAAGATGTGCGGTGTCAAACCGCCTTTATAAACCCTTTATAATGGCGGTTTGACACCGCACATCTTCTGTTACAGGCATCACACCACAGGGAGTGTGTGGATCACTCCCAACCATACCTGCCTTCTGATCTCTACAAGTAAGTGCTTCATGTGCTTCATGTGCTTCATGTGCTTCATGTGCAGCTATGTCAAATTGTGACAGGAACTGCACTCATTAAGCCTTTCTAACCGGTGCTACATTTTTTTGTTGTCATTATTCAGAAGCTGCTGCATGGGTATTCCTTCCCTGCCTGATTCCTTATTATATCCTTCACCAGGGCTCCTTCTTAACTTGTTGATCTACCACTGGTATTGCCCTCATCTTGTGCTAGGAAGTGTTCTTCACTTCGAGCAATCATCCTTTGATTCTATTTAAGGTAAAAATTCCTTCCTTAAATTCTAGGCCAATTGGAGCGCCCTGTTCCATTCTTTTTGCTAATCTCTGATAATTTCATTATTTAAGGAATATATAAAACTTTATATCCCTCTGTGGCCATATCAAGACAAGAGAATCCATGTTATGAGAGCCTGTATATTGAGAGTACTGCAACAAGCTATTCTATTCAATAATACAATTACCTGAATACGACAGCCTGGTAAGATTATCAATACCAATATTTCACTATTTCTCCTTTATACATATTTTGTTTAAAATATATTACTACTACTCTGTGCATGTACGATTAAAAGTTTAAACTTATTTTTATATATTACTTTGCTAAACCCTAGCGGTTTAGCTTTTGTTATTGTTAATTGATTCAATATAATGTCTCATACATGTCTTTTCTATTTACTGTTTAGAGCTTACTACAATCTTTGCCATAAACTCCTGAAGAAGCTTGCACTAGAGCGAAACATGTCAAGCGGTAGATTGTTACGGAATTAAGTGGCTCTGTTTCTGTGTGCCCATGAAGGGTTAAACTATTGAGATATATGTACTATCCTTTTATGATGGTGTCTCATTTATAGGGACACATGGTTTTAGAGTTAACTTTCAATAAAAATTATATTTTTTATAAATACATTGTACATGTTTATCTACCTTTTCGCTTATCATATATTTCAAGCACCTTAAAAGTCTATGGGATGTTTTTCCAAACCCCCTCCCTTGGTGTTTTTCCCTTTTTCATATATTTGATATGGGATGTGGTGCTCTTTGCTGACTATTTCTGCCCTTACTAATATACACCCAAAACAGCCCAAAATCAATTTGACGTACTGTATTTATTGGCGTATATCACTCACTTTTTCACCATGAAAATCAGGTGCAAATACCATGTGCGTGTTATACGCCAATACTTCAATTTTAGCTGCCTCGGAGGGGACAGGGAGGGGAGCAGGATGAGCGCCATCACATTACATACAGTGAGAATCTCCTTTTTACTTGGCGGCCTCTGTAATAGGAAGTCCTGTCTCCTGGGCCGCCATTGGACCACTGTTCTGTCTATCATAGGAGATTCTCACTGTATGTAATCGGTCGACGCTCATCCCTCCCTGTTCCCTCTAGGCTGCAGATGGGCATCAATCAGGCTGCACTGATGGCAATGGTAAGGCTGCTGCATTGAAGGCAATGGTGAGGCTGCTGCGTTGATGGCAATGGTAAAGGCTGCTGCATTGAAGGGAATGGTGAGGCTGCTGCATTGATGTGGAATGATGAGTGAGGCTGCATTGATGTGGACTGATGAGGCTGCATTGATGGCACTTGTGAGGCTGCAGATGGGCACTGACCCTTTTTTTGCTTCAAAGTTCCTTATTTAAAATGTAAGTTTTTTTTCCTGAAACTTCCCTCTTAAAATGAATGTGCGTGTTATACGCCTGTGCGTGTTATACGCCGAAAAATACGGTAATTAACCTGTCGTCAGTTGTTCTTACAGAAGCTCAAATTTCAGTTTTAGAACTCGGCCTAACATTTTGTCCCACACAGATGGTTGATCCCTTTGAATTAATCAAAGATCTCAACTTATTCTCATGCAAATTGATGTTCCGAGTTCTTAATGATAAATCACAGCCATTGACTCAGACCCAGCAGCCCGAAAACCCCCTTTGGAAGGAAATGAATATTAATGATATAAGAGCTATGGAAGAATTGATGGAAATATGGGATGAGGGACACATTGATGAAACGGACCTTGTGGAGGCTGATATTCTGCAATCAGGTCAATCAGCACCGGTTCCGCCCTTGTCTATCCCTCCTCCCATACTCTCCACACCAAAAGATTACAGGGTAACCCCAATGTGTGGGCTTTCACCCAAGTGACCAATGAAATACGTAAGACCAAATGGAAGGGATTGACTCAATCCAACTTAACGTCAGTTCAAAAAGAGGCACTTCGCTCCCTACAACAAGAAACACGCTTAACGATAAAATTATCTGACAAGGGGGGAAATTTGGTTGTAATGGATAATTGCCAGTACAAGTCAATGGTTTTGAAGCTTCTGCAGAATTATGAATGGTATAGAAAAATACCAGAAGGTCATGTCAACTACACAATATCTAAATATAGACAACTTCTTAGCTCGGCTTACCATCAAGGGCTAATAAACAAAAAAACTTGGGAATTTCTGAATGTTTCAGCCCCCAAAACTCCTACTTTATATGCTCTCCCGAAAATTCATAAAAATGCCACTAATCCACCAGGGCACCCCATAGTCTCAGGAAACGGCTGCCTTACTGAGAATGCGAGTGCACTCATTGATGACTTCCTTAGACCTCATGTTGAGTGACTGGTGTCCTATCTGCAGGACACCAGGGATCTTCTGAGAACGCTCGATGGCATTTCTGTTCCGGAGGGTTCCTGGCTTGTTGCTCTCGATGTTGAGGCCCTCTACAACTCCATCCCCCATTATTTGGGCATTGGAGTTGTGGAGGGCTTCATTTCCAAGAGCAATGAAGCACCCAAGAGGTACAATGAGTTCATCTTGAGTCTACTTCAATTCATCTTGACCAATAATATTTTTCTTTTTTGACGCTCCCACTACCTCCAGATGCAGGGAGTGGCTATGGGGAGTGTGCCCCCTCCTATGCCAATCTGTATCTGGGGGGTGGGAGCGACATCTCTTTCATAGAGATGATATGCAGACATTCTTTGATCAGATACCCCTCTGGAGACGCTATATCGATGAGGTCTTCTTTATCTGGACTGGTAAAAAAGAGGACCGGCTGGCTTTCTTTGAAATCCTTAAGGTGAATAGATTCAATTGAAAATTCACCATGAAAATGAGCCAATCACAACTAACATTCTTGGATATACAGATCTTTATTAATCCCGATGGGGGTATCGGATCCACAATTTATCGCAAACCCTTGGCAGGAAACACCCTACTTCATGCGACCAGCTCCCACCCAGCCCCTCTGATAGGTAGTGTACCATATGGGCAATACCTTAGACTCAAAAGAAACTGTAGCGAAGATGCTCAATTTGAGTCTGAAGCAAGAGCACTGCAGATGCGCTTGCGACTCCGAGGCTACAGTAACGAATGCCTTAAAAAAGCGTACCTCAAGGCCAAGAATCGGGATAGGTCTGCTTTGATCCATGGCAAGAAAACTCCGAAACCTAACCCAGGGGTCAGATTAATCACGCATTTTTATGGTCAACATCAACAAATACAAGACATCCTTAAAAAATACTGAGACCTCCTTAAAGGAGATGCAAATGTATCAAAACATCTTAAAGATTTCCCAGAAATAACGTTTAAGAGATCCAAGTCACTAAGAGATGCGCTGGTGCATAGTCATTATGCCCCTACGCCGCTTGTCCAGGTTAAATCCAGGGGCACTAGGCCTTGCCACAAGTGCAATTTTTGCCGTCATATATACGCATCTAAGCACATTGCTTTGCCCAATGGTCAATTGTACAGGCCCAAATTCTTGGCCACCTGTCAGTCCGTTGGGATAGTTTACATTATGGTTTGCGACTGTGATGCGTTTTATGTCGGCAAGACAAAATGTCATTTTTTTTCACCGTATCAGGGACCATGTTTCCCTGGTACGGGGGAACAAAATAGAGACACCCATAAGTCATCATATGGGTCTGTATCATAACTTTGATGATACTAAAATGCACTTCTTTGCTCTTGAACATGTCCCCCCTGACGAGAGAGGGGGTGACAATGATAGAATTTTATTGCAGCGAGAGGCACGTTGGATCTCTGACCTAGGTGCCCTCAGCCCCCCAGGCCTCAATGATGCTATAAGTTTTAAGTCATTTATTTAATTTGTTTTTCTTTCCCATCTTTCTTATCTATGTCTGTTTTCTTCTTTGCTGCCTTATAGCTGATTACAATTACAACATTTTTTTGTATAAATTTGATGCTTTCATTAGAAATTATATCGTATTAATCTTTGTACAAACATGTGGTCACTTTATTTGAACCAAACACGTCCATTCACTGCTAACCTTCCTATGCCCCTGTCATGCTTTGATGAGGGCATTGGACTTTCCAAGATGGCAACCTTGTTCCTATGACACTTCGCATCTGTGGTGCATGCGCAGTCTGTCATCCCTGGTGCATGCGCAGTGGCATTCCTCATGGCGCCCGCGACTCGGCGGTGATGTCAAACGCCGCCGAGTCGGGGAGGGGCTATGTAAATGGCAGCAACATGCCTCTACAATCTGCCTGAGACATCTGAATAGGGATGAGCTGATATCCCTCCCGGGTCTCGAGTATTTGCCTTATAAACCTTTCGGTAAAATGCCTTCCCTTATTTTCATGTACACTCAACCATTTATTTGCCCCTGCATTATTCAAAATTGTATCAGATTTATACTTTACACTCTATATTACTTAAAGGGTCCATCCCACAGTTGGTGTCCGATTTTTCCATACCTTGTTGTTTTGATGTCCGGTACCAGGTTGAGAATAATCAGTTATCTGCCTTCAGCAGTACCAGTTTAACCCCTTATTGATTCAACTTTATTGTAAATCAAGGTAATCATTTTTTCTGAAACCTTTTTGGTCAGGAACTTTTACACCCATTGTGCTGGCTACTCTAAACCCTTGTTCTATAGGCTTATTTATATATTTCTTTTTAGAAATATCACCAGTATAGCTCTTCTCTGCAAGCAGCCAAGGTGGCTGAACTGGATGAATGGGATGTCAAACGCACTAATCGATTTCATTGTTTTGTTTACATCTTTTATGGAATTAAAGCAGTCCTGGTGAGGTGAAACATGTCGAAAGTGGTAGTGCTTTGCTTGTATATACTTTATTAATTAACTCATCTTTTGATATGGATGTACCCTTCCTTCTCATGTTTTTATTTTTTTCTTTAATAAAAAATTTAAATTTTTATGCTATTTGATGAGTTTTGATCTCTATACCCAACACCTTTAAAGTCCAGAGGTTTGTTACCTATTCACTTGATTGGGTCACGATCACCCATCAAAAGCAAAAGGGGGTATAATTCCTGCCGCAGCATGTGTACATCCTCAGCTGCTGCCTCTGCAGCTAAAGGGTGTAGAGACCAATGTATGTAATGTGGGCAGTGTGGCAGGGACACAGGGGGGGCCCCATGATCTCCTATTGTTGTCAGTCCCCCCCTGGCTGTGTGTTGAGTTATTTTGAGGGGATAGCAAATATACACTGTTATACAAGCTGTGCACTCACTACTTTACATTGTAGCAAAGTTTCATTTTTGCAGTGTTGTCACATGAAAATATATAATAAAATATTTACAAAAAATGTGAGGGGTGTACTCACTTTTGTGAGATACTGTATATGTATATATGTATATATATATATATATATATATATATATATATATATATATATATATATATATATATATTTACAATGCCGTGAAAAAGTTTTTCTGATTTTTTAAATTTTTTTGCATATTTGTAACACTTAAACGACTCAGATCATCAAACAAATTTTATTATTACACCACGATAACCTGAGTAAATACGAAATGCAGTTTTTAACTGATGGTTTAATTTATTAAGGCAAAAAACCTGTCCAAACCTGCCTGGCTTTATGTTAACAAGTAATTGCCCCCTAAACCTAATAGCTGGTTGTGCCATCCTTGGCGGCAACAACTGCAATCAAGCTTTTGCGATAACAGGCAATGAGTCTTTCACATTGCTATGGAGCAATTTTGGCCAATTATTCTTTGCAGGATTGTTTTAATTCAGCCAGATTGGAGGGTTTTCCAGCATGAACGGTCTGTGTAAGGTCATGATTCAGCATCTCCATTGGATTTAAGTCCGGGCTTTGACTAGGCCACTCAAAAACCTAAATTTTTACTTTAATTGAACCATTTGGAGGTGGACTTGCTGCTGTGTTTTGGATCATTGTCCTGCTGCATAACCTAAGTGCACTTAAGCTTGAGGTCACGAACTGATGGCCGAACATTCTTCTTTAGGATTTTCTGGTAGAGCTCCGAATTTATGGTTCCATCAATTATGGTAAATCATCCAGGTCCTGAAGCTGCAAAACAGCCCCAGACCATCACGCTACCACGTCTGACTGTTGGTATGATGTTCTTGTTATGAAATGCTGTATTAGCTTTATGCCAGATTTAATGGGACTCACACCTTCCAAAAAGTTACATTTTTGTCTCATCAGTCCACAGAATATTTGCCTAAAAGTCTTGGGTAGGGATGAGCCGAACACTCCCCTGTTCGGTTCGCACCAGAACATGCGAACAGGCAAAAAATTTGTTCTAACACGCAAACACCATTAAAGTCTATGGGACACAAACATGAATAATCAAAAGTGCTAATTTTAAAGGCTTACATGCAAGTTATTGTCATAAAAAGTATTTGGGGACCTGGGTCCTGCCCCAGAGGACATGTATCAATGCAAAAAAAAGTTTTAAAAACAGCCATTTTTTTGGGAGCAGTGATTTTAATAATGCTTAAAGTGAAACAATAAAAATGTAATATTCCTTTAAATTTCGTACCGGGGGGGGGGTGTCTATAGTATGCCTGTAAAGGGGCGCATGTTTAGAACAGTCTGACAGCAAAATGACATTTCAAAGGAAAGAAAGTCATTTAAAACTGCTCACGGCTATTAATGAATTGCCGGTCCGACAATACACATAAAAGTTTATTGATAAAAACGGCATGGGAATTCCCCACAGGGGAACCTCGAACCAAAATTTTAAAAAAAATTACGTGGGGGGTCTACCAGACCCTTCAGGTCTGGTATGGATTTTAAGGGGAACCCCGCGCCAACATTTTTAAAAACATGGTGTGGGGTCTCCCCAAAAATCTATACCAGACCCTTATCCGAGCACGCAACCTGGCAGACAAGGGCCTCATCCCCACAACCCTTGCCCAGTGGTTGTGGAGGTCTGCGGGCGGGGGGCTTATCGGAATCTGGAAGCCCCCTTTAACAAGGGGACCCCCAGATCCCAGCCCTCCCGCCCTGTGTGAAATGGTAAGGGGGTACAAAAGTACCCCTACCATTTCACAAAAAAGTGTCAAAAATGTTAAAAATGACAAGAGACAGTTTTTGACAATTCCTTTATTTAAATGTTTCTTCTTCCTTCTATCTTCTATCACCCGGTGACCCCACCCCCTCTGACGCACGTTGACTTCCCTGTCCGCCCCCTCTGACGTCACGGGGAATGCCACAGGGAAGTCCCCGTTAAGTCCCCGTGCATCAGTGGGGGCGGGGTCACCGGGTGGCCCCGCCCTCCGTTATTTAAGAACCGTCAGAAGAGAAGCGTCACACAGTGGGAGCCTCCCACCATGCTGGATGCGGAGCGGCCCAGAAGACGAAGGGAAGAAGACGCCGGCGTCGCGGAGGAAGATGCCGGATGAGAACACCGGAGGAAGAACCAGAAGAACCAGAAGAAGAAGAAGATGGAGGAAGAAACCGAAGGAAGATAGAAGAAAGAAGATAGAAGATAGAAGAAAGAAGAAGCATTTAAATAAAGGAATTGTCAAAAACTGTCTCTTGTCATGTTTAACATTTTTGACAGTTTTTTTGTGAAATGGTAGGGATACTTTTGTACCCCCTTACCATTTCACACAGGGGGGAGGGCCGGGATCCGGGGGTCCCCTTGTTAAAGGGGGCTTCCAGATTCCGATAAGCCCCCCACCCGCAGACCCCCACAACCACCGGGCAAGGGTTGTGGGGATGAGGCCCTTATCCCCATCAACAAGCACCCTCCTAATGTTGAGTGCATGTGGCCTGGTACGGTTCATAAGGGGGGGGGCGCTCTCTCGTCTCCACTCTTTTCCTGTGGCCTGCCAGGTTGCGTGCTCAGATAAGGGTCTGGTATGGATTTTTGGGGAGACCCCACGCCATTTTTAAAAAAAAATTTGGCCGGGGTTCCCCTTAATATCCATACCAGACCTGAAGGGCCTGGTATGGAATTTAGGGGGACCCCCCCACGTCATTTTTTTCTTTTAATTTTGGTTCGGGGTTCCCCTGTGGGGAATTTCCATGCCGTTTTTATCAATGAACTTTTATGTGTATTGTCGGACCGGCAATTCATTAATAGTTTTAAATGACTTTTTTTCCTTTGAAATGTCATTTTGCTGTCAGACTGTTCTAAACATGGGAAACATGCACCCCTTTACAGGCATACTATAGACATCCCCCAGGTACGAAATTTAAAGGAATATTACACTTTTATTGTTTCACTTTAAGCATTATTAAAATCACTGCTCCTGAAAAAACGGCCGTTTTTTAAACTTTTTTTTGCATTGATCCATGTCCACTGGGGCAGGACCCAGGTCCCCAAACACTTTTTATGACAATAACTTGCATATAAGCCTTTAAAATTAGCACTTTTGATTTCTCCCATAGACTTTTAAAGGGTGTTCCGCGGCTTTCAAATTTGCCGCGAACACCCCAAATTGTTCGCTGTTCAGCGAACTGGCCAACAGCCGATGTTCGAGTCGAACATGAGTTTGACTCGAACTCAAAGCTCATCCCTAGTCTTGGGTATAATCAAGATGTTTTTTGGTAAATATGAGATAAGCCTTTGTGTTCTTTTTGGTCAGCAGTGGCTTTAGCCTTGGAACTCTCCCATGGATGCCATTTTTGACCAGTATCTTTCTTATTGTTGAATCATGAACACTGATCTTACCTGTGGCAAGTGAGGTCCCGCTGGCCCCCTCACTAAGCCCGACCCTCCCCCTATTTTTATCAACCAAGGGGTAAGGCAGAACACAAAAAGCCCAGGAAATCAACTAGCCCAATACTTAACCCTAGCCTGGGTAGCTAACCCTAACTTACTAGCGACACATTCAGTAGGCACCTACCAACAGGCTGCCTCTGGTCTCTGCACACATGGCAACAGGTCTGTACCACTCCTATCGCTGCACAGCAAGACTCCACTTTGTGTTTCAAAGCTCGGGAAAAACTCTTTCCCCTCCTCCTAATTTTGCAGGGATTTTGGGTGTTGAAATCTGCAGCCCCATTCATCTCCCCAGTGCAGCGCTTGCTCCAGATTACATCTCCCATGATGCCATGCGCTGTTGTGTCATAGCTGTTCTGGTCCTTCCTGCCCCTCCAGCTCCCCCAATGTGAGTAGGTGAGACAGCGCCAGCTGTGCCAATCATGGAGTCCCACACTGCACAGAGGGCAGCTGCAGACAACTCCAGGCAGGGGGTAAAAGCAGGCAAGAGGATCCCACCACTGCACAGCTCTCATAGCTGCCCCAGTGCTCCTCTAGCTAGCCGGTTACCCAGCTTTACGTGTGAACCCTGGCTTTACCTTCCCATACCAATATTGGCTCCTGACACCACAAACTGCATTAACTGTTGCAGGACCCCCTTGCCACCAATAATCCCCCTAATATTAGCCAGTAAGCAACTTTACAATAAAATATTTTGTCTCTTTGGCCACATATTATCAAGACTGATGTATGGATAATTATACCATGTATAACAGTTCATATCAGAGCCAAAACTAGGGGGGGGGGCAATGTGGGGTGCCATACACCTGCACTGGGAACTGCTGCTCTCAGGGTGTCACTGCTGCCCTGGAGTGGGGGGTGCACAGGAGGACCTGGACTAGGAGAGGGGTACACAGGAGGCCCTGGACTGGGGGGTGCAGAGGAGGCCCTGGACTAGGAGGGGAGTACACTGGAGGCCCTGGACTGAGGGGGTTAGATTAGGCCCTGGACTAAGAGGGGATGATAAAGGACCTAGATGCAGAGAGCAGGGTGCAATGGAGACGCTTAACATTCAGCGGGCTGTAAAAGAGGGCCTTGGACTAGGAGAGGAGTGCAAAGGAGACCCTGGACTAGGGGGGTGGGTGCAGAGGAGGCCATTGACTAGGAAATGGTGGTTGGTGTGGCAAAGGCCTTTGGATGAGGGGGGGTACAAGGGAAATACTGGACAAGGTGAGGGGTTGCCTGGATGTCCCAGATTAGGAGAGGGGGTGTCTGGAGGCCCTGGACTAGGGAAGCAGGTGTCTGGAGGCCCTGGACTATGAGAAGGGGATCGTGGAGGCCCTCTGGACTAGGAAAGGGGGTGCCTGATGAACTTTCCAGCTTCAGGGAGAAAAAGCCTGGATCTAAAGTCTGGGCTGAGGAGGAGCCTGCCTTGGCCCTGGAGAGTTCACAACATAAACGGGGACATTTATCAATTGTTGAAAGCAATGCCAAACAGGAGCAGATGGATACAGAAGCTGCATGGATATAGTCAAATGTCAACATTTGACATGCAGACAGGAAGGAATGCATGGATCCAAACGCAGTGTCTGCATTCGGATCTGTGCACCCACTTCTATAAGTGAAGCTCTCTGGTGGATGCAGCTGCAGCAAAAAGTGTCTCAGCATACAGGACCTGTCTCAGCGCCTGTCTGAATGAGCCCTTAGGGGAAGTTATCAAAACTAGAGCAGACAGAATTTGAAACAGCTGTGCAACCAATCAGCTCATAGCTTTCATTTTTAAAGCTGAACAAGCTGAAGATAGAAGCTGATGGGTTGCCATGCGCAGCTGTTTCAGATTCTGACTGCACTAGTTTTGATAAATTCCCCTCACTATGTTTTACATTTCTTACTCCTGACTACTGCATTCTAAGTTCAGCACATTCTTTGTTAAAGTGGTTGTACAGGCACAAGATTTTAAATCTTCATGCATTCTTCTGTGTGCAGCAGCACCCCCAGCCCCACCTAATTATTACCTGAGCACCCTCTCGCGCCAGCGATATCCAGCGATGTCCAGAAGAGCCTTGGCTGTCTGGGGACTCACACTCCTGATTGGCTTTTGGCAGCAGCGGGAGCCATTGGCTCACACTGCTGTCAATCACAGCCAGTGAGCCAATCAGAAGAGGGAGGGAGCGGAGTCGAGCCATGGTTATGTGTCTGAATGGACACACATGGCCGCAGCTCAGGAGTGTGCCTACTTGGCTGCCCCCATAGCAAGCTGCTTGCTGTGGGGGCACCCAGAAAGAGGGAGGGGCCAGGAGTGCCGGCGAGGGACCCAAGAAGAGGAGGATCCAAGCTGCTCTGTGCAAAAGCACTACACAGAGCAGGTAAGTATAATATGTTTATTATTTAGAAAACACACACAGGTAGAGAAAAACTTTAGCAGGACTCCATCGGTCCCGGAGGCACTGAAGTCACTCACATACCTGGAGTCAGGCAGTGTGGCCAGGGGGCAGTATGAGGAGGAAGCTCAAAGGAGAAATTTTTTAAATACAACAGTAAGAGCATATACAGTCAATTATATTATTAGCAGCTTGCTTAACAAAAAGAAAAAAAATGGACTTAAAGTGGAACTTTACCCATAACAACTTGATAAAAAATAATGTTCATTAGCAAGGACATTCCACATTAAAAAGTATACCACCAAAATTATTGTGGGCTGTAAATTGCCTCCAGCATTGCTCCTGTTTCTTTTTGGTGAAGGCTGCCATTTTGCTGAAGCCCAGAGCCCCTAAACAGCAGTAAGTCATAAAGTGGAACTCAACCCATCGGTTTAACGATTTTAAAAAACAGTTCCATAATGGGAATGCCGGGTTTGCTAACAGTCAGATTTGCTTGCATCCTAACCAAACTGTCAAACCACCAAATGCCTGGTGTCATAACTGATCACATGTGCAGCATCCTGGCAGTTGCAGATCAAACAGAAGCAGCTTCCTTGGCTGTAAAGGATAGGAGGGCTTAATAAGGTTGTCAGCCGATAGACCTCTACAAATTCTGCAGTGCCTAAAAATGCCTACAAACGGAGAGCAACTGAGCATGTGCAGAGAAGGGTGAGACAATGTACTACTGGATTTTATACAGTATAGACAATTATTTTTGATGTTTCACATAGCTATACCTGCAAAAGAGGTCAGCCTGAAGTCATCTAGCAGGACTTAATTTTCGGACTGAAGTTCCACCTTGGTATCACTTTAAGTGTAGCTATATAATGGACATATTCCTGTATGTATGTTTTATGTCTACATAGTAAAACACAAAATTCATCAAGATCAAATATATTTTGATAGCTATAAATTGTGCAGACATATTTTCTGTTTTCTGAAAATCTTACAATATTTGGTACTCTGGTGCCCCCTGCTGTTTTAAGACAAAACTCAGCTTTTATCATGAGACGTTCATAAAACGCAGCCTTGTGTTACAATTAAATTATTCCTAGTGTGCCAGGGTTTCAAAAGGAGAGAACACCATCTCCTAATTTGACAGGCAGAATAAATACTGATAATAAACTCTTAATGCGATATAGCCCATGGATTCTGTCTACAGAGAACAGAGATAGTGAAAGTTAATTTCCCCACATTTTCGCAATAAAAGATGAGCACAATAGCATAATACATGTGGATATTGTCATTACATTCATTATTTTCATTACTTGCTATATTTTATGATTAAAAATAGATTTTTAATTTACTGATGGTAACACTTGAGAGATCAGCTTAATTTAACAAATTCTGGCTATTTTATCAAGGGATAAAATAATGAATAGATTTAAAATAACTTACCCATCTTCATTACCTGCGCCCAGTGTACTAATTCAGCATCTAGTACAGCAAAACCAGAAAAAAATTGCTGTACTGCCACGACTACATATATAGTATACCAAGTATAACACACCACTTAAACCAGAAGCAAAAATACATACTTATCAAGCATAGGTTGCCAAAAATCATTACTATATTTACAATTAAGC
The DNA here is from genome assembly GCA_037952925.1 of Lithobates clamitans. Taxonomy (NCBI): domain Eukaryota; kingdom Metazoa; phylum Chordata; class Amphibia; order Anura; family Ranidae; genus Lithobates; species Lithobates clamitans. The sequence continues at coordinate 2,287,693 of JBBGZY010000021.1, forward strand.
AACCCTCATATACATCTCTGACCATAAAAAACAGTATACATACCCTTAAAGCAGAATTGTAGCTATGCTACACCAGGGCCATACTTTTTTTTTTTTTTATAAGTAAGGAAGATTTATTTTGCAAAACAATAGAGTTACATTACAAGGCATTACAAGGCAAAATATAACAGGTACCTCATATCATTTCACAATGATGTAAGATGTATACTAGTTACAATTACATAATTCAGCAGGTGAATTAGTAATAAATCCCAATCCTTACAATCTCTCAGCCCCCTGAAAGCACCCAGGAATACAAGACATCATAATCCAGGTCCTCCCTACAGAAAAAAATTACATTATTTACAAGCATATACTCAAAAAATGTCTACTTGTTATTGTTAAGTCCAAAGAACATATACCAAGAGTATTAAGCCTTCAGCCCCAGGTCTTTTCAAATTTAACTTCACAACCCCTGCAACATATATTGGAATACAGTAAGGAAGTAAGCCTTTTTTTTTGTAGGTTCGATTACACTAAACAGTGAAGGATTTCACAAAAAAGGTATCACTATTTATATTTCATTTAAAACCACATAAAACAATTGTAGTATAAGTGTTTACTGTATAAGGCCTATTATCTCTCTTCAAAAGCATCTACACAGATATTTCTCTCGCAACATGTTTCACTGACATTGACTTCATCATGAGAAGTGTTGCTGACAAAATTATACCATCTAGATCATTGATGGCGAACCTTGGCACCCCAGATATTTTGGAACTACATTTCCCACGATGCTAAACTACACTGCAGAATGCATGAGCATCATGGGAAATGTAGTTCCAAAGCACCTGGGGTGCCAAGGTTTGCCATCACTGATCTAGATGAAAGAACCACTTCTGATCAATTAGAAAAACTCTGCATACTTCCTTTATTGTAAACAAGGTTTACCCCTACTGACAGCACCAAGGTGGTCTTGAGTGATCGTAGAAGAGAAAATAAAATCTGTTTTAACAAAAAAGCACAAGGGGGCGCCAAACTGCGCTGTGTCATCCAGCCCAATAACAGTTATGTTGGAAAACTGAATGTAGAAATGATACAGACGCCTGTGTTGTTGACCGCATGGCTCCGGGTCAGAGCCATGTGGTCACCAACATAGGAGTGTAGGAGATGCCGTTGCCCCATTTGTCCCACTCGAGGACGATCCAAAGATCAAAAAACAAGATATGGAGTTGCCACCAAAGTGTATTGTCTGATCAAAGTCCTGTGGATGGTGTTGCAAGCAAAGAACGCATTCAGCTGCATGGTAATTTTGGGCGTGCCCTTACTGCCTTCAAACGGCTTCTTAAACACGACTGCCCACTTTAATCTGCCCATCTTGGAGTCCCAGATGAAGAAAAACACCACCCTGGTGATGTCCTTAACGGTGTTCACCCCAAGGGGCCAAGCCTGGGCGAGGTACTGTACTAAAATGAACTTCTGGTTCATTTTAGACAGAAAAGTGGCAACTACCTCAACTTATAACACGCCTTTGTAGCAAGGTGCACATGAAAGGGCAATGCACATCACAAACAAACAAAGATTTCCCACCACTTTTACCAGTCAGCCTGCAAAACAACCAAATTATCCCTGTCTAACAGTTTACATTTACATAGTAGGAGCGCATATAAGAATGGATAGATTAAGGGCAGGTATACCTGGAGGGAGCCCACCCCTCCTTAAAGGCACAGAGACGCACCCGACGCCCAGCAAGAGCACACTGGCAGAGAAGGCATCCAGTGTGTCTCTGCACCCAATTCACCCAACTGTACAAAAAAGTGGCAGCCACCCCAACCTATAACAGGCCTTTACAGCAAGGTGCACATGGAACCTGTGGAAAGTATCACAATAGCTCCTCCTTTGTTCGCAGATCGAATCACAATATTTTTCCTTTGTTCAAGCTGTTGTATTCCTTCTCTGATTTCCTTTGGATCCCATGCTTTTTTAACCTGTATTTTTTTCAAATCTTGTGTTACCATTTTTCTATCTGTCATTCATTTGTTTGTGGTGGATTCCGGTGACGTTAAAGTTCTGATTGAACGTAACGCGTACGGGGGAGGAGCTACGCATGATGTCACCCGCTGCTGCCCTACAGAACTAACACGATTGTCGGCTTTACATGCTGTGTTTTTATCATCTTTATGTGAGTAGTTTGTGTTTGAACATAAAAATTAAATCTTATACTTAAGCGGTGAGCACTGAGATCTTTCCTTTCTACCTATGACCTGGCATCCTTGCTGAGATCTAAGGAGACATGAGAGAAGTTTATGGTCTGTGTTAACCCTTTTGATACCCACTTGCATGACCACCTGTTTGCACAGGGGTCCATGCCATAAGGTGAGAGTGATTAGTTAGACCGGAGGTGGAGGGATTGTCACGCTAATTACTTACGTCAGTGCTACAGTTTGAATTTAAAACTTATTTGTGTGAACTGTGAAATGAAGTCATGGATTGTGGAAACTAACTAGTGTCAGGTGATTGTATATAGTGTATACCACATTTACCACTGACTAATGCAGAGTTGCATTGCAAGGAGATCAACTAAAAACAGTTGGATCTGTATGTGCGTTATAATTAATTGAAATGAGTCGATTCATCGATTAATAAAAAAATCGATTAACCGAACACGAAAATTAACAGTAACAGCCCTAGTTCTCCGGTTTTGTTAGCATATATTTTTTTATATTCCGTCCCCGTGGGAATTATTCTGTTCAAGTTGTTTTATGGAGCAAATTTGAGACCCTTATCTAGAACTTTGATTTCTTGTTCGGTCAAACTAATTTCACCATTCCGCCATTGGCCACCGAGCCAGTGAACCCACCCTATCTTCACTTTTTCCCACCAGCACTCTTTCCATTGACCCTAAAGTGGCACCCATTTTTTTAGGAAAGACACCAGATTTGATGAATCCATCCCAGCCCCTCTAGTACCCTGGGGTATGAGGATCCAAATTTTCCCCAACCTCAGGAAAATCAGTGATTCTCTTAAACAATCGTGGGAGCACAACCTTCAAATGTGCTCCTTTGAAATGATTTCAATACTATGTAAACAGTATGAATCTGAACTCAGTCAACTGGATCTACAGATCAGTAACTGGTATGATGAATATGGCCTTGGTACACCTTCTCCCAGATTTACAAAACGCGACAAAGATCTGCGGGTACATCTGGAAGAATATACTCTAGGGATTATAAACATCAAGGAGGGTAAATTTCTCTGTGACAAATCAGCGCACGAAAATGGCTTCGCCTATAAGTGGAGCCAAACCAACTATAATAAACCTTTCTCTAAACCCCATACTGCTGAGGCCCCGAAATCAGACAATGAAATACCCAACGTTAACTCTGTGACTTTTTCTCCTAGCTCTTCCACTACCTATCGTGAACTTTCTCAGGAGAGATTATCCAAAAAAAGAAAAGAAGATCGCACCTCTATTTCCACCGCTTCTCTTCATCGTACATCCGGCCCTACCTCTACATGTCAATCTGCATTTGGTTCGTACACACTCTTCTAAGGCACTATAGTCTACCCCTTTTTCGCCCATTGGTAGACCCTCATCTACACCTTTATCCTCTAACCTACCATCACATCTTCCACTACGCACTACCACTCCTATTCCTTCTACCTCAGTTTCGTCTGCCATTGGCCAGCCAGTGAACCCACCCTATCTTCACTTTTTCCCACCAGCACTCTTTCCATTGACCCTAAAGTGGCACCCATTTTTTTAGCAAAGACACCAGATTTGATGAATCCATCTCAGCCCCTCTAAATCAGAGTCTCCTTGGACTGGAAATTGTTAATCTCTCGTCTGTTACTCTTACAGATTATCAGATCCATGTTTTGAAACTAGGCCTTACTTTTTGCCCTTCATCCGTCCTCGATCGTTTTCAACTTATTAAGGACTTACACTTATTTGCTAGACATCTTTTATTTAAGGTGATCTACGACAAAACTCCTCCTCTGAGATCTTCGGAATCTACCTCCCCTGAACCTTCAGACCTTGAACTTCAGGCTTTGGATAATCTCATGCAGCTCTGGGAGGAGGGATACACTGGTGATGATGAACCACTCCCCTGTGGTGTAGTCCTTCCCTCCACCTATGTCCTTTAAACCAAAATCTCGTACCTTCCCATCACTCCAAACCAATCCTAATATTTGGGCTTTTGTCCAACAAACTACCTTTGAGATCCAAAATATGGATTTGCAAAAAATCCATACACATAATATATCCCCTGGACAACAGAAAGCCCTTTGAGAATTAAAATGTCACCCTGAATTGGTTATCAAACCTGCTGATAAGGGCGGCAATGTCGGTGTCATGGATGTCCTCGCATATGAGCGGATGTGCTTGGACATCCTTGGCAATGGGCATTGGTACCGCCCTATTTCTAAAACACTAATACAGAATTTTAATAGTGAATACTATAATTTAATTTTTGAGGCCTACCAACTGGGTACTATTGACTCCAGTACATGGAGCTATTTAAATGTTAGAGATCCAAAAATTCCAACCTTTTACTCTTTACCAAAAGTGCATAAGTCACTGCAACAGCCACCTGGACGACCAGTCGTCTCTGGCTGCCAAAGCTTAACAGAAAATGCCAGCGCTCTCATGGATAAATACCTAACACCTCACGTAACTGCCCTTTTTTCTTACGTTCAGGACACTATTGACTTGCTTCGTAACATAGATGGAAAACAGGTGCCCCCTAACACTTGGTTGGTTGCTTTAGACGTTGAAAGTCTATACAATTCAATCCCACATACCAAGGGAATTGAAGTCATCCGCACTCATCTTCAAGAGCGCGGATCCCTATTTGACAGCTATAGCCAGTTTGTCCTTTGGTTGCTAGAGTTCATCTTGACTAGAAACGTGTTTATGTTTGGTTCCTCCCACTTCCTCCAGGTGCAGGGGGTGTCTATGGGGACCAAATGCGCCCCCTCTTATGCCAACCTGTACCTGGGGGGGTGGGAGAGGGACCTTTTTTCTCAAGAATCCCTATCAGAATTACTCCAACACATTATAGCCTGGTACAGGTACATTGATGTTGTTTTAATTTTATGGTCTGGTAGTCGAGATTAACTCTCTCGGCTGATGGACTTACTGGCTATTAATGCTTATAATTTTAGTTTTACAATGGAATGCAGTCAATCCAAAATAAGTTTTCTGGATCTGCAAATACATGTGGGTGAGGATGGCACTTTGCACTCATCCCTGTATCGCAAATCCTCTGCAGGTAATACTATCTTACATGCCACCAGTGCACATCCCCAGCCACTACTTGATAGTATCCCCTACAGTCAATTTTTAAGACTTAGACTTTTAAGACTTAGACTTTTAAGACTTAGGAGGAACTGTACTGGATTCAGAATTTCATCGGGCAGCTGACGACTTATATGGTAGACTTCTCCAGCGGGGATACAGCCATTCCCTGCTGAAGAGGGCATTCAATAGAGTCACTAAACGCAATAGACACGATCTCATTCATTCAACTAGGTCTGTGAAATCGAATGATTCGGTCAGGATCATCACTCAGTTTTCCAAACAGCATGGTCAAATGAGAAGTATCTTCCAAAAATATTGGCCACTTCTGACGGCTGACAACACTGTTAAAAAATGTCTAAAAGCATACCTAGAAATTACATACAGACGTGCTCCGTCTATGAGGGACCGTTTAGTTCACAGACACCACATGGTTCGAGGCCCGGTGGACCACTCCAGTGTTGGCACCTTTCCATGTGGTGTATGTGACATCTGTCCCTTTATTCTTAACTCGAAGGATGTTATTCTTCCGAATGGCAAGATTCACCATATTAAACACAGAGTTACATGCAAAACAATTGGTGTAGTGTATTTGGCCCTTTGTTTATGCGGTTGTTTTTACGTTGGTAAGACCAAGCGCCCTTTCCTTAAACGCATCAAAGATCACATTGTACCTTTATATAAACATCTAACCACAGCTGCCCTAAATGGACACATCGCCAGAAAATATAACAACATCCTGGTGTTGTTCGTTTTGCTGCACTTGAGCATGTACCTTTACAAGCTCGAGGTGGCAATATAGACACTACTCTGCTCCAATTAGAGACTAGATGGACACACTTGTTGGACGCTACAAAATTTCCTGGGTTAAATGAATATATTAGCTTCAAATCCTTTATTTGATTTGGATATTTAGTTTTAACTTGATTCACGCACGTCCGACTTGTGTTTCCACCTTAGGCCTCTTTACTGCTTGACTGTGTTTTGATATTAGGTCCTCATCACTTTGTCTCCATCTCCTCCCCATTCTCTGCCTCCTCTATGTGCTCACTGCTTTTCCCTCCCCTTATATTCTTAGGGACCAATTTGTGTCTGAGTTATATTACGGATTGTTTCAATCTTGCTCTGCTAACTGTTTTCTGTATATATTACTGTCAAATGGAATATATTTCTTTTTAAATGTGTTTTTCTATTTATATATTTAGAATAATCTTGACTCAAAGTATCTAATTGCAGACTATAACATTTCTATTCCTTTATTCTTATTCCCTGTTTTTTCTTATGAGCGTTGTGCTCAGGGGATCACCTTCTGGTGCATGTAGTAACACCTAACCACCAGATTGTTTGTCCCTCTTATTCCTCTCGTTGTTCCATCTTCCCTGTACCCAACTCTGGTCTGCCCTGTTGACCCTAGTCCATGTGAGGTTGCACTTCCTTGTTAGCTGGGGACCTTGTCCCTCTACGGCCTTTGGCTGCATGGACACCCAAGGGCTGATCATCATTTAATCAGCCCGCCCCTTCGGCCGTGCCTCCATAGGTTATCTATTTGCTATTACAACGGCCTCTTTTTTCTTCCTCTCTGGATGGGCGGAATGCTTTGACTCCTTTCCCATTCACTGTCAGGCCCAATTCCTTGTGATAATGACCATTATCACAGGTATTCTTACCACGTGATCTGTGCTGCGTCGGGTATTCCGGGTATTGTAGGCATCAGCCTTCGGTACTGCGCATGTGCTCGGGCTGCTCTTTGTCCGATCCCGATTGGCTAATTGCCTGGTGGGGGGCTTATAAGGCTGCCAAACCTTTCCCATTCACCTGTTGATTATCATGCGCTGTGACTCGGCTGTGTTAGATCAAGGTAAAACAAACTTTTTTGTACATTTAGGAGTCATTTTCTCCTTCCTTTTTACCCATCGATATGTCGTTTGGTAGCTTATATGCTGATTGTGTATATGCCTTGAATTCATACACAGATAACCAAGTTTTCTGGACTCTTTGTTGAAAGCCTATTTGGGGTTCCCTTACTCAGCTCTCTCCATTGTGGGATCTGAATTGCTTTCTTTGGCTTTTGCAATTTCATGGTAAGCGCCTATATATATATATATATATATATATATATATATATATTCCTTACATTTCCGAAAACCCTGTTTGCTACACCATAGGGTGCTTTTCATTTAAAGCACCACTTATACTAATGCTATTATTATGCATTATATTGTTTTTTCAGCTTCCTTGGTTTACTACGAATCAATACATATCTTTTGATTCTAACACATGCCAGTACCATACTTTAATCCATCCAGCGCATCCTCGCATGTATTCTACGTATTTACCCTTGGTATGTAATTGAGGCTTATTAGCCTATGTGATTAATAATGAATTCATTTAAGTAGCCTTCTACCAATGTACCTATTTTTAGTTTTTACAGGCACCCTTCTGGGCCCCCTGTAGCCAATTACAGGGCTGAGTCCGACTACCGTCCATAGCTGCTTGGTGGTGCCTATTCCATTGCCCTGGGAGTTTGACACGGTATGTCTATGACATGGGGTCTGGGAAACTTGAAGTCTAGGTCAGACTAAATTGTGATTCCCCTGTAGTTTAATCGCTCACTAAATATGTATTATGATATTCGTGCTATATGATTGAATTTCTTTCCTTTTTTCTTTTAGTGTCCTTTTCTTTTCTACTACTTGTTTATTTCCCTGATGAAGCCAATGTATTGGTGAAACTAGTAGGGATGAATTGATCATTGACTACCTTTCAACATCTTTGGTGTTGGTCAATATATGAACTGCAAAGTGTTTTTTGTCCGTTTTTATAAACACATAATTTATATGTATCATTTATATATTTTTTTAGAATTGTTCATCAATAAAGAATTTATATTTTTTTATTAATTGTGTTCTAAATTGTTTCTGGCACCACTATAATCCCCTTCTCCCTGCTTTATTATAATTCCACTAATGTTAGGGATCCCATCCCCTACTATTCTTGTTTTCTTTTGTTTTATGAACCCTGCTGGACATACTCTCGTCTTTCTGGACATTTTCTCCATCTCGGTTCTGGTACAGGTGATCTCTTGTTTTCGATTCCTCCACCTGGTCTTCCTGCGGGTCCATGTTGTCTTCCCTCTAAAAAACGATGTGAGGTATGTTCGTAATTGTCATAATATCTCTCTCCTTGGTGATGTCTGGGTGTCCTATCATATTCCTCCTCTCTCCTCAGGGGTTCATATCTATTTAATAATGGGATAGGTTCTCTTCTTTCATCGTGGTAATGATAAGGCCTCATGCACACGGACGTTTTTACAGCCGCTTTTTTGAGCGTTTGAACATTTGAAAAAAAAAATGCTAAAAAACGCGAATTAAACGCTAACGCGAAAAATGCTCAAAAACGCTCAAAACCGCTAAAAAACGCTATTGCAAAAATGCTGAAAAAAGTTTTAAAAAATCACTGCAAAGATACTGGCGTTTTCATAACATTATTTTAACATCCCGTGTGCATGAGGCCTTATAATTATGATAAGGTGTATAAGGAGGAGCAGGATTCCTCCTACCATGATCATATTCACGAGCTGGACTTTTTCTTCTTTCTTGATCATAATGATGGTAATCATATTCACAAGGTGGGGTTCTTCTCTCTTGATGGTAGTATTGTTAATGTTGATAATTGCCCCTATAGGGTTATTTCCTCTGATTCCAGTTATTTTTCCAATGTGGCTTTTTCCACTGATTATTCCAATTTGGTCTACCTTGCCAATTGGCGGTTCTGTGAGATGGTATGCTTTTGTCTGGGTTCATTCTTGGGGTTCTAGGATATCCCTCCCATTTATTAGGATTAACCGGATGTTCAACGTTGGTATTTAAAGATACTTGTTTGACTTCTTTTTCAGGTGTAGTGTGTGTAGGCACAGCATTTAAATTATTTTGCCACTTATATGCTGTGTCTTCCTGATAATCATTAATATCTCTCAGATATTTTCTCTTCTTTCTAGATGCAATGTCCATATATTTTTGCTCCATGTCTTTAATCAATTGATTAGACAAAGAGATAAAATCAGGGAGTCCTTTCTCCTTTCACTACGTACTAGTTTATCCTTCAATTCAGCTAGTTGCTCATCAATCTTTTTAATTTTCTGCTGTTTTCTCTTGATTAAAAAATGTAGGGCATCAAGTCCCCTATTATTAACCACTTGAGCCCCGGACCATTATGCTGCCTAAGGACCAGAGGTCTTTTTCCAATTTGGCACTGCGTCACTTTAACTTTTAATTGCGCGGTCATGCAATGCTGTACCCAAACGAAATTTGCATCCTTTTCTTCCCACAAATAGAGCTTTCTTTTGATGGTATTTGATCACCTCTGCCGTTTTTATTTTTTGCGCTATAAACGGAAAAAGACCGAAAATTTTGAAAAAAAATGATATTTTCTACTTTTTGTTATAAAAAAAATCCAATAAACTCAATTTTAGTCATACATTTAGGCCAAAATTTATTCGGCCACATGTCTTTGGTAAAAAAAAAGTTAATAAGCGTATATTTATTGGTTTGCGCAAAAGTTATAACGTCTACAAACTAGGGTACATTTTCTGGAATTTACACAGCTTTTAGTTTATGACTGCCTATGTCATTTCATGAGGTGCTAAAATGGCAGGGCAGTACAAAACCCCCCCAAATGACCCCATTTTGGAAAGTAGACACCCCAAGGAAATTGCTGAGAGGCATGTTGAACCCATTGAATATTTATTTTTTTTGTCCCAAGTGATTGAATAATGACAAAAAAAAAAAAAATATTTACAAAAAGTTGTCACTAAATGATATATTGCTCACACAGGCCATGGGCCTATGTGGAATTGCACCCCAAAATACATTCAGCTGCTTCTCCTGAGTATGGGGATACCACATGTGTGGGACTTTTTGGGAGCCTAGCCGCGTACGGGGCCCCGAAAACCAAGCACCGCCTTCAGGATTTCTAAGGGCATAAATTTTTGATTTCATTCCTCACTACCCATCACAGTTTTGAAGGCCATAAAATGCCCAGATGGCACAAAACCCCCCCAAATGACCCCATTTTGGAAAGTAGACACTCCAAGCTATTTGTTGAGAGGCATGTTGAGTCCATGGAATACTTTCTTTTTTGACACAAGTTGCGGGAAAGTGACAATTTTTTTTTTTTTTTGCACAAAGTTGTCACTAAATGATATATTTCTCACACAGGCCATGGACATATGTGGAATTGCACCCCAAAATACATTTAGCTGCTTCTCCTGAGTATGGGGATACCACATGTGTGGGACTTTTTGGGAGCCTAGCCGCATACGGGGCCCCGAAAACCAAGCACCGCCTTCAGGATTTCTAAGGGCGTAATGTTGTGATTTGACTCCTCACTACCTATCACAGTTTTGAAGGCCATAAAATGCCAAGATGGCACAAAACCCCCCCAAATGACCCCATTTTGGAAAGTAGACACCCCAAACTATTTGCTGAGAGGCATGTTGAGTCCATGGAATATTTTATATTTTGACACAAGTTGCGGGAAAGTAACACTTTTTTTTTTTTTTTTTTGCACAAAGTTGTCACTAAATGATATATTGCTCAAACATGCCATGGGCATATGTGGAATTACACCCCAAAATATATTCTGCTGCTTCTCCTGAGTATGGGGATACCACATGTTTAGGATTTTTTGGGAGCCTATCCGCGTACGGGGCCCCGAAAACCAAGCACCGCCTTCAGGATTTCTAAGGGCATAAATTTTTGATTTCACTCCTCACTTCCTATCACAGTTTTGAAGGCCATAAAAAGCCCAGATGGCACAAACCCCCCCCCAAATGACCCCATTTTGGAAAGTAGACACCCCAAGCTATTTGCTGAGAGGCATGTTGAGTCCATGGAATATTTTATATTTTGACACAAGTTGCGGGAAAGTGACATTTTTTTTTTTTTTTTGCACAAAGTTGTCACTAAATGATATATTGCTTAAACATGCCATGGGCATATGTGGAATTACACCCCAAAATATATTCTGCTGCTTCTCCTGAATATGGGGATACCACATGTTTAGGACTTTTTGGGAGCCTATCCGCGTACGGGGCCCCGAAAACCAAGCACCGCCTTCAGGATTTCTAAGGGCATAAATTTTTGATTTCACTCCTCACTTCCTATCACAGTTTTGAAGGCCATAAAAAGCCCAGATGGCACAAACCCCCCCCAAATGACCCCATTTTGGAAAGTAGACACCCCAAGCTATTTGCTGAGAGGCATGTTGAGTCCATGGAATATTTTATATTTTGACACAAGTTGCGGGAAAATGACAATTTTTTTTTTTTTTTTTTGCACAAAGTTGTCACTAAATGATATATTGCTTAAACATGCCATGGGCATATGTGGAATTACACCCCAAAATATATTCTGCTCCTTCTCCTGAGTATGGGGATACCACATGTGTGGGACTTTTTGGGAGCCTAGCCGCATACGGGGCCCCGAAAACCAAGCACCGGCTTCAGGATTTCTAAGGGTGTTAAGTTGTGATTCCACTCCTCACTACCTATCACAGTTTTGAAGGCCATAAAATGCCAAGATGGCAAAACCCCCCCCCCAAATGACCCCATTTTGGAAAGTAGACACCCCAAGCTATTTGCTGAGAGGCATGGAGAGTATTTTGCAGCTCTCATTTGTTTTTGAAAATGAAGAAAGACAAGAAAAATGTATTTTTTTTTTCTTTTTTCTATTTTTGAAAGTTTGTGACAAAAAGTGAGGTCTGCAAAATACTCACTATACCTCTCAGCAAATAGCTTGGGGTGTCTATTTTCCAAAATGGGGTCATTTGGGGGGGGGGGTTGTGCCATCTGGGCATTCCATGGCCTCCGAAACTGTGCTAGGCAGTGAAGAGTGAAATCAAAAATTTACGCCCTTAGAAAGCCTGAAGGCGGGGCTTGGTTTTCGGGGTCCCGTGCGCGGCTAGGCTCCCAAAAAGTCCCACACATGTGGTATCCCCATACTCAGGAGAAGCAACAGAATGTATTTTGGGGTGTAATTTCACATATTCCCATGGCATGTTTGAGCAATATATCATTTAGTGACATCTTTGTGCAAAAAAAAAAAAAAAAGATTTGTCTCTTTCCCGCAACTTGTGTCACAATATAAAATATTCCATGGACTCGACATGCCTCTCAGCAAATAGCTTGGGGTGTCTACTTTCCAAAATGGGGTCATTTGGGGGGGGTTTGAACTGTCCTGGCATTTTAATGCACAACATTTAGAAGCTTATGTCACACATCACCCACTCTTCTAACCACTTGAAGACAAAGCCCTTTCTGACACTTTTTGATTACATGAAAAAAATATTTTTTTTTTGCAAGAAAATTACTTTGAACCCCCAAACATTATATATTTTTTTTAAAGCAAATGCCCTACAGATTAAAATGGTGGGTGTTTCATATTTTTTTTTCACACAGTATTTGCGCAGCGATTTTTCAAATGCATTTTTTGGGGAAAAAACACACTTTTTTAAATTTTAATGCACTAAAACACACTATATTGCCCAAATGTTTGATGAAATAAAAAAGATGATCTTAGGCCGAGTACATGGATACCAAACATGACATGCTTTAAAATTGCGCACAAACGCGCAGTGGCGACAAAATAAATACATTTTTAAAAGCCTTTAAAAGCCTTTACAGGTTACCACTTTAGATTTACAGAGGAGGTCTACTGCTAAAATTACTGCCCTCGTTCTGTCCTTCGCGGTGATACCTCACATGCATGGTGCAATTGCTGTTTACATTTGACGCCAGACCGACGCTTGCGTTCGCCTTTGTGCGAGAGCAGGGGGGGACAGGGGTGCTTTTTTTTTTTTTTTTTTTTTTCTTTATTATTTTTTTGCTTTTTTATCTTATTTTTAAACTGTTCCTTTCATTTTTATTTTTTTTAAATTAATTTTATTGTTATCTCAGGGAATGTAAATATCCCCTATGATAGCAATAGGTAGTGACAGGTACTCTTTTTTTTAAAAATTGGGCTCTATTAGACCCTAGATCTCTCCTCTGCCCTCAAAGCATCTGACCACACCAAGATCGGTGTGATAAAATGCTTTCCCAATTTCCCAATGGCGCTGTTTACATTCGGCGAAATCTAAGTCATGAAATGCTCGTAGCTTCCGGTTTCTTAGGCCATAGAGATGTTTGGAGCCATTCTGGTCTCTGATCAGCTCTATGGTCAGCTGGCTGAATCACCGGCTGCATTTTCAGGTTCCCTGTTGGGACAGGAAAGCCAGAGAAAAACATGGAAGACGGTGGGGGAGGGGGGGGCATTCCCTCCCACTGCTTGCAAAAGCAGTCTAGAGGCTAATTAGCCGCTAGGATTGCTTTTACATGAAAGCCGACGGCTGGCTGAAAAGAATGATACCAAGATGATACCTAAACCTGCAGGCATCATTCTGGTATAACCACTCAAAGTCCAGCAACATACCAGTACGTTGCTGGTCCTTGTTAGGCATATATTGTAAACTTTTTTTTCATGCAGCCTGTGGGCTGAACGAAAAAAAGATATTGATCGGTGGGTATGCCCACCATTAGAATACCTCCCTTCATCCACCCACTTCTAATGATGGGCATACATGCACCATTTATATATGCCGAAGCATGGGGGCATCCTCCCACAAAAGGCAGGAGCAAATTGCTCCTCCACCCACTGCTGCCCCCACGCTTCGGCATATATGCTGAAGTATGTAACTGTGGTGGTGAAATCACCTCCGACAGCGCTGGAGTCACGGCTTTATATATCGTGGGAGCAAACGCTGTTGCTGTCAAGATAAATAAATCCGCGCTGCAACTGAATGGCGTACCTGCTAAGCAAATGATGGTTAACAATAAAACAAAGTAACATTACAGTATAACAGTAATACTTACCATACCTGCAAAGCAAATACAAAAAAAAAACATAGTAAAAAATAAAACATTTAACGCAACCTGTGCCTAAAATATATATATGCCGAAGCATGGGGGCATCCTCCCGCAAAAGGCAGGAGCAAATTGCTCCTCCACCCACTGCTGCCCCCACGCTTTGGCATATATGCTGAAGTATGTAACTGTGGTGGTGAAATCACCTCCGACAGCGTTGGAGTCACGGCTTTATATATCGTGGGAGCAAACGCTGTTGCTGTCAAGATAAATAAATCCGCGCTGCAACTGAATGGCGTACCTGCTAAGCAAATGATGGTTAACAATAAAACAAAGTAACATTACAGTATAACAGTAAGACTTACCATACCTGCAAAGCAAATACAAAAAAAAAATAGTAAAAAATAAAACATTTAACGCAACCTGTGCCTAAAATATATATATGCCGAAGCATGGGGGCATCCTCCCGCAAAAGGCAGGAGCAAATTGCTCCTCCACCCACTGCTGCCCCCACGCTTCGGCATATATGCTGAAGTATGTAACTGTGGTGGTGAAATCACCTCCGACAGCGTTGGAGTCACGGCTTTATATATCGTGGGAGCAAACGCTGTTGCTGTCAAGATAAATAAATCCGCGCTGCAACTGAATGGCGTACCTGAAAACAATAAAATGGTTACCAACAAAACACAGTAAACGGTAAAGTATGAAAAATCTGAAAAGGAAACATGGTAAAACATAATAACAATAAAACATTGCAGAATAGAATAGAGTAAAAAAGAGAAGAACAATAGAGAGAGAATAGAGAGAGAGAGAACAATAAAACAACAACTATTTTTGGTTTTTTTATTTATTTATTTTTTTTGTGTTTTTATTTTTTTTAATTTTTTTTTAATTTTTTTTTTTTACACTTTTTTTTAGTAACTTTTAACTTTTGTAACTTTTGTTCCAGGTTTGGGTCTCTCAAAATGCAATGGCATCTTGGGAGACCCTGTGTTAGTGTGCCTAGTCTGTGCAGTGCTGAACCCTACGCTAATACTCAACTAATGTATGGTAGCGTTCAAAGCATTCACCCATGCAAAGACCAGGATTGCCAGGACAGGAGGGACAATAAGACCGGGTGTCACGCCTAAATCCGCGCTTGCTGCAGACACGACATCTTTTTTGGGGGGCTCGTTGGGTAGGGGTACTCGGGATGGCATAAGGAAAATGCCGCTCATGCAGCCGGCTTACTGCATTTGGTTGGGGAAGGTGAGGTAGAGCACCGTCTGGAAACAGAAGGGCTCTGACGATCTCTTCCTGGAATTTAAGGAAGGATCCAGTCCGTCCTGAAGCTCTGTATAGCACATGAGCATTCAGCAAAGCCAATTGAAATAAGTATACAGACACTTTTTTGTACCAGCGTCTGGCCTTACGGGCAACTAAGTACGGCGCCAACAACTGGTCGTTGAGGTCCACCCCTCCCATATTAAGGTTGTATTCGTGGACACAGAGGGGTTTCTCCACAACACCAGTCGCCGTAGAAATTTGGGTTGTCGTGTCTGCATGAAGGGAGGTGAGAACGAAAACATTCTTCTTATCCCTCCACTTCATAGCGAGCAAATTATTATACTTCAAGCGGGCTCTCTCCCCCAGCCTAAGACGGGAATCTACAAGCCGCTGGGGAAAGCCCCGGCGATTAGGTCGCACGGTGCCACATGCTCCAATCTGCTGATCAAACAAGTGACTAAAAAGTGGCACGCTCGTATAATAATTGTCCACGTACAAGTGGTACCCCTTTCCGAATAAGGGTGACACCAAGTCCCACACTATCTTGCCAGCGCTTCCTATGTAGTCAGGGCAGTTTGTCGGCTCTACGTGACTATCTTTTCCCTCGTAAACCATAAATCTACATGTATAGCCTGTGGCCCTGTCACAGAGCTTATACATCTTGACCCCGTATCTGGCACGCTTGCTGGGAAGGTACTGTTTGAATGACAAGCGGCCAGAAAACTTAATCAGGGACTCATCAACGCAGACAACTTGATGGGGGGTAAACAAGTCTGCAAAACGTTGGTTGAAGTGGTTTACGAGGGGCCGAATTTTGTAGAGCCGATCGTATGCAGGGTCTCCACGAGGACGACAGAGTTCATTGTCGTTGAAGTGCATGAACCGCAAAATCTGCTCGTATCGTGCCCTGGCCATGGAAGCAGAGAACAAGGGTGAATGGTAAATTGGGTCAGTGGACCAATATGACCGCAACTTACTCTTTTTATTCAACCCCATGAGGAGGGAAAGGCCCAGAAAGGTCTTAAATTCGGAGACCGTAATTGGTCTCCAATCTCTGGCAAGGGTGGACTGGGGCATAGTGGCGATGTATTGACCAGCGTATAAATTGCTTTGGTCCACAATAGATCTATAGAGATCTTCGGTGAAAAACAGTGAATAAAAATCCAGTGGCATAAAGTCAACTGTTTCCACCTGAATTCCGGGTTGGCCAGTGAAAGGGGGAAGTACGGGTGCTGCAGAAGTGGAAGGTTCCCAATTCGGATTGGCCAATGCAGCAGGAAGGGCACTATGGGCACGACGGGCCTGTCTTTGTCTTCTTGGTGGCAGCGGGACACTACTAGTGCTTGCCACCTCGCCAGCTTGAACTGCACTTATGGGACTCGCCACGTCACCACGTGATACTGCAGTGCTGGATGTACGACCAGGGTGTACTAGGCCGCTGGTGCTTGCCAGTTCACCAGAAGGAGTAGCGGCGCTAGTACTGCTCTGCTCCATACGAGAGCCCTGCAGTTCTTGCACTTCAAGGACAGAAGAAGATTGGGGTCTGGTACACCTGACCTTAGCAGGGACCACAACTCTGTCGTCAGAGCTATCTGTCATGGAGCCGCTGTCCTCTACAGGATCGTATTCTGAGCCTGAACTTGACAGATGAGTGACTTCCTCTTCACTATCTGTCATACTCAGAAACGTGTAGGCCTCTTCACTAGTGTACCTTCTATTTGCCATTTTGGGCTCTAAATTTAGGGGTACACTAGTGAGACTCACAGGCAAAAAAGCTCCTGACTGTTGGCGACTGTATCAAAACGCTACCAAAAAACTGTTAGCGATCGCAGGGATCAGGCCTGACTCTGCGAACGCTGCAGTTATGTGTGCTTAGTGTTTTGTAAGTGTCAGTTATCGATCGATACTGCACTTGGGTGGGCTGGGCAGGGCTGGGCCGAGGAGCAAAACGCAGGTGCTAGCAGGTATCTGGGCTGATCCCGCTAACACTGCGTTTCAGGGAACCCTAAACTGCTGGGGAGTATAGATCTGATCGGATCAGATATCGATCCGCTCAGATACTATAGCACTAAGGAAGGTGTATGCTGCGTGCGTGGGTTTTAGCGGTACTGGCGCTAACCTGACGCTGCCTGGGGCGACGCAGACCTTATCTGATCCTAAAAACTTCTATCACCGCCGGGCAATTAGGGGGTTAAACCTTTATAGGGTAATAAACGGCGGGTGCCCTAAAACTATAATAAACTATAATAAACTGTAATAAACTGCAATAAACTACAAAAAACAAACTAGCTAACCAGCGTCACCCGTAACACTTATACGGTGATCGCTGGTGAAAGGGTTAACTAGGGGGCAATCAGGGGGTTAAAACCTTTAGCAGGTAGTATATGGGGTTCCCTGTCGCTATAAAACACTGACAGCGAACCTATATACTCACCTCCCTAACTAGCGTCACCTGTGTCACTAATACAGCGATCAGAAAAACGATCGCTTAGCGACACTGGTGACGGGGGGTAATCAAGGGGTTAACTTTTATTAGGGGGGGTTAGGGGGGTACCCTGGACCTAAGGGGGGGTACCCTAGACCTAAAGGGGGCTAACCTAACTGCCCTAAAACTTTTAACTGACACAAACTGACACCAATGCAAAAAAAATAAAAAATGCTATTGGTGTCAGAGTGACAGGGGGTACAGGGGGGTGATCAGGGGGTGATCGGGGGGTGATGGGGGGTGACAAGTGTGCCTGGCGTGTTCTACTGAATGTGTAGTGCTGTGCAGACTTACTTGGATGTCTTCTCTCCTCGGCGCGGCGACGAAAAGACCGGCTCGAGGAGAGATGACATCACTTCCTTTCCCTCTGTTTACATTACAGAGGGAAAGGAAGCATTTCATTCGCCGGGAGCGATCGGGAGGGGGTGGCCAACAATGGATGGCCGCCCCCTCACCTCTCATTGCCCGGGAAGAAATGGCGACCGCCTCGGGCACCGGGGGGGGACCGATCGGACCCCCCACCCGCGGAAGGCAAATCACGTACATGTACGTGATTTTGCCTGTCCGTGCCACCTTGCCGACGTACATCGGCGTAAGGCGGTCGTCAAGTGGTTAAAAAAATTTAACCATTCTTCAATGGACTCATTATCTATTAACCCATCATTGATGGGGACATCCCAATGTAATCTTCTTGGAACTATCTTGTCTTTGATATACTTTTCATGGGTAACAATATCCTACCATGCATTCATTTTCTTTTCAACTAAATGGCCCATTTTTCTAAAACCACTCCTAATATCAACTATTTGTTTATTATCCTGTTTGAGGCTGGGTTCACACTGGTCTGACAAACGCTCCGACATTGGGAGCTCATGTCGCATGACGTGTGAAATTTAATGTTTCCCTATGGGAGCCGTCCTAACTGGTCAGACACAAGTCGTTCCGACTTTAGAAATACTCCCTGTACTACATTGGTCTGACTTTGATCCTACTTCAGCCTATTGACTATCATTGAAGTCGGATCAAAGTCGGATCGCCGTCTCGCATGATCCGACTTTGGCACGCAACTTGTGCTCAGATGATCTTGAGAGGGAAATCCGCGCTAAATTTTGAATAAAAAACCGGCATGGGTTCCCCCTCCAAGAGCATACCAGGCCCTTGGGTCTGGTATGGACCTTAAGGGGAACCCCCTACGCCAAAAAAACAGAGTGGGGGTCCCCCCCAAATCGATATCAGACCCTTATCCTAGCACGCAGCCCGGCCGGACAGGAATGGGGGTGGAGACGAGCGATCGGCCCCCCTCCTGAACCGTACCAGGCCGCATGCCCTCAACATGGGGGGGTTGGTGCCTTGGGGGAGGGGGCGCGCTGCGGGCCCCCCCACCCCAAAGAACCTTGTCCCCATGTTGATGAGAACAAGGGCCTCTTCCCGACAACCCTGGCCGTTGGTTGTTGGGGTCTGCGGGCGGAGGGCTTATCGGATTCCGGGAGCCCCCTTTAATAAGGGGGCCCCCAGATCCCGGCCCCCCACATGGTACCCCTACCCATTCACCTAGGGAAAAGTGTCAATAAGAAAAACCCCACAGTACACAGGTTTTAAGATTATTTTATTAGGCAGCTCCGGGATCTTCTTCTGACTTCAGGGGGGGTGTCTTCTTCCAACTTCTCCGGTGTTCCGCCTCTTCTCCCCGGCCCATCCGCTATCTTCTTCCAGCTCTTTTGCCAGCGGGGGGCCCAGGTCTGCTGCCGCTGTCTTGTTGCCGCTGTTTCGCTGCTTCTTCCCTTCATCTCTTCTTCCGATGTTGACACGACGCTCTCTCCGGCTGGAATACTGTGTGCGAGCTGTGGAGCCATTTATATAGGCGGTGACCCCGCCCCCTTGTGACGTCATGGTCCC
This sequence comes from Lithobates clamitans, assembly GCA_037952925.1. Lineage (NCBI taxonomy): Eukaryota > Metazoa > Chordata > Amphibia > Anura > Ranidae > Lithobates > Lithobates clamitans. Next base: position 2,307,520 of record JBBGZY010000021.1, read on the forward strand.
AGCATTCGCAGGGACTCTGGGGTCACGCCCCCTTATGACGCCAGAGTCCCTGCGCATGCTGGGACCGTGACGTCACAAGGGGGCGGGGTCACCGCCTATATAAATGGCTCCGCAGTTTGCACAAAGCATTCCAGACGGAGAGAGCATCGTGTCAACATCGGAAGAAGAGATGAAGAGAAGAAGCGGCAAGACAGTGGCAGAAGACCGGGCCCCTCGCTGGCAAAAGAGCTGGAAGAAGATAGCGGCGGGGCCGGGGAGAAGAGGCCGAGAGAAGTCGGAAGAAGACCCCCCCCCCGAAGTCGGAAGAAGATCCCAGAGCTGCCTAATAAATTAATCTTAAAACCTGTGTACTGTGTTTTTTTTTATTGATACTTTTCCTTAGGTGAATGGGTAGGGGTACCATGTTCCCCATACTCATTCACATAGGGTGGGGGGCCAGGATCTGGGGGCCCCCTTATTAAAGGGGGCTCCCGGATTCCGATAAGCCCTCCGCCCGCAGACCCCGACAACCAACGGCCAGGGTTGTCGGGAAGAGGCCCTTGTCCTCATCAACATGGGGACAAGGTGCTTTGGGGTGGGGGGGGCCGCGGCGCGCCCCCTGCCCCAAGGCACCCACCCCCCATGTTGAGGGCATGCGGCCTGGTACGGTTCAGGAGGGGGGAGCGCTCTCTCGTCCCCACCACCCATTCTTGTCCAGCTGGGCTGCGTGCTCGGATAAGGGTCTGGTATGGATTTGGGGGGGACCCCCATGCCATTTTTTTGGCGTAGGGGGTTCCCCTTAAGGTCCATACCAGACCCGAGGGCCTGGTATGCTCCTGGAGGGGGGACCCATGCCGTTTTTTTATTTAGAAATTTGGCGCGGAGTTCCGCCTGAAGATTCATACCAAACACAGCGCTGGCCAATGGCGGGGATCCAAGTCGGATCCCCGTTCATTGAAAGTCGGACACATGCCGGCTTCATGTCGCAGGGCAAAGTCGGATCCAAAGTAGGACGGCTGTCGTGTCACACCAGTGTGAACCCAGCCTAACAAACATTTCATCCAAATTAATAGTCCTACTTTCCAAATAGTCAAACACTTCCATGGTTGCTGAACAGGTGTGTTAGATAATGTGTGTTTACATGAAAATTAAAAAAAAAAAAACAATGCACTACCAAATATTACCAGAACAGTTATGTATAAATAAACAAAAGCAATGATTAAAGCTATACCAGTATGAAAACATGTGTGCTAATCTGTTTTTAGAACAACAGGAATATTAAGAGGTGACTGTAAAATTAAGTAAAAGTTCAGTGCAAAAACTGTGTCAAGACAGGCACAGGTATAAGTGACAGAAATTTAAAGTCCAGTGATGCTGTATTGCTCATGCAGTCCAGTGTTTTAATCCAGGGAAGTGAGTGAAATCCATCAATATGTGCAATGGCCGCACACCTTAATAAGGAGAATATCAGTGTCATGTACCTGGTATCAGAGCCCAACAGTAGAAAAAGACCTCTCTTACAGCCCTGGCTCAGGGACCACTGGGGTTGCAACAGTGGTTATGAGAGCGCAGTGAGGAGGGAGTGCCTGTAAGATCCATAGGAGCTGATACCGGTGAGTAGAGATGATCCACCGGAAGAACTGGACTTTAGAAGCAGTTAGAGGCGGTGGGTCACGACCCCTGGATACTGGCCGAGACTGGATCAGGAACAGACTGGAGCAGAGTGAGACAAGCCAAGTCAGCATGGGTAACGGGTAGTTAATTCAGCAGGCAAAGAGTAGTCAGCAGACAGGCAGAGGTTTGGTAACAGGAGATCAAAAGGTTCAGATATAGCAGGGTCAAGGTAGGCCAGGTCAGGATAGGAGAAGGCAGCAGTAGTCAAACGGAGCTGGGTCAGGTAATTACAGTAGGTACAGGATCAGACTCAGGTAAAGCTGCAGATCAGAAAGCACTGTACTAGAGCAGCTGCTGTTCTTTAAAAGGGGCACTGGCGCCAAGCCGAGTTAGCGCGCGCCTGCCATGTGTTCCCGCGCACGTGCACCTGCCACATGACTCTGTGCACGTACATGCGCCGCTGCCCGGTATGGCGCGTTCTCATAGGAACATGTGTGCGCATGCACGCATGCTCGAGCATCTGCCTTGCCACAGGGTATCCCTGACATTGCCCCCCCAAGGGGCAGCCTCCGGATGCCCAACAGGCCCTTCTTTTCAGGATGAGCAAGAAAAATGGCACAAACTAACCTTCTTGCATGGATATTGCATGCAGGTTCCCAGGAGTTATGCTCCAGGCCACATCCCTTCCATTTAATCAGAAATTGTACCTGATTTCACCTTCTCCTGCAATCTAGGATGGCCTCTACTTCGTATTCCTCGTTCCCATCAATCAAAACAGGTTCCGGTGGTCTAAGTCCTCTGTCAGGGAGGGGATCAGATACTGCAGGTTTTAGTAATGAAATATGAAACATAGGGTGAATTTAAAATCAGTCAGGTAAAGAAAGTTCATATGATACCTCATTTAACCCCCTCTTCACCGGGAAGGGACCAGAAAATTTGTGTGCCAACTTTTTTGATGGACATTTTAAATTAAGATTGGTTGTAGAGAGCCATAGCTGATCACCTGGCTGTAGCTTTAGTTCTCTTCTCCTCTTGTTATCAAAAGCCTTCTTGTTGTCAGCTTGCGTCTTGGCCATTGCTTCCTGCAAGATGTTATTGTTGCGGTTTAGAAAGTCCATGGTATCTTGAACTGCTGGAACTGTAGACTCTGAAATGAAATCAGGCAGAAATGATAAATGGAAATCATAATTGGAAAAAAAAGGGGATTGCCCTGTAGCTGAGTGATTGGCATTGTTAAAGGCAAATTCTGCTAGTGGCAGTAATGATACCCAATCGTCCTGAGCAAAAGATGTGAAACACCGGATGTATTGTTCGAGCGTTTGATTAGTTCTCTCTGTTTGCCCATTAGTTTGGGGATGGTATGCTGAGGACAATGCCATCTCAATTTTCAACACTTTACATAAGGCTCTTCAGAAACGTGAGGTGAATTGTACACTACGATCAGACGTGATGTTTGCAGGGACCCCATGCGACCTAACAATCTCTTTAATGAATACTCAGGCCATCTCCATAGCAGATGGGGTACTCTTTAAGGGCAGAAAATGGGCCTTCTTGGTTAACCGGTTCACTGCTACAAAGATTGCCGTGAATCCCTCGGCAGGTGGAAGTTCCACTATAAAATTCATGGAGATCATCCTCCATGGTTTATCAGGAACGGGTAAAGGCTTCAGTAGGCCCCAGGACTTACTTCTTGCTGTTTTGTTCTGGATGCAAACGGAGCATGAGTTCACATATTTCTTGCAAAATATTTCTAAATTAGGCCACCAGAATGTACGCCGTACCAGCTCAAGAGTCTTATGTATGCCAAAATGGCTTGCCAGCGGGTGGTCATGTATCATCTTCAAGACCCCTACTTTCTGGGGCAAAGATTTGGCTCCCCCTCCAAAGCAAGCCATCTCTAGGGGTTAGGGTGATTCCAGGAGGGCTAAGAATGTTTGTGAAAGCATATTTGATTTGTGGCAGAAGATCCGTTTGTAAAAGTAGGAAGTTCCCTGCAGGCAAGATGGTATCTGGAGCTGACAAATCCTTGGGGTCATCGTACAAACGAGACAGTGCGTCCGGATTTATCAAGGCTCAATAGCTCTTTATGTTGGAATACAGAAGTAACCGGTAATGGAGGTGTTTCTTGGGTTACCGGTCCAGATCTGATGCGTGAGCCATCGGTTAAAAAGACAGACAGTCCATGCATCTTGGGTCGCAAGGGGATATGTTGCTGGACTGCAAAGTTTAAGTCAATAAAGCAACTGCATGCTCCGGAGTCAATAATAGCGTTGACTGGGATTGTTTTTCCTGGAAGCTGGACTAATAGAGGAAGAGTAAGGTGAGTTGCCTGGGCAGGTAGAATTGAAAGATTAGCAGGAGTAGAAGATGGGGATTTACTCAACTTTGCAGGACACCCATAAACATAATGGCCAGTTCCTCCACAATAAAGGCATAGGTTGTTCTGCCGGCTGCGTAATCGCTCCTCTGGAGATAACGTGTGGTGCATCAATCCGAGTTGCATGGGCTCTGGAGTAGCAGATGCTGGGTTGATAGGACCTGAACTGGTAGGGGTCCGGTTGGAATAAGCCCGGACTGGAGCCTTGGGTATTATCCATACGGGGTGGTTCTGCTGAGTAGATTTTTCTGATTGATGCTCATGGAGCCGTCGATCAATCTGAATTACCAGATTGATAAGTCCTTCCAGGGTATCAGGTATTACTACTTGAGCAAGTTCATCTTTCAAGTCCTCAGATAAACCCATGTGGAACTGATTTCGCAGAGCTGCGTCATTTCGCTGGATGACTGCGCTCTAGCACCTGAAGTCCGCACTATAATCCTCAGCGGCCTTGCTGGAGCGCATGGAGAGCAGCCTCTGCCGTGGAAGTACGTTGTGGATCATCGTAAAGTTGTGACATAACAAGAAAAGATGACAGGGTTTCTATGTCATTTTCTTCCAGCAACTCCCAGGCCTGAGGCTCCCCTTGTTTATAGCGCAAAAAATAAAAACTGCAGAGGTGATCAAACACCACCAAAAGAAAGCTCTATTTGTGAGGAAAAAAGGACGACAATTTTGTTTGGGCGCCACATCGCAATTGTCATATAAAGCGACGCAGTGCCCAATCACAAAAAGTGCTCTGGTCTTTGGCCAGCCAAATGGTCCGGGGCTTAAGTGGTTAAGGTACCCATCTTGCAGGGAGAGCTGCAAGGTGGCAGCTAACTTCCTCCATCTGTGAGGCTCCTTCTGTGGGCTCAGGCATGGCTGTGTGATACTGTCACGTACCTGGTATCAGAGCCCAACAGTAGAAAGAGACCTCTCTTACTACCTGACTCAGGGACCACTGGGGTTGCAACAGTGGTTACGAGAGCGCAGTGATGTAGGAGTGCCTGTAAGATCCGTAGTAGCTGATACAGGTGAGTAGAGATGATCCACCAGAAGAACTGGACTGTAGAAGCAGTTAGAGGCGGTGGGTCACGACCCCTGGATACTGGCAGAGACTGGATCAGGAACAGACTGGAGCAGAGTGAGACAAGCTGGATCAGCACGGGTAATGGGTAGTTAATTCAGCAGGCAAAGAGTAGTCAGCAGACAGGCAGAGGTTTGGTAACAGGAGATCAACAGGTTCAGATATAGCAGGGTCAAGGCAGGCCGGGTCAGGATAGGAGAAGGCAGCAGTAGTAAAACGGAGCTGGGTCAGGTAATTACAGCAGGTACAGGATCAGACTCAGGTAAAGCTGCAGATCAGACAGACTGTACTAGAGCAGCTACTGTCCTTTTAAAGGAGCACTGGCGCCAAGCCGAGTTAGCACACGCGCGCCTGCCGCGTGTTCCCACGCACGCATGCCTGATGCATGTCTTTGCGCACGTACACGCACCACTGCCTAGTATGGCGCGTTCTCGTAGGAACATGTGTGTGCACAGGCGCACGCCCGAGCATCTGCCTTGCCACAGGGTATCCCAGACAATCAGGCAATGAGTAAATCACTGATCTCCATGCAATCTCCGTCATTCCATCAGGTGACTGATCCGCTCGCACATATAAAAGGCAATAAAACTCCTTATGGTGTAGTAGCAAAGATTAATTTATTAAAAAACAATGTAGCAACTTACAGTTTAAAATTCGGACATCCAGCACAAATCTGAAACCAAAGGGTCACACACGAACAGAATGCTGAAAAAATACAAACTTCCGGTCTCGGCCGTGACCAGAAGTGATGTCACCCAGCTCCCTCCGATGTGTTGCATCACTGATACATGACTTTACCAATGGCTGGAGGTTGGGTGACTATCACCGGGATATATATGTTAGCGGTTGCTATAGAAACTGTAACAAAATATCCCACACTCTGCTTGAGTGCTTCCGTCATATACCGTTTCCTCCAGTCTGAATATAAATATTAGATATTACAGCCGCTTGCAACCAAAAGGCACACCGATATACACTCAGGGGACAGTTCCCCCTCCTTTGCATAATGAAACAGGGTGGGGTAGACTTTACCTCCACCAGTAGCATGACACAGGTGTATTCAAACTTCTCATCAGTAGACTGTCTTTGGGAGGGGCTGCCAGAGAAATACCCCCTCCCCTCTCACAGCTAATCCACAGAGACATATACATACCATAATAGGTTGCTCCCAAGGCAGACACAAACCATTGAACAATCGGATACAGCCACACCTCAAGCGATCTAGTAAACAGTCTACAACAGTATATGAGACAATATACAATATATATATATATACAGGGGCGTTGCTAGGGGGTGGCTATTGGGGCTACAGCCCCGGATCTGGGGTCCATAGCCCCGAGTCTCTTGCTGCAGGGTCCCTGCCTAAACAGCGGGTTGCAGGCTGGCTGCATGAGAGAGGCTGGAGGAGAAGAGAGAAGCGAGCGGGCGGACGAGCAGAGATGACATATCTCTCTGTCTGCTCCACATCAGTGCTCTTCACAGCCGGGCCTCTTCAATTTGGGAGCGAGGTGCGGCGAGCAGCAGAGAGATGACATCATCTCTCACTGCCCGTCACACATCAGCGCTCTTCCACCCTCACAGCACGGTGGAGTGGAGGTCACATGCTTCCTGTCATCGTGGAGCTCCACTTTGCAGCCAGACCCCATTGCTTCAATGTCGGAGGTGCAGCGGGGAGCAGCGAGATAACATCATCTCTCACTGCCCACCCTGCATCACCGCTCTCCTGCTCTCACTAAATGGACCAGTGCTGTCAGCCTGCCACCAATGCAGCGTCAATGCACATTTGGTAGCACTGGCTGGCATGGCAAGTTACAATTCACATCAGGTGGCAAGTGACAATCTGCAAATGGTGGCAGGAGATGTGGCAATCTTCAAATTGAGCCAGGAGACATGGCAAGTGACAATCTGCAAATGGTGGCAGGTGACGTGGCAAGTGATAATCTGCAAATGGTGGCAAGAGATGTGGCAAGTGACAATCTGCAAATGGTGGCAGGAGACGTAGCAAGTGATAATCTGCAAATGGTGGTAGGAGACGTGGCAAGTGACAATCTGCAAATGGTGGCAGGAGATGTGGCAATCTGCAAATGGTGGAAGGAGATGTGGTAAGTGACACGCCCAGGGCTCCCACTGATTCTGCAGTATGGTAAGTTGAACCACTTCATTATATATTAGAATGTAATAATAGAAATAATGCCCCTTTATCACCCTGACACCAAATCAACCATGGTGCCATGATGATTGAAGCGCCAACACCAGCCATCACCCGTGAAAAATTGCTTAGGTCTCCCAAACCCCCCCGCGGGCATGCAAAAAGCTTGGTGACCGCTGCTATGGGCTCTAGCCCCAGATCTTTTGCAGATCTAGCAACGCCCCTGTATATATATATATATATATATATATATATATAATATTCCAGTGTGGTTGTACAGTGAGTTTGACTAGTGCAGATCAGACTGGGGTTCTCGGTCACCCTATGCCCCCCGCCAAAGTGACTCACGTCACACATCTCCCCTTTTAGCAGAAGACTAACACAGAAGGAGACCCCAAATGAGTTGACTTTAAATTTAGTCCGTAGTTCTAGTCCCTCAATGCCCATACCCACACAGTACCTCAAACACATTGTCCCAAACAGAGCATTACTCAGCCAGCCAACCTCTGCCTCTCTCGAAGAACATGCCCGCTGCTGAGGAGAACATAGGGTGGCTGGCCTCACTCCGTCATGCTGTTGGGGATCTGGGCCTCCTGCCCAGCATCTCTGGGGTATACAGGTGGAGACTGAATTACCGTCCATTTTTGTTAGATGAAAATCCCCCAGTGCTTGTGAAGCATAGCTGACATCCTCCTGTCTCAGTGCTGGACAATTTTCTGAGGTTGTTTCCGTGGAGACTGAAGTCCCATCCACTTTCACAGGAATTCCATCTTCTGTTAGTTGAGGGCAGAAGCCAGCAGCACTCTGGCCTGTTGCCAGCCCTTCTGCTGGGTTGTTGTCAGTGGAGACCGCAGTCCCATCCACTGATATCAGCTCAGGCTGCAGTGGTGAGGTGCCGATTGCATTCTCTCCCTGGAGCTCCTGCAGAGTTGATTGTTGTGTGCAAAGGCCAGCAGCACTCTGCCTTGTTAGCACTTCAGCTGAGAACCCCAAATCATCCACTCCGGCTAACTGTTGGGGAGTGACTGTTACCTTCTCACCATGGGCCCCTGGAACTGCTGCAGGTGTGGGGAAGAGGTCTTGGCCCTCTGTCCGGTTGTCAACGCTTTAGCTGGAAAAGTTTCTTGTAACTCCACAGATACTACCGGCAGGAAGTCCCATGTCTCTGTCAGTGTTGTGGGAGAAAGGCCGGCTGCCTCTTCTCTCAGGAAGGCCGGAGCCGCTGTTGGTGCTGGGCAGACCTCAGTGATGTTTGGCCCTGATGCCAGCTCTTCTGCTGGATGCTCACCAGGTTGTTTTTTCTCAGCAGAAAAGTCTATTAAATCCCGTCTCTGGAACTGGTGTCTGGGGATAGAGTTTCACCATCTCCTGTCCGTAGAATGAAGAAGATGTTACTGGTGCCGGGCAAAGGCTAGCAGAGCTCTGCCCTGTTGTTAGCACTTCAGTTTAAATTTCAGTAAATTTTACATCCTTCAATGAAACGTTGATTAAATCCATACTTTCTGTGATCTGTGGCTGGGGAATGAGGATGGCTTCCTCTTCTCCTGAGCCCTTGAAATGCAAATGGGAAGATGAGCCAGCTGCTTCATCTCCCGTACCCTTATCTGGCTGCTGGACAGATACATTCCTCCATCCAAGATTGTCCCGTGCAGAAACAAGATCGTTAAGGTCAGTCAGCACTTGCTGCATCTGCCATAAGACCTCTGTGTCCATAGCTGCGGGTGCAGGTGGGCAAAGCACACTGTTACTCTGCCACATTGCTGACTCTTCAGCCAGGGTTTAAGAGCTGTCAGCTGGTATTTCCTGATAGTCCCAGCCAAAGGGAGCCCAGACCCGCTGCTGAGCAGAATCTAGCAGCCGTCTGTAGGCGATCTTTATCTCCCATACCTGATTGGCTAGAAGCTCCAAATCTTCCAGTTCCCAGGGATCTTTTTAGACATTCAGCATTCATTCTCTGTATTCCAAGATTTCTTCCAAACGCCACTCCAAATCGCTCCCAAGGTCAGGGTCCTCGGACAACCTCTCTAATAACAGCCCCAGGCCACCGTAGCCAAAGCCTTCTGTTGGGTTGTCATCCACTGTCCACAGGCACACTTGAGCTACATACCAGCGGAAGAGCTCTGTAGCTCTCATCCACCCGCATATCTGCCTGGACCAGCCTGGTTAACTCAGCTTTCCATTTCTTGTGCGGTTGTCTCCCCAAAAACACCATGTGCACTTCGTACTGCTACCAGTACCTTTCCTGGAAGGAGGAGAGAATTTGTCCCTGGTGTCGCTGTTCACGGGCTAGTGCTTCATTCCAGAGTTCCCAGCTGACAGAATTATACAATCCTAGCAGGACCTGCTCTGACACTGGTCCCCTGTGCTGTATCCACATCTCTCGCAACCTCCTTCCATGTGACTGGTATCTGTACCTCTCCTCTCCTGCTATCCGGACCTTGGATCCAGGTGGAGGTTTGGAAGTTCCAGACTGCAGGAAGCATCCCACTGCTGCCACCAATGTGCCACGTCCCACACTCCTCTTGAGTGCTTCCATCATATACCGCTTCCTCCAGTCTGAATTTAGAGATTAGATATTACAGTTGCTTGCAACCAAGAACTAGGCAGTACTCGTTTTGGATGCTGAACTGGAACATGGACTGTTTATTTGAACAAAGGCACACAGATATACACTCAGGGGACAATCCCCCCTCTTTTGCATAATAAAACAGGGCGGGGTAGACTTTACCTACACCAGTAGCATGACACAGGTGTATTCAAACTTCTCATCAGTAGACTGTCTTTGGGAGGGGCTGCTGGAGAAATCCCCCCTCTTCCCTCTCACAGCGAATTCACAGAGACATATAGATCCAATAATAGGTTGCTACCAAGGCAGACACAAACAATAGAACAATGGGATACAGCCACACCTCAAACGATCTAGTAAAGAGTCTCACAACAGTATATGAGACCATTTACAAAATATATCTATATATATATATCTATATATATATAGATATATATAGATAGATAGATATATATATATCTATATATATATATATAGATATATATATCTATATATATATAGATATATATATATATATATATATATATATATATATATATATATATATATATATATATATATATATCTATATATATATATATATATCTATATATATATACAATATTCCAGTTTAGTTGTACAGTGAGTCTGACTAGTGCAGATCAGACTGGAGTTCTCCATCACCCTGTACCCCTAGACACAGGGTTACTTACACATAGGAGGGGCCGGGGAAGCTGGACAAGGAAATTCCAGTGCTCTCTAAGGTAAGCTGGGTTCCACAAGCTCCCCGCCCAAAGTGACTCCCGTCACAAAAAACACATACTAATGAGCAAATATGATACTGCATTTAAATAACAATGCCCAGCAGCTTGATCACTTCTATTTATCCGGACACTAATGGATATTCCTAAGGTTATATACAAGGAAAACATAGGAAGTAGTATAGCAATAATGGTATTGTCATGGATCCGCAGTACTGTTTGTCTGTCAGCTTACCTCCCCATGTGTTCAGCTTGAGAGACCAGCCGCCCTTCACCTGGCTATTTAAGTCATTTCTCCTCAAAGCATGGCTTCACCCCAGCCCTATCAGAGAACACTATATTTACCTGTGCACTGCAAGCCAGCCCTGCTGATCTATATTGTGTGTTTGGCTTCCGTGTGCTCCTTGGTGTGTGTTCTATGTCTGATTCTAGTTACCGGTGTTGGATTGTTCTTGACTGTCCTTGTCTGCTTCATATCCCGACCTTTGCATGTTCCTTGACTATCCTTACCTGCTTGTTGCCCCGACCTATCTCCTGGCTATCCTTTATTGTTACAGTCTGCTGCGAGGCCCTGGGGGTCGCGACCTGGAGCCAGGCTGCAGCTAAATCCATCCCCACCACTAGGGGCCTCTGGTAAACACCGCTGGTTCTTAGATTAAGGTGACCAGATTTTCAAAATGAAATCCGGGGACATTTTTTTTTTGGCAATTGGTAAACGATTTTATAAGCATATATTCCTCAAATTATATATGCAGTGTATGTGGTATATGTTTATGGAAGGATTATATGATATATACGTTATTTCTCACATTTCGTCCATGTGTTAAAAAAAAAATTCTTTAGAATTTTTTGGGATACGACTACCAAATGTTAGAAAGATAAGATGGAGATAAAACTTTTCAATGCATATTTTGTATTTTATTCTTGCCAAAGAATTTTGGCTCAACAATAACAAGGAACAATAAATTAACAATTCAGAACAGTAAAAGATTGCATGGTAACAACACGTAGGATACCTTCGAACATAAATAATCAAACATTAATAGCTAACTGTTATAAGACTACAATATACGGTAAAGTGCCGCTAAAAATAGCAGTGCTTTACCGCCGACACCGCCCCAGTGTGAAAGCAGCCCTACAGCAGATGTCATTTGTGGACTGAGCTCCTGTATGTTTCATTGGATTCACGAATACAGTTTTTTTGGACAGTTTTGATATACACAGCTCTAATTGGACAATAATTGTATGGATATATTTATTTATATATATAGTGCCACATGAGTGCTGCCTGTCAGTGCCCACCAGTGAAGGAGAAAAATTTTATCATGTTAGCTGCTAGCATAAAAACTCACCTGCTTGTGGCCATTCACTCTGTACTACTTCTTGCCTACAATTCCCATAGTGCCTTTCAGGACCGGAGGGAAGGGGAGGAACGCTGTACTCTGTCCTCTCCCCTATGCTGCCAGGAGCGCGATTGGAGGAGGGAGCAGAGGTAGGAGGAGAGGGGCAGGATGCTGGAAGAGTCATGTCACGTGATGGATTTTTCAGCTGAGGAGTAGTGGCGGCTACTAACTACACTAGCACAGCATAGGCAGGTTGGAGCCGCTCCATCCCCTCCTCTACAGTCACTCTATACAGCTCTGCATGTGCTATCTCTTGGGGAAACGCCCCCGTCCACAGGGAAACGCCCCCGTTCATCGGGAAACGCCCCCATTCATCGGGAAACTGCTGCAGCCTGGCTGCCCAAATGCTGACCGGCAAAACCGGTGACAAAAGCGGGGACAAACGGGGTCTGGGGATCATAGTTGGAAAACGGGGACTGTCCCCGGAAAACGGGGACGTCTGGTCACCTTATCTTAGATTCCGCGCCCTAGGAAATCTCATGCTCTAGCTCCCAGTGTGATCTGTGTTGGTGCTCCAGTATACCTGCTCTCCTGAATCACCTGTAGCTCCATCCGCAACAGTCAGCAGTAAGGTCCACTACCTTGCGGTGCACTCCTGACCCCAACGGGGTGCATCTATCACCTGGACTGAGGTGATCTAACAGGTATCAAATAAAAGTGCCGATAATGACAAGTATTATACATATATGAAAAGAATGATAAAATTCATAAATTCTGAAGAGCAAAATAATAATCAAATGCATAAAGGCAAAAGTATTAAAAAATAAAAAAAATATATAAATATAAATGAAATGAAAATAAAAATCAAATAAAAATAAATATAAATAATAATAATAAAATAAAAATAAAACAAAAATAAATGAAAAAATATATCAAGATAAACTTAAAATCATTAAACCTGTGTATAATAAGCCAAGAACCCACATAAGATGTAATAACATATAATCGCTAATGCATCGAACCATTAAACATGTGTATAAGTGGCAAAGAACTTACATGAAGATAACTGGGGTGCTAATATCCTCTAAAATGACTTTGTAATATAAAATCTAAAAAAGATAGTAAATATAAACAAAAACCTAACCACCTAATTTGGAATGTAATGTTAATAATAAATATGACTATGCATAAAGGTTATAGGACAATATGAAAAATACTATTATTAATCGGAAATAAAGGAGTTGAGATCTAAATCTATATTATCGCCAAAAGGAGCAAGAGTCTGCATCTCATAAATCCAGCGAGATTCGGCCTTACTTAGAGTAAAAATGTTATTACTTCCTTTCCAACGGGGTTTATATTTTCTATACCCCAGAAGAGAAGGGAGGAGGGATCCTTCTGACGATATTCAGCATAATGCTTGGAAATGCTGTGTTTTGGATAGCCCTTTTGTATATGCTGGAAATGCTCCCTCAAGCGTTTCCATAATGGTCTTTTTGTTCTTCCCATATATTGTAAACAGCACGGCATTCCAAAACATAAACTACTCCTTCTATCTTGCATGATATGAATTCTCTGATGTTATTTTTTTTTTTTTTGAGTTACAGTAGATTCAAATTATTCCTTCTACATCTTTTTGTTATGCTTAGTATGTCGACATGCAAAACAGTTTTTACACGGATAAAATCCTTTTCCCTCAAAGAACGTGTAGGTTTTTTTTTGAGGGTTTATCTATCACATTCTTTGCTACGAAATCTCCTTTAGGTGAACTTCGGGTTCTTCGGTAATAATTGTGCTAGGAATCTATCCGTTGTTAAAATTTCCTGATGTTTTCTAATGATGCCTTCCAATTGTTTATGTTGGATGTTAAAATCAAATTTAGGTGGGGTTTCTTAATGAGATGCTTCTTTATTTTCCCCCATTTTTTCAGTAACATTTCTCTTTCAATATTGCCAACCTCACTGATTTTCTGTTGTATGAAAGAACTCTTGTATTCTTTCTCTATAAATCTTGTTTCTAATATTTTTGCCTGTTGTTGGTAGTCTTTCTTCTCTGTACAGTTTCTCCTTATTCCTATTAGTTGTCCTTTAGGTATATTAACGAGCCATGGTTTATGGTGGCAACTATTCATAGGGAGATAACTGTTCCTATCCACATCCTAAAGTTCCTAATGTACACATAGGCTTTTAGCAGAGTTTAGGTGCTGCTGCGCTTAAGGGAGCTTCAACCTCCCTCAACCTCCGTCTCCTGAACGCAGAGGAATCGCATTAAGGAGCGCTTTGATCGCCGGCAGCAGGAAAATGCAATCCGCTGCAAAATCGCAGCATGATTTTGCGGCATTTTGCGATTTCCCATAGCCAGCAGTCAAAGCAGGCAGTGTGTACATGAGGCCTTAGACAGTCTCTCCTCCCAAGACTTCAGGGCTGTTCCCTCAGCTCCAAACAGGGTGTCAAGGATTTTGATTAAATCCGCCCCAATGTTGAAGGGGATCGATGCAGTGGAAGTCTGGAGCCACTTTTTGAAGAGCACGGCCTCTGACTTCCCAAATTTGACTTTTGCTCCCAAAGCTCAAGCCAAAGTCCTGTAGGTCTGGATGAGTGAGTAAATAGAATGCTGGTCAGTGCAGAACGCCAACATGTCGTCCATGTAAAGTGAGCGCTTAACTTCCTTTCTATCTGGACCCAGTGCTGTGATCCCTCTGATCTCTAGATTCCGTCTCATGCCTTCGGTAAAGAGCTCTATACAACAAATAAAAAGAAAATCTAAAAAGAAAGACTTCTGCGCTACTACCTAAAACTAAGTGAAAAAATGAAATGAAATGATAATGGTGATGTATTCTTGGTGATGCTGCAAAATCAAATAGTGAACACCTTACACTACTAATAAAAAAAAAAACGCCAAACAGCGATGGGAACAGCGTTATAGCGATACTCGCTACGTCACTTCCGGTCCGCACTAACGTATTTCCGGTTGCGTGCCTAGGCCTAGGCACGCAACCGGAAATACGTTAGTGCGGACCGGAAGTGACGTAGCGAGTATCGCTATAACGCTGTTCCCATCGCTGTTTGGCGTTTTTTTCGTTTACATTAATGTAAGCTGATTTTTTACCTTCAATAAATCCATTGGCTTTAACTTTATTACACTATTGGAGTCTTTTCAATTACCCCTATATGGAGCTTAACAGTCGGAGGAAGTGACGGCCCCCTCCCCCAGAAGGATTAGGACGCCATCACCATCACTGCACGAGAGTGACTACAGACCCATTGGAAGTACATAGGCACCCCTACTGTAGAATAGAGGCCCTGCCAAGTGGAGGAAGTGACGCCCCCCTCCCTCCAGAAGGAGTAGAACGCCATTGTCATCACTGCACCAGAGTGACCACAGACCCATTGGAAGCACACAGGCACTTTTATTGTGCCATAGAGGTGAGAGTTCTGGGAGCCCCGAGTGGGTATCCGTTACCACGAACAGTCACCAGATCACCTAGCAACGCATGTTCACCCACCAGTCACAGTTTATGTTTTGTGCTTTTACTGAGTGACTTTTATTGATTAGCACTTATTCACTATGATGCACCTGTTATATGTTTTTTAATCTGCACTTATTGCTCTACCCCATTAGGGGATTGTCATTTCATTTTTAAGGTGTGTAGTTTATGCATTTATTCATTTATTTCATTTTGTGTTGCGCAGAATCACTTACACAATCCAATACGATTGTGCCCTTTTTAGTTTAAATAAAAAGAAAAGGTGAGAGAGAGCAACCTTCCCAGACCTTGGAGAGCACAGGGAAGGTGTCAGCTTTTCAGCAATCACAAACATGCTGCAAACATCATGGTACATCAGGTCAACATACGAACAAAACATTTCCCAAAAACCAAACCTGCGTATGGCTCTGAACACGAGAACCCGTAGAAGACACAGTCAAAGGTTTTTTTCTGGTCAGTGGAATGCCAGTTTTTCTCTCCCCCTTCTGTCTATACAAAATTGTGATCATACCCTCTTTAAAGGAAGAAAGTATCCTGCCCTCCACAGCCATCTACTTGTACAGCTCGAGCAGGTCTGTGTTTTTTTTGTTCAGCCAGCACTAACAAGGTGGATAGAGCAATCGTCTTTGTTGGGAAATTGTATTCTGATAGCGGACATCATGTTTTGACAGCGGGACTTAAGCAGTTGACGGTCACACACTAATCAAAATTGGTCCGGTCCCTGCTTAACCAGCCTGATTTCGATCAAGCCTTGGCCACCTTTAGTAAGCTGTTACTAAGTTTTAGCAATACATTAGCAGCTTGTTCTGAAACCCCTGTGTTTCTTGAGCTTTCATACCGGGCTGGAGATGCTGGATGCAGCTAGCGGTGCAGAAGAGGGTAGGCCAGAGGTCAGCAACCTTTTTCACATTAGGTGTCAATTTACAAGGATTAGACAACCGGTATGCCCAGTAAATAATGGTGCCTCATATGGTTTGTTTTCAGTTTTCACATTTGTAGCTGTACTGCAAATGACAAATTTTGGGGGCACACGATCACAATCACAGCATGGCTCAGCAGGAGGCACCCAGAAGAAAGGTCATCCAGAAAAAAGGTACAGGTACATTGCCTGGCCTGCAGCTACCGTCCACTCGCAGTACAACTACTGTGGGCAGGTGGCAAGTGGTTAAATAGCCTTTTCTCAACAATCACGGGATGCACTAAATCAACAGCAAAACTTTTTAATATATAGGATGGAAATTGTGACATCATCCACCTGCCTCTCCGCCATAGCCATTCAGAGGAAGCTTTGTACTCATTCATAGAATACAAAGATCCCTGTGAATGGCTGAGCAGTGCTGGAGTGGGACAGGAAGTTCCCATCTCACTGCCGAAAGATAGTGGTGTATACTGTATATAGCTAAGGCATAGGTGTGCGCAGCCTATTGCATTAGAGTGTGCACCCCAAATTTCAAACACACATGAACGCCACCTGCTGTCACAGAAAGGAGGTTCTGGTGGTGGGAGACAGTTGATAGGGAGCATATTATGTTACGCCCCAAAATATGGGTGTAACGTGTTCCCAGTGTTGAACCTAGCCTTTAATATAATGAGGGCATTTACACTGGTCACTGGCACCCTCAACCACCCACCTGGTGCAGTCCCTGGATAATGCTAATGCACATGGGGTGATTGGGGTGTGCCCAGCTAATGCTACATATAATTTATACCTGACAGCCCCTGCATGTGTTAGTGAAGTAAATCATTTGTTTGGACCAAGTTAAAACCGTATTTTAACTTAACTAAATAACGGAGATCCACTTTAAAGCCCAATTCCAGCTTAGGCATAAACAGAAAACATGAATCCCCTAGAGCAACCTAGAAATAAAAAGCAGCTATATTCGCCCTATCTTCGGTGTTGCCCCTACAAACTTAGTCAGCCATCAACCCAGCAATGTTTGTCTTCCAGGTTGAATGATGGCTTGCATCCCACTTCCTGTAAGCCCAAGGTATCTAGGCGCAAGCACATCCTGGACTCACAGAAAAATGCTGAAGAAAGTGAAGGGCACCCTGCAGCATTTAGGAACTGACAAATGCCAGAGGAAGAAGAGGGCTAAGAGGACCTGCAATATCACTGGACCAAAGATTCCTGTAGAAAAGTTATGTATAGCAATCTTTATAACCTAATGTCTCAGGGTACTTCAAATGGAAAGGGGGAAATGAAGAGAGGGGTAGAGCCTGGGTTTGGTCTTTTAGTAACCCCATAAAACCAAACAACCCTAAAACAAATTTGAAACACTTAATTCCTGACTGCAACACTAAACTAGCCTTCTCCTGCAATGGGAGCAGCTACCAACCATACTTGCATGTATGTTACTATGTAGTTTTTTCTGTTCTAAATGTTGTGTTGTACATGATAAACTAATAATGTGATTTTAACAATACTTCTGCACTCTAATGGTTATTGAATTAGCATGTTCGTTTATTTCAGAGGTACCTAGTTACTTTTATTCTTATTTGGTGTGTGGAGTGAGGTCCAGATAGTTGAAAGCTGTAAACCAAGTCATGGCACATGCAAAACCCCATTATGGTTAAGTTAAAGCTCTTTTGAAATAAGCCAATTTAGCCAAACTTACTTTTTGTCGCAGCCCTTTCTTTTTCACACCTGCCTTTTTTCATATGCATAATTATTACATTTAACTATTGTATATACTATTATTTCTCTAATATGGTACAGTCTAGTTCTTCAGTATTGAGTAATAAATTACAGTATTTAACAAATTCAGTGACTCATTACACCTGCTGTACAGTCTTGCTGGCTTTATTACTATAAGTACAAAGACAATCATTTTCACTAAAAAATAGTTTCATGCTGGCAAGGTTCAGAGAAAGAATTTGGGTTAAAATCTTTTTTTTTTTTTTTTCCCTTGTGTTTTTATTTTTCAGTTCTTTTTAAAATGCTTAAAGTGAAGTTCTTCTTCTGTTTTCCTATTATTTGTTACTTGTCTGACTTTGGTTACCTCTATTATACACCGAGGAATGTCTATCAGAGACATTCTTTTCTTTATTCCTTAGCATCTTCTTGTTTTGACATTCCGGGATGTATTGAACATAATCCTTGTTAAGTTTTCTTAGCACTCCACTCAGTTGATTACCATGTGACCCTCTGCCAATAAGTGACTTTTCATTTAATTATTTCTTTTCTCTAGATGACTTGTATTTTAGGGAGATTTGGAATAAGGTCACCTTAATATTGTCCTCTTTTCATTGTAATATGTCAAGATTCTTTTTTTATGGATGTAAAGAGTCTTTTTGTGTTATTCTACTTGTATATCTTGTACTTCTCATGTTCAAAAATGTTTCCAATACAAACTTTAATTGTGAAAAAAAAATAAGTTCTCAACATCTTAGTGGTATATATAGGGTCAAAATTATGCCCTATGGATAGAAATTATTGCAGGGAACATTTTCCTAATGAGAAAGCACAGTCTAAACAATGCAACCCAAACTTAATAAAAATTTGATTAAAAACTAACAACTATTTGTGTATGCTATAGATAAGCTATATGATGCTTATCGCAAGTCAACACTAGAGGTCAGTATATGATGTACAAGATTATTATTATTATTATTATACAGGATTTATATAGTTTTACCAATATAAAAGAACAGAATAAAAATCAGTTTATTTAAAATGGAAGACATTTGCATATCATAGCTTCCTTATAAATATTTAAGGAGGATGAATTGTGTACACTGTTGTGTACTTAAAACTAAATCATTTTATCTACCATTATCTGGTCAATGCAGCTTATTCTGCATGTCACATAGCATTTATGACTTCCATGCACATGTCCACCAATGACAGAACAAAATAAAGGGAACTCTGAGTAGAGCAGAATGGAAGCTTATTGCTAATGTCCATTTGAATGGAAAAATATTACCATAATTTATGGTAACCCGCTCTGGTAAATAAAAGGGTATGCAAACCCTAAAAATTTGGTTCATTTTGGTCTATTTAATATACAAGTGAAAGTGTTTTTGTGTTATCTGTGCAACAAAATACCTGTTTATCTTTCAAGTAATCTTGTTATCAAAGTTAGTTCAAGTTCAAGTTAATCTGGTTATTAAAGACCACCAAAAAAAACATTTGTCTAAAAAAAACAAAATGGTACAGTGTTGCATCACAGATTAATTGTCAGTTAAAGTATTACAAAACTGAAAACTTGGCCTGGTAATGAAGAGGTATTACACTCTTGTACTGATGTGGTTAAATAAACGTTAAACGTTAAAAAAAACTGAAAATCAACAATGCATTCCTGCATGCATGCAAAACACACACCAGTGGCCATGTGTTATAAACCCTTAACGTGCACCTGCTGGTTTGAATTGGCCTTTACCATTCCAGTACAGGAAGATAATTAAAAAAAACAAATATACATACTCACCTAGGTGGATGTAGCATTGGTCTGAGGCTGTCCCCCACTGCCTCCAAAACCGGCAAAACAGCGATCAAAGACAGCTAGTTGTTGGTCTTCATCTCACTGGAGTGCCGGGGGTGTTGAGGGGGTAAGTTTGATTGGCTCAGTTTCCCAATGGCCCACTGAGTGGCTGAGCCAGCTGCCGGTCAAGGATCTAGGTGGATCCCGACATTAAAGTCAGGATCTCTCCAGAGAGAGTAATGACAGCTGACAGCATACTTTAGCCCGCTGTTGGCTAGATCTGGGTCACAGGAGTGCAGAACTGAGTGCTCTCCTGTGACCCACAGTAGAAGTATGGACAAAAGAGCTTTAGCCCTATCTCTCTTTTAATCAGGAGCAGCCATAAGGACCGACCCCTACTTTGCATGCAGGGATGCATGTGGGACGCCAGTCTCATATGGTTTTTTCAAGCCACATGATTAGAGCCTAAGGCTCTAATTGCTTTGATAAAGGTTGGGCTTGGGGCGCAGAGCACTGCGCCCCGAACCCACCCACTTGTGACTCTAGCGAATCAATAGGAAGGAAGGGAAGGAGAAGCAGAGGAAGCCATGGCAACGTGACCATGGAGGGGTAAGTGCGGGCCTGGGTGGAGGGGTTTGTTTTCTGCTCCCCCCTAAAAAAATAAGTTTAGCACCAGCTGCCGCTGCCTTTGATTATAGCAATTGCTGCTTACGTGTCCCCCCAACAAACAAAGCAAGTTTGTCAATTATTTCATGACTAATATTTGTATGCAGCAGTCAGTACTAGAGTAAAACAGTTTCTATTGGGAAGATAAAAATTTGACTTTTAGGATACCTCACTTGTGGTAGCACTTTAAGAATAAACACATATTCATGTTG
Source organism: Lithobates clamitans (assembly GCA_037952925.1). Classification (NCBI taxonomy): domain Eukaryota; kingdom Metazoa; phylum Chordata; class Amphibia; order Anura; family Ranidae; genus Lithobates; species Lithobates clamitans. The sequence goes on from JBBGZY010000021.1 coordinate 2,328,143, forward strand.
AACATTATATACAGATTTACATCTATAGATTTTGTTGGGAGAAATTTTTTTTAAGATTTAGTGTTCAGTAGCCCTTCCCCTTAACATACCATTTTAATTTGCTCCACCAGTAATTTTTGCTGTTAGAATTTGGCAGATTTTATATTTCAGGAAATAAAGTCCTTTTTTAATGAATGGCTGAGTGTCTGTGTGAGGCATGGGATAAGGAAGTTGCTCCGGTAATTGCTCATGACTGTTGAACTCAGGGTAATAACACAGAAACATCCTGCATGAGTTAAGTAAAGGATCATAAGTCAGAGCTGCAGTTAGTGGTGTACTACTGTGACCTGCTCTATGAGGAAAGTATGCACTAGAGTGTAATGAAAAATAGACATTTCTGCCACCCCAGCGCACTTCAGATGCTTGAAAATACTGCCACTTAAAATGTCTTTGCTATATTCCTGTCATCTGTTCTAGGCTGAAGATGATTAACTGAAGGTCGGCAAGAATGGTGATTGCCGTCAAACAGCAACCAGGGTTAAAGCTGATCTCCAATCCCATTCAGAAAATGTGTCATGGAACTGCCTAACACTGCACAGCAACTAAATATAATGTACACCAGGGGTAGGTAACCTTAAAGAGGTGGAGTCTCCCAGAACAACATGAGAAAAGCCAAAGATCACCGGGCACAGTGTCACCTCCTCACACCCGATTTAAACCTCTAATTGCCCTCCTACTGTGTCACAATTGCGTGCATTGCACGGCAATTATGGGTTTAAATCAGGTGGTGTGAAGGCAACATATCACATCCTCACCACATATCAAACACACTTGGATCACTTTTCAGAGGAGCAGCAGTAAACGAGCCCTTGGTTGCAGCGGCACCAGGCTCATTCACATGTAAAGTTGGGGAGTAGTAAACCCTGCTGTTGAGTCACGGTTTTACAGCCCCTAATCCCTACCCCCTTTAGTTGCTGTTGCTTTTGGTGGGTACTACCGCACACCAAACATGACCCATTTCAGTAAATGGGGCCACTCTGCAAGTGCCCAGCAACTGCATGCTTCTGCGGGGTCCAAGGGGTTAAAGCAGGTGGTGAGAAGGCAACACAACGCTGCCTGCTTTAACCCCTTGTTTTCTCTACTGCACAAGATTGCAGGGCACTTGCAGAATGTGCTTTCATAAAGTGCACTATATTGCTATTGATTCTTACTATTTCAAAGAAATTTTACAGTAAAGACTATTTCTGTATTTTACTATAATGTGTGTCTTTCATTGGTGGTGTTTGCACTACCATTATTGCCAGGTGTGCCAGAGGGGCTGGGACTGTTCTTGGGGTTGACAGGCCGAGTGCAGAACCAAATATACCTAAGCGGCTCCTCCAGGGGTAGAGCTATACCACCCTACTTCAGTTTACAAGGCCTTGCACATTATGACACCAGGCTTGGTCTCTATTCACGCCCTGTACCACAGAGGGCTTTAATATTTACTGTACAAACTCATTCTTCTTCATACAGTACATGAATAAAAGGAGGGCCACTTGCTACAGCCATAAAGTCAAAATCACAGCATTGACCAATTTGTCTTTTATAGACAAGGTACCTCCACAACTGGTATAGATCAGAGTATAAAACAAAGCGAAGCAAAGAGTTGTATATGGAGAACCAACAATGGTTTATCTTGTGATAAAACTACTTTATTGAAGTAATTGTACAAAATAAATTGAATTAAAGGAAAAAATTGCCAACCCTACCAGACACCAGTAAAAAATATGCTTTAAAAACAGACAATTGTGATACAAATTGACACAGTAGGATCTTACTCACATCTGCAAAAATTGATAGCACATTTCTTAGTGTTTCTAGCACAAGAAATCTCAACAGGGGGACTTGGTTGCTAAAGCACTACTTGTCCCAATTGGGATAATGATAGGCTAATTGCAACTCTTATGCCCTGTACACACAGTCGGACATTGATCGGACATTCCGACAACAAAATCCATGGATTTTTTCCAACGGATGTTGGCTCAAACTTGTCTTGCATACACACGGTCGCACAAAGTTGTCGGAAAATCCAATCGTTCTGGACGCGGTGACGTAAAACACGTACACCGGGACTATAAACGGGGCAGTAGCCAATAGCTTTCATCTCTTAATTTATTCTGAGCATGCGTGGCACTTTGTGCGTCGGATTTGTGTACACACGGTCGGAATTTCCGACAACGGATTTTGTTGTCGGAAAATTTTATAGCAAGCTCTCAAACTTTGTGTGTCGGAAATTCCGATGGAAAATGTGTGATGGAGCCTACACACGGTCGGAATTTCCGACAACAAGGTCCTATCACACATTTTCCATCGGAAAATCCTATCGTGTGTACAGGGCATAACACCTCCTGTATTTCTGTCTCAACCGTATGACACGGCTCCTGGCTTGATAACACATGTAATGGAAGATTTGTGCATTAAATTGAAAAACCGTCAGCTGCAGTCTGACACATAGGGCTAGTAGTACTGATGGAAGGTAATGGTAGAAAACCAACAGATGTCTCCTGATTCCCATCAAACAGACTAGTCACTAGCCTGCTCACTTAAAAGTGACTCCAATGACCCCAGTAGGATAGGAGCAAGAATTGTGGAGGATTCAGATTAACAGCATACATGAAGGATCTTTAAGCGCTTGTACAAAGAGAGCAGTTTAATTCATGAAGTGATCACTCATCTGTTGAAATCTCAGTCCTTCTCCACACTGAAAATAGCTAGTAGTCAAACACACAGACTGTTTCGTTTCTATATATCACTAGCATCACTGATTGTGGCAGCACAGTCATGTAGAGAAAGTCAGATGGAGCTGGACTAGCGTAGATAGCTAAATCCGCACCAATGAAGAGTGTAGGGAAAAAACAAAGCAGTGGCTGTCAGGCTCTCACCATTCTCTGATGGGGATGTGAACAGCTGATCCCTCCTACATTCAAGGTGGTCGTCAATGACGTGGCTCCAAACACTGACTCCAGACTCTGTCTCCTGTTAAATGCTCCGGCTACTTAACAGTGGCCCAGTCCCGCTGTGTGTTTGGAGTAAAGGTCCCACTGTATTGTTTAAGTGAAGCTTTGGCAGTTCTCCAAGGCCCTCCAGAGCCGCGTGTCAGGTAGAGACAAGACGGGTAACATGCACAGTGTAATCAGAGGTCCCACTGAGCCCCTGTTACGTCAGCTGACGGTTTTTCAATTTAATGCACAAATCTTCCATTACATGTGTCATCAGGCCAAGAGCCGTGTCATACGGTCTAGTCAGAAATACAGGAGGTGTTAGTGTTGCAATTAGCCTACCATTAGCCCAATTGGGACAAGTAGTGCTTTAGCAACCAAGTACCTATGCTGAGATTTCTTGTGCTAGAAACTCTAGGAAATGCGCAATCAATTTTTGCAGATGTGAGTGAGATCCTACTGTGCCAATATGTTTGACAATTGTCTGTTTTTAAACCATATTACTGGTTGTTGGTAGGTGGGCAAATTTTGTCTTTAATTCAATTTATTTTGTACAATTGCTTGAATAAGGTTGTTTTATCGCAACATAAACCATTGTTGGTTCTCTGTATACAACTCTTTGCTTTGTTTTATATTCTTCATACAGTAACCTGGAGGGTTAAATGTAGCTTTACTCCGCTTTTCCCAGTTCTTTGTGATACACGACACCACAATATTAACACATGAATCTCTTCTTCTCCAGAAATTGACAGAGACAACTTATCTTTAGTACGAAAAAAAGTTAATTTACTGAATATTTTGTCATTTACACTTGAGGTAGGAGATTTCAGTGCAGAACATATCCTCACATACATGGCTGTACAATACATTAGATTAGCTGTGCAAAAACTCAGTGATACATAGATTGCCGTCTCTAGTGGTGCTGCCCATACCTTTAGCATAAGAAGGCCAAGCAGCAAAGTCCATATGCGTGGATAAACTAAAGAACAGGTTTCACAGGAGGGAAAAGCAATTAGAAAAACAGGTCACATGAAACACTGGTCTTACCTGAAGAGCTCCCACAATGGACTCCTCATGAGGCTGGTTCCCCTGTATATATGCCCTAAAAAAAAAAAAAAAAAAAAAAAAAAACAGGACACGCATGCAGGGGAAGCCACGTCACAAAATACATTAATCTCCTACATGCATTAGCCAATATATAAAGATTCTTAACACAGTGAAACAAGAATACAGTATAAAGTAGGCACCTGCCCACAGACCCACAATGTTTGCTTTTTGGGTGTTGCCCAATATGTGATACAAGAAAATGATAGCAACAACTTTAGAGGCTATTCCTTTTCAATGCCCCTTTTGGTCATTAGCCAATATTTAAAGATGCTTAACACAATAAAACAAGAATACAGTATAAAGTAGGCACCTGTCTACAGACCCACAATGTTTGCTTTTTGGGTATTGTCCAATATGTAATACAAGAAAAGTATAGCAACAACTCTACAGGCTATTCCTTTTTAATGCCCCTTTAGGTCATACTAATTTACTGGAAATCTCACAGTGCTCCATTTGAATCACAAAAAAAATGTTTTATTCTAACTCTCTCTCTATATTAACATGTTTAAAAGTCCAACATGTACAGCAAAAATTTCCAAATTGTATGCTTTTGAACATTTATTCTGAACAAACAGTTAAACCACTTTAAAATAATCCTAAATTATGTCTTTAATTTACTTCTTACCTCTGCACTCTGTGGGTTACTTACTTGTGACCACTGCATTCTGTGCGCTACTTACCCCTGACCTCTGTGGGTTACTTACCCTTGCTTTCTGTACTCCATGTGTTACTCTCTGGGGACCCTAATGTAAGGAGGGCTCCCTGTGGACCCTGATGTAAGGGGGGTTCTCTGGGGACCCTGATGTAAGGGGAGGCTCTCTGGGGACCCTGATGTAAGGGGAGGATCTCTGGGGACCCTAATGTAGGGGGAGCCTCTCTGGGGAATCTTATGTAAGGGTAAGCTTTCTAGGGACCCTAATTTAGGGGGAGGCTCTCTGGTAACCCTGATGTAAGGAGGGGCTCTCTGGGGACCTTGATATTAAGGGGAGCTCTCTGGGGACCCTGATGTAATGAGGGGGGCTCTGGGGACCCTAATATAAGTAGGGAGGCTCTCTTGGGACCCTGATGTAGGGGGAGGCTCTCTAGGGACCCTAATGTAGGGGGGGCTCTCTGGGGATCCTGATGTAAGGAGGGCTTCCTGGGGACCCTGGTGTATGGGGGGTTCTCTGGGGACCCTGATGTAAGGGGAGGCTCTCTGGGGACCCTGGTGTAAGGGGAGGATCTCTGTGGACCCTAATATAAGTAGCGAGGCTCTCTTGGGACCCTGATGTAAGGGGAGGCTCTCTGGGGACCCTGATGTAAGGGGGGGGGCTCTCTGGGGAACCTGATGTAAGGAGGGGCTCCCTGGGAACCCTGATGTAAGTGGGGCTCTCTGGGTACCCTGATGTAGAGGGGGGATCCCTGGGGACCCTGATGTAAGGAGGGAGGCTCTCTGGGAACCCTAATATAGGGGGAGGCTCTCTAAGGACCCTGATGTAAGGGGGGGCTCTCTGGGGACCCTGATGTAGGTGGTGGATCCCTGGGGACCCTGATGTAAGTGGGGGATCCGCATTCAGATATGTAACGATATATATATATATATATATATATATATATATATATATATATATATATACATACATACACACATACACATATATATTATATACATGTGTATGCCCGTGTATGCCCGCCAAAGTGTATGACTTTCCTTACTTAGCTGCTATGGGCTCTAGCCCGAGATCTTTTGTAGACCTAGCAATGCCCCTGGTGGGGCCCTTCATGGTTTCTTGCACCGGGGCCCTGAAGATTCTTGTTACGCCTCTGCATTCAGGTGCTTATCTAATAGTTTCTTGAAACTATCAATGCCCCCGCTGAGACCACCGCCTGTGAAAGGGAGTTCCACATCCTTGCCGTTCTTACAGTAAAGAACCCTCTATGTAGTTTAAGGTTAAACCTTTTTTCTTCTAATTTTAATGAGTGGCCAGGAGTCTTGCTAAACTCCCTTCTGCAAAAAACTTTTATCCCTATTGTGGGGTCACCAGTATGGTATTTGTATATTGAAATCATATCCCCTCTCTAGCGTCTCTTCTCCAGAGAGAATAAGTTCAGTGCTCGCAACCTTTCCTCATAACTAATATCCTCCAGACCCTTTATTAGCTTTGTTGTCCTTCTTTGTACTTGCTCCATTTCCAGTACATCCTTCCTGAGGACTGGTGCCCAGAACTGGACAGCATGCTCTAGGTGTGGCTGGACCAGAGTCTTCCAGAGCGGGAGAATTATTGTTTTATCTCTTTAGATAATCCCATTTTTAATGCATGCCAATATTCTGTTTGCTTTGTTAGCAGCAGCTTGGCATTGCATGCCATTGCTGAGCCTATCATCTACTAGGACCCTCAGGTCCTTTTCCATCCTAGATTCCCCCAGAGGTTCTCCCCCCAGTGTATAGATTGCATTCATATTTTTGCTACCCAAATGCATTATTTCACATTTTTCTACATTGAACCTCATTTTCCATGTAGTTGCCCACCCCATTCATTTGTTCAGATCTTTTTGCAAGGTTTCCACATCCTGTGGAGAAGTTATTGCCCTGCTTAGCTTAGTATCATCCACAAATACAGAGATTGAACTGTTTACCCCATCCTCCAGGTCGTTTATGAACAAATTAAATAGGATGGGTCCCAGCACAGAACCCTGGGGGACTCCACTACCCATCCCTGACCATTCTGAGTACTCCCCATTTATCACCACCCTCTGAACTCGCTCTTGTAGCCAGTTTTCAATTCATGTACTCACTCTATGGTCCATGCCAACATACGTTATTTTGTACAGTAAACATTTATAGGGGAACTGTGTCAAATGCTTTTGCAAAATCCAGATGCACCACATCTACGGGCCTTCCTTTATCTAGATGGCAACTCACCTCCTCGTAGAAGGTTAATAGATTGGTTTGGCAAGAACGATTCTTCATGAATCCATGCTGATTTCTGCTAATGATACCGTTCTCATTACTAAAATCTTCTATATAGTCCCTTATCATCCCCTCCAAGAGTTTACATACTATTGATGTTAGGTTAACTGGTCTGTAATTCCCAGGGATGTATTTTGAGCCCTTTTTAAATATTGGCGCCACATTGGCTTTTCTCCAATCAGCTGAATTTATCAAAACTGCCACATTGAGGCGGACAGATTGGACACTTTTGACACTATTTTGAGACCATTGACATTTATACAGCGATCGGAGCTAAAAATAGCCACTGATTACTGAATAAATGTCACTGGCGGGGAAGGGGTTAACATTAGGGGGCGATCAATGGTTAACTGTGTTCCCTAGGTGTGTTCTAACTGTAGGGGGATGGGACTGACTGGGGGAGGAGACCGATGGGTGTTCCTACTTAGTAGGAACACAGATCTGTCTCCTCTCCCCTGAGAGAGACAGATTGTTTACACACACACACACATCCCCATTCTCGTTATGTCATGAGCGATAGCGGGTGCCCGGCAGACATCGAGATCGCCGGGCATGCGCACCAGCTCCGGGGACATGCGGCTGGCTATGGCATCTTAAAGGAGCAATGTATAACTACAGCAATTCGTGCAGCTGTGGCAACTTGCCGCAGTATAACTGTGGCGGCTGGTCGGCTAGCGCTTAAGCATCATTAAAATCACCGCTCCTGTAAAAAAAAATTTTTTTTAATTTGCACTGATTCATGTTACCCGGACCCCCATACCCTTTTACCTTGCATATAAGCCTTCAAAATGGGGACTTTTGATTTTTCAAGTACGGGTCCCATAGACTTTAAAAGGGTTAGCCATTTGGGTCAGAACTTTTTCTCTGTTCGGGAATTCTGGTGTGAACCGAACAGGGGGGGTGTTTGGGCCATCTATACCTGATTTCTGCACTTCTGACTCCTGCATTCTGTGTATTACTTACTCCTGAGCCTTGTCCTCTGTGTGTTACGTACTTCTGATGCCTGCACTCTGTACATTACTTACTCCTGACTTCTGCACTTTATATAAAACACTCCAATATATATACCACGTGCATCCATGCATCGGTCTGAATGGTACTGAGGCGGTCTGAGGAACCCCGAACCTCTATGTTCATAGACAGTGCCTTTGTGTCTAAGCACTCAATTTCACTGCAGCTTCATGCCACTCAACTTGCCCCTGAGGCTATAGATGGGAGACCTCTACAGCCTGCCCATGTGACTCATGAGACAAACTGGTGCTATGCCTCCCCTTGGCTGGGCTTATCCTTTGTCTGTCTCTGAGGATAAAGCCATGGAAAACTGTGTTGCTGATGCACTTTCTTGAGGGTTCATCTGCAAATCTTTGTCTCCTGCTGGTGCTGGCTTCTTCTTTGTGAAAAAGAAGAGTGGTGAACTGAGACCTTGTGTCAATTATAGGTGTCTCAATCGCATCACGATTGAGAAAGCCTACCCGATTCCGTTGATTATGGAATTATTTGACCGTCTGAAGGGAGCATCGGTTTTCACGAAGCTCGATCTGAGAGGGGCATACAATCTTGTGAGGGCGACGAATGGAAAACTGCGTTTAACACCAAGACATTATGAATACCTCATAATGCCCTTTGGTCTTTGCAACGCTCCTGCAGTCTTTCAGGAGTTCATTAACGATGTCCTCCGAGATATGTGGCAGCAATGTGTGGTGGTTTATCTCAACGATATTCTCAAATATTCTAAATCCTTAGAGAGACACCACACAGATGTCTCCCGTGTGCTACAGGGGCTGAGAGATAATAACCTATTGTAAGTTGGAGAAGTGCGAGTTTCATCGTGAACAGGTTACATTTCTGGGTTATGACATTTCAACTGCCGGTTTTTCGATGGACCCAGAGAAATTATCTATAGTTCTACAGTGGCCTCGAAGGATAGGTCTATGTCCGTTACAATGTTTTCTTGGCTTTGCCAATTATTATCGGAAATTTATTCAGAACTTCTCTTTTCTGGTCAAACCCATGACTGATATGACCAGAAAGGACGGTAACCCACAGTATCGGTCTCCGGATTCCATTAAAGCCTTTAAGTCTCTCAAGGCTGCCTTTGTTTCAGCTCCTGTGCTGGCACATCCTGATCCTATGCTAACCTTCATTCTTGAGGTTGATGCATCTGAGACTGGAGAGGACGCCCTTCTGTCTCAATGTCATTGGGGGGGGTTTGTGCTGACTTGGCATTTCATGGCCTCCGAAACTGTGATAGGTAGTGAAGAGGTGAAATGAGCAATTTACGCCCCTGGAAAGCCTTAAGGCGGTGATTTGTTTTTGGGCTCCTGTACATGGCTAGACTGGCAAAAAAATCTCACACATATGGTATCCCCATATTCAGGAGAAGCAGCAGAATGTATTTTGGGGTGTAATTTCACATATACCCATGACATGTTTGAGTAATATATAATTTCAGTGACAACTTTGTGTAAAAAAAATAAAATAAATTGGTAATATTCCCGAAACTTGTGGCAAAACATAAAATATTCCATGGACTCAACATGCCTCTCAGCAAATAGCTTGGGGTGTCTACTTTCCGAAAAGGGGTCATTTGGGGGGGGGGTTGTGCTATTTTGGCATTTCATGGCCTCTGAAGTGTGATCATCCCCCACAGTTTTTTACCCTTTTGTATCACTTAACCCTCCCGCTTAAATTGTAAGCTCTAATGAGCAGGGCTTTATGATTCCTCTTGTATTGAATTGTATTGTAATTATACTGTCTGCCCTAACATTGTAAAGCGCTACGCAAACTGTTTGCACTATATAAATCCTGTATAATAATAATAGGTAGTGTGGAAGTGAAATGAGCAATTTACGCCCTTAGAAAGCCTGAATGCGGTGATTGGTTTTTGGGCTCCTGTACACAGTTAGACTGCCAAAAAGTCTGTGGTATCCCTGTACTCAGGAGAAGCAGAAGAATGTATTTTGCGGTGTAATTCCTGTAGCACCCTCTACCCAGTGTAGGTGCTAGACGTAGATTTTTCTCTGTAGTGCAGGTAAATTTAAGCAGGCCTAGGTAAAAGCTAGGCCTGTTTGTTTTGATCTGTAGGGCTGGGAGTGGCCTAAAGTAGGCTGGTGACTCACAGCTAGCTTCACCTTTCGATGACCTCCCTTCTACTTCTAGAAGCTTCTAGAAGGAAGGGGGGGAAGAGAGGTGGAGTTGTCTAGGGTGTTCTAGGGAGCCCTGATCAATCCCCAACCTGGATTGGCAGGGGGCAGGCCTCCTTAAATACCTATAGTCAGCCCAGCTGGGGAGTTGTTGTTCTGGTGGAAGAACTGAAGATGGACTATTAGGCTGTTGGGGCCTTTGAGGAAGCTCCCTACTCTGGGAGGGGGGTGACCTTGGGCCAAGGGGCGGAGCTGAACAGGAACCTCACACACCCCAAGGGCTGCTGAACAGGAGCAGGAGAGGACAGCGGGGAACACTGCCAGGCAAGTCTCCAGGAGTGATCCACCAGGTGTTGGTGAGTGACACAGCCAGAAATGCGGGGGAGGCATGCCGGAGCAGATTGGGAAGATGCAATCTGAGATGGATGTAGAGCCAGTAAGGACTATGGTGTCATGGGCAGTGGAAGCAGGCAGCTGCAGCCAGGAGGGCTGTCAGTGTCTGAAGAGTACTGACTGGGACCCGTAGTCCACCATAGAGGGCAGCTAGCATCAGAACTTTCAATTGCTACACAATAGGGACCCGCAGTCCCTGTCTGTAATAAGGCACTTTTGCTAAGGCCTGGATGAAACCAGTGTCAGGCCTAACCATGTGCTAGCTGCGCCTGAAGAATTGTGCTGCAGGGAGAAGGAGAGATAGTCTACAGCAAGTATTGTGCAGGAGGAGAGTATCTAAATTGTCCCAAACCATGCAAGAATCTTTTTCTGGGTATCTCATGAATTCCTTAACCCCATCCAAGTTCTAATCCCTCAATACAAATACAAAAAAAACTAAAAACAAAGCTGATGGACTTGTTCATTGTCTTGGAGTGTCTGGAAGTGAATACAGGTGACAGGTGGGCCACATCACTCGGCAGCCTCTACGGGGGTACCGCTACACTCCACATATACCAATTGCACGTGTGAGTAATATATTATTTCAGTGATAACTTTGTGTAAAAAAAAATATATTTTTTTGTAATTTTCCCGAAACTTGTGGCAAAACATAAAATATTCCATGGACCCAACATGCCTGTCAGCAAACAACTTAGGGTATGTACTTCCCAAAAAGGGGCCATTTGGGGGGGTGTTTGAACTGTTCTGGCATTTTATGCCCAACATTAGAAGCTTATGCCACACATCACCTACTCTTTTAACTACTTGAAGACCAAGCCTTTTCTGACACTTCTTGTTTACATGAAAATATTATTATTTTTTTGCTAAAAAATTACTTTGAACCCCCAAATAGAATATTTTTTTAAAGCAGAGGCCCTATAGAATAAAATGGCGGGTGTTGCAATTTCTTTTTCACACAGTATTTGCTCAGGGATTTTCCAAATGCAATAAAAAAAATAAAAAAAAATTTAATGCACAAAAACACACTATATTGCCCAAATGTTTGTTAAATGTAAAAGATGATCTTATGCCAAGTACATAGAGACCAAACAGAACATGCGTTAAAATGGCGCACAGCCGTGCAGCGGTAACAAACTACATACATTTTTAAACGCCTTTAAAAGCCTTTACAGGTTACCACTTTAGATTTACAGAGGAGGTCTACTGCTAGAATTACTGCCCTTGATCTGACTTTCGTGGTAATACCTCACATGCATTTTGCAATTGCTGTTTACATACGACACAAGCCCGATGCTTGGATTCGCCTTTGCGCGCTAGCATGTGGGGACAGGGGTGCTTTAATATTTTAATTATTTATTTTTTAATTTTTTTTTATTCTTACACTGTCCCTTTAATTTATTTTTAATCACCTTTATTGTTATCACAGGGAATGTAAATATCTCCTATGATATCTAAGGTACATAAAATAGGTAGTGACAGCAGTGGCGGTGCTTCCATAAGGGCGCACGGGCGCCACCCCCTCTCTCCTGCCACCCCCTCTAGCACCAATAGATAGATTCATGCATTGCATGAATCTATCAATGGCCGCCACTGCCACCCCCTATTCAGGCGCCCGGCCCCTTTTCAGGAGCAGAGGCCTGAATTACAGCGGCGGGGGGTTTTGAAGCACCTGATTAGAGCCATACGCTCTAATAGGCGTCAAAAAAGGTGACCTGCGAGCGCCATGCTGGGTGCTCGCAGGTCACTCAGCTGTGTTAGAAAAGCAAATGAGTATTTGCTTTCCTAACACTAAACCGTCTCTCTGCCAATCAGGTGCTCGGATCTGTTACCCGTCACTTGATTGGCTGAAACGACAGGTGCTGTGATTGGACGCCAGACGTCCAATCATAGCAGAGGACGGGAACAGAGGACGGGAGAAGGAGCTGTCCCACCGAGACAGGTAAGTGCAGACGGTGGGCTGGCGGGGGGCACACTGGAAGCATTTGATATGGCACAGTGGCTGTGTTTGTTGGAGCACAGTGGGAACAATTGATGGGCTTGGTGGCAGCAATTGATGGGCTTGGTGGCGGCAATTGATGGGCACAGTGGGAGCAATTGATGGGCACAGTGGCGGCAATTGATGGGCACAGTGGCTGCGTTTGATGGCACAGTGGCGGCAATTGATGGGCACAGTGGCTGCAATTGATGGGCACAGTGGCTGCGATTGATGGTACAGTGAGGCTGCAATTGATGGGGTTTTTTCAGAATTTTTCAGTTTGTTTGCGCCCCCCCAAAAAATTTTGAGCACCAGCCGCCACTGAGTGACAGGTACAGGTGAAAAATGTTGGGTCTATTAGACTCTAGATCTCTCTTCTGCCCTTAAAGCATCTGACCACACCAAGATCGGTGTGATAAGATGCTTTCTCAATTTAAAAATGGCGCTGTTTATATCCGGCGAAACCAAAGTGCTGAAATGCTCATAGCTTCAGGTTTCTTAGGCCATAGAAATGATTGGAGCCATTCTGGTCTCCGATCAGCTCCAAGGTCAGCTGGTGAAACCACTAGCTGCATTCTTGGGTTCCCCGGTGGGACAGGAGAGCCCTGAGAAATCCATGGAAGGTGGGGGAGGGGGGATTGTCCCTTTCCACTGCTTGTAAAAGCAGTCTAGTAGCTAATTAGCTGCCAGAATTGCTTTTATATGAAAGCTGAAAAAAACAATACCAAGATAATGCCTAAACCTGCAGGCATCATCTATCTGGTATAACCACTCAAGGACCAGCAACATACCAGTACGTTACTGGTCTTTTTTGGGCATATTTTGTAATGTTCTTTTTTTTTCATACAGCCTGTGGGCTGAACGAAAAAAGAGACTCTAACAGATTCCTCCATTCACATTGATCAATGTGGATGAAGAAATCTCTGCCGGAAAAAGTTTGTTGTATGCCCATAATTAGAATACCGCCCCGCATCCACCTACTTCTAATGGTGGCCATACATGCAATGTTCTTTTTTCCTCCATTCACATAGAAAAAAAGTGAAACAAAAAAATGTTTGAAGTATAGGAGTGATCCTCCCTCTGTCCTCCCCAGCTCCTAGGCTTTGGCACATATGCTTTTTTTTAACTCTGGTGTGGTGAAATCACCTCCTACAGCGCTGGAGTCACTGATTTACATTTTGTGAGAGCAAACCCAGTTGCTGTCAAAATAAACAAATCAGCGCTGCAGCTGAATAGCGTACCTGCAAAGCAAACAATGGTTAACAATAAAACACAGTAACAATAAAACATTAAGTCAATAAAACAATTTATTTTTTATTGCAATCTGTGCCAAAAATTTTTTACAAAATATATGGTAAAGCATAGGGGCGATCCACCCTCTGTCCACCCCAGCCCCTATGCTTCACCACATATGCTCTTTATTTTAACTGTGGTGGTGAAGTCACCTTCTATAGTGCTGGAGTTGCAGATTTACGTATTGTAAGAGCAAACCCTGTTGCTGTCAAAATAAAAAAACAGTGCTGCAGCTGAATGGCGTACCTACAAAGCAAACAATGGTTAACAATAAAACACAGTAACAGTATAGTAAACAGTAGAAAGGCATCCCTGCAAAGCAAACAATGGTTAACAATAAAAAACAGTAACAATAAGACACTACAGTATAGCATTAAATACAGTAAAACGGTAAGAACAATAAAACAACTATTTTTGGCTTTTCATTTATTTATTTTTACATTTTTTTTTTTTACACTTTTATTGTAACTGAAAATAACTTTCAACGTTCCAGGCTAGGTCTCTCAAAATGCGATAGCCATCTAACATCTTTCAAGACCTTGTGTGAATATGTGCCCTAGACTGTGCCGTGCCATATGCTATACCAATGCCCTGACGATCTGACTTTCCAACGGAAAATGTGCGATCGGAAATTCCGACCATGTGTAGGCTCCATCTGACTTTTTCCATTGGAATTTCCGACACACAGTTTGAGAGCCGGATCTAAAATTTTCCGACAACAAAATCCGTTTGCGTAAATTCCGATCGTGTGTAGACAATTTCGATGCACAAAGTGCCACGCATGCTCAGAATCAAGCAGAAGAGCCGCACTGGCTATTGAACTTCATTTTTCTTGGCTCATCGTACGTGTTGTACGTCACCGCGTTCTTGACGTTTGGAATTTCCAACCAATTTTGTATGACCGTGTGTATGCAAGACAAGTTTGAGCCAACATCCGTCAGAAAAGATCTGATGGATTTTGTTGTCGGAATGTCCGATCGTGTGTACAGGGCATAATACACCACTAGTATGTGGTAGCGATAGAAACAGTCCCCGACGCAGAGACTAGGTTCGCCAGAACAGGAGGGACAAAAATAGCAGATGTTATGCCTGTACCTGTGCTTTGTACCGACACTGCATTTTTTTGGGGTGCTCTTTGGGTAAGGGTAACAGGGATGAAATCTGGAAAATGCCTCTCATGCAGCCAGCTCACTGCATCTGGATTGGGAAATTGGGCCACAGCACCTTCCGGAAACAAAATGGCTGTGATGATCTCTTCCTGAAATTTTAGGAAGGATCCACTTCTTCCTGACACTTTGTATAGTACATAAGCATTGAACCAAGCCAATTGGAATAAGTATACAGACACTTCTTTACACCAGTGTCTGGCCTTACGGGCAACTAAGTACGGCCCCATCATCTGGTCGTTGAAGTCCACACCTCCCATTTTAAGGTAGTAGTCGTGGACACAGAGGAGCTTTGCAACAACACCAGTCTCCATTGCAGTTTGGACTGTGTCTGCGTAAATGGAAGACAGAATAAAAAAGTTCTGTTTGTCCTTCCACCTCACTGCAAGCAATTCACTACACCTCGAGCAGGCTCTCTCCCCCCTGTCTTAATGGGGCATTTACAAGCCATTTGGATAAGCCCCAAAGATTAGATTGCACGGTGCCACATGCGCCAATTCTAAATTCAAGGAGGTGTCTAAAAAGTGGCACGTTTGTATAAAAATTGTCCACGTATAAATGGTACCCCTTTCCGAATAAAGGTGACACCAAGTCCCAAACAATCTTGCCGCTGCTCCCTATGTAGTCTGGGCAGTTGGGGGGCTCCACACTACTATCTTTTCCCTTGTAAACCAGGGGACTCCATGTATAGCCTGTTGCCCTGTTACAGAGCTTATACATTTTGACCCCATATCTGGTACACTTGCTCGGAAGAAACTGAAAACAAGGCAGCCAGAAAATGTAATCAGGGACTCTTCTATGCAGATATCTTGTTGAGGTATATACAAGGCTGCAAATCTTTGGTGAAAATGGTTTATGAGGGACCAAATTTTGTGGGGCTGATCATACTCAGGGTCACCCCGAGGACAACAGAGTTTATTGTCGTTGAAGTGCATAAACCACAATATTTGCTCGTATCTAGTCCTGGCCATGGCAGCAGAGAACATGGGCATATGATGAATTGGGTCAGTAGACCAATATGACCGCAACTCATTCTTTTTATTAATGCCCATGATGAGGGATAGGCCCAGAAAAGGCTTACATTTGAGAACAGGGATAGGTTTCCATGCAAATTGTCTGGCAAGGGTCAAATTTGGGTTTGCAGTGATAAATTAATTAGCATATAAATTGCTTTGGTCCACAATAGATCCGTATAGATCTTCCATGAAAAACAGCTCAAAAAACAAAGGGGCGTTAAATCCGCTGTTTCCACCTGAATTCCAGGTTGTTCAGTGAACGGGGGAAATACAGGCGCTGCAGAAGTGGTGGGCTGCCAATCAGGATTTGCAAGCTCATATGGAAGGGCACTATGGGCTCTATGGGCTTGTGTTTGAATTCTTTGTGGCTATGGGACACTACTTGTGCTAGCCACCACTCAAACTCGAACTGCACATCAGTGTTACTGCAGTGCTGGTTTGTCTATGACCAGGATGTACTAGGCCACTGGTGCTCACCAGTTCACCAGAAGGTAGAGCGGCACTAGTACCGGCACTCCACTGCATACAAGAATCGTGATTGTAGCACCTCAGCAACAGAGGAATGGGGTCAGGTACGCCTGGCCTTAGCAGGGACCTCTACTCAGTCATCAGAGCTATCTGTCAGGGTGCCACTGCTCTCTACAGGTTTGAATACTGAGCCTGAATCTGACAGTGAGGACTCCCCATCACTCTCATCTGTCATGCTCAGTATCCTGTAGGCCTCTTCACTAGTGTGCCTTTTGTTTAAAATTTTGGTCAATACATTTATAGGTGCCTAGTGTGACTCACAGGTAAAAAAGCACCTGATTGTCAAGGACTGTTTGAACTGCTACAAAAAATGTAACTGCTAGTACTAGCAGAGATCAGGCCTGACTCTGCTAACACTGGGTTTTTGTGTGCTGTGTATTGGAAGTGACAGTGATCTACTGATACTGCACTTGTTTGGGGAGGGCAGAGGGGCTAAACACAGGTGCTGGCAGGTGTCAGGGCTGATCCTGCTAACTCTGCATTTTTGGGAACACTATACTATTGGGGACGCTAGTATAGTTCTTATTAGATCAAAGATTTTGATCCGTTCAGACTATGCTAGTAATGGAGGTGTTTAGTGTGTGTGTGTTAGTATTACTGGCAATCAAAGGGTTAAAATTTAATGCTGTCTGGGATTGACGCTAACTGACGCTGATGCTAACTGGCGTCACCCATGACACTAATACAGTGATCAGAAAAATAGATCTGTACACTGTACTAATGACACTGTGACAGGGAGTGAAAGGGTAAACTGGGGGGCAATCAGGGGGATAAACTTTATTAGGGAAAATCATATTTCAAATTATGTTAACCTAAAGTATCAAATTCTCTAAGTTATTTCTGAATTACCAGCTATTATTAGTGAAACGCTTCACCATTATAACATCTTATTGTATCCAACTATATGTGTGCTATTTTGGAAATATGTGAGTGGGTATCATCACTTTGACTGTATAATTTTTATTTTGTTTACTTGTTTAACTTTTAAACTTATAATAAAATATTTTGACAAGGAAAAATTATAGAACGAGTATGAGTATGGCTGAAAGAGACAGCATCACATCCCTAAGTAATTAGAAACAAAACATCATACAGGGTTAGGACTTTAAAGGTTCTGAAAGACCCCTCTCAGAATGTATGATTATTAGGGAATATGTGGCAGGACCCTGATGCTATATAAGACTGATGCTAACTGACGCTGTCGCTAACTAGCGTCACCCGTGACACTAATACAGTGATCAGAAAAAAGATCTGTACACTGTACTAATGACACTGGGACAGGGAGTGAAATGGTTAACTGGGGGTGATCAGGAAGTTAAAACTTTATTAGGGAATATATGGCGGGTATCCTGAACCTATCTGGGACTGACGCTAACTGACAGTCATCAGTAAAAAAATCTGTACACTGTACTTGGTGACACAGGTGATTAATGTAACAGAAAGCCAGGCTTGTTTAAACAAACCGATATCAGCTTAGGACAGAAAAAAAGACAAAGTAGGAAACTGCACCAAACCTTGATAAAATGATGCAATGCACATGGATCACCCAGAGCATAGTTATCTCCATACGTTTTAATTTTGGTTATTTATTTATTTATTTGTTTGTTTTTAATATAAGTGGAGTTACTCCCTAACAGCCTGCATGGAGTCTGGTTCCTTCTGCTGACCAAGTCAAACATACTCACGTAACCTAGACCTCTTCCACAGGGCAGTTAATGTATCCGCAGGGCGATCCGGATCCCAGAGGCAGGAACAAAGCTGCTAGATCTGTGTTGGGCACACTCAATGGCTACCCGCTATTAGCTGGGTTCCTGGCCAATGCAAACACTCGCCAATGGCAGAGCCCACTCTCCAGGGATCGATTCTCTGCATATGTGTGCCATAATACCACCCTGCTGATAGCTGGGGACTCGGTGACCACTCAAGCCATGCTGGAAGACTTCTGGATACCACAGGACACTCCTGACATCCGCAAAGCTGTCCCACATGAGACCCGGCTGCCGATACTTCCAAAAGGTAGGAACATTTCATACAAAATGGTCCTATGAGTGAGGAGAACAAAAGGAATGCGGCCTCTGGCTCAGCCTGAAAATTTGTGGGAGTGGGGTCCTATGCTGTAGGAGTGAGGGCGGGACTACCCAAACGTAAGGTGCCATGGAGTAACAATAATATGTGCACATATTTAATGTTCACTGGTATTTTCATTTCTTTAAGGCACATTTATCACTCATTCATGGTTTTATATTTCTTCATTCTTTTTTCATCATATTTTTATCACCAGCACATATATTTTATCACAGTATCATTCAAATTCCCATTGATTATTTATTTTGTTCACTTTACACCATTCCACCCTTATGTATAATTATTACACATATATATTTTTCCCTCTTCACCAATTTGTGCTAATCCTATGCTCAATCACATCTCCCCATTAATTTTCACTTTCACTCACACAGTCCATCAATAATTTATTAATAGATACTTAATATTTTTTAATTAACCCCCTATATTGAATATAAATATTTATACCCGTGCACCATTCCCTATTTACCACACTTTATGAACCTAGTGTTCACCTCACCATACATGGCATTTTAGTGACCCTATAAGAATATGCTCACCCAACATCCCCCAAGAAAATTCTATCCCCCCTCTTTTCAACATATACATCACGTGCTGGTTTAAGTTTTCTTTTCAACAACTATCTTCTTTTTCCAAGCCTAACTGTCATATCTACACAAATCTAAAAAACTACATACTAATTACAATAATTATGATAAATCTCCAGGTATTGCCTGTTTTCCAACCGCCTCTCCCTTTGAGGTGCTCAAATATTTGTGACCACTTATAAGCCCTACGGCCGGGTATGGCCCCCTTCTGGGTGGAGGTGAGCGCGACTTCTCAGCATTTTCCAGGATCACTAATGGGGAAATCAACTGCAATCTTTATGTGTGTTTTTTAACAAGAAGTCTTTGGTTAAGCAAGTCTATTTGACGGAGAGGGTAAATATGAAGTGACTACCATTCCTTTACATTAATGTATAAATAACTATGATTGTATATTATATTATAGATGATTTAAATCTGCCTTTTATGTACTTATAGAAATTTTAGAACCCCCTGAGGAAGACCGTACTACAGTTAGGTCGAAATGCATTGGGGCTTTTTTCTCCAGCACATTAGACAATACTACCACAATTCTATCATTACAAGCTAACATTTTGAACTTGTACTTTTTTTTGGTATTGTCTACCCCTTTTTTCCCAATCCAATAGTCTCGCACAGTGTAAACCAGAGCTCATGTTTTAACTTTTGTATGGTATTGTCTAATTGTCTTTTGATAATAAAAGTATCCAGTTTTTACAACAAATTTTTGTGACTCTCAATTGCTGCTTTAAAACCCCATGGGGAACTTCTTTCTCTTTTTTTGGATTTATTATCCAGGGTGTGCAGTCTCTCAGACTCCACATATGTGTCATATCATGCTATAATCAAGAAACAGAAGGCATTATGAATGATATCCTGCATGCAGCACTTCAAAGGATAGCTAATGTGGATAGGCCACAGCAATGATTGAGCTATAGAGCCTGTGTCTCTATGTGGCAGTATCTGTTGTAAATCTTAAACTCGAGTAACTGGCAAGAAACAACAAGTGGGATTTTAATATATAGCGGTGTGATATGGGCTAAAGTGGTTGTAAAAGACTTAAGGGTTTTCACCTTAGGGCATTCTATGCCTTAAGATGAAAAACCTTCTGTGTTGCAGTGCCCCCTCCCCCGGCCCCTCCTTTTCCTTACCTGAGCCCGATCCCATCCAGCGATGTACATGAGCACAGCGGCTCCAGCCCCTGTTTCTCTCCTCATTGGACAGATTGATAGCAATAGGAGCCATTGGTTGCTGTCAATCAAATCCTGTGATGCAGGGGGGGCAGGGCTGAGTCCCGCTGTCTGTGTCAATGGGCGCAGCAGCGGGACTTGGGAGTGAGCCCGCCTGAGTGCCCCTATGGAAAGCAGCTTTCCGTGGGGGCACCTGATGAAAAGAAGGAGCCTGAAGTGGTGGCGGGGGGAACCCAGAGGAAGAGGATCTGGGCTGCTCTGTACAAAAGCATTACACAGAGCAGGTAAGTAAAGACATGTTTGCTATTTTATTAATAATAAAAAAAAAGCTTTACAACCACTTTAAATAACCTCTCACCCAGTCCTCTATGGTAGCGATGGGAAACGATGGCCTTGCTGATGGCGGGGGGGCCCTTTCTCCATATCCTATCCTCCCACAAATGCAGTGGTGCCAATGGTGATGATCAATGTGTCTGCCTTCAGAATCGACTACCCTGCCCCTCATGACATATCTAGGACTTAAGCCCAGTCTTCTGATACACCTTTTGTCCCCAAAACTTCCCCCCTCCAAACCCTTCACAAAAGACTTGACCAGGCTTTGGAGTAAATGGCCTTGACGGCCTTTTATTAACCAATTATAACATTAAATAACCTTTTTCATAAACAACCATTAAACTTTAACATATACTTGTTTAGTGTCATAGAGGGAAAACAACATAAATTGGTCACTGCGAACAACTTCTTTTAAACTTTAGGCCTCCAGTCGGAAACCCCTGACTCAGAGGCGGTACCCAACATTCACAGTGACCTACCCCCATCCTTTCATGGATGGGTACCATAAACGACCCCCATCCTTTCATGAATGGGTACCAGAAACAACCCCCATCCTTTCATGGATGGGTACCAGAAACAACCCCCATCCTTTCATGGATGGGTACCAGAAACAACCCCCATCCTTTCATGGATGGGTACCAGAAGCAACCCCCATCCTTTCATGGATGGGTACCAGAAACAACCCCCATCCTTTCATGGATGGGTACCAGAAACAACCCCCATCCTTTCAGGGATGGGTACCAGAAACAACCCCCATCCTTTCATGGATGGGTACCAGAAACAACCCCCATCCTTTCATGGATGGGTACCAGAAACAACCCCCATCCTTTCATGGATGGGTACCAGAAACCACCCCATCCCATGGATGGGTACAACATGTTCCATACATGTAACCTCTATCTTCTCCTTCTCCATCGACCCAAAAACTGCCGATTATCCTGACCTGTCCTTTTACCTACTTTCTGACCATCTCAGGGCGGGTGGGTGGGAATCGCTTCCTCCTCCGCTCTACGATTGATGTCACTTACCCTTCTCCCTTCCTCTCACCAGCTCTGAGCGCCGCCCTCATCAAGCCCCCTCCCCTTTCTAAAAGGGGAAACCCTGTTCTTAAAGCGGCCACTGTGCCGTCCAGCAATGTCATGTTGTCCCTCCACCAATTTCTCTCCTTTCCATGGCTCCGGGACTCTCTGTACAATCAGCGATCTGGCAATCCTTTTCCCCACTTTCCGGCTCAATTTGTTCCAGCCTATGGACTCCTGGATCAACCTTCACTCTCTCACACATACTGTCTCTTTCCAGCCTTCTCCTCTCCTCCCCTTTAGGTTCTCGGGCTATTCTTTTTATATGCTCCGGCCCCTGTTGGTCACATGGGATTTAAAGTTCTCTTCCAGGTTGTCTGAATGGAAAGGTCCTGCATGCAAGTTACAGCATTCTTAGCATGGCTGTATTAGATTCTGCGGCCACTAAACTGCAAATCACTGCCATCTTGTTGCCATTTTATAATCTGCAATCAGTAACAATACAGTGTGCTACACTTGCATAACATATTTCTGACCTTTGTATTCTGTACATTACCTAATCCTAAACATTCTGTGCATTACTTACTCCCAACTCCTACACTCTTCTACGATACTTACTCTTGACCCCTGCACTCTATGCCTTACCTGCACTGTGTTTTACTTTTACCTACGCATGACTCCTGCACCCTGTGCATTAATTTCTACTGGCCTTGGCATTCTGTGTTACTGCATGCTGCAATTATTATTGCTGACCTCTACACTCTGTTAATTTCTACTGACCACTGCGCTCTATGTTTTGCTTACACCTGACCACTGCACTCTATGCATAGCTTACTCCTGACCTCTGCTCTCTGCAATACTTACTCCTGACCCCTGCACTCTGTGTATTACTTACTTCTGACATTTCAAGCTGTGCATCTTCTTCCTGACCTTTGCACTCTGTGCGGTACTTACCCCTGATTTCTTCACTCCTTGCTTTACTTACTCCTGACTCTTACACTGCTGTGCATTACTTACTGCTGAAGCCTACACTCTGTGTGTTACTTAATCCTGACTCTTGCACTCTGTGTGTTCCTTGCTCCTAACCCCTGCACTTTGTGCATTACTTACTTCCAACTTTTGCACTCTGTGTGTTACTTACCTGTACTCTTTGTTTTACCTACTCATGACCCCTGAATCCTGTGCATTACATCCTACTGATATTTGCGCTTTGTGCGTTACCTACTATTGAGCAGTGTACCCTGTGATAATTACTCCTGACCACTGCACTCTGTCTGTTGCTTACGTCTGACCTGAACCCTGCACTCTGTGTATTATTTAGTCCTGACCTCTGTACTCTGCAATACCTACTCCTGACCCCTGCACACTTTATGCTACATTTTCGCTCTGTGTCTTCTTTACTCCTGACCTTTACACTCTGTGCATTACTTACTCCTGATTTTTATACTCTGTGCATTATTTACTCCTGGCCCCTGCACTCTGTGTGTCAGAGAACAGTCTGCAGAAGAACTGGCACATCTGCTAATGCCCAGGAGAATCGCAGATTGGCACATATAGTACCTTGAAAAAGTATTCATATCCCTTGAAATTTTCCACATTTTGTCATGTTACAAACAAAAACGTAAATTTATTTTATTGGGATTTTATGTGATAGACCAACACAAAGTGGCACATAATTGTGTAGTAATGGGAAAATGATTAATGTTTTTCAAAGTTTTTTTACAAATAAATATGTGAAAAGTGTAGCGTACATTTGTAGCCAGCCCCCCTGAGTCAATACTTTGTAGAACCATCTTTCGCTGCAATTACAGCTGCAAGTCTTTTTGGGGATGTGTCTACCAGCTTTGCACATCTAGAGAGTGACATTTTTGCCCATTCTTCTCTGCAAAATAGCTCAAATTCTGTCAGATTGGATGGAGAGTGTCTGTGTCTGTGTTGGTCTATAACATAAAATCCCAATAAAATACATTTACGTATTTGGTTGTAACATGACAAAATGTGGAAAATTTCAAGGGGTGTGAATACTTTTTCAAGGCACTGTAGAAATTCACTAATGCTAATACGCATACGGACACAAACAGCTGCGAAGATTCATGTGCCAGTGTGCCAATTGTTACCTTACTCCTGGCTGATATTCCGTGCATGACTTCTGGCCTGGCTCCTGACTCTCCCTTCTGCCAAGTTTCACCTGGTACCCCTGTGGGACTCCTGCCCAGCAATGTATCCTGCTCATCAGCCGCCAATCAGCGGACATCCTCTTATCACCTCAGCCTTTTGCAGCTGACAACCCCTGCTTCTCTGAGCATAGTACTCCCTGTTACCACCTTCAGGGGCGCTCTGCACTTAACTGCAAGGAAAGCCCTCTCAGCACTTCGGCCTCCAACCAAGTACGTGACACTGTGCGTTACTTACCTGTACTCTTGTTTTACCTACTCATGTCCCCTGCTCTCTATACATGGCATACTACTGACTTTTGCACTCTGTGCATTACCTAATATTGACCCCTGCACTACTGAACCTTACAATCTGCTGTAATTACTCCTGACCACTGCACTCCTGTGCTTTACTTACTCCAGACCCCTGCACTATGTGCATTACTTGCTTTTGACCTCTGCACTCTGTAATACTAACTCCTGACCTTTGCAGTCTGTGTATTACTTACTCCTGACCCCTGCACTCTGTGTATTACTTACTCATGACCCTTGAACTCTGTGCATTATGTACCATTGATTTCTGCATGCTGTGCGTTACTTACTACTGACCTCTACACTCTGCATTAATAACTTCTGACTCCTGAACCCTGTGCCTTATTTACCCTTGATGTTTGCACTCTGTGCATTACTTATACCTGATCTCTGCACTCTGCATTTCTTACTCCTAAACCCTGCATTCTGTGCATTACTTTCTCCTGACATTTTCATTTTGTGTGTTAATTACTCCTGACTGTTGCACTCTATGCATTACTGCTGATCCCTGCAAATTACTTCTGACATTTACAGTCTATTATTTCTGACCCCTGTATTCTGTGTGTTAATTACCCCTGAACCCTGCACTCTGTGACTTCCTTCCTTCTGACCCCTGTGCTCTCTGCATTACTTACGCCTGACTTCTGCACTCTGTGCATTACCTACTCCTGACCACTGCACTCTATGCGTAACTTACTCCTGACCCTTGTAGTCTGTGTGTTACTTACTCCTGATCCCTGCACTCCATGTAATACTTACTCATTACCTCTGAACTATGTGCATTATGTACAATTGACGTCTGCATGCTGTGAGATACTTACTACTGATCTCTGCACTCTGCATTATCTTACTGTTGATCCTGCACACTGTGTTACTACTGACCTCTTCACTTTGAATTAATACCTCCTGACTCGTGCACCCTGTGCATTACTTACCCCTGATGTTTGCACTGTTGCACCTGATGTTTGTGCAATACTTACTCCTGACCTCCGCACTGTGCATTACTTTCTCCTGACATTTTCATTTTGTGTGTTAATTACTCCTGCCCCGTACAGGCTGTGCGTTACTTCTTCCCTTTGCATTCTGTGCATTACTTACTACTGATCCCTGCACCTTTACGTTATCTACTCCTGACATCTACACTCTACATTCATTATTCCTGATCCCTGTACTCTGTGCATTATTTACTTCTGACCTCTGCACTCTATGCATTATCTATTCCTGACTACTGCACTATGTGTGTAACTTATTCCTGATCTTTGCAGTCTGTGTTTTATTTACTATTGACTCCTACACACTGTATATTACTTACTCATGACCCCCGAGCTCTGTGCATTTTGTACTATTGACTACTGCATTCTCTGCATTACATTCTATTGACCTCTGCACTGGCATGCAAAGCGCACCGCTATTCGCCTTATCCCTGCTGCACCCATCCCACCCCCATTTAAAAGTGTGCATGATCAGTATAGTGTAACCAGATTAGATTTAGAAAACCTGGTCATCTTAAATCAGGTACCAATGAAACCTGTTACCTAAGTCAGACAGAGGATGTGCAATTTTAAAAATGAGCTTCTTATTGATATTGCTTTAACCACTTTCTGAACGTGCTATAGCCGAATGTCTATACTGCTGATCACAGATTGAGGTAAAGAGCCAAACAGCGTCTCTTTACCACGTGATCAGCTGTGTCCAATCACAGCTGGTCATGGATCTAAACAGAAGCTGGTTATTGGCACTCCTTTTCTCATGGTGACAACATGAAGAGAGGAGAAGAGAGCCGATAACCAGCTTCTCAAAAAGGGACATGTACACTGATAATCAGGGCACTGATTATCAGTGTCCTGATTATCAGTGCAGTCCCAAAAGTGCCCACCAGTGCTGTCAATCTGTGCCCACCAGTGCTGCCAAGCAGTGACCATCAGTGCTGCCTATCAGTGCCCATCTGGGAACAGATGGCACTGATAGGTGGCGCTGGGGACAGATGGCGCTGATAGGTGGAACTGGGGACAGTTGGCACTGATAGGTGGCACTGGGGATAGTTGATACTGATAGGTGGCACTGGGGACAGATGGTACTGACAGGTGCCACTGAAGACAGATGGCACTGATAGGTGACACTGGGGACAGGTGGCACTAGGGACAGATGGCACTGTGGGCACTGTGTTGTGTTAGTGTGGCACTGTAATGTGTTATTATTTCACTCATGCTGCAGCAGGAAGCTCTCCCTCCTCACACGCGGTCTCTGTGTGAGAAGGGAGAGCCGTCAATGAGAGATGATCTCATATGTTTACATATGAGATCATTTCTCATTGGACACTCAGATTGAGTGCTAAATGGCCGCTGTGAGTGGCCATTTAGCACGATCTGTGATTGGCTGTGTCCAAGGGACACGGTCAACACAGATTTCCCTCTATGCGCGCCCACGGTGGTGCGCAGGGAGGATGTAAACAGGAGGACGTCAAGGGACGCCCTCCCGGCAATTGAGCGCCACGCCGTAGTCATCTTTCGGCTATAGCGTGGGTGCAAGGTGGTTGAATACCACCAAAAGAAAGTGTTTTATCACTCTATTTGTGTGAAAAAGATGATAAAAAATGTGTTTGTGTACAGTGTTGCATGACTGTGCAATTGTTATTCAAAATGCAATAGCGCTGAAAGCTGAAAACTGGCCTGGGCAGGAAGGGGGTATAAGTGCCCAGTAGGCAAGTGGTTAAGAAAAAACAGACACAGCAATAAAAAGAAATCAAATGCCAAGCTACTGGCAATGTCTATCTATTAATGGTGGACCTGCCCAATGCAAAACTCCTTCTGGTCTAAAGTTTTTTCCCTTCTTCATATGTTATTCGGGATCCCCTTTTCTAAAGACCCCTGGCTAGCCTTATTGCATTTCAAACCTCCTGGTGTTACTAAGAGATTGTTCAAACACACTCATATCGTCCTTTTAGCTTCTAAAATGACCACAGCAAGGGCATGGAAAAAACAATTCACCCACTTCTCTAAAGTCAAATCCTGAATAAGTCTGAACCTACCTGAGCTGTCAAACCCAACAGTCAATCATAGGCAGAGGAGGTATTCCCTGCCCCAAAGCATTCCCCTTGTATAGGTTTGGCTGCGGGATGGGGAATTCGTCTGCTGCCTACGCTATGATCAGCTGTTAGCTTTAAGAGCTTCCAAGTGGGTTTCATGATTTCATAATATTAAATCATGTCAAAACATGCCTGAGCTCGTTGGGGCAGACATCAATGCCAATATAATGCTGGAGGCAGATCCCTGTTTCCAGGGGTAGGAGGACTGTGACTGGCTACTTTTAAGGACGATCAAGTCATTCTAGCCCTGCCTACTAGACATAGGGAAAAGAAGGAAGGATGCCTATGTGGTGGACAGAGGGAACTTCACAGTCCAGGGAGATTGGTAAGCTGTGTAGGAGAGGGTTGTGTGGCTGTATTTTGGGATAGAGGGCCACTTACTACTGACCTTTGAACCATGCACCACTAACTACTAAACTCTGCACTTCTTACTCCTGCCCCCTGAGCTCTACCTCATTTACTACTTAACTTTGCACCACTTACTACAGACCCCTTGAGTCGCCTCTTTTTTTATTGACCTCTGAACTCGCCACACTTACTACTGGCCTCTGAACTTCGCCTCTCTTACTACTGACCTTTGAACTCTGCATCAGTTACAACAGACCCCTGAATTCTGCCTCACTTACTATTGAACCTTTGCGTCATTTACTACCTAACCCCCACACTCTGTGTCCCTTTAAGCCACAGCCAATATTCAGCGCAATGAAAACCACAACCTCTTTTTCTCAAGCAAAAGGGTCTAACTTATGATCTCGCACACAGGCCCACTGCTTTCAGAAACCCCCCCCTGCAGCATTGGCTCTGAAGTCTGTGTTACTTACTCCTGAACTCCACTTCACTTACTACTGACCTCTGAGCTGAGCCTCAGTTACAACTGTCCTCTGAATTCTGCATCACTTACTACTGGCCCTGAACTCTGTGTCATTTACTCCTGACCTTTGAACTCTGCCTCACTTTTTACTGACCTCTGAACTCCACCTTCGCTTACCACTGACCCCTGAACTCTGTATCACTTACTCCAGATCCCTTAACTCTGAATCACGTACTCCTTGCTCCTAAACTCTGCAACACTTGGGGCGTGTCCAAGATGGTGCTGGAAGCAGACGTGTTTTAGACGAGATCCCGACTCCGGCCTACGATCCTGTCTCTATCCTAGTGTAGACTGACTATTTACAACCCACCCTTCTCTGGACTCTCTGCAGAAGTGCTGGGCGATGCCCAAAGGCAAACATGTCGGCCAGAAGAAGAATTCAGTGACTACTGTGAGTACCTTGCCTGTGCCGGGGCCTACCACCAGCTTGGCACATAACATGGAGACACAGACTGACTCTACGCCTGACGGCGCCATCCAGGCCGGCTCTGCAGCCTTTGACGCCCTGATGTTGGCCATTACGCAGACTGAAACGGCCCTTATCCGTAGGGACATGGATAC
Source organism: Lithobates clamitans (assembly GCA_037952925.1). NCBI lineage: Eukaryota > Metazoa > Chordata > Amphibia > Anura > Ranidae > Lithobates > Lithobates clamitans. Next base: position 2,356,846 of record JBBGZY010000021.1, read on the forward strand.
ATTTTGAGACCCGTGGAGAGACGGAGGCGGGTCTCTGAGACAGAGGATGTACAGAGGGACCACCACGCGGACCTACAGGCCCTGAAACTCAAGGTAAAATACCTAGAGACCAGAGCCGAGGACGCCGAAAATCAGAACCTCTGCAACAACTTGCAGGGTCCTGGGTCTCCCTGAGGGCGCTAAGGGCGCTGAGGGCACTGAGGGGACTGATCCTGTAACTTTCATGGAACAATTGCTTCCAACCCTACTGCCCAGGGCCAAATTCTCTCTGCCCTTCTCTATTGAATGTGCCCACCTAATGCCAGCGACTAGAGGCCCTTCCCTCCCCCTCCCCCCCCAGCTTCTTGACTCCCTTCTCTCACCTTTGGTAGCATACACCAGTTATCGATAGGTTAGGAAAAAATACTTGCTCCAATCTGCCCCCTACCCCCAATTATTGGTTTCCAAATACAGGTATAATTTGTACTGTAGGTTTATATTACCCTGTACAAGAATTTTGATCTCAATGGCGACCCCATGCCTAAATTATTATCAGGATCTGTAACACAATGTCAGATGTCAGTATTTATCTGCTGACCTTGATCTGTATGTACTGTCTTGTTTGTCTAATAAAACTTCTTCCGTTAAAAAAACAAAAAAAGCTCTGCAACACTTACTCTGACCCCTGAACTCAACCTCACCTACTACTGACCCCTATTTCTCCTGACCTCTAAGCTCTGCTTCACTTATTCCTGACCTCTGTGCTCCGCCTCAATGCTGACCTAACTCTGTCCTGAGGCATAAAGGTTTTGGAGAAATTTGTGTCCAGTGTCAGACCCTGGTATTCCAGTCTGTGAAATGGGTCTAGCAATGACTTCTGAGGTTAAATACAGAATACAGAAGATTAAAGATCGAAGCTTTGCAGAACCTGAACCATCTGTTGGATGTTGGCTGACAGGGCGGGGAGGACCAATCCATTAAAGGGAGATTGGCCAGATACCCCACGACATGAACTCCCTGAGAACGGAGCAAAGCAAAAACTGGGGCTTTCGCCTTTATGAAAACCTAGAGGGCCATGAATAGGACAAAGGGGTGGTAGGGGTGGTCGCAAAATGAAGATAGTGTTGAAGAGATGGAAAAAAGTAAATATACAGCCTCTCAGCTATCTATTGATACTAGAAAATCCCCCAAAAAGAGAGGCAATCACTGGCCTGGCATCTTCCATGCAAAACTTCTGAACTTATAGTAACAAGTTGAGCATTTTCAGGTTCAGAATGGGGAAAACTCCTCCATTTGGTTAGGAACCCATGAAGAGGTTTGAGTAGAAACCCTGAAAATATGCTCCTGTTGAAGGGGGTAGTGATCCTTTGATACAAAATCTGTTGGACAGTGGGGTGAATTTGAGAGGAGGAAGAGTTCATAACTCCAGTTTCTAACCCCTGGAAACAACACTCAGGACCCATGCACCTGAGAAGTTCTTGAACCAGAAAGCTTAGAAGGGCAACAGGCGTCCCCCACTTCTCAAAGGGAGGGCATTCCATCACTGTGAAGAAGCTTTGGCTTCAGTCTTGGCTGGTATGGAAGGCCATGTCTTCTTGCAAATGTTTGTTCCTGTCTTACATTTAACACTTAAAAACCAGTCTCCATAAAGGACAAGCACAATCAGCACGTGAACTAGAAAGGTTTAACTATTGTAGGGAATTTTAGGGACTCCGTGCTATGAAGAGTATACAGCTTCAATCATCATAACAATATTCTCCTTCAGTATTGCAAAGATTTAGAAACATTTCTGTAGCAGGCTGATCAGAAACTTCAGAAGGCATGGATTCTTCCTCAGCAGATGCCTCCTTTTCTAGTACCATGTCTGGCTCTAGGCCAAAGTGAAAGACTAAAGCCAGAGGTAGAAGGGGCATGGCAATGACTCTTGTAGTCTAAGGCCTCTACAACGCCACAAATCTGTCCATGAACTCCAACATTGTGCCAGAAATTCCTGTCTGGATAAAAAGAACGATGCTGGAGTGTCCTATGGGTTGCCAGAATTACCAGAGGAAAGCAGAGAGTCAGAATCGGGCCATCAAAGGAGCGGGTACCAGTACCATGAATTGATGTTCTACAACATCCAATAGAGCTAAGGGCTGAGCCTGAGCTATTGAGTCCATCCGGACCCTTATCTTTCTGCTTATTGCCAGCCATGTAAATAAAATGTCCCTGATGGGGGTACTCAAAACTAGGGATGGGCGAACGGTTCGGCCCGAGCATAAGTTCAGGCCGAACTTTGGTTGTTCGGATGTTCTGCGAACACCGAACAATATGCGGTGTTCTGGGAAAATTCGAAACACTGTTAAAGTCTATGGGACACTAACATGAAAAATCAAAAGTGGTCATTTTAAAGGCTTATATGCAGGTTATTGTCATAAAAAGTGTTTGGGGACCTGGGTCCTGGGTCATGTATCAATGCAAACAATTTTTTGCCCTCCCTGTGCTCTCCCCCTCCCCCCATGCTCTCCGCCGCCCTCCCTGTGATCTCCACCTCTCTCCATGCTCTCCGCCGCCCTCCCTGTGCTCTCCACCTCCCCCCATGCTCTCTGCCGCCCTCCTTGTGCTCTCAGCCTCCCCCCATGCTCTCCGCTGCCCCCTGTGCTCTCTGCCCCCCCAGTGCTCTCCACCTCCCCCCATGCTCTCTGCCGCCCCCCTGTGCTTTCCACCTCCACTCATGCTCTCCACCTCCCCCCATGCTCTCCACATCACCCGCATGCTCTCCGCTGTAAAAAAAAATTGCGTGGAGGTCCCCCTAAAATCCATACCAGGCCCTTCGGGTCTGATAAAAACCCCCATGCTCTCCGCTGCCCCCAGTGCTCTCCACATCACCCCCACATTCTCCGCTTCCCCCCTGTGCTCTCCACCTACCCCCATGCTCTGCCACCCCCATGCTCTTCACATCACCCCCATGCTCTCTGCCACCCCCGTGGTCTCCACATCACCCCCATGCTCTCTGCCAACCCCGTGCTCTCCACATCACCCCCATGCTCTCTGCTGTCCCCCCCTGTGCTCTCCGCTGCCCCCCCACACTCTCCGCTTCCCCCTGTGCTCTCCACCTCCCCCATGTTCTCTGTCACCCTCCCTCCACTTCCCCCCATGCTCTCCGCCGCCTTCCCTCCACCTCCCCCCATGCTCTCTGCCGCCCTCCCTGTGCTCTCCACCACCCTCCCTGTGCTCTCCCACTCCCCCATGATCTCCGCCGCCCTCCCTGTGATCTCCACTTCCCCCATGCTCTCCGCCGCCCTCCCTGTGCTCTCCACCTCCCCCCATGCTCTCTGCCACCCTCCTTGTGCTCTCAGCCTCGCCCCATGCTCTCCGCTGCCCCCCATGCTCTCCACCTCCCTCCATGCTCTCTGCCCCCCCCAGTGCTCTCCACCTCCCCCCATGCTCTCTGCCGCCCCCCTGTGCTCTCCAACTCCCCCCATGCTTTCCACCTCCCCCCATGCTCTCCACATCACCCCCATGCTCTCCGCTGTAAAAAAAAATTGCGTGGGGGTCTCCCTAAAATCCATACCAGGGCCTTCGGGTCTTATAAAAACCCCCATGCTCTCCGCTGCCCTGTGCTCTCCACATCACCCCCACATTCTCCGCTTTCCCCTGTGCTCTCCACCTCCCCCCATGCTCTCTGCCGCCCTCCCTGTGCTCTCCACCTTCCCCATGCTCTCTGCCGCCCCCCAGTGCTGTCCACCTCCCCCCATGCTCTCTGCCGCCCCCCCCAGTGCTCTCCGCCTCCCCATGCTCTCTGCCGCCCCCCTGTGCTCTCCACCTCCCACCCATACTCTCCACCTCTCCTCGATGCTCTCCACCTCCCCATGCTCTCTGCCACCCCGTGCTTTCCACATAACCCCCATGCTGTCTGCCAACCCCGTGCTCTCCACATCACCCCTATGCTCTCCGCTGCCCCCCTGTGCTCTCCACATCACCCCCACGCTCTCTGCTTCCCCCGTGCTCTCCACCACCCCCATGCTCTCAGTCGCCCTCACCCCATGCTCTCCGCCGCCCTCCCTGTGCTCTCCACCACCCTCCCTGTGCTCTCCCCCTCTCCCCATGCTCTCCGCTGCCCTCCCTGTGATCTCCACCTCCCCCATGCTCTCCACCGCCCTCCCTGTGCTCTCCACCTCCCCCCTGCTCTCCGCCACCCTCCTTGTGCTCTCAGCCTCCCCCATGCTCTCCACTGCCCCAGTGCTCTCCACCTCGCTCCATGCTCTCTGCCCCCCCAGTGCTCTCCACCTCCCCCCATGCTTTCTGACGCCCCCTGTCCTTTCTGCCGCCTCCCTGTGATCTCCACCTCCCCCATGCTCTCCGACACCCTCCCTGTGCTCTCCACCTCCCCCCTGCTCTCCGCCACCCTCCTTGTGCTCTCAGCCTCCCCCATGCTCTCCACTGCCCCAGTGCTCTCCACCTCCCTCCATGCTCTCTGCCCCCCCCAGTGCTCTCCACCTCCCCCCATGCTTTCTGCCGCCCCCTGTTCTCTCCACCTCCCCCCATGCTCTCCACCTCCCCCCATGCTTTACATATCACCCCCCCTGCTCTCTGCTGTAAAAAAAATTGCGGGTCCCCCTAAAATCCATACCAGGTCCTTCGGGGGTGATAAAAACACCCATGCTCTCCGCTTACCCCCCGTGCTCTCCACATCACCCCCACATTCTTCGCTTCTCCTGTGTGCTCTCCACCTCCCTCCATGCTCTCCGTCACCCTCCCTGTGCTCTCCACCTCCTCATGCTCTCCGCCGCCCCCTAGTGCTCTTCACCTCCCCCCATGCTCTCTGCCGCCCCCCTGTGCTCTCCACCTCCCCTATGCTCTTTGGCACCGCCCATGCTCTCCACATCACCGCCATGCTCTCCGCTGCCCCCCTGTGCTCTCCACATCACCTCCACTCTCTCCGCTTCCCCCCTGTGCTCTCCACCTCCCCCCATGCTTTCCGCCACCCTCCCTGTGCTCTCCACCTCCCCCCATGCTCTCTGCCGCCCTCCCTGTGCTCTCCACTTCCCCCCATGCTCTCCGCTGCTCCCTGTGCTCTCCACCTCCCCCCATGTTCTCCGCCGCCCTCCCTGTGCTCTCCACCTCCCCCATGCCCTCCCCTCATGCTCTCTGCTGCCCCCGTGCTCTCCACCTCCCCCCATGCTCTCTGCCGCCCTCCCTGTGCTCTCCACCTCTCCCCATGCTCTCCGCTGCCCTCCCTGTGCTCTCCACCTCCCCCCATGCTCTCCGACACCCTCCCTGTGCTCTCCACCTCCCCACATGCTCTCCGCCTCCCCCATGCTCTCCGCTGCCCCCCTCCGCTGCCCCCCCATGCTCTCCACTGCCCCCGTGCTCTCCACCTCCCCCCATGCTCTCTGCCTCCCTCCCTGTGCTCTCCACCTCCCCCAAGCTCTCCGCCACTCTCCCTGTGCTCTCCACCTCCCCCATGCTCTCTGCCACCCCCCAGTGCTGTCCATCTCCGCTGCCCCCCTGTGCTCTCCTCTTCCTCCCTGTGTTCTCTGCCTCTCCCCTGTGCTCTCGCCCCACCCCATGTTCTTAAGGTTCTTCCCTGTGCTCTCCATCCCCCCATGCTCTTTCCTGGTCCCGTGCTCTCCACCTCCCTCCATGCTCTCTGCCCCCCCAGTGCTCTCCATCTCCCCCCATGCTTTCTGCCGCCCCCCTGTGCTCTCCACCTCCCCCCATGCTCTCCACCTCCCCCCATGCTCTACATATCACCCCCATGCTCTCCGCTGTAAAAAAAATTGCGTGCGGGTCCCCCTTAAATCCATACCAGGTCCTTCGGGGCTGATAAAAAACACCCATGCTTTCCGCTTCCCCCCCTGTGCTCTCCACATCACCCCCACATTCTCCACTTCTCCTGTGTGCTCTCCACCTCCCCCCATGCTCTCCGCCACCCTCCCTGTGTTCTCCACCTCCCCAATGCTCTTTGCCACCCCCCATGCTCTCCACATCACCCCCATGCTCTCCACATCACCCCCATGCTCTCCGCTGCCCCCCGTGCTCTCCACCTCTCCCCTTGCTCTCCGCTGCCCTCCCTGTGCTCCCCCCCCCCCATGCTCTCTGACACCCTCCCTGTGCTCTCCAACTCCCCACATCCTCTCTGCCGCCCTCCCTGTGCTCTCCACCTCCCCCCATGCTCTCTGCCGCCCTCCCTGTGCTCTCCGCTTCCCCCATGCTCTCTGCTGTCCCCTGTGCTCTCCACCTCCCCCCATGTTCTCTGCTGCCCTCCCTGTGCTCTCCACCTCCCCCCATGCCCTCTGCCACCCTCGCTGTGCTCTCCGCCTCCCCCCATGCTCTCTGCTGCCCCCGTGCTCTCCACCTCCCCCCATGATCTCCGCCGCCCTCCCTGTGCTCTCCACCACTCCCCATGCTCTCCGCTGCCCTCCCTGTGCTCTCCACCTCCCTGTGCTCTCCATCTCCCCCCATGCTCTCTGACACCCTCCCTGTGCTCTCCACCTCCTCACATGCTCTCTGCCTCCCCATGCTCTCCGCTGCCCCCCTCCGCTGCCCCCCATGCTCTCCACTGCCCCCGTGCTCTCCACCTCCCCTCATGCTCTCTGCCGCCCTCCCTGTGCTCTCCACCTCCCCCAAGCTCTCCGCCACCCTATCTGTGCTCTCCACCTCCTCCCATGCTCTCTGCCACCCCCCCAGTGCTGTCCACCTCCCTCTTACTCTCCGCTGCCCCCCTGTGCTCTCCTCTTCCTCCCTGTGTTCTCTGCCTCTCCCCTGTGCTCTCGCCCCACCCCATGTTCTCAAGGTTCTTCCCTGTGCTCTCCATCTCCCATGCTCTTTCCTGGTCCCACTTCACCCCCCCCCACACCTCTACTGGGTTCCCCCCTCCCCTCTCTCAGGGGATCTGTCAGGGTGGAGAGTAGGGAAGGGGCCAGTTAACATGTCATGGGCTGCTTAATCCAAAATGCCCGGGCCTATTTTTTGTCCCAGTCCGGGCCTGGGTATCACCCACTGCAGGGGTTTTCAGAGACTGGGCTCTACACCAGGTAGACTACAGCTCTGAACCTGTAAAGCACCCTGCAGCTCCCCATGTTGTGATACATGCAAAATGTGCCTGCAGCAGGGTTCAGGTGCATAGGAACATTACAGGCTGGCCTGAGTCTGCCACAATGCAGTTGTGCCACACTCTTTCCATTTTCGGATGATGGCTTGAACAGTGCTCTGTGAGATGTTCAAAGCTTGGGACATTTTTTATATAATCTAACCCGGCTTTAAACTTCTCCACAACTTCATCCCTGACCTGTCTGGTGTGTTCCTTGGCCTTCATTATGCTGTTTGTTCACTAAGGTTCTCTAACAAACCTCTGAGGGCTTCACAGAACATCTGTATCTATACTGAGATTAAATTAAACACAGGTGGACTTTATTTACTAATTAGGTGACTTCTGAAGGCAATTGGTTCCAGATTTTAGTTAGGGGTATCAGAATTAAGGAGGCCGAATACAAATGCATACCATGCTTTTCACATATTAATTTGTAAACATTTTTGAAAAACAGTTATTATTTTCCTTCCACTTCACAATTATGTGCCACTTTGTGTTGGTCTATCACATAAAATCCCAATAAAATACATTTACATTTTTGGTTGTAACACGACAAAATGTGGAAAATGTCAAGGGGTATGAATACTTTTTCAAGGCACTGTAGTTGGGAGTGGAAGTTGTTATATAGCGGGATATCCCTGCAGCATTTCTTTTTCGCCATTGTCTAGTCATTAGAAGAAATCTGCATATACAGTAACTCAGCCAGAATGATTGAAAGAAGCCTGCGTCCTGTAATGTATAATCAGGAAAAGCTCATTATAATGTTGTGAAATGCAGTAAAACACAGCAAAAAGCAAGCAGTTAGCCAACATAAAAGCTTGTGTTTTTACAACATGTTAGTGTGTTGTACTTGTAAATTCAATAATACAATAACTAATAAACAAAACAAACAAAAAAAATGATAAAAAACTGAACATAATATATAGCGATGAACGTAATATTATTTTATTGCATAAACAAAACTGCCACCAAATATAATACAGTTCATGTATAAGATTGACATGATAACGAAATGTATACTTTAAAGAAAAATCCCAGACAAATTGAGTTTATTCAGGAACATTATTAGAGTACAAATGGAAATATATTTTGAAGACACCATATAAGCACAGCAAAGTATGTTAAGTATGTATTTTCTTTGTTCCAATCAGTGTGGATTTCCTCTCAAATAGCTCTGCAGAAAGCATTTGCCTCAACAGACCAAAGTCATATTGCACATTTGGTTTTATTCACATTGACCTTGACATGAACTTCTGGAGGGATTTTAATTAGGAAGAGAAGCACTTTACACAACCGCTAATGAGTACAAGTCTTCAGTTACATCCTAATACAAATGCAATAAAAATAGTTAGCACTTTAAGCTGTGCGCTGTATCCACGTATGCGGGTTGTTATTAATCAGATGTGAAAATTAGATTGTATATATTCTTTGATTGCCCTTTCTTAGAGGTTTCGTTTGAGAGAAACAGAGTATTCACAAACCACAAAAAAACTTCCACAAGGTTAAGGAAATGGTTAGACTTCATAAGGTTAAATTTTCATAACCACTGAGAAGAGCATGTGTTCATTAGAATCTTAACTGCTTCTACAGGATGTCCCAAAAGTCTTCATACATAGGGAAATGGGAAATTGTAGATAAATGTACTTTTATTTACAAGATATTCATTACAAAATATTCTCTACATATTGACCACCTCTTTCACAAACACAAAATCTTTTACACCCCAACTCATGGTGAACACGTTCCAAGATATCTGTTGTTATGCAAGTAATTGCGCTCTTTTAAATGTTCCATGTTTTTAATCTTTTCCTTGTACACCACGACTTTGAAGTGGCACCACAATTAAAAGTCGAGTGGGGAAAGATCAGGGGATCTCGCGGGCCGTTCCGTCGTGTTGAAATTAAGATGGAAACTCTCCATCTTCGTTTAAGAGGGACGGCATTATGTTATCCTGTAGCATGTTTAAATATAAATACAGTATATAAAATATATTATGAGTTTGTTAATTTTTCCTATGTAAGGAGACTTTTGGGACACCCTGTATTTCTGTGCAACACAGAACATCTCTTCAAACCTAGATTCTTGAACAATGCAAAATCAGAGATAAATTGTTTAGAAACTTTACATTTGTTACATGTGGATCCATGAAAAGTGTTTTAGCTTTTCCTATATTTGAAAGTATGGGGGAGATTTGGGACTTTAAATGAGGCATATAATAATGTGCCTCCATCCCTGGTTTAGGTACATAAGAAAAGGGAGTTTGGGAATTTAGCTGAGGATATTGACTAGTGGTGGTTAAATTATAAAAACATTTAATTGGCCTAGATGGATGTATAAATACATAACAATGATGCAAAGACAAGTAAAAGGGTGATTTCATATATATACACACATGCATACATAGCATGGACATCAAGAATATATGATTACATACATATTAGCTTCACAGCATAAGAAATGGAATGAATTGATGAGTACATTTCATATATATACAAATTGCGCGAGGTTCAGAGGTGAAGGCTCCTAGTTTCACTGTCTGTGAGGGATTTCCTAAGAAGGATGCGAACCATGGTAAATTTGCATCTGTGACTCCTGCTACTGTGAGGCGGGTGAGTAGAGTATTTTGGTCCGCTGTGTCGAACTCTGCGCTGAGGTCCAACAGTACTAGGAGACATGATTCTCCGTCATCTGCTGCTTCAAGGGCGTCGTCCCATATTTTGAGAAGTGATGGTTCTGTGCCATGGCATGGGCGGAATCCTGATTGAAGTGGGTCCAGGAGTTTGTGTGTGTCCACATGGAGTTGTAGCTGTTGTACTACTGCTTTCTCTGCGATGGTTAGGGTCTTTGGGGTCGAGGTTGGGTTTCTTTAGGAGGGGTTTGACTATGCCTTGCTTGAGGGTGGTCGGAACAATCCTTTCTTTGAACGGCTGATTTATGAGGTGTGTTATAGTAGGCGCCAAGAAGTCAGAGCATTCTTTTAGGAGTTTTGTGGGGATGATGTCATTTGGTGATGTGTTGTCTCGGAGGCTTCTGATGCTGTTTTTGGTGGTGTCCATGGAGATCGGGATCAACGAGAAATTTGGTGATTGTGTTATGTTTGTATCTATTTCCTCTTCTTTCTTTAGTTGACTGAGGTTGGTTGTCTTTTTCTGTTGAATTATTTTCTGAATGTTGTTGATTTTGTTGATGAAAAAATCTGATAACTCATTGCAGAATTCTTGAGTTTCGTTTGCTGGGAGCTCTAGGCAGGTAGGGTTTATAGTCTGAGCGACTAGTTTGAAAAGTTCACGAGGGTGGTTTAAGGCTTTTGAGATGGTGTTTGAGAAATGTTCTTTTTTTTGCATTAAGGATTGCTTTGTGATATTTCTTGGTGAGTGCTATGTAGTTTGTGTGGTTTTCCTTTGTAGAATTTCTTCTCCAGGCTCTTTCAGCTCTTCTTCGTTGCTTCAGTAGAGTGAGAGTGCCATTAAACCATCCAGAATTTCTTTTGTGGATGAGTGCTCTACGTTACGGAGCGACTAAGTCTGCTGTTTGTAGTACTGCCTTGTTTAAGGAGTTGGGTGTTTGTACCATTGAGTGGTTTACATTTAGCATTGCTATTTTGTTTGATAGTGTGTTTTTGAAGAGTTACGAGTGTAATTTCTTCAGCGAGTTGTTATTGGGTGTTATTGGGTGTTTTGGTTTTTGAAGGATGGTGTTGGTGGCGATTTTGAATTTGATAGCGTGGTGGTCCGTCCATGGAAGCGGTGCGTTGTCGAGTATGATGATGTCCATATTTTGTTTGAAGATGAGGTCCAGAATGTGCCCTGAACCATGCGTGGGAGCATTTATCAGTTGCTGAAGACCTAGTTCCTCTAGTTGGTTTATGCAGGCTGTGGTGATGGGGTCTTGGGAGGAGTTTGCCCAGAGGTTATGTCGGCTACGACAGCTATGTCGGCTATGATGGAAAAACTTGGGCCACCGCCATGACGCCTAGAAATGACGTCACGCGGGAGACACAGTACATGGTGCCAATGCGCTGAGGGAATCCACCCAATCCCCCAAGTTACCCCACCCAAAAAGGGCAGGAGGAGGTGGGAAGGGGAGGGCATCCAGAGCGCATTGCAGCTTTTCCTATATTTGCAGCAGATGAACACCATATAGGTACTGTGACCAGGCTCTGCTCCCACTGACACCAGTGAGCAAGAACTCTGCTTCAAAATAAAAACTGAAAGGGATGCAAATTGTGGCTTTGATGCAAACAGCCGTATAACTGGTCAGGGAGGAATCGGCCTGTGACGTCATGCAGCCATGGTGGTGAGCGAGTGGACGGTCTTATTATGCACACACACATGTGCGAGTGTTTGTGTTTATCTTGTAAATGTCCACTTTTAAGCGGGGTTTTAATAAATTTCAAAAATTGAGAGCACTATGCTTGCTGTATCTTTTATTACATGACACTGGAAACAAGTACCTAGGAGTGGAGGAATATCTAAGGAGAGAAACTGTCTGTATGGGAGATCAATCCTCTATCTATGTGAAACACATTGGGGGTTATTTACGAAAGGCAAATTCACTTTGCACTACAAGTGCACTGCAAGTGCACTTGGAAGTGCAGTCGCTGTTAATCTAAAGGGGTGGATCCTAAATGAGGGGAAGCTCTGCTGATTTTATCATCCAATCATGTGCAAGCTAAAATGCTGTTTTTTTATTTTCCTTGCATGTCCCCCTTGGATTTACAGCGACTGCACTTCCATGTGCACTTGAAGTGCAAAGTGGATTTACCTTTCGTAAATAACCCCCATTGAGTAGCTGAGACTGCAAAAGGGTGGATGGTGAACAGCTGATCCACAGTAGAAGGGAGAGATCATTGAAGAGTGAAAGATAAAGAGTTATATTTGAGTCTGCCTGACTCGTTCTTGAGGTGAGCAGGTAAAATAGCTGGTGGAGGTGTGCACAAACAATAAGTGTTTAATGAAAAGCATGGTGGTGAAAGATTATCACAGAAAATCACAGCAGTCAAGAATTGTGTTTATAATAAGGACTTTTTATGTTGTGTGATATTACAATGATTTGATTATTTTTATGTATTATTTGCACATGGTGTGGTAGTAGAGTCATCACTATAGTATCACTGCACTATATATTACAGTATCTCACAAAAGTGAGTACACCCCTCATATTTTTTGTAAATATTTTATTATATCTTTTCATGTGACACTGAAGAAATGACATTTTGCTACAATGTAAGTAGTGAGTGTACAGCTTGTATAACAGTGTAAATTTTCTGTCCCCTCAAAAAACCCAACACACAGCCATTAATGTCTAAACCACTGGCAACAAAAGTGAGTACACCCCTAATTGAAAATGTCTAAATTGGGCCCAAGTGTCAATATTTTGTGTTGCCACCATTATTTTCCAGCACTGCCTTAACCTTCTTGGGCATGGAGTTCACCACAGCTTCACAGGTTGCCACTGGAGTTCTCTTCCACTCCTCCATGACGATATCACGGAGCTGGTGGATGTTAGAGACCTTGCGCTCCTCCACCTTCCGCTTGAGGATGCCCCACAGATGCTCAATAGGGTTTAGGTCTGGAGACATGCTTGGCCAGTCCTTCACCTTTACCCTCAGCTTCTTTAACACGGCAGTGGTCATCTTGGATGCATGTTTGAGGTTGTTATCATGTTGGAATACTGCCCTGCGGCCCAGGCTCCGAAGGGAGGGGACCATGCTCTGCTTCAGTATGTCACAGTACATATTGGCATTCATGGTTCCCTCAATGAACTGTAGCACCCCAGTGTCGGCAGCACTCATGCAGCCCCAGACCATGACACTCCCACCACCATGCTTGACTGTAGGCAAGACACACTTGTCTTTGTACTCCTCACCTGGTTGCCGCCATACAGGCTTGACATCATCTGAACCAAAAAAGTTTATCTTGGTCTCATCAGATCACAGGACATGGTTCCAGTAATCCATGTACTTTGCTTGTCTTCAGCAAACTGTTTGCGGGCTTTCTTGTGCATCATCTTTAGAAGAGGCTTCCTTCTGGGACGGCAACCATGCAGACCAATTTGATGCAGTGTGCGGCGTATGGTCTGAGCACTGACAGGCTGACCCCCCCACCCCTTCAACCTCTGCGCAATGCTGGCAGCACTCTTACGTCGATTTCCAAAAGACAATCTCTGGATATGACGGTGAGCACGTGCACTCAACTTCTTTGGTCGACCATGGCGAGACTTGTTCTGAGTGGAACCTGTCCTGTTAAACTGCTGCATGGTCTTGGCCTACTGTGCTGCTGCTCAGTTTCAGGGTCTTGGCAATCTTCTTATAGCCTAGGCCATCTTTGTGTAGAGCAACAATTCTTTTTTTCAGATCCGCAGAGAGTTCTTTGCCATGAGGTGCCATGTTGAACTTCCAGTGACCAGTATGAGAGAGTGAGAGCTATAACACCAAATTTAACACACCTGCTCCCCATTCACACCTGGGACCTTGTAACACTAACAAGTCACATGACACTGGGGATGGAAAATGGCTAATTGGGACCAATTTGGACATTTTCACATAGGGGTGTACTCACTTTTGTTGCCAGCGGTTTAGACATTAATGGTTGTGTGTTGAGTTATTTTGAGGGGACAGCACATTTACACTGTTATACAAGCTGTACACTCACTACTTTACATTGTAGCAAAGTGTAATTTCTTCAGTGTTGTCACATGAAAAGATATAATAACATATTTACAAAAATGTGAGGGGTGTACTCACTTTTGTGAGATACTGTATATATACAACATGTTTTGTTTTGCTGGGTTTTGTCAGCTTAAAGTGGCATTAAACCCCAAACCAAAAATGTAATATATTGCAGCTTACCAATTATTAGATGTGGTGGCTGCATTAGTTTTCTTTTTCTTTTAGGCTTTTTCCCTCTGTTTTAACCTGGGGGTCTGGCCACAAACACACCTCCTGCATTAGAGTGCTTCCACTCTGGATGAATGAGCACAGGGAGCACCTTTGAACAGCAGCATTGTCAGTCTGGAGAGAAGGGAGTTTTAGATGTACTTAGACTGTGTAAAAAGCACTAATCAAGTGAACAAAAAAAAAAAACATGTACAAGGACCCTAACTAAAGGGTAGAAACTGAAGTTATAGTGGGTATCATTCAATTCATGTGTTGGTGTTAAAATAATTACAAATAATGCAAAAAAATGTTTAAATTGGAGATCCGTATGTCAATATTAGAAACACACATTAATTAATAGTTGTAACATTCATATGTAACATAATAATGAATGATTCAACTTCCTTGTACATAAATGTGATTCAAAATAACAGTGAACATACAGTTAAAGTGTATATACCACAGCAACAAAATACTAAAAGAAAGTGGAGTCCAATAATAAAAAATGGATTTGTGAAAAAAGTCCAAAGCAAGTAAAAGTAGACAAATAATCGGGATATGATGATCCACGAATATTTGATGAGTCCCAAAACCTTGATTAAGAGTCACCACTGTAAGGGTTCCACTACCACTAAGACATGAGGGGTGTAGCGAACATATGGACCCAGATGACATATGCCTAATGGGTCTAGACAAGTGGGAGTGTATAAACACCAGATAAAGGGGATTTTCACACTACTCTCCTTCTGCGATTCTGAGGGACAATGAACTTCCACCTTCAATTCCACACAGCATGATATGACACGACTATACAGGACCGTCAACCTCATATTCAGGAATGGACAGTTTCTTCACAATGACACTCGGTTGATATATTCTGCAAAGAGAGACAAAACACCTCCACATAGTGTAAACTCATATGGTAAAGTAATTTATTCAAAAAGTTCAGAACACTCACATTTCAGTAGATATAAAAGCGCTTATTAAATAAGCTTTCTTAAACGCATACAGGACGCAATGGCATAGACAGTACTCGAACCAACACGTTTCCTCTAAACAGACATCATCTGGGGACACCGGTGAGCTAGTACTCCCTTTCAAAATAAAAACTGAAAGGGATGAAAATTGTGGCTTTGATGCAAGCAGCTGTTTACAGTGGGGACGGAAAGTATTCAGACCCCCTTAAATTTTTCACTCTTTGTTATATTGCAGCCATTTGCTAAAATCATTTAAGTTCATTTTTTTCCTCATTAATGTACACACAGCACCCCATATTGACAGAAAAACACAGAATTGTTGACATTTTTGCAGATTTATTAAAAAAGAAAAACTGAAATATTACATGGTCCTAAGTATTCAGACCCTTTGCTCAGTATTTAGTAGAATCAACCTTTTGATCTAATACAGCCATGAGTCTTTTTGGGAAAGATGCAACAAGTTTTTCACACCTGGATTTGGGGATCCTCTGCCATTCCTCCTTGCAGATTCTCTCCAGTTCTGTCAGGTTGGATGGTAAACATTGGTGGACAGCCATTTTTAGGTCTCTCCAGAGATGCTCAATTGGGTTTAAGTCAGGGCTCTGGCTGGGCCATTCAAAAACAGTCACAAAGTTGTTGTGAAGCCACTCCTTCGTTATTTTAGCTGTGTGCTTAGGGTCTTGTTGGAAGGTAAACCTTCGGCCCAGTCTGAGGTCCTGAGCACTCTGGAGAAGGTTTTAGTCCAGGATATGCCTGTACTTGGCCGCATTTATCTTCCTCCTGATTGCAACCAGCCGTCCTGTCCCTGCAGCTGAAAAACACCCCCACAGCATGATGCTGCCACCACCATGCTTCACTGTTGGGACTGTATTTGTCAGGTGATGAGCAGTGCCTGGTTTTCTCCACACATACCGCTTAGAATTAAGGTCAAAAAGTTCTATCTTGGTCTCATCAGACCAGAGGATCTTATTTCTCACCATCTTGGAGTCCTTCAGGTGTTTTTTTTTAGCAAACTCCATGCGGGCTTTCATGTGTCTTGCACTGAGGAGAGGGTTCCGTCGGGCCACTCTGCCATAGAGCCCCGACTGGTGAAGGGCTGCAGTGATGGATGACTTTCTACAAGTTTCTCTGATCTCCCGACTGCATCTCTGGAGCTCAGCCACAGTGATCTTTGGGTTCTTCTTTACCTCTCTCACCAAGGCTATTCTCCCCCGATAGCTCAGTTTGGCCAGACGGCCAGGTCTAGGAAGGGTTCTGGTCGTCCCAAACGTCTTCCATTTAAGCATTATGGAGGCCACTGTGCTCTTAGGAACCTTAAGGGCAGCGGAAATTTTTTGTAACCTTGGCCAGATCTGTGCCTTGCCACAATTCTGTCTTTGAGCTCTTCAGGCAGTTCCTTTGACCTCATGATTCTCATTTGCTCTGACATGCACTGTGAGCAGTAAGGTCTTATATAGACAGGTGTGTGGCTTTCCTAATCAAGTCCAGTCAGTATAATCAAACACAGCTGGCCTCAAATGAAGGTGTAGAACCATCTGGAGGATGATCAGAAGAAATGGACAGCACCTGGGTTAAATATATGAGTGTCACAGCAAGGGGTCTGAATACTTAGGACCATGTGATATTTCAGTTTTTCTTTTTTAATAAATCTGCAAAAATGTCAACATTTCTGTGTTTTTATGTCAATATGGGGTGCTGTGTGTACATTAACCACTTCTCGCCTGGTCAATAGCAGATTGACGTCCGGGAAGTGGTTCTGTTATCCTGACTGGGCGTCATATGACATCCTTCAGGATAACATGCCGCCGCGTGCCCGTGGGGGCTCGCATCGCGGCGATTGGTGGAGCGGTGTGTCAGTCTGACACACCGCTACACTGATCTCGGTAAAGAGCCTCCGGCGGAGGCTCTTTACCACGTGATCAGCCGTGTCCAATCAGGGCTGATCACGATGTCAATAGGAAAAGCCGTTGTTCAGCGAGTAGAGGAGAGTGGATCAGCGGCTCTCCTGATGGGGGGCTGCGTTGATTGTTTATCAGCGCAGCCCCCCCCCCCTCGGATGCCCACACTAGACCACCAGGGAAGCTCCCAGGACCATCAGGGAAGTGGGCAACATGTGGATGGCCAGGTATGTACCCCATGGCCATCCACATGTGCAAATGATGCCCAATCTGTGTCAGTCAGTGCAGACAAATGGGCACTGACGGGCACCATCATGTACCAAAGACATGCTGTTAGGTTAATTGGATCCTGTCTGAATTGTCCCTAGTATGTATGAATGTGAGTTAGGGATCTTAGATTGTAAGCTCCTTGAGGGTAGGGACTGATGTGAATGTACAATGTATATGTAAAGCGCTGCGTAAATTGACGGCTCTATATAAATAACTGAAATAAATAAATAAATAAATGTACCAAAATAAAATCAGTGATGCCCATCAATGCCACCCATCAGTGTCATCAGTGCCACCCATCAGTGTCCAGCAGTGCCACCTATCAGTGCCCATAAGTGCCCATCCGTGCCACCCAAAAGTACCCATAAGTGCCACCCATAAGTACCCATCAGTTCCGCCTATGAGTGCCCAACAGTGCCACCTATGAGTGCGCATCAGTGCTGCATACCAGTGCCACCTATCAGTGCCCATCAGTGCCAATCAGTGCCGCCTATCAGTGCCCATCATCAGTGCCACCTCATCGGTGCCCATCAGTGCCGCCTTATCAGTGCCCGTCAGTATAGTCATATCAGTGTCCGTCATTGAAGAAGAAAACATACTTATTTACAAAAAATTTAACAGAAACAAAGAAAAACTTTTTTTTCAAAATTTTCTGTCTTTTTTTATTTGTTGCGCAAAAAATAAAAATCGCAGAGGTGATCAAATACCACCAAAAGAAATCTCTATTGATTGTTGTGTGTATGACCGCGCAATTGTCATTTAAAGTGCGACAGTGCTGAAATTGGCTTGGGCGAGAAGGTGTCTAAGTGCCTGGTATTGAAGTGGTTAAAAAGGAACTTAAATGATTTTAGCAAATGGCTGCAATATAACAAAGAGTAAAAAATTTAAGGGGGTCTGAATACTTTCCGTCCCCACTGTAACTGGTCGGTAGGTACATGTTTTGTTGGGTTTTGTCAGCTTTAAGCAGCATTAAACCCAAAACCAACAATGAAATATATTGCAGCTTACCAATCATTAGATGTGGTGGCTGCATTAGTTTTCTTAGGCTTTTTCCTTCTGTTTTAACCTGGGGATCTGGCCACGAACACACCTCCTGCATTAGAGTGCTTCCGCTTTGGATGAATGAGCACAGGGAGCACCTTTGAACAGCAGCATTGTCAGTCTGGAGAGAGGGGAGTGAGAGAGGGGAGTGTTATGCCGCATACACACGGTCGGACTTTCTAGAAAGCTAGGTCCGACGTACTTGCCGCCAGACTTCCGGCGGACTACCGCCGGACTTTCTGAACGGCCGGATTTGCCTACACACGGCCGGATTTTCCGGAATCCGGTCTTCCCGACGGACTTCCGCCGGACTTTCAGAATGAACGGACTTTCCCACACACGGACAAGTCCGTTCATTTTGAACGTGACTTGGGTACGACGGGACTAGAAAAGGAATTCAATCTCGCCGCTTTTTTTGGCGAGATTGAAACCTTGCGAGCCCCGTCGCAGGCCCTTAGGTCTGGTATGGAACTTTAAGGGGAACCCCCTACGCCGAAAAAACCGGCGTGGGGTCCCCCCAAAATCCATACCAGACCCCGATCCGAGCACGCAGCCCGGCCGGTCAGGAAAGGGGGTGGGGACGAACGAGCGCCCCCCCCCCTCCTGAACTGTACCAGGCCGCATGCCCTCAACATGGGGGGGTGCTTTGGGGGAGGGGGCGCCTTGCGGTACCCCCCCCACCACAAAGCACCTTGTCCCCATGTTGATGAGGACAAGGGCCTCTTCCCGACAACCCTGGCCGTTGGTTGTCGGGGTCTGCGGGCGGGGGGCTTATCGGAATCCGGGAGCCCCCTATAATAAGAGGGCCCCCAGATCCCGGCCCCCCCACCCTATGTGAATGAGTATGGGGTACATGGTACCCCTACCCATTCACCTAGGTAAAAAGTGTCAATAATAAAACACAACACAGGTTTTTAAAATAATTTATTAAACAGCTCCGGGAGGGGGGGGTCTTCTTCCGTCTTCGGGGGTCCCTCCGGTTCATCTTCTCCCGGCGTCCGGTTGGTTCTTCTCCGCTCTCCGGCCTCTTCTCCCGGTGTCCCAGGTCTTCGGCCGGCCCCTCCGCTGTCTTCAGGTAGCTCTATTGCCAGCGGAGGTCCGGACTTCTGGGCTTCTTGGCTTCTTGGCTTCTTGTCTTCTCTTCTCTTCCCTCAGATGTTGACACGACGCTCTCTCCGGCTGGACTGGTCTCTGAGGGCTGCGTTGTGACTTATATAGGCGGAGACCCCGCCCCCATATGATGTCACAGTCCCTGGGCATGCTGGGACTGTGACGTTTTAGGGGGCGTGACCACATCAACATGGGGACAAGGTGCTTTGTGGTGGTGGGGGCACCGCAAGGCGCCCCCTCCCCCAAAGAACCCCCCTATGTTGAGGGCATGCGGTCTGGTACGGTTCAGGAGGGGGGGGCGCTCGTTCGTCCCCACCCCCTTTCCTGACCGGCCGGGCTGCGTGCTCGGATCGGGGTCTGGTATGGATTTTGGGGGGACCCCACGCCGGTTTTTTCGGCGTAGGGGGTTCCCCTTAAAGTTCCATACCAGACCTAAGGGCCTGGGATGCCCCCGCGCTCGCCGCAATGGGAAAATTTGTTTTTCCTATTGCAGCGAGCGCGAGATGCAGTAACCTGCTCCTCCGTCGTATCTGGTCCTTCGGACTAGCATACAGACGAACGGGCTTTCCGTCAGGAACTGAGTCCGGCGGAGGTACGACGTAAAGATTTGAAGCAGGCTTCAAATCTAAAGTACGTCGGATGTCCGCCCGAAACGGTCCGTCGGAAGTCCGATGGAGACCACACACGGTCGGATTGTCCGTCGGACTTTTGCAGGTGAAAAGTCCGACCGTGTGTACGCGGCATTAGATGTACTTAGACAGCTGAAGCACTCTTCTGACTGGGGTCATTGATGCCCAAGGCAGCGCGCTCACTTACTGTCTCTGGGTGGAGAGATGCTGGTGGTCTCAGTGAACCCTGGTTAAGAGAGGACTCTTAAGTACTATTAAGTTTAGAAAACTATACCCACCCAGACTGCCTTGTTTGGATAAGCCCTGGTAACTTTCTTCTTAGATAATGTCTGGTCTCTGGAATGGAATGTGTACAAGGTCCTTCTTGGCTTGGCTGAATGACCACATCTGCTGTGTCAGAGGGCTTTTAACCCTTATGCAATCGGATGGTGACTTTTTGTAATTGTCCTTTGTCACTGTCCTTCTGCAAACATCCTCCAGTTATGTAGTTCTAGTAGCAGTAGTTCTAGTTTGTGTGAATACTCTTTTAATCAGATGGTGAGCTTGGGGTACACCACCCTTTCCATCTGCATTCTGGGTTATCTTCTGATTGCTACCCATGGGCTTTCTATACATCCATTGGTGTGCAGCTGTCACGTACTCCAAGTACTGCACATCATCATAAATGCACCATTCTAGTGTACAGCTTACGGTGGCAGCTGTGGTGATTCTTCTCTACAGTAGGGTTTGAAAGAATTGTGAGAGTAGAGAGCAGAATAAACTTAGCAAAATGCAAAGAAATCCTGGAGCAAAACCTGATGTTGTTTGCATCTAATCTAAGACTTTGAAAAAGCTTTGTCTTCCGAACAGGAAAATGACCTTAAGCATAAAGCCAAAACTGTAGAAGAATGGTTTAAAGTAGTATTAAAGCTTTGTTTTTATATTGTTTTTTTCTTTTTTTTGTTTCTCAAAGGTTTGTTTTTTTCTAAATAACAAACATGTTATACTTACCTACTCTGGTCAGTAGTTTTACACAGAGCAGCCTCGATCCTCTTCTTTTTGGGTCCCCTGCCAGCACTCCTGGCTCCTCCTCTTCCTCGAGCAGTGCCCCCAGAGAAATTGGCTTGCCCTGGGAGCACTGCTGCATGCTCACTCCCGAGCTGCTGCTCTATGCGTCCATAAGACACATAGAGACATGGCTTGCCCCCCTCCCCATTGGCTGTGATTGGCTCCCATTGCTGTCTCAGCCAATGAGGAGGGAGAGTCCCAGGACAGCTGAGGCTATTGTGAACATCGGTAACCTTCAGCTTTTAGAACCACTTTAAGAACAATGTTAATGTATATGGGAATGATCTGGATCTGGAATGTGTCTGGATCTCAACCCAATAGAGAATTTTCAGCTGAAAAAGGT
This sequence comes from Lithobates clamitans, assembly GCA_037952925.1. Classification (NCBI taxonomy): domain Eukaryota; kingdom Metazoa; phylum Chordata; class Amphibia; order Anura; family Ranidae; genus Lithobates; species Lithobates clamitans. The sequence continues at coordinate 2,378,092 of JBBGZY010000021.1, forward strand.
TGCTAAATCATGATCCTCATGGAGCCTGAGCTTGAGCAGTTTTGCAAAGAGGAATGGGGTAACATTTCTCTGTCTAGATGTGCAAAGATGACCAAGACCTATCCACACAGCCTCGAGGCTGTAATTGCTGCCGAAGGCAGCTACTAAATATTGAAATCAAAGTAGTAGTAAAGGCCATTTATTTATGTTTAACCTACAAGTAAGCCATAGACGTTCGCTGTTTAGGAGATATTTACTTGTGTAGTTGCCAGTGGTATCACCGGCGTATCGTATGGGGCATAGTTGTGCTGTTCCTTCAGAGCCCTGTGCCATAAACAGCCCTGTGCATGCGCGGGAGTGACATCATCACAGCTTGGCCATTCAAAGGACCATAGCCCATGAACCCGGAAGGAAGACCAGGTGAATATGGAAGCTCTGTTAGCGGTGACAGCGCACTGCTGGAGAGCTTTGTTTTAAGTAAGTTTCACATAATGTATTAGTATGTGAGGCATACTAGCACCTTATAACATTGCCTTGCAGGGGAATAGTTTATTTTTCCCAAGTTTAATATGGCTTTAAAGGTGCTGGTATGTGGTTTTTAAATTCTAATTAATTGAAAACATTTTAATTTTGACTTGAAATTGTCTATTTCTGTTGAATAATTTTAAAACATTAACTCAATAGTGATTCTAAGTTCTAAGACCAAGAAAACAAAAGCATGAGTCCTCTTGGAAAGTAATATAAATACACATCCGGTTATCTGCCTTTCTGCTAACAATGTACCAGGCACACCTTAGTCTGGTTTCCCTTCACTTCCTGTCCTGGAGATGCAACAAGAAATGCAATATCCTCCTAAAGCGAGGGGACCTTAACAGTGAACATTATATACTCCTGACCACGGTGTTCCAGGTGCAACCATATACACAGCGAGAAGACTTATGGGTCCAAACCATGATGGAAATGATGGCCTTAGACAGAACCTGGGTATCAACAGTCATTTAGATACTGTGTAGCAAGATGATATATTGGCATCTAAGACAGAAAGACTGCCTGAACAGAATGGGGATATGGAGTGCACGTGGTTAGAGGAATTATTCCCAATCCTGAGCCATCAGAATAATGGGAATTTCCTCCAGCTTGAGCCTTTATAGGAGTCTTATGTCGCGTACACACGAGCGGACTTTACGGCAGACTTTGTCCTGCGGACTTTTCGACAGACTTTACGACGGACTTTCCGAATGAACGGACTTGCCTACACACGATCAACCAAAGTCTGACGGATTCGTACGTGATGAGGTACGACCGGACTAAAACAAGGAAGTTCATAGCCAGTAGCCAATAGCTGCCCTAGCGTCAGTTTTTGTCCGTCGGACTAGCGTACAGACGAGTAGACTTTTCGACCGGACTTGAGTCCGTTGAAAAGATTTGAAACATGTTTCATTTCTAGGTCTGTCAAACTTTTGGGGAAAAAAAGTCCGCTGGAGCCCACACACGATCGAATTGTCCGACGGACTCCGGTCCGCCGAACCAAGTATGCCGTAAAGTCTGGTCGTGTGTATGCGGCATTAGAAGCTTAAGCAAAGAAAGCACATATCAGTAAGTGTAGCACCCATGGAGAAACCAACTCACCGGCTAAATATGATAGAGGATCCCTTGATTTAGCTCTGAACTTGCCACTTGTGACAGAGCACTGTCAGATTCACATCCAGAGTACTACCTTTTTGACAGATCTGAAAAAAAAGGTCCTGATGGAAAGACTTTCATCCTTATGGAGTGATCCCTTAGCTGAGATGTCCAATAAATGAGGCAGAGGTGGGTAATGCGGATCTACAACATGTTGATGGACAGCTTCGAGAAAGAGGAAATAACAAGTGATTATTTGAGGCCATTGGTGACTAAAGCCACCACATCAGAGACAATTTGCTATGTGACTGTCCAGTCAAAGAGGAGACCTGTCTTAGCTAAACAGTACGTCCTTCTGGAGCAGAGGCAAAATGACAAACTAGATTATGTCCGACGCAGCTTGATTTGTTGTCTCTTGATTTGAAATGCAAAGCAAAAATTTATAATATAAAGAAATATTTTAAATAGTCATACAAACATGTATTTGTATGTAGATGTATTTGATGTTTGTTCAAAAACATGATGTGGGCTACCTAAGGGAAGTTCTGCCAATCACAGACTGTTTCACGCCCCTCCAGCCTGTGTCTGTTTGCATGTGCTTAGAATTACAGGGAAGTGAAGCCTCCATCAATCAACATGTAATATCCTGCCCCCCACTGTGATTAGCTGTTTAGTGGGTGTTGAGAAGGAGGGAGGGAGTGGGATATCAACTATCTGGAGTGTACACACCCACATGTGTGACTTTACAATCACGTAGGCTGCACAGAGAAGAGAAATTAGGAAATTAACAGCTTAGACAAGAAATGAAACTGGAGCATGCTCGGTAGATGTGGCAGCAGCCGCTCTTCACAATCTCAGGCTGCAGCAGGGACACAGAACAGCAGGATTAACCAGGATTTTTGCACAATACAGAAAACAAATCCCATAGTGACTGAGTAAGAATAGCATGCACTGACAGTTTTTAATGATGTGGGTTTAATGACCTTTAGGTAATTCCCTGCATTAAAATAAAACATGTTTCACCACTTATGCCCCCCTCTATCCCATTCCTAAACACTTACCTAAGTCCTCGCTCGATCCAGCGCTGTGCCTGTGCGCATATCTTCTCCCCCATTTTCCTAGTCTCACACAAGACTCAGGTGGCAGTGGAAGCCATTGGCTCCTGCTGCTGTCAGTCAAATTCTGTGAGGAGGGAGCAGGGGCATGGCTGAGCTGCACTGTGTGCTTGTCTATGGAGGCACACAGCCCGGCTTGGGTGTGCACTAACACGTGTGCCCCTATAACACACAGCTTGCTATGAGGGGCACACGCAGGAGAAGAGGAGCAGAGAGTGCTGGTGAGGAACTCCAGAAGAGGAGGGTAAGGAGCCTCTCTTTGTAATACCAAATTAATGTGGGCAATCATCCATCTTCTGTCCACAGAGGCATCTTATGGATACTTGACGCCCCTGTTCAACTGATCCGCAATATTGAACAGATGTTTGTGAAAACCCTCACATGCAAGATTATAGCCCCATCCTTTGTAGCCTGGGACACCCAACAAAAATAGGTTTTCAAAACCAGAAGCAGAGTGCAAGATTAATGGCAGAAAGGGAGTTTTGCTGTGTACTTTAGTTTGTTGTCTTGGTCTACGAAGGATGCAGAATCAACAGAAATAACTGTCCCCTAGTTAAGGAGAGACAAGGGTAGGTCCAGTAATGGTGGTGTCGTCCAATACTTCTCAAGCTTCTCGGAGAATGGGTAAAAGAAAGAAAATCATTTAGAAGTGGAGAACACTCTGTCATGTTTCCACTCTTTACAGAGTAGATCACTAACTTACTGATGATTAGGAAAAAAACTTAAGAACATAATAACATACCCACATAATAGCAAAAAAAAAACCACTCCCTGCATGTAATAAAGATAGGGAGAGGGAGCAGTGTTTGTAATCCATATTAGAAGAGTAGCCTCAAGTGAAAACACTTCTCCATAAATGTGTTACTGGAGTATCACCAGGTGAAAAAAAAAAAGCCTAAAAGAAGAAACTACATCTAAAGACCAGTAAGCTGTAATACATTTCATTTTTGTTTTTGGGTTTGGATCCACTTTATTTTGAGTGTTTGAAGCACGGCTTGGACTAGAATGTTAGAATATATCCAGTGACAGCTGGTGTATCATCTGACAGTTCCTGTTTGCTAGGTGAATATAATGAATCCACACATAAACTGTGCTCAGTGGATTAGGTCCCTAGGGATACAGATGATACCACGTGCTCTTAAACAGTCTTACTGGACAAATCAGGAGAAGGAGGTAGACGATTCTTGTAACCGCCCCCAAGATCAATGCCTATGGCCTGGTCCACCACCTAAGTCAATTTAGAAAACCAATTAGAATGGTAGGGAACTGTGGAGGACTAGAGATACTAGGAGGGGCCACACCTTGGGAGTCCAGAGAGAGATCTGAAGTAGAAATTAGGTAGCTGATAGGGGATTTTTCAAGCATCAGGGAGCAACTCAGTCTTACTACAATACAAAAAGATGCTTAAAGCACAGGGAAAGTGTAAAACAGGCTATGACTGTAATTCAGCATCAACACTGTGTGACTCACCCTTGCTCTTTCTAGTGTTAGGCCCCTTTCACACGAACGGACCGTTCAGGTCCGCCTGTCAATTTTTTAGGCGGACCTGAACGGATGCTCCATGCAGGTCTATGGAGCAACGGATGTCAGCGGTTACCATGTCCGCTGACATCCGATCTGATACGCTAAATTCAGATGTATGGCGATACGTTCGCATCCGTCCTGGCAGATCGGATCAGATGAGATCTGATGAAAACTGACATTTTTTCCGTTTTTGTCCGATCCCTCCATAGGAGTCGGCGGCGCGCTGACAGGCCCCTCCCCGCTTAGTGAGCAGAGATGGACCTGTTATCCGCCGGCTCAGCGGAGATCAACGGAGAGATCTTCTGCTGAGCTGGCGGACTCTGCTGAGCGGATACGCCTCGGGGAATGAGGCCTTAAACATGCTCCCAGAATCAGGGTCAAGGTCTCGAAAATCACAGGTGTTATCCCCTTTAAAGAACCCTGCATTAGAAACAAATTCCAAGCTCCTCACCTAGGCTATTACACTTTCAGATAAATGCAACATCAGTTCACTATTTTTTAAATATAATGAGATGCACAGATCTCAGTCTTTTTTTTTAAACTAGATCTGGTCACCAATATGTAAAATCTTAAGCTCTATTCTTCTAATAGTCTTTGAACAAAAGGTGTTGTTAAGTTTGCATGAAATAAAAACTAAGGCCTTTGCTAATAGACCATCTTACCCTCCTCATGCAATATTGAGTTAGTGTGCTAGTGTGTTAGCAATGAGTCATAAGCCAGTCCCTGAGCAAAAGGTCATTAGATAGTGGGTCATCAAAATGCCCCTAAGCCAGTAGTCCCAGAATGGCCTGGAAGGTCTGTTGAATACTGGGATGAAAGGGAGAGAGTTGAAAAAAACCTTTTGTGAAGAAGAGAAAATATTTTGAACTATTGTAAAAAGTCACCAGTGAATTTTGAAAATCTGACACTCCCTTGGAGAGTGTTTGGCCTATTGTTAGGTACTAGAGCTTTTTTTCTGCAAGAACTTAACCTTGTTGGTCTGGGTCGATTGGGAGTTTTTCCACCCTGTGATGTTTTAAAAGTGGTAGTAAACTCTTTAAAAAAAAAAAAGAAAAACAGTTTGCCCCTGTAAGGCAAAGGCATACAACAATTGTGCTAGTATGCTTTCCTTCTGGGTTCACGGCTGCGTTATGCCGTTTCTTCAGAGCGTATGCGTCAGTGACCTCACCAACTAATGCGTGCTAGAATATCTCCTAAACGGAAGGGAGAAATGTCACCAGCACACCATGGACCTCCAGAATAGATCCAAAGCTTTATTCAAAGATTGAACTGTTACAATAAATAGCAACGTTTTAAAGAGGTTGTAAACCTCTGCAAAAAAAAAAAAGTCTGCAAGACAAAGGCATAATGAGCTAGTATGCATCGCATACTAGCTCATTATGAAATACTTACCTTAGAACGATGCCCTGCAGTGCTGCCCGCACTCCGCTCCCACTGCTGACATCTTTCACCAGAGTTACTTCCGGGTTTGCGGGCTCCGGCGGTGTGACTGGCCAGAGCCACGATGACATCACTCCCGTGCATGGGCGTGGGTGCTGCCAGTCACGGCACGGGTACTGAAGAAACGACACAAGCGGGCCGTTCCTTCAGTGTGCATACAGCGATGACGTTAGCAGCAGCGCATATAGTGAATACCTCCTAAACTGTGCAAGTGTAACAGAGTTTATAACCACTTTAAGTGGTCCTGCATGGCTTCGAAATGTTGGTATAATGATGTAATCACTCAATAAAGCTTTTTCTGACTATTCACGGTTCCAGCCGGTGGTTGCTTCAGCACCCACTACGTACAGCCATCTCTACAGGAACGTGTGCGTTGGGAATGGTACATTGGTATCTCCTAAACGGTGCAGGTTTTAGGAGGTATTCATTTTACCTACAGGTAAGCTTTATTATAAAACTTACCTGTAGGTAAAAATAAAAATACACAACAAGAGCTTACTACCACTTTAATGATCTCAAACTTATCAATAAAACCAAATGTTCAATTCCCCACAAAAGGAAGCTAGTCTAAGGTATTTTTGTAAGCCTGGTTAGCAGACCAGCTTTTCAGCCAAAGTACTCTACAAATGATCACAGAGACCACACTAATGTGGGCCACCAGACGAGCCATATTCAAGAAGATATCTCAAAGATGGCTGATTGCTTGCACAACCTAATTCATTAAATCAATCATGTGCAGGGGATAATTTTTAGCAGCCATTCCCTGAAGCCAAAGTCTGAACCAGTTTGTCCCTGCCCAGGACAACAGGGACAAGGCAAAAACTGGCTAGAGCAATATGAAGAAGCAACCTTGATGGGACTAACAGCCATCTTATTTAGACAAAACACGATCATATCTACAGAAGATGGAGTAGCAGCTATTAGTGCCAAGAAAGAGTTACTGGGTAGATAGTGCCATATTTAGGACTGTCACATATACAGTATATGAATATAAATTTCAATTTGGGAGCTGAGGGGGTAATAGTATTTTATCTGGACTCCAGTTTTACTTAGTCTGTAAACTAGGCTCCCTCTAAACACTAACAATTTTGCCTGGCTGCTCCGAAAAGGCTGGTTAAACAAGAAGCAGAGGAAGAATAAGTGAAGGAAGTGGTAGCAAAGACAGGGACCATGTTGTGGAAATTATCAGAGCTGACTAAGGATGGGGATAGTAAGCAGCCATCGCTGTGTGCTCTGATGCAGCGAGAAATTTCTGCCTATTGCATGAAGCATGTGCACCAGTCAGACCCTTGTGACTAAAGTTAAGTAATGTTTAATTATTACTTTTGTTAGCAGGAATAGATCATTAGGGTTGATCCCATGTAAATGTGTCCTAGATTTACTGTTCTTCTCTACATTTTTCCCTATTTAATGATTTCTACACCCTATTTGTGTAAATGCCCATACTTACTTTAAAAATTACTTTTGAACCTTAAGGTTAAAATGTAAGAATTCAAAACAGCTACACCTGGACCCAGCAAGTAGCAGGGTACACACACGAGGAGAGATAGGTCTAAGAACCTTAAAGAAGTGCTAGGACATCAGGCTTTTGCAACTCTCAGAAGCACAGGTGAATCCCCACTGCACAGGAATCTAGAACCATGCTGTGTCCCTTGCAGCAAAGGCTTGTAGCAGAGCAAAAAAGGATCCAGCCAATACTTGTGATGCATTTCTAGCTAGAAAAAGGATGCAGAAGGAACGCTAAATTGGTGCCAGAAGTGAGGGCAGGTGTACTTACTTTAATGGCAGTGGAAGGTGGGTCAGAACTACAGCAAAAGAACGAAACCTAAAAAAAAGTAATAAAGTATAGGCTTTCCAAAGGGACACAATGCAATCAAATAACTGGCCTTATACTCACAGCCTCTGATCTCCGATCCTTTAGGGTCCAGGTGAATTCACAGATCTGGAATTACATCATTCATGTAATCCAGTCTAAGGGCCCTTTCACATGGGCTGTCCAATCAGGTCCACCTGTCAGTTTTCCAGGCAGACCTGATCGGACCCTGCAGTCTCCCCTATGAAGAGGCGGATGTCAGCAGGCACATGTCCAATCCTGCCCGCAAAATCCAGACGGATGGTGGTCCTATTTTTCATCCGTTTGGCGGATAAGATTGGATGGGATGAAAATGGACAGGCGGTCTGCTTCCATCCCATATCCCCATAGAGGAAAGCGGGACTATGTCAGCGGACAGGACTTGTCATCCGCCTGCTCAGTGGGGATCAGCGGAGCGATCCCCCACTGAGCAAGCAGAAATCTGTTGCACGGAGGCTCCCGTGTGAAATGGGCCTAAAAGTGCTAAGAACTGTCCTTGGAATGACTACTGCTGTGAAAGAAGGTAGGAAGCAGGGACATTGCAGTGAAGTACCAAATTTGATGGTGACCTGGGAAAACACTACACTCATTGACTTCTGAAAATTCTACACCTTTTTACACTCCATTTGTGTAAAAGCTCAAATTTTCAACCTTCTAGATCAAGTTCTCCAGCGTTTAAATGTACTTTAAATTTTAAGTGCTTAAATTTGTTTGTTCAGACTATCTAATTTGCTCTCAGACACATAGATTTCTATTTTTTATCAATACAGCTAAACTGAATGCACCTAAACCACATATAAACCCAGTGTGAATTATACCATTTAAAATCATTACATGCATTCATATACATTTAGAAATTACATACAAACCCATATAAATGCATACTGTACAGTTGCACACCCTTGTGAAAGAGGCCTAAGAAGAATGTTCTAGAGTAAATGTTGTAGTAAGTAGAGTTGTGTTTCCTATATCCATGTAAAATAAATCTCGTGTAGAGCTGCACATTCCTGACAGCACTCAAGCAGATAAAATCCAAGGGGATGCTTGTAGTGCCCGCAACAGATGTCACTGTGCAGAACAAGTGTTAAATAATAGAGAGTCACCAGTACTCCAAAGATGCGCTTTAAAAACGTATTATGTACACATGAGGTCACATACAGTCAAAAGGCCTCTGGGTTTTGCAAGGCCCCCTTCCTCAGGGTAACTGACAACTAATAAACAAGTGCAAACAATAAACAGTATATAACAAAAACATAAGCATATCCTGACCAAATAAACCTAACTGTTGCAGAAAAATCACTGTGCCAAGACAAACATGTATATGCAAATTAATAGTGCCAACCTCATGGCTGTGCCCTTAAGGATGCCACTCAGATGTGAGATATGCTGCAGCTTATACCAATAATGGACCCCCTGTTGATCTTATGTCACATAATAAATATTTTAAGCATCTTTGGAGTGCTTGGGATTCTGTTTTCTATTCTGCCCATTTATATTTTCCAGAAAAGATTTCTGTATGCGATCCTTTACCAATCCCTCAAATAACTTTCCTACAAAATATAAATAAAACATTGAGTACAAAGTCTGTAGATATCAAGCAAAGACCGTAATGCCTTGTTCAAAAATAGGTACTATGAGGTGGGGGGAGGGGGGTTCCGTATGAAGTAAGCTGCGCTTATGAGAGGTTCTGCTAAACTCTAAACTAGACTCTATTTAACATAATTTTTACTATTGGCACCTTCAAAATGAGCTTGTGACCCATTCCAATCTTCAAAAGGTTCCTGTGACAAAAGCAGGAGGTTACTATATCCTACAGCTGTAAACCTACACTGTGTGGTGTGCTGCATAATTGTTTAATTTCAAAAATTGTGGACACTACATTTAAAATGAATATGAGTATATATTTTTTTAGCAAATAATTTACTGTTAAGTGGTTAGCCTCCATTGTATGTGCATAATCGTCATTTTGAATACCTATATATTTTCTAGTGTAATTATACCTGGATTTTTTTAGTCTAACTATGCCTGGATTAGGATGAGGGTTTTTTTTTTTTTCAAAAAAAAGTTGTAAATTGTACAATAGCAACCATAGCAATCAATAGCAACCATCTCGGAATCCACAGAACATTATGTCATTATATTTTGAAGATTATCATTGTGTTCATTATGAATTTGTTACAATATCTAACACATTATTACACATCCTTGGTAGTTTGTCAATTTGTAATACAATGTTTAACCACTTGCCCACCGGGCAAATTTTTTTGCTAGAAAACTACTCAGAACCCCCAAACATTATAAAAAATTTTTTATAGAGACCCTGGGGAATAAAATGGCAGTCATTGCAACTTTTTTGTCAAACGGTATTTGCACAGCAATTTTTCAAACTCCATTGTTTTGGGAAAAAAAACACTTTCAGAAATGAAAAAAAAAACAAAACAGTAAAGTTAGCCCAATTTTTTTGTTTAATGTGACAGATGATGATACGCCGAGTAAATAGACATGTCACGTTTTAAAATTGTGCACCATTGTGGAATGGCGACAACACAACAAACTTCAGTACTTAAAAATCTCCTTAGGCGAAGCTTTTTTACAGGTTACCTGTTTAGAGTTACAGAGGAGGTCTAGTGCTAGAATTATTGCTCTTGCTCTAACGTTCATGGTGATACCTCACGTGTGGTTTGAACGTTGTTTACATATGCGGGCGCGCCCCACGTAGTATGTGTTCGCTTCTGCGTGCGAGTTCGCGGGGACGGTGGCGCTTTAATTTTTTTCTTTTTTTTCTTTTATTTACATTTATTTTTACACTTTCCCTTTAAAAAAAAAAAATTCTGATCACTTTGTTCTTATTGCAAGGAATATAAACATCCCTTGTAATAGGAATGGTGCATTACAGGTCCTCTTTATTGAGAGATGTGGGGTCTATAAGACCCCACATCGTTCCTCTAGGCAGGAAAGGCTGAGATAAAAAAAAAAAAAATTCCACAATCCCAGCTTTTCCTGCCAAGTCCCTGGCTTTGTTGACCTCCGCTGGCCTGGACGTGACGTCATAACATCACACCCGAGCCTCCGAGAGTCATAGAGATTTCCAGGGACCATCTGTCGCTTGGAAATCTCTAGGGCCAACTTCTGCGGGTGGTGGATTCCTTCCCTGGTTCACCAATCGTACGGGCGACCCGGGAGAAGCACCGGAGGGCAGCGGGAGGGGGGACATCCCCTCCCACTGCCTGTAAGAACGATCAAGCAGGTGCACAGCACTATGATTGTTCTTATGGTGAAGGGAATCGCCGGCGGAAAAGATTGATATCTGAATGATGCCTGTAGCTGCAGGCATCATTCAGATATCACCACTGAAACTCCAGGACGTCAAATGACTGTCAGCAAGTGGTTAAGTTGAAGATCCTTCTTGAAATTGTATTCTAGCCCAAAAGATACTAGCATTGAAATGCTAATTGCAAAAAAATAAAAAAGAGAAAAAAAGTTTTTCCCATGAAAATTCTATAAAAAATACTACAAAAAGGCCAAAGTAGGAAAATCTGTGAATTATTGGAAACCAGGCTAAATAGCTGGTTTGAGTGGATATATGGTGGCTATGCAAACTGTAACCATACAAAACCTCTGGAAGAAAATTGCACAGCAAACAGTTCACTACTATAATGCTTCTTCAAGTTTACTGATAAGTATTATGCAGTCATGGCAAAAATTGCAATCTTAAAATGATGGCTTTCCATAACCAGGGAGTACCTTGACCCTTTTGGAAAACAGCAGTCAAATGGTTTCTGCTTTGGCAATACTGATCCCTAAAGCAAAGCAAGACATACTGTAAGTGTTCTTGTTAAATTCTCTAAAAATGATTAATTGGGAATTTCAGGAGAGGAGAGGGATATGAAACCAAGATAACAATGACTTAACAAGTCAAACTCCAGCAGCTTATCAGTGTCTTGTATTAAAAAATAAATAAATAAATAAATAGAAGAAGAAAAGAAGAACAAAAGAAAAAAACAATTCTTTAAATGCCAAAATTATATGTTTTTATTTTTTTTTTCAATCAAGTAATTCCTTTAAAACCTCACAATTTCCATGATTGACAGATATAAAAAAGATACTAGGCATGAAATGAAAATATAAAAAATACATGATATGCAGAAAGGCATTCAGTGCTTCGGTCCACTGAGAAGACAGTAAACAGGTATAATGACCCATAACGTCAATTGATTTTTTTCCCCATTTTTTTGTTAAAGAATACATACAATTCAAGCAATGTGGGTTTATAATGTTGTAAACTTATTTTAATAACCATGGAAAATAAAGTATTCTAAGCTACGAAGTGTTAAACTATATAAAAGACTTGGTACATAAAAAATGAAGAAATAAGTCAGTGTACTTTGGTCTCTATTGTGGTTTGTATACTTTGTTATTTAAAATGCCCAATAGCAATGAATGCTGGCTTCAGAATGCTTTGGCTCACCAAAACATTTCTGCTAAAATAGGGGCAAATTCAGGAGAGATAGTCACTACAATTACATTAAAGCATGGAACATGCTGGGTACACGGGACTATATTTCTATTACTGGCCTCAGTAGCAGACACATCCTACTGGCTGTATACAAAGATTAAGGAATGGATTCTTATGAGAATATAGCTTTCTAATACTTAGAGCCTAATATGCTATATATAAAGAAGGAAAAAAAGTTACAACTCAACTCTGTTGACTGAAGACCAGCCTCCTGCGGGCTCATAACCACTATGACGGACAATGTCATCTACCACTTGAGGTACATCTCCCAAAGTTCTGTGTAAATGCCTAGGCAAAAACTCTCTATGCAGTGCCGCAGGCAGCAACCTCAGGAGTCTATGTAGTCTGCAATTCAATTGCCTCTGCAACTGGGTCTACAAAGGACTCCAATTGCTGGTTCCTTTGAGTGGTGCAGTTTGGTATTAAAAAAAAACTGACAAAATAGAAAAAAATGGTAGTGGTTATTGCTAACATATATGAAGATGTAAGCTCCAAGGCTGTTATCCTTATCCTTCAATACCTGGTTAATCACTAACCAGGTAAATGTGCGTTCTGACACTTTACTGGCTGTATGCCAGCCCCTGAACTTGCACCTGTATTAGCAATGCCCATATTTCTATCCTGACAGGTTCTTTTTAAGGAAACAGCAAATTGCACAAAAACGTCAGAAAACGGTCTAGTAAGCCAACAGAGCGATCTCATTTTTTTTTTTACTTAATACATAGTGCAGTATACACTAATATGAAAGAAAAAAAACAAAAGCTGATGAAAAGAATTACTAATATCTCACTGTTTAAAGGCCTTTGTGTATTTAAACAAATCACTACATGGAGAAACCTCTTGCTAATGTGGTTTAATGTTGCCAAGCGGATTTTGTGCTACTGCAAAGTAAGCTGCAGATGACACATGTAGGTTCAGCTTTTGGTATATCCAAAAGTCAGTTTGTCCTATTTTTTTTCTTTTTACAAGCCTCATTATTGAAAGATCTACATACAGAACCCAGCTGTAGAGATTTCCCCAATGCTGATCTATCTTATAAAAGGGTTCCTTTGACATATATAACTTTGATAAACATTTCTTACAGGAGATAAATTAATTAAATTACCTTTAAGACTTACTGAGATTCGTTATTTATCTTAATAAAAGAATGCTATTTGCTGCATAAAAATATAGAACACTATCTAAATAAAAAAATACAATGGTGTTATTAGTTATACAATTTGAGTAAAAGTCTCAAAAGTATTATGGAAATGGAAACTGAAATTTTACCAAATGTCACATTGTAGTGATAAATGTCCAAATACAGCATACCAGCAGAGACTGACAAATAGAAAGAGCATCAGAGTACTCCGAAATTAACACACTGAAATTCCCTCTGCCAACCACAAGCAAAATTAAGAATGCCGTGGCTGAAAGTTTAAGAGTACATGTGTACAATGACAATACAACTGGAGACTATTAATGACATAATGTCAAAGTAAAAATGCAACCACACTGGCCAATCTGTTTAATTAGATGCAAAATATGCATTAATCACTAGCATAAAACTTGCAGACACCCTTACTATATTTCATTTCAGTTGCTACAGTGTGGTGTGGCGCCTAACATAGCCTCTTGACAAATTTGCCATTGGAAGCCCCTAGCATTGACTGCAGTAAAGACAACCGGTCATCAAGCTAAATAGATTTCTGATGGAGGATGCCATTGTTTAAACCATGAGCTGTATGGTTATCATAAAGAAGCCACTGTTCAGCAACAATGTGAATGACTTGAAATTAATATGCATCTTGTCAGGTCTAAAGCTGGCTATTAGGGATGAGCTTGGGTGTGTTTGATCCCAGTCTGAACCCATTTCAGCGAGCACGCCACAGAAAGCAGTCATCTGTACTGGGCCAATCATCTGTGGCCAGGGCATTCCCCACCCCACTGGCACATGTATACAAAAAGCATGTGTATGTACGGCTGTGGGACGGGGAATACCTTAGCCACAGATTATTGTCCCAGTAAAGTGATAGATTCTTGGCGGGCTCACTCACATGGGTTTAGAATAGGATCCCAACACACTCAAGCTCATCCCTACTGGACATACACTAGCAGAATTTTGGATTTTCAGAATCTTAATTTGATTCTCTAATGGTTAGCAGGGTTAAATCAACAGTCATTTTTGACTGTAGCGATGAGAAGCTTTGAAGAAACAGGATGGAAACATTTCTTGAATTAATGGAAGTCTAACTGTAAGTGTGGTTTTTGTTTGGGAAATTTGTACATATTATAATACCTGTTTAATATGTCTCGGATTCAATTCAAATAGCAGGTCTGGATGATACTTAGTGAAGACTCTGAACTGAGCGGTCTGCAGTCTTTGATCACTCAGTTCTCAGATGTAGCATCGGATTGATGCTGCATCCACCTAGGTGAGAATTAAAGTGGATGTAAACCTGATTCATTAAATTTTGAGCTAGGCACATATATCTACAGTGTTTTGTTATCTCTCTTCAAAGCCCTATGCCCCCCAACTTTGTCCTGCTCCGTTCTTCTGTTATCAGCCTGATAACTTCTTACAAGCTCTCCAAGACGGGAGCCTGAAGTGTGTGTCGGGGAAAGTTGATATAAATAGATTAGCACAAAGCTAAACTAGTCACAGGCACGCTCTGCATGTGTGGGGAGGGAGTGTTTGCCTTTCCTCCAATCAGCTCTCTAAAAGTTTCTCACAGTGTATAGCAAGTATCCACACCTACAGAGGAACGAGGAAGAAAAAATTCTAACAGCACGGGGACTTCCCAAACAGTATATAAAGCTGAAGACAGAAGATATACATGTGTATAAAACTTATGTAGGGAGATTTGTTTCATCTCTGTGTATCATATGAAGCTTTTCACTTCACTGGGTATATGTAGGGGTTTACATCCACTTTAAGGTTTTTAAAAAAAAACATTAAAGAAAACCCCATACTTCTCTTTTAAATCAGTTGACACAATGATGGCAAGAAAGAATGCCCTGAAGAACAATTTATATATGGACATTCGATTGAAAATCTAACAGTGTATGCCCAGCTTAAGCTACATTGGCAATTTTTGGTAGCTCAGTCATCCAAGACTAGCAATTTATTATAACAGGTAGGAAAAAAGGACTCCTAAAGTATAAGCTATAGAAATGGTATTCAGTAGCAATTAACTGCAACCTTGGGTGATCATGTGCTATTAACCACTGCCACATGCTAGTCCTGAAACTCACATAATAGGAGACTTATTTGTTCTGATCGTGACTGATTGCTACTCTTAGCAATTGCCACATACATGCTTGTAAGTCACATAATAGGGAACCATTTGTTCCGTTATCGATTGGTCACTAGATGTGCAACTAATCACAGTAGACTGGGTTACTAAAAAATGCCTGTGTGGCTCAGGCCTTAGACAATGGAAACTTGCAACAGAGAGATATTTAGCTTAATGATAGCCTTTATTATGAACCCCCCCCCCCCCTAGAAACAGGGCAACAGATGTGATTTTCACTGTACTAGGTGCTGCGTATCCAGGATCAGTTGCTGAATTAAGTTTGACAGGTTTGGGGCATATTTAATATTTACCACGCACAGCACCTTTATTGTATGTGTGTACTCTAGTAAAAATTCCAGTATAGTAGTGATTCCAGAAAATACAAGGAAGGTGATAAAGGCATTGTAAATGCATTCTACCTTATTATTCTGATAAAGTTCCTTCCATCACAAATTAATGCCAAGGAATCCAAAAGGTCCTTTTTTATTTTTATTTCTTTTTTTTTTTACAAATTATGAATCCTTTAAAAAAAAATGTCTGACCACTGGTGACTTATCTTACAGTTATCTATGTAGCTCACTGTAATTGCATTCATTACAATGAATCAATGATTTATAAAAAAAATAAAATGTACCATTTTTTATGACAATTACCAATACGACTGGAGCAGCATAGAATATGCTATGTGGTTATATGAGGTAGCCTTTTGCTGTAAACAGAATTAAAAACAAAAAAACAAAAATATAATGTATGTAAGCATTGTGAAAACAACCAAAAAGAAGTAACATCACAAATATTCACATACAGTAAATAATAACCTTTTACAGTTAACACATGAAATAAAAATACATATACAAATACGTGATTATCAGAATCGTGGGTTGATATGAAATGTGAGAGGTAGTTACTAACACCAGTACATAACACTTAATATATTAGATATAAATGTCTACATCTATTTGGTTTGCTCTGATATAGCAGGTCTGTAGACGATTCAGTAATGGGAAACAAACATTACATGGTATATTCCCTGAGCTAAGTTCTTAATCCTGAGTATGTTCTGAAATTAGTGATAAAATTTTCATACAAAAATAAAACCTAGTTTTAACCTAGGCTTGGTATGTGCTCACTGTAGTTCAGACTGAGATGATGTACATATGCTGATGGCAGAATGAGGATCAGTAGCAACCCAACCCCTTCCTGTCCAGTAAATCTCAGTTCAAAACACTATGTAAACAGGGAATGCCCATTTTTCAAATTCCACAATCCTCCTATTGGCAGAAGGTGAGGAGACTTTGGTTTCAAATGTTCAGTGACATCACATGATTTCTTATTCAATTCATACAGTTGCTGCATAACCCACAGAGCCAGAGCATCAGGGCATTTCTGAGTGCATTTAATAGCACCTGCCTTAGGTTAGGCAACGCCCCTTTGATTCGTCTACACAACTTAAATAAGACAACATTTTTTCCTTACTTAAGGCAAGGAAGTACTCCATTATTTCATCACATTCAATATCGTCAAAAGTTAAACTTTGCATTAGACCATGCTGATAAAATCAGCATAACCATTGAGAAAACACAGTCATGGAATTCAAGTGTAATGACTCGATATGTGCCTGGTGGATTAAATAATTAGGAGCAGCAGCAATTCTGTGTTAATACTGCAAATTCAACTTGTTCAGCTCACCTAAAAGGAGTTTAGTACTTTGAAATGGTTTTCATTTCAGAGCAAGGCAAAAGCATTTTGCCATGGTACCTTCCATATGAGCCAAGAGACTTCAAGATGATCAACATTGCAAATGAGCCAATCTTTGATGGTTGGTTCTACCATTTGCCAGACACAATCAAATCATCAGCAGCAGTATACACATCCAAAAAAAGATATTCCTCACCATAGAACTGATGTGTATCATGTGGGGATATGGGGAGTACAAGTGAAGATCCAAACAATCCATACAATTAGTCGACACATAAAAGTAAAAATACCACATTTCAAATTCCATGTTTTGGAATTTTTTTCCACAAAATCTCTTGCAGTTTTGGAAAAGCAACAAAGCCAACGATATCTGATGTGAAATAAAGAATAAGAGTAAAAATGTGTTTGCTGTGACACATTCTTAAATGTGTTTAAGCAGAATTGTCTGAAAAGTTTACAGTGGGATTTATTTACTAAAGGCAAATCCACTTTGCACTAGAAGTGCAGTCGCTGTAGATCTAAAGGG
Source organism: Lithobates clamitans (assembly GCA_037952925.1). Classification (NCBI taxonomy): domain Eukaryota; kingdom Metazoa; phylum Chordata; class Amphibia; order Anura; family Ranidae; genus Lithobates; species Lithobates clamitans. Next base: position 2,395,640 of record JBBGZY010000021.1, read on the forward strand.
GGACATGCAAGGAAAATAAACAGCATTTTTGCTTGTACGTGATTGGATGATAAAATCAGCAGAGCTTCCCCTCATTTCAGATCTTCCCCTCATATCTAAAGTGACTGCACTTCCAAGTGCCCTTGCAGGGCACTTGTAGTGCAAAGTGGATTTGCCTTTAGTATATCAACCCCAGTGTGTGTCTTTCCAGATCGACACCTGGCTTTGTCAGCTTAGGATCAACCCTTTCAACTCAAGGAGCTCAAATTTGTAGAAATCCAAAAAGACAATTGTTTGGCCCCAGTTTTCTTGTGCAAGAGAAAATAAGTTAGGTGGTTTATCAGATACCTTGCATTGCATGACAGTAATAATGTTCGATTTATAACACATACTCACAGTAGCACACAGATCAGTGATAGGCAGTAACAGTGACCTTTACATATGTGCTCCTAGATCTTGTTTAAAATCATATATTAAATTATTTTGAATTTATAAAAAAAATAAAATAAAAATAATGTCAACATCAGCACAGAGGTTTCTAAATAATTTAAGTGTTGCCTTTTCCCACAACTTAGCTAAAAGAAAAATGGGATTAAATGGTGCAATGTACACTCTCCTATTGTCTTCAGGTGTATCATTTTTGTATTGTGGGATGCAGTAGGCCAGTGCACAACGCACAACTTGGAGGTCACATCAATAGAGAATGTGCCTTGGTTCCTGGCCCACCACACACCCAAAAGTATTTTTCATGACACCTGCTCTTAAAGGCATTAGGCTTATTTCTTATTTGCCAGGTTCATGTTAAATGAGACTACGTTTTTTATCGAGGCAGATGACCAAAACCTGATGAATTAAAAGGCAGATCAGCTGCCATATTCTGGCATGTTTTAAATTCAACATGTTAAAAGTGTGTAAATAACATAAAGCAAACCTGAATCTGTGTGCTACTGCAGTCTGGACCCCAGTAACGAAGATGGGGGCTTTGTTAATGTATTTTACTACTGCATTCTTTACCCCAAACAGTATCACTTAGTATATTAAACAATGCATTTATCCTAAATTTCATGATTATTCGCTGTATATTCAGAAATTCTCCCACCTGAACACAGTGTTATTTGAGAATACCTAAAGCAATGAAGGAAAATCGGCCTTGACAATGGATTAAAAAACAATTAAAAAAATGAAAAGCAACAACTGGGATATGTTAATACAGGTGAGAGGTCACTGAGCCTAAATAGTAAAAACAAATGGAAAGTACAATACTAATTTAACGGTGGGAGAAAATAAAATAAATAGCAGGAGTGTTTGGAAATAATAATGAGTATTGCTTCATTCTTTGATGAATGCTAGGAATGCAGTTTGTTGTGACTATACACACGCATACATATATATATATACTCATTTTATGAAAAGATATAAGGAGTATACATTAAAAAAAAAATCTCACAGACACACACACAAATGAGGTAAAAGAATAACACCCTGCATGTATCAGTTTGCTTGAAGTGATTTGTCTTTTGTAGAATTAATTCACAGTTCCTAAACAGTAGTTAAAATTCCAGATATGTTGCGAAAAATGAAATGATTTCCCCTGTACTTGCATGAGGTAGAACTTCCAAGAGAAGGTCAGTTTTAAGGGAGACACCAAGACAATGCTAAGTTTTTTTCCTTTTTTGAACAGAAGGCCCCTTCCTGCTTTGTTCTTCAGGCGATGTAGACATCTTACTTAAGGAAGCTTCTTGCGGTGACCTGCTTGAATGTTCTGAGAGCTCCGATCTTCCCTCCTGAGAATATGATGGAGATGAATAGCCAAAAGCACCTCCTCCTTCTCTCTGAAAAGCAGAAGTGGAAGGCTGCAGTTCTGCTTCATATCTTCCCTGAGAGGCTGCTGGATGCTGTGGAACCATCTTGTGAGGGCAGTTAGCTACCATGTGCATTATGCTTTGACAGTAATGGCACTTTTTTGGCTGTGGAGGTAGATTGCACTCTTTAGCATGATGATCAAGGCCACCACAGTTGTAGCATCTAGAAAAACAAAAAATAGACACTTTAGAAAAACAAAACAAAAAACCCTTGCATTTCTTGTTCATTTCTTTTGAAACAAAAAAATTAAAAAACAAAAACAACTTGGTTTTGCATGAGCAAAATTAATCACGCAAGCCAACCTAAAATATACAGTTGTTACACTGAATCCACATACAAGTGATTATAGTAATCACACATAATGGAGCCTACTCTATATAACTAAAAATTGTATGTAAAGGCACATATTTGAAAAATAATGGTCTGTGTTGGGGAGGTATCATTTAACAAGAATTGTAAAGTCATCTAATGGCACACACAGTCAATGTTCACTGCACTGATCCAATTTGTCAATGGATATGTACAGTGTTACATTAGGAAATAGTGGGCAACATCTTGACAATTCTGTCCACTGCATGTTGAGACTTTAGAAAAGAACACCACAAATAGAATACATTTCAAACTTCTTTTGCAAATAGGTTGTAATATACTAAAGAGAAAAACCCTCTAAAATGTTAAAAATAAAAAAAAGGATTTAGAATAAATGCAAAGCCCCAGCAATAGGTAAAATACCTCTCAAAAGATGCAAAAATCAAAATGCTTTTCTTGGTAATGGCAGTAAATGACAATTCATCCATGCTAAATGCAAATGCTGCGTTTTCCATCTACATTATCCCAAAAATCACCATAAGGGGGCGGCATTTACATTTAATTCTCTAGGCAGCCTAACCATACAACACACTATTTACAATTTCCCCAAGCATATTCTTCTTTTACATCGGGCATACGCTAACTGTATATATAATGTGCTCGTATTAGCAGCCTACCACTCTGGTGAACATTTTAAAGCTTTTTTTATACTGTATTTTACACTGTGTAATATGTGCTCAGAAAATTTCCTGGTGTATTTTTTTGTGAAATCATCATGACATTACTATTAGGCTATAGAATTACCTTATCATTTCTGGCAAAATTCCAGAAAAAAAAAACAATAAACATAGAATTCCGTCAATTTCTTGCAAATCTCATTTAAGAGATATTAATATTTCTTGAGACCATTTTAAATGGATGTAAATTACATTATTTCAACATGCACTTTTCAGTTTAAATATATATATATATATATATACACACACACACACACACTAGATTTGCTTTAAAAAATATATATATTATTTAAAGAAAACAGGCAAACCCTAATAAAATATTTCCTACATAAGTCATTCTGCTAAGAAAATTTTACCTAAAATAAGCTTCCCCGTTTCAAACTTTCAATAAATGCCAAAAAAATATAAGAATTCTCTTTGCCATCACAGCAGCAGTGTTTTCTACAGGAAGGATGCTTTTCCCAATTTAATTGGCTAACTGTCTCCCAGAAAGCTGCACACACACGATGAGATTATCGGACGAATGATGGTCCATTATTTTGCATGCTAATCTCAGATGGAACCTGAAGAGTTTACTAAAGTCACGAAAATTCTCATACGACAGAATAAAAATTTGGAAGTGATGTAATGTGTTGTAGTGTATTTGTATTGCATTTTCGAATGACAACTGTACTGATTAAACGAAAATCGAACAATCTGGTATTGTATGAGAAAAATGTCTGCACGTCTGATCAAATATTATCGGATGAACTGTCTTGATCCGCTCTCGAAAGCTCTGTACTAACAATCAGATTATCGTACGATTGCTCTGAAATCTGTATTTTTCGTACGATTTTCTGATTGTGTGTACGGGGCTTAATACACAAAAAAACATAACACTCTGGAATTAGCTTTTCTGCAATGAAATGTTCAGCTCAGACTTAAGAGTTGTGTGCATCTTGGGACACTTTTTTTTTTTAAATACTGTAATTATAGAAAAAAAAAATGATATATTTATATATACATATACACACACACACAATCTCCCACTCGTAATACTCATGTTGAACAAAGTGAAAATATGCATTTAAATGGTTTGTCCACAGAAATATTCTTTGTAATGTATACAGCCAATTCTTTAGTAAAAACAGTGCTATTAAATTGATCAGACTGGTTATAAAATTTTGATGTTGATCTAGTTAACTTTTTTATACAATTATATTAATTTCTAAATTATGTAGAGGATGTTGAGAGAGAATATATGTATGGGGAGAAATAGACATGTTTTTCTTACCTATACCATTTCCTGAAGAATTATAAAAATATAAAAATTGTTTACTATATTTTCTATAAGAGAACACAAATTAAGACCTATAAAAAATAAAAAAAACACCTACACTGGAAATTTCAACAACCTGAAATCTACATCTCCAAGACTAAAAAGAGTTAAATAAACTCTGCAATGGTGCTGCCTGTAATTATTGGCAAATCAATTTAATCAGTCACTATGGTATGCACTGTGTTATCCGATTCAGTGAACCATTTCAGTCACCAAATGGTCAAAAGAACGTGCAGACAAGCTCACCACTTCAATCAAGAACATACCTTTTGGCAGATTTATCACCACAATTGTATTTGGGCTCAGGGATGTTTAGGGTATTGCTTCTAGGTTTCATTGTAGGCACTGTTTAGAGCACAGAGAAAAAAATTCTAATTGCTACACAATGTAATCTTCCGGATTCCTAACCCCCATCACATTTGCTTCCCTGCTGAGGCAATGCCTTAGATGCTATCTGCTCCTGTTTATGAGTGGCAGCCAAGGGTGTGGGGGAGGCATTTAGTCCATCCCTTTCAGCATTTCTTTGCTTTGTGTCAATCATTCTTACCAGCTGCACAACTCACACCATTTCTGAGATGTTTTCCTTCTCTTACTGGGGTTTTAAGCAAAATGGCAACCATTCTTGCCAACAGAGGTGCATCGAATGAAAATTTTGGTACCGAAACCGAAAATGCAGGATGCACTTGAGCGAGAACCGAAACTGAAAATGACAGTGTTTAAAAAATATTTATATTTTATATAGAATTGTTTTATATTTGACTTTTAAATTAATCTCATCAATTTAAATGAATATGAATTGATCGTCGGCCATTATTGGCACCTTTAGCGCAAGAAAATGTCTTGCCTACCAGACCACTCTGCCAAACATTCTATATGTACCTTCGCTATACATTTTGCACCACTTCAGCTGCAACAAAGTGACACTGAACTTTGGTTTAAAAAAAATAAAAAATGAATTCAAATAAATATTTTTAATGCTCAGCCTCCTGCAATTTTTTATTTTTTATCTGCTGTGACTTCCTGATAGAGGGTGACTACATAAATTTTCCATGGTCCTACTATATCTAAGAACGCAGTTACCCTCTATTGCGCACTCCTGAGATGGACTATGGGACATGGGTTTTGTAATGTGCATAGATCAGCACACATGACGACAACTAACCTGCAATAATTGTTCCAAACATAACGGAAGGGGGGGGGGGTTGAAAGCAGAGGTTTATGAGCTCACAGTGGATGCAGAAAAACACAGTAAGAAAAAATTTAAGAAAAACAGATTACAGGGCCAATGAGTAATGGGTGTGTATGGATTATTTTTGGAGAATAAGGATATTGTTTAGGTGTTTAGTGTCAATTTAATATGAAAGTTTTCATCCTCTTGACCAATTTATTGAATTTGTTAAAAGGTAGCAGGGGTGCGTTATAAGAAGCACTTTACTGAAAAGTCCAAACCTAACATACCAAAGGTATACAGACGCTCTGACCAACAGTTCACTTAAGTAATACATTATGAATATTTATGGACATATATTACTTAAATAGGATTCAAATAAATGACTCTTGCCCATTTCCTGTTTAATGTACAACTTTTCAACTGTCAGCAAAAAAATAAAAATACAGGCTCTTTATCTGCATTTTGAAATGGAAGGAAATTGCAAAAGAACCTCGGTTTATCAATTGTACCAGCAACAGGAATGCCATTCATCCAGATGCAAAATAATATTCTTCTTTTTTTTAAATAGCCAGCAGGAACAAGTTCTAATCTGACATGTTTTGTGCTAGGCACATCTCTTCTTTCTCAGTTGATGGGAATGAGTTGAGCCAGCACCTGAGATGTGAGTGTGGAGCCTGATCTTGCCAGGAGTAGCTTGTGAAATATTTGATACTTGTAAAACAGTCATTGACTAATCTTTCCCTGCAATTTAAAAAGACATGCACCAGGAAAATGTATCTATTTGATGCATCCCCAGACTCAATTTGATTATTGAACCTTCACTTAAAACTGAGCAACTCGAGATTAGTTTATGAACTCTAATCCTTAGGCTTCATGTACACGGGACATTTCTCAACCTCCCCTGAATGCTGGAATAGCACAGCCAGCCACATTTAAAAACGTGTGTTTAGCAGTGTTTACAAGCTGCGTTTAGCCGAGTTTGCGCTCAGAAGCATTTACTAAAGATAACCTCAGGAGACCCTCCCAAATGATTAGAAAGCACTAAAAACAAGTATTTATTAAGTATTTCAGCCATTCTGTGAGAGAACAGTGTGAGTAGCAGCTGAGAAAGCTGTGTGCTTGTAGCTAGCTGTTATTTTTTGGTTGGTTTGTTAATATGGATCCCATGATGAGCATGTGTGAGGAAATGCTCCTGATGTTGCTTTTGCTGAGGCTCCAAAGACATAGAAAATTGCATGAGAGGACCAGAGTTCGTCGCTACTGGACACATCCATTGATGGCTCAACACATGTCCACAGGATACTTTTCTAATATATATGTTCAGCTGCGTAATTACCCAGAGAAATCTTTTAATTTTACACGCATGTCAATTGCCACCTTTGACGCTCTCTTGGAAAAGGTTAGACCCATCTAGTGCGCATGGACACCAACATGAGGAAAAGCGTGCCACCAGAGGAACGTCTGTTGGTGACTCAACTTCAGCGTCAAGTAATGCAAGTCATGTATTGTACAGCATAATTGGCTGATGAGGAGAATATCACATAGTACATCAAGCTTGCAGGCAGTGATAATTTAGTTTTTGGTGTGTTTTTAGCACTTTCCAGGCTCAAAAGTAATAAATAAAATGTTTCCCTTTAAAAACGCTAGACCAAAACACGCCTAAACGCGGGTAGCCGCGTTTAGCCACGTTCGGGGCTTGAAATGCCTCTAAACACAGCTTCTGAACGCATTTTTTTGGATTCCAAAAAATGCCTCTAAACTCAACTACCTATAAACGACTATAAACGATCCTATGTACATGTACTGGTAAGGTAACAGAGGAGAGTTCAGGAGCAGTTGAAAAAAATGCCCAACTGCTCCTAAATGTCCGTTTACCAGCAGCAGTGTACATGAGGCCTTAATCCCCCAGAGCTACTCTTGTTTTATCACATAGTCAGGGTTTTTTTTTTTTTTTTTTAATGCTACCACCAGGCAACTTAAAAAAAAAGCCCAGGACACTCAATAAGTAGAGTGACATCACATAGCTGTCACCAAAGCCTTCTTGGAAGATTTCCCTTACATCCTGTTCTGTGAAGAGAGAGAACTGAAAAATGCTGCCTGGTCTATTTGCAGTGGTCACCAGCACAAATAGAAAAGTTGAAAATGCAGGGACACACTACATTCTGATATATTTTACCCTTTCCCACTATAGCTAACAGAGAAAAGGCTTTGGATACACTTTATTAGATTAACCACACCAGCTGATTTTTGAAAGGTTCAATAAATATTTAAATAAAACAAATAGAAACGTGTAGCTCTGGAATAACAGGTTCTAGTTTCTGATCCAGTCTATAAATGCTCCTTCAAAAGACAAAACAAAGTTCTGTATACAACCAGATTTTTTTCTTGACTCACTATCTTATCTACATAGCTTTTGCAGTGATTTTCTATACATAATTTTAACTTTTGATTTAATCTGACAGTGAATGGCTGCTAAATGCTAGAAGTCAATAGGAAATGTATAGGAGCCCCTCCAAAAGCATGCCATTCAAAACTCTGAAAAGTTTTTAATGAACAAGCAATTTAGAAAGGACAGACATGTCATGTAATTCATTCGCACCTCTGTTGCCTTTATGTCACCAAATGCTCTCCAGGGGCTGCAATGAGTCTATAGCCTCACCTCTTCTCTCCTCACTGACTGTTACGCAAAGTGTAATTGCTGACAAGAAGACTAAAAAGGTAAGGGACATTCATATCTCCCTAGTCAGAATGTAAAAAGACCTATCATCACCTGAGCATTTTTATATTATACAACGCAAGGTTGCTTGTTGCCTGGAACAGCCATTTGCTTTCTTTTCTAAAGCGGGTTAGAAAAATAAACAGGCAGAAGGATAGGTAGGGTAAAATAGATCTTTAATCAGGCTTTAACACCTTGGGCAATGTGGGATACAGCAAAACACTTTCAAGTATAAGGCCCATATTGTGTAAAAAAGAGAAAGGGGGCTATGGATGCCACCAATGGTTTTCAAACCGTGCAGTGCATCAATAATATGGATTTTTCTTGTCCTAAGCACTAAGGCTAGAATTTTCTTTAAATATCAGTTTAACCTAGTCTATTCTTTTCCTATTTTTTTCTGTTAAAATTACAGTACAAAAATCATTGTCAGAGAACCTAGAAGAAATAAAAAGTCAGTATTTACATCAATTTTTTTTTAATTACTAGGAAAAAATGAGGCAGACTTGATGGACCACTTGTTCTTTTATTATGCCGTTACTCTATGTTTCTATGTAAAGTAAAAAAAAAAAAAAAATCAGGCTTGCGCAACTTTGGTGTTCTATCCTATATGAAGGAAAAAGCCCAAACCCAGGCACAGCTATTGTTATATATTTTTAAAGCTGAAGTTTAATCTGACTATTTCTTGCCCTCCCTGGTCCTTCCTCATCAACATGCAAATTATATTTTTAAACAAAACCGGTTTTCATCACATACCTTAATTTAGACCCAGTGGCATCACTGGATCTCAGTGCTTCTCCATGCAATGCAGGCAGAGCATGGCTAATAGGAAGGACCACTGCAGTGATAAAATAGCTTTCTGAATGCAGGAAGCTGTGGTAATGTCCACATGTGATGCTGAACTTCCATGGATTGAAAGAAATGTAATCCAATGATAAAAGGGGGATGACAAGGGACAGTAAAGCCGAGTAGGAAAGGGCTCGCTGAAGCCTCATCAGTAAAGGAGACAAGCTCTATATGCCTTGCTGAAGATTTTAATGCACACTTTGAAAAACTTGCAACAAGCAGTGAAAAAATAAATAAATAAGATGAAAAAAAAAACTTTTCCAGGTGTAAATAAAATGTATGTGTATACATGTAGACAGAATATTACTGAGTTTATTACCAAAAAACACTACTGAGTTCAAAGTGCAGCATCTCACAAAAGCCAAGTATGTTACAATACATTATTTTTATTTTTATTTTGCCTTCCTCAAAAACAACTTATAGCCTTTCTATATAAGAAAAGTTAACAGTATATTTGTGCTCTATAAATAACAGACACTTCAGTACTACATTAGTAATGTAAAAAGGATCATTACATAGAAGCATCCAAATCCCTATCAATTTATATACAGAACAAGCAATGACATGACTTCTCCAAAACTGCACATCAAAAAAAGAGGAAATACTAAAAAAAAAAAAAAAAACTCCAAGAACCAACATTCCTGAGATATACAACCTTCCCAGTGTCATTATAAAATTTACAACGAAGGAAGATGAATAATCTTTTGGTAATTTTACACACTAGCTTTGAAACTAGCCTATAACTTTTGTAATGAAGACTGATGATGAATGGTAGAATCCTTAAGATGACAGGTTGAAAATTGCCAGGAATATAAGTGAAGAAAATAAATCCTTAGGATTACATCATGTGAATTCTTGTCTGCAAACAAAGCCACACCTTCATACAGTATATGTATCTCACACACCAACTACTGTCTAGCTTAACAACATGCACTACCATTAAATATCCAAGAGGTGGCACTTCACTGCCAGTCTAGGAATAATGTATTCATTAAATGATTTGTAAGGAATCCGATTTGCTAAAGCTTACATCAATCACTGGGGATCCAAAGCTGAGCAGAGGAGTACAGCTGGGGGATGTTTTCACATACCCAACACTAAATTTACCATTTTCATAAACGTGTGTGTATGTATGTGTATGTGGGTATATATATAGCCAAACTCTTAACTGCTACATCTACAGGACAGCTTATTTTGTTGAAAAACAACCAGCTTACTAGCAGGATCACCAGGTGAAACTGAAGGAAAAAAAGAAAAACAAAAACACAATTACCAAATCTAAGAATTGGTATTCTGCAGTATGATAAATGTTTGCTTTATGGCTGATAAACCTATCATTGTAGTATTGGTGTAATGGAAAGGATAGACATTGACATTTAGGTGTATTTTGGCTCTAGGCTGCATACACACTCACATAGATGTAGATTATTTAAAAGCAACGCTTTTTTATTTTTTTTTTTAATTTGAAGTGAAAAGTAGTTAGACCATCTACCACTGTTTTACTGTTTGTGTCCCCACCAAGGAGATTTGCCTCTATTTATCTGTCAGACAGACACATAATGACATGACAATCGGTGAGAGGAGTATTCCAAACGGTACAAATATTCCTAAAATGGGAATTCCACTCATTTGGGAAGGGGGGGGGGGGGTGTTTGTCTCACTTTCGGTTGTGTCTCTTAAGCCGCGTACACACGGTCGGACTTTTCAGCTACAAAAGTCCAACGGACGCTGACGGACTAAAGCTGGCTGGTAATCCGATCGTGTGTGGGCTTCTCCGGACTTTCAACGTACTTTTTTAGCCTCAAATCCGACGTACTTTAGATTTGAAACATGCTTCAAATCTTTACGTCGTAACTACGACGGACCCCGAAATCCGCTCGTCTGTGTGCTAGTCCGACGGACAAAAAGCCACGCTAGGGCAGCTATTGGCTACTGGCTATCAACTTCCTTATTTTAGTCCGGTGTACGTCATCACGTACGAATCCGTCGGACTTTTGTGTGGTCGTGTGTAGGCAAGTCCGTTCGTTAGAAAGTCTGCAACAAGTCCGCCGCAAGTCCGCCGAAAGTCTGTCGGACGGCTGTCGGACTTTTGTAGATGAAAAGTCCGACCGTGTGTACGCGGCATAAGACAGCAAGTGAAGAAAAATCTCCACTGAAGGGTTCATATAACAAATAAACAAAAAAGCAAAACAAGAATCACAGCAATAGGAGTTGTACTTTTTCCAAAGCTAAATAAAAATGGTCTATACATACACTTTAAATGGAAACCGTAGTTATTATGGTCAATAAACATTTAATACAGAGTACATGTATTACAGATTCTGTTCAGTAAAGAATTGTATTCATTTTAGCACTATCTGTCCGCATTCAAAAATCCATAAGGCTCTGTCTGAACTAGCATGACCCTCTGATCATGTAGATGTGGGAGCCTTACAAACTGAAGAAAACATCAAATTCTAGGGCATTTCCAGGATAGTAGATGTGTAAGAAACTGCCTTGAGCATACCACCAGTCAACTTCAAGGAGATAAATTTGAAAAATATTCATTTTCAATATTTCTCACTTACAAAAGTTTTAGCTCTGCGCATAGAAAAATTAATTCAATTGCCTTTAACTGATTTAATGTTTTGATGTCAAACCTAAAAAAATAAATACATAAAAAAAGCTATATAGCTTGCACAGAATTTGCAATAAATGAAACATTTAATTAGATATTTCTGAAAAAAAAGAGGACTGAAACAGGCCTCTTACAACTTTTTTTTTTTTTTTTTTTTTTTTAGAAAAACAACTTTTCAACAGCCAGCATGGTAGAAGACAGAAAGGAACTAGTTATGAAGGGAAGAATCTAGGAAGGCTGCATGAGGTCATGCATAGTGGCATCTCAAACTGAAGCTAGAGAGAGGCGGAAAGCATGAAGAATTCAAGTTTAGCCACTGCTGTTACTTTGTGATTCTAGCTCAAAAGGGCTTCGGGCACTTCAAATTCTATGAATACATACATACTATTCCAAATAATGTATCTTGTAAAATCTAGTAAAATTCTAGCAACTTGGCAGCAGGCTCACACTGGGGAAGGGGGGTGTCCACAAGTAGTATATACTGTATGCTGGCGGGCAGTGATAGCAGGGGGAATTATATGTTTCCCCTTAAGTTGCATGTAAATATGAAACATTTTTAGTGTTACAGATGAAATATACTATGCTTTAATGCTAGCTTAGGAACTGATTTTTCCCAATTTAATAAAATCCTTTGAAATGAGTAGATTAGAATGTTTTAGCTTTGAATAGTGTGAGAAAAGGTTAGAACCTTTATTCAAGTTTTATTGCTGTCTGTGTCCCAGTTGGGCAGAGTCAAGCCCTATAGTTGTCCTGGTCTACCGTCCCAGAAAGTGTTGAGAAATCCCAATTTTTACAGACGTCACCAGAAAAAAGGTAATGATAAATCTTCGAATAGAGATATTTCCTCTTACTTCCCCTTGGGCCTCTAGTACAAAAGTGAAAGAAAAATCTCCTCCAACCAGACACAAACAGGAATATTAACTATCCCTTACTTAAAATGGTAGTAAACTCTGTACCAACAGGTAAGCCTATAATAAGGCTTACCTGTATCTACTGTGAATATCTTCTAAACTTGCACAGTTTAGGAAATATTTAGAGTGTATGCAGCCAATGACATCGGTGCATATGCTCTGAAGGTCCGGCTTACAGTGCAGGACCTTCAGAGCCTGTGCCGGAAACGGCGGCTCCCACACACATGCAAGGGAGTGACAACATTGCTGGAGCTCAGGAACCCAGAAGTCAGACAGGGGGAACAGGTCAGCCCTCTCAGTGGTGACTTTTTCAGCGCTGCAGGGCTTCGTTCCAAGGTGAGTATTTCATAATGTGCTAGTATGTGATGCATACTAGCACATTATGCCATTGCCTTGCAGGTTTTTTTTTTTTTAACATCGGCAGTTTACAACCGCTTTAATTAAAAGCTAAAAAAAAGTTGGTTTTAAATGCACTTTAGAATTTCCCTCCAGCTATTTTTTCTCATTAGTTAGGAAAGGGATAAACTCTCTCTCAGATTGCCATCTGTGTCATTGCTGGGGAGATCCACTCTCACTATTTGTATAGGGCGCATAAATACTAAGAGTGAAAGTGGGGGCTATCAAAAAGTAGAAAAGCGTCCTCTGCTAGCATGCTGTAGAGAAGGACCCTTTCCATAAATATTTTTTATTTAAGATGTGTATTAATTTGCTAGCAAATTTGACTACTTTGGGAAGAGTAAATTCCCAAGCACAGCCTTTTTTTGGTTCTTGCACATCATAGCCTTCTCCTATTATGGAAGAGCATAATTTGTCAGTGCTGGTCCAGCTTTTCTACCTCTCCCCTCTCTACATAACCTTTTATGTAGCAACTGGGGGAGGAGCTAAAGAGAATACTATAAATCGTCATTTGAGTGGCAGCTGAATCTGCTGGGGCTGCTGACATCACATCCAAGATGGCTGTGCCCAGCAACAGTCTCCGGGCATTTAGATGCCCGCACAAAGGAAAATAACATGCATAAAATATGGTAAATGATCATTAAATTTTTTGGAAAGATTGATAGAAATTGTAGTATTGTATTGCTCTGTGTGAATGTTGGAGTCATCTATATGATTTAATTTTTAATACAGAAAATCTTTCATTCCAATAAGAGTGATTTCTGCAGAAGAGAGAAAAGGCCCATCACCTTAGGACACTAGCAAAAAACTGAGGACTCATGGAGTGGGGTTATAGGGGGACATGCAAGGGGCATGTCCTCCAAACTTTGCCAGTCTATAACCCCTATACGATTAAGATTTTAGGGTTAGGAGTTACATTCACTATTAGGCTTTTAAGCATCTTTGGGTAAAGGGTTGGGTTAAGGTTTACCATGGTCATAAGGGTTAGGTTACATGCTATAGGGGTTGTTGATGAGTCTGGGGGTGGGAAGCAGGTGATTAGGAACATATTACACCCAAAAACGTGTTAACATGTAACCAGCTCCTAAAGGTAGACTTAAAGGGGTTGTAAATCTTCGTGTTTTTTCACCTTAATGCATCCTATGCATTAAGGTGAAAAAACACCTGCCAGTGATCGTCCCCCCCAGCCTACCAGTTTTACTTACCTGAGACCTGGAACTTGACGTGCTGTCTCTCTGCCTGGGGTTCTTGGCTCTTGATTAGATAGATTGATAGCAGCGCAGCCATTGGCTCCCGCTGCTGTCATTTAAATCCAATGACGCAGACGCCGGGGCTGAGTCATAATTCGGTGGCTATGGATGCCAAATGCTGGACTCGGAAGGTAGCCCCCTCGGGAGAGCGCTTTTCCTAGGGGGTTATCTGATGTGGGGAGGAGCCACGAAAGCCGCCGGGGGACCCCAGAAGATGAGGTTCGGGGCCACTCTGTTCAAAACGAGCTGCACAGTGGAGGTAAGTATGATATGTTTGTTATTTAAAAAAAAAAAAAAAAACTAACCCTTACAATCACTTTAACCTTTTTGTAAATGATGTTATGAGATAATCTCAACAGTTATGGTTCTTAAAAAGCAAAGAATTTGCAAATATTTTAAATTTAATTTTTAGCAGAATTTAAAAAAAGCAGAATTTACTTGAACTGATTTTTACATTTGTTCTTTTATTATTGTTTATTAAATATAGAGTATTGCAGATTAGCCATAAGAGGGAGGTTTGTGTGCACACACACACACACACACAGATCTAGTAAGGGCCCTTTCTCCCCCCATGCCCCATGGCAGTTGTGCTGATTTATACAGATACATTTTTGGAATTAAGACCTCTCACTGTAGGGAGAGAAAAAACATATTTTCTTACCCCAAAAATATGGACAAGACTGCAAGACAGAAATGTTTATTAAAACCTTCAAGTGTCAGTAAACCTATATTTTTCTGTGTCGTCTCTAAAATTATGTTCTCTATCTGTGTGCATAATCTTTCATAGACATTTTCATTGCTAGTGAATATTATGTTGATCCTGCCATTTTAATGGGCCTGGTTATTTTGCAGTTAATGCTATTGAAGTTAATCCTCTGTCTGCTGCATTACAACTCTCAGTGCACATGCTCTGCCCATTACCCTGTGATAAAGCTTTCACTGCCTCCTTTCTCATCTGGAAGCCACACCATTTGACTTTTTTGCTTGCTGGGTGGGGGTGTGGGGGACCCTCCAGCAGGTTAACTGACAGCTGCTCCCTCTCCCCAGCTATCTGCTCCATGTGATAAATCAGCGGGGGCTCCAGCAGGGTGATTGATAGAGGCGTCTTCTTCCCTGTTAGCCACCCCATGTGACACACTATGCAGCAGTAAAATTATTTATTTTATTTCAATTACAAATTACAAATGAATGACATTACATTGCAAAAATGGGTTCCATGCTCTTTATTTACTCATTTTATTTTAAATAAAAATTGAGTTTTTTCTATAAACGTACCTGACCCCCCATCAGCTCTGTACCTGGCCCCAGGAAAAGAAAGTTAACCTCCTGCAATAATGTCTGCAGGTTGTGTCAGAGGTTTATTGCTTGCTCTACCAACATATCTCACAGTGTGGGGCAAGTTCAACATTGTAATGTGACCAATAAATCCCTCACCAGCTGCTTGCATTTTCTTTCCTGGCTTCTTCCTGGTGCCAGGTCTTTGGCCTCCTGATTGACCAACAAGGATTGGCATTCATTCTGGCAGCACCAGTGTGTTCGGAATGTCCACTAAGCTCCGCACACATTAGAAGATTGTGGACAGGCAGGTATATTTTAGTCTTTTAGCAGAAGAGACATAGCATGTCCTTTCTGCAATAAAGAGCTGCCTGCTCTTTTTAAAGTAGTTCTAAAGGCTGAAGGTTTTTTACATTAAAAAGGTAAAAATCCTTCAATATGCAGCCCCCCTTATACTTACCTGAGCCCGATCAATCACTGTGCATGAAAGCAGAGGCTCTCTCGGCTCTCTCCCTCCTCATTGCCTTAGATGCAGCAGCAGGAGCCATTGGCTCCAGCTGCTGTCAATCACAGACAGCGAGGAGGGAGCAGGGGGTGGGAATGAGCCCTGCTCTGTGTGTCTTACAGACACATAGCTGGCTGAGAAGCAAGCACGCACAAGTGCTCCCATAAAAAGCAGCTTGCTATGGGGGCACTTGGTGGGGGGTGGGGGGCATACACCAGCGGGGGACACGGGAAGAGGAGCACCGGGGCTGCTCTGTGCAAAACCCCTGCACAGAGCAGGTAAGTATAACACACTTCTTCATTTTTTTTTTTTTAAACAAATGTTTACAATCACTTTAATTATAGGTTTAGTTCCACTTAAAAATGGCTGCATTGCTTGATACATTCAAAGAGGTTTCAGTGGGTTTATTGGACATTAATAGAACCATTGATTGTAAAAGAACGTACACTAAATAAAGTAATTCATTAAATCTGCCTACCTACAACTACACAAATGCAACAAAATAAACAAGAACACCCAAGTGTTCTTAAGCAATGTTGATTTGACTTTATACATTTGAATTTTTTCCCTTTTAGATTTATATTACTAAAAAAAATACAAATGCCAAAATGATATATATCTATAGCTTTCTTATCCATCTATGGTCTATTTATTTTATATATAAGATTTCTGACCCCCCCCCCCTCATAAAAAACTACTTCAAAACTTCAGTATTCAGGGACATGCTAGCCACCCTAAAAATGACAACAGAATATAACCTGATTAAGCGCTTACATAATGTTCATAACATGCACATTTTTTGGGCTTTGATGTTTGCACCCTAAATATGCAAGCTAATTTTTCCATTTCACTTCCCACTCTAGCCTTTAAACTGCCTTAATCTCCTGCCCTTGGATGTTGACTTTATAAGAACAAAGGTCAGGGGTTATAAAGAGACAGACCTCAAAAGATTTGAGACCATTAACTCATGCCTGAAAGAATTCTTCATCACACAAAACAAGCACACATTTTCTCTTTAAAAAAAAAAAACAAAAAAAATAAACAACCCAACACATTATTAATATGAAAGTTACACATGCAAGCCCCACATATTAGCCTACTATAATGCTATACATTTCTCCATAAAACATTAAAGTGACAACAGCCAGTCCTAAAGATTGTTTAATAAATATAGATATATATATATATATATATATATATATATATCAAATAAATGAAATAGTCTTAAAAACACATTTGTACTTTACGTACACAAATGTATATATATATATATATATATATATATATATATATATATATATATATATATATATATATATATATATATATATATATATATATATATATATATATATATATATATATATAATATATATATTATATATATAATATATATATATATATCAAATAAATGAAATAGTCTTAAAAACACATTTGTACTTTACGTACACAAATGCACTTACATTCATAACCACAATACACACACACACAACTGAAAACATTATAGAAAAAAATAACAGAAAAATTAAAAATCATTATCAAGGATATGATTGATAGAGCAACTGAAAGATATTAGATTTAGCATGTTGCTTTTAGTTACTACAGCTAGGATTCCATATGACCATTCAGCAGCACATGGTATGCTGTAAAACAAAGAACCTTGGCTGCATAAAGAACATTTCTAATTACCCAATTATGTTAAACAATTGTTAAAATGCACATCATATCTAAGCATAACAATGAGCAAATAACCACCACATCATTACTTCAAATTGTATAAAGAGTCTCTACAAAAGGGAAATCAAATATTTTGAATTGTAAAAAGCAGAAACTAATCAAATACATCTTATGTCTATATTTTCTATTTTCAAACCCACAGTCACATCAAAACAATTCACTTGTGTTCTTAACAGCCAATTTTCACTGAAGAACAATACCTGCATGACAGCCATGCACAGCAGCATCCCCTCCAGCATGGAAGAGGTTACCATCAAACAGCTACTACTGAAGATTTTTCATCTTGTTGCTGTGTTGCGATATAATAGTCTATCCATCCTGGCACATCGTCTATTAACTTGCATGCTGTTGTCAGAGCAACTACTGTAAAACAGACATGCTAGTCTTACTAAAAGGGGAGTGCCAGATGATATGTATGCTGGAGGAAGCCTTCATTTACTCTGCAAAGGCCAGGAATGTTTTTGGAAAGGATGTATAGATTATACAGGACACAAATAGTGTCATTTGAAAATATTAAAATAACAGATACAGTGTACTAAAAAAAAAATCCATATGTAAACAGGAACATATTTATCTTTCAACTGCAAGTACCAAAATATTGTGTTTTTTGTAAATGAGGACCAGAAAAAATAAATGAATAAAAATGTAAGTATAAGCACGTCCTTCTGGCTCCTGCAGCTGAAAGCAGATCTCCAATCTGAACGTAGACTATTAATATTCTCACAATGCACTGACAACAGTATAAATTAGATATGGTGGAGTGCAGATGTGCCAACTAAAAATCCCTGAGCCATAAGTTCATCAGATGGCAAAAAACAAAAAGCATCTTGGAAGTGCACACCACATAACCCCCCCCCCCCCTAATCATTCTGCCCAACACACCTGTAGCGATGTATATTTATAGAGGCCCAGCCCTTTAAGAATTATAAGTTCCACAAAGCCATTCAGATTTCATTCTATCCATCCATTGTATTTATTTTAATTATTCCTTTGAATGGCAGGGCATCTGTCCACACAGCCATGATTCTATTGCAAGGATAGACCATTTGGTCAAGTATGAAGCTGCAGCTGTTTTTGACCAATGAATCATTTGCATCTGTAAACAATGCTGAAGCAGAAGTTTCAAGAAGTGAAGCAGATGTCGTTTCACTGAGTGCAACTCACCAGGCTTCACAGAATGTTTTTCATTAGACAATCATGAGCCTTTACCAACAAGTCTACATTTGGGGTCCCATTTGCCTGTTTTGTTTTTCAGGTCAGCAGTTGGACAGACACTAATCAAAAGAAGCTTGCGTCTACAAGTGTCCATGAAGCACAGACCATTTCTCTTTCACATTGTAAATATGTTCAATGAGATCTTCTATTCATCGCTACATGTGGCATGCAAGATAACTCGATTGAGAGAAATATGATGTTACACACTAAAAAGCCAACGTACCACCTAAATTGGGTAGGACATAAAATAATTCCTTTTCACCTAACTAGCCTTTCTACTTTTAGGGATAAAAAAGGCTGAAGTATAGTGATTTTATCAAGAAAAAAAAAAAAAGCATAAAATATCTTTAGATGCCCATTGTACCCACCCGCCCTAAGGCTGGATTCACACCTATGCATTTTTAGTGCTTTTTGCATTTTGCAGATTTGCACTACAGTCCATTTACCATGATTTTCTACGGAACACGTTCTGTAGTGCAAATCTGCAAAATGCAAAAAGCACTAAAAATGCATAGGTGTGAATCAGGCCTTACATGGACTGAACATTAAACATACTCTATTCAACAAGCGCATATTATGAGATTTAGATAAAAATGTATGCGTCTATAAGGAAAAGTGCACAAACATGTTAAGAAGCTACAAGGTTAGCCATTGAAGCAAAATAAAGGTGAAAGAGTGCATTTTTATTTTTACATATGTATGTTGCACATAAATTTACACAGATCTGATTTCTTCCAAAATGCAATAATAAGGATTTTATACAAGAATCCTTGCCCAAAAGACTGGTTGACTTAGGATAGGCACCCCTGCTCTGCATCTGACTTAATTAGGATCACAGCATTTAAAGAAGGAACAGATGCTGTTACATTTATTACAATGTAATCAGACAGCATGCTGTTAGACAATAGAACTGGCGGATTACGTGCAAAAAACGATGTATAGGATCATAGTATTGCTCACACCCTGAAAAATGTTTTACTATGTGTTTATGCTAAAGGTTCTTCGGACCACGCAGCTTGCTCTTAATCACATGACCAGTCTAGGTGCTATAACAAAAAAAGCTGCATCGTCAGCATCATTTAAAGTTGAACTCCAGGCAAATAGCCAAGCACACAGATGAAATGAATATGAAATTAATATTAAGGGAGCCATTTTACCCGCCAAACGATTTATGTTGTCCAGATCTGAGATGTACACTGCTGTGCCACACCACACACTCCTGTCTGGCCGGACAGAATACCCAATTTATATCTGCTGCAGTTAAACACTTAGGCTGGGTTCACACCTATGCGAATTGGGTGTGGCTTACGCATCCAATTCGCATGACATTTTAAAATACTTTCATTTGAATGAGGCTAGTTCACATATGTGCGTTGCATTCGCACTCTGCATTGCCAAAAAAGTGTGTGTTTTCTGGGCATTGCGGTGCGAATTGCAAGCACATTATCTTCTATGGGAACGCATCTGATTCACAGATGCATTCCGTTGTGAACAGGATAAAATAGTGACCTGATCCTGATGTAAACCTGACCTGATACTAATGCAATCCTGACCTGATCCTGATCAAAAACTGACGTGAAATGCTGAACAACTACTTTGTCAATTAGCTGTGAAAACGGTACTTCATTTC
This sequence comes from Lithobates clamitans, assembly GCA_037952925.1. Lineage (NCBI taxonomy): Eukaryota > Metazoa > Chordata > Amphibia > Anura > Ranidae > Lithobates > Lithobates clamitans. Next base: position 2,416,112 of record JBBGZY010000021.1, read on the forward strand.
GCACCGCACATGTGTGAACCCAGCCTTAAAGTGTTTCTAAAGGCAGAACGTTTTTTACCTTAATGCAGTCTTGCCTAAGCCCCGGTTCACACAGGGGCGGCACGACTTGCAGGTCGCCTCACCGAGCCGACCTGCACACGACTTCCAAGGCGACTTGCAAAACGACTTCTGTATAGAAGTCTATGCAAGTCGCCCCCAAAGTAGTACAGGAACCTTTTTCTAAGTTGGAGCGACTTGCGTTGCTCCTATTAGAACGGTTCCATAGCACAGAACGGGAGGCGACTTGTCAGGCGGCTAGGTCGCCTGACAAGTCGCCCCTGTGTGAACCGGCACTAAGCCTCACCTAGATCCAGCAATGTGCATCCTGGGTTTCTCTCTCCTCATTGGCTCACACAGCAGCAGAGGCCATTGGCAATCACAGCCAGTGAGCCAATGAGGAGAGAGCAAGAGGCGGGGCCAAGCCAAGCTGTTTGTGTGAATGGAAAATGTCCGTTCACAGGAGCGTGGCTCTAAAACGAGCATGCTCGAGTGCCCCCATAGCAAGAGGCTTGCGATTGGGGGCACTCGGCAGAGGGGAGGAGCAAGGAGTTCTAGCAGGGGACCCAAAAAGGAGGAGGATAGGGGCTTCTCTGAAAAAAACATTAGACAGAGCATGTACGTATAACATGTTTGTTATTTCACTTTAAGCTGGGTATACACTAGTAAAATTTCATTCAACATTTTTCGTTGCAAGTACAATTGTTTTTTCTAATCATGAGTGACGCTAGTTTTCGACCACAGTGAAAGGAAAATTTGAAGGAGCAGGATGGAAAAAATGTCTTGAATGTAGACTCTAACAGTGGGTGTGGCTTTCATTTGGTAAAGTTGATTCATTCCAAAACAGAATGTTAAAAGCAAAGGAAATCAAACTATTTTCAAATGATAATTGAATGTTGTGTGAGTTTCCTTACACATTTTCATTTGAAATTCTACTAGTGTATACCCAGCTTTACAAATCTCCTCTACAACCACCTTCTCTGAAGCTAAATGAACATTGAAAGTAGAAGCAGCATACCCATGAGCTAATCAAGTCTTTTTCAAACAGGGTGCCACCCTGGAGTGCCTTCTGGGTTCTTTAAGGGTGCCTTTGCAAAATGCTACAAAATTGCCCACAACTGCATCCAAGTTGTGTACAAGCCAGCAGGCGGATGAAGCCTACCTTTTCTGTTACACAAAGCGCCTGTTTTTTCATTGCACAGCATTACTACATTTGTGGGTCAACTGTCAGCCTCCTAACAACCGATGACATCATAGGTTGATAAGGAGGATGTTGGGCACCTGCAACACATTCTTGTTTGCCCCACCCTGCCCCTCTCTGTCAGCACTGGAGTCATATTAGCTGGATGAGGGAGAAGAGAAAGTGAGGGAGAAGGAAATACTAGTCAGAGTGCAACTATTAGTTTCGTTTTTTACATTTTAGAATGGGGTGCTTCGAGAGTTTTAAGGAGTACCGCGACTAAAAAAAAGGCTGAGAAACACTATTCTATTAGCATTCACCTTGCACTGCAGCCCAACTGATTTGCTCCTTGTGCTGCTTCAATCTGAACTCTGCTGTACAAAGGCTGCAAAAGGTACCTACACAGCATTAAAAAAGAAAACAATTAAATGAGTAAATAATGTTTGATAATACAGACTCATTCATTTGTGCATTTTATTTCTGCCTAGGATTCAGTTTTAATACTTGAATTGATAAAAAAGTATCTTTAGTAATGTAGAGGATGCCCCTGAAAAATTACCTTGTATTCTTTGTACAAGACATGGGAGTACTACTTTAGTTAATGGGTGGGTGATGTGTTATGTTTTTTTTGGCAGTTAAAAAAAAATCATGGCAGACTTCTAACACATTGTAAGGTAATTACTGGTAACACTAAAACCCACAAAATGTATGTTGTAATAGTGTTTTTAAAAGTAGAGTTTTCTATTAAAGATCATCAAAAAAGCAGCAAGGGGTGATTCATCAAACACTAAATGACTAAACATTCCACAGATACCAGCACTGAGGTGGGGTAATGAAACATTAGGACAAAGTGCTGGAAGAGTAGCACATTGTGCACTAAATGTGAAAACAGAACATCTTCTTTCCATGGTTCTCTTCACTGCTCTGCCAACATTTCTGCAAGCTTTAAAAATGGCAAGCTATATTTTCTCCAGCTTTCCTTAAGATTAACTTGGTATAAATGGTCCAAATCTTATTTTCCAATAGCTAGAGATAAGGCTCGGGTAAGAACGCATGAAGGTAAAACATGTGATTAGCAACAAATCAGTTGGTATTCATATAAAATACATAAAGCATTTTGCAGATTATTGTAAATACCAAGAACCCTAGATACACTCATGAAAAAGATGCACATGTGAATATCATCATTGGTGCACTCAAAAGTGTAGTGCAATCCATCTTTGGTGAATGGATGAACAAACAGCCCTAATGCATAACCAAAAAAAGACTGGAAAAATAAAAAAATAAACAGTAGCTGTACAAAATGATATTCAGTATCGTGTTAACAATTCTTATTACAAGGGAGTAAAATTCTCAGATGCATATCAGTTCATTTAGGTTATTTGGCACAAAAAAGCACTTCTGTGAATGAAGTGAATTTGGTTATCTACAGGACTTTATGTTTTTCTACCTCATTTAGATTCCACCTGAATCCACTAGGAAAACATGACCATAAGAATGCTCGGGGGGGGGGGGGGGGGCGTGCTCTGGACATGGCTACAGGTAGACGCATGTAGCTTGAGCTCCCGGCCTGCACTCACCTAGCTCGGCTCATAAGATTTGCGGCATGCCCTCAGTCAGGAAACGCAAAGCTAAGGGAGGCAAACAGGCAGCTAAGACCAGCAAGGCTAGCGGCAGTATTGACCGTTACTTCCGAGGCTCCAAGACGGCCTCCCAGTTTACAAGATGGTGGAGCCACGAGGCTCTCCACCCACGACCTCCCCGGCTGCCTCATCGGCTTCAGACTCATACTCAGACGTCCCGCCGGACCTCCGCTCGAGCTTTCTGAGCCCATCGATACAACCCTGCTCCCTTCAAATAGACGCTGAACTCCGAGCCCTCCTCCAGGCCCTTCTGACAAAATCTGATATAGAACTAATCATCAGGCGCCTGGAGAAGAAACACTGCAAGGATTTACAAGTGATTAGAAAAGACGTTCAATCCCTCTCCACCAGACTAACAACGGGGGAGTCTTCTATGGCGGCCCTGAGCCAGCAAGTGTCGGCACTGGAGTGCCTGCAGGACACCCATGTGGGTGCCGCAGTGTTCTTACAGCTCCATTTTGAGGACGTGGAAGACAGGAGCAGACGGAATAACCTGCGGATTAGGGGTCTACCTGAAGCGACGGGCCCTGAGGATCTTGCGGAAACAGTCACTGCAATTTTTCAGAGGGTCTACGGAGGTGCCCTCCCTAACCAGGTGGAGTTCGATAGGATCCACAGAGCCCTGGGACCCCACTCTACTGACCCCGCTAGACCAAGAGACGTGATCTGCAGGCTGCACAGATACACGCTCAAGAAGACTGTCGTCAGGAAGGCATGGGTGTTCGGGGAACTGAACTTTGACGGTGCACCGATCAAAATAATCCCTGACCTTCCCAGAGCCATCTTGCAGCGACGGCTATGCTACGCCCAGTCCTAAATGTTTCCCATCGGTCAAGTATCACATACAGATGGGGATTCCCCCTCTCGGCCACCTTCCGCAGGGACCAGCACTTCTTTTTCCTGCGCACACCAGGACACTTGCCCGCTCTTTTCACGTTTATGGGAGTGAACCCCGTCCTGGTCCAGAACTGGCTGCTATTCCTGCCCCGGCCAGCGGGACGCGCGGGCTCAGGGACACCCTGGCGGACCTCTCAATCCCTGCCACAAAGAACACGGAGACACTCCCGGACGCCCTCGCTGGAAGTCCAACGTGAGTCCTGATTTGCACCGGCAACACCACAGAGATGCTCTCCCTCTGACCAGCTCCGATGACCCCACCGGCTATCTCAAGTTCTGAAGTGAATCAACTAAGCTCTTTGCTGCACTCCCAACAGCTTCTGGAGGACACTCCGATCTGTCTATGTCCAGAATATGGATGCCGACATCTCACCGCTCCTCCACGGTATATCCGATGCAGGTAACTCATTACTTATGGACACTTGTGTCTATGGTGCCAGACGGCATAAGTACTACCCCTGCTACAATACCTGATGTACATCCCCATGACTCCGCTCTGCCTGCCTCCCTCTGGGTCCCCGTTTGCCTGAGCTTCTCACTTCATACGGTCTGAGAACAACAGGGTGACCGAGGATTCCATCACTGCTGTGGGCAATCGTTATTGCTCTCCAGGATCCCCAGCCATTGCTTTATTAACCACCTGTCCACCCCTAGCAGAGCTGACCAAGACTGCACACCCTAATGGAGGTCCAAGTACCTTCATTTTTGAACCACATACTTCTGCTGTGTAACTATAGATGGTACTACAGCACACGGTGGAACTGTCTGATGCCATGTGGGACACAGGGAACAGCCACTGTTGCTGACACCATCTCTTGTGACCTGTATGCTGTTCTGAGGGGTGGGCAATGTCTCCAACAAGTTTATTTTGTTTTACACCTCTGGCTAGAAATGGGGAATCCTAACATTGATTTTGTTCATGAAAAAGTGATTAATTTCTGCCCATACTTTGGTAGGCTAGGGTGGGGGGGATTGTTATATACGGATGGATGGCCACTCATGTCTCTGCAGGATGGGACTTTGAAGGGGCGTGGAGTTCCGGCAGAGTCTACCCGGGGACGATTTGAGGCAAAGAGAGCGGTACTACCAAGATATTACTATTGGGAGACAAAAGACGCACAAGTGGTGAGCTATACTGTGCTGGAGACCTACCTAGTAGGTAAGGTCTTCTACCTGGCAACCTACATAACACCTGAGCCCTAATACCCAAAGGAGGATCTCTGGGATCTCACTCGGCATAGCTGCCCTCCCTACACCACTGGTTACTCCTCTTTAGATACAATGGCGCCCCCGGGTGAGACTAGGCCATCCCTGCCCCGATATTGGGATTGTGGAGTGCCCCATGCTGGTTGAACTTACACCCCTGAACTACAAATATGCTGGGGAGGTTGTATTCTTCTACTGTTTGGGTTATGTTTATATTTCATATTACATGCCATTGCTGTTGATGTTGTTTGCTGCCGGGCTGGGTGGGGTGGGTAGGGGCCACTCCTGTTAGGCTTCTGTCTAACCCTCCCCCACTCAGGTTGGTGCACTTCCCCAATGCCGACGTGGGTTGGAGTGCACCGTTGGCAATATTATGCTTCAAGATCCGTGTCTAATCGCATGTGTCCCCCTGAACCTACTTGCTGATTTAGCACCTGCATATCTTTTTCTTCTCTCTATTTCCACACTACTACTCTATCTGTACCCTTTTGATTACTACAACCCCCCTCTCCCCCCCCCCATACCTTCCTCTTGTCAATTCCCTCTCCCTGTTCTGAGATGGATACTGTTAAGATAATCTTGCTTAATGCTAAAGGACTAAATGTTCCCAAAATGAGACGCATACTTTTCAATGATCTGAAACGCTTGCATGAAGATGTGGCATTCATCCAGGAAACCCACTTCAGAGACGATAAACTTCCTATGTTAAAAAATAGGTTTTGCCCAGTTACCTACCATTCTACTAATAAACTCACTAAATCTAAAAGGTGTATCCATAGTATTATCCAACCGACTTTCCTGGACATGCCACAACACCCTAGCGGACCCTGAAGGCTGCCTCATGTTCATCAAACGGTTGCTCGGGGAGGCCAAAATGACATTTGCCACTATCTGTGCCCCTAATGACCGCAGGACCTTTTTCTCGGCCGCACGATAGACTTACTCCTGGAATTTTCCGTAGGTCAGTTGATATTAGGGGGAGACTTCAGGTCTCAGGAGACTCCTGGTATCTGAAAACGAGTAGCACAATCCCTTCACAAAGCCCAACTGATCGACATCTGGCGCTTACAGCATCCAGGCGAAAAAGACTACTCCTATTCCTTTTGCCACAAAGTCTATACGTGCATAGACTATTTTTTAATCCTACACTCACAGTTGCAGGCTGTACAAAGTTCAGCTATTAACACGATAACATGGTCAGACCACGCACCAATTGACCTAACGTACAAACTTTCAGACCTGTCCTCTTCTAGGACTAGATTCTGGAAGTTAAATGAAAGCCTCCTGCAGACCCCTGAAGTAGTGGAGGATGTTCAAAAAGAACTGAATATGTACTTTCAGACCAATAAACAACCTGACTGTGATGTGGGGAACCTGTGGGAGGCCCACAGGGCAGTTATCAGAGGTATCCTTATGGATGGATGCATAACGCATGGATCGGAGCAACGCGAGGAGAAACTCTCGTCCCTTCTCAAAGTGAAGTCCCAACATAAACACGCCCCAACCCCGCAGCTTGAAAGAGACCTCTTAGCACTCGCAAACAGACGTCAGACTTACTGAGATACCAAGCCAAAGCAGCCAAAGATGGCGAAGACTCAATTATGAGTCTGGAGATAAATGTGTGAGAATGTTGGCCAGATCGATTAGAGAACAAAAATTAGCTTCCCTAGCTTATCCCTCAAATTATTACGCCTCAAGGCCAAAAAGCAGTGCTCCCTAAACAGATTGCCCAGGGCTTTAGAGAAATGTATTCTTCCCTTTACAACTTACTAGACCAGTCACCATCCCAGACACAAATAGAAGACTACATTGCTGCTTCTCAGCTCCCTCAGCTGACCCCTGAGGTACGAGAAGATTTGGAAGCACTGTGACAGACTCACCCAGGACAGAGGCTTTTGGAGGGGACTGAATGCTAGCCTCTTGCCTACCGACTATGAGCCCTGGCATTTGAGGGAGCTACAAGCATTTAGGAAAATATTCTGTTATGTAATGCTAAAGGACATTATTAAGATGGCCATGATGGTCTCTGCATGTTTTGGACTCAGCAGATGTATGTGAAAGGAATGCTGATTAATGAGATCTGGAAAGCCCTGGGTCTCCTGTTGTCTACTATTGTGGCTTCTAAGAGTATTTCACCCATTGTTGTTTGTGCTAATTAACCTTGCTATTGTATGAAGGAGTTCTGTGTTGAGATTTATGATAATGTGTATTGTATAGTCGGTGAGCTAGGAGACGTGAAGTCTACCCTGAGGGGTCATATCTCTGAGTCACCTAGTCTGGGTAAATGATTTAGTAAACTAGCTCATGTTAATTAGGTTTCTGGTTACAGGTGTATTGTTAGAGTAATATGAGCAGGAGAGGGAGGAGCCTCCTCTTTTACTGTATATAAGACTTGTGTTTTGGTTTTAATAAAAGAGTCCATGTTCAGCAACTAAACAAGTATCGTCTTGTTTTGTGCTTGTGAACGGTTGGAATATCTGATATCTATATTCAGAGGAAGTGGTATATGACGAAAGCACTCAAGCGGAGTGTGGGACGTTTCGTTACAAGCACCAAAAACCTTAGACGAACTGCAAGATGCATTTAACATTTGAAAGAAAGGCAAAGCTCCAGCTCCCCATGGTTTCCCACTATACTACTACAAGCGATTCCTCCCACTTCTGGGTCCCCATATGTTTACGAAGATTATCGCCACTCGAATCACACAACATTTACAACCACTGATTCACCTTGATCAAGTGGGATTCATTCCAACTAGAGAAGCCCGCAATAACACGCTTAAAGTGTTAAACCTTATCCACACAGAACAAGAGACACAGACTCCCTGTGATATAATAGGAACAGATGCTGAAAAAGCATTTGACCACGTGAACTGGCGTTTCATGTTTGCAGTCCTACGTCATATTGGCCTGGGAGAACATATGTTACAATGGATCACCAAGATTTACTCACATCCAACAGCCCAAGTGAAAGCCAATGGGATTCTATCGGATCCCCTTCCCATTAAGAACGGGACAAGACAGGGGTGCCCACTATCCCCCCTAATCTTTGCTCTTTCGCTGGAACCTTTTCTTTGTACGATCCGACTGAACCCTGGCATCACTGGAGTTCAGGTAGGGAATATGCAGCAAAAAATTTCAGCTTATGCTGATGACTTGCTCTTTTTCCTCACTAAACCGTCAGTATCACTCCCCAACCTTATCTGTGAATTCGATATCTATGGCAAGCTATCTAACTTACGAATCAATTTTGGTAAATCAGAAGCTATGGGAGTGGGGGTCTCCCCTGCGCTACTCAGGACCTTGCAGCTTAACTTTAAGTTCAAGTGGACAGACACAGCTCTGAAATATCTGGGAACGTATATCCCATCTAACTTATCTCGGGTCTTTGAACTCAGCTTCCCCCTCTCCTGACCAGAACCAGGTGTCTTGTTGGAGATGTAGAATTGAGGACTACATTCCTGGTTTGGTAGATGCAATCTTCTAAAGATGTGTATCTTACCTAAGTATTTATATATTTTTCAAACTTTACCAGTTAAAATACCCTCTCAGTTCTTTAAACAGGTCCACTCCATATTCATCAAATTTATCTGAACTCACAAACGACTACACACTCCCCGATCGCTTTTATTCCTGCCTAAACAATATGCCCTTCCTGACGTTCTAAAATATTACCAGGCAGTTCACTTAGGACGTCTAGTAAAATGGAACCGTCACTCGGCTGGAAACGCTGGGTACAAATTGAACAAGCTCAAATGGCCATTTTACTGAGAGGAGCGCCCTGGTGCCCCCCCCCCCATAGGCCCTACAATATGTAGTTGCGCACAAATATTTACAAAGACCTCTCTCTCGACCATAGACTCTCCCTTGATGCCCATTATTGGGAATCCACGGTTTCTCTCAGGCCTGAGAGATCATCACTTCTATACCCTACAATGGAGTAACTGTGTTCAGGCATTGTATTTTTTAGTGGCAGGCTGTTGGCCCTTCATCGCCTCTTTAATGGAGCCCACCGGTGCCTTTCGCTTGACGTTCTGGAATGCCCTACAACTCCATCACTTTCTCCACATTTGAAGAATACTGCTCAGAGGATGGAGTATTGACACAAGTACTCTCAAAAAACATATAGCCTACTGATTTCCCCGACAGAACATTTACACTTACCCTGGCTGGAGAAATGGGAGAAAGAAATGAACCGTACATTCACGCCCAGCCAACGACAAAATACTGTTAGGTTCTCATTGAAATCCTCTATCTGCACTAAGATTCACGAATTATAAAATACTGACGCGGTGGTACCATACCCCGCAGATGCTTCATAAATTTTATCCTGAGATGCCTGATCGTTGTTGAAGATGCCAGGAGGAGAGAGGTACGATGCTACACATATTTTGGTCCTGTCCGAAAATAGAAACATATTGGAGGGAAGTACGGATCATTGTTCAAAAATTCACGGATTACAAAATCCCAAACGACCCAGCTTTCTTTCTATTACATGTTTCGACCATCCCAGAGAAGTATAAAAAATAAATTTTGTGGCATTTGCTAAACGCAGCTAAGGCATGTATTCCTCTCAATTGGAAAAAACCCATCACCTCCTACTGTCGGATGCTGGCTCCATTAAGTGGAAGAGATCAATAAAATGGAAGATCTTACACTTTCAGCACAAAATAAACAAGAAAAATACTCCAAGCTGTGGAGATTATTGAACATGTTTATCCTCTCTGAAGAGGGTCTAAACCTACTTGGCTCATGAATGTAGAACAGCTGTATCTTGCAGAGATACCCGATGGCTTGGCACTCATTCCAACCCGGGACCCCTTTTCCACCCCCCCCCACCCCACCTCCGCTCTTTCCTTGTCCCCACCCGCCCTCCCCTCTCTTCTCTCGCTTCTGTGCCCTCTTCGAATAAATTTTCCTTTCTTTTGTCTTCTGTAATTTACAAATTGGAAAATAGTTTAGGTGAGCTCAGAACCCGGTACAACAGGTCTACACCTCAGTTGATACAATACATAGACCATATTCACAAAGATTATATGCTGAGAATGTCTTGTGTGATATAATTTACAATCCTGTTTTTTGAATGCAACATTCCACTGGATCAGTAACGCTATTGTTTACACATTGTTGCTGAAAAAACCTGGACTCACCTTTTGTGGTTTTGTGATTTAAATAAAATATTTGAAAAAAAAAAGCTCAGTGGAATTCCAGGCTAGATCGAACTAAGCTTAAAACAACTCCCACCCCTGTCCTGAATTCTATACTAACCACCCTGTAAAAAGACGATTCTTATACTTACCTATTCTCAGGGCACTCTGGTCTGATCATGTAATCTCCCCAGCAGCCACCTTCAGGGAAGAGGAGATAGCGCAGACCATGGATGGAATTGCCAGTTGTCGGCTGTCCCTCCTCTCCCTTAAAGCTGGCTGCTAGGAGCCAGTTGCGTGACCAGACCAGTGCACTTTGAGAATAGGCAAGTATATTCATCTGTTTTTATACATGGTAGTTAATAGATGTTTTAGAAGGGGGGTTGGAGCAGTTTTAGGCTTAGTTAGTTCTAATCTGGAATTCCACAATTCTAGGTTAGGATTAAAAAAAAATAAAAAATTCTAGACTTCTTAACACAAATAAAACAGGAGATAATTAAGGTGCTATAGTTCGGAATGTGAACTTCCACCCTTTATGATAAGCCCCAGCCTCAATGGTGCCACGCCTTTCACCCTGCAAGCATCCATCTCTTCTCTCTAGATTGTTTTTCTCTTTTAAGGACACTTATGATTTTGTGGTAATATTTGGAAATGTACCTCTACCTTGCAGCACTAGGGCTGTTGGTTTAAACCCCAACCATGGTACTACCTGCCTGGGAATTTGCAGGTTCTCCATGTGTCTGTGTGGGTTTCCTCCGGGTACACCAGTCTCCTCCTACACTTCAGAGATATGCTGGTTGTACAAAATATATGCATAGTTGCCAACAGTCCCGATTTTCCCAGGACAATCCCGATTTTGGGACCCTCGTCCTGATCGGAGGCTGTCCGGAATCGGGATTTGCCCAGGGAAAATCTGGAATGTTTACCTTTTTTACAGCTGGCTTCAGCAAAATGGCCGCCGGAGAGGCCGCTAGATCGCTCCCCCTTGTGTTCAGTGGAGAGAGGAAGGAGGCTCGATCCATTCAGTCAATGAATTAGCTTCTCCTCTCACATGGATCGGCCGTCCCCTCTCCACTGAACACATGGCGCCGGCGGCCGCTCATGCTGTAATGAATATGTGCTGCCGGGGCCTGTAGGGCGTTATGGGAGGGGAGGGTCTGCACTGAGGGGGGTCTGCACAGGGCGTCTGCACTGAGGGGGTCTGCATTGCTGGAGGGGGGTCTGCACTGAGGGGGTCTGCACTGAGGGGGGTCTGCACTGAGGGGGTCTGCATTAAGGGCGTCTGCACTAAGGGGGTCTGCATTGATGGAGGGGGGTCTGCACTGATGGAGGGGGGTCTGCACTGAGGGGGTCTGCACTGAGGGGGTCTGCACTGAGGGGGGTCTGCACAGGGGGTCTGCATTGATGGAGGGGGGTCTGCACAGGGCGTCTGCACTGAGGGGGGTCTGCACTGAGGGCGTCTGCACTGAGGGAGTCTGCACTGAGGGCGTCTGCACTGAGGGCGTCTGCACTGAGGGCGTCTGCACTGATGGAGGGGGGTCTGCACTGAGGGCATCTGCACTGAGGGTGTCTGCATTGATGGAGGGGGGTCTGCACTGATGGAGGGAGTCTGCACTGATAGAGGGGGGTCTGCACTGAGGGGGTCTATACTGACTCTGCTGGGGGCACCTGATGCAAGGATGGACTCTGCTGGGGGCACCTGATGCGAGGACGGACTCTGCTGGGGGCACCTGATGCAAGGAGGGACTCTACCGGGGGTACCCGATACGAGGACAGACTCTGCTGGGGACACCTGATACAAGGTCAGACTCTGCTGGGGGCACCTGATGCAAGGACAGACTCTGCTGGGGGCACCTGATGCTAGGACAGACTCTGCTTGGGGCACCTGATGCAAGGACGGACTCTGCTGGGGACCCCTGATGCAAGGACAGACTCTTCTGGGGACACCTGATGCAAGGACGGACTCTGCTGGGGGCTCCTGATGCAAGGATGGACTCTGCTGGTGGCACCTACCTGATGCAAGGATGGACTCTGCTGGTGGCAGGCGACGTGGCTAGTGACACGCTCAGGGATCCCACTGATTCGGCATTATGGTGAGTTGAATGATTTAATTTTATATTACAATGTAATAATAATAATAATGCGCTTCAATCATCCTGACACCATAACAATCATGGTGCCGGGATGATTGAAGCGCTAACACCAGGTGTTTGGAGTACCTTTATCTGCTGATTGGTAAACTTTCTAGAATACACATATTCCCATTGTAGTGTAAGATCTGTGGCTGCTGTCCCTTCATTCCTCTCTCCCCCTTTCCCTCTCCATCCCCCATTCATCTCAGACTCTAACCACACTCCCTTTGAGCCACGCCCACTATTTCACGTAGACCACGCCCCGAAGCGCGCCGCAGTTTTGTTTTTTATTGCTATGTCAGGCCTACAAACGCATGCCCCGCCCCCTAATTATTATACGGCTCAGCCTACAGCCGAAAAAGTGTCCCACATATTTTTTTTGCAATGTTGGCAACTATGTATATGTAAAAGCACTGTGTGAATTGATGGTGCTATATAAGCACCTGTAATAAATAAATGTTTAACATCTTTACTACATATGCAAACTTTTCTTTTCAAACAATGTCATCTGATAGGATGCTGCAGCAGTTGTGTGCTTGGTAGCTGACTTCGTCTGACTGAAACTTCACAAGGCTTATAAAGCATGGGTCAGTGGAATGAGTCATTCAGTTCTATGTGCAAATTACAGCTTGTGCTACAGAGCACTGTAAGGATTTGTGTACCCTGGCATTTGCATTTGAATGCAATACTGCTCTAGCACATGCATACGATTGGAATAGGCATCATCTGACTTTAAAGCGGGGTTCCACCCAAATTTTTAACAATATCTGTATGTATTCTCTTCCTTGCCTAGATGCTGACATGCCGTTTAAAAAAATTTAAATCGCCGTAATTACCTTTTATTTTTCTATTCTTCTTTGCACTTCCTGGTTCTCCTCCCATGGGAGTAGGCGTGTTTCTAGCCTCTCCCAGACTCCTGGGAGCTAGTCTCAGGCTTCCCAGGATGCCACTGAGCATGTGCGGGAACGAGCGGTGAATGCTGGGAGCACAGCATTCACCACATCCAGGAAATAAATGCTTGTGGGCTTCCAATGCCCACAATGAAGATGGAAACCGCCTGCAGTGAATAATATAAGTTATTCTTTCTGACGAAATCTGACACAGGCGGACATATTACACACAATATGTGAGTATGTAATGCTGAGAAGAAAAGTTTGTGAATGAACTAAAAAAAACAAAAACGATAGATAGGTGGACCCCCGCTTTAAATCCAGGAAAACAATACTCATGTACTCAAGCTCTGAGACTTTTACAACAGACTACTAGGCAGTCCCTGTAAAAAGAGATCCGCCTCTAAGAACGAGAACTGTTCTTGGTCTTCAGTGAGCAGAGAGCGGTGACTGTCAGTCACTGGCTGTCTGCTTTGACCCTCCAGAGCTCATTGGAGTGGCAGACAGTGGACAGGGTGGGAGCAGCTGGCTCAGGTTCTTAGCGATGCTCTGAGAGGCTAAGTCAGCTGCTGATCAGATCCTGACTTGGGATTCTCGTAGGGCCTGGACCTGCTCTGGGAGGTCAGCTGACAGCATGCTTTAGCCCACTATTAGCTGAATCTGGGTCACAGGAGTGCAGAACTAAATGCATTCCTGTGACCCACGGGGGATGTATAGCCAAAATAGCTTTGGCCATACTTCTCCTTTAAATCCCTACCTGCTAGTTTAAAAAAAGAAAAACTACAAAATACAAAAACGACTTAAAGTCCTTAAATAATTTCTTAATACAAAGGTATTCAATGCTAAACATTTCTGCATATATATATATATATATATATATATATTTTTTTTTTTTTTTTAAATTGTTCTAACTTTTTAGACAGCTGGGCACCCTGAAGCTGTTCTAACCCTTATCAAACATCTGTTTTATGGTCAGTGCTTCTGGGCTAGCACTGCTTAGAGCTTTTTGTCTTTTCTTTTTTTACAAAAAAAAAACAAACAAAAAAAACAAAAACAAACACCAGTTCAGTTCCAACTTAATCAGCGACTGCACAGAAGGCAATTAATGGGCGTTAAGGTAGGTTTACCCTCTTTGGTCATAGTTATATAAAAATAAAACATTTTCTACTGAGAAGGCTTAGGTGTAAAATCACTTGTGCAAAAAAGGCTTTGCTACACCACATATTATTGAATACAATTTTAAAATATCCATAAAATGTATTTTCATACAGAAGATTCTATCTTAAAAACAAATACTCATTTAACTCATAAAAACCAATGGCTGCAGCTGGTAGAAATGATAAATTCCTGCATGCAATATCCTATTTTTAATAGGATCCATATTTATTTAAGAGCCTTGTGATTACCTCACGTTACCTAGCAACACAAGCACCAAGGTCTCTAAAGCTCTACCTGACACTGCAGATCATGGAAGACCCGCATTTTCAAGTTGCCAGGCAACCATTACATTATACAATCCTGGAGAGAAACTGAACCAGGATTCAGCAAAGAATATGTCCAATTCAGAAAAAAAAAAGGGTTGAATGTCTGATTATTTTAATCACTCCATGATTTTGTTTCTACAGATTAAAGAAAAAATTAGAATATCTATATATACTCTAGGATGTGTGTAAAATAGCAACTGTTTTTGACAGTGGGACAGGTTTAGAAAAAAGCCTCCGTATGGCACTTGTTTTAGTACAATTTAGGAAAAAAAAAAATTGCGGGGATAGACCAACATTCAATGTTATTAAAAAGAAACAACTATACTATGAATATTGCCTAGACTTCTGGGCGGCTGGTAAAAAATTCTCTGGCGCCCAATTTTATTTACCAACTGTAATCACCAAGTGCTTTACAAAAATGGATGAATCACAGATTGCAGCTTTAAAATGTAGATTTTTAGTGCTGCAGTAAACCCCCTTATCCATGAATAACTTACAAAGGGCAGCCACGGAAAAGCACATGTCCCCTGTTGAGGATGCTGGGCATGCTATACACTCCCATACACAGGGACTATGCAGAATGCCCTGACCTTTTACTACCCTACTGCTGCTTCTCCATCACACTTGCCGGCATTTCCTGAATGTCAAAATGATAGCTAGGAGTTGATGTGTAAATACAGCAGCTGTAGAAGGAGCTGCTATTAAAGTGTCACTACACCCACATCACTCACTATCAATAAATGGTGTATTACATGCTGTTCATACTCACTCAGTCACTATGAGATTTTGTTTTCTGCATTCTGCAAAAAATCTGGTTGATCCTGCTGCTCTCTATCTCCCCCATCTGTTTAAGTCCCCAATTCAGCTAGGGACTTTGCAGAGCAGTGGTGGCAGCTCATGCTCAGTGTTTAGTGAGTTTCTATGCTGAGCATGTCCTTCCCATC
Organism: Lithobates clamitans; assembly: GCA_037952925.1. Lineage (NCBI taxonomy): Eukaryota > Metazoa > Chordata > Amphibia > Anura > Ranidae > Lithobates > Lithobates clamitans. Next base: position 2,431,670 of record JBBGZY010000021.1, read on the forward strand.
AGATCTGAGCAGCCCATGTGACTATAGAGTCACACATGTGGGTTTATGCACAGTGGTAAATGACAGCCCACTCCCTCCATCCTCCTCCATGCCCACTAACCAGCTAAACACAATAGGGAGGGGGCTGGAAAAGAGCTGGGTCATGTGACAGCTGTATATCAACTAGGAAAAAGGTACTAAAAAATGTTACAGTGCCATCATCCTCATACAGAAATGGAAGGAACAATGTAATTTAAACTGTGTGTTTAGTATCACTTTAAAAAAGAAAACTGTTTGACAGGGTTTATAAACAGAGACACACAGATAGAGAGATACAAAAGTAATAATGGTGTTACTTTTTTTATCTACTCCATTTTATTGCAGATTAAATGGATGAGTTTAAGGGCCCATTCATACCAGAAACTACGTGTCTACTGCATATTTATTTTATATAGATTTGCATGTACTTGATACCATTTACATGCAAGGCTGGTGTGGATATGGTGATGGTCACAGGTGATGTGGCCTCACTGTATACTAATATTGATCACCAGGGTGCTATAAGGGCAGTTAAGTGGGCATTAAAAAATCATTCTAATGAGAGACGTAATCAACGTAAGTTTATTTTAAATGATTTGGAATTTTGTCTAAAACATAATTATTTTTGGTATGCCAATAATTTTTATTTGCAAATTAAAGGTGTCGCTATGGACGCTAAATTTGCGCCCAGTGTGGCTAATTTGTACATGGCCAAATGGGAGGAGGAGGGTATTCTGTACAGCATGGACCCAAGGGTGATGCTATACAGACGTTTCATTGATGATTTACTGCTCATTTGGAGGGGGAATGCTGAAGATATGGAAACATTGCTGCACTCCATGAATGACAATGACCAGAACATTAGTCTGACATGGGATGTTAGCAGTGAAAATGTACACTTCTTGGATTTGGAGATCTCCAATACCCCTCGAGGAATAGAAACAAAGACATATTTCAAGGAAACAGATCGTAACTCATATATTCCCACTACCAGTTGCCACTATAGACCCTGGAATAATAATATTCCTAGAGGGCAATTTATGAGGATTAAAAAGAATTGCACAAACAATGCTGATTATGAAATACAAACAGAGACACTGAGTGGAATGTTTAGGGACAAAGGGTATAGGGACGATTTTTTGGAAGTAGAAAGATGAAAGATTGGGGGGCTTGGATAGGGAGGATCTGATAAAAAGATAAAGTAAAAAGCACGGAATCAAGCAGTGATATGGGTACCTGTATAGTTCTCGATCGTAATTTACAAAAAAAGGAAGTGGAGAAAATGATTAAAAGGTATTGGGAGATCCTAAAGCAGTTTATACACCTTAAGGACAGTTTATCGGATAAACCAAAAATTGTCTACAAACGAGCCCCGAATTTGAGGGATCGATTGGTGCACAATGTAATTGAACCTCCTCCAGCCAAGCCTGTGATGTTTTGGGGCCTCAAGGGGTTTCACGCATGTGGGAGATGTTATAGTTGTGTAAGGGTCCCAAGAAATGTTAGAAAACTGAAATTCTTTGTAAATCCTCGTACTAATGGTTCACGTGAGATCAGGGATTTTATTTCATGTGACACTATAGGGGTTGTCTGTGCCATCAAGTACCCATGCAACCTATTATATGTAGGTAGGACAAAAAAGGCGATAAAAGTAAGAATGCAAGAGCTTGTGAGAAATATACACAAAGGACATGATAAGCATTACCTATCAATTAATTTTAGGGATAAACATAAAAAAACCCTGAAGGAATGCAGTTCTGGGGTATTGAGGCCCCCAAACATCATTGGAGAGGTTCCAACTTCATAAGAGAGATCAGCAAGAGGGAATCATGAGTTCCAAAAGTAAGAATGCAAGAGCTTGTGAGAAATATACACAAAGGACATGATAAGCATTACCTATCAATTAATTTTAGGGATAAACATAAAAAAACCCTGAAGGAATGCAGTTCTGGGGTATTGAGGCCCCCAAACATCATTGGAGAGGTTCCAACTTCATAAGAGAGATCAGCAAGAGGGAATCATGGTGGCTACACCAATTAATTGAAAATCGTATCACCACAGAGTGGTGCTGTGGATATGGAATTTATGTATATAATGCCACGTGAAAATAGAATTGTTAAAAAATAGGTTTGTGGATGATGGACTTTATAGGCATAACACAGGTATATATTAAAAAATAGAACTTATTACAAAAAACATACAAGACAATTGCATTAAAATGTATCGACTATTCAAAAAATCGCCTTTAAGCATGAACAGCACACCACCTATATACATATACAATAATTTCCGAGAGATGGGGGACCCATAACATATAATTTTTGTTAGTTTATCACAGTTTTTTATTTCATATTATTATTATTTTTCTCATCATTGTAAAGTAGGCACTTTAGAAGTATTTGTTGGAACTAATGTTAGGAGATAGCGCAGCATAGTAATTTTCTATCTATGCAATTTACATGCAGTTAATGTGCATTTTTCCATTCACGTTTGTCTTTTGATATCACCTCCTCCTTTCTTTCTTTGGGCTTTTGTGTGCACTGTGATGCATTTGCATGCATTTTTATGTATTTGTGCTGAACAAAAAAAAAAAGCTTGCTGTATTTTTTTTTCATTGCACCGCACTGCAATGGTGTGAATAATGCTCATAGGATATCCTCAATTTAGGAGGGTTTATGCAGTTGGAATGCAGGAAAAAAATGCATCAAACTGCATCTGGTGTGAATGGCCCCTCAATCTGCATATAAGTTAAAGCCAGCATAGCAAAAAATAAACACATTTTAGCTTTAAAGTAAGCAATTTAGTTTAGAGGTACCCAAGTCACCCACAAAGGGATACAAGATGATAAAAAGAACAAAAGTGCATGTCCAGGCAAAACCTTCTTTAGTTTTGGACAGAGTGAGGAAGATTTATTTTTCTTTTTTATTGCAGTCTGTGCCCCTACTGGAGAGATCCACCACTCTCTCTCTCTGGAACAAAAGGCAAAAAAGTAAATACCCCCAATAGTACACGGAGAGAGAAAAAAAAGAGTGCTGGCTGGGGGTTTAACCACTTCCATACCAGGCACTCCCCAACCCACCCCTCCTGCCCAGGACAATTTTTAGCTTTCAGCGCTGTCGCACTTTGAATGACAATTGCGCGGTCATGCAACACTGTACCCAAACTAAATTTTTATCATTTTCTTCCCGCAAATAGAGCTTTCTTTTGGTGATATTTGATCACCTCTGGGGTTTTTCATTTTTGCGATGTAAACGAAAAAAGTCCGACAATTAAAAAAAAACAAAAAACTGATGGGCACTGATAGGCGGCACTGATGAGCACTTATAGTCGGCACTGATGGGCACTGGATAGGCAGCTCTCATGAGGACCTACTGACAGGCATTACTGAGTGGCACTTCGATGGGGCACTGACAGGCATTACTGATGGGGCACTGATTGGAACTTCGATGGGCACTGATAGGCGTTTATTATGGCAACAGGCTGGCAGGTGTTGGGCACTGATTGGCAGCTGATGGGCACCTTTTGATGGGGGCGGTGCTGATAATCAATGTGCTGATTATCAGCACAGACCCCCCCCACTGACAGGGAGAGACGCCGATCGGCTCTCCCTGTCAGCGTGACCCGAGAAAAGCCATTTACCGGCACTTTCTGGTTTACACGATGATCAGCTGTGATTTGTCACAGCTGATCACGTTGTAAGAAGCCTCTATCAGAGGCTTCATACCACGATCAGAGTTGCGGTTTGCCAGACTGACACACAGCACCTCTGATCGCCGCGGGTGTGCACCGGCTATGTTATCCTGGGCTCGTCATAGGACGTCCGATCAGGATATCACAAGCACTTTGCCGATGTCATTCTGCTATATGGCGGGCGGCAAGTGGCTAAAGTGACTGTAAAAGGATCCTTTTTTTTTTTTCTAATTACAAACACGTAATACTTACATGCCCTGTGCAACTGTTTTGCATAGAGGAGCCCCATTCCTCCTCTTCCGGAGTCCCCCGCCAGTACTCCTGGCATCCCCCCCCCCCGGTGCCCACCATAGCAAGCAGCTTACTAGGGGAGCACTTGTGTGGGCTCGCTCCCAAGCCGGCTCTGTGTCTCCATGGCTTAGCCCCATCCCTGCTCCAACCCCACTAGCTGTGATTGGCAGCAGTGGGAGCCAATGGCTTCTACTGCTGTCTCTGAGCCAATAAGGAGGGCGAGAGCAGAGAGAGCTGATGCTCACATATCTGCTCTCCTTTTCTGATTGGCTGGATTTTTTCTATTTACTGTGCTGCCATCAAAATAATAATTCTAGTAAAGTATATATTTTATTTTTGATTGTTTTCACAGCCATCTAGTTTTTGTTAGCATTCTGACATAGAAAAGGGATTAATAAAGAGCTTACAACTAGGGCCGAAACAACTAATCGATTAATCAAAAATGAATCGATTATGAAAAATAGTTGTCAACTAACTGGCCAGCCGATTAGTTAGCCTGCGTACAGAATGCATTATTTGTTTAACCACTTCCCGCCCGGCCTATAGCAAAATGACAGCCGGGCAGGGGTTCAGTTATCCTGACTGGGCGTCATATAACGTCCTTCAGGATAATAGCCACTGCACACCCGTGGGGGCGTGCATCGCGGCGATCGGTGGAGCAGTGTGTCAGTCTGACACACCGCTCCACCGATCTTGGTAAAGAGCCTCCAGCGGAGGCTCTTTACCACGTGATCAGCCGTGTCCAATCATGGCTGATCATGATGTAAATAGGAAGAGCCGTTGATCGGCCTTTCCTCACTTGCGTCTGACAGACGCGAGTAGAGGAGAGCCGATCGGCAGCTCTCCTGACAGGGGGGTCTGCGCTGATTGTTCATCAGCGCAGCCCCCCTCAGATGACCACACTGGACCATCAGCGACGCCACTAGGACCACCAGGGAAGGGGGCAACATGTGAATGGCCAGGTATGTACCCCATGGTCATCCACATGTTCAAATTAATGCCCAATCTTTGCCAGTGTCCACAAATGGGCACTGATTGGCACCAGTATGTAGTAACAGACATCAGTGATGCCCAGCAATGCCACCCATCAGTATCATCAGTGCCACCCATCAGTGACATCAGTGCAACCCATCAGTGGGACCTGTCAGTGCCCATCTATGCCCATCAGTGCCCACCTCAGTACCCATCCATGCCACCTATCAGTGCCACCCATAAGTACCCATCAGTGCCACCCATAAGTACCCATCAGTGCCGCCTATGAGTGCCCATCAGTGCCGCCTATGAGTGCCCATCAGTGCCGCCTATGAGTGCCCATCAGTGCTGCATACCAGTGCCACCTATCAGTGCCCATCAGTGCCACCTATCAGTGCCCATCAGTGCCTCCTCATCAGTGCCACCTCATTGGTGCCCATGAGTGCCGCCTTATCAGTGCCCGTCAGTGCCACCATATCAGTGCCCTTCATTGAAGGAGAAAACTTACTTATTTATAAAAATTTTTAACAGAAACAAAGAAAAACTTGTTTTTTTTCAACATTTTCGGTCTTTTTTATTTGTTGCGCAAAAAATAAAAATCCCAGAGGTGATCAAATACCACCAAAAGAAAGCTCTATTTGTGGGAACAAAATGATAAAAAATTTGTTTCGGTACAGCGTAGCATGACCGCGCAATTGTCATTCAAATTGCGACAGCGCTGAAAGCTGAAAATTGGCTTGGGCAGGAAGGTGTCTAAGTGCCTGGTATTGAAGTGGTTAAATATCAGAAAACACAGTGCAGGACACATACAGCTCAGTAAACTGTCCATACATGTCAATAAGTGCCTGAGAACTTGTGAATGTGAATGTGTGAGGAGCAATGCCTCATGGGACATGTAGTCCTGGGAAGGAAGTGAATAAGTTCTAAAGTTTTTTTTACCTTGCTATAGGGGCACTCTGTACTATACTTTGCAGCTTGCTATAGGGGCACTCTAAAGTGGATGCAACATCAGTCGCCCGGCGCCTCCACACTGAGAACCAAGCGTTCAAACACTACTGATTACTCGGTTTTCTGACCTCCGTGAGCAGAAAGCTGTAGACTGTCAGTCACGGCTCCCTGCTCTTCTCCCTTCTCGCTCATTGGAGCGCTGAGCTGTGGAGGGGCGGGGAGCAGCTGACTCAGGCTCTGAGCGGCTCGCTGAGAGCCTGAGATGGGCGTCGGTCCAGGCACCTGCGTATCCAGACTTTATTGTCGTGATGATGCGACTGATATTGGTGACGTCAGCAGAGAGCGGACTTCAGTCCACTCGGGTTACAAGAGTGCAAAAAAAACTAAGTGCACTCCTGTGATCCATAGGAGAAGCCCAACCAAACAAGCTTTCCCTGTACTTCTTTAAAATGATCATATCCATTAAAGGAAGACATTGTTTTTGTATGGACAGCATATAATATATTACAGTTCTGTCTGAAAATCAACGAAACAGTCCCTAATTTTTTTTTCCCTTTAAAAAATTTGATCTGAGTCCGATGATATTTACCAGATTCAACCTCTAACAGTATATCTCTTCTGTCTGTTCTTCTCAGAGTGGATTAGAGTTTTTGCTCCCTAGCCATTGAGTTGGTTATTTATATTTACCACTGCATAGAGATATTTAAGAATAAATTGCCTTTTCTTATACTTTACATAACTAAATTTATACACCACACTTTTAAGGTTAATTTAACTTTTCCGATTAATCGAAAAAATAAGCAGCCCTACTTGCAACACCCTCTATTTACAAGCACTATTGGATGGGATCAAGAAAAAGGATCAGTGAACTTACCTATCTCCTTTTGGCTTCCTTTTTTGAACTATCTTTCCCTTGGGTCTTCTTTCACTTCCTATGCAGGGATTCCCTCCTGGGCCTGTTACCCGTAATGATTCAAAGCCTTTGGAAGATCTCTTAAATGTGAACTCTACTGGTTCTCCTTCTTTCAGGCTTCTAAAACCTTCCATATATAGTTTACTCTGGAAGAAAAAAAAAAACAGATACAGGTATTGCCAAAGTAGAAGTTACCATTCAACTACAAAAATGCATACCTAACTGTTTATTTTGTAGTCAAGTGAATTTTGAATTCCCTATACAAAAACAGGAACATTTGGTAAAAGATAAAAAAAACTAAGATATGACAATCCCCAATGTACTGTATCACAGTCTATTACTAAACAATCACTGGTCCCTTGTCTGTCACACCACATCCTCTTTTAAAAATCCAGAAAACCAAAGTGTTTTGTATATAAATGTTTTGTCTCATATATATATATATATATATATATATATATATATATATATATATATATATATATATATATACATACATACATACATACATATACACTGTACATTATAAAGATTTCTATATTTGTTTGTTTTTTGTTAACTACAAGATCCAGGAACTATTTAAGCAGATATTGAAGAGTTGTGTGTATTTTAGATTGAAAATATTTTCCATATAAAAAACAAAAAAACAAAAACAAAAACAAAAAATCTGATTTCAGGTATTTTTATAGGACACGGTAGAGTATGATTGTTAGTAGATATCTAGCTGTTGTTTTTCCATTTAGAATATCTACAAATCAACCCACTGCACAAGCCTAAAAAACATATTTCACTTACTATATTTAATTACACCTATCTTGTTGATATGCGGTGTTTCAAAATAAAAAGGCAATACAAACACTTGAATAAGATGGAAAAGAAATATGTTTTACTCCTAGCCAGGAAGTTGCAATTGAATGAATCAGTAAAAAAGTGGGTACTGCAGCAGATAAGAAGTACAGTGCATCCAGAAAGTATTTATACCGCTTCACTTTTTCCACATTTTATTATGTTACAGCCGTATTCAAAAATTGATTAAATTCATAATTTCTCTCAAAATTCTACAAACAATACCCCAAAATGACAACATGAAAGAAGTTTGTTGGAAATCTTTGCAAATTTATTAAAAAGAAAAAAAGAAAAAAATCCCATGTACGCAATTATTCACAGCCTTTGCCATGACATTCAAAGATGAGCTCAGGTGCATCCTGTTTCCACTGATCATCCTTGAGATGTTTCCACAACTTGATCGGAGTCCACCTGTGGTAAAGTCAGTTGATTGGACATGGTTTGGAAAGGCACACACCTGTCTATCTAAGGTCCCACTGTGCTTTTCAGAGCACAAATCAAACCATGAAGTCCAAGGAATTGTCTGTACACCTCTGAGACAGGATAGTTTTGAGGCACAGATCTGGGGAAAAGTACAGAAAAATTGAAGGTCCCAATGAGCACAGTGGCCTACATCATCTGTAAATGGAAGAAGTTTGGAACCACCGGGACTCTTCCTAGAGCGGGCCGTTCGGCCAAAATAAGCGATCTGGGGAAAAGGGCCTTAGGGAGGTGACCAAGAACCTGATGATCACTCTGACAGAGGTCCAGCGTTTCTCTGTGGAGAGAGGAGAACCTTCCAGAACAACAACTATCTCTGCAGCACTCCACCAATCAGGCCTTTATGGTAGAGTGGCCAGACAGAAGCCACTCCTCAATAAAAGGCACACGACAGCCCGTCTGGAGTTTGCCAAAAGGCACCTGAAGAACTCTCAGACCATGAGAAACAAAATTCTCTGCTCTGATGAAACAAACATTGAACTATTTGGCCTGAATGGCAAGTTTCATGACTGGAGGAAACCAGGCATCGCTCATCACCTGGTTAATACCATCCCTACAGAGAAGCATGGTGGTGGCAGCATTGTGCTGTGGGGATGTTTTTCAGAGGCAGGAACTGGGAGACTAGTCAGGATCAAGGGAAAGATGAATGCAGCAATGTACAGAGACATCCTTGATGAAAACCTGCTCCAGAGCGCTCTGGATCTCAGACTGGACCGAAGGTTCATCTTCCATCAGGACAATGACGCTAAGCACACAGCCAAGATAACAAAGGAGTTTCTATGGGACAACTCTGTGAATGTCATTGAGCGGCCCAGCCAGAGCCCAGACTTGAACCAGATGGAACATCTCTGAAGAGATCTGAAAATAGCTGTGCACTGACGCTCCCCATCCAATCTGATGGAGCTTGAGAGGTCCTGTAAAGAAGAATGGGAGAAACTGCCCAAAAGTAAGTGTGCCAAGCTTGTAGCACCATATTCAAAAAGACTTGAGGCTGTAATTGGTGTCAAAGGTGCTTCAACAAAGTATTGAGCAAAGGCTGTGAATACTTATGTACATGTGATTTTTATTTATTTTTTTTTTTTTTAAACAACTTGCAAAGTTTTCAAACAAACTTCTTTCATGTTGTCATTATGGGGTATTGTTTGTAGAATTTTGAGGAAAATAATGAATTTAACCCATTTTGGAATAAAGGCTGTAACATAACAAAATGTGGAAAAGGGAAGCGCTGCGAATACTTTTTGTGAATACAGCCACTACTTTTCTTTAGAGAACAATGTAAATTTTAACACTGAAACAAGACATTCAACAAAAAAAAAGTGTAGATTTAAAAGAAACCTATAAAGCATCATGCACACTGGACGTTATAATAACATTATAAAAACAGCAGTAGTTTTGCAGTGAGTTTTTCAGTGTTTTTGAGCTTTTTTTTTTTTTTTTTTAAATCAAGGGGTTAAAAAAAGTAAAAAGAAACGTCGGTGAGCTGCGTTTATCTGCGCTTGACGTTAGAGCGTTTTTACAGATGAAAAACTCTTCTCAGAACGCACTAGTTTTGTTTTTTTTATACAGCCCAAAAACGCCCCTGCCAAAAACTGCTGATAACAGCCTATGTGTGCAGGGACACATAAGATAACATGATGGGGCGTTTATTGTCTGACGCCAAAAACAGAAGCTGTAAAAATGTCCAGTGTGCATTAGGCCTAAAACTTGAAGTGTGGCTTTACCATCACCCTTTACCAAACACAGTGGCTGGTGGGGGGTCGTACACATGCTGCAGTTGCAACATTTGATTTGCAACCTCGGCAAGAATTATACCTTTGTCATGTTTGGCGAGCAGCATGGCCACTGAATGCAACCCATTCAGGTGTAGGGGTGCGTGCTACAACTGTGCGCAGGATTTACAGGGTTAAAACAGGCAGGGAGGACGTAACATATTGCCTGTCAAATGCCCTCTGAAAAATCATCCCCCTGCGGATCACACTTTGGGGGTAATACAAATGTAAGTCCTAAGGGCTTATTTTTTTCAGCATTTGTTTCCATCAGAACTACTACTCTCCTCGTACAAGTTTATGGGACTGCAAACGATGCTTGAAGCGACCAACCTCAAAGCCAAGCTGCATTACTTCCCATTGCCTTATGCCCTAAATCACTAACTGAAAATAAGCATACAGCATTGTAAGCTCTAACGAGCAGGGCCCTCTGATCCCTCGTGTATTGAATTGTATTGTAACTGTACTGTCTTCCCTGATGCTGTAAAGCGCTGCGCAAACTATTGGTGCAATATAAATCTTGTATAATAATAATAATGCAGAACCCGATGGGCACCACGTCTACATCTGAATGGAATGTATTGATGCAAAATACAGCCAGCATTTTATTGTCAACATGAGTTTCCTTCTAATCCTGTTCTGGTGACCACTCAAAATTTGGAAATTCTCTTACTTTTGGTGATAAAATTCACCAGAACAAAGGGTTCCTTTAGAGCTCCTTTCACACAAGTGTGCCGTAGGTCCGTTTTTCATCAATCTGGTGATGGATGAATAAACGGACAGCAATGCATTCCTATGGGCAAACAGATCCGTCCACATCCATTTTTTTTTTTTAAACGGATGAAAGCCCTATTTTTGTTCCATTAAAAAATGGAATGGAGGATAAATGGATGTATACCGACAGTCAGTTTTTGCATTCATTTTTGAGTTGGTCGTTAGGAGCCAGCACACGCCGGCATCCTAACAACCAGTGACTTATCTCTGCTTTTAGCGGAGATTCCCGCTGACAGCAGAAAGTAAACAAAAGTAAAAAAAGAAAGAAAAAAAAAGGCAGACTGAATGCACCTTCAGCTTCTGTGTACTGCAGACAGGGGGAGAGGCAGGAGAGGAAAGGGGCGGTGTATACAGTGAGGGGACATGGATCTCTTCAGAAAAAAAAAAAAAAAATTTGTTTTAAATAAAACCATAGTAAAAAAAAAGTTTCCATCAGTGGATTATTAAATTATTCAGCAAGCTGTTAGATTGCATTAGTCAAAGTAGAAGTATGATAACCCTTCCTGACAAAAAAACAAATAACCTCAAAAGATAGCACCAACAGATACACCATATTTCCAAAAGTATTTGGACACCTGCCTTTGCACGCACATGAACATTAATGGCATCCCAGTCTTAGTCCGTAGGGTTCAATATTGAGTTGGCCCACCCTTTGCAGCTATAATAGCTTCAACTCTTTTGGGAAGTCTGATCACAAGGTTTAGGAGTGTGTCTATGGGAATGTTTGACCATTCTTCCAGAAGCGCATTTGTGAGGTCAGGCAGTGATGTGGACGAAAAGGCCTGGCTCGCAGTTTCTGCTCTAAAGCCGCGTACACACGGGCGGACTTTTCGACCGGACTGGTCCGACGGCCTTTCAACGGACTTCCAACTGACTTTTTAACGAATGGACTTGCCTACACACGATCACACCAAAGTCCGACGGATTCGTACATGATGACGTACACCGGACTAAAATAAGGAAGTTCATAGCCAGTAGCCAATAGCTGCCCTAGCGTCGGTTTTTGTCCGTTGGACTAGCACATAGACGAGCGGATTTCTGGGTCTGGCGGAGTTACGACGTAAAGATTTGAAGCATGTTTCAAATCTAAAGTCCGTCAGATTTTCGACTGGAAAAGTCCGCTGAAGGTCCGATGAAGACCAGATTGTCCACTGGACTCAGTCCGGTCGAAAAGTCCGACCGTGTGTACGCTGCATAATTCATGCCAAAGATGTTATCAGGTTGCGGTCAGGACTCTGTGCAGGCCAGTCAAGTTCATCCACCAGAAAAAGAAGAAGGAACAGAAGGGTAGCCTTCCTGGGCTCTGAGCTGCTGCTAATACCATAGTTACTGCATTGCAGCAAAAAAACACATATACACACACACAGTATATGCTGGGCAGTCACGGCGTCAGGACCCAAGGCACCCTGAAAAAGATGTGGAGCACATGCCCTGGATGCCCAGTGCTAGTGAAGGCCATGACACCATGCTAATTGCGCTGTTATTGCACACATTAAGCAAAACGTTAAAGCTGAATTCCAAGCAAATAGCCAAATACACCATTGCAATATGTAAATGAGGAGAGTGTCAGCTGTCATAGGATTTGTACACAGTCCTGACTGGTAACCTATTTTTTTTTTGATGCAGTAAGCAATAATAATCGGTCACCTCTCTCAAACTTTGTCTGGACAGTTAAGGAGCAGCAGCAATAACCAGATCACTCTGCCCCCTATTCTATCACAATGTTCCTTTTCAGCACATATTCATTCAGTACACCTGATTGGCTTATTGTACTGCCCCTCCTTTTTCCAGTCTGAGTGCTGCAGTACAGGGAAAATCTAGGTACTTTTACTAGCTGCATTTAAAATGTGCTGTATTTAACATTTCATAAAATACATTTTTTTTTTTTTTTTTTTTTTTAGTTTAGTTTAGTTAAATTTTCGTATGACATTACCTTACTCTACTAAAACATTTGTACACACTGACTATATGAAGGACACTTGAAATCCAACTGCAGGAAAAAAATGTAATGTAAAAAATATAATTTAAATTTTGCATTGTGCATCAATGACCTTACTCCTCAGGCTTTATGTCAAAGACCTCTTCCTAAGCCATCCCACAGTGTAATGAATCAAAGTCACAGTTTCGTCTAGGAGCAAAGATAATATACTGACCCTATAGACTAGAAATTCTCCCTGTTTATGCCCTTGGGCATCGCCCCTATGACTTCTCTGGTCTATAAGGCTGGATTCACACCTATGCAGTTTTAGTGCTTTTTGCATTTTGTAGATTTCCACTACAGAACGTGTTCCATAGGAAACCATGTTAAATGGACTGTAGTGCAAATCTGCAAAATGCAAAAAGCACTAAAAATGCATAGGTGTGAATCCAGCCTAAGAGAGAGGACCCGACCACTGGAAGTGTCACCAACACCAATAGGAGGTGTTCACATTACACAGACAGTGTGATAAAAGTAAACAGAAAGAGGAGAGAAAACATGTCATGTGATTTCGGCTGTAAATGGGCATTTGGAAAGTTTTTTTCATGCCAGTGGTTAGTAGAGGGGTAGAAAGAAGGAGGGTTGCTAATATCTCGAAGTTGACCTTTAAGGACAAACCCTTCTCTTTAAAAATAACTTTTTTTTTAAATAATTTATTTAAATGTATTAATTTTATAATATTTAAAATCAGATAAAATGAATAATTTAATTCCTACATGCCAATTTACATCCAGTGGCAGAACTACAGACACAGGAGACCTGCAGTATGTTTTGGACTAGTACTTTCTGTACTGTGCCCCCACATTTCCCAGCCACTGAGCCTGACATTGTTTTTCGTGTACTCTTCAAATAGAATTACTATGCTGTTCCATGCAATATTGGTCCACACTATCCTATTGATTTTAGTTGCTTCCCTTCATGGTGCATGCAGTGCCCTTTTGAACTGAGTGTTACTGTGCCTCATTGCATTTGCTGCCCTATAGTTAGAAATAGACCCAGCATACTTTTTAAGCATATGCCTGCAATACAATGTGTAAGAGACCACAATGACCTTTCTCATCAGAAGGTAGACATCACCTGAAAGAAATTGTACTGTCCATATATAAAAATAGAACCTCAAAATGTACATTGACATTGGTATTCACTTGCATGCTATTTGTTCTCCCCATCATTGTCTCTATGGCAGCAGTAGGATGTACCATGCAATCTCATCGCTATCATAGTATTCAAATGTTATGTGAGATTTGGCCTCTCATGACCTGCCAAAACGTCTGTGTCTATTACCAGGGATCTATAGGACTATGTCAAAAACATTCTGCAGAAACGCAATACAAGAATATTTGTTTCCTGTTCAGCAGGTATGAAGTGCAAACATTTCTCCTTCTCACTCTAAACAGCACTGAGCAATTTGTCTTACAGGTAACCACTGTCCTGCCCTATATAAAATCGCACCCGCTATGGTAAAATTGTATTGCTCTGGTGTGTTAAAAAAGAGAGACATATATATATATATATATATATATATATATATATATATATATATATATATATATATATTGAATCCCCTCCCCCGTGACAGTATGTAAAAAAAAACTCAGCATGCCTAAATACCTTGGACTGTCTACATTCCAAAAATGGGTAATTTGGGGGATATTTGTACTTGGGCCTCAAGAAATGAGATAGGCCATCAGTACATCAGGATTGATCAATTTTCAGATATATACCATATTTTGTGGACTCTATAGCGTTCCTACAGACAGGGCGTGATGCAGACGTGATACGTACCAGATAGGGGAGGGGCCTGATGGCGGCACCATGTGAGAGTGCGCGGAGGAGGCTCCGGAGAACCAGCGAGAGCAGAGTGGGAAATGCAAAATGCAAATGCACCAGCAGATGATAGCCTCAGGATCCCACAAATCGTGAGCGACGGAGCGGAGCAGGCTGGGAAGGAAAGGCCCGGTGTACGAGAAGGGAGTGGAGGTGAGCACTGGGATTCCGCCCAGGCTGGCCTGAGTCCGCCCCCCCCTGCCACTTCACCTGCACTTCCCCTGCACGCTACGGCCCTGGCTGGATACAGGAGGACAATTGTAGTTACCTGCGGATATCTGAGGCGGGTTGAGCAGCGAACAGACCAAGAAGCCCCAGGATCCATGCAATAAAATAAGGTACCCCGGAGTTTGAGTGAGAGCCGCTCAGGAGGATTGGAGGATAACAGCTGGAAGATGGGTCTGTGAATGTTGGCAATTGTCATCTCTCCCCAGGTGAATGGTTTCTGAACTAATATTAACAAGTAAATGCTCACCTATTGGGATACAAGGTATATGCATATATACCACACAAAGAAGGAATCTGACGACCGGTGGCGCTGCATAATATGAACTGACATTGAAGTGTCCCAAAAAGGTAGATAAAACATAAAGCATAATAACTATATTCTCTGTGCCCTACGACATTATCGTATTGTCCCTTTGTAAAAAGAAAAAAAAAATTTGTGTAAAGCAGGAAAGGCAAGGATTAGATAACATTGAAAAGACTTGTGTCTGAAGATTGTTTTTGCGTATCTCTGCTGGTCAGTATACCACTATCCCCTCCTTCCCTTGGACTCTATTTGGATAGTGGGATTAAGGGAGTCTCTGGAGGCGCAGGTGGTCCCTTAGTAGGGGTGAAAGAGGTGCCCCTGGGGAAGTAAAAAGTCGGGAGAGCGGCGGGGGGAGAAGGCAAAGAGTGGTACATGGTACATGGAGAACTAAGAGGTGGGATAAGGACTATGATTACCAAGAAGTAATAAGAAAGGTGAAAAGAGTACATATTCTTAAGAAGCGCTTGGTCAGACTATGTACCCACCTGCGGCCTTATATACAGATCACCGAGGGAGAAGTTTCCCCACGGCACCCCAAAAATAAATGGGTCCCCCAGAGGCAAGGAAGACCACCCCTGACTATTTGGATTTACTAGAGAGGGGTGGAAGTATCATAAGAAGATCTAAGAACAAAAAGGGATGTGTCATAAAAGAGAAGGCTGCGAGGAGCTAGAAGCCGGATACTGAATATAAGAATCTCTGGTTGAAGAGAAAAGGAATTGAAAAGGATGGATATATGACACAGGAGTGAGACCTAGCAAGACTACAAAAGAAGAGATCAACCTGGGGAGAAAGAAATTAATAAAATGGAATATGAGAGGCCGGACCCAAAAAGTGACGGAACCTAAGACCCCAAAAGAAAGCCTAAACGCGAGCATGATCCAGAAAGATCTAACAAAAGAGGGGAGTCCCAAAAGCCCAGGAGTGGAAAAAAAGCAACAAGGGGCAAAAGAGAAAAAAAAGTGTTGGGGAAACAAAATGAGGACCAAGGGGATAAACCTAGGGAAGATATTGACACTGAAAGAGAACTAGATACAAGCAAAATGGAAGAACAAAGGAATGTATCCTAAATGCCAACTAAAATGGAAATTGGAAATGATGGAAATGTTTGCCAAACTGGAAAATTCGATTAAAATAGAGATTACTAATGTAAGGATGGATCTGGGGCACCTGCTGAGGATAGTAGAAGAAGCAGGGGAAAAAACAGGAAAACCAGCCCAAGAAATATTGGAATTAAAAACACAAGTAAGAAAACTGCAAACAGACCATAGGGGAACCCTATATAAGCTGGAAGACCAAGAAAACCAAAGCAGATGCCAAAACTTAAGGATTAGAGCATTACCAGAACAGAATGGGGAAGACCTGGAGAGAAAAATGAAAAAAATATTTAACCCAGTACTAGATAGAGGAGAAGGGGACGATCTAAAGTAGGACCGAGTACATAGGTTTAGAAAACCTCCGGGTCTGAAGGAGGATGTACCTCGAAATGTAATTGTAAAATTTCACTTGTAAGAGGATAAAGCTAAAATATGGAGTAAACTCAGAGGAATACCCCCATTGCAATATGAGAGAGTGGATCTCCAAATCTTTACGTACTTATCTGCAGGAACTTTGGCAAGCAGATGACAATTAAAACCCCTGAGAGCGGTAAACATCAAATACAGCTGGGGTTTCCCAGCATCACTAATAGTTCAGAAGGAAGGAAGAACAGTAAGATTAAAATTTTTGAAAGACCTGCAGGAAATTTGTAAAAGACTAAATATCCCAGTTCCAAGTATCCCAAGTATCCCAAGATGACATGACAAGAAAAAGGAGGAACGACAAGGGAAGAAGAAGGACACTGGAAGAGATCATAAAGGGTTACTAAATAACCCTTAAAAATAAAATCATGAACTGAAATTGACTGGGGTGTGGGGTTCGGGGGGGTAAAAATAACGAACGAAAGAAGTGGGGAGGCTTGATGTTCAAGGGGGTTTTCCGCCTTCTCTGTGCGCCCGCTCCCTCCCCTCCTAGGGACCGGGGGGGGGGAGAGAGGCTTGGACATGGGAGTGGTTGAAGTCGCACCCTAGGAGTGGAAGTTCGCAGGATGGGATCGGAGTGGGTCTCCGACTGCGGTACTAGGGCCAGAAGGTGGCCTGGGGGGAGGGGGGTGGGGGGATTGTAGGACAGTGGGAAGGTGGACAAAACTCAGACCCCATAGAATACAGCTTTAAACATGGACACAGATCCCGTCTATATGAAAACTGGGGGTATATTAGCTAAATATGACAACAATTAATTTTTTGACCTATAAATGTCAGACGGTTAATTACACCAACAAAAAGACACAAAATTCTGAAACAGATTGAGCATTATGGGGTAGGAGTTGCTTTCTTAGAGACACACCTGTCGCATAAAACAAAAGTAAAATTGTACTCCCCACGGTACCCAGTGTGGTACTATGGCGATTCGATGACAAATAAGTCAAAGGGGGAAGCAATTGGAATAGGTAGAGGGGACATTATATGACCCAGAGGGAAGGTTTCTCTTTCTTAAGGGGAAGTTACTAGGAATTGAGTGTACTTTAGCGAATATATACTGCCCAAATAGAGGCCCAACAACCTACTTAGGGGAAGCCCTGAGAAAGTTATGAGAGTTTAAAAAAGGACAGATCATTATAGCAGGAGATTTGAATTTTTGTATGGATCCGGAAAAAGATAGTAGGTCCCATATGCAGGGTACGAAGAATGCCTAGTTAAAGGCGATAAAACAGAAAATACATCACTTTCAGTTGGTAGATGTGTGGAGAATACAACATCCCAAGTCACGAGATTTTACGTTTTATTCCCCTGTGCATGGGACGTACACGAGGATCGACTATTGGTTGATTGAACATAGGATGCTAGATTTGGTAATATCTACAAATATAGAAATAACCTCATTATCGGACCACGCCCCAATGACCATGAAAATTAAGATACCAGAAGCCCAGAAACCCAAAGTCGTACTCATGGAGGCTTAATGAGGATCTTCTAGGTAAACAGGGGGAGTAAACAATAAAAAAGTTAGAAAGAGTTAGAAAAATTCTTTTTCTTTAATGAAAAAGAGGAGATTGCAGATAATACCCTGTGGGAGGCCCACAAAGCTTATATCAGGGGAATCTTGATCTCAATGGGAGAAAGGAAAAAGAAGGAAAAGAGAAAGAAGAGGGAGAAACTAATAGAAGAAATATTTATATTAGAACAAGGGCAAAAATAATTAATAATAATAGAAGGCAAGATCAGGGACAGCAGCAGGAACTGGTAATAAAAAAGGGACAAATTAAAAGAACTCCTAGAGCTTGAAATGAGGAAAACCTTTAATAGAATCTCAAAAGAAAGATACCAATGGGGGAATAAAAACAGTAAATGTCTAGCACAGATGTAAGGGAAAAAAAAAAATCAATAAACTTCATTGAGAAAATACAAAATAAAAAAGGGGAGATGATATATATCACAAAGGACATTGTGACTGTCTTCCAAGATTTTTATGAGCGGCTGTATGCGGTCAATCAAAACCAGAAAGGCTTTCGACAGGGTAGACTGGAGATTCATGATGAGTACCTTGGAAGGAATGGGACTAGGCCCAAGGATGATGGAGTGGATACAAATATTTTATAAGGGCCCTACAGCGGCCATTAAGGTTAACGGAATACTGTCAACCCCCTTTAGAATGTTTAACGGGATGAGGCAAGGTTGTCCTCTGTCGCTGTTATTGTTCGTTTTAGCGTTGGAACCATTCCTGGTGACGGTGCAGGGGAATGTGGACATAGGGGGCATAAGGTAGGAGAGGAGATACATAAACTGGCTGCGTTTGAGGACGATATTTTATATCTCCAATCCCCATATTTCTATGCCCAACTTATTGAAAGTTCTTAAAGAATATGGTGACCTTTCCAACTTTAAAGGGGTTGTAAAGGTATTTTTTTTATTTTTTAAAAATAACAAACATGTTATACTTACCTTCACCGTGCAGCAGGTTGGCCCCGAACCTGCTTTTCTGGGGTCCCTCGGTGGCTGTTTCAGCTCCTCCCCGCAAGAACTAACCACCTCAATGCGAGCTCCCTTGCATGGTGGTTAGTTATTCCGGGCACGCTCCCGTGATACAGCCGGCAGCTATAGCCGCTCGCTGTATCACTCTGCCCCGCCCCCCAGCGCGCGGCGTCATTGGATGTGATTGACAGCAGCGCGAGCCAATGGCTGCGCTGCTTCCAATCCATCCACTGTAGCCAATCAGCGGCCAGGCTGAGCAGCGGAATGGATGTCGGGGACGAGCAGCCGACTTTCGAGGGGTCAGGTAAGTAAAACGGGGGGGCTGGGGCGGCGGTATTGTCAGTAGTTTTTTCACCTTAATGCATAGAATGCATTAAGGTGAAAAAAATTTTACCTTTACAACCCCTTTAAGATTAACCCAAGCAAATCGGAGGTATTAAAAATAAATGTAAATGCAAAAGAAGACCATAATCTGCAGCAGGAGTTCCAGTTCCCATGAAGAAAGACGGAAATAAAGTATTTAGGGATAAAACTAACGACATCTTCGGGGAAAAGTTATCAAGCAAACTATATCCCACTGCTGGAGGAACTAAAAATAGAAATAAAGAGAATAGCAGCACGACCCTTGTCATGGATCGGTCGGATTAATGCCCTAAAGATGATAATCTTACCCAAAATTATATATAAGTTTCAGATGCTCCCCATATACATACCCCCAGCATACTTCAGAGTTATAAAAACTTTAATAAAAAAATTAATCTGGCAAAACAAGAAACCCAGAATAGCCCTAGCAATTTTACAGAAAAGGAAAGATCAGGGTGGATTAACCTCCCTGGCGGTATGATTATTTCAGATTTTTGCGTCTCAAAGAGGTACAATTATTTTGCATAGAAATTTGGCGTTTTATATTGTAGGCCTGTAATTCTTAGCAATAACACACTTAGATCTGTCCACCAAAAGTCTAGTAGAGATCCCGGGTATGATGAAGTTTGAAACACAAAATCATAAATTATAATAAATAAATATAAATAATTACAAAAAATAATAATATAATAAATTTCCCCACGATTCACTATCGCTCAATTCTGCAAGTGTTCTAATTTACCATCGCTGTTTTCTAGCTGGTCTAAAGCCAGTTTTGACGTAAGGGGACACTTTTTCGTTGCTATGGACAATCTCCAGTTTCCAGGCAGAAAGAACAGTATATATGATATAAAACTGCATGCAGGGAATGGGCCAAAGCATTGGGGACAAAAGGGATGTGAAATAATTTCATACAGTACTGTAATCTGTAAGATTACAGTACTGTATGTGTTATGATTTTTACATGTTTTTGAATTTGCCGCCAGGCTCCGCCCTCTCGCAGGGAATGGAGCCTAGCACAGAGAGGCTTCGGAGGACAGAGCCCGCAGACACCGCGGGGGGACATTGCAGGATCCTGGGGACAAGGCAAGTATACTGCACCAGGATCCTGAGATGTAATCCCGAGTATTGCTCGGGGTTACCACTAATGGTGCTGAAATTTAACCCCGAGCCACACTCGGGAATACCGTCAGGGAGGCTACGTGTACCAGACTTTAAAAAGTACTATGAGGCGGTTCTATTAACAGGTATGGTGGAATGGGCTAAATTGAAGAGTAAGAAAAGATGGGTAAAAATAGAACACACAACGGCGGACACACAGCTAGTTAGAAATATTTGGACACCACCACAATACAGGGCACTAGGGGGAAATACACATACACTGACAAGGAATGTAATTAGGGTTTGGGACTTGTTACACAAACAAAACAAATGGGAATATAACTCCCCACTAATGGCACTAAAGGAAACAAATTATTTTGCAGCAGGAAAAAGTTCGATAGGGGGTAATTGGTTTAAAAAAGATAATGTACAATTACGAGACATTACACATAGGGGGAAAATTTGCTCACTGCAATAATTAAAAATGAAAAAAGATATGTTTGAAATGAAGGAATGGCAGTACTTCCAGCTCAAGCACTTCGTAGCAGCATTCCCACACCTGGTGAGAGAGGTAGAGAGGAAGATCTGACAGCTTTTGAGCGAGTAAGTGCCACGGAAACGACACGTGGGGGTATCTCGCGGATCTATGAAATACTTACGGCGGGAAAAGAGCTGGAAGTTCCGACATATATAAAAAATTAGGAGAGGGAAATAGGGAAACGAGGAAAGAACCAAGAGGTAGGGAAAATTATGAGACTGGTACATGGATCATCAGTAAACATCAGAGTGGCAGAAATGAACTATAAGTGCATAACAAGGTAGTATAGTACCCCAGATATAGTAGGGAAATATCAAACGGGGCAAACAATGGAGTGTTGGAGAGGATGTAAACAAATGGGGACCATGGCCCATATTTGGTGGAGTTGCCCCAAGATCAGAACATACTGGAAGGAAATACTAAGGTATATAAAAGGAGAGCACTAGCACAGATTTGCCTGAGGACCCCTGGATATGTCTATTCCATGGGGTAGATATCCCAATAAAAGAATATAGAAATTCAATGATTATACACCTGATTAATGCTGCGAAAAGCCTGATCCCGAAAAGTTGGAAGGAAGTAGATAGCCCAACAATAAGAGAATGGTTCGATAAAATAGATGAGATACATAATATGGAAGGTCTTAGATGTTGTCAAGAAAAAGGAAGAGAGGGATTTACCAAGAGATGGGAAAAGTGGAAAATGTTTAAACTAACGAAGGAGTATAGTGAGGTAAAAAGGGTGTAGAGACGGGGGGATTGAGTGGTCCACGAAGGGAGCAGGGGGGAGGGAGGGGAGGTAGGGGTTATCAGGGGTGGGTAAAGGGGCAATTAGCAAGGTTAGCACTGTCATAAATATGTAAATTGTTATCCCTACTTTGTTGCCTAGGGTAAATGATGTTCCTTTTTGTATGGTAAAGTTTTGAAAATAAAGAATAAAAAAAGAATAACTTTCCTACAGACTAAATATACACTGGTTTAGGTTATTTCCACCAAAGAAATGTAGCAGAATACATTTTGGCCAAAACTTATGAAGAAGAACAATTATTTGCAAAATTGTATAACAGAAACAAAAGAAAAGTTATTTTTTTTTCAATATTTTCTGTCTTTTTTGTTTATTTAGCAAAAAAAAGAAAGCTCTAGTTGTGTGACCACACAATTGTCATTCAAAGTGTGACAGTGCTGAAAGCTGAAAATTGGGGAAGGGGGTAAAAGTGCCCAGTATTGAAGTGGTTAAATTTAACTTTAGGCAAACGGCTAAATACACAGTTGTTAAATTTACCACCAAGCTGGTCCAATCTATTAACGTCACTAACAAGTGCAGTGGTTGTGTGTGCTGCAGCTACATACAGTATACAGTGCTGTGTTCTGGCAGCTGTACAATACTTCCTGTCCCACAACTGGAACAAAATCATTTTGGGCTAAGCACTGCGCAGCCATTCATAGGGAGTTTTGTATTGTATGAATACAAATCTTCCTTTGATTGGCTGAGGTGGAGAGGTGGGCGGATGACATCAAAGCTTCTTGTGAATGGCTGAGCAGCGCTCAGCCCCAAATTATTCTGTTTCTGGAGCAGGATGGGAAGTTCTTGCCTCACAGCACTGTATACTCTATGTAGCTGACACTACAGACAGTTCATACAGTGCACATAGCCAACGCATCTGTTGAAGTAAATAGTTTGTTTTAGACTAACTTTTAAGGCCTCATGCACACCGGACATTATAAAAAAGGCAATAACGTTAGCTGTAGAAAGCTGTAGCTGCAAAGTGAGTTTCAGCGTTTTTGTAGTAGTTTTTTCAGTGTTTTTTAGCATTATTTGTTTTTTTTTTTTTTAGCAAAATTACCGTATACTCGCATAAAAGATTTCGCCTCAAAAACGCTGCTAAACGCCAAAAAGCCTCCTTTTTCAGCTTTTTTTAAGAGTTAGTGTGTTTTTACAGCTGAAAAATTCCTCTCAAAACCCACCAGTTCTGGGGGGTTTTCTATTTAGGAAATGCCCCATGCCAAAAAACTGCTGATAACAGCCCAGTGTGCATGGACAAATAGGATAATATGCTGGGGAGTTTATTGACTGTAGAAAAAAAAACGTCAGAAGCCAAAAACGGCAGCTGTAAAAACGTCCAGTGTGCATTAGGCCTAAAACTTGAAATGCGGCTTTAAAAACAAGCCATCACTGACCTCTGAAGCTGCAGGTACTATGAAATAATTAATCCTCAAAAATCACATCAGACACTCTCAAGTCTGTTTCTAACAGCTTACAGCACCTAGTATTTGGCCACATTAAAAGGCTGGCCTCTGGTAGCTCTCACTGTTAATTTCTCCACAGTGCCTGTAGCTACAGAACTATAGTAACTTAACATCCGACCAGGTAAGATTCCTTGTATCCAAAGAGCGGCAAAAGTACTGTTTTATTGTACAGCTTAACATTCTGTGGAGGTCACTCTAATCTTCCTAAGGTAGCTACACCTGGCTGCAGGGGAACCAGAAACGTAAACAGTAAACAGTGGTTACTGACCACGCTTTCTCCTTGATTAACTCTTTCACCACCACAATAAAGTTGTTTTGGCAGGTACAGTGACAGGATTGAAAAAACAAACTCGCTCCTGTTTGTTTTCTGTTAATCCTCCTACTTTGTGAGAAGATTGTAAAAAGTGGCCTGGGTGGCTCTAAACTTTCCATTCTATGTGTTGAAATATCCTGCTCCCCACCTCCACGCCTCGCTGATCAGCGAGCCTGAAACCTGGAGGGGGCTCCACTGTTCAGGATGGTCAACAGTGAAGTAGATCAGGGAACATCTGGCCCTTTACCCCCTTTGAACAGACTGAACCTAAAGTGCTCACATTGTATACATTTACAGGTCAGAGCCATAAAACTTTCGAAAAAGATGCCTGGTGCACAAGCAGGTGGAGGGGGCTCCCCGTCACCATTCTGCTGGGACCAGTTACAGGGGAGACATTACGGTTCTAATAGACCCATGATGTCTCCCTGTCCCTGTAATAGGAGGCTTACCAGCATATACATATACCCATGTATGCACATAATCATCGTATTACAAATTAGACACACACACACAAACAAAAGAGGTTAAATAAAAATAATTGTAGGGCTGTCCTTTTCATCCAACTCTAAATATATCAGCTGTAATAATTTTTAAAGCATGACCCATTTGGAATTTTGAGTATGTTTCGTTTTTGCGCATGCAATGAAGTTTAAGCTTAGAAATATTGCTATTTATTAAGCTTACGGTCGTTTCTTTTGTAATTATCACTTTCCCTACTGGCCTACTATTGAACTGAACTCCCAGGCTGGTGGGTAAAAATGGCTAGTACTTCAAATCCAAATATACCTGACCATACAGTGCATTCATATTTATACAAATTAGTTTGCGTAATAAACCTTTTAGGTTTTTTTTTAGCTTTTTTTTCTATCTACTTATTATAAAAATATATTATGGGTATTTTAAAATATCAAGTTTTAAATATATCAAATGAAAGCCTTATGCCCCTTACACACAATCAGACTTTCCGACAACAAAACCGTGGATTTTTGTTCGAAGGATGTTGACTCCAACTTGTCTTGCATACACAAAATGTTGGCCAACAATTACGAACGTAGTGACGTACAAGACGAACGTGATATCAGCCTCAGCCTCTTCCTGCCACGCAGGAGTGGTGTTTACATCCTAAAGTTGGCCATAGATTAGTCAATTGTTTTTTGTTCAACCAGCGGGCTGAACGAAAAAAAAAAAAAGATTAGATTTCCCCATCCACACATTTGAGGTGGATAGGGGAATCCTCCTGCTGTGTCATTGTATTCTGACGACGGAGACAATACACTGATGAGCGCTGCAGGCTAGAGGAAATTTCCAAGCAGAGTGGTTGTACAGGAGTCACTTGGTAGATCGACTTCTGTACAACCACAGTGCTCATACATGGATTGAAATTCATCCAGTCCCTTCTGAACCAGCAAAATTTTGATCCATCTATGAGCAGCTTAAGTTGTGCGACCCTAAACCTGACTACAGGCTGAGCTATCAATGTACAGCAAGCATGTATGTGCTTTCAGTACTTAACAGTTCCAACTAATGGAGTAACCAGCATAAATATTACCATGCCAAGGCACACATATGTTCAACAGAGAGCACAAAGGAAGCAGGGGACCTCTAGTCCTGAAGCATCTATACAGGTCTCTGCTAAGAAAAATACACATGTATCAGAAAGTTCTCCTACAGATATGCATGGGGATGGAAACAATCACAAAAACTAGAAAAAGAAACAGTAAAATAAGTGTCCTCCAGCCTTATTTGGTGCTGGACCTGCTAGCGACAACTGTGGTCCTGCACTAACCAAGTAGTGCACTGATCAGCTCCTTCTAGAATACTGCCAAACAATGCCTCAGCATTGTGTTTGTAGAGGAAGTGCCATGAGGTCACAGTACTTCCTGGCAGCTCGGAGGCTAGGGCAGACTTGATGAAGCTCTGTCATGATTTTCTCGGTGGCAACAAGTCACTGCTATAGTGATATATTGCTTCCTGATCACAGCATTATTAGAAGTGATCTGTTACTAAAAGTATGTAGGAAAAAAAAAAAGGAAGTGTGAAATGAAATGTGTAAATTAAAAAACAAAATGCTTTGGATGACATTGGCATTATTGTTTACTCAACCGCTCACATGAATACAATGTTGTTCACAATGAAAAGTTCATCTCCCGGAAAAAAAAAAAAACACACTGCGCAAGATTATTTTTTCTAGGGGAAACTTTCCTTATTCCTTGCCTTCCTGGAAGCTGAAACCATGCTACACCATGATGCTCTGGGTTGTGGGCGGGTCCCCAGCACCTTCACTTTCAATGCTGGTCCTGCATTGTATGTGATGACATCACGTTGCCTGCGAGTAAGAGTAGCAGAAACAGCTTTGAGGAATTGGTCATGCAGTTGCGAAGCCTACGTGACAGAGGAATTTTTTTTTTTTAATCAACTAAAAAGGATTACCCCCCCCCAGAGCTTTGACAATTGCAAATCTGCACAAATGTCATCATCTTACTATTGTGTACACACAAACTTCAGTTATCTTATTATACTAATGGTTTATACAATCACACCACGGGGATAGCGGAAGGAAGGAAGGAAGGAAGGAAGGAAGGAAGGAAGGAAGGAAGGAAGGAAGGAAGGAAGGAAGGAAGGAAGGAAGAGAAAGGAAGGAAGGAAGGAAGAGAAAGGAAGGAAGAGAAAGGAAGGAAGAGAAAGGAAGGAAGAGAAAGGAAGGAAGAGAAAGGAAGGAAGAGAAATGAAGAGGAAGCGGAAGGAAGGAAGGAAGGAAGGAAGGAAGGAAGGAAGGAAGGAAGAAAGGAAAGAGACTGATAAACTGCAAACATATTACATTTTTGTTTTTTGGTATATTTATCCATTAAAAGCTAGGCTAAAGAGCAGTGTAAATATGTATATATATTCCTTATTTTTCTTCTATCACATACTGCTTACATTTTCTTTAACACCTTCAATTCCCATACTTGATTAGTTTTATCATCAAATTGTCTTGTACGCTACGCCAGAAGATTTGATTCAGTTTGGTGGGTTTTTTTGGGAAGCTACAGGTTTTTTTATTTAATAATATTCACCTTTATGCCATGTAAGGCTGGATTCACATCTATGCAGTTTTAGTGCTGTTTGCATTTTGCAGATTTGCACTACAGTCCATCTAACATGGTTTCCTATGGAACACATTCTGTAGTGCAAATCTGCAAAATGCAAAAAGCACTAAAAATGCATAGGTGTCAATCCAGCCTTAGGTAACAAAGTTCCTGCTTTTATTTCAGCTTTGCAATACCCAGTCATTTATTCCCTGTTCACATTACTGCGATTTCTGGTGTGCCCCAGGTTTTGACATGGAGTCGGGGTTCCACCTTTTGATTGACCATAGCTTTAGACCTGTATAGCACCCTGTGGCCAACTTAACATATGTTGTGTCAAGACGAGCAACCACGCATGATCTAGTGCCTGAAACAACCAGCTTTATTATTTCTTCCAGGCAGAGACCAAGTACAGTCGCCCAAGGCTCAACCAAGAAAGCCCAAAAAGTCAGTCTGCTATGGAGCAGCTACAGTTCTATAGAAGAATCTTGCAGGACAAAACCCCAGCAAGGGGGAAGGAAGTTCACTCAGGACAGAAAACATCTATTGATTAAAGTGATTTTTTAAAATAATAAGGGAAAAAAAACAACACTTCCCAAACTTGTTATACTTACCTGCTCTGTGCAATGGTTTTGCACTGAGCAGCTCCTATCCCCTTCATTTGGGGTCCCACCCTGGTGCTTCTGCCTTTTGAGTGCCCCCATAGCAAGCTGCCCTCCAATCCCTTATCACTGGATTTGATTGACAGGAACAGGAGCCAATGACGCCTGCTGCTCTCACTGAGTCCATTGAGGATAGAGAGCAGTGCTGCTAATCTCAGGCACAATGCTTCATCGATATCAGTCTCAAGTATTTGGGTGGGGGGGTGATGTAGCTGTATGTAAATTTTTTTTTACCACAACAGTGGGAATACCATATATACTCGAGTAAAAGTCGTTCCGAGTATAAGTCGAGGCCCTAATTTACCACAAAAAAAATGGGAAAAACTTATTGACCCGAGTATAAGACGAGGGTGAGAAATGCACAGCTACTGTAAGTGGAAAAAGAGGGTCAACAATGCCCATTTGCAGCCTCACTGTGCCCATTCGCATGCCTCACTGTGCCCATTTGCAGCCATAGGTCCCCCGAACTTCAAACTTGGTAGTTAAGGGTTCCTAGATGCCCCCTAACTGCAGCCAAAATTTGGGGTCTCTGAACCCAAAGGGTCCTGAAATGACATTGCTGCAGATGGACACAGTTAACCAAATTTGGGGCCCCATATCTCGGGGCCACTTAATGCTAGGAACCCCAAATGTGGTGTGCAAACCCAGTGGAACTAGCACCATAAAATATCCAAAGCTGGAGTTTCTAGCACCAAGTGGCCCCGAGATACAGGGCCACTTGGTGCTAGGAACTCCATCTTTGGATATGTTGTGGAACAGGTTCTACTGGGTTTGCACACCAAATTTGGGGTTCCTAGCACCAAGTGGCCCTGAGATACGGGGCCCCAAGTTCGGTTTGGAAAATGAAATTTTTTGCTGCAGAAAAGTGCTTGATTCGAGTATAAGTCGAGGGGGGCACTTTCAGCACAAAAAAATGTGCTGAAAAACTCGACTTATACTCGAGTATATACGGTAAATTATGGTAAAAAAAACCTTTAGGCTGGGTTCACACTATCTTCGCATGCAGCTCACAGCAGGGGTCCGGTGTGTCCCCAATCACCATTTCAGGTCCGATTTCAGCCCAAATTTTTGGCTGAATTCAGACCTGAAACTGACCAAAAGGACACACAGGACCTCTGTGCAAATTGGCACCGGTGCCGCAGCCGAGATATGTGAAACAGCTCCAAGGAGAGCCGGTCAAAATCTCTTTCTATTGCGAATTGGATGCAGGTTCCCTGCATCCAATTCACAATAGTATGAACCCAGCCTTAGCGTCTACGACAACTTTAATGACACTAGCAAAAGACAGGGCAGCTAGGAGTGGGAGGGTTTATAAAGGCGATGTCCCTACAGCTTTGTTTGCTGGAGTCCAATCACCTGAAGGTGGCTTCCTCTAACGCATGGGTATAACTAAAGATCCTATGTACAACTACAAAATAGTGCAGATTGCTTTGATAAGTGTCAAAGTCTGCCACTGTACATTAGTTATAAAATTTAAAATTCTCCACCTAGAATCCAATGATGCACTACTAATGAATTTTCCATTGCTTCACAAATCAATTAAAGTAGATTGATTCACATATGATAAAAAAGTATAATAAAAGCTTAAATAAAAGCAGGGGTTATAAAAATTTCTATTGCAAGGAAATCTACGCTGACATGTTCTCAGTTTCTTTTGCATTGAACAAAAACATATATGGACCAGTAACCCCCCAGTATTATACAGACAGTTAAAAGCAAAGTTTAACAGGTACCCATTTTTTTTTCTTTTTTTTTTTTTTTTTTACACAGAGTCAGGGACAAGTTCACCTTTGTAAAAAATAAATAAATAAATGCACATCTTTTTGCAGGTAAAAAAGTTTGCTTTTTTTTTTTTTTACTAGGAGCCTACAAAGCATTGCACCTGCGATCAGCAGATGGCAGGTGCAAAGCAGGACTCCTGCAGACTGTGCGTAAGCTGAATTAATTGAAAACTACAAGCCAACAGCCGCAAAGGCTGCCGGTACGTGTAGCACATCTATTCACTGAACTCTGAATAAATGATGTGGCTGGGTGGATGGAGGTCCACACATCCACTTTTTAAAAAAAAAAATTGTAATACAGAGTTTGGGGAAAAGATCCCCGGCTCACTGTCACTAGAGGCCGGTGGGTTGGGGAATGGCTGCAGCAATAGGAACATGTTACATGCTGCGCCAATGCTGCAGCCGCTAGGCTGATCCCTGCACGGCCACGCTAATTTTAAAAAGTGACAGCTAGTGTGAATGAACTACAAGCCCCGACATCCTTTGCGGTTGTCAGCTTGTAGTCCTCAATGAACTACCACGGCACTGTGGAGCGCTGTGGTAGTTCACTGATTTCTTCCTGTCAGTGTATCTACCTGCCCGTATGGGATGCATGGCACCAGCGATCTACTGATAGCTGGTGCAATGCTCTACAGACTTCAAAAGAAATAAATAAATGCACATTTTTTTACTTACAAATTGAATAAAAAATAAAATGAATAAACAATAAATAAAGGAAGAAATAACTCTTGTGTTTGTATAGTTTTCTTTATTAAATTTATGACATATAATAAGGCAACGCTGTTCAGAGGAAACCTTCCCTCTACAGGGACTTTACTTTTTGCAGATTTATATTATTCTCTGTTCTACAGCAACTACTCTTTGCCTTATCAAATCCCTTTGTTATAGCTATCCAAGCAATCTCTGTGCTGCAATAGATCAGATTTTATAGAACCCAACTTCAAGAAACCTAAAAACCAGCCCATGCAGTGGGGTTGCACCCACACTGCTAGGGTTAAAGTCTATGTTATCCAATTTGTGTGTTTTTTATAAATCATAGTCTCTATTCATTTTTATATGCTTCTTCCATCTGAAGTAACTGGCTGATCTGGCTTTCTCCCTTGTTCTAAATTGACCATACAAACAGAAACTGATCTGTGTTAGCGTGGTCAGTTTTCATCCTTTGGCTACCCATTCAGAGGTACATGACACTGTGCAGACACACAGCATGACTGTATTCTGTAGTTTGTTCAGCCAACACAACCCCTCTCCCCCCTGACCAATCACAGCCTGCCTCTGGCACACACCCTGACCAAACACAGGACCACTTGGATAAGCCCCCTGCTTCAGGTAAAACTAAAAAGGCAAAACTTTTTTTTGTTTTTGTTTTGGATAGAGTGGAGAGGAATTAGAACGCTTGTCGGTTTTTATTGCTGTCTGTGCCCCCCCGTTAAAACGGTGGTAAACTTTTGGAATAAAAATAAATAAATACAAATTTCCCCTGCAAGGCTAGATCATAATGTGCTAGTATGCACAGCATACTAGCACATTATGCAAGACTTGCCTTAAAACGAAGCCCTCCACCACTGATGCAGAGGCTTCCATCTTCATACGGTCTTCCTTCCGCATTCTCATACTCCGGCTGTCTGACTGGCTGTGCCGCAATAAGGTCACTCCCAAGCATACGTGCGGGAGTCTCGGCCGCGACACACAGGTCTGAAGGAACGGCACAGCTATGCTGTTCCTTCAGAACACATGCGCCAGTGATGTCCCTGGCTGCTGCTTAGCTAGAATATCTCCTAAACGATGAATGTTTAGGAGATATTCATTTTATCTACAGGTAAGCCTTATTATAAGCTTACCTGTAGATAAAAATAAAGCAGAGGGTTTACTACCACTTTAACCTCTTCCCGACCAGCCGCCGGAGTTATACTGCGGCAGGTTGGCTCCCCTGGGCGAACTGTCGTAACAATATAAGTCGGCTCGCCTTTTGACCACTAGGGGGCGCATGCGATGACTGCCGGGCACCTGCAATCGCTCCAAACAGAGACAGAACAGAGATCTGTCAATGGTGAGGAAGCGATCTGTTGTTCATACTAAGTATGAACAACGGCCGGTCTCACCCAGGCAGTCCCATCCCCCCACAGTTAGAATCACTCCCTAGGTAACGCAGTTAACCCCTTGATCGCCCCCTACTTCCCTGCCAGTGACATTTACACAGTAATCAGTGCATTTTTATAGCACTAATCGCTGTATAAATGACAATGTTCCCAAAAATGTGTCAAAAGTGTCCAATATGTCGCAATCCTGATAAAAATCGCTGATCACCGCCGTTACTAGTAGAAATAATAATAAAAATGCCATAAATCTTTCCCCTCTTTTGTAGACACTATAACTTTTGCGCAAACCAATCAATATACGCTTATTGCAATTTTTATTACCAAAAATATGTAGAAGAATACATATCAGCCTAAACTGAGGAAAAAAAATAGCTTTTTAGAAAAGAAAAAAAAAGGGGATATTTATTATAGCAAAAAGTACAAAATATTGTGTTTTTTTTTTTCAATTGTTGCTTGTTTATAGCACAAAAAATAAAAACCGCAGAGATGATCAAATACCACCAAAAGAAAACTATTTGTGGGGAAAAAAAAGGACATCAATTTTGTTTGGGTACAACGTCGCACGATCGTGTAATTGTCAGTTAAACCAACACAGTGCCGTATCGCAAAAAATGGCCTGGTCATTGAGCAGCCAAATCTTCGGGGGCTGAAGTGGTTAAAGGAGATTCACCCTCTCTATTTTTCCTGTTTACCATTATCATTGAAAGGGAAAGTAAAAAGAAAAATCCCAAATTTTGGGTTTTCCCCAGAAAAGCAATAGAGGGGAAATCTTCCAATGGCATGTATGTTGACAACTACTGGTTCTAAAGTCTAATGCCCTGTACACACGGTCGGACATTGATCGGACATTCCGACAACAAAATCCATGGATTTTTTCCGACGGATGTTGACTCAAACTTGTCTTGCATACACACAGTCACACAAAGTTGTCGGAAAATCCGATCATTCTGAGCGCGGTGACGTAAAACACGTACGTTGGGACTATAAACGGGGCAGTAGCCAATAGCTTTCATCTCTT
This sequence comes from Lithobates clamitans, assembly GCA_037952925.1. Classification (NCBI taxonomy): domain Eukaryota; kingdom Metazoa; phylum Chordata; class Amphibia; order Anura; family Ranidae; genus Lithobates; species Lithobates clamitans. The sequence goes on from JBBGZY010000021.1 coordinate 2,463,904, forward strand.
TATTTATTCTGAGCATGCGTGGCACTTTGTGCGTCGGATTTGTGTACACACGATCGGAAATTCCGACAATGGATTTTGTTGTCGGAAAATTTTATAGCCTGCTCTCAAACTTTGTGTGTCTGAAATTCCGATGGAAAATGTGTGATGGAGCCTACACGCGGTCGGAATTTCCGACAAGGTCCTATCACACATTTTCCATCGGAAAATCCTATCGTGTGTACAGGGCATAAGTGTTTTTTTTTTTTTTTTACCTAAATGCATTCTAGGCATGTCCCTAAAAACACTTTCCTAACTCCTCCACCGATCCAGCACTGTCACGTCCGCAGTAGTCCTGCACCAAATTATCAAAGGACAGTGTGATGCAACGCACAGCGCACAAATATCTGTGTGTTGTGCTTTAACATGGGTGCATTGCAGTGAACTATAGCAGCACAAAGTCACTTTCTAGTGGCATTTTGCAAATTCATGGAAACTAAGTTTGCAGAGCAGGTTGTCAGTAATTTCTAGAAAAATCTTTGTTTTATAAGCATAGAAGGGTACCATAAAATTCTTAGCCAAAAAGCAGTGTGTATATTGTTTAAGAAAGAAGGGGTCCTTTTAGAAACAAAGACTATAGCTTTGTAAAATGTTTTGTATATGTATTTTATGTGAAACTATTGCTTGTTCCCCCCCAAGTTTTGTCAGTAGGAACATTACCAGTAACTGTTAATAGTATTATTACCCAATAGAGAGCAGACTAAAAAAAAACAGAGTTTGTAAAACATATTTTATTAATTTTGGTTCTCACATATTTGAATATATCAAAAATGAATTTCAGTGTACTGCAGGACATGTATCATCAGTGCATTTCGGTTACACAGCTGTATTTTTAGTTCTGCATTTTAAAACTACATAAAAAATATCATCAAATTAATAAATTTTCAATAAATATCTTATAGACAGGTCTTTTTATCCAGTGCAGTAATTATTATATTCATATATGTGAGAGAGATAAGGGATACTGCAATGCCATGTCTTGTACTCCCCTATACTGCCTCACTGAACCGAGGAAGAAGGCTGTCAGATCCACAGCACTTCCTGGCCTCTCCAGATGCATGGGTTGCAGGTTTCAAGCAGCAAAAGGGCTCTTCCTTCAGATAATTTGCATGAACTGTGTGTCTGGGCTACCAATACAGGAGGAAGAGAGAAAAAAAAAAGTAAAAGCAGCATTTTTGTTCCCCAGACGCAGTGCTTCACAATGCATGTCACAATGCACTAACATTCAAAGAGAGTAAAACTTTTTAACACATGGAATACCCCAACTTAATGGTTAGTGTGATTTTGGTCCTTAAAGTTCCCGGAAAACCCATCTATATCCCATAAGTTATATAGGATATGAAGACTAGTAATGAACAATCCATCCATAAGTTTTAGCATTCCAAATTTGGCTTTTGTGGCACTGGTCTGTAAGCAAGGTCAAGCAGCAGAAAAGTTGTTAGGCTAGGATTACATCTGCGTGTAAATCACACGGTTTTCCACAACCAAAGCAAAAATGTTCCCGTGCTGTGAGTTGCATAGCACTATGCGATTTTCCCAAAGTTTTGATTCTGGAAATGGTGCAGGGAGACCTTTTCTCTACATTTTCTGTATGAATGAATAGTAGCCCATTCAAATGAATGATCTGCTGTGCCCACACAAAACGTGGCCGCAGGGAAACTGGCATAGTGTCTTATCTAGCTTTAGCTGGCCACACATTATACAATTTTCTTGTACACTTTTTCTTTAGATTTACCAAAAACCATAAAATATGAAGGTCAAAGCTAAAACAAACAAAAAACTTTCAATTTGTGTTTAATTAGGTAGGCCCTTGCACTACATAGTTGAAGGTAAATCTAAAAGGAGATTGTAAAGAAATTGTATAATGGATGGTCAACCTTAATCTATATGGAGAAACAGTTTCAGTTTAGTGTTGTTCTGACCAACTAGGAATTTGTGTATTGTAATTGCATGTGTATCTTTCCTTTGCCAGTTATAAATTACACATACTGTATATGATTACACACACACACACACACAAAGGGTAGGGTATACAGTTTACTATCAGTGGGAACTTATCTGAGAGGCAGAAATTGCCCAATGCTGAAGAAACCCCTAGCAACCTCTGGAGGAACCCTGGTTGAGAATCACTGCCCTACACAGTATGTTTTAAAAGGGACAGTGTAAGACTCACTTTATAATGGTTCTCCCAAAATATGCAAATGTTGGGATTGATTGAAAATTAAAACCACAAAGCACCAGAATTTGGAATAGTAGGTTGTTTACCGTAGTAGTTCAGGTACTGAGGACCTAGTAAATCGCTGTAGGTGTTACAAACGGGATAACCATTATAAGTAACAGAATGGACCAATTGGTTAAAAATCAAAATCAAAAGTTGAACATAAACAAAAAAAATAAAAAATCTTCACACTTACTGGTGAAACCCCAACTTTACTCAGTATGGTTTCCTGCACTCTGACTCCAGGAATTAACCACATTTTCTTTTGAGTGCTTCAGTTTCCCACGATTACATAATTTCTTCTAAAATAGTGAATTGAGATAGGTCGCCTAATATGTCAAGTTTTAGAAACTGGGGTTCTCAGAACACAAGATATATTAAGGTTAGCCTGTAAGGATAAAAGCAAGGTTATATTTTGACAGTATATGTTCTGTCCTTATCATTTATCAGTCCTTGCAATAGTACCCGGTGAATCACGAACCAGAGAAAAAACAGAACCATGTGCATATCAGGTGCCCTAACACCTGTGCGCACATACTATTTCCAGGTCAGTGACCAAGCAGAGAAACAAGAATGAGCAGCTCCAGAGCATGCTCATCAAAATCATGTCTGCAATGGCAGCTCCCAAATTTTCACTTTGACAAGTTCCTTCTAAGCTTTGGACTCCCAGCTGCACTACAGCTAAGCCTGTGAGGCATGTATCCTCTTGTTATGCTGTCCCTCTAAGCAGTTTATGGTTTTATTTTCATTTTTGATGGCATACCTTATGTGGTCCATACAACGGTAGAACTTTGTACGAAATTTTTTTTGGAGAGTTTGTTTGATTTTCTAAGTGGGTTAGTGGGGCCAAAACCAACTATTTTTGATTGTAGGTAGAGGAGAAGAATCTGGTCGGCTGCCCAATATTCCAATCTTTTTAGATGTGCAGCCGACCAGATTCTTCTCTTCTACTGTTAAGCCTGTGAGGAACAGAGCCAGCACCTGCCAGCGTGCAGTACATGTGGAAACCAACCTAGTAATTAGCTTCTATTTTTGATTGTAGTGATAAAAAAGGTGGACAATTTGGATGAACAAAAAATAAATAAATAATTCCAACTGTGAATGTGGTTTTCGTTCAGGAAAAAATCATATGTATTGTACTGAAGTCGATTTAATATGTCTGGGATTGCAATCAAATAGCATGTATGGATAAAGCTTTAAAGAGTTACTAAACCCAGGACCCTGCATTCACTATAGCTGGTCTCCCACAGTACACAGGACATGGAAATGCAATAGTTGTAGGAAATATAAACTGCTAAATACCTTTTCTCATCAGCAGTATATTGTAGTCTTGTGACTTCTATCAGTGTCTGGTTAAAGCTTGTAGGAGGATTTTTCATTCTCCTCTGATTGTCCTAAAAGGCTACATGCACTCTCCCAAAAATAAATAAATAAAATGCTCTAGCAAAACACACCAAACTGAGCATGTGCAGCTTGTCCCCTAGCCTCTCTTCTATCAGGGGATGGTTTGGACACTGTGAAAGAAAAGGATCAGAGAAGACAGTATCAAACAGCCTTTTTACACAATGCAGAAGATTAACCCCTTGCATTCCACAGTGAATATAACAAGCATGCTTTACTGGATATACAGACTGATTTTACTGTTATGGGTTTAGTAACACTTTAAGGGCTTTTGAACCAAATTAGTTGATTCAAGGAGGGCAAGAAAGAATATTCTAAGCATGTTCTAAATAAAATTGTTCAATATAAGGTTTATAGGAAACTCTACTAGTGTATGGCCAGATTTAGCTGTCATCTGGCAAAAAAAAAAAAAAAAGAAAAAAGGGGAGAAACCTTTGGCGTCAAATTTGGGCATACTGAAAACAATCCACTGACCAAAATATGCAAAAATGACCATGTCGGTTGCGATAGATCGGGATGCCATCTGCTAGGAAAAACTAAACTGGACAGTATCCCCCTCTACATTACCAAATGGCTTTATAACCTGAGCCTGCTGTTACTGCTTTGAAAAACAAGACTAATATATGCAAGGAATTAGTAACTGGCTATTTTCTATTTGACAGCAAGAGTGCACTAAGCAGTGCCTAGGAAAAAAAATAGAATGCCAATGTGGTTTTAAAAGAATTTTAAAGCAGAAAGGTCAAAATGCAGAGAATGATTAAGTGACAATGTTATTATGCAGGATTTATATTGTGCCAATAGTTTGCACTATACATTTTGTAGGCATACCAAGGTATTTACCAACAATCATAACTGTCAAAGAGTATTGTAGGTATGAAAACAAGTGGAATAATCATTCAGAAGTATACATCTTTAGGGGCATCCTTTTTGCGCTTTGAACTGTAAATCAGTAAAGTCTTGTGTTTAATTTAACCCATTCTACATGCCTCTTAGCATAGAGTACCGTGGTCCTTGTAAGTGGAGGAAGTTAGAAATGACAGGCAAAAGCAGAGCTCCATAGGGGGTCTGTTAAGTTGGGAAGCAGCAAGGCCCTCCCTACAACTAAGAACTGAAGAAGGCAGCCTCTGGAAGTCATTCTCCGACTTCAGTATATACTGTGAGGTTTCTCTGCTCAATGCCCAATGAAACATGTTGCAGAGATTTTGATGTTTGCCATTTTTGGACCTTTCCTCTGGGATCCTGAACTGCATATGTGGGAAATTGATGTCAGCTGAGTTTAAAGCATCAGAATCTAAGACGACTCTTATGGCCAGACAATCCCTGGTTCCACAATCCTCGCTTTGCTAGGGTGACTGCCAAACTGTTTGCCAGGCTGGACAGAATAAAGAATTATATATGCATGTATTTTAGCTAGCTGGTAAGACCATGTCCCCCAGTCCTAGGTTTCTAAAAGGGTTCCTATGAACCCAGCAAAGATATATAAAGCCACCATGGGCAAATAGCTAAATAAAGCTTTTAAACTAAGCCCTAAAAGGAAGGCTGGGTTCAAACTGATGCGAATTGGATGTGGCTTTCACAGCATCCAATTCGCATGACAGGGGACTGTGACCGGTTCTCAATGAAGCCGGTTTACACAGCCCTCAGACGGCCGCAAACGCACTGAAAAATGTTTCAGGTGCAAATTCAGCCAAAAATGCGGACGCGATTGCACCAGGACTCCTGCTGTGAGCCATGGCCGCAGCTAGTATGAACCCAGCCTAACTGATCAAGCTGGATATTAATACAGTTATGGGAAAAAAAAAAAAAGGATTAGCGACATCAGTTATAAGGAATAGCCCAATGACCCTGGAACATTTCTTAGAGGAATTTATGTAAATAATAACATTGTTTCTAGCAATTACTTGTGAGTTTATGCCCAAATGTAGTAAAAGTTGCGAATCAACCAAACATATGTAGCTTAAGTGCCGGTACACACAGGAGCAAAGTCGCCCAACTCTGAAGCCGCCCAGTACAGTGCGACTTGAGCGCGGCTTGCAAAACTACTTCTGTATGAGTCAATGCAAGCCGCTCCGAAGTCGTCCCAAGTAGTACAGGAACCTTCTTCTAAGTCGGAGCGACTTGAGTCGCTCCTATTACAACGGTTCCATTGTACTGCATGGAGCACGAATTGTCAGGCTGACAAGTCGCCTGACAGGTTGCCCCTGTGTGAACTGGCATTAACCTGTGGACAGGAAAATTGTTATTTGTTATAGGAATTATTTTCCAGTGGTCTCCGACTTCAATACCTAGCCCCCGTTCAAACGTGTGATTTTCGGCTTGAAGCTTGTAGCTCAACAAGTCAAATCCCATTCAATTCAATAGCCCCTGTTCACATATGAGCGTTTTGTCACCTAAAGTCAAATGCTTGTCGCTCAAAAAAGTACATGAGCTTTTTTTTGGCAGATTAGTAACGCCTGACTTTTACGAGCATTTTGTTGCTGGTATTCCGCTCAAACAGCAGTTCTCCACTCCTAATTTCTGCTCCCTCTCCTGCCCCTAGTGCTTCCTACTGGCTAATCAAATAAACTTCTAAAATACTCGTAAAAAGCGGCAAAAACGCTCAAATAAAAAAAAATTTAAAAAGTGGCAGAAAAACACCAGTAAATCGCTACACTCAGGTGTGACTGGAGCTTTAAGGGTTGATTTACTAATGGAAAATAGACTGTGCACTTTGAAAAGTGCAGTTGCTCCAGAGCTTAGTAAATAAGCAGAAGCTCTGCTGATTTCCATCATCCAATCATGTGCAAGCAAAAATGCTGTTTTTTTTATTTATTTACCTTGCACGTGATTGGGTACTCATTGCAAAGTGAAGCCATTTACTAAGCTCTGGAGCAACTGCACTTGCAAAGGGCAACTGTACTTTGCAAAGTGCACAGTCTATTTGCCTTTAGTAAATCAACCCATAGTGTCACTGACCTGCAACAAACATGCAAATTAAGTCGTCAGAACTCCTGATCTGCATATTTGTTTCAAATCATTGAACCTAAAAGTACTGTGTCAGCCTGGACAACCAGGTAATATTCAGGGGTGGTCTCTGATGGTAGCTTTCATACCCCACAACAGATTTCCTTCAAAGCCATGCATAGGCATCCCTCTTTTAAAAAATATGGAGATATCGTATCACTAGTGTTTTCTAGGCAAGGATTTAACACTGCCCCACAAAAATAAATTAATAAATTAAAAAAAAGAAGGGACACAGTGGCAGAATTATCTACTTCTGCTAACCCTCAGCATATCATACAAGCTGTACATATGGGGAGAGATTTACTAAAACTGAAGCACTCAGAAGCTGTGCATGGTAGCCAATCTGCTTCTAACTTTAGCTTGTTCAATAAAAGCTTGGACAATACCTGGAGGCAAATTGGTTTCTTTGCAGAGCTGCAGATTTTGCATACTCCAGTTTTAGTAACTCTCCCCCATAGTGTTTATGCAACAGGAATATATATATATATATATATATATATATATATATATATATATATATATATTTCCCCTCAATTGGAAATTTAGAAATGTTGAATCAAAGTCTCCCTTTTCAATGAAAGTTTTTGGGTAATTTTTTCAAATGTTATTATTATTTTAACAGAGATTGCAATTAACAATACACATTTTTGTAGTTTTTTTTTCCAATCCCTTATGTGGAGTGGGCAGACAGAATAGAAGTAGTTTTCCACAGGTTGCCCTATTTTATATAAGTGCATTTACAATTTTGCTGCAATCGACTCTGCCCTTTATTTTCCAATGTCAAAGTTTTGCTGCAAGCAAGTCAGAATATTGTTTGCAAAAATAAAAGAATCAATTGGATGCAGGCTGTTAAAACAAATGTCATTTATTTTGCAATAGCCTATCTTTAATGAACAGCATTTTGTATCAATCTTCTTTATTAATCAGATCACAAGTCTGGCTTAACAGAATTACAAATTATTTGTCAAATAAGCATTATGTATTTTGGTAAACCTGTCATAAAAGAAACATGGATGTTTCCACTGCCAACCTCATGAAAATGCTAATTTCCAAGAGTTTTTTTATGACACGTTGGCTTGAATACAAATGTAGCTATGGATCAGAAAAATCAGAAGCTTTCACATGCATACTTCCTCTGGATCAATCACTACAGCATGGAGGCCAGCATGACAACCTAGCAGACAGTTATTTCAGAAGGGGGTATGTAATAATGAGTTGCATGTTTCCCCTCATGACAGATCTTTATATAGTCCAAGGGGTGTAGAGAATAGGTAAATACCTGCTACAGCAGATGAACAAATGTTGTGAAACACAGAGCCCTCAATTGTTTGTTACTTAAATTACTCTTTTTGGTTTGATTTTAGTATAGTACAAAATGTGGCAATTTTTGTAAACCAATACCAAGTATTGGGGAAAGTAAAGTAAAATTAAAAAAAAAAAAGGGGATTTACAGTGATCACGTGAAATACCATAAGAAAACTGCTTATAGGAAGTGTTGTGTGGAATTAGGTATGGCAACTCCCCCACCTCCTGCCTGTTATTCAGACTGCTAGTGGATATCACCACAGTTATGTGCTCCCCTCCCCAAATAAGAAAAAAAAAAAGGAAGAAAAAACAAAACAAAAAAAAAAACTGTTTTCCCAATAAACCTACATAGGTTTACTCATTCAGCTAAAAGTGGCAAGTCATTAAAAAGACAGAGTTGACGCATTACAACTAGCTGAAATCAAATGATTTAATAGATTCTGCTGTAACATACGTGAACTAAAGAGTGTTTTTGCAAATCCTCTCAAGTTCCCCAAGAGATCTCTACAATTCTGCCAAGGACACAATACTGTGTCTAGGTTTAAATGTACAATATGCTCAGTAAAGCTTCCTACCCTTATTTGCTATATTGCCAACCATTTGGTACTAAAAAGATCTGAAATCTGGACAAATGATTGAGGCTGTACATTTTGGGTGGCACTTAACTGTATTCTATATTATATTTCAAACAAACCTTCAGAATTGTATTTGATGATTAAGATGTTCCCCACAACTGATCTGAAGCAGCATGTTTAAGCTTTTAAATGTCCTCAACTGTCAGACATTAATTTAGAAAGACAGGAGAACCAGACAAGAGCATATAGGAAAAAAGAAAAAAAATGAAAACGGTAGGTGGGTGGGGAGCACCCTAAAAGGATGAAGAAAAGACTGGAGAAACTACTACAGTATATTTTGTTAAGCTTCACTGAAGTATCATTTCCCTATCACTAGTTGGGAACAAATAAATTGGCTCATGTAAGTCTTCCTGGGTCAATCTATGTCTTAAGGGATGCTAGGAAAGAAATGTATCCAGTACTGTCAAATAATTTAAGAATGTATGGACTTGATACAGTGAGTCTTTACGGGAAATAGGTTTTCAGATATGTAGACGCATTTGACACTTTTAAATAGGATATGAAATTACAAAGTCATCAAAGTAAATATTAGCCTGTTCAATGTTTTATTGCAAAACTATAAATGTTATTGTTTTTATATGATTTTGCACTATTTATTACTAGCAAAATAAGACAGACGACTCTAAAAATCATAAAGATATAATATATACATATATTATGTTTAATAATAATCATAATATTATATATCTTTTTATTCTATCTATTTTATAATCTATGGATTATATCTCCATGTTTTTAGAGTTATCTCTGCCTTATTTTGCTAGTAACAAATAGTACAAAGTAATGTAATATATATATGTATATATATATATATATATATATATATATATATATATGTATATATATATATATATATATTTATATTATTTTTATTTTTGTTTATATTAATTTAAATATTTATTTTAGACAAAAAAAAAAAGACAATGCAAACCAGGCTTACAATATCAGTTTAAAATCGCCAGTGTACACATTAAAACAAAACAATATTAGGATTTACAGAGCAATGTTCCTTTTGAATTACTATTTTCTAGCACTGGATGTTTAATATCCACAACCACCTATGCAGTTCATATGCATCCTGGCATGAAGCCTGGCGAATAAAATATGTTCAAAACAATTCATGTGTCAGAACACAGTTCATTGTATTTACCAAATAAAACCCAATTCAATGGGCACTGAATAACATAGTAAATAACTAAAAATGCATTAAATAATTTTAATTCTTGAATGATAAAAAAGGATATATAAGAATAATAATAATAATAATAATAATAATAATAATAATAATAATAATAATAATAATAATAATAATAATAATAATATCAGTGCTATTTTGTTACACCATCACCAATTATTCTCCTTCCCAGAAACTAACCTAATATTTAGGTCAACTTGTACATTTAAACCTAAACTCAAATTGCTTGTCAAAGGAATATGTTGTTCATGAGTCTTGCCCTCCAGTATAGACAAGAGAGGTAAGGTAATATAAAAACAAAAAACAAAAAAAAAAAAAACACACATCAGTGATTCATCTATTTTTGCCTGCTCTACTGCTAGATGTAGGCTTGACATGTTGTAGCTTTGGTGAAGTTGAGAGTGTTTATCACTACAATTCTCTTGCAAGAATCCCAACCCCCCATCAGAAGCTTGGTGGGTGGGACCCCTCCCCCACTGTAGTTGCCATGTGAGTTCTGAGAAAATATAGTAACGATCACTATGCTCAAAAACACAGCTAGCATGACTTGGAATTAAAACAAGATCCTTCCATCTCACATGCAAGAGCTAATAGGGTATTTTGAGAGTGGTTTAAATTGGCCAAAATGTGACAGCTGCAGCTTGAATAATTTCAATGCAGAAAGACAAAGGAGACAGGTAAATACACTAAACTGTAATCAGCATATTAGCGTTCAATACTAGCATACCGCGCACACAAATAAACACATTTGTTTTCTTCATTCAATAAATGCTATAAAAAGTGAAATATTAAATGAGTTTTTTTTTTCCAGGGTCCACATCTGCTGTTATAAATAAATGTCTTAGAACAAAGCAGCCTAATATAGATCAGTGACAAGCTTCTGTTAAATAATCCATTTTAGCAATTTTGCCATATTTGTTTATATTCCTTTTCAAATTTATTTCAAGAGTAAAAAAAAAAAAAAAATGTTGATGTCTGATTCATCCTATGAATCACCTTCAATCCTATCTGTGACTCACTGAAGGGAAGTCACATGATTATAACACAGAAAAAAGAGAGGACTGTTTTCTTTCCTTTCTGAGAGGGGGGAAAAAAACCCTTTCTGCAGGAGAAACAAAAGCTTGGTATTAGCTGTCCAGGACCATTCATGGGTGGGGCCTGCATGCCAAAAAAAAGCTGTAATGGGTTGAGGTTAATCTTAATGGGGGCCCACTTTAACCTCCTGAATGCATCAAAAATGTGAAAACTGCATCCACCTCCCCCACCAGGTTTCCTGCCCCGGTACTGCTCCCAATGTCAAATATTAATTACAAAACTTAGATCCACAATGAGAACAGTCAGTTAAAGGTCATAAACCTGTAGTTTTTTTCCCCTTTTACTCTTTTATTACAAACCACACAGATAATGATCTAAGCACCCAGCAGCATGGACTTCTCTTAAACCTTTGAAACTGCATATAATAAATATTAGTGTCCGGGGACTGAATGGAGGGAACCTGTATAACAGAATACTACTGTATACATTATTAGTATGGTTAAATGAAAGTCTTAGGACTATTTTTAAATACATGGTCCATTAAAAATAGGCTTACATTTTTCAGTAAGCATTTGTAAGAGTTGAAGCCAAATGTATTCTTTAAAATTAACATGAATACATTAACAATTCGATGTGTAAAACATTGGAGGCTTCATTTATTAAAGTAGCTGAAGGTAAAAGCTTCTGTGTTGCCCTTAGCAACCAGATTCTGTAGTTCAGGTTGCTAAAGGCAACATAAACCTTTTTAATCCGATGATTCTTAAAAAAAAATATGATTTTACAGGAAGATTTCAGAAATCCTGAATAAAAGGATGTATTTAATCACCCTTAGGTATTTCCCTATACAAGTACTGGGTTCTCACACTGTAACCCCCCTGCAGAAGGTTCGGTTTCCCTAATCCTTCTACTTCCATCTTCTGATGCCAATGCATAGACCTAAAATGTCACATTACCCACACAAAATATGGACTTAATGGGAAATGACTAACAAATTTATATATATATATATATATATATATATATATATATATATATATATATATATATATATATATATATATATATTTATTAAACACATATATTACACACACACACACACACACACACACATACAAATATATAGCTGAAAGGGGTTACAGATGGATCATGGCAAATTAGTCAGCATGGAAGTAATATAACAACCAAGGAAGCAAACAGTGTTACTTTAAAGCATAACCAGAGTTTCAAACTAGCCAAGGAAGTAGTAAGCAATGAACAGCTATGACCCTCACTTCCCTAGTTTGATCAAGAGAGTCTGCAACCTGAGCCAAAGGGTGCAAATTCCTCCCATTCAAAAGATCTTCAATGGAGTGGGGGAAGGAATGTTAACCCCTTTGCTGCTGAACAGACTGATAGCAAAATAGGTTTGACTGTGAAAAAAGTCATTGAGACAACATCAAGACAACCATCAGGATGAAGTCCGGATTTTGGCAAAAAGCTTGATTTTTCTTTTTTTAATATATAAAATAAATAGTCAAGCACTTCTACATTATTTTGGAATAAGTGGCACCCTTTTCACATAGCAAAGGAAAATTATGAAAAACAAAATGTCAAATGTTGACTGGGAAAATATTAAATCAGGAGATACAATTGCAAAGTTTACTTGGCAAATTAGCAAGCAAATGCAGTAAAACGTCCTAAAAAATGTACACAACTGGATAATTCCAATATATATGGGAATATAGAATAATAATGAAACAAAATACAAATCAAATGTACTGTATACAATACCATGTTTATAAGCCAGTGAGCAATACCTATTCATAAAATCAGTAGCTATGCAATGAGAGAGTGCTTTTATTGGTAAAAATAATATTACTATAGTAATGTTTTAAACAAAGTTGAGCACAATAGATCCAATCAATTATCAGCATCAATCCATGTGTTAGGTTGTAGGCATTTACTAAAATGTAGTACCCCCTTAAAAAAGCCTGAACTAGAATATGGGACTTGAACATTGAAAACAGCTACCTGTTTTATAAAACACATTGCTTGTTTATTAGTTTTTTCAGCATGTGCTGTAAAAGTAAGCACATTTCTACCATCTCAGAAATGCCCTGAAGGTGTAAATAGAAAAAAAAAAGTACATACCAACATTTAAAACCTTACAATATGGACATTTAGTATTGTGGAAATTATATGTAAACTGAGTTAAAAAATGCTTTTAGTGTTACTTCTCAATCATTCAAATGAGTAAAAAAAAAAAAAAAAAACAGTACATTAAACTAGTGTTAAAATAATGGAGACATGTTTTGCAATAACACATAACTAGAGAGCCTGCAAACAATTTAAGCAAAACAGACATCAATTAAATAAAATATGAAACAGACAAAAAACTGGGGATCAAGTTCACCTTGCCCACAAAGTGAAGAATAATATTAGAAAATAACAATGGGTACAAAATAAAAGACATGTTTATAATTTGGCAAACTGATATTTAGATCACAGCACCAAACTCCTAAGCGGAACAGAAATAAATAAAGGAGAGAGTAGACATATTTGTTTTATTTCATACAATATATGCTCAGCCTTTGCCCCCCCCCCCCTAAAATCATATGGGAAGCAGAACACTTGAGCAGTGTCAGGCCCCCCTCCCACCCCCAAAAAATATGTTTAATATGTAAAGCAAGATCAGCATTAAACAATCTCCACAGGTAAGGTAACTGACAAGCACACTTTGCTCTCTTATATAAAAGAAAACAAAAACAAACAGCAAATTGGTAAGAAATATACATATTAGTCTATATTTTCTCTCACTTCTACATTTTGTCTCATTGCCAAGCCATTAGAAGTGTTTGGTTTTACAATAAACAATATACTAGTATATATACTATACAAGTATTAAAGCACTTACAAATTTGCTATGCATTTTGCACAATTACTTAGATTAATCAATAAATTGGATCAATAAATCTGATACCGCTTCTTTGGGTGCATCATGCGTGACTGCAAATGCAAGGTTCAACTATATTTGTATTGCACAGATGGATAACTAAGAATAAATCTTAATGTCTGATGGATGTAATAAGGCACTACCACCACCAATTAATCAACTGTTAAACAAAAACAAAAACAAAAAAACAAAACAAAACACACAACAGTACTCACTACGTGACCATTTATACTGCTCTGGGGTCATCACCTCTCAGTAATCAGCCATTTTAAGCTCAGAAACCCTACCTACACAAGTGATGAAATAAGTAAGCCTTTACCATATGTAAAAAAAAAAAAAACATGCGTTCTACCACTATGTTTTTTTCATTATACAAAAACCATGTACAACTTGTATTTGAGCTCTGATGGTACTGAACTATGAAAACAGGACAGGTCCATTGGAAGACATATTGTAAATGTAATTATATGGAAAGTGAATTATTCATGTTTCAGAAGGTAAGAGGAGAAAAAAAATACACAATACAAGGTGACAATCTACCATTTCCTAATTGCCCATAGTTAAACCTAAAGCTGGCAGACATTTAGACCAGCAGCTCAGCCTGTGGTATGTGTATCCCCAGGGACAACTTCATGGTTTGAGGGGTAATTTTCCCTGTTAAATTTAACTCAGAATGCAAATTTCACAAAAGATTAGCCCTATACAAAACAATGTAGATTTTGTTTCATTCTCTAAAATGTGCTGCTTAGACTATACCCCCACACACACACAAACACATCTGTGATCAAGAACCTGCTGCTTGTGATTCAGTTAGTATATAACCTTACATAAAAAGAGCTGGAAAAAAAAAAAAAAAAAAAAACAAGACAAACAAACAAACAAACAAACACCAACAGGTCTATAAGATCAACAAGAATCAGTACTGTTCTTCACACACAAAAACAAAATACATGAAGTGGGTAGGAGATGTTTACCAACACCATTTTGTGCTCATGCTCCAAAAAGCATGAAGATCATTTCCTCTTTGCTGTTGTATGTATTAATGAGCCCCACAGTATTATAATAAGCTAGTGTCTTCAGTGTTCACAAACATTGATTCACTTAGTACAATGTGTTAATGAACAAGGACCTGCTGGAATACACTGTTAGCCAATTATCTAAAATAATAAAGCAGAAAGAACACATCACCATCTAAAAACAAGAAACAGGGTTCTTTCTACATATGATCAAGGAAAAAAAGTGTGGTTTCTAACAAGGATACAGAAAAAAAACAATATTATATGCCAGTGATTTTGTAATGGCACAACCTACACTTAAAACACACACCAAAATAATAAAAACATGCCTAGTGTCACTGAACTCTGGATTTGAACATTCTCAATAAATAAATAAATAAATAAATAAATAAATAAATAATACTGCCTTATACAATGTTAAAATACTCCCAACAAAATTCTATGCATGAGAAGATTATATTGAATGTTTTTCACTACAACTTCCCATTGAATTCCATTTTTACCACTGGAAGCTACATCTCTAAAAACAACCCTAATGCTGTAAGCAATCCACAAGTCATAACTAAACAAACCAGTTATATAAGGTTTTAATTTTGCAACCAAAATGTAAACATTTAACTTACATCTCAATAAGAAACAAAAGTATCTTTATTGAATGAAAAAGTAAATACAATAAAAAAAAACAAACACAAACCGACACAGGCTCCCAAAATACACCTTAGAATACTTGCACAAATAATGGAACCTTAGAAGCAACAAAATAACTGGAGTGTCTTGTACATTTATACAATTGTATCATGCAGTGTGTATGTTGCTGTCGGAAAACTAAAAGCAGAGGTATACTTATTTGAAAGACAAAAAAAACACAGAACAAACACTTACACAGCATTGTCCATTAGCTGTATATCACCCACATCACCCACAAAACAGAAGCAAGGACACGATACAATAAAACAAATGTTAACATTTAGAATACCTTAGATTAGATCAGAAATAGCAAAAAATAAATAAAATAAAAAAACATCGCACACGTGAATACACACATTACATGTGGCCAAACATTAATAAAAGAGCAGGGAATAAATATACAATTACACAAAGAGGAAGTGTTTTTTTTTTAGTTTATTCATCTATAAAGTAAATTTATGAGATCGTAAAAAGCAATTTAACAACCTGAAGGAGGTTCAAATGAAAAAAGGGGGACTAGGAGACTGATAGCAATCAGATCTGACAATGATTTAAGTAAGTGGATATCAAACGAAAAAAAACAACACACACATAACATATGACGTTGGTTCTTATCAGAAACAGAAGGAAGAGAAAAAGAGCAGAAAACAATTTCCAGAAAAAATAATGCTCCTCCCTCCTTCCAGGTTGACTTTACCTTTACACCTATCTGTGGAACAAGGCAAAGCACTAAGTGGTGGGCCTTGGCTGACCAGCAAAGAGCGGAGATGTCCCCATGTGACCCATCAAGCTCCATGTCAGTAGAGCTTTGTTTCTTTGGGGCTGAACCATGGCCCCAATCAAAGCAATCACAAGAGGGGATGGATCTGGGACAAGAGGGGGGACACAGGCAATAGCATTATCAATCTAAAGTGTTGATGTGTCTTGTTTGGGACTTATTTACTTCCTGACTGATCAGTAATACATATGAGTAACATCTGGCTATAGATCTCTACATAGCTTTTGCAATGGTTGTACCATGATATCACTCCTTTCTAATGCTAGTGTCATAGATAATTTTTAACTCTTGATGCAAAATGGAGCAGCACATAATGTGAATATAGACTAAATATGCATTGTGGATCATCATTCATTCTGCCTTGTTATTATGAAAAATATTGCAATTTAACAGTAAGTTTAATACAGCTTGGCCAATTTTCTGAAAATGAACACAAACCTAAAAGATCAAACTAGCTAGTCATTTTTAACTAGGAAGTAGTCTTTGTGCAATGCAGCACAAGTGATTTTACATGGGTCTGGGTGAAAGGACAAACCATGCACAGTCCACACGTTAGAAAAGTATAAACATGAACCGCCTCTGGCCACATGCTTTCTTTACTTGAAGACCCTTAAAGATGCAGAGCAAAAGCTTGTATGAAATTTCCTGCTGTTCATAACCAGTGCAAATGCAACATGGCCCTTTTAAAACATGGCTATTAACTTTATTATCATTTGCTCCTTGTATTTTAGCAGTTGCTGCGCCTTCCTCCATGAAGAGAGCAAGCCTTGGAGCTCAAATCAGGCAGCTTGTGTTGGTGATGTAGAGAAAGTCAGATTACTTTGTAGCAAACCCTGCCATTAGACAACTACTTAAAATGGTAAACATGGAGGTGGAGCTATAGTGCAATGTGGCGGTGAGTTGCTTACAGTTACCTTGACCTAAAGTGGAATTCAGGTTTCAATTTCTTCTTTTTAATTACAAAAAAATAATTAAAAATAATAATTTTAAAAAATCCCAGTTCTACATATCCTGTCCACGCTGCCCTAGCTTCCTCCTCTGTCCAGCAGTCCTCTTCAGAATGACAGTTTGCACTTTTCCTGTGAGCCCAACCTGTCATTTCTGCTACCCCCTCCCCCCTTGGGGTGTATCACGATACCGGCTAGCCTCACAGTACTCCAGGACTGAGTGGTTCACAGGTCAATATGTGGGCTCAGTCCTGAATGCCCGCCCCACCTCCGTTGGAGAAGGAATAGGAAGCTACAGTGATGCTACCTGACTAGCTGGAACACAGGAAAAATGTATAGGTTTTACTTTTCTTTTTAAATAAAAAATACTCAGCCCTGGAAGAATGGCCACCCCCCCTCGGCTAGAGTAAGAACAGGAAGCTGCAGTGCTGCTGCCAGACCAGCTAGAAGACTACAAGTAAAACGTATAGGTTTTATTTTTATTAAAAAAAAAAAACTCAGCCCTGGAAGAATGGCTGCCCCTCTCTCCTGAAGTAAGAACATGAAGCTTTGGTGATGCTACCAGACCAGCTAGAAGATTACAGGAACAATGTATTGGTTTTATTTTTATTTTAAAATAGATACTAAAAAGTATCTAAAAAAAGTGTGTGGAAGCACACTCATTTCCTAAATAGGTCTACTGGAAAAACCTTACCAACGTGCACCAATAGGTACCTGCTTGGTGGAAACCAAATCTGGATTACCATGCAGCTGGTTCTACAGACCTAAAGTACAACATTTACAGTAAAGGCTTCCTAGCGTCCAAGCATAAAAGTGTATCTCTAGATATTTTTTTTTTTTAGAGAGAGTGGAGAAGGCTTGAACCCCATGTCAAGTTTTTTTTGCCATCTGTGTCCCCATTAAGGAGATCCACTTCTCTGTACCAGTGACCATGGTCACCAAGAATAAAGCCAAGGGAAGTCAAGATGTTAGTGTTGTCCCCAGAAAAAGTGAGGGAAAAATTTCTAGTGGGTTCAACTATCTAACAGGGGAAGTGGCTGTCATGTTGAAAGCTTCCCTAACTTCCTGCTGTGTCTTGGGGACATGACGTGAAGGGAAGTCAAGATGTTAGTGTTGTCCCCAGAAAAAAAAAAGTGAGGGAAAATCTTCTAGCGGATACATCTAACAGGGAAAGTGGCTGTCACGTTGAAAGCTTCTAACTTCCTGTTGTGTCTTAGGGGCATAGAGTGAAGGGAAGTCAAGATGTTAGTGCTGTCCCCCCCCCAAAAAAATGAGGGAAAATCTTCTAGCGGATACATCTAGAAGTGGCTGTCACATTGAAAGCTTAGGTAACTTCCTTTTGTGTCTTGGGGACAGGAAGTAAAGGGAAGTCATCAGGTTAGTGTTGTCCCCAGAAAAAAAAAGGGTTAGGGAAAAATCTTCTAGTAGATACAACTACCTTACAAAGGAAATGCCTGTTGCGTTAAAAGAGCCGCTAACTTCCTGTTGTGTCTTGGGGACAGGAAGTATAGGGAAATCAAGATGTTAGTGTTATCCCCAAATAAAAAAAAAAGGTAAGGGAAAATCTTTTAGTATGTACAGCTACCTTACAAGGGAAATGCCTGTTACCTTGAAAGATTACCTAACTTCCTGTTGTGTCTGGGGGACAGAAAGTGAAGGGAAATTTTCCCAGTGCTAGACAGGCAGCAAATCAAATTTTTAAAAAAACAGGGTAGGGGTATTAACCCTTCCCTACTCCCTCCAAAACAAACAAAAAAAAAACTTGTGGTCGTACATACACTTTAAAGTCACTGAATGCAAGCAAATGATTGCAGATAGCAGACTACCTGGTCAAAGTGGGTGGCTGGCTGGGGTCTTAGTGGGTGGTTAGCAGGAGGAGGGGGGGGGGGGGGGTGGAAGAAGAGGGTCGACTTACTTGGTGAACGAAAACATCGACTGGGTTCTCCAAGGGACTTCCCTCCCGGCTGGTCATAGAGATGAAACCGAATCCCATCCGCACATTGAACCATTTACAGTGGCCTGAACCACGAAGGATCTGGGTGTCCTCCTCCTCCTCCTCTGGCAACTTCTCTTGTTCTTCTCCAGCACCTCCTGTGTAGAAGAAGAAAAAAAAGAAAAGCAATGACAGTGATGAGGGCGAGCATGCCATCCTATCTGCCATCCTAATAACCCTCCAGCCTGATCGCCGTCATATGGGGGGGAAGCCAAGCCAGAGATCGAGCTCATCGAACCCCGATTGTCCATCCATTTCCCCGCACGACCCGGGCAGGTGAAGGGGGACTCAAGGTTACAGAAGAAGAAGAAGGGGGGGACCTGAGTAACCAAAGCGATTCAAACAAAAGCCTCCCCCTCCTCCCGCAGCCGCACGCGTTCTTCTCTCGCTCATCGGCCGGAGTCACATCGCTGCTCCCCCCTTTCCTTCCCTCCCGCTCCCTCGGCCGACTCCGATCCCACCCCGCTAAAGCCAGCGATCCGAAAAGGAAGATGCGGTAAACCAACCTTCGGCCATGACGCCCTGTGCTCCACAAACGAAAGCTGAAAAGTTTCCTTAAGAACGGGGGTGATTGGTGGCATCAATGTGACATCCTGATTGGGAGCGATCCCGAGTTTAGCTCGCATGGTCTAGCGTGCTTTCCCTCTTGTGCTGCTCCCTTCTGTGTGTGCTCGCTCCCTGGCCCCCTGGCTGCACACGTGACTCTGTCAATTACATGCCTTCTTGCTACTAATTTCAGCACGGATCGTGGAGGGGCTGGCAGCAGCGCCCAGCGACCAATCGGCGTCTCATTCCAGGCTAGCACGGAAATCATTTATGAATGAAGCTACGAACACGCCTGCCTTGCCTTACACACATACTAGGTAAACAGCCATAGACAACGTCACCAGGCTTCCCCTATAGGGAGACACTTTCACTGCACACCTACATGTATATATATATAGAGAGAGAGAGAGAAGGATGGACATGGGGGGCTACGCTGGGGGGCGCTTTCACCCCCTGGAAATTTAAGGCAGCAGGCAAGCAGCCTAAAATAGGGTTAGATCAGTCTTCCTAAAAGAGGGGGGTGAAGGCGGCTGCTGGATCGGACTTCACAGGTTTGCTCCGCCATCTCTTTCCGGGGGAGGGGATGTGATTAATGACTTCCTAAATAAGAGCCCAGCATTGGGAAAGGGAGGAGGGTAGAGGACCTCAATCAACGCACCGAGGAAAAAAAAAATCGCAATGGGGGGAAAAAAGGGTGGTCGGAGGAGAGACAAAATAACCTCCGGTAAATTGATACATCTTCAGATTGGGATGTGTAGTATGGAAAATACGTCCCTAAAAACATGTATTCATATCTGATTTGGGGAGACTGATTCAAGAAAAAAAAAAAAACACACCTTTCATATCTGCAATACATACACCCCCCCCTCTAAATAACAAAAAATATTTGTAGAGATAATAAATAAACTCAACTGATACTCATCCACTCACATATGGTAAGAACACATCTTCAGGTTGGGTTGTGCAGTATGGAAAATACTGTCCATGGCAGGTCTTCCCTAAAAACGTATTCATATCTGATTTGGGGAGACTCATTCACGTATATGTCAAGAAAAATAAAAACATATGCAGTTCATGTCTGCAATACAAAACAACCCCCCCTCCAAATAACATAAATTCTAAAATCGCACAAACATTATTTGTAGAGATAATAAACTCTATGGGTACTCGTCCACTCACTTAAAGATGGTAAGAACGCATCTTCAGGTTGGGATGTGTAGTATGGAAAATACTTCCCTAAAAACATGTATTCATATCTGATTTGGGGAGACTGATTCAAGAAAAAAAAAAAAATCACGCCGTTCATATCTGCAATACATACACCCCGCCCCCCCAAATAAAAAATATTTGTAGAGATAATAAATAAACTCAATGGATACTCATCCACTCACATACGGTAAGAACACATCTTCAGGTTGGGTTGTGCAGTATGGAAAATACTGTCCATGGTAGGTCTTCCCTAAAAACGTATTCATATCTTATTTGGGGAGACTCATTCACGTATATGTCAAGAAAAAAAAACATATGCAGTTCATGTCTGCAATACATAACAACCCCCCCCCTCCAAATAACATAAATTCTAAAAGCGCACAAACATTATTTGTAGAGATAATACATAAACTCTATGGGTACTCGTCCACTCACTTAAATATGGTAAGAACGCATCTTCAGGTTGGGATGTGCAGTATGGAAAATACTGTCCATGGTCTTCCCTAAAAACGTATTCATATCAGATTTGGGGAGAATGATTCAAGTAAATGTCAAGAAAAACAAAAACAAATGCAGTTCACGTCTGCAATACATACACCCCCCCCCCCCCAATAGCAAACATTTTTTGACGGGATAAAAAATAAACCATATGGGTACTCGTCCTATGGTCAGAACACATCTTCAGGCTCCTTTATGTTTAACGTTTTACATACACTTTAGGTCCTATGTGGGACCTATGAATGTTGCACTGTGGTTGTTCTCTGTATTGGTTGTGGGAATGTAGGAGCTTGTGCTACTTTATTACTGCTTTACCTTTGAAAAAAAAATAAATAAAGATTTTTCAAAAGAGTGCACCTTCAGGTTGGGTTGTGCAGTATGGGAAATACTGTCCATGGTAGGTCTTCCCTAAAAACATGTATTCATATCTTATTTGGGGAGACTCATTCACGTATATGTCAAGAAAAAAAAACATATGCAGTTCATGTCTGCAATACATAATAACTCCCCTCCAAATAACATAAATTCTAAAAGCGCACAAACATTATTTGTAGAGATAATACATAAACTCTATGGGTACTCGTCCACTCACTTAAATATGGTAAGAACGCATCTTCAGGTTGGGATGTGCAGTATGGAAAATACTGTCCATGGTCTTCCCTAAAAACATATTCATATCAGATTTGGGGAGACTGATTCAAGTAAATGTCAAGAAAAACAAATGCAGTTCATGTCTGCAATACATACACCCCCCCCCCCCTCCAATAACAAACATTTTTTGTAGGGATAAAAAATAAACCATATGGGTACCCGTCCACTCACTTAAATATGGTCAGAACACATCTTCAGGCTCCTTTATGTTTATCGTTTTACGTACACTTTAGGTCCTATGTGGGACCTATGAATGTTGCACCATGGTTGTTCTCTGTATTGGTTGTGGGAATGTGGGAGATTGTGCTACTAATAAAAATAAAGATTTTTCAAAAGAGTGCACCTTCAGGTTGGGTTGTGCAGTATGGAAAAAATTTCTGTCCATGGCAGGTCTTCCCTAAAAACATGTCTTCATATCTTATTTGGGGAGACTCATTCACGTATATGTCAAGAAAAAAAAACATATGCAGTTCATGTCTGCAATACATAACAACCCCCCTCCAAATAACATAAGTTCTAAAAGCGCACAAACATTATTTTTAGTGATAATAAATAAACTCTATGGGTACTCGTCCACTCACTTTCTTCAGCCCCGGAAGATTTGGCTGCTCAATGACCAGAACACTTTTTGCGATACGGCACTGCGTCGCTTTAACTGACAATTGCGCGGACGTGCGACGTGGTACCCAAACAAAATCAACATCCTCTTTTTTCCCACAAATAGAGCTTTCTTTTGGTGGTATTTGATCATCTGCGGTTTTTATTTTTTGCGCTATAAACAATAAAAGAGCAACAATTTTGTAAAAAAGACAATATTTAGTACTTTTTGCTATAATAAAAATCCCTACTTTTTTTTTTAAAAAACTAATTTTTTTCTCAGTTTAGGCTGATATGTATTGTTCTACATAATTTTGGTAAATAAAAAATCGCAATAAGGGTATATTTATTGGTTTGCGCAAAAGTTATAGCGTCTACAAAATAGGGGATAGATTTATGGCATTTTTATTATTATTTTTTTTTTACTAGTAATGGCGGCGATCTGCGATTTTTATCATGACTGCAACATTATGGCGGACACTTTTGACACATTTTTGGGATGATTGACAATTATACAGCGATCAGTGCTATACAAATTCGTGTTGTTCTAACTGTAGAGGGAGGGGATTGAATAGAAGGGATGACAGATCGTGGTTCCTAGCTATTAGAAACTCATGATCTGTCTCTCCTCACAGAACAGGGATTTGTGCGTTTACACACACATGTCCCTGTTCTGCCTCTCATGCCCGTGATCGCTCATAGCCGGCGGTCATCGCGACCATCGGCCACAAGCATCAGCACCCCCGCAGTGCAGCGGGCACGTGCATGTGCCTGCTATCCCGCTTAAAAGAGCCGACGTATAGCTACGGTGGCTCGTGGGATTGTGCCGACCTGCCGCAGTATAATGACGGCGGCTGGTCGGCAAGCGTTTAAATATGGTAAGAACTCATCTTCAGGTTGGGATGTGCAGTATGGAAAATACTGTCCATGGTCTTCCCTAAAAATGTATTCATATCTGATTTGGGGAGACTGATTCAAGTTCATGTAAAAAAAAAACAAAAAAAACATGCAGTTCATGTCTGCAAAACATACACCCCCCCTCCCAAATAACACAAATTATAAATGCACACAAACATTATTTGTAGGGATAATAAATAAACCCTGTGAGTACTCGTCCACTCAAATATGGTCAGTGGGGCTCCATGGTCAATAACCAGACTATATAAAAAACATGGCAGACCAGAAACGGTCAGTCTAAGGACCGTTGAATGAGCCTCCGGGACTTTCTGTAACCCCAAATAGTACTATAAAAAATCATATTGAAAAATGTCTTTATTAACTATACAAATTATTGTATAGTCAGCTTAAGGACCATGTGAATGAGCCTCCGGGACTTTCTCTAACCCCAAATAGTACTCTACAAAAAAGTATATTGAAAAATGTCTTTATTAAATATACAAATAATTTAAATGCAAAAATGTAAAAATTACAATTACAAAAACCACCACCTTCAACCACCATAAACAGACAACGTTGTCTAAAGGCTCATTCACATGGTCCTTCATTTGACAGTTTCTGGTCTGCTATGTTTCTTACATACCCCCCACCACCACCACCATGCAAGTATAGCAAAATACCTGTTGATCTTCAACAAATGCACTCAGCCCTAGTGTGGGCTGACAACAGAGTGGGGTTGATTTACTAAAACTGGAGAGTGCACAATCTGGTGCAACTATGCATAGAAACCAATCAGCTTCCAGGTTTTTGTTTTTTTGTCAAAGCCTAATTGAACAAGCTGGACTTATTATTATTATACAGTATTTACATAGCACCAACAGTTTGTGCAGCGCGTTACAACATGAGGGCAGACAGTACAATTACAATACAATTCAATACATTAGGAATCAGAGGGGCCCTGCTTGCTAGAACTTACAATCTAAATTCAAAGTGGATTGGTTACCATGAACAGCTGCTACTAGATTGTGCACTCTCCAGTTTTAGTAGATCGACCCCACAGCATTTGTGTAGACTTAATGGTGCCAGCTCTGCCCAGTTTCTTTTGCTAAATTATTCAACCACTCCTACTGTCAATAAATCTATAACAGAATACTACTGCGCTACTAGCAATACCCTTTTCCCCAGCTGCTTGCCCTTAGTGTGAATCACAACACTATGGGGGAGATTTACTAAAACTGGAGTACTCAGAATCTGCTGCAGCTGTGCATGGTAGCCAATCAGCTTCTAATTTAATCATCTTTAATTAAGCTTTAACAGTAGAATCTGGAATCTGATGCAGAGCTGCACCAGATTTTGCACACTCTAGTTTTAGTAAATCTCCCCTCTAAGTTGAAATCAATACACTCAGATCCACACACCACAAAGGCAAATCATTCTTTAGAACATGATAAAAACCTGGAGAGCTAAATAGCCTATTTGAGATAGCAGAGGGCATCTCTGAATTTCTGACAAGATCACTGTCTGTGATACTTTTTTATTTGCACTAACATACAATTTTTCAGGACATGCTTTCGGGGTATGACCTCTTCTTCAACATCCAAGCAGTACTAATACAAAAGATCAATAGGTTTTTTTGCACTTATCCAGCAGATATAACAGAACACTTACTATGGTATATTCAGCAGACCAAAAAGGGAGCAAATAAGGGAAGTTAATTGTTGGGGTATATATACACTTAAATAAAATGAGTAACACTCCAGTCTTCTCTACTTGTGCTATTTTTTTCAAACATATAATTTTCATTATAGAAAATATTATAAGAAACACCAATAAAAAATACATTATAAAACGGTATTTATTACAAATGTGAACTGATTGTTGCTACAATTATTGGGAGATTATAAGAATATAAACAGGATGAGGAATAAATAGGTAACACTATAACAATCTGACAAAGGATGTAAAAAAAGTGGAAAATAATGTTAAAAAAAATCCAGCTGTTACTGGAAGATAGCAAATGATTGGGGAAAGAGAGTAGTCCTGTGACCTGAATTGCATTAGTTATGTAGAACACTTTTTGTATATATTAGTTGTCTTAATGCTGCTCCTCTGACTGGCTCAGCTTCTTTATGATTATATTTTCTAGAAGAGGAGAAAGCCCTTCTTTCCTCAAAGTATTCCAATTAGTTTATTCAGCTGACCCAATCGGATAACTGTGAGATTTGGTCTGATTCTAATATTTAGGAATAACCATTTTTTTGCAGCTAGGATTAGATATGTTATTATTTTTAGTAAGTGTAGTTTAATCACAACCTAAAATTTAGTAAACCACATGAAAGGATAACCTCTTTCAACAAAATAGTTTTTTATTAACAAACCAATTATGTTCCAGAATGTACAGATAAATGGGCAAAGATACTACAAATGTAGGTATGTCCCAGTACGGTTATGAAAACAGGAGTTTTACATTATCTAGAAATCATTTTGTGGGTCAATTCTTGAGAACAGGAGCCAATGATTGCTTTAGAGCATTTTGAAAGGATTTAAGTATTTAGTTTTCTATAAAAAAATAATTTAGTTCTCCTTCCTATTTGCATATACTGTAAAGGAGGGATGATAACATTTATAATCTAAAATATTTTTTTTATATCTGTGAAAGAAGATAGGAGTATACAGCAGGATGTGAATAATTTTTCAAACGTAAATAGACTATTGTTTGATATACCTTGGGGGTAATTCTTGGTGAGGATTAATTTTATTCATGGAAAAACGTTCCAATATTATTTTAGGCATTGTGGGGTTGATTTACTAAAGGCAAATAGACTGTGCACTCTGCAAGTGCAATTGCCTTAAAGCTTAGTAAACGAGGGAGAGCTCTGCTGACTTCCATCATTCAATTATATGCAAGTAAAAATGCTGTTTTTTTTTTCCCCTGCATGTGATTGGATATTCTTTGCAAAGTGAAGCATTACCTCATTTACTAAGCTCGGGAGCAACTGCAGAGTGCACAGTCTATTTGCCCATTGTAAATCAACCCCTGTATCTCTTTTGAAATTATATTAAAGATATGAATTTTCCTTTTACACTTTGGTCTTCCTTTTAACAAATAAAGGATTTTTAATTTTAATAACAGTTATCTCTTTAATATTCTTGTACCGCCAGATGATTTGTAAATCCTGTTTACTTTTTGCCTGTTCTAAAGAGTTTTAAAGACCCACTGTTTTGTGGGATGAGGGTTATGCCATTCAATGACGAGGCCTCTATGGATAGCTTGGTAGGAAGTGTATAAATCTGGGAGGGATAAGCCTCCTTTATTTCTGTACTGGATAAGGATGTCTTTTTTTGATTCTGTGATTTTTATTTTTCCAGATAAAAATTGTTTAATAATTTATTGATTTACATTTTTTTGTGGTATTTTGATAGGTAGACAAGTCAACTTATATATAACTAGAGCAATATAATACTTTTAATTAGATTAATTCTTTCTAACATAGATATCAGAGGATCTGATCTCTAATCAATGTTTTTTTTTTTAATTTACATTAAGGAGGTTGTGGCAGTATAGTTACTTCTTTTAGAGACATAAATACACTAGTAGTGCCTTAAAAGTAGCATTTTAAAAGGCAAGGATTTGCATATATTTATCAAGTAGGGGGTGTTACATGGATCTTAGGAATCTCCGATTGTGATTAATTTTGAAGTTTGGGAGAAAGTGAAAAGTAAATTAAATTATTGAGGGTAATGACATTAGTGGATTTGTGATAGTAACCAGGGCATTTGCAAATGTAGTTTTTTTTATTCTTAATTGTTTACAGTAATTCTGCTAAAGCCATTACTTTGTCTAATCTGTTGTAGAAAGGACTCCATAGTTAAATTGAATATCATCACATAATAGGCATCCCATTCTAGTTCTATTATGTATTGATATCTTTTCTGAAAAAGTTCAGATTTTTTTTATTTGAGCTGTAGGATTTTTGATAATGCCATACACAAATGTTATAGGGAATCAGAATTTCTATAAAACATAAACCCCTCTCAAGTCTATTGAATAGTTTTTCTGCATCCCTTAATATTATTATTATTATTATTATACGAGATTTATATAGCGCGAACAGTTTACTCAGCGCTTTACAATGTATAATAGCAAAAGTGTTTTTATATATTTCCTTTTTATGTGGTTTTTAATGTTGATTATTTTGATTGTGTTATCTTTAGGCTTTCTCCTTTAAATAAAGCCTGTTTGGTTGGGGAAATTAGGCTGTGAAGTGGTGGATTTATCCTTTGTGCAAGCAACTTAGCATATATTTTTAGGTAATTATTTTAAAGGGAAATAAGCTGTAATTGATACAATTATTTTAGTTCCTAAAAATCTTTTGCTAATAAAGTGATATTTGCTGTACAGGATGTAGCTGGGGAAAGGAAGCAGTGCATGTATAACTGAAATAATTAGTTAAATAAATGGTTAAGTATTTAGATTTTTATTAGTGGGACCTTAAGTCATATAAACTTTGGTATATTTTATAAAAGTCAAACAATTTAATCTGTGGAAAGACTATGGGGGTTATTTACGAAAGGCAAATCCACTTTGCACTACAAGTGCACTTAAAATTGCACTGAAAGTGCACTTGGAAGTGCAGTCGCTGTAAATCTGAGAGGTAGATCTGAAATGAGGGGAAGCTCTGCTGATTTTATCATCCAATTATGTGCAAGCTAAAATGCTGATTTTTTTCTTATCCTTGCATGTCCCCCTCGGATCTACAGCAAATGCACTCCCAAGTGCACTTTCAGTGCAATTTCAAGTGCACTTTGCAGTTGTAGTTTGCACTTGTAGTGCAAAGTGGATTTGCCTTTAGCAAATATCCCCCTATGTTTTCTAGTTGATTTTTTTTATATGTAGGGTGTACCATTGATTATTATTATTCTGGATAGCGTAGCCAAATATTTCCCACATTTAGTTATTTCTACATAGTCTCTAAAAACTTATAAAAAGTGAGGATCTTTTAAGAGAAACGATCTTGAGTTGCAATCTTTTGGAGACGGTTGCAATGTTTTTTTGCATCTATAGACTGAAACATTGTTAGTGTAATGATTCTAAAAATGGTATTTCTTTGTATAATTCATTATTTTGTTTAATGGTTTATGTTCTTTTTAAGTTAAGAACCAATTTTTATTAAAAAAAACTTCCTATAAGGACAATTTTGTCTGCTTCCCAACAGTTTTAAAAGATGTATCTTAAGGCAAAATTTGTTTCAAATTCAATATGTTAGATATTTTGAATTCCTTTAATATTTTTCATCATAAGAGAGGGGAGTTATTCAGTTTGCAAGTTTGGTTTTTGAGGGCTGGGTTTGGTGGTGTCATTTGTAAGAGGATGGGTGCTTGGTCTGAGTGAGGAAAATTGTTCTGTTTCAGTGTGTTTTACCAAATCAATATGGGATTGGAAATTAAAAATTAATTCTTGTGTATGAAGTGAATTAAAGGAAGGTTTAAAGGAACAGCTAAAATCGCATCCTAATATAGTTATTCTTTTTGTGTTTATCTAGGATGTTTAGCATTTTAATAAAGATGGTAACTTGTTTTCTTCTAGGTAAATAAACATTTACAAATATAAAGCATTCACCATTGATTGCACAAATAAAATAACCAATCTTCTATATTTGTCTGGGTGTGGATGTGTGTTTGCTAGGTTTGCTGCTTTCTAAAAGGCGAATGAGATGCCTTGTGTTTTGCAAGAGAGGTTTATTGCATGAAACCAGAGGTTGTATTGTCTTCTATTTAAATCATATATTTATTTATTTTTTTGGAAGAATGTGCCTACAGAAAACAAAATGAGGCTATCTTTCTTGAACTGGCACATATGGATATTTGGGACCGGGTTTTGGAATGTTAAGTCCTCTACCTTTAAGGGACATTAATAGTATATCTTTATGTAGCATAGTTGTATAATAGTGAGTTTATATGGCAGAGTTGTTAGTTTTATGCATAACATTTTTATTGTGACTCAAACAGTGTCCAAGATACAGATGAAAGAAAAGAAAAAGTTTAGAATGTGGGTAACCATTTGGGAAAGAAGGCTAAAGGGTGTTATTATTTAATAAGAAATGATTATAGTCCCTGTTGTATAGTTGTAGAAGCAACACTAATGACTGCGTGTGGGATGCAGTTGTGGACACGGGTCTTAGTATAGAAAGAACAAATGGTACCAATTGCTACCTTTAACAGTCAGTATACAGTTGTTCACAACATTGTATATACCTGTAAGTAAATAAATAACAAACTATGTATAACAAAAATATAGTTCATGTCACCTTATATGAAAAAGATTATTCTCACAAATACCAGTTAAATATAATGAAATAATTTAGGATATATATGTGATCACAAATGGGTTGATTTACTAAAGAGAAATCCACTCTGCACTACAAGTGCACTGCAAGTGCACTTGAAAGTCCACTTGTAAGTGCAGTTGCTGTAGATCGCTGTAGATCTGAGGGGAAGCTCTGAAATTAGGGGAAGCGCTGCTGATTTTATCATCCAATCATGTGCAAGCAAAAATTCTGTTTTTTATTTTCCTTGCATGTCCCCCCCAGATCTACAGCAACTGCACTTGAAAGTGCACTTGCAGTGTACTTGTAGTGCAAAGTGGATTTGCCTTTCGTAAATAACCCCCAAAGTGTAATAACATTTCCAAAAACACTCTGTATAAAACTCAATCAATCAAAGCTTCAAACAGAATAGGTAAACAAAACATTGCTTTGTATAATAAGGATAAATGTGTAAAGCCTTACGCTTAATATAAAGGGGTCTTAGCTATTTACATATGTAGGATTTCATGCTAGCATCTGGCTTTATAGCCCCCTGATATTTGTCAAAGCTTACAGTAGCATCATGGAATAGACAGGGTTTCCAAGGCATTATACAAGTGTGGCTCAATAAAGTGTTTAAGTATGATATAGTGAGTAAAGTTTAGTATAGTGATAAAGCTCCAATTGTCTCCACTAGATGGAGACAAAAGTACATTTCGTACTAGAATGGTGCATTCTCACCACACGACAAAATGGTGGTGACAAAAAATTATAGCTTAAATGAAAGTCATTGTAAATTTTCTTTCTGTGGCTCTTTAATACACTTTTTGAGGGGGGGTTATTTGTCTTTTCAGAGATGTGTTCCTCATCTTCTTTCCTCTACAGAATACAGCTAATTCTAATTCATCCACAGCAGGGAGAGGTAAGAAATCATCAGGCACCTTATCATTTTAGCTAGGTATCAGGGTAGGAGCAATATCAATTTTAAAGATGACACATAAATCAGAGCTATTGAATCCTATAGTAAATGGTTGTCTTCTTTTCTCTAGTGTGTATCTGGATAGATGCTGGTATATTTGTTCTGGTTCTCACATTCCACCGATCTGAGTTTTACCGGTATTTCTTCTTTAAGCTCAAAGCAATTTAAGATAAATAGACTAGCGTTACGTTTGTTGTCAAGTTTCCCCTTAGGTTGGACTACTCTGTCAATATGAATAAGGGTAATCTCTCCATTCAGTATGTTGTTGAAGATTTTAGTGGAAACCTCTTTAAATTAGATTTGGGAAATACCTGAATCAATTTCACAAATACAAGATTAGAAGGGTTCATTTACTAAATTCAAATTGGCTGTTTACTTTGCATGGGAATTTCCCCCTAACCTAGTGAATGAGGTGAAGCTCTGCTGGCCTCCATCATCCAATCATGCGCAAGCAAGTAAATCAACCACTTAGTCTAGACCTGTTCTCCGAATTATCAATATAAGTCTTGAGGAAATCAATCTCCATCTCATGTGTGGTACATTTAGTTTGAAGATAATAGGCTTGCTGTATAATTAGTTTGTTGTATTATTCTTTAGCAAAAAAATATATTATCTACAACATTTCTTTTTAATATAATCATTTAGTGAAATAGCAAAA
Organism: Lithobates clamitans; assembly: GCA_037952925.1. Taxonomy (NCBI): domain Eukaryota; kingdom Metazoa; phylum Chordata; class Amphibia; order Anura; family Ranidae; genus Lithobates; species Lithobates clamitans. The sequence continues at coordinate 2,495,425 of JBBGZY010000021.1, forward strand.
GAGGACAAGATTTTCTTGCAGTATAGAAATGGGAGGAGGAAATAGGAAATAAGATCAGTGATAATGAGGCGAGGAGGGTCTTGAGCAGAGTAAACGCTACATCAGCAAACAACAGGATAGCAGAAATGAATTTCAGAATCCTGGCCAGAATGTATGTCACCCCGGATCTAGCGCATAAAATCCAGGATGAAACTTCGCAGTATTGTTGGAGGGTGTGCAGGGAAATAGGGACAATGGCGCACATTTGGTGGACGTGTCCGGTAATGAAAAAATTTTGGGAGGAGATAAGGGGGATCACATATATGATAACTAACAAGAGAGTACCAGATGATTCCAGGGTGTGTCTGTACCATGGTAGCAACTTGCCCTCCAAGAGTTATCAGAAAATATTGTTACCGCACCTCCTCAATGCAGCTAAGAGTCTCATCCTCAGACACTGGCGGGACATTAGGAGACCTTCAATGCGGGAGTGGTTCGACAAAATAGATGAAATTCACTGCATGGAATATCTAAGATACAGTGAAGGGCTGAAGATGGAGGAGTACGAGGAGACGTGGAGAGATTGGGTTAGGTTCAAGGCCTCCAACCAGGCGGCTGAGGTGTGGGAGGACGAGTCAGACAACTCACCTTAAATAAAATATATAAATTTAAAATCGAGTCTTGCACCTAAACAGGCATTAGGAACAGATGGAAGACAGTGGGAGGCTATGTTGGGACTCTCAGGGGAGGTGTGTGTATGGGGGGGGGCAAGGGGATCATGGGTGAGGTGGGGGGGTTGGGGGGGGATATAGCGGTATTGTATTGAGGAACCAGTAATGGTAGAGGGTAATATTTTTATATCCTATACTATATGGAATTCAAAGATTATGTGCAAAAAGAAAAGGCCACAATGATGTGAAAGTATTGAGGGATAGGTTTGACTGGAAGGTTGAAATAACATTCTCCCATGAATAGTACTTGGCTGATGTGGCAAAAAAAAAAAAAGAAGATTTTCTTGCAGTATTTTTTGAAGATAGATCTCTTACTTGTTTAGCAGAAAGTTAGTTTTCAGAGTCTGAGGGGAGGTCAGCATCATGTAGTTCGGTTGTGTGTACCTTGTGTTCAGAGTAAGCATATTTTGGCACCATCTTGACTGCAAGCTGTGTGCTATGGAGGGGAAAGTGTTGCTGTGCAGCTCCTTCTTGAGAGTCATTTATGGTGGCCATACATACTACTGTATTTTTTATACAATGTACGACTTGATCAAAATCATCAAATCCACAAATAATTGAATACATACATTAATAATTTTATTTCATTCAACCAAAAGGTTGAACAAAAAATTCCCCAAATCCCCACATTTGAGGTGGATAGGGAAATCACCAGTAGCAAATGGTGCTCCATTGTTTGGGGAGGGTGGCAAACAAACCACACCACCCCGCCCCCCCCCCCCCCCCAAGTTAGTCAGTCAGTCAAACCCCCCACCCCCGCGTTTGTTCCGTCAGTCAAAATCCCTATTCCTATTGGAAGAGATTGATCAGAAAAGAAACCAATCATTTATCAAAGTGTGTATAGCCACCATTAGTTTACCTTGGTTTCCCCTCTACTGACAAGGCTCCTGGGGCTCTGTTGATGTGTTTGCCAATGTTATGAGTGGCTTTCAGTGGTAGCAGACACCCGAGAGAAAAAAAATGGCGGTCGCTGCAATATTTTATGTCACACTGTATTTGCGCAACGGTCTTTCAAACCCAATGTTTTTGGAAAAAATACACTTTAATGAATTTAAAAAAACAAACAGTAAAGTTAGCCCAATTTTTTTGAATAATGTGAAAGATGGTGTTACATTGAGTAAATAGATACCTAACATATCATGCTTTAAAACACAGTCACGGAGTGGCAACAAACTACGATACTTAAAAATCTCCATAAGCGATGCTTTATATTTTACAGGTTACTTGTTTAGAGTTACAGAGAAGTTCTAGCACTGGAATTATTGCTCTCGCTCTAACGAACGCGGCGATACCTCACATGTGTGGTTTGAAAAACGTTTACATATGCGGGAACGGAGGGATGGGGGGCTTTAAAAATATTTTTTCTTATTTATTTTACTTTTTTTTTTACACTGTACCTTTTTTTTTTTTTTTTTTTGTTATCACTTTTTTTCCTATTACAAGGAATTTAAACATCCTTTTTAATAGAAATAAGCATGACAGGTCCACTTTATTAAGAGATCTGGGGTCAAAAAGATCTATCATTTATCCTTAGAACAAAAAAAAAGACACTTTTACTTAAAAAAAAAAAAAAATCATCTTGTTAAGCCAGAGGACAGGAAGTGAAGTCAGGCGTCGCTTCGCTACTCCAAGGGCATGGAGCCGAATGCGGGCTATCTTGCCCTCACTCGACTTCCTGCCTAGCCATTGGACGCATCGGATTGGTTTCTGGGCTTAACGGCCGACTTGGTAAGCTCAGAAATGACCAGAAAGGGGCGGGGGGGGGGGGGAGCACATCTCTCACCGCCTATAAAAGTGATCCCATGGTGAATCTGCTGCCATAACCCCGGTATATAACATCAAATTAATGATGTACATTTAGCCCAGGTTCACATTGAGCTGCGGGAATGAAGCCGTGCGAGTTCAGCTGATCTCGCACGATTTCACTCCCGCATGTCAGTCCCGATTTCGACCGCGATTTACATTGACATCTGCACAGATTCCTGCACAGATGTCAATGTAAATCGCAGCCCAAAAAGTAGTACAGAAACTACTTTTTGAAATCAGTGCAATGCCGCACTTAGGATGGTGCCATTGCCGGCAATTGCTGCCGATTTGACATGTCAAATCGCATGTCAGATCGTTCCAATGTGTACCAGGGCTTACAGTTAGGTGGTATGAGTATATTTACAGTTAGTGGTTAGAGGTTGATGACAACTTAGACTGGGCTAACATTTCTTGTGAGTTAGGTAAGATTCATTGGATATATTTTAAAGCCCTGTAAAGCGCAAGCCACAAAGAGAAAAAAATGTTTATGACTTAACTGCAACAACATCATCATTGTGTGAAGAAAAATTTACTATACTCAAAAGCTATGCAGGGTTTCTTTAGATACAAAAGTGTGTAAACATCTATGGCACAAGTACACTGGGAAAAATGAAAAAAGAAAATGATCAGACAAGCGAAACAGAAGCCTAATCCTGGAATTCCTTTGCAGTCTTGAACCGTAAATTTGCAATAGGTTACAGTGTCTACAGGCACTCTATATAGACCTGCCCGACGAGATGTCACCATGTGGAATGTGCACTGGTGTGTGTGAGCTATACAGTCAGCGACTAAGATCTGCTGAAATGATCGGAGTTCATTAACAAAAGTTTCTACTTGGGTGGAGTCTACAAATAAGCTAGCAAGTTCACCTGGTATCATAGTTTATGGTGAGTTATACAAAAGGTAATTAAAGTTTTCACTTATTACACCCCCCAAAACACTCAAAACATTTTAAAGTACAACTGTTTTTCCCCAGACAATCTACATCCAATTATAAACTCAACTTCATTTCACGAAGCCACCTTCAGGGTCAATTTACACTTGTGTTTAGTGGCAGTGTATGCTAAAATGTGTTGTGCATGGCAACGCACTTGCTCTATGTACAGTGTGTTACAGTGCCATTCATTGTTAATAGCACCCCAAAACATTGTAAATTAGAACACAATGCATTACATCACAACACATTTACCGCATATTGCGGTGTGCTGTGTTAACGCACCACAATGGAATACTTTAAGAGTGAAGGGGTCACTTTTATTGAGAGTTCATCGAAAGAAGTGAGGTCCTTGTAATCTTGATTTTTTTTTCAATATCTCCAAGACACAACATCTGCTTACAAAATACACATTTTAATCTTTATACAGCTTACTCATGCACTTGTAGCAAAATGCACCTAATAATGATCCTAAACAGAATAATATTATTCCAGTGTATAATGTCCATATCCTGACTGAAAATGGGCTCAGTAAAATGCAACTGGCTTCATTTCAATTTACCAGCCATATGCTAGCAAAAATCTTTCTTTTATTTTTAATTTATCTTGTTTATTATTGTATATTTAAAGTGAAGTAAACACATGTTCACCTTTTTTCCAGTCTTCACTTTAATATGTGAATAGCCTTTTATTCCTTGTGTGTGTTAAACCCATAAAACAAAAATGTATGCAATTCCAGCTCACCAATTCTTATGTGAGATGTGTAAGATGTGATGGCTGTATTAGTTTTCTTTTTTAGGCTTTTTTGCCTTTACTTTTACCTGTGGGTCCAGCCAGTAAGTCTGTTTTTTTCAGCTTACTTTAACAGACCAATAAGATGTCCAGCAGAAGTGGAAGTTAGAGGGTTGTGACTTACCATTTTACAGGGGTGCTTATAATGGTCAGCTTTTATCCATTTTTAAAAACCTTTATCCCAAAAGAAATAAAAATGTTTGCTGTAACTGCTTTTAAAGTGTTAGCTGGAATTCATCTTCAATTTGTTAATCAAGTTCATCTAAAGCAGCTCATAGATGACTTGGTTTTTTTTGTTGAATGAAAAAACTGACTTGACTGCCCCATCTGCACACTCCATGTGTATGGGGGAATCCCCCCGCTGTGATATTGTTTTCTGACAGCGGAAAGACTTTCCCAATGTCAGAATACACTGATTTAGCGTGTACAGCAGCCAGTCTGACAGAAGCCGGCTGTTTGACCTGCTTCTGTCAAAGGCTCATGACCAAAAAAGGTCTGCCGATGGGCATCTGATCAGCCAATGGCTGAGAGAGCTGACCAGTGTATTCTGGCGGAGGCGACCGTCCCCCTGTCAGAACACAATAGCTCAGCAGGGGAGATCGCTGTACTTACATCGGATTGTTAGTACAGCAGCTCCAACCTGAGCTGTCAGGGGGTTTTTTTTTGTTCAACCAGCAAAAACTAGTAGTGTGTACAAGGCTTAACACTACCATCTCCCCAGACTGACAACGCTGCAGTAGAAAGATGTCTGCTTTACTACTTCATCCAGAATGCAGAAACCCTAATACAGGAGGTGTGTTACTGGCTGGATCACCAGCTGAAAAGAGGGGAAAAAAGCCTAAAAAAAGAAAACAAATTCAGCCACCACATCTAATGATTGGTAAGATGCAATATATTATATTTTTGTGTGACGCCATTGTGGTTTCGGCCAGCCATGAATCCAGAAGGAACTCCAGTGGAAGATGTCCGCGCTGTACTTGGAGGGCCGACGCCGAACCAGGGCATCATTCTAAGGTAAGTATTTCATAATGAGCTAGTATGTGATGCATACTAGCTCATTATGCCTTTGTCTTGCAGGGTTTGTTTGTTTTTTTGTTTTTTTTATCGGGGTTTACAACCCCTTTAATACCGCTTTAAATTTTCTTTATTCATTAGTTTACCAAATTAACCTCAATATCTTCGAAAATATAGACAATGATGGGTATAACACTATGGGGTTGATTTACTAAAGGCAAATCCATTGTGCACTACAAGTGCACTGCAAGTGCACTTGGAAATGCAGTCGCTATAGATCTGAGGGGTAGATCTGAAATGAGGGGAAGCTCTGCTGATTTTATCATCCAATCACGTGCAAGCAAAAAAGCAGTTTTTTTCTTATCCTTGCATGTCCCCCTCAGATCTACAGCGACTGCACTTCCAAGTGCACTTCTAAGTGCACTTGCAATGCACTTGTAGTGCAAAGTGGATTTGCCTTTAGTAAATAAACCCCTATGAACATGAACAAGGCTTTGAATAAAGATAGAATGAACTGATATCAATTCCAACTTTAGTTTTGCTGGTTACACTGGACAGGGGAACCACTTTCTGAATTGATTCTGAAACACCTGATATCCTACTAATTTGATCAAAATGAAATTATTCTTACATAGTGCTACACACTGTCATATAATAGCAGCAAAGGAAAAAAATAGAGTGATGATGACAGCAGCCAATCGCATGTAGTCACTCTGTAAGACACATAACAACTGAGAGAAAAGACAACTGGAATGTGACTGGCTGCTCTGAACTGTGGCTTATCTTTCCTGCTGTCTCCAATGAATCTGTTATTCACAGGTTTTTTCATTCCTCCAATGTCTTTAATATGCAATGCTTTTATAATGTAAAGAAATTTGCCAGAGCTGCAATTATCTATCTATCTATCTATCTATCTATCTATCTATCTATCTATCTATCTATCTATCTATCTATCTATCTATCTATCTATCTATCTATCTATCTATCTATCTATCTATCTATCTATCTATCTATCTAGAACAGGATAAGGTAAATCTCAAATGCTCACACAGTTTCATTACAGTTTCCCTCAAATGCCCTAACTTGTTTATGACCTGCTTTCCCTGTAAATAAAGGATGATCTGTCAACCCCAATGACATGGAAAGCCTCTGGTGGTAAGCAAGTCATCCAGCATTAGTGAAATGAAGAGCGGGGTCATCGGACCGGTCACTGGTGTCAGATGTTATCGGCTCATTCCTTTCATACACGCACATCGGCTTTTTGAACACAAATATGTTCATGCATTGTATTTCCATATGGACACATGCTTACTTGAGTTGCACAGTATATTTATTTTCCATTCTGATTTATAAATAAAGTTATCCCTGCTCTATATGGAAAAATTATCTTCTGTAATTATGAAATTAAAATAATGAAATGGCCAGATAAAGAAAAGCAGACAGTGAAAAGAGTTTAGTGTTCAATCACACTGGAGGTTAGTGGAAAAGGCCCTTACATTGGTGGTCAGGGGGAGTAGGAATACCCCTTACCCTGGGGATCAAATCTCCTTGCATTGGTGGTCATTGGGAAGAATGTCACCCTTATAGACAGCTAAAAAGATCATTGGGTTTCAGTGGTTACTTTTTATAAGGGAGAGACTCCACTGATCCCACTCAACCGAGAGTGTCAGTTTACCATTGCCCCAAAACTATGCAGGCACCATCAATTTGCCACTGCCTTTCAAAACCAAGAAGCTGGCTACATGGTATGCCATGTGTTTGTGCTGGGAACACATTTGATTGTATATCCTTAGCATGGAGTCTAAAAAGTCACCGACAGCTTCTGGCCTCAGAGTAAAGAAAAAAAGGTTCTATATTTAGTGTCAGTGTCCATTTGTTTTAGGTTGAATAAAAAAAAAAGGAAAATGCATGCTGTTGTTTTTTTGGCCCTACTATGGGTACAAACAACAAATAATGCATGCATATAACATATCTTTAATAATAAAAAAAATAGGGAGGTATCCATTAATATATACTACCAAATAAAAAAGTATAATTTACCTGGGGTGCCTTATGGTTTTCCCTATTTTTAGGTTGAGAAAGACACCTGTAAGGAACACGTCTGCACATATATCAATGCCCCTGTTGTGAAGGACCATTGCAGAGACCCCAGAGAGTGGACTGGTGGTCAATGAGGTAGGATGAAGAAAGGAAACCCATTCCGATAATGACTGACAGCGGGATTGTGATATCACCAACTTATATTTTGAGGTGCTGTTAAGATGACAACTTCTGCTTCTCTGAAACCACGCTCAGCCCTCATGTTTTTCTACCCACTGCACTATTGTTTGGGGGGGCATTGTCCTTTATCCAGGTGCAATAAAATGTATAAAACTGTATAAAACTCTGTCAAAGGTTAGAGCAAAGTAAACTGGACCACTACCGCTAATATTGTAACACAAAACCTCAGGACAGACAGTATTGTCCGGATTCTTGGCAGATCCATGTGACCCTTTTCTGTAGAGCTCTCCACCTAGATCCCGCCTATGTCCTATTGGTTAAAGCCAGCACCTCTATCCTCTCCTATGTGTTATTAGCTTTAGTCAGTACCTATGTCTACTCCTATGTGCTGTAGTCCTAGCCTGTAACTATGTCTACTCCTACTTGCTATTACCCTTAGCAAGCACCTGTATTCTTCGGTGTGCTTTAGCCTTAACCAGCACCCATATCCCCTCCTATGTGTTATTGCATTAGTCAGTCCATGTATCTACTCTTATGCGCTACCGCTTTAGCCAGCACTTGTATTCCCTCCTATGTGCTACAGGCTTATCCAGTACCTGAATCCACTCCTATGTTCTAGAGCCATAGCCAAAGGAGCAGCTAGCTAAACAACTACCCTGAACTGGATTAGCAGGCACACATTCTCTTTCACACCTAGCCTCTTATTACCTACCCCTAGATTCTTAGGCATCCATTTGATGCAATTAAATTTTCTTGCCTAGGCAAAGTATGTTATACATCCCAGGAGCCTTCAGGAGGGGAGGAAAGGAGGAGGGGTTTCTCAGCTAAGCACACTCTCCTGCATGCATACTTGACCTAAGGGCAGATGGATTCCAGGAAGTAAATGATACATGAATCATTTGCCATTACTTAAGTTGGTCATGGCCAGAAATGATAGGCAGCTGTTTTTCAAAGTGATTTCTCAAAAAAATAAAGCATAAAGGCATGGATTAAATGGATTAAATAGTGTTTTTGATTTGTGGTGCTCAGATGCAGTGAAGGTCTGCTTTAACTACACTTAGAACAAACAGAAAAAAAGACAACCAACTTTGTACTCAGTATTCCCATAATGAAGAGTGTTATGAGCAAATTGACAGCTTCTACAGGAAGGGACACGTCACAGATTCTTAGGACATTTTACTATTAAATACCATCCAGATAAGAAAATTCTTTGACTCAACATCAAATAATGCATGTCACCTGCAGGGAAAGTTTTTAGTGATCATAATTTTATCATACTCTTTAGGTTATGTACTCTTTCTTGTAGATTGCTTTCATTGGCCAGCACAAAAAAAACTGTTATTCATTCATACTTTTCAGAGTAGAAGAATTATTAATACAAATATATAACTATTTGAGTTGAATAAATGTTTTTGGTTCCGAGAACTTTTATTTAAAGTAAAATATGTAATCAGCCTTTTAATCAGTATTTTTTTTTTTTTTTACGATTAAAGGACCACTTTAATTGCAAACTGGTTTGTGCTACAGGTTTTTAATTACATTCATTGATACTTACGTAAAATGTCAATAGGTTCTCTAAACGAAATGGAAGTGGATCAGTATGTGCCTGCACACAGCCAACTTCCTGTCTACTAATCCTACAAAGAATGCTGCAAACTGTCAGTTTTTATCCTTATCCTAACATGGTAGTTTACAATACATTTTAAAATACGGAAACTAAAATGTCACATATTTCATTTTCTGTGCAGATATTTTTTGAATTTTAACTTTTAAATTGTGCTTTTGCATAATATAGTTTTTTTTTTTTTTTTTTACCATTTACTGCTCCATCAATAAAATTATATCTCTTTACCTATGGGACAATACACAGGATTTCAGAGAAGCAAAAATATATCCTGGCCAGCCAAAATAACCAATTGTGCAAGTATTGTTTTACATGTAATATGATATCACAGTGCTATAGTGCTCAAATCCCTAAATCAATAGGTTTAACTCTGCAGAGTGTTGGCAGCATTTCATATACTGTATGTCCAGACATATATGATTCAAAAATGCCTGTGTCCTGAGTTAATATGGTATTACATGGTAACATTGAAGAAATGTAAACCCTAATTCCCCGTACACACGATCGGACATTCCGACAACAAAATCCATGGATTTTTTCCGACAGATGTTGGCTCAAACTTGTCTTGCATACACACGGTCACACAAATCTTGCCGGAAATTCCAAACGTCAAGAACGCGGTGACGTACAACACGTACGACGAGAAAAAGGAAGTTCAATAGCCAGTGCGGCTCTTCTGCTTGATTCCGAGCATGCGTGGAACTTTGTGTGTCGGAATTGTGTACACATGATCGGAATTTACGACAGCGGATTTTGTTGTCAGAAAATTTGAGATCCAGATCGCAAATTTTGTGTGACGGAAATTCCGATGGAAAATGTCCGATGGAGCCTACGCACGGTCGGAATTTCCGACAACAAGCTCCCATCGAACATTTTCCGTCGGAGAATCCGACCGTGTGTACGGGGCAGCTACTACTTTAAAAACAATATGAAAATCAATTTGGTGTGCAAAGCAGTAAAAAAAAAAAAAATTTAAGTAAACTGGTGCATACAAAAACATCAAAATCTGCTCTGGTTACAAAGGGTTTGATGACCCCTTGACATGGAAGGGTTGTATTAAAAATTGTGAAAAATGCTGTTGTCCCAGCGCTAACAAGATGGGAATGAATTTTAAAATATTATTTTATACTACTTACCTTTGAAGCCCATTTATCTAAGATAAACATGCTTATAAGCCAACAAATCCTGCGTTGTCTGTGCCACCAGATGCCTCACCTTGTGCTGTGGGAAAGCCGATACTTCCTGGAATATTTGATTATTTAAGCCTCCTGCAGGAGTATGCTGAAATGTCATTCTCAGCTAGGTGCAAATCAAGGCAGGGGTGAGTTGAACGTGAAATATCTAAAAAACGAAACTACCTATTTTTTAAATGGTCATTTTTTTTTATTATGTGGAGGGGGGGGGCTTGCTGCAAAGTCTTTCTTCTTGCTGGAAAGTCCGCTTTAACAAATAAGATCATTGTTCCCTTCTTAAAAACTGCTTCATAATATTAAAGTTCTGCTTTAAATGTTACATAACATATAAAGTATTAAAGTATATCTAAATTGAAAACCAAATGTGATGTATTGCAACTTACTAGTCCCTGGTGTGGTGACTGCATTTGTTTTCTTTTTTAGGTTTATATTGATTTTTTCCACCTGATAATCTTGCAAATAACAGTTATGCCCCGTACACACGGTCGGATTTTCCGATGGAAAATGTGTGATAGGACCTTGTTGTCGGAAATTCGGACCGTGTGTAGGCTCCATCACACATTTTCCATCGGATTTTCCGACACACAAAGTTTGAGAGCAGGTTATAAAATTTTCCGACAACAGAATGATTTTGTTGTCGGAAATTCCGATCGTATGTACACAAATGTGACGGACAAAGTGCCATGCATGCTCAGAATAAATAAAGAGATGAAAGCTATTGGCCACTGCCCCGTTTATAGTCCAGACGTACGTGTTTTACGTCACCACGTTCAGAACGATCGGATTTTCCGACAACTTCGTGTGACCGTGTGTATGCAAGACAAGTTTGAGCCAACATCCGTCGGAAAAAATCCTAGGATTTTGTTGTCGGAATGTCCGATCAATGTCCGACCATGTGTACAGGGCATAACAGTAACCTCTGTAGTTTTTATCTCCAACACATGGGAAACAGGGTAATTGGTAAATTACAAAAGATAGCCAGAAAGGAAGTTAAAGTGGAGTTCCACCCAAAAAAAAAAGATAATAATATAAAAAAATAATAAAAAAAACATTTGGACATTTTTTTTTTTTACTCACCTCTTAATGCCTGTTGCTATGTGGTCCCTCCTCCTTCCTCTCCTAGTCTCCTTACGTCACTTCCCTCGGCGCCTCCGCTCGCTAATGCTCCTGGGAGATGTGTGTCATAATTTCCCAGGAATCAGTGGGCAGTGTCGAGGGCTTTGTTGCCATCACAGCGGAGCGGGCACTTCAGACTCCGCTGCCCGTTGTGATGGCAACATAGTAGTTGACGGCGCTGCGAGAATGACTCAATGCGCATGCACGAGATCAGGGAGAGAATGGGCGGTGCATGCTGGTCGCTCAGCAGCACCGTATCCCGGAACAGGATGCTTGTGGGCCCACAAGCAAAATGAAAACGGCCACCACTGCATTATCAAAGTTCTTTTTAACAGATGAAACCGGACATCGGGGGACAAATTATACAGAAGGCGTGAGTGTTACAATGTCATTGTAAACGCTTGTGAAAGGTTTAAAAAAAATAATTTATTGATTGTAGTTGGAACTCCGCTTTAATCTTTGGTGAAGCTCACAGGAAGTGACAGGGACACTGCATTTCTGGCCAGATCAACAGGTATTTTCTGCATTTGTTGAAAATGTTCTTAGCTAGAATTAAAAGGGAAGAAAGACAGCCACCACATCTAAGGACTGTACGCTGCAATATATTGCGTTTTTGTTGTTTGGTTCAACTATCTTTTAAGTTTTATTTTGTTCTACTTAAAGTGATTGTAAAGGGTTTTTTTTTTTTTTAAATAACAAACATGTAATACTTACCTCCTCTGTGCAGGAGTTTTGCACAGAGCAGCCCTGATCCTATTTTTCTGCCCCCACGAAGAGCCGCATTCCATGGGGTCACTCGTGTGGGTGTACTCCCAAGTCCTGCTGCAGTGTTCATTGACACAGCAGGACTCAGCCCCGCCCTCAGCGTCACTGGATTTGATTGACAGCAGTGGAAGCAAATGGCTTCTGCTGCTATCAATCTATCCAATGACGACCCGAGACAGCGGCTGGAGCTGCTGGGCTCGTTCTCGTTGCTGGAACGATCGGGTTCAGGTAAGTAAAAGGGGAGCTCTGGGGGGGGGGGCAGCTGCACCACAAAAGGTTTTTCACCTTAATGCATAGAAAGCATTAAAGTGAAAAACACTGAGACTTTATAACTCCTTTAACTTGCCATAGCTTTTCTTATACGGGGTATACCTAATAATTTCAATAAATCTGGCTTTTTTTTCTAAAAGCACAAGTTTTCACTATAATTTAAAGTACACCCAAAGGCAAACTTTTTTTTTGTTTTGGACAGAGTGGAGATGAATTAGAACACTTTTACTGATGTCTGTGCCCCCATTAGGGTGATTCACCCTCTCTATTTGTCCTGTTTACCATTATCATTGAACATAAAAGTCAAAGAAAATCACAAATTTTGGATTGTCCCCAGAAAAGTAAAAAGATGGGAAATCTTTCAATGGGGACACCAGTTCTGGTGACCTGGGTGGCCCCAAGCGATTTCCTTAATTTTCATGGATTTCCTTTCACTTCCTGTTTTGGCTATGGGACAGGAAATGAAGGGAATTCTCCCCAATAGGACACAGATGGCAAAAAAATGACAAGGGTTATAAACCCCCTTACTCTATCCAAACTGAAAAAAAGTTTTAATTAAATTATATTAACTTTATACTGCTTGCACCCATGAAAAACATGCAAAAGAAAAAAATAAGCAAGAATTAACATTCCTGTACAGAATGTGTACTTTGCTTAAAAAATGTCCCTAGCTGATTCTGTTTTTACTGTGTAGGGCAGAACATAGTTACCAATACCATGCCAAACTAATAAATAAAATAACCATGGGGATTGTTTTTTTATATATACATATCCCTAAAACTGCTGGTCTTAACCTTTTAACTTGGAGGAATCCTTCAAATAATCCTAAGGAACCTGTGATAACATTTTCAGAGTTGTAGCTCACAGTACACATTTGTTCGATGTTGTAGATCTAAAGATACATAAAATAATAAAAATATTAACCAGGACCATGGTTGGGAAACCTTTTTTTTACAAAGTACCAGCAGAACCTTAAAGTGGTTGTAAACCTCAGACATGAAATATGACCAAAGCATATCCCTCTATACAGGGGCGGATTGATAACTCATGGGTCCCCCGGGCAATAGGAGATTATGGGGCCCCCAGGCAATCAGAGATTATGGGGCCACACAGTATACACACACACAGTATACAATCACACAGTATACACATACATGTACACACAGTATACACAGACAGATGTAAAAAAAACACAGATTTATACATACTGTCCCTGGTTTTACTGACCCTGATGGGGCCCCCTAGTGGCCCAGGGCCCTCGGGCAGTGCCCGAGTCGCTCAATGGTCAGTCCGCCCCTGCCTCTATAGTGTGTACTAACTAGTGTGTCTCAATTAAGAGCATGAAGTGTGATTTTTGTCAGCTGCTTCATTCCTCTGCTATAAACATGAATCAATTCTGCCAATTTTTCCTGACACCAGGAGAAAAATGGTGACAGGGGAGTGACCTCCAGCAGATTGACACCCTCAGCTCTGTTCCTGTGTGCTGTGTGGAGGTGGGGTGTAGGAGGATTTGTTTAATCTCTGTGTATCACCTGAGGATAGTCACCTCACTGGGTATATGTAAGGGCTTACAACCTCTACACCACAGCTGGATCCATACCCATGCACAATAGAGTGTAGTGCATACGTTTTTGCAGGAACTTATGTAAGTGTTAGTGGTCAAATAGGAAGAAAGGGTCTAAGGAAGGCACAAGAAGGTGACTCCCCTAGGCCCAAAGACAGTTACTATGGATATAAGTGGACATAAATGGGAGAGTAGTGTTAAAAAGATAATTAATAGTTTATTAGCATAACATGGCAATATTAAATTCATCATATGTACGAAAAAATGTACATGATCCACCATACACTGAAAAATGTGCTCACCGGGTGCTCATTGCACCCGATATGCACATAAGTCAGATGAACAAAATTGACAGACAATGACAAACAGATACTCACATATAACAAACAAAGTGCAGGCGCCTAGACTGCCACAGATGCACAATGTCCCTACGGCTAATCGCTGGATCCATACCCATGCACAATAGAGTGTAGTGCATACGTTTTTGCAGGAACTTATGTAAGTGTTAGTGGCACTGTCCTACAATCTAGCCCTCATGATACCCACTATTAAAGGGAATATTTTTTTCTAAAATAGAAGCAGCTGGTTCAGATATTTCAATGCTCCCTATAATGCAGCCTTTCTCAACCTTTTCAACACAGAGGAACCCTTTAATAACCCTTCTGGTCTCAGGGAACCCCTGCTAAATATTACTATATCTACAACTCATGATACATTAGTGTGATGGTTATTGGGAAGAATGCTCCTTTTACTTGTGGACATTGGGAAGAATTATCCCTTAACAGATAGCCAAAAAGGATCAGTGATGTGAGTGGAAACTTATCTGAGAGTCAGAAGTTGCTCATTGCTTAAGGAATCCCTAGTAGTCTCTGGAGGAACCCTAGGGTTCCATGAAACCCTGGTTGAGAAACGCTACTATAACTGAAACCAATGTATACAGTACATACATCTGGGTGAGAGGCACAGTAGGGTACTTTGATAGGTTTTTCTGCTAAGGGGGAAGCCACACAGACATTTCATCAGCAAACATGGCTGCCCCCAGTGATGGACCACCGTCCTATATGTGACAAAGAGTGTTAAGTTGGGACTTTTACAAGCAGCGCCAGCGCTTATACAGAATAAGGCCTCTTAATAAAATTAATATGAACACACTTAGTCATTAGCTGGATACAGCGAGCAGTAGGACTCTTCCAGACCCAGGCACCCCATATATCCCTAGGGCCTCCTCCTCTATCCCAGGACACAGCTTCTTTCTTGAGCTGGTGTTAGACAGCTTCCTAGCACCTCCGGTCTTTCTTGTCAGCAGGGTAATGAATCTAGTCACATGCCCCCTGACTCTAAGCTAGTTAGTTTCCCAGCACTTACTGGCTAATCCCATATTTTGCTGATCTTGCTTGTCAACTGTAATGCAATAAATCTAGCTAAAAAAATTTCAGCTCTTGGATTGTTCCCTGGCTCAGGAGGTGCCTTATTTAACCATCATCAACCTGTGCCTCAGTGCTTATGATAGCATTTTCCTCTGTTCAAGGATGTCTGAATCTTAGCCTGTTGTTACCTGTTACTGATCTTCTCTTTGGTATGGGATCTCTCTACTGTCTGCTGCCTGCCCTGACCCCTACTTTCTGTTGCCTTTACCATGATCTTTGCTACATTATTGGATTCCACTAATGTCTGCTGCCTGTGAAGACTTTTGGTATGCTCACAGATTATTCTTCCTGCCAACCACCAGCCCTGACTTCTCCAGAGTGGCTTTCATCTTCTTTATACCATCGCTGTATGTCTGCTTTCTTCTACCTTCTATCTGCTAGTGATACTACAGCCAGAGTATACAGTTTTTTGTATTAGGTCCTGGGGGCAACCTAGTATCTGTAGACCTACTAGCTATAAATGAAGAGGGCTGCTAAAGTAGAATTTTGTCTGATTCCTGTTGTATTCCTGAAAGAACACCTGCTCTCTGACAATGCTGGCAAAAGTATACAACCTTCCTGTGCCATCACTGGACTAGCTCAAATAAAACAGGTATGTAAATGTTTGTTTTAAATAAAAAACATCGGGGGAGGGGGGCTTTGAAGGGAGGCGGGGGGTGACTAAAGTGCCTGAAGTTCCACTTTAAACAGGATCATTAAAATTAAAAGAAACACACACAATTATATGAAGCTTTTTCTTTTTTCTCATCTGCAAAGTCAATAATCTCAAATTTCCTTCCATGCTTTTCCCAACACATAAGCAGAAATGCACATTTTATGTGTTTAAAATGTGTACAAACTTATGCTAGATCATGCTTCTATTCGCACTTTATTTTCAGCCATGTGAGTTATTTTCAAATGCCAAATAACTGTCCTTTTTCTGAAAATAAGAATTCCTGTCCTGTTTTTTGAGCTTTGTGAACTATAGTGTGAAAAGGTAAGAAAATTAAACCTGATACAAAAAAGCAACTGACCTGGATCCTTGGACACCTTCTTTACCGATCTAATCATCTTGCTGCACACCTAGAAGAAGTCAGAACTCTAGTTAATAACAAAACATTTTGCTTTGCTTACTGTCTTCTGCTTTTCATTACTTCTAATACCAGCCATATACATAACCTCGAACAAGACAGACAGTAAATAGCAGTGAACTCATGACCTGAAACTGTGTCCTCTAATTAACTTACCTAATTTCCAAATCTACAGATGCCAGAATCAAGTGGTGTTCCCCACAAGTCATGAGGATCCCCTATTACAATGAGGGCAGTGTAAACCCTGTTGTTTTAATGTACACAATGACCAGTATCAGATCAAAAACCCTCAAACTCTCTGGACAATAGAAGGTGTTCTTTCCATGTATTAATATTTGATGGCAAAAAGTAACCAGAGGACGAGTTATTATTCCTCAGCCATGCTTATACTGCACAAAGAGGTCAATAGAAGTGACGCTGTTGTAACTGTGAGTCTCTTGATCATCAGGTTAATTAGGCTTTCTGCATTGGTAACATTCATGTCTTGTCATTGATTGGCCACTGCTCAAATTTCTAATCAATCCCTCCCAGCAACTTTAGCGGCAGAAAAATGCAGGTGGTGAATTATTGATACTTTTTTGTATTCAGTCATCTCTACTCTTATCTATCTTCAATAAAGTATCAACAGCATAATCACTATATTGACAGTTCAGTGCTTACTGCAGAGAAGGGAGGGAATTTAACTATATTAATTCACCCTCAAAATTAACCCTTTTTTTTTCAAAGGAACACTGCATTGAAAAGAAACTTTGGGTTAACTGGGCAAATATGAAACAGGCTGGGTATACAGAGGACTCTGTAAGTGCAGAATATATATGTAATAAAACATATAATTTGGTTCAAACATACATTCTTTTCTTACATTAGATTTTATTAATATGAAGATCTGAATTTTAACTACGGGACAAACAATGCATACACACTGTCCTATTTAAAAAAAAAATACACTATATACCCTATTTTATATACAACTCAGTGAAAGTATGTGAATAGCTTAACTCTGAAATTTAAAATGAGACACCATCGCTCTGATTTATTTTAAAAGACACGTCAGCAAAAACAATAACAAAACTTTGGCTGAAGGGGACCAGGTTAAGTTGTTGGCTGGCAGTCATGGAGCTTGTATATGCTGCATCCCTAAAGGGGAGGTGAGAATAGTTCCTCTTTAATGTGAAACTCAAGGCAAAAAGCTAAATGCACAGTTAAAATACATATATGGAGCTAATATTACTGTATGTCCAACTGAAGTGCCTCTAGTGGTTCCCCTCTCGTCCCTTCCTATACCCCATCTCTGCCCCCCCCCCCCCTTTTTTTTCTTTTAACTTTTCTTTCTCTTTTCCTCTCTCACCCTTTTCTTTCTTCTTCTCATAGGTGTCCTGTATCTCTTGCATCTAGCAACCCATTTAACCTTGTTTGTTGTTATGTGATTTATTATGTGATTATTGAGAAATAATTATATGCAAAATATTTCTTTATCTGTAACTGTAGATACGACATGTACCTAGAACTTGACTTCTATCCCTGTGTTCAATAAACATATTATGCAAAAAAAATAAAAAATACATATATGTATACTTTTGACCTGGAAAAATAGCTGAAACTCTCATGAACCAATCTTGTGATGTATACTGCACAGGCCAGACAAATGTTACAAAATGGCATTTCATTCCTCTTTATTCAGTGCAGACAAAGGTGGATGGAGGAATCCCCTCTGCTACGATATTGTATTCTGACAGTTAGGCAGGCCGTACTTGGTTCGAATCTCGGCTGGTTTAACAGGCTTCCCCTGCATTCCCCCACTGGGAGAAGACAATGGCCGGGCAGAAGGGATTCCCGCATCAGCACTGTCTGTGTTGATAGGGGAATCGAGCGAATATCTCTTCTGCAAACCATGGTTGCAGGAAAGAAATTCGCTCCATGTGTGGCCTACCTTATACTCTCTGCTCTCAGAATACACTAATCAGTGGCTGCAAATGTTTCTAATTGAAACAGTTTACACTTGTACAGTTTACACTGGGTAGTCATGTTTTTTCTTTTCTGAATACCTATCACTTATTTAAAGTTTGGATGGTTACGCTACAAGTCACAACTTACAGTACTAGAGGTTTCATGAATGGCTGATCATAAACCGTGAGATATGCTTTTAGAATAACTGATTGGAGGGATGGCTATCTGCCAGTCCTGAGAGTCCAGCACCCTACTATACACATACTAGTTTGTACTTTAGTCTGCACAGAGCCAGTGTGTCTAAGGGAACAACCCCTCCCCCCCCAATAAAAAACATAAAAACTGAACAAAAGTATGCCCTCTCTCAAAACATCAGCTTGGTATTAAGGATAATATGCTTTTCCACTTTTTTGGCCCCAAGGAGTGCAGGACGCTGTTGGCTTTGTTTCCCTTACAATATGTTTTTTTCATTGATGATCACATTAGTGCATCAATTATTAATCAAAGGGGTAAACCTATCACCAATCACAATAACTGCTCCCCCCCCCCTCCTTTTATTGAGACAAAGTCTCTTTGGTGTATGGGAAGAGTCCTCTAATGCTGTAGGCAAACTTCCAAGGTTTCTTCAGCTTTTTTCTGCTCTCAGTTCAAGCCCACCCCCACTCAGTATTTGAGAATGCATCAGAGTGCATCTCAATTTGCTACCGAGGCACTCTGTTGTATTGTGGGATGTGGAGAGGGGAATGCTGGAGCTGAAAGTCAGAAAGTACTTAAAATCTAAGAAGTTTGCTCTCAAGCTTAAAGACTTCTCAGGAACATCAAGAGGACTTGGTGACCAATCAGAAAGGCTATAGTAGTGTCTGGCAACACATTTTCTAAAATAAACTAGTCTGCTTTTAAATCTGTATTTATGTTTAATCTGTGTGGTAGTGAAACAGTGAAGGTCTCAACACCGGTTACAGCCTAACTCCAGTTTTTTAAATAAATACTGTATAATAATTTGCACAACATTTCTAAAAAAAAATGCTGCTTTCTTTGCAATGCTCACCTTATCCCAAGCAGATGCTTTGCTGCAACTATTTGTTGCTGCTGCTCTTCATGGCTGCATAACATCCAGTATCATTCAACCCACTTTCAGTAGCCATGGCTGTCATTGACCCATCCCCTAGAGGTGTGACATAAAACCGCCTGGGCGCACAGAAGAATTTTTCCACAGAAAGGGGTACACACATCATAACATGAGCTCATTTCTCTAGGGCATTGGAGACACCAGAAAAGAAGAGGAAAGACCTTGCTTGCAATGCGGTTGTGTGTAACAAACCTGGATTTAAGACGAGTATGCTAGAAATATTTTAACTTATGGGCAGGGAGCACAAAATCATGGTGCTGAGTTGAAACAAGGGTAGGGGCTTACAAACGTACACCTTTGTACTTTTGGCTTTATATGGCTTGCTGGATGTAAAACATAATGTAAGAAAGGGGAGGAGGATCTTTGCAAATAACCGTAATTATCTAAATATGATTTCGTAATTTCTAGTAGTCACTGCCACTGCTGATTTGTTTGTAAAGCTTTAGGATCCTGGGCGGTTACCTTTGCTTCACTACTTAATGGTGAACAGCCAGCTTCTGTTGAACAGGCATGCTAGAAAACCAGCAGCCATTTAGCACTCGATCAGCGCTGGCAGCCAATGGCTGCCAAAGTGTGTTCTGCTCGGGGGTGAAGTCCCCCTGTCAGAACACAATAGCTCAGCATTGAGATCGCTGTACTAACAACACACAGTTGAGCTCAGCTTATTTGTTCAGCCTGCTGAGTTGAACGAAAAAATATTTAAAGTGAGTACCAGCAGGCTTTAGGGAAAATTCTCTTTTACAATGAAAATTCCCTTCAAAGTCAACATGCTTTGCACCTTTATTAAATCAACCCTAATGAGTTAATGATCTTAACCTAGCCAACTAAGCACTTGGGATGGATATGGATCACAGCCCTAGAGATTTTAAAAATGCTAAACTGCTATAAAATGGTGTGTGTGAAGGATATACTGTACACACACACACACATCAGAAACATATGCACTTTGCAATTAAAAATGCTTAAAGCAGAGTTCCACCCAAAAGTGGAACTTCCGCTCATCGGATCGCCCCCCCGTGTCACAATTGGCACATTTCAGGGGGAGGGGGTGCAGATACCTGTATAATACAGGTATCTGCACCCATTTCCGGGAATAGACTCCCGTGGGAGTCATGCCCCCTCCCGTACTCCCCCGCTGTCTCCTGGGAAAGACACAGGTCCCAGGAGATAGCGGGGACCATTGAGAACAGGCAGCGCAAATTATTATTTGATGATTGATCATTAGCATGACTATGTGGATAGATATTTTGTTTTACTACTTGGATATTTCATATGTAAAACAAGATTCAAAACCAGTCTTAAAAACAGGTGTGGTTGGAGAAAGAAACTTTTTTTAACTCTTAATGTGTCCATTGTACCTATTTTTATATTTAGACACTGTATACATACTGTATGGGTCTGTACTGGTAATCTTACTTACTTGTAGGTTCTGTAATGCTGTTACACCTCACATAAAAATAGACCATCAGGTCCTCCACAGCAGACCTTGACAGATCTATACCTGGTGGGGTAAGGCAGAAGATCACCAAATTTAAATACGCAGACTGGTTTGTGAATATAATCATGGATATATGGCTGGATTACCTTACTATCATGGTGTTGTGGCATTAGTTTATCATTGAGTGACTGTCCCTGCTATCCATGGTTCGTGTTGATACATTTTTGGGGCTTTTTTAGCTGCATGTGAAAAGCCTTTATTTCTCCCATACCCGCCATGGTGAGGGTTAGGTGTCCTGGATGTTAGCCTTAGATCGAACGGGCCATTTCCCACTCTTGGATACTGTGATTTCCACATCTCCTGAGGAAGTGTCTTATAGCCATGAAACATACAGAGAAGCACTAAATGTGTAATCGTTCCCCATGCATCCAAATGCATATATATTGCCTTGTCAAGAGAATTACCGTATGTATTGTATGTGGCATTAGCTACTTTAGATCTATGTTATTGTATGGGAACAAAGTTGCAGCTTGGTGGAGTCTTTTCTATGCATGACACTTGTGTAATTCTGCATAATAATGACACTTGCACAATTCTGATGTTTTTAACATACCGTTTTGTAAAAGAAATTCCTTTGTATGATTTTTTTTTAACTCTGCCTGTGTTGTAAAGTTGTGTTGGGGTACTGAGAAAGTCCCTTTTTCCTTGCACACCATATTTTTATTCACTTTATTCCACTGAAAGAAGATCATAGACTAGCCTTGCAAACATAAAGATCCTGTCAAGTGCTGCCATACACACAGTTGATCTATTGTAATCAAGTATCAAAATTCTGGTAGATAAGCCTGCACAGCAATGAAAACCACACAGTATAAAATTGAAGACAAATAGACTAAATGTAGTAGTAAATTGAGTCTGAATGCTGGGGCAACACAGTGGCTTAGTGGTTAGCACTTTTGCTGTGCAGCACTAGGGTCATTGGTTCAAATGTCAACCATAACACTACCTGCATTAAGTTTGCATGATCCCGTGTTACTGGGGTTCCTATGGGTATTCCAATTTCCTCCCACACCTCATAGACATATGGCTTAATTAGCTTCTGTCTAATTGTTCCCAGTATGCATACATGAGCTGTGGAGGGACCTT
This sequence comes from Lithobates clamitans, assembly GCA_037952925.1. NCBI lineage: Eukaryota > Metazoa > Chordata > Amphibia > Anura > Ranidae > Lithobates > Lithobates clamitans. Next base: position 2,517,590 of record JBBGZY010000021.1, read on the forward strand.
AGATTGGGAGCTCCTTGAGGGCATAGACTTATATGACTGTATGATAAACTGTGTACATTTTTGGCTATAAAATACCTGCAAGAAAAAAATGTCTACAGTCGAGGACTCTTGGTTGATTTGCAGGATTCGTAAATGCCTTATTCTCTAGCCTCAAGAGCTAAGCCATGTGCTTTGCACACTTCTCCAAATACCATTTTCATTCTACTCACATTGAAGGAAAATGAGAAAATCACTGTTGCATTAATGGACTTAATTATTATGAAAATGTGTGATTAAGGGGCTTACATCACTATGGTATTTCTGATGAAATTCAATAAAAACTTTATTTAAAAAATACATCTGTATAAGAATGAAGTAATCTTTTGTGCTTCATCTTGCATTATTGCTCTCTTTCAGTTTCCTGATTAAATTACACCTCCTTGACACTTAACAAACAGCAATGGAATGAGGGGCAGCAATCCCTGCAGTATGGACTGAGGAAAAAAACTGAAGCTTGGAGGATCTATACTGGGGTCAGCAACCAGTAGATCGTGGACAGGTTACTGGTAGATCGCGTTCTGGACTTGCTGACCCGCCATTCCAGAGCATAAAACAGAGTGCAATGCAGAGGGACTACTTGTAGAGTTGGAGCAAGAGACACATAAGCCGATGCCTCCTCTGCAGTGCTGGCTCCTGTCCCATGCAGAGTAATACCAGCTGCACTCCACTTCTTATCTTGGCTAGCAGTCCCCAGAGTGTTGCCAGCAGCAGGAAAGAAGAGATATTCAGGTCAGTGTGAAGCAATATACTGGGCATTATAGTATAGGGCTGCCTTCACACTGCAGGTTTGGTGCACTTTCTGAATGCAGGAGTCTTGGTGCGCTTTCATAAAGTGCGCCACACCTGCAGGATTTAATAGAAGTCTATGGCAAAGCGCAGCTAGCCCAGGAAAGTTGCAGATGCACTGCGCTGCACCCACGGTGCAGTTAAACCACAGCACATCAGTGTGAAAGCAGCCTTATAGGGGGGGGCTCAGAACAGGAATATTCGCAGTTTGGGGAGTGGTGGTGCTGCCCTGAAAAGTGATCGGATAGTGTTTGACATGTGGTGAGGGGCAATATGTTGCCTTCTCGCCACTTGATTTAAACCCATGATTGCTGTGCAATGATTGCGACACGGCAGTACGACAATTAGAGATTTAAATCAGGTGTGAGGAAGCAACACTGGGCAAGACTGTTCTGGTAGATCTCCACCTCTTTAAGGTTAAATACCCCTGATCTATACTATAATGAGAACTGATATTTTATTCTTCACATTAGGTTGCAAACGACTGTAGCTTTGATACTGTAAGTATTTTAATTGTGGCTATGGTCATATCTAGTAGATATACTTACTAGAACAGCACTGAAGCAAAAAAAAAAAAAAAAAAAAAAGAAGAATTGAGTACTTAAAGCTGAGTTCAACCCATAATATGAACTTTACATAAATCATCAGCTTTCTCCATGAACAACATTTGGCAAAAAAAATTTTTTTTTACTCACTCTGTAAGCACTGTTGCCATGAGGTCCCTTGTAATCTTCCACTACCGGGCCGCGGCAATTTACGTCATATCCCACGACGCCTGTGCTCTTGGGAGATATGTGTCATCGTTTCCCAGGAGTCAGTGGGCATCCCTGAAGGCTAGCATCTGTGTATAGCATATGTCTATAGGGCACACGCACGAGATCAGGAGGTGCGTGCTGGGAATCCAGCATCACCATATCCCAGAAGCGACTGCTAGTGGGCTTCACATGCCCACAGTAGAGATGGAAGCGCTCTGCAGAGCAGAAATATACAGTAAGTGTGATTATAAAACGGGAATTGAGCGGCGATATGTTTAATGACATGGATTAATCCATTTTACCGTAAATAGTGTAATAAAATGGATTACATTTAAAAAAATAAAATAAATAAATCTGGGTGGAACTCCGCTTTAAAATGTAGCTTATTTCTCTACTTTTTTTTCTGTTAGCAAATCTCCTTTTAAGATCATGTAAAGCAACAATAGTTACTACTGTGGTCTTTTTAAACTTGAACTGACTACATAAGCCAGGATATAAAACCAATACTTTAGATTTCCACACAGGTGTGCATGCATGCACGTGTGAGTGTGTGTTTGCTACACATACATAAGTTATTCACACACTTTTATTTACTCAATAGCTGATATTATTCTTTATCTACTGTTTCTCACATTCTTGCACTATGTGAACAGCATGCACTGCTTCTCTGAGGGTACGGTGAGCTTTATCATGCATTACAGCCATTTCAAATCCATTTAAAATAATTTCATTTTGTTCAAAACACACAGGGGAAGTCTGCATCTAAATCACTTAGCTAGTAAAATAAGCAAAATATTCATGACAAAGGACATCATGAAGAAAATTAGTTAGAATAAACATGCCATAGAGGGCAAAATGTGGAAAAGGTGAATTTGAGCTTCATGGGATAAATAAAAGGTAGTGGCAAGACCTGTGCTCCAGGTTTTGCAGGCACCTAGCAATGCATGATGCTGTATTTTCTTTCCAAGTTATGTCTTTACAGAGCTATTTCAAAACTGGTTCTATTGGAAATAAATACAGATAACATTTGGATAACATATGATGTAGACTGATATATGGTTTACTAAACCTGGAAATTAGTGAGGTTGATTTACTAAAATTGGAGTGCAAAATCTGGTGCAGCTGTGCATGGTAGACAATCAGCTTCTAACTTCAGCTTGTTCAATTAAGCTTTTGAAAAAAAAAAAAAAAACTGGAAGCTGATTGGTTTCTATGCAGAGCTGCACCAGATTTTGCACACTCCAGTTTTAGTAAATCAACCCCTATGTCCCCTTGACTAATTTAGGGAAACATGTACTATGAGAAATATAGGAATTGCCATCGCTGCCCTCTTTCCAAAAATGTCTGGTTTGCTTAGTTGTCTTAGGAATCAGAACTTTCTGAGTTACTGTCCTGGAAAAAGTATGCATATCAAGTTGGAGTGAAATCAGAACTTGTTTCCGGTTAGTGCCTTGGAAAGCATTAGACTGGATTGGCCTCACATCCAGGTAGCTAGCATTTTCAGAAGCAGAGGGAAAACAATTGCAGTCAACATATTCTTTCAATACAAGATTTCTTTACAGGTAAAGTGAATAAGGGGACAGGATCAGGATACTATAATAAGCATGTGTACTTAAAATAATCATCTCATGGCTGGGAACAGAAGCTGCAGAGTTGGGCATTTGTGACTGAATACTGTAGCATTCAATATGGTTTTGCCTAAACAGAATTTGGGAATAGACTGACTAAGCAAAAAAAATGTACTTTGTCTAATTTGTGAACTCATCTATGCCCAAGGCTTTGTTTGTAGCCAAGACATTTTCCTTCACTATTCCTTTAACAGAGGTAAAACATAATTGCCGAGCTGGCAAATGTTTAAAAATAAAAATCAGGTGGTTGTAAAAGAGACTTTGGTTTTAGAAAAAAAAATTCTAGGGAAACCTTAATAACTTTGATGAGAATTTCTATTAGACACTCTCAGAATTTTCACATTTTTAGCACTGGCACATTCCCTGTGGGTGTGCGTGTGTATATATATATATATATATATATATATATATATATATATAGAAAGAAAAGAAGGGACACAATCTCCAATGCAAAAGGTTTACCGAACAATTCTCTCCATACAATACGTGAAACAAGCAGCTGCTTGTATGGAAAGAATTATTCAGTAAACCTTTTGCATTGAAGATTGTGTCCCTTCTTTTATTTTTTATTTTTGATAATTGGTGGATGATTGGGAGCCCACTGTGACACCGTTCCTTGAATTTACCTAAGGAGTGATTCACCTTACTAGTGGATATATATATATATATATATATATATAATGATATCTCAGACGCACACACCCATACATTAAGATTTGTTTTTTTAATAATAAAAAGAAAACATTTTAATGACACAAGATTGATGTTTATTGGTAGTTCATTAAAACAAAGCCCTCAACATTTACTGGTAAGCAAGATAATGAAAGACAATGCAGTTAACTAAAACCATATGACACCCTGTATTAATTGAGATAAACCTACATTAATATACCAGCCGTTGTTCTAAATGTTCATTACACTATGTTTTGGTTTTATTTTAAACCGTTTAACCTTTCCTAACCTCTGACCTAATCATTTGTATAGTTTTTATAAATAAAATGTCTAATCATTTAAATTTAAATAAAAACTATGAACAGGTATTTACAGACCTACAAGAAAGTAAAAGCCATGTTAATTATCCCAAATTAAGCCCATACCTATAGACCCACTACATGGGTGATTTTATCGCTCGTTAGCAAGAGATTTAACTCCTTGTTGACAACTGCCTCACTTGAAATCAATGCCTTGATAATAAACCTGTTGTTAGCAAGGAGTTAAGTCTAGCTGAGAAGCAATAAAAAATCATCAATGTATTCCTAACAATATAAAAAATGTTAAATATATATATATATATATATATATATATATATATATATATATATATATATATATATATATATATATATATATATATATATATACACACACATACACACACACACAATAACATATAATATATTATAACATTTTTATTACACGTGATGCATTGCTTGGCTTCTGTTCTATGATATAAACAGCCATAATTTCGAAGTGCATATGTACAAATATTTATAAGATAATAAAAAATGGTACATTTTGTGGTTGAATCCATCTATATGTATACAGAGATATAGTGAGCTATTACACTGTACTTGTATGTGACAATAAGTACATCAGTGAGATATTTTAGTAATAAAATAAAAAACCTTTTGATAAGAAAGATTTCTGTCCAGTGAAAGCCAAAATTACACACCAATGTTTTCATAAAACACTACAGAAATACTGTATGTAACATAAAAAATTACTTCAAAGATCTCTAAATCTTCATTTCCCAAATAGTTTTATTTCTAAAAATGTATTTAACCAAATACAATGAAATTATAAACAGGTTCTTCATTTAAAAAAAAGAACTTTGGCACTACGATTTCCTGCAAATGTTGTAAGTGAAAAATGTCAGTTGAAATAAAAAAAAAATGAATAAAGTACTATAGTCAAATATATTACATTAGAAGGATGAGTAAACCAAAACAAGGTATATTGCTAATTTAGGGCACAGAAAATTGAATAAAAAAATTGTTGTTGTGAATGACCAAGAAAATGTATGAAATAAAAGGTCACTTTCTTAGAGTTAATATATAAAACTGACATTCACATCCTACAAAATGTAACTTTTTTTTCAGACCAGCAGCATAAAATTATATGCATACACGTTTCTAAGCAGTATTTGGTTGATGTATAACTTATGATTTTTTCTTTTTCAGACCAGTATTATAAACCTTTATGCTTACATGTTTCTAGGCAGTATTTGGTTGATGTATAACCTATTATTTTTATTTTTCAGACCAGTATCATAAACCTATATATGCTTTCTTGTTTCCAAGCAGTAATAGGTTGATATATAACTTACTATACTTTATTTAAAACTATTAAAAATTTAATTGGCAGGAAGATTAGGAGTAATTAAAGGATAAAAAATAAAGATGTGGTATTATACAGTTTTTTAGCCAGATATTATTTGTGATTTTTGGAATAAAAACATTAGAGGGATGACCTAATGAAGCAATCATTTTCCCTTAAGTCCAGTGATCCTATGTTTACTTCAAACACCCAATCACGTGCAAGGGAATTCAAACATGGGAACTGTCCTTGCATATGAAAGCAGGTTCACGAAGTAAAGAAAAAATCCTTATAAAGCAGCTTGATTTACTACAAAGTGTAATTTTATCCTAAGCTCTGTTAACTTCAAATACCCAAACAGAAACATTTGAAATGTCTTAAATTTCCCTGAGCTCAATTTAATAAAGCAGTTCTTCTGTATTTTGTTGCTACATTTTAAGGGTACACATTTTTCTTACATATAAATACATGAATAATACACTCTCCTATTAAAAAGTACAACAGCAAAATTGAACCCATACATATTGCCTATGTATAAATAACCTATATCATGATGTGCTAAAAAAGATCGTTTTCAACTTAATAGAGATTTATAAAAATACATATGTATTGCAGGCATGCATGCACAGACTATCTGTGCTGCTCTGTCTCAACATCTCTTTTAAAGGAGTAACTATTATATATACACACACACATAATAAACAAAACTAATCAATCTAGGAAATGTATTGTACTTGCAATAGATTTAAATATGCTGCAGATTCATTTGGGGTCATATTAGAACACACAGAAACCAACTGAGATTCAGCTTATAGCAGAGAATTGAATTGTTTCTTTAAAAATTATACAGAGCACTAGAATGCACCCTGCACTTGTATTATGCTTGCACTAAAATTACCATTCTATGATTTATATTAGACTACCCTGCAATACAGTTTTCTTTATAAAACGGAAAGTGAAAAAAAAAAGTCAAATATATAAATTTCCTTGTTAAATTTGCGAAATGTTTGTTGTTTGTGTTTGCAGCAACTGTGCATGCAGTATTTCTCACTTTATTCCAAATGCACAGTAAAAAAAAATAAAAATACAATAATATATTTTAAAAATATTACTAGGTTAATACTGAACCGTTCATTTAAATTGTTTATATAATTATTATTATTATTATTCAGGATTTATATAGTGCCAACACTTTGTGCAGCGCTTTAAAACATGATTATTTGGGCATTTTCATTTTTATTTAACACATTGCATGTCCTGACCAAAGTTTATATGTGTTTTAAATATGCTACTATGGTGCTCCAAGTTTTTGCAAAAACCTTTATTTTGTAAGGAAGAATGTTAATTCTTAAAACAATAGTGAATGTTGGCTGAGTAAATAAGAGGAAAAAATCCTCTACTAGCAAAATCCTGTCTGTAGTAGGTTGTCAAAACAGGTTTATATTTACTATCATTAAAAAGTGAACGCCACTGATTGAACAGTTTCTTCTCCCTTAGTAAATCCACCCCAATGTGTTTACATGTCATATCTCAAAAAATAAAAAATAAAATCCAACAACAAGGGGTTTATCCTTCATTTTAGGATAGTGACAACATCCACAAAAATTGTTTCCTTGACATTTATTAAACATTAATTTTTGTAGCAGCAGTTAGCTACTGATGAGAACAGAAAGCTATGTAATGATGTGATACAATGTACTAGCTCAATAGACTGATTATGCATGCTTCTAAAATGTTGCAGGTTTCATCATCAGGCATGATAAATAATACAGGACATCTAAATTCTACATTTGTTTATCACACTCTCACTTACATGCACAAGTCCTACAAACAAAATATTGCTCACATAACATTACTGAGTAACTAAAGCTAAAATGAGGCATAAGACAAAGATCTTTTTTTGATTGCAGGTGGCTGCCACCAATTAATCCTGCCCCCACTCTGCCCCCACAGTAATAAAACGATGGATGGGCCTTATTATGAAACAGTTTGGGGACACAACACAAAGGGACGGAAGCTGGACAGCTTGCATTATAATGAATATTTGTTTTCAGTATCACAGTTTCGTAAATGTTAAATTGTGTACATTTTAAACTGCTGTGAATTCAGTTTGCCCAAAATTATTAAGCAAAGCTTAATCTGATCTTACCGGTGTTACAATCGACTATTCATAAAGCATGCCTCTATTACAATTTTCCATTGCATTAGCAATTTATATATATATATTTATATCGCATTTAATGAGTTGCATCCTCAAATACATGTTTGTTTATATGTATTTTACAGTGACTGCAGGATAGTTTAACTCTCTAAAATCTAGTTTAGCTACTCTACAACCTTGCTGATTAGGAAATATATGTGGCTATTACTACTGCCTATCCATGCTGTCACAATGACTACTGCCTATCCATGCTGTCACAATTACTACTGCCTATTCATGCTGTCACAATTACTACTGCCTATCCATGCTGTCATCATTACCACTGCCTATCCATGTTGTCACAATTACCACTGCCTATCCATGCTGTCACAATTACCACTGCCTATCCATGCTGTCACAATTACTACTGCCTATCCATGCTGTCACAATTACCACTGCCTATCCATGCTGTCATAATCACCACTGCCTATCCATGCTGTCATAATTACTACTGCCTATCCATGCTGTCACAATTACCACTGCCTATCCATGCTGTCATAATTACCACTGCCTATCCATGCTGTCACAATCACCACTGCCTATCCATGCTGTCATAATTACTACTGCCTATCCATGCTGTCACAATTACCACTGCCTATCCATGCTGTCACAATTACTACTGCCTATCCATGCTGTCATAATTACCACTGCCTATCCATGCTGTCATAATTACTACTGCCTATCCATGCTGTCACAATTACCACTGCCTATCCATGCTGTCATAATTACTACTGCCTATCCATGCTGTCATAATTACCACTGCCTATCCATGCTGTCACAATTACTACTGCCTATCCATGCTGTCATAATTACCACTGCCTATCCATACTGTCACAATTACTACTGCCTATCCATGCTGTCACAATTACTACTGCCTATCCATGCTGTCACAATTACTACTGCCTATCCATGCTGTCACAATTACTACTGCCTATCCATGCTGTCACAATTACCACTGCCTATCCATGCTGTCACAATTACTACTGCCTATCCGTGCTGTCACAATTGCTACTGCCTATCCATGCTGTCACAATTACCACTGCCTATCCATGCTGTCACAATTACTACTGCCTATCCATGCTGTCACAATTACCACTGCCTATCCATGCTGTCACAATTACCACTGCCTATCCATGCTGTCACAATTACTACTGCCTATCCATGCTGTCACAATTACCACTGCCTATCCATGCTGTCACAATTACTACTGCCTATCCATGCTGTCACAATTACCACTGCCTATCCATGCTGTCACAATTACTACTCCCTATCCATGCTGTCACAATTACCACTGCCTATCCATGCTGTCACAATTACCATTGCCCATCCATGCTGTCACTTTATATGAAACACCTAATATGGCCAGTTTTTCCTTCATTGAAGAACAGCAAGTGTAAATAAGTATACTTGTCTGCTGTTACTACATCTCAGTAGTCAGTGCTAGATCCCTCATCCACAATACACTCAGAAAAACAAAGCCACAGAGTGTAGGCAGTGATCATTAACACATAAAAAGCTCTCATATCTAAACTTACATTGAATTTGTGGGCTTACAGAATGATCAATGCGTGCATTTTGCCAAAAAGCATTCATTTTAGATTTGAGGTTGAATTCTAATGTAATATATGTATATTTTGTACACTGTGAAGTTGACCTCCCCCTCCCCAGCCCCCAATCCGGTCAATTCCTTTGGCATGCTCCAGATCTATACTGACAGAGCTGTTGTAATCTAACAATATCACTACATTCCAGGTCCTTGATTCCTAATATAGCACCGTTTTTCTGAAATATCAAACATTATACAAAAAGAACAAATGTAACATTTTATGATATACTGTTACACTCCAGCAAAGCAACATGATTACAAAAAAGACAAATGAACAAAAAACAAACAAACAAAAGACAACAACAAAAAGGCTTGCATAAGAACAAGGATAATTGGTACTTAGTAAAACCGACTAGATAAAAATACATGTTGTTACTTTAATTACACAGAACAAAAATGTTTATATGTCATTATTCACAACAAGAATGCATTATTACACATGCAACACTACAATCAGCAGTGGGTCACCATTATAATACACCTCAATCACAATAAACAAGAGCAAAGATTAGTCTATCAAATGTAATGACTGGCCATATGTTCTCCAGACCATAGACTATGGCATAGTATATAGTATATGGTATATAGTATATGGTATAGCAACATGTCACATTTTTGAGCATAACATTGTCATGTTTGAAAGATACTTTGCTCTAGCAGTGGACGTTTACATTTTGACTATGTGCAACTGTTTTCTGGAAACCAAATTCCCTATAATTAGGCTTTTGTTCACCAGTAGCAGAAAAATTGAACTGATTGCTTTGAATGAGCTATATGACCTTCATCGTGGTTGTCCACCTCTGACCTCCTAATTTGATGATCCTGCATGATGAGGTTTAGCAGTAGTTTATCAATAAAGGCCTGCCTTTCGAATAAGAGATCACAAGGGAAGGAGAAAAAATGTGCACATGCAGGTGATGTGTTAGCCAGCTATGGATATTAAACTTGTGATGGCACATGTAGTATATAAATTAGCCAGCAATGATATTAAACTTGTGATGGCACATGTAGTATATAAATTAGCCAGCTATGGATATTAAACTTGTGATGGCACATGTAGTATATAAATTAGCCAGCTATGGATAGTAAACTTGTGATGGCACATGTAGTATATAAATTAGCCAGCTATGGATAGTAAACTTGTGATGGCACATGTAGTATATAAATTAGCCAGCTATGGATATTAAACTTGTGATGGCACATGTAGTATATAAATTAGCCAGCTATGGATATTAAACTTGTGATGGCACATGTAGTATATAAATTAGCCAGCTATGGATATTAAACTTGTGATGGCACATGTAGGATATAAATTAGCCAGCAATGATATTAAACTTGTGATGGCACATGTAGTATATAAATTAGCCAGCTATGGATAGTAAACTTGTGATGGCACATGTAGTATATAAATTAGCCAGCTATGGATAGTAAACTTGTGATGGCACATGTAGGATATAAATTAGCCAGCTATGGATATTAAACTTGTGATGGCACATGTAGTATATAAATTAGCCAGCTATGGATAGTAAACTTGTGATGGCACATGTAGGATATAAATTAGCCAGCTATGGATATTAAACTTGTGATGGCACATGTAGGATATAAATTAGCCAGCAATGATATTAAACTTGTGATGGCACATGTAGGATATAAATTAGCCAGCAATGATATTAAACTTGTGATGGCACATGTAGGATATAAATTAGCCAGCTATGGATATTAAACTTGTGATGGCACATGTAGGATATAAATTAGCCAGCTATGGATAGTAAACTTGTGATGGCACATGTAGGATATAAATTAGCCAGCTATGGATAGTAAACTTGTGATGGCACATGTAGGATATAAATTAGCCAGCTATGGATATTAAACTTGTGATGGCACATGTAGTATATAAATTAGCCAGCTATGGATAGTAAACTTGTGATGGCACATGTAGGATATAAATTAGCCAGCTATGGATATTAAACTTGTGATGGCACATGTAGGATATAAATTAGCCAGCTATGGATATTAAACTTGTGATGGCACATGTAGGATATAAATTAGCCAGCTATGGATAGTAAACTTGTGATGGCACATGTAGTATATAAATTAGCCAGCTATGGATAGTAAACTTGTGATGGCACATGTAGGATATAAATTAGCCAGCTATGGATATTAAACTTGTGATGGCACATGTAGGATATAAATTAGCCAGCTATGGATATTAAACTTGTGATGGCACATGTAGTATATAAATTAGCCAGCTATGGATAGTAAACTTGTGATGGCACATGTAGGATATAAATTAGCCAGCTATGGATATTAAACTTGTGATGGCACATGTAGGATATAAATTAGCCAGCTATGGATATTAAACTTGTGATGGCACATGTAGGATATAAATTAGCCAGCTATGGATATTAAACTTGTGATGGCACATGTAGGATATAAATTAGCCAGCTATGGATATTAAACTTGTGATGGCACATGTAGGATATAAATTAGCCAGCTATGGATAGTAAACTTGTGATGGCACATGTAGGATATAAATTAGCCAGCTATGGATATTAAACTTGTGATGGCACATGTAGGATATAAATTAGCCAGCAATGATATTAAACTTGTGATGGCACATGTAGGATATAAATTAGCCAGCAATGATATTAAACTTGTGATGGCACATGTAGGATATAAATTAGCCAGCTATGGATAGTAAACTTGTGATGGCACATGTAGGATATAAATTAGCCAGCTATGGATAGTAAACTTGTGATGGCACATGTAGGATATAAATTAGCCAGCTATGGATATTAAACTTGTGATGGCACATGTAGGATATAAATTAGCCAGCAATGATATTAAACTTGTGATGGCACATGTAGGATATAAATTAGCCAGCAATGATATTAAACTTGTGATGGCACATGTAGGATATAAATTAGCCAGCTATGGATATTAAACTTGTGATGGCACATGTAGGATATAAATTAGCCAGCTATGGATAGTAAACTTGTGATGGCACATGTAGGATATAAATTAGCCAGCTATGGATAGTAAACTTGTGATGGCACATGTAGGATATAAATTAGCCAGCTATGGATATTAAACTTGTGATGGCACATGTAGTATATAAATTAGCCAGCTATGGATAGTAAACTTGTGATGGCACATGTAGGATATAAATTAGCCAGCTATGGATATTAAACTTGTGATGGCACATGTAGGATATAAATTAGCCAGCTATGGATATTAAACTTGTGATGGCACATGTAGGATATAAATTAGCCAGCTATGGATAGTAAACTTGTGATGGCACATGTAGGATATAAATTAGCCAGCTATGGATATTAAACTTGTGATGGCACATGTAGGATATAAATTAGCCAGCAATGATATTAAACTTGTGATGGCACATGTAGTATATAAATTAGCCAGCTATGGATATTAAACTTGTGATGGCACATGTAGGATATAAATTAGCCAGCAATGATATTAAACTTGTGATGGCACATGTAGGATATAAATTAGCCAGCAATGATATTAAACTTGTGATGGCACATGTAGGATATAAATTAGCCAGCTATGGATAGTAAACTTGTGATGGCACATGTAGGATATAAATTAGCCAGCTATGGATATTAAACTTGTGATGGCACATGTAGGATATAAATTAGCCAGCTATGGATATTAAACTTGTGATGGCACATGTAGGATATAAATTAGCCAGCAATGATATTAAACTTGTGATGGCACATGTAGGATATAAATTAGCCAGCAATGATATTAAACTTGTGATGGCACATGTAGGATATAAATTAGCCAGCTATGGATATTAAACTTGTGATGGCACATGTAGGATATAAATTAGCCAGCTATGGATAGTAAACTTGTGATGGCACATGTAGGATATAAATTAGCCAGCTATGGATAGTAAACTTGTGATGGCACATGTAGGATATAAATTAGCCAGCTATGGATATTAAACTTGTGATGGCACATGTAGTATATAAATTAGCCAGCTATGGATAGTAAACTTGTGATGGCACATGTAGGATATAAATTAGCCAGCTATGGATATTAAACTTGTGATGGCACATGTAGGATATAAATTAGCCAGCTATGGATATTAAACTTGTGATGGCACATGTAGGATATAAATTAGCCAGCTATGGATAGTAAACTTGTGATGGCACATGTAGGATATAAATTAGCCAGCTATGGATATTAAACTTGTGATGGCACATGTAGGATATAAATTAGCCAGCAATGATATTAAACTTGTGATGGCACATGTAGGATATAAATTAGCCAGCAATGATATTAAACTTGTGATGGCACATGTAGGATATAAATTAGCCAGCTATGGATAGTAAACTTGTGATGGCACATGTAGGATATAAATTAGCCAGCTATGGATAGTAAACTTGTGATGGCACATGTAGGATATAAATTAGCCAGCTATGGATAGTAAACTTGTGATGGCACATGTAGGATATAAATTAGCCAGCAATGATATTAAACTTGTGATGGCACATGTAGGATATAAATTAGCCAGCAATGATATTAAACTTGTGATGGCACATGTAGGATATAAATTAGCCAGCTATGGATAGTAAACTTGTGATGGCACATGTAGGATATAAATTAGCCAGCTATGGATAGTAAACTTGTGATGGCACATGTAGGATATAAATTAGCCAGCTATGGATAGTAAACTTGTGATGGCACATGTAGGATATAAATTAGCCAGCAATGATATTAAACTTGTGATGGCACATGTAGTATATAAATTAGCCAGCAATGATATTAAACTTGTGATGGCACATGTAGGATATAAATTAGCCAGCTATGGATAGTAAACTTGTGATGGCACATGTAGGATATAAATTAGCCAGCTATGGATAGTAAACTTGTGATGGCACATGTAGGATATAAATTAGCCAGCTATGGATAGTAAACTTGTGATGGCACATGTAGGATATAAATTAGCCAGCTATGGATATTAAACTTATGATGGCACATGTAGGATATAAATTAGCCAGCTATGGATATTAAACTTGTGATGGCACATGTAGGATATAAATTAGCCAGCTATGGATATTAAACTTATGATGGCACATGTAGGATATAAATTAGCCAGCTATGGATATTAAACTTGTGATGGCACATGTAAGATATAAATAAGCCAGCTATGGATAGTAAACGTGTGATGGCACATGTAGGATATAAATTAGCCAGCAATGGTATTAAACTTGTGATGGCACATGTAGTATATAAATTAACCAGCTATGGATATTAAACTTGTGATGGCACATGTAAGATATAAATAAGCCAGCTATGGATAGTAAATTTGTGATGGCACATGTGGGTGATGTATTAGCCAGCTATGGATTATAACATTGTGATGACACATGTAGGATATGTGTTAGCCAGCTATAGAAATTAAACTTATGATGGCACATAATCATATATGTTATATATACGTATTATCCAGCTATGGTTATTAAACTTTTGATGACAAATATAGGATAAGTGTTATCTAGCTATAGAAATAAAACTAGAGACAACACATGTGGATGATATGTTAGCCAACCATGGGCAATAAATGTCTGATGGTACTTGTAGGTGATATGTTAGCCAGCTATGGATAATAAACATGTGATAGTACATATACCTAAGAGATGTATTAGCCAGCAAAAATGAAAATGAAACGTGTGACGGTACATATAGATGATATGTTAGCCAGCTACAAATATTAACCACTTCTGGACTGCCCACCGCACCTATACTGTGGCAGGGCGGCCCAGCTGCATGAAACAACATACCTGTATGTTGTTTCCACTTCGGGTCTGGGGCACCCGCTCCCACTGTGATTGAACACAGCAGGAGTCATCGCAGCCGCCGAGGACCCGCCGATCGTTCGCCGGATAGGCAGAACAGCGGTCTGCCTATAAAAAACAAGGCAGACCTTCATTCTGTCAGAGAGGAAGTGAGTGCTCTTGTGTTCCTGCTAATCAGAAACACAGATGTCTCTCTTCCTCCAGTCAGTCCATCCCCCACACAGTTAGAAATCACTCCCTAGGGGCACACTTAACTCTTTGATCGCCCCTGGTGTTAACCCCTTCCTTGCCAGTGACATTTATACAGTGAGAATGCATTTTTTTTTTTTAGCACTGATCACTAGATTGGTCTCACTGGTCCCCAAAAAGTGTCACTTAGCCTAGGTTCACATTGTAGCAATTTGGCATGTCAAATCGCATGCCAAATCGGCGGCTATTGCCGGCAATGGCACTGCCCGAATCAGTGCGAAGCCGACTTTGCTGCGCTGCACCGATTCCCAAAAGTAGTTTCTACACTACTTTTGGCAAATTCAGGTTTCGATTTGTATAGACATCTGTGCAGCAACTCGCACAGTTGTCTCTGAAATCGCCCCCGAAGTTGAGACTGACATGCGGGAATGAAATCGTGTGAGTTCAGCTGAACTCGTACCATTTCAATCCCGCTGTCAGTGTGAACCTGGGCTTAGTGTCCAATTTGTCTGCCTTAATGTTGCAGTTGCGCTAAAAATCGCTGATCGCTGCCATTACTAGTAAAAATAAAAATGCCATAAATCTATCCCATAGTTTGTAGACACAATAACTTTTGCGTAAACCAATCAATATGCGCTTATTGGGAATTTTTTACCAAAAATATGTAGCAGAATACACATTGGCATTAAATTGATGAAGAAATATGATTTTTTACACTTTTTTCATTGGATGTGTTTTATAGCAGAAAGTAAAAAATATTGTTTTGTTATGTTTTTTTTAATTGTTGGTCTTTTTTTGTTGATAGTGCAAAAAATAAAAACTGCAGGGGTGATCAAATACCACCAAAAGAAAGTGCTATTTTTGGGAAAAATAAAAAAGGACATAAATTTAGTTTGGGTACAGCGTCACACGACCGCACAATTGTGAATTAAAGCAATGCAGTGCCGTATCGCAAAAAATGGCCTGGTCAGGAAGGGGGTGAAACCTTCCGGGGCTGAAGTGGTTAAACTTGTGATGGCACATGTAGGTGATTATGTCAGCCAACTATGGAAATAAAATGTATGATGGCACATGTAGGCGACCTGCTAACTGGCTATGGATGTTAAACGTGTGATAGCACATAGATATGATATGGTGGTCAATTATGGAAATGAAATTTGTAAAGGCACATATAGATGATATGCAATGTGTTAAGCTATGGATAATAAATGTGTGACGGCATATGTAGGCGATGTGTAAACCAGCTATGGGTGTTAAACCTGTGATGGAACATTTAGGTGATGTGTTAAACCGACTATGAATATTAACCACTTGACCTCCGGAAGATTTACCAACCTTCATGGCCAGGCCACTTTTAGCAATACGGAACTGTGTTTCTTTAACTGACATTTGTATGGTCATGCAACACTGTACCCAAATAAAATTGATGTTCTTTTTTTCACACAGATAGTTTTCTTTTGGTGGTATTTGCGGCAAGACATTCTGACAATAACTGACACTTTTTGGGAACCAGTGACACTGATACAGTGATCAGTGCTAAAAATATGCACTGTCACTGTACTAATGACACTGGCTGGGACGGGGTTAACATCAGGGGTGATCAAAGGGTTAACTGTGTGCCGAATGAGTGTTTTACTATACTGTGTGAGGTGTTTTTACTAGAAGAGATGGAATGTTGTCCCTTTGCAGGGACACCAACATCATCTCTACCCATGTGTCAGAACGCGTCCCACGTGTCAGAACGGCGATCTGCCTTGTTTACATAAGCAGACCACAGTTCTGTGTGTCTGTCTGACAATCAGCGGGAGCCAGAGAACATCGTGTACCCGGCACCCGCCCATCAGCTTCGCTGTGTGTAATCACGACGAAAGTGCACCCCCTACTCGGAAGTGCGGGATCACGTGTATACACATGATCCTGCACACAGCTGCCACTCTATAGCAGCAAAACTGCTATAGGATGGTCGGCAAGCGGTTAAAACCTCAGACATGAAATATGAACAAAGCATATCCCTCTATAGTGTGCACTTGTCTCTATACAAAGCACTAAGTCATTTCTGTCTGCTGCCTCATTCCTCTGTTATCAGCAAGAATCACTTCTGACAAGTTTTCCTGACACCAAGAGAAAAATGGTGACAGGGGAGGGACCTCCAGCTGATTGACAGCCTCAGCTCTGTTCCTGTGTACAGGGGGTGTGTCCCTTCCCTCCAATTAGCTCTCAGAGCTCTCCTCACTGAGCTCTGCAAAGTGTAACTTTAGCTCCCCATCCCCTGCTTTCTGGAAGCTGTATGAATTCAGCACTTTGAAGAGATGTAGAGAAGACAGGAATGCAGATAACCAGGTACAACTTATGTAGGAGGATTTGTTTAATCTCCATGTATCACCTGAAGCTAGTCATTTCACTGGGTATATATAAAAGGGTTTACAACCACTTTAAACATGTGATGGCATATGTAGATAATGTGTTAACCAGCTATGGATAATAAAGTGTGAAGGCAAATAGATATGATATGGTAGCCAACTATGGAAGTAAAATGTGTGAAAGCACATATAGAAGATATGGAAATAAAATGTGTAAAGGCACATATAGAAGATATGGAAAATAAATGTGTGAAAGCACATATAGAAGATATGGAAATAAAATGTGTAAAGGCACATATAGAAGATATGGAAAATAAATGTGTGAAGGCACATATAGAAGATATGGATATGAAGTGTGTGAAGGGAGGCACCTATAGAAGATATAGAAATGAAATGTGTGAAGGCACATATAGAAGATATGGATATGAAATGTGTGAAGGCACCTATAGAAGATATAGAAAATAAATATGTGAAGGGAGATACCTATAGAAAATATGGAAATTAAATGTGTGAAGGGGCACCTATAGAAGATATGGAAATTTGCGAAGGGGCACCTATAGAAGATATGAACATGTGTGGGGTGAGGCACCTATAGAAGATATGCCATGTGTGAAGGGGCACCTATAGAAGATATGACATGTGTGAATGGGCACCTATAGAAGATATGACATGTGTCAAGGGGCACCTATAGAAGATATGACATGTGTGAAGGGGCACCTATAGAAGATATGGCATGTGTGAAGGGGCACCTATAGAAGATATGACATGTGTGAAGGGGCACCTATAGAAGATATGACATGTGTGAAGGGGCACCTATAGAAGATATGGCATGTGTGAAGGGGCACCTTTAGAAGATATGACACGTGTAAAGGGGGGGCATCTATAGAAGATATGAAATGTGTGAAGAGGGGCACCTAAGAAGACATGAAATGTGTGAAGAGGGCACCTATAGAAGATATGAAATGTGTGAAGAGGGCACCTATAGAAGATATGAAATGTGTGAAGGGGGCACCTATAGAAGATATGAAATGTATGAAGGGGGCACCTATAGAACATATGAAATGTGTGAAGGGGGCACCTATAGAAGATATGAAATGTGTGAAGAGGGGCACCTATAGAAGATATGAAATGTGTGACGAGGGGCACCTATAGAAGATATGAAATGTGTGACGAGGGGCACCTATAGAAGATATGAAATGTGTGACGAGGGGCACCTAAGAAGACACCTATGGCCATGAAACCTGTGTCTAGCATGTATAGCACACCTAGCCCCACTCCCATAGCCTTGCTGTAGCCATGTAGAGTGGTAACCTTTAGTTGTGGAGATGACACGTGAAGTTGATAAAGATGGCTGTGGTAGTATACTTGCATACATTTCCCATGTGTGATGGTAAAGCCCTGCCCCCACAGAGAGCACACAGCGTGCATGCTGCAATGGGACGAGATGGCATTGGATTGATGAACGTGTACACCGAGCTCCATTCATGATGACTAGACTGCTCGGTGTGTGGTGGGAGGGGAGAGGAGGGAGACAGAGAGGGAATCCCAGGCAGCCCCATAGGAAGCAGTGCCGGGGAGGACAGACGAACAGACACTGGCAGGCAGCACACACGTACAGGCACTTACTTACTGCCCGGGAACGAGGGACACGAGCTCTACCATCTCTGAGGGAAAGGCGGTGGGCAGCGCTGGCGGCATGCGCATGTGTTCCGTCCACACGGTGTAGTGGTGGCGCTTGTTCCAGCGCGGAGGATGTGAAGGCAGAGATATATGTGCATGTGTTATCACAGGGAAAGGGGGATGGTGGTGGTAGTGGTGTATAGAGAGAAACAACAATAACAACAAAGGCAGTCCCACAGAGGAAAAGGGGGGAGGAGGACATATGTATGAGAGGGCTCTTCACACACTGGAGGGTAGTGGGGGATGTGTAAAATCCGCATACCTCAGGGGCCCATTCACACCGTATACCTCAGGCTCATTCACACTGTATACCTCAGGGACCCATTCACATTGTATACCTCAGGCTCATTCACACTGTATACCTCAGGCTCATTCACACTGTATACCTCAGGGGCCCATTCACATTGTATACCTCAGGGGTCTATTAATACCGTATGCCTCAAGGGCCCATTCACACCGTATACCTCGGGCCCATTCACACCGTATACCTCGGGCCCATTCACACCGTATACCTCGGACCCATTCACACTGTATACCTCAGGGGTCCATTCACACCGTATACCTCAGGTGCCCATTCATACCGTATACCTTAGGGGCCCAATCACACCATATACCTCAGGCTCATTCACACTGTATACCTCAGGGGCCCATTCACACCGTATACCTCAAGGGTCCATTAATACCGTATGCCTCAGGGGCCCATTCACACCGTATACCTCGGGCCCATTCACACTGTATACCTCAGGGGCCCATTCACACCGTATACCTCAAGGGTCCATTAATACCGTATGCCTCAGGGGCCCATTCACACCGTATACCTCGGGCCCATTCACACTGTATAACTCAGGGGCCCATTCACACCGTATACCTCAGGGGCCCATTCATACCGTATACCTCAGGGGCCCATTCACACCGTATACCTCAGGCTTATTCACACTGTATACCTCAGGGGCCCATTCACACCGTATACCTCAGGCTCATTCACACTGTATACCTTAGGGGCCCATTCACACCGTATACCTCAGGGGCCCATTCATACCTTATGCCTCAGGGGCCCATTCACACCGTATACCTCGGGCCCATTCACACCGTATACCTCAGGGGACCGTTCACACCGTATGCCTCAGGGGCCCATTCACACCGTATACCTCGGGCCCATTCACACTGTATAACTCAGGGGCCCATTCACACCGTATAACTCAGGGGCCCATTCATACCGTATACTTCAGGGGCCCATTCACACCGTATACCTCAGGCTTATTCACACTGTATACCTCAGGGGCCCATTCACACCGTATACCTCAGGCTCATTCACACTGTATACCTCAGGGGCCCATTCACACCGTATACCTCAGGGGCCCATTCATACCTTATGCCTCAGGGGCCCATTCACACCGTATACCTCGGGCCCATTCACACTGTATACCTCAGGGGACCATTCACACCGTATACCTCAGGGGCCCATTCATACCGTATACCGCAGGGGCCCATTCACACCGTATACTGCAGGGGTCCATTCATACCGTATACCTCAGGGGCCTATTCACACCGTATACCTCGTGGCCATTCACACCGTATACCTCAGGGGCCCATTTACACCGTATACCTCGGGGTCCCATTCACACCGTATACCTCGGGGGCCCATTCACACCGTATACCTCAGGGGCCCATTCACACCGTATACCTCAGGGGCCCATTCATACCGTATACCTCAGGGGCCTATTCACACCGTATACCTCAGGCGGCAGCAGCTGGTTTTGCTCGACATGTAGGCAGGGTGCCTTACGTCCTATTAGTCTGGGTCACAGCAATGTGCCCTGAAATAAATATTACGCGCTGTAGTTGCAATGTGGTGCATAGAAATTAATGAAATGTCATAACGTTTTAACAAAATTTAAAAAAAAAAAATCATTGTAACAACGCATCACATCACCCCTACATAATGCATGCCAGTGGGCACTCAGAATGAGAATGGGTCCTTAGGGGGTTTCATGTAAAAAAACGAAAGGTAATTTGTTTACAAGCCTTAAGCCGGCTATAGACAGAACAAAATGTGTTCAGTTCAGCAGGAACCAGACAAATTTTGATCCATCCATGGGCAGGCCGGTTGTACTAAAGTCACTCTATTAACCACTTCCTTACTGGGCACGTAAACCCCCCTCCCACCCAGACCAATATTCAGCTTTCAGTGCTCTCACACTTTGAATGACAATTACTCAGTCATGCAACACTGTACCCAAATTTTATTTATTTTTGTCCTTTTTTTTCATACAAATAGAGCTTTCTTTTGGTGGTATTTGATCACCTCTGGGTTTTTTTATTTTTTGCGCTATAAATGAATATATGCTGAAAATTTTGAAAAAAAAATGCATTTTTCTTAATTCATGTGATAACATTTTGCAAATTAGTAATTTTTCTTCATAAATTTTGGCCACAATTTATACTGCTACATATCTTTGGTAGAAAAATAACCCAAATTAGTGGACATTATGTGGTCTGTGTGAAAGTTATAGAGTCTACAAGCTACGGTGCAAATCATAACAAATTGATCACATCTGATGTACTGGCAGCCTATCTCATTTTTTGAGACCCTAACAAGCCAGGAAAGTTCAAATGCCCCCCCAAATGACCCCTTTTTGGAAAGTAGACATTCCAAGGTATTTAGTAAGAGGCATGGTGAGTTATTTGAAGTTGTAATTTTTTTCCCTAAATTCTTTGCAAAATTAAGATTTTTTTAATTTTAATTTATTTTCACAAAATTGTCATTGTAATAGCTTATATCTCTCACATGGTATGTGCATACCACAAATGACATCCCAAAATACATTCTGCTACTCCTCCTGAGTATTATGATACCACATGTGTGGGACTTTTTCACTGCCTGGCCACATAAAGAGGCCCAACAAGCAGGGAGCACCATCAGGTGTTCTAGGGGCATAAATTACACATCTAACTTTTTGACTATCTATTACACCTTTGAAGGCCCTGGAGCACCAGGACAATGGAAATGCCCACAAAAAGCGAACACCCCAACATTTAATCAATGAGGCATAATGAGTCTTCTGAATGGTTCATTTTTTCCAGAAGTTTTTGGAAAATGTGGAAAAATAATAAAAACACATTTTTTTTTACACAAAATTGTCAGTTTATAAGATATTTACAACACATAGCATTTACATAGCAAAAATGACACCCCAAAATACATTCTGCTACTCCTCCTGAGTATAACAATACCACATGTGTGAGACTTTTACACAGCCTGGCCACATACAGAGGTGCATATAGGAGCATAAATTGCATATCTCATTTATGTCAGGGCTGGCTCAGCCCTTCCTTCTCTGAGCTGGCCGCTCAGCTGTCGGCTAATTGCTAGCTCTTATCTCTCTCCACAGTTAACCAGCTGTTGTGGATCTGCTCGTCAGTCCCGCCTACTTAAAGATCTCCAGCTCACTTCATTCCTGCCTTCGCCTTGATCACATCACAAGAAACCATCTCCTGTGTTCCTGATTAAAGACTGGCTTTGCTGACATCCCTTCTGGCTCCTTATCCTGCTTGCTGTTCCTCTACTTGGAGCCCTTACTTCTTGCCAGGCTGATTACCCGATCTGGTTACTGAACTCTGGCTTGGCTGATTACCCGATCTGGTTACTGAATTCTGGCTTGGCTGACTACCCGATCCAGTTACTGGACTCTATGCTTTCACTACACTTACTCTATTTACCTTTTTATTTTTATTAATAAACAAATGTGGTTTTACTGTACTTCTGTCTCGGTCTGGTTCATGGTTTCTGACAATTTCTCAACCACCTATTACACTTTTGAAGGCCCTGGAGTACCAGGACAATGGAAACGCCCACAAAATTACCCCATTTTGGAAAGCTAACACCCCAACGTATAATCTATGAGTGAGGCATAATGAGTCTTTTGAATGGTTCATTTTTTTCCAGAAGTTTTTGTAAAATGTGGAAAAAAATGAAAACACATTTTTTTATGCACAAACTTGTGCATATATAAGATATTTCCAACACATAGCATTTACATAGCAAAAATGACACCCCAAAATACATTCTGCTACTTCTGCTACTTCTCCTGAGTATAATGATACCACATGTGTGAGACTTTTACACAGCCTGCCACATACAGAGGCCCAAAATTGAAGTAGCACCAGACATTCTAGGAATATAAATACAAACTTCTGCCACTCCTTCTGAGTATGGCGATACCAAATGTGTGAGACTTCTACACAGCCTGGCCACATACAGAGATCCAACATCCAAGGAACACATAGCATGCACATACCAAGAATTACACTCCAAAATACATTTTTCTGAGCAAAGGGTAAACAAAAGATTACCTGTGGTTTTAGTAGCGCAGTTGTCCACAGGAGGATAGCACTGGTCCAGGCAGCAGGCAGGGACTTGGTCAGCAACGACGAACACAATTGTCCAGGCAGCAGGCAGGGATACTGTCCATATACAGTCCAGCGTGAGTGCAGGCAGAGATATTGTCAGCAGTGCCAAAAATATTGGTCCTGGTAGTAGGCAGGAACATGTGGTGTGGTCAGTGCGACAGAGACATGATGGCAGTAAGTCCTACAGGCAGCAGGCAGAAGTAGGGCCTCGTTCAGGACAGAATGGGGACGGGGTAGAGGCTTGTTCCACCCAAATCTCTTTGAAGCGTCTGAGTGTCTAGACCCTAATCTAGGAATGAGAAAACAAAAAAAAATGTTTTCTTCATCCAGAAAAACTATTCTGGAGCCCCTCACATATGTGAGACCCCTGTGTTGAATACCACTAGTCCAGTAGCAGGTTACATGATCAGTCCATGAGGCAGGCAGAAAACATGGTCAAACAGTCCAAGGTCATTTCCAGATCAGGCAGTGGTATGTACAGAATCGTTAGGCAGAAGAATGGTCGAATAATAGTGCAGGGTCAGTTCAAGATCAGGCAGAGGTATGTAAAGAATCGGCAGGCAGAAGCGTGGTCGAAAAACAAGCCAGGGTCAGTTACAGAGCAGGCAGTGGCATAAGGGGTGTGAAGGTGTGTGAAGGCAGGAACTGAGGATTACGTTTACCATAGTTCACTAATAATTTACTGAAGTATGGTAACAGCGAAAACAGTCAAATATGCAGAGGCCTGGTTGGGAAGGACACTGGGGACAATAATAAGATGTGTCTCTTCTGACTCCTCCACTCATACACACCTTACATTTCTTTTTTTATGTCTTATTTCCACGAAGATATTATTGTGGATCGAAGACAACATGTAGACATCCCTTCTGTCCCTCCACTTCACTGCCAGAATCTCCTTGTTTTGCAGACTTGCCGTCTCTCCTCTTCTCAACTTCATATTGACAAGTCTTTGAGGAAAGCCCTTCCGGTTCTTTCTTACGGTGCCACATGCTGGCGTCGTCTTCCGGTGAAGGTTGTGGAACAGGGGCAGACTTGTGTAGAAGTTGTCTACATACAAGTGGTAGCCTTTCTCCAGTAGGGGGTATATGAGGTCCCAAACAACTTTCCCGCTTGAACCCAAGTAGTCTGGGCAATTAGGGGGATGCAGCTGGGTGTCCTTCCTTTCGTACACTATGAAGGCATTTGTCTACCCTGTGGCTTGGTCACATAATTTGTACACCTTAGCAGGCCCTTTTGCTGGGAATAAATTGTTTGATTTTAAGCCTGCTGCTAAATTTAACAAGGGACTCATCCACACATATGTGTTGGTCCGGGGTAAACAATCGAAGACAAACAGTCAGCGCAAAACCTAATAACTACTAACAGCAGCTGGACACTAAAGGCAAATATAGAAACCCTTTGAGACAAAATATACTGAACAGTGCAGCGCTAAAATAATAAACAACTAAAATAATCAACGAATAAAAAGTCCATATGCTCATGTGAAGAAAAACACACATGTAAATAGGAAACCAAAGACGTCAGCGGTGATAAAGGGTGCTTCATGCAAAGTCTGAAGTGCTCCTTAGTCCGTGCTCACACCATTTGTTAGCCAAACTGCTCACCTTGCATAATGGACCCCAGAACTAACAGGTAGGTCATAAGGGCATTCGCCACCACTGGTGGTTAAGGTAAACTTGTAGATGGAAGCTGGGCACCTCTTAGACTCCGCAGATAGAACTTGTATATCTCCCGTGACGACATAAAAATGCAGAAAAAAATATCTAGTGCTCTCTGTATAACTTGAAGCAGGTATCATTTATTATAAAGACAGGTACTCACATAAATAGCACTTAGTCCAAGTGCTAGGATAAAAAGCATATAGTGACTGGTAACAGCAAAGATGATAAGGTGGCTGCAGTGACATCCAGGGAAACTCCCGCACGCGTATCGTCCAAAGGACTTCCTCAGCGGTGATGGAGTCCCATAATGACACTAAGTTATTTATAGATAGCCCCTTATCACAAACATCTGTGTAATTGAAAAAAAAACGAGCGGTAGGCCTCCAATCAGGACGCACCACTCAAACGTGGGAAGTGTATGTTTGGTATGGTTACCATGGTGATCCCTAAGTCGCGTCATACGGCGGGAAGAACACCTGATAGTCCATCTGTGTGGTTTGAGAGAACCGAGCGGTAAGCATCCAATCGGAGCGCACCGCTCGGACGTGGGAGGTGTTTACTTGGTTGTGGCTCCATAGTGATCACTACGCCGTGACGACACGACGGCGGATCACATAGTAGACCACGTCAGAGGAAGAGTCACACATGAGAGATGTTTATTTCCTACCATGGTGAACCAGCGTCATGATGACATGGCGGCAGGTCACATGATAGTCTGCGTCAAAATATACCGCCCTCCTGAGACGGAAAAAACATGCAGCTACAAGCGTGTGTTGTTGTCACAGCAACCGGAAGGAGGCTGGGCACACGACACGTCACTGATGTTAATCAAATGCCATTCTTATTAAATTTAAAGCGTATCTAGGCGCAAAGGCAACCAACCTACATTATAGAGAGGTCACCATGGGAACTGGCCCAACTCAAAAACTTAAGATCCCTGTAACTAAGAGATCACTTCTGTGCCTACAAAGCCTGTGGTCACCAATGGTCACCACAAACCGGCATCATGAATAAATCGTAAACCTCAAAGAAAAAAATGAGAGGGAGACTATAAAATAATATAGTAATGGTCCCCAAAGCAATATAATTAAAAATTACCTAAAATGATGTCAGTCACAGACATCCTTCAATAATGACAAATATTAAAATAACAGTCACTGCAGCCACCTTTTACAATACCCCAAAAAATAACACAATCATCAATAACATAAATCAAAACATAACAAATAAAATAAAAATTAAAATGAAAGTAAAAATAAATAAACTGCCGGTCCGAAATAAAACAATTCTAATCAAACTCGACATTGAGCCCCGTAGGTACTCCCACATGTGTTTCATACACCCAGAAAGACTCTCGGCGGCTCAATTGTCTTATGAAATTGCCGCCCCTCCAATGGGGTGTTACTTTTTCTACTCCCCAAAACTGTAATTCAACAGGACTCCGTTTATGAAAGAGTTTGAAATGTTTGGAGACATTGTGGGAATCCAGGCCTTTCTTAATATTAGTGATATGTTCACCAATACGAATATGCAGGGACCTAGATGTTCTCCCCACATATTGTAGGCCACATTCGCATTCCATAATATACACCACTCCTGTTGTCGAACACGTAATAAAGTCCTTGATTTGATAAACCTTATCTGTCGCTGTAGCTATAAACTCTTTACGTTTTTTAATATTACCCTTGGTTTGTTTACATGGTGGGCAACGCCCACAGGCATAAAAACCTGTCATGATGTTCGAAATCCTGTTTTCAAATGAAAGTGGTGGGTCTATTACCCCCGGGGCCAGCTTGTCTCTTAAGGACGGTGCCCTCTTATAAACAAACTGGGGACGTTCAGGGAGTACGGGGCCCAAAATTTTGTCCTGTTTGAGAATGGGCCAATATTTGCGAACAATTTTTTCAAATTTTTTATATTGAACATTGTAGTCCAAGATAATTCTAATATTACCGGAACCATCTTGTTTGACCCTAGGGCCATTGGATACCAGTGTCTTTCTCTCTAAAGCTCGGACAGTCTCAATATGTTTATTGATATCGGGTTTATTATAACCTTTTTGAACAAACCGGGCAGATAAGACCTCAGATTGTTAAAGGTAGTGGTGCTCATGCATACAGTTCCGCCTAATGCGTACAAATTGACCCTTGGGAATGTTACAAAGCCATTGGAGATGATGACAGCTTCCAAGGGGTATGTACGCATTGTGGTCTGTGGGCTTAAAATTATTTTTTAACTCCAACTGATTGTCTTTCAAAAAAATATCTAGATCTAAGAAGGTGACATGATCTTTATCTACATTCCAAGAGAGGACAATATTTCTATTGAGTTTCCTCATAAAGGCATCTAAATTACAGTAGATCTATCTCAGTACTGCATCCGCGTAGTTATTTTTTAGAAGCCCAATTACAACATCTGGTATCAGACACTGATCCCGAAGGGAATAAAAGTGGGGGACTGATGATTGTAGAGGCACCACATAAGACACTAGTGGAGGTCTTGGAGGCAAATTCTTTTGCCTATAGACCCCCTACGGTTAAGCTAATAATTAGAGTGTGGAAATCTAGAAAGGATCTGAGGGGAATGGGGGGTATGGTTAAAGGTGCCCCGCTCTGGGATAACAAGAACCTACAAGAATTAAGATCAATGGGGAAAATAAAGATATGGGAAATAAAGGGTATAGTTAGCCTGGATCAATTATATAATGGTAGTTCCCTAAAAACGTTTACAGCACTAAAAGAGGATTTTGATATACCAAATAGCTCACACTATAGCTATTTGCAAATCAAACACGCTCTAAAAGCTCAGTTTGGGGAACAAGGTCTGGTGTGGAGCACCTCCCCCATATATGAAAGATTAAGTAAGTCCGGAGGACCTAATGGATCCATAGCGGAATTCTACCCACAGATATGCAGAAACAGTATTATAAGTTCAGAAAACCTTAAGTGCAGAAGTAAGTGGGAAAGAGATTTGAGTAGAATTGCGGATGACCAATGGAAAAAGATATTGGCGGGGGGGAACCAAGTCTCAGTTTCGCCCGCCCAGAAGATGTCATACCTAATGCTCTTACATAGAACATACTATACTCCTAAAAAACTGTTTGAATAGGGGCGGAGGAGGGATGCTAAATGCCCTAGGTGCCAAAATACCGGGGACTTGATCCACATGATTTGGAAATGTCCAAAACGTTATCGGTATTGGACGGAAATATTAGATACCATAAATAAGATCTTTAAGTTGTCACTCAAAATGGACCCAAAACTGTGTATTTTGGGAGTGGTGGAGAGGTTGGGGAACATTAAAAATAAAGTAGTACTAAGGTGCCTATTCCAGGCAAAGAAATTAATAGCGCAGAGATGGCAGGCAGAGAAACCCCTATCCAAGGACGACTGGTTTAAAACAGTAACGGAAACAATATGGAAGGAAAAGGTAGTATATGCAAGGAGAGGAAATTTAAATGAATTTAAAAAAATTTGGATGCCTTGGTTAGAGGAAGTGGGTTATCCCATGTAAAATGTATGTAGGAAGAGTTAAGGTAATGGATGTACGATATTAAGTAAATAGGAAGGTGTGGTAGGAATAAGGAGTAAAATAGGGGGAGGGTAAGATGGGGTATAGAGGGGGGTGGGTGGGGGGAAAAAAGGGGGAAATTGGAAAGTAATGTTTTTTTATTATTATTATATAAAAGGCTTTGTATAAGGTGTATTTAAGAATTGTTGTAAAAAAAAAAACACATTTTATATATCTTGGAAAATTGAATAAAGATTATTTAAACAAAAAAAATCTCCGTTCCAAACCATAATAATGTCATCAATATAACGTTGGTTACATGTGAGTTCAGGGGGTGTGTTCTTGTAAATCACCTCTTCCTCCCAGTGTGCCATGAATAGATTGGCAACACTGGGAGCGAAGCGGGCATCCATCGCAACACCCCTGGTTCGAAGAAAAAACGTCTATTGTACCAAAAATAATTTTTGGATAAGCAAAACTTCAAACAATCTAAGATATAATTTTTATGTCTTCTGGTAAGATCCGATGTTCCAAAGGCCCATCGGACTGATGTCAACGCGTCTTCATGACTGATGATCGTATCCGGGGTCCGGGGTAAACAACTGGGGGAATATTTCTGAAAAATAATTTAGTAGTGGCCGAATTTTGAAAGCCTGTCATAATTTGGGTCATTTCGGGGAGGGCACTGGGTATTATCATTGAAATGTAGGAACCTCATGATCATGAGATATCTGGTTCTGGGCATTACCGCGGAGAAGATCAGCATGTGGTGAATGGGGTGAGTTGACCAATGGAACGCAATTCATTTTTTTTGGTGAGTCCCATACAAAATGTGAGGCCCAAAAAAACCTTCAACTTTTCCACTGTTAGATCTCTCAACTCGTAGGGATGGGCATAATAGGATGTTGGATTATTCAAAATAAATTGTTGTGCATACAGGTTGCACTGGGCCACAATTGAACGCCTTTGTTTGGCGGGCAGAATATCTTCCTCCTCTGAGTCTGTCAGTGTTCCACTACTGAGGAATGGCTCCTAATTTATGTCAGACTCAGAATCTGAATTGGAAAGGAAATTCGAAAAAGAGAGCTCCCTGTTGCTCTCGTTGGCTGTGTTAAAAGTATTTGGTATGCCTCCTCGGCGGAAAAGCATCTTTTGGACATGGTTGCTGGTGGTGATGAGACTGCACAGGTGTGTGCTAAGCTTGCACTGATGGGCACTGATGAAGTAGCACTGATGAGCCTGCACAGATGTAGGCTAATAAGCCTGCACTGATGAGGTGGCACAGATGTGTGCTAAGCCTGCACTGATTGGCACTGATGAGGCGGCACTCATGAGCACAGATGTGTACTGATGAGGCGGCACTGATGTGCACTGATTAATGGCACAGATGTGCACTGATGAGGCGGCACAGATGGGCACTGGTTGATTGCACAGATGTGCACCGATGAGGCGGCACAGATAGGCACTGATTGATCGCACAGATGTACACTGATGAGGTGGCACAGATGGGCACTGATGAGTTGGCACAGATGGGCACTGATGAGTTGGCACAGATGTACACTGATATGCACTGATGAGGTGGCACAGATGTGTACTGATTGATGGCACAGATGGGCACTGTTGAGGTGGCACAGATGGGCACTGATGAGGTGGCACAGATGGGCACTGATTGATTGCACAGATGTGCACTGATGAGGCAGCACAGATGGACACTGACTGGCAGAGATATGCACTGATGAGGTGGCACAGATGGGCACTGATGAGGCACTAATGAGGTGGCACAGATGTGCACTGATTGCACAGATGTGCACTGATGAGGCGGCACAGATGGGCACTGATCACTGATGGCACTGATCACTGATACCACAGATGGGCACTGATGGCACAGATGGGCACCAATTATTGATGGCACAGACTGACACTGATGATAATTGGCACCGTGGCACTGTGGTATGGATTGGGCACTGTTTGGGCACAGGGGGTTGATTTACTGTAATACGTAGAATCACTCACAAATAACTCACAGATCCTCTCTCTCCTCACACGCGGTCTCTGTGTGAGGAAGGAGGGCTGTCAATGAGAGATGATCCCATATGTTTACATTTGAGATCATCACTCATTGGCTACACCGATCATGTAGTAAACAGCCACTGTGATTGGCCATTTACAGAGATCTGTGATTGGCTGTCTCCAAGGGGACATGGCCAGCACAGATTTTCCCTGCTGTGCGCTCGCGAGTGCGCGTGGGGAGTGAGGAAAGGGGAGGACGTCTATTGACGCCCTCCTGGCAATGTAGGTCCATGCTGTAGCCATCATTCGACTATAGCGTGGAGGGGAACTGGTTAAACATCTTCTGTACATAGATGGGTTTTATCCATACAATTAATGCCGCTGGTTGTGGCTAGCAGCTTTAATCATTATATTCTAACGTGTCAGAATACAATAGAGCAGCGGGAGGGATTACTCCATCAACACTGACTGTATTGATGGGGGAATAGGGCGATTTTCTTCCCTTTAACCCGTGGTTGGTAGAAAGAAAATTGCAACGTATGGCCTGCCCTAGTCAATAGTCTACACTGTAATGAGGCCTGATAGAACATGTACTATGTTTCTAGCTATATTTAGGGTGAAGTGATTAGTAAAATTATTATTATACAGGATTTATACACTCACTGGCCGCTTTATTAGGTGTACCTGTTCAATTGCTTGGTAACTCAAATTGCAAATCAGCCAATCACACGGCAGCAACTCAATGCATTTAGGCATCTAAACGTAGTGAAGACGACTTGCTGAAGTTCAAACCGAACATCAGAATGGGGAAAAAAGAGGATTTAATTGGAACGTGGCATGGTTGTTGGTGCCAGACAGGCTGGTTCGAGTATTTCAAAAACTGCTGATCTACTGGGATTTTTACACACAACCATCTCTAGGGTTTACAGAGAATGGTCCGAAAAAGAGGAATTATCCAGTGAGCGGCAGTTGTGTGGACGAAAATGCCTTGTTGATGTCAGAGGAGAATGGGCAGACTGGTTCGAGATGATAGAAAGGCAACAGTAACTCAAATAATCAAGCGTTACAACCAAAGTATGCAGAATACTCTGAACACAAAACACATCGAACCCTGAAGCAGATAGGCAACAGCAGCAGAAGACCACATCGGGTGCTACTCCTGTCAGCTAGGAACAGGAAACTGAGGCAACAATTCGCACAGGCTCAACAAAATTGCACAATAGAAGATTGAAAAAACATTGCCTGATCCGATGAGTCTCGATTTCAGCTGTGACATTCAGATGGTATGGTCAGAATTTGGCATAAACAAAATGAAAGCATGGATCCATCCTGCCTTGTATCAATGGTTCAGGCTGGTGGTAGTGTAATCGTGTGGGGGTATTTTCTTGGCACACATTGGACCCCTTAGTACAAATTGAGCATCGTTTAAATGCCACGGCCTACCTGAGTATTGTTGCTGACCATGTCGATCCATTCATGACTACAGTGTACTCATCTTCTGATGGCTACTTCCAGCATGATAATGCACCATGTCACAAAGCTCAAATCAACTCACCACTGGTTTCTTGAACATGACAATGAGTTCACTGTACTCCAATGGTCTCCACAGTCACCAGGTCTCAATCCAATAGAGCACCTTTGGGATGTGGTGGAATGTGGTGGGATAGATTTGCATCATGGATGTGGGATAGGCTTTTTGGAGAGATGAGATTTCACCTTTTGTTTGCAATATCAGATTTCAGATTACTCTGTCTTACCTGCAAAGATGATTTTTGAAAGTAGATGTAAAATAGCATTGATTATATAATTATGAGAGACACTGTATATACAGTAATACCTCGGATTGCAAGTAACGCGGTTTACGAGCGTTTCGCAATACAAGCTATTATTTTTATTAAATCCTGACTCGGTTTGCAAGCATTGTCACGCAAGACGAGCAGTATTCAAGCCAATGGGGTGTGCAGTACCGCATTTGGCCAGAGGTGCGGGGGCGCCGGTGACTCTCTGAGCCGCTCAGATGCACTCGGAGACGCTTGGAAACACTCCGTTCTCGAGTTTATCCGAATGCATCCGAGCGGTCTCTGAGTGTTTCCGGTGCCCCCCACCTCTGGCCACATGCGGTACTGCATACAATAGCAGTCACTGTGGAATGAATTATCTGAGTTTCCATTGACTTCTATGGGGAAACTCGCTTTGATATACGAGTGTTTTGGATTACAAGCATTCTTCTTGAACAAATTTTGCTCGTAATCCAAGGTACCACTGTATCTGATCTACTTGATCTTTCCTGAAGGCCATCAGATTACAAAATTTCTGACAGCAAAAAAAATAAAAAATGGGCTACTCACCATAATGTATATAAAAAAAAATAATGAAAAAACAATTGTCCAAAAATACCTACTCCATACAAAACTGAATTTTAATAACTGTGCAGAAATAATAAATATGTTTTAATTTCTCCAGCCTAGATGGAACAAAGCAGCAACACACATTACAAATGTTCCAGTACCTTTTGATTGGAATGGCACCCTAGCGCATTAAGACAATGCACATGCATTGCAACATGCTGCAACACCCCATAGTGTGTTGCATTACAAAATTTGTGGCACACCTGATTTCTGGAACATTTTGGTGCGTTGACAGCCCATTCATTTCAGTGGACTGTCTTAACCCAACACACATTAACATGTGACATAACAGGGGTAATGCACCACTAAATGTTTCTACATCAGGCTAACAGCTAAATGAGCAGTGCAGGGAAGAGTCACTGGTTGTTAGGGAGCCGGCAGGTGCCAGTTCCTTAGCAATCAACTGTTAATTGTATACATTTTTTAAAAAGTGGGTGGCTAGACCATGAAATATTTAAAAATGTATTTTTTTGTTTGTTAGTGAATTGACCTTTGGATCAGTTTATGTGGTTAGGTACCCACTGTGTGGTTCTTATTTTTTCAGTAATTTCCACATAAACTGAAAATTAATTGACATTTTCAAGATCGCATGAGATATTTGGATCAAATGTGATTCAAATATCACGTGATATTGCTTTATGAATTGAGCCCACTGTCAGAAGCGGATATTGCTGATAAAACATCATGGCAGTTACTACTGCAATCCTATAAAACCATCATGGGTGTGGTACACCTGTAATACTGCTGAATGACCTCAGGAATTAAAGAACACATAGGTTACATTTTGTGGGGAATGGGTCCAAAATATGGGCAGTGCTAGAGGGTGTAGATAATTAGCACCTAAACATCAAGTCTTTGTGTCTCAGCCACAGGGATCCAAATCATAAATTTTAACTGTCAGAAGTGCTACTGACCTAGTTCATTGTACACAGTGCAGGAGTACATCGTCACAGCATTTGAGATCCTCAGCTTTTCAAGGATCATACCAGAAGCCTGAGTGATGTCACGCTTTCCAAAGTGACATATTTGGAAGAATTTTTCAAT
The DNA here is from genome assembly GCA_037952925.1 of Lithobates clamitans. NCBI lineage: Eukaryota > Metazoa > Chordata > Amphibia > Anura > Ranidae > Lithobates > Lithobates clamitans. The sequence goes on from JBBGZY010000021.1 coordinate 2,552,017, forward strand.
GGAAACAGAAACAAGAAGAAGGAATAACATGCAGAAGAATATAGGAGGGAAATTAAAGGGTGGGAAGAGATATAATTTCACCAACAGTCCAAGAAGTGGAAGAAATACAGTCACTGCAGATGAACAGGGCACCTAGAGTAACTGAATTACAGCTGAAATGTTAAAAAAAAAAGGGGAAAGCCTTGTGTCATGGTTATGCAGTAATCTTTCTCTGTCTGCTTACCTCTCCTCATGTGTTCAGACTAAGAAACACGCCACTCTCACGTGGCTGTTTTTATAACCTCTCCTCTAAGCATGGCTCGACCCCAGGCCCTATCAGGGAACCCTATATTAACCTGTGCACTGCAAGCTAGCGGTGCTGATCAAGCATTGTGTGTTTGGCTTCCTGTTTCCTTCTTGCCGTGTGCTCTTCGTTTGCCTCTGTTACCGACCTTGGCATGTTCTCGACTCTTCCTGTCTACTCGTGATCCTGACCTTTTGGCGTGTCCCAGACTACCCCTGTTTGCCTGTGACCCTGAACCTTTGGTGTGTACTCTGTTGTTCCTGTCTGCTAGTCACTATGACCTCTGCCTTATCCCTTTACTATTCTTGTTGTTCCAGGCTGCTGCTTCCTTCTGTAGTCTACCGTGAGCGTGAGACCCTAGGGGCCGTGACCTGAAGTTAGACTGTGGCGCAGTTCATCCTCACCACTAGAGGCTTGGGTGAACACCTGCTGGCTCTTAGACTCTGCACCCTGGAGAATCTATGCTCTAGCTCCCTCTGGGATCTGTGTTAGTGATCCAGTAGACCTGCTTCCTGAACCTCCCTGGGTACTATCCGCAGCAGTCAGTCCTAGGGTCCACTATCTTAGCAGTGCACTTCCGACTCCTACGGAGTGCATCTGTAATCTGGTCTCAGGTGACCTGACAGTTCGATCAGCCATGGACCCAGCTGACGTGCCACTTCCTGTAGATGATCCATTACAGAGCTTAGTCTGCAGACTTGAGACCCAGAAATCACATCAGACCCAGGTTATGCGATTCCTTTAGGATTTGGACTCCCGTTTTGAACAGTTTCAGGTCTCATTAGGATCCCCGGTTCAACAACCTCAACCGATATCTGCTGCTGCACCTATCGCACCAGTCACAGCCACACATTCATTACAACTGCCAGCACCGGGTCACTTCTCTGGGGACTCCGAGGACTGCAGGGGGTTCCTTAGCCAGTGCACAATTCATTTTGAACTCCAGCCTCAAAACTTCCTGTCCGATCGGGTGAAGGTAGCCTATATTATATATTATATTATATCCCTCCTTTTCCGGCGAGGCATTAGCCTTGGCTGCTCCTCTGTGGGAACTGAATGATCCAGTGGTTTCTAGCCTGTCTGATTTCTTGAAACTTTTGCGGAATATCTTCGATGAACCGGGTCGTGTCTCCTCAGCGGCCAGCGCTCTTTTACGTCTCCGTCAAGAGTCCACTTCTGTGGGACAGTATGCTCTTCAGTTCCGTATCCTCACAGCTGAATTGAGCTGGAATAATGAGGCCCTAGTTGCAACCTTTTTACATGGCCTCTCTGATAGAGTGAAGGATGAATTAGCAGGAAGATCCCTCCCTGCTGATCTGGACGGTGTCATTACCTTGTGTAACCAGATTGATATTTGCTTTCAGGAGTGGGCCCTGAAAAAAAGACGCCAGCACTCCCCGTTCTTTAGGCAGCCTGAGCTCCCTGTTCCTTCTCTTCGATCTGAGGAGCACCCCCTGCCTGTTGAGGAACCTATGCAGCTGGGCCAGACCAAGTTATCTCCCGAAGAACGCGCTAGGCACAGAACTCTGGGCCTGTGCCTCTACGGTGGGGTCAATGGTCATTTTAGTGACACTTGTTCTCTTCGTCCGGATAAATGCTCGGGGCTAATACATCTGGAAGGTGGAGTATTAGACCCTGAGATATCACCTTCACCTTCTCGTCTTCTCCTTTCTGTATTCCTTCATGTCGGCGCTTCCTCTCGTTCGGTCTCGGCACATCTGGATCCCGAAGCCGCTGGCAATTTCATGGATTGGGAAACTGCATCTTCCAGGAGACTTACCCTTTTGCCCCTTACAACGCCATTGGTGGTCTTGGCGATTGATGGCACTGTTCTTCCAGAGGGCCCTATCCGCTTCCAGACCCTCCCTGTTAAGATGTCGGTAGGGACACTCCACCAGGGGTGGATATCCTTCCTTGTCTTACCTAAGGCTTCATCTCCTTTCATATTAGGTCTTCCTTGGTTACGGCTCCATTCTCCACACGTTGACTGGACTGCTGGACAGATCCTGGCTTGGGGTTCCTCCTGTTCCTCTTCCTGCCTACTCAAGGTTACCCCAAAAGAGAAACTCCCTGTTGCCACCATCCCAGCATCTTCTGCTCTTCCCGCTGTATATAGCGATTTCTGGGATGTGTCCTGCAATAGTCGGACTGATGCACTCTCTAGATCATGTGGCACTCTGGATGAGGAGCCCACCCATGAACTTGAGCCGATCATTTACTCCAGTTTGCATAACCTTTGCCTATCCCTAAACTCCCTTGGACGCACAGCCAGGCTAAATTGTCTGCAAGTTCCACAGTCGCTACGCCCTGTGACATGATTGAGATCGTCGCTACACCTGGCGATACTATTCAGTCGACCTCTGCCCAGTCTGATGATCCTGTGCTGGATGTCCAGCTCATCTTTAAGGGTCTGGGGGACCCTCTTCTCATGCCCTTACCCATTCCTAAGAAGCCTGTAGTCCTCAATAGGTCCTCTTGTCCTCTCCCTACCTCAGTTTCGGTCTCTGAGGATAATCGAAAGTACGAGGTTAGTCAAGTTCTGGATTCCCGGTGCTGTAGAGGCATTCTTCAGTACTTCATACATTGGAAAGGGTTTGGTCCTGAGAAGAGGTCTTGGATCACTGCATCTGAGATCTTTGCACCTCGTCTGTTGAGGAGGTTTCATCTGGAGTTTCCCTTTAAGCCTGGGCCCAGGCGGTGGAGGGGGAGGCCTCGTAAGAGAGGGGGTACTGTCATGGTTATGCAGTAATCTTTCTCTGTCTGCTTACCTCTCCTCATCTGTTCAGACTAAGAGGCCAGCCACTCTCACCTGACTGTTTTTATAACCTCTCCTCTAAGCATGGCTCCACCCCAAGCCCTGTCAGGGAACCCTATATTAACCTGTGCACTGCAAGCCAGCGGTGCTGATCAACCATTGTGTATTCATTGTGTGTTTGGCTTCCTGTTTCCTGCTTGCCGTGTGCTCTTCGTTTGTCTCTGTTACCGACCTTGGCGTGTTCTCGACTATTCCTGTCTGCTCGTGACCCTGACCTTTTGGCGTGTCCCCGACTATCCCTGTTTGCCTGTGACCCTGAACCTTTGGCATGTACACTGTTGTTCACCTGCTAGTCGCCTTGACCTCTGCCTTATCCCTTTACTATCCTTGTTGTTCCAGCCTGCTGCTTCCTTCTCCTGTAGTCTACCATGAGCGTGAGCTGTGAGACCCTAGGGGCCGCGACCTGGAGCCAGACTGCAGCGCAGTCCATCCTCACCACTATATGCTCTTATGAACACCTGTTGGCTCTTAGACTCTGCGCCCTGGAGAATCTATGCTCTAGCTCCCACTGGGATCTGTGTTAAGTGATCCAGTAGACCTGCTTCCTGAACCTCCCTGGGTACTATCCGCAGCAGTCAGTCCTAGGGACCACTGTCTTAGCAGTGCACTTCCGACTCCTATGGAGTGCATCTGTCACCTGGTCTCAGGTGACCTGACACCTTGATCAACAGAATGCAGTCTAGTAAGTCTTATTTAGAAGAAGGGGTTAATAGATGAACAATTGTCTGTATTTTATCCATTTCACAAAAAGGATAACAAAAAAATGTGTGAAAACTACAGAGGCATCAAGCTATTGAGTCACGTTGAAAAATACAGATTTGACAGGATAATCCAAAAACCCAGAACTATAGTATATAATAAAAGAAGTCCTGGAAAACTGTCATCAGTATTGCGTAGACTTTCAGCCGCTGTTGAAAAACATAAAGAAGAATAATGGACTGAATAAGTATTGAACTAAGCTAAATAGGTTTTGCATCCAAAAAACAATTTATCAGGAGTTAACCATACTTTGAAAACAATATATAATATCACATAGGTACCACTCCTTTACCACTACAGTACCGCAATATGCACCCCTTCCTCCGTTTTGAATAGGCTGAATGTTTGTAATCACAGCAGGAAGGAGGATCATGGCAGATTGAAGGTGAACAAGGTAGAGTTTAAGTACCACTGACCACTAGTGATGATGGGATCATTTTTTTAAAGGGGGTGGTGGGATGGGGGGGGGGTGGTATTGGTTAACATGCCACTAACCACCAATGATTGTGGGATTAATTTTTTAACCACTTGCTGACGGCCCACAGTACACTTACTGCGGGCTGCTGGCATATGTTCGTCTTCCAGTCTGTTCCAGGTTATGGGCCTGCAGCATGCCCCACCCACGAACACTGTGTCCCAGTACCTGGCCTCTTCTGGCAGCTGGGGGATCATGTGGTTCCTTCCCAACAGATACTCAGTTAAGACGAGGGGCAGGTAAGTGTGAGATTTGGGGAGAGGGTGCTAGGAAGTACGTGACATTAAACAATATCCTTATTCACCAAACATAATGTCAAAAATCAAAAAAAAAGGGAATCCCATCTAATTCCTTTGTGTTTACTCAGCCTGTATGGGGGGGGGGGGGGGGGTGTAATCAAAATAATATACAAAGATACACAACAACAAAACAAAGAATTCTACACACCCAACTGAGTTAACTACATAATTTATCACATCAGAAAGCTATACAAAACATTGCTCACACAAAAACCAGAACCCCCACAATCCCCAAAGCCTCCCAAAAACACCCCTTCCCCCTAGACTATCCTAAATACCTCACCTTGTATGGGACAGAAAGGCACCACCCCTCATAACAAATGAAGGGTGGGGGATACGGTCCCTGCAGGGAGCTGAGCCCACACTCTCCAATATAAACACCCCCCTTAAAAAATGGCTCTAAGCCAACCTATCAGATATCCCGTAATGGAACGCGGATACACTAGCCAATATGAACCTACACCCTTCTAAACTCAAAGGGATATCTGCACAGTCATAGGTTAATCAGTCATATACAGGGTATAGGTTATCAAAAAATGGGATAAATACTACGATTTTTAATCGTTATCGACTCATCTGGTGTCCGGCTGTTTAACACAGGTAACACTAGTAGAGAATTCAACCATGTAAGTGATCAGTCCTGACTGCTGTGGCCTGGAGCAGGCTACCCATGTGGGAATATGGAAGGAGGGATTGCTGTAATGCGGAGATGTGTATAGCAAGGAATAGCTTCTGTGTAAGGTCAGATACCTATGCACTGCGCTCAGGAGGCTGTCACAGTTTCAAATGTGGTGATACGTATCAGCATAGGAAAATTCCCGCAGCATGCAGGTAGTTTCCAATCTGTCACAAGTGTAACTATGCTCCTCACGGCTTCAGTCTATCAATCAGTGTACTCGCAGACCTCACAGATCGCCATGCACAATTTCCCGCAGATGGATGGATGAGCAAGCCGCTCAAACTGGTCCCAGTACATACGGCTCTACTGCAGGTGATGTCCTCAGCTGGAGCGCTCGTGTCTGTGCTGATCAGACGGTATATTCCAGTGCAATCAAAGGTGGTTTTTGTGCAAGCAATGTTTTGTATAGCTTTCTGATGTAATAAATTATGTAGTTAACTCAGTTGGGTGTGTAGAATCCTTTATTTTGTTGTTTTGTATCTTTGTGTATTCTCCAAACATAAACCTTACACATCCACTACTTAATGGCCCTGTAATCCATTTTTTATTACATTGCTTCTTAACATATTTTTTTACTTCCTTGTAATGATCGCTGTGAGCTCCCAAACCTGTACTTTTCCCCCTTGCTTCAATTAGTTTGGAATAAGTAATAGACGTTAGTTGTAGTCATGTGCACTGCTCTATGCACACTACAAATCCCATAGATTGTAGTCCATCTTAGGAGAAAGCAAGAGAGGGTAGCTATGTTCCTACATACAGTGGGACCATGGAGAAAGAATGTACCTGACCTCTAACAGAGAGTCAGATCACAGCAGCAAATAAATATAAAAAAAAAAAATAGTTATTGAAAGAAAAAATATATATATATATATTTTTTTGTATTAAGAATACATGTTTGAATGTTTTTTTTATATATACAAGAGTTTAGTGGTACTTTAACCACTTCAGCCCCGGAAGATTTGGCTGCTGAATGACCGGGCCATTTTTTGCGATTTGGCACTGCGTCGATTTAACTGACAATTGCGCGGCCGTGCGAATCTGCACCCAAACAAAATTGACGTCCTTTTTTTTCTACAAATAGAGCTTTCTTTTGGTGGTATTTGATCACCTCTGAGGTTTTTATTTTTTGCACTATAAACAAAAAAAGAGGGACAAATTGGAAAAAAACACAATATTTTGTACTTTTTGCTATAATAAATATCCACATTTTTTTTTAAAAAAGCAAATTTTTTTCTCAGTTTAGGCCGATATGTATTCGTCTACATATTTTTGGTAAAAAAAAAAAAATCGCAATAAGCGTATATTGATTGTTTTGCGCAAAAGTTAGTGTCTACAAAATAGGGGATAGATTTATAGAATTTTTATTATTTATTTATGTTTTTTTACTAGGCGGCGATCTGCGATTTTTCTTTTTAATATTTTTTATTGAAGTTTTTGCAATACAATAATGACAGTGACAGTCCATACAATAAAATCCCCTCACTGGCCAAGCTAGCCAGAAAAGGAAAATACATTGAAACAAAATAGAGATCTCAAGCATGGCTATTACAACATTAAGGCACTTACATGTCTACAAATATAGTTCTATATTCACATTTAGTACCCGCCCATTAACTTAGGAATTATAACTTGCAAGGGGGGAACTATAACCAGTGGGTTAACAGAAAAAGAACTGGATATGCAGATCGGTGGAAGACGAAGCATACTGTCCCCACATGTCCGTTGCTTAGATTGATGTGTTACCCAAGTATATCACTGCAGGTATTGGTCTGCATGGGAAAAATTTCAGCAGGGATGCTTCTCTAAGCAAGTCCCTGAGATCATCACCCCACCCCTTTGGGTGCTCACTGTGGAGTGAGAGAGCACCAGGACCTCGCCCGCGGAGCCTCCCGCCTATCACCCCTCGGCCCCTCTCGGGAGATGTACTAGCCAGATAGCTCCCAGGACATCACATCCCCAGGGATTGGGCTAGTGGGTCCCATTTCGTAAGAGTTTGACCAAAAGTTGTTGACTGTTCCCTGCGCTGGGTTAACTAGTGTATATATGAGGTCGATACGTGAGGTGCCTACGGAATCGTTGACACACTGTCAATCCAGTATCTGTTGATAGATAGCAAGAGAGAGAGAAAGGAGAAGAAAGGAGAAGAGAAATAGTTGGGGAAGGAAGAGAGGGGAGTGGGATAGGATGCAGGATAAAGGATTGTGGTTTCGCTGGGAAATCCTTCATGTTAGTAGGTGACCCGGGTAAAGCGGGATCTTGATATATGTGGCTCAGGGTTCCCAAATCCCCTCAAAGCGTTGTTGTACCGTGTCCCGCAGTTTCGTCACTGTTTTGTTCCTGTGTCATGATCCACAAAATTTTTCGTTTGGCAGCCAAGATTGACACAGTTGGAGTTTTCCAGGCTTTCGCTAATGTGATCTTGGCTCTCAAACACATAAAGAAAATGAGTTGTTGTGTGGTCTTAGGAGTGTTGTGCATTGTGTGATTTAGTAGCATGTATGTGAGGTCTTGAGGAATGTCGATATCAGTGACCTTTCGTAGAAGGTGAAGAAATTTGTTCCAGTAGCTCATTATGCGGGGGCACGTCCACCATATATAAAGCATCGTGCCTATATGTCCGCAGCCTCTATAACAGAGGGGGGAGGCATCCGGGAATATCCTGGAGAGCCTGGCAGGGACATAATACCACTTTGTGAAAACTTTAATATTAGCTTCTATCAAAGCGATGTTTAAGATACCTTTAGATCAGTGGTGTCCAAACTATGGCCCTCCAGTTGTTAAGGAACTACAACTCCCATCATGGCTAGTCATATCTGTGAATGTCAGAGTTTTACAATGCCTCATGGGAAGTGTAGTTCCGCAAAAGCTGGAGGGCTGTAGTTTGGACATCCCTGCTTTAGATGATCTGCTGAAGGCTTGAAACAACATATCAGGGTCCAGCTGGATGTCCAGATCGGACTCCCAAGATCGAGCGTATGCCGGGGTGTCCATTCTATCTGCCAGAGAAGTGTAAATAATGGAGATCCCGCCCTTTTGAGGTCCTATATTCGAGCACCATTGTTCGTAAAAAGTGGCTTTGGGAATGTTCAGTTTGTCATTCCATAGTGTGCAAAGGAAGTGCCAAATCTGTGACAGTTTGAATTTTCCGAGGCTGGCATTTCTAGTTCACTCAGGCAATCACCCAATGATATGGGGCCATTTGGTGTAAAAAAAATGGCCTATTCTGGAAAGACCCTTATTCAGCCACCAGTGAAATGCATGTATATTCATCCCTGGAGGGAAATCGGGGTTATGAAATAGATGCCTGAGGGGCTTTAGGGGGGATATCAGGTGTGCATTTTTATGTAGCTGATCACAGAGCACTAGGGAGTGAGATAATGTAGGAGCTAATATGACAGGTCTGTGTTTCAATAGTCTCCATACTAAGAAGTCGAGTGTATAATGAGGGACTGCCTGCCTCTCAAGGTAGACCCAGTCAGGTCTTAGACTCCTGGCGTATATAGCGGAAAACTGGGCCAGTTGTGCTGCCTGGTAATAAAGCCATAAGTTCGGTAGGCCTAATCCGCCTTGAGTCTTAAGTCGGAGTAGGATGTCCCTTGCAAAGCGATGTCCTCTGTTACCCTAGACAAATCCAACAACCCTGGATTGAAATTTAGTCAGGATAGATTTTTTAATAGGGATGAGGAGGGAGCGGAACAGATATAAAAGACGAGGCAATAGATTCATTTTGACTACGTTCTGTCTACCTAGCCAGGACAGGCCTTCCTTTGACCATTTATTTAGGTCTGCCTCTAATGGCATGGAAGGGTAGTTGGCTGCCCAAGTGAAGGGAAAGGGTTGTTTAAGTTGGTCGATTAGTGTCGTATGGACCGATATGTTGAGGGCTACTGATTTAGACACATTGACCTGGAGCCCCGAAATGGTTCCAAATTCCTAGAGAAGTCGGAACACATTGGGGGTGGAGATTAGTGGAGAGGTCAGGAACAATAACATGTCATCAGCAAAGAGGGCACACTTATGTTCCTCTTGGCCGCATTGGACCCCTTTGATGTTCGTATTCGTTCTTATGGCTATGGCCAGTGTCTCGATTGCGATTGCAAAAATCAAGGGCGATAGAGGACAGCCCTGTCTGGTTCCTCTGTGAATGTCGAAGGACGTAGAGTAGTGACCAATTAATCGCACCTGAGCTTTAGGAGTTGAGTAAAGGGTGTGTATCATTCTAAGAAATCCGGCTCCAAACCCCTAGCGTCCTAAAATTCCAAAAAGGTAGGGCCACGACACAGAACCAAAGGCTTTCTGCAGGTCCAATGACAACAGGTAGCCTTCCTGAGTGGGGCCCCCATCCCACTGGGACAGCAGAAGGGAAATCAGATCAATTGCCCTTCAAACCTGGTCCGGTCCCTGTCTAACCGGGATGAAGCCTACCTGATTCCTGTGGATGTAACTGGATATGAAGATTGACATCCTGGTTGCTAGGATTTTTGTCATTATTTTGAGGTTGTTATTGATTAATGAGATAGGACAGTAGTTACCGACCTAGCTCTAGTCTTTACCAGGTTTGGGTATGACTGATATAAAAGCTGAGTTTGAATTGCTCAGAAGGGGGGCTCCATCCCGGAGGAAGTTGAAAAACCGGGCCATGTAAGGTCCCAGTAGTGGGCCGAATTTCTTATAATAACAGACCGAAAAGCCATCAGGCCCAGGTGCTGAGGCTAACTTCAAGAATTTAATAACTTCCAGTATTTCATCTGATGAGAAGGGTTTGTCAAGTAGCTCTTGGTGCGTTTGCTTTAGGCGGGGTAGATTAAGGTCCTGAAGGAACTTTTCTCTGGCTTTGGAATGTGTGTGAGGTGATTTTTCGTATAGGCGTGAGTAAAATTCATGGAACGAGTCCATAATTCCTGCTGGGTTCTGTGTTAAAGTGCCTATCGTGGTACGAATTTTGGGGAAGACCAAGGTGCATGTCCGTGGGCTTAGTTTGGCTGCAAGTTTGGAGCCTATTTTGTCTTTCTGATAGTAAAAGTGTGCCCCTGTCCATTGCAGATGCTTCTCAGCTGAGGTGGTGAGAGAGAGATTCAGTTTAACTCGTGCTGAGTCGATCTTGGCCAGGCTGTCCGGGGTAGGGTTTCGCTTATGGTGCTTACTCAGCAGACGGAATTCCTCCGTGAGCTGTAAGACTTCTGCCTTGCTTTCCCTTTTAGGTTGAGATGAGAGCTGTAGGAGTCTACCCCTCACCACCGCCTTGTGCGCTGCTCATAGAGAGCCTGGCGAAATCGACTCAGTGTCGTTTTCAAAAAAGTATATAGTTAAGGCTATTTCTAATAATTTGCAGTGAGCCAGATTGCTCAAGAGCGTTTCGTTGAGACGCCATCTGAAAGGTCCTCTCTCACCTGACCCCCCCCCGAGAGTCATTGTCATTATGGAATGATCGGACAAGGACGTGTCATATACCTTGGAGGATTCTACCCTTGGAAGTATGTGTGCTGGGACAAAGATGTGGTCTATCCTAGAAAAAGTAGTGTGAGGAACAGAGTAATGCATATAGTCTCTAGTTCGGGTATTCATCTCCCTCCAGATATTGTTTAGGCCGAACTATTGAATGGTCTGAGCTACCCGACGGCTGCGTTTAGGAGGCCTTTTGGTTCTTGGCTTCAGGGGGTCAGATTTGTCTGAGGAGTGGTCGAATGGGGTGTTGGAGTCTCCCCCCAGGATCACAGTGCCCAAGAAATGAGGCTTCAAAGTCTTAAGAGTAGTATTGAAGAATTTGTCTTGATGTGTGTTTGGGGTATAATATGAGACAAACGTGTAAGTCCCCCCATTAATTGTTCCGGTAAAATGTGTCTCTTGGAGCAGCGCTACATCTGCCTTCCGTGTAGGTAACTGTTGTATTATTTTGCATCTCTTCATGGGGGAGTTGAGGTCCTGTACGTTGTGGGAGAATATCATGAGTTTCAAATCCGTCTGTGTGGAGTCAGTCATGTTGTGATTGTTGGTCGTTTACTATGTGCGTATGAATCTTACCGGTCATCGGTGTTGTCCCTGGCACATAGGTGACGACCCAGACTACTTTGTGGACTTTTGCGTTCTGAGAAGAAGGAGATCCAGCGAGACCCTGTATCTGAAAAAGAAGGTGGGGTGGGGGGGAGGGGAGGGGAAGGGAGAAGAGGGTGGAGAAGTAGGAAATTAGATAAAGAGAGAGAGGAGTGAAAAAGAGAAGCATTAGTGCATCATACAATAATAACCCCTACCCACTAGGACCAGGAAGGTCATTACCCAGAAGAAATTCAGAATTACCCAAGGAGGTCGTAAAGATCTGTCTCTGACAGGAGAAAGAACTAGGTTTCACCTATCGGAGTCAGAGGGAGGCGCACTTTGACCACTCCGGTCAACCCCACCTCGGAGGTTATCGATAACAAAATAAAATTCTTGCAGTCTAAGCCCTGTTGGCATTAAAGAGAAACATTTACAAATCTCTTTTAGACCATCCCACACCTCCCCAGCGGGCAACACGTGCCAACCCAGTATATAACAATTGAGAGCAAAAAGCTTGATGTTGGCACCCATTGCCCGCCATGGGAAAGGGCGAGACAGCCACCCGGAACAATAAAGCTGGCCCTTCTAGGAGGGAATCAATGACCTATTGGGGGGGCAGGAGGTGGGGGGGGAGTCTCTTAAAATAACATCCGCTGAACCTTGGGCTCCACTTTTCCATAAGGAAAGGTTATAAAAAAGTGACTACTGCGTGTAGCTGGCTGCTCGGTCAAATAAATTTACGGTAGAACAAATAAGTATACTAGGTTAAACGAGGGAAAAGTATGAAATCCTGATATTTAGGACTGTTCATAAAAGTTTATGATATGAGAGAAAAATAAAAAAAGTTGAAACCAGGAACACAAACCGAGAAACCTGTTAAACTGTGGTGGTGCTGCACTAAGCAGCAATTGGAAGCAAACATTCCCTGAGATTTACTCAGGCTAAGCAAAACGCCACTACTATGGCAACAGTTAGGCCACAATCTCAGTCCAAAAGGAAGTCAGTAAAAGGATGAGGCATGGAAGGTTCATATTCCTGCTCATGGTGGAAAGGATTCTCTTGATCTTTTGGGAAGTTGTTTCTGCCACACTTGAGTTATGGGGCTCGTATGCGATGATCTTTTGGAAGAAGGTGCTCCTCTAGTAGTGGACATTGGTGGTAATTCCTGAGTGATCAATCCGAGTTGTAATAGGAGTCGTTCCCAATCATGGAAAGAGGAGAAGCTGTATGGTTTGCTGCGGTATGTGAAGTTTAAGCAAAGCGGGAAGGCCCATCTATAGGTGATCTCTTTGCTCGCCAGGGCTTCAGTACCCATCGCTTTTGTACCGTGTATGGGGACAGATCCACAAAAAATTTGAATCTGGTGTCCTATGATTGTCAGTTTTTCTGCCGTTTGGGATAGTTTCATCACTTCCTCGACTGCATAAAAATGCGGTTTCACTATAATGTCCCTCGGAAGCCCGTCAGGGCGAGGAGGTTGTAATGCCCTGTGAGCTTTGTCAAGCTCCATGTGGTGTGCTGTAATGTTAGGGATTACATTTTTAATGAAGTCCTGAACTGCCAGGTGGGTGTCCTTAACAGATTCTGGGAGACCCCTAATTTGGAAATTGTAATGTCTCAACCTATTCTCGAGGTGATCTATTTTGGAGGTGGCCATCTCTAGTTGGTCCTGGAGCTCCTGGATCCTAGCAGTATTTTGATTTATTCTCAGAATTGCTTGGTCAGATTTTTGCTCAATCACCTCAATTCTGGCCCCTATCATAGACGGGAAATCTGTGGGGGAGAGAGATGGATCTCTGGCCTCTGTGTGTCACGGATCCGAGCTGAGGAGCAGTTCCTGCTGTGGGGTGAGGGCTAGGAGGGATTCAGTTGAGGCAGGTGAGGGGGCCCCAGGTAGTGAGGTACTTACTGCGGCATCAGATGTTTGGGAGGGCTTCTTGATCCTGGTCAGCTATGGAGTCAGTCAGGCAGGACAGGCCTCGTGAGGAGACGCCGCCATTTTGGGATGGCCGGTTCGTGCTGCTGCCGAGTCTAGAGCGGGGGTGAGGCTCCTCTGGGCAGAGCCTGAGGTAATCGGGCTGATGAGGAGTGTGTCCCCGGCCGGCAGGTGTGCGTGCGGGACCGGAACGAGGGCTCAGACGGCTGCTGCGGTGTCTGTTAGACACCATCTTGGATGCTGCCATGCATGCCGCCTGCGATCTGCGATTTTTATATTATGGCGGACACATCGGACACTTTTGACACATTTTTGAGACCATTGGCATTTATACAGCGATCAGTGCTATAAAAATGCACTGATTACTGTAAAAATGTCACTGGCAGGGAAGGGGTTAACACTAGGGGGCAATCAAGGGGTTAACTGTGTTCCCTGTTTGTGTTTCTAACTGTAGAAGGAGGGGACTGACCTAGAGGAAGTGACAGAGCGTGGTTCCTAGCTGTTAGGAACTCATGATCTGTCACGTCTCACAGAACAGAACAGGGATTTGTGTGTTTACACACACTCGTCCCTGTTCTGCCTCTCATGCCCGCGATCGCTCGTGGCTGGCGGTCATCACGAAAGTTGGCCATGAGCATCAGCACCCCCGCTGTGCAGTGAGCGTATGTGCGCGCCTCCGGCGGCGCCCGCGCGTCTGCTATGCTGAACCCACGAGCCGACATAAAGGTACGACATCTCTCACGGGATCATGCTGACCTGCCGGAGTAAAATGACAACGGCTGGTCGGCAAACGGGATAACTTCTTAAAATATAGTTATCTTTCAAATGAAAGTGGGAAGCTATTTAAAAGAACGGTACAATGATAATGTATTTAGAATGACAAAAACAGTTCTGACTGGTGGAAATGGTAGCATATGTACAGCAAGAAGTTAAGAAAGCAATCGTCAAGTGAATGGTACAAAGACTGAAAGTAGAAAGCAGTATGGAGGAACATTGATAATCTAAAGAACGGCTTTCAAAGCTATAGAATTCAGTCTTTTAAATATTTATGACCACGAATTCCCCGGTACACACTACACACTATGAGAAAAGTGGACTAACGATCAGCCGGTTTTCCTCGATGTTTTACAGCAAGTCAGAACCGAGGATAGAAATAATGTATGAAAAGTTGCATACGACAAAGGCTTTTTATTTTGTTATTTATTGTTTCTGATCATGCGCAATTTTTATTTTCATTCGGAAAGTTGGAATTGGCTTTTGAAAGTTATGTACACACTATTAGAAAATCGTACAATCGTTCCTTGGAAGAAAATGTTTGCCCGGCTTTCTTATAGTGTGTACGGGGGCTTTAGAATCAAAGATAAGGATATAAACAGCTGTAACTATGAACTTGAAAAAATGCAGCAAATCACTTAAAGTGGTATCACATCCAAAAGCAAACGTTTATTATATTGCTGCTTATCAACACTAGGTACCCGCTCCCCCCCCACCAAAAAAATGTATGTGCCAAATGTGGTAGAGGAAAGGGGAGGGGGGCTATAAAGATTTACTTTTTATCTCTTTTGTCACTATGGTCCTTTATGAAAATAATGAATGATCATGAAAAGTTAGCATCGGTTCCGTTGCGCTATAAAACCATTTAGTATAGACAATAGCACCCTCTGCTGTTGCAAATGATATAGTTGCTGAACAACACACTTTTGACCACAGGGAATCAGTTACTGGTTAGGCTGGCTATACATGCCTGATATTTGCTGATGATACAAAGATAGTTAGGGCTTGTTCACACCATACGTGTATGAAAACTGATGGGTACTGAAGGGAAAACTGCACAGATTTCACTTGCAGACACATCAGTTTCGCATCAGTTTTCATGCACGTCAGTTATGTGCCCTATTCACACCAATGTTGATGTCATTTCAGTGTTTTTCCCCTGCAGAAAACTGCATACACTTTGCAGATACCTGCACAGAAAAAATCTACACGTTGTGATGTGAACAGGGCACATAGAGAACAATTGTTTTTGCTGTGCCCTTGCAGAACACATGCAGAAAAACTGATGTCTCTGCACCATGGTGTGAACGAGACATTACTGTACACTGCTTGTGGCAGTTGATTTATTAGAAGGTTTACTGGTTGTTCAGCAATAGTCTTTCCAGAGAAAAGGTGTAGGTCATTTCATCATTTACGCAGTACATGTGAACCTTTGGAGGTTGGGAATCAAAGCTGTGGCAGGTCCACACAAGCAGGGAAGGGAATATCACCGCTCCAGGTAGGTCAGCCAAAAATGGGATAAAACCTCTCCTCCAGTTTAGAAGCCACAGGTGCTGGCAATGCATATAGCAAAAAAATAGGAAGAAATTCTGCACAGCCGCACTCCAAAAATTGCCTTTTATTCAAAAAACAGGATCAAAAATACATGCCACAGCAGAATGGACAGAAATCTGACGCGTTTCACACTATAAACAGTGCTTAATCATAGCCACACAAGCACTGGCAGATCCATAACAACCTGTCCAGCCCTACCCATATATAACTAGAATAATTAATCAAGAATTGATTAAGAGGTTTTCCTATTGTCATTTCGATGACTACGATGACATTGGATGCTGGACATACAAGATATGTTTATGCTACCGTATATCTATTTTTACGTATTTATTATTATAAGATGAAAGAGAAATTCCTTCTTCCACCCTGTACCTTAAAATGTATCTATGGTCAAAATGTAAAATCGTATATTAATTCTCACATTGTATTTCAATTCTAGCCTACCCCTATCAATTTGAATGAGCCTGAAGTTTGTAAACTTTCTATGAAGATCCCCACACATTTACTTCCTTGAATTCTGTAACACGTAGTCACTATGCCCTGTAAGCAGACACTGCTGTGTAACACCTTTCACAGAGGTGATGAGAGGAGGAGTTACAGGAGGTGGAGTCTGTACAGGAATCACTGCTTGCAGACAGCAAGATACCATGGGATATGTAGTCCTTAGAAATTAAAGGTAAACAGCAGAGGGTAAGCTGCAAAGCATGCAGGGAATCCAGGAGGTTTGGAAAGATGACCAGCAGATAGACAGAACTCACATAATTAAAGGAGATATTTCAGCTAAGCCCATATTGTATTGTCAAATATAACTGTAAAGCGCTGTGCAAACTGCTGGCACTATATAAATCCTGTATAATAATACCTATTGTTTGTATTATTATTAGAATCCTGATGCTATAGACTGAAATACCTTTTATATAACTTTATTATTTACTTCTTACTAACCTGTCTGCCTCAATGTTCTGCCTTCATATGCTGCCCCCCACAGCCATCAACTTCCCCATATACTCCCATTCTCATCTCATTCTACTTTATACCTTTCACTTCTGGACCTCTGCATGCTCTACACCTTTCCTCTTCATTGTAACTGACAGACTGGGTTGAATTTGCAAAGATGCAAACAGATATGAATGAGAAACCTATGAATTGACTGTGTTTTGTTTTTAAATAAAATGCAAAAATTATTGTAACTTGGTTTGCTATTTTATTACATGATAATGTTTTCAAAAAATGTGCATTTCACACAGATAAATATTGCATGAAAATATTGCAATCCTGAAAGATTTTATATCCTAAATTATTATTTGTTCTTGAATGGTTTCTATAAATTTGTAACATTGAGGCCGCCAAGAGGTTTATTAAGAAGCCGTGAACTGATAATAGTAATTGTAAATCGTCTCTTTTCACACTTGGCTTTATTACTAGAATGGGGATATAAAAAATTAAAACAGTAGTTTGTGAGCATGGTTTGGAATATCTAAAATTAGATGCTGTTAGTTTGCTAGGGAAGAATATTTTTGTATAGCTTTTAGTTTTTGGGAGGAGTTGTAGCTGGAGGGATGCTAACAGTGGCGGCTGGTGCATTTTTTTTGGGGGGGGGAGCTGGAAACAACCCCCCCGGGCTGCCGGTAGAGTGGCACTAGCACAACTGCCAGCTACAACCCCCCCTATCCACTGCATATAGGGGGTGGAGAGGAGTGAGGGGGCAGCGCCCGGGCGCCCCTAATGGACAGACCACCACTGGATGCTAAACCAGGATTTAGAAGGGAGAGTTCAGGTAAAAAAATCTCTATAGTTCAGCAAGTTGGAGCTACAGACAACAGTCATGTTTGGATGGGATGTCAAGAGTTACAACCCCTCTCAGGATTTTACTACTGTCTGCACTTCCTATTGGGGAGTAAGAATGTTCTAGTGACAGTTGTCTTTCAGGTTGGATCTTCCCAAAGGAGGCACAGACAGCAATAAAAATCCCAGCCTCACAGTACTGAAATTAGGGAGAAAACTTTACAGTCATCATTAGACTTAAGTAAAATGCACTATGCTGTCATATGCTTCTGAACTGTTTTGAATTGCTTTTGAATTGCTGTGATTTGCCTTTGAGTTGCTTATGCACTGTGGCAGAGCGTTGCCCTGCCAGGGTCTAGAAAGAGGTTGTGACCCAGAATTCTCTAGCAGGCAGGTTAAGGGGCTCCAGGGAGCTTGTGTCATGCAGAGGAAACTGGCTTATTAGTTTTCTCAGTGTTTTCTAAAGACAATTTTGGGACCTGGAGCCTGGAGATTTCTAAGTGATCCTGGTCGGATTAAATCTCCAACCCTAGATCCAGGCATTTGGAACAGCCAGCAAACTATTTGGTCAGGTGTGTGCTGGGCTTTTAGTAACGCCGTGACCAGGATTCTGGTCTCCACCCTGGCAGACAGGAGGTCTGGCCCAGGAGTCAGGAGAGCCCCACCTTGGAGAAAGGTGGGAGCCAGTGCAGCAAGAGGCTGCAAGCTGTGTGCACTGAGTTGGTGAGCAACCAGTCTGTGGCAGACAGACAAAGGCCTAAAGGGTAAGGCCAGAGCAGGTGTACTGCATTTGCAAGCCAGAAAGGCTGAGTGACTGTTTGTTTTGGAGCAAGAGTGAAATGCTGAAAACCCCTGTGAGGAAACCATGTTAATTTGTGTGTGCTGAACTCTCTTGATAAAAATGGGCAAGAAAAAAAAAGAAGAAAAGTGAGTGCCGGTGTCCTTTAAAAGCTCTACATTTGATGCTAGTTCTCACAGCACTTACATTTTATCAGGGGAGAAAAGCAGAACACACCAAAAAAGCACCTGTACATGAGTGTTTCAATTTTATGGAACAGGCTCAATTATTATGTATGCTTTTAAAAGCTAAAACTAAACTCCAAAGACAAAAAATAATTAAAAAAAAAAAATTTAAAGGAGAAGTATAGCTGAAACTCGTTTGGCTTTTGGATTTTCAGCAGACAGCAGGCTGAAGCCTGCTGTTGGCTGATGTCTTGGAGCTGGTCCAGGCTCAGGCAAGATCGCATGGAGTTGAAATCTGCTCACATGCCTAGACCAGCACCCGTCTCAGCCTCTCGGCGATCCGCTGAGAGCCTGAGCCCAGCCACTTCCACCCCCTCCACAGCCCAGCGCTCCAGTGAGCAAAGAGGGGGCAGAGCAGAGAGCGGTAACTGACAGTCAACAGCTCTCTGCTCGGGGAGCTATGGGAACTGAGGGTTCAGCGGTGTTTGATCGCTCCCTTCTTAGTGTTAGAGCCGGCAGGGGACAGATGCAGCCTCAGACTGATGCTGCATCCACCTAGGTAAGTATGATTGGAAAAAAACAAACAACCCCATACTTCTCTTTTATAATGCAACTCCAGGCAAAAGTGAAATGTAATTAGTCCATTATGCATCAACTACCTTACTTTTCAGTCTTAATTCCAAACGGCTCTTCCAAGGAAATCCTGCAGTGTAGTGGATCAGAATCACAGGTTCCTCTATGAGCCAAGCTAATTTCCTACCCTGGGGACCGTATTCATTATCTTCTAGGGGGAATTGTACCCTCTCCACCCCCATGAGTTCTCCTCACCCTGAAGCCAGTGGGGGAGGACTCAGCCACTGGAATCGACACCTTTACCAATAACATGTGGTAATAGCTTGCAGGCAGTTAAGCCAGCCATAAATAATGTATGGGCATGCTGAATGTACCCAAGTTGATTGATCGATCAACTTGGGTACAACCAGCCTGCCGAATTTCACATGGTATTATTGCAATCAGCTGTTATAGCCCCTAGCAATAATCACTGTGTTCCCACCTGTGGTTGCAGAAAAGAAATTTGCTCCGTCTATGGAAGGCCTTAGGAAGGACCCCAAGAAGGAAAGAGAGAAGAATTATTACATGACTGTGGCATCGGTTAACTAAAATGGGAATTATTTTTTTCTTCAACTAGCGTTTAGGAGTAGGAATGGAGTGGAGGGGGAGGGGGGGGTTGCTAATATCCTTGAGTTTGGCTTTAAAATCATTTAAATATATATACGTCACTAATTTGACGCTAAATACCGGGGTTATGGCAGCAGCAAGCTACCATAACCCCAGTATTTTTGGGAAAACTGCATTTCTCTTTAAGATAAAAGTGGTCTCCGTGGCAGATTCGCTGCAAAATCACTTTTATCGGCAGTGGGAAACGATCGCGTCCTCTCTCGTGGATGCCTGGCTGCTGACTGAGGGGAAGATGGCCCCTGCTTGGCACCATGGCATTGGAGGCGGACGCGACGTCAAACGTCAATTACGCCCATAGCTCTTAAAGGAGAATTTTTTAATTTCTTTTCCAAGTGACTTGTATTTCATTTTATTTTTTTTATTGCATGTTAGTGTAAATATAAGATCTGAGGTCTTTTTGACCCCAGATCTCATATTTAAGAGGTCCTGTCATGCTTTTTCTCTATTACAAGGGATTTTTACATTCCTTGTAATAGGAAAAAAAGTGACGCAAAAATTAAAAAAAAAAAAAGTGTCAAAATTAAAAAAAACTAAAAGTAAAATAAATAAGAATTTTTTTTTTTTTTTTTAAAGCGTCCTGTCCCGACAAGCCTGCAAGCAGAAGCAAACGCATACGCGAGTAGTGCCCACATATGAAAATGATGTTCAAACCACAAATGTGAGGTATCGCCACAATCATTAGAGTGAGAACAATAATTCTAGCCCTAGACCTCCTCTGTAACTCAAAACTGGTAACCTGTAGAAATTTTTAAACATCACCTATGGAGATTTTTAAGGGTAAAAGTTTGTCGCCATTCCACGAGCGGGCGCAATTTTGAAGTGTGACATGTTTAGTATCAATTTACTTAGCATAACATTATCTTTCACAATATAAAAAAAACAATTGGGCTAACTTTACTGTTGTCTTATTTTTTAATTCAAAATAATGTATTTTTTCCAAAAAAAGTGTGCTTGTAAGACTGCTGCGCAAATACGGTGTGACAAAAGTATTGCAATGACCGCCATTTTATTCTCTAGAGTGTTAGAAAAAAATATATAATGTTTGGGTTTCTAAGTAATTTTCTAGCCAAAAAAATTATTTTAACTTGTAAACAAAACAAAAAAAAAAGGCTCGTTCCTTAAGTGTTAACTTTGCATCCACCAAATGCCTTTACAAACTCAATTATTACTTTGTAAATATAGCAATGCTATAACTGTGCTTTTCCTTACTTTAGTAGCTTGTTATAAGGTGGGGTGGTTGCCATTTTTGTTTAGTTTACTATGCTGTTAAATCTTAAAGAACAGAGTTGTGGGAGGGACCCAGCATGTCCACCCACTAGATACTTCCAGAAACAAATACGGGAGGGGGTGGATACGAGACCAGTACTGCTGCTCCATCTCCTTGTGCACGCGACTGATTTTGTATCTTAATTACAGGAAGCACCTGTACAAGGGCAAAGATTTACACTGGATTAGTGCACAGATCTGGAAGACATACACAAAGCACACTGTCATGTACCTGGCCAGAGGCTGAAGTAATGAGAGGGCTCCCCTTGCAGCTGTGTGCAGAGCATCCTTGAGAGTGGTAACAGGGAGTACTGTGCCCAAAGAAGCACAGGTTGCCAGTGATGTAATTGCCTGGAGATTCCAGATGAAGAGACACCTGAAGAACAGGGGTGCAAAGAGGGCAGATGACACTCTGGATGAGCAGACGGTTCTTGACAGCAGGGTCAGAAGCCAGAGCCAGGGTCAAACATAGGAGGTCAATCAGGAACAGAAGCAGGATCATGATCAAGATAAAGCCAAGGTCATGCACAGGAAAGCAGGCAGTAGGAAGTCCATGGAAACAAGCCGGGATCAGAGCCATAAGAAAGGCCAAGAAAGGCATGTGGGAGACTCCCAAAATTGTATGGAGGAAAGTGCTCTGTTCTGATGAGACTAAAATTGAACTTTTTGGCCATCAAAGAAAACGCTATGTCTGGCGCAAACCCAACACATCACATCACCCAAAGAACACCATGCCCACAGTGAAACATGGTGGTCGCAGCATCATGCTGTGGGGATGTTTTTCAGCAGCTGGGACTGGGAAACTGGTCAGAGTTGAGGAAAAGATGGATGGTGCTAAATACAAGGATATTTTTGAGGCTAGGATGGAGGTTCACCTTCCAGCAGGACTATGACACCAAACACACTATTAAAACAACACTTGAATGATTTAAGGGGAAACATGTAAATGTGTTGGAATGGCCTAGTCAAAGCCCAGACCTCAATCCAATAGAAAATCTGTGGACAGACTTAAAGATTGCTGTTCACAAGCGCAAACCATCCAACTTGAAGGAGCTAAAGCAGTTTTGCAAGGAGGAATGGGCAAAAATCCCAGTGGTAAGATGTGGCAAGCTCTTAGAGACTTATCCAAAATGACTTGGAGCTGTGATAGCCGCAAAAGGTGGCTCTACAAAGTATTGACTTTAGGGGGGTGAATAGTTATGCACATTGACTTTTTCTATTATTTTGTCCTATTTGTTGTTTGCTTCACAAAAAAAAAAACATCTTCAAAGTTGTGGGCATGTTCTGTAAATTAAATGATGCAAATCCTCAAACAATCCATGTTAATTCCAGGTTGTGAGGCAACAAAACACGAAAAATGCCAAGGGGGTGAATGCTATTGCAAGGCACTGTATGTTTTTGGTTTTAACATGACAAAATGTGGAAAATTTCAAGGTGTATGAATACTTTTTCAAGGCACTGTATATATATTGTGACAATACAGTTTCCTGTCATGGTGTTCAACAGGATTCTCAACATTGTAGATTGAGGGACTCCAGGATGCTTATTTTATTTGGAGGAAACATTTTTTTCAGTTTCCCCAGTGATTTGCAGAATCTGGTTTGGGACCTGCAGCCTGAATATTTTGTAGTGATCTGGCTGGGATGAAATCTCCAGTCCTGAGACCAGGATTTAGGAATAGCTAGGATGCTGATTGTGCAGGTGGGTTCTGCACCCTTTGGAGAGTCAGGACCAGGATGCTGGGCTCCATCCTCCCGAGGAGTACATGTGGGTGTAAGAGAACAGCCAAAAGCTTGCATGTGTGTACAGTGCCGTCAGCAGAAAGAGGACACATGCCTAGGGGCTGGAGCAGCAAGGAAACTGTGAAAGAGAGTGCTAACTGAGGTTCAGTGTTTGTACATGAATACAGGGACACTGTTATAGGGTCAATAGGACCGACCAAGGCAAAAAGCTTGAGCAGCGGTGCTGCTAAAGAGAGCCAGGAGGCTGAATCTGACTTACTTTGTTTTTGCATTGATGGTGGATACCCCTGCATGGGCAATGGTTTGTGTTACTGGGCATTTTTTTTCCTTATTAATAAAAGTGGGCCAACAAGCCCTTAAACATGACTGGCGTGGACTCTGCTCACTGGTAAGCTCTACACTTAAGCTAAACAACTCCCAACAGTTAGAATATACTGTATATATAAGACAGAGCCAGTAAAGTATAGCTGTTAGTGTAAGAATTATTTTGTAGCAAATAAAAGGAAAATATACAAAATATAAAGTTGTGCTCATAAGTTTACATTCGCTGGCAGAATTTATGATTTCTTGGCCATTTTTCAGAGAATTTGAATAATAACACAAAAACTTTTCTTTCACTAATGGTTTGTGTTTGGCTGAAGCCATTTATTATCAATCAACTGTGTTTACTCTTTTTAAATCATAATGGCAACAGAAACGACCCAAATGACCCTGATCAAAAGTTTACATACCCCAATAATACCCTGTATTGCCCTCGTTAACACCATTGACAGCTTGAAGTCTTTTGTGGTATTTGTGGATGAGGCTCTTTATCTTCTCAGATGGTAAAGCTGCCCATTCCTCTTGGCAAAAAGCCTCAAGTTCTTGTAAATTCTTGGGCTGTCTTGCATTAACTGCACATTTGAGATCCTCCCAGAGTGGCTCAATGATATTGAGGTCAGGAGACTGAGATGGCCACTCCAGAACCTTCACTTTATTCTGCTGTAGGCAATGACAGGTCGACTTAGGCTTGTGTTTTGGATCATTGTCATGTTGGAATGTCTAAGTACGTCCCATGCGTAGCTTCCTGGCTGATGAATGCAAATGTTCCTCCAGTGTTTGATAACATACTGCATTCATCATGCCAACAATTTTGACCAAATTTCCTGTGCCTTTGTAGCTCACACATCTTGGCGTATTGTAAGCGGGATACTTTGTGGCAATTAATGGCTATCTTCTGGCGGCTCGACCATGCAGCCCATCTTTCTTCAACCATGCAGCCACACCACATGTTTTCAGAGTCCTGCATTTCACCTGAACTTATTTGTGGGTGCTGACATTTGGTGTTTACAAGTTAAAATCCGTATTTTCTGCTAGAAAATTACTTAGAGCCCCCAAACATTTTATATATTTTTTTTAGCAGAGAATCTAGAGAATAAAATGGCGAATGTTGCAATATTTTATGTCACACGGTATTTGTGCAGCGGTGTTTTAAACGCAACTTTTTGGGAAAAGGGACACTTTCATGAATTAAAAAAAAAACAAACAGTAAAGTTAGCCCAACTTTTTTGTATAATGTGAAAGATGATGTTATGCTGAGTAAATAGATACCAAACATGTCTTTCTTTAGAATTGCACGCACTCGTGGAATGGGGACACACTACGGTACCTAAGAATTTCCATAGGCGATGCTTTACATTTTTTTTTACGGTTAACAGATTAGAGTTACAGAGGAGGTCTAGTGCTAGAATTATTGCTCTGGCTCCTATGATTGCGGCGATACCTCACATGTGTGATTTGAACACCGTTTACATATGAGGGCGCGACTTCGGTATGCGTTTTCTTTGCTGCGCGAGCTCGCAGGGACGGGGACGCTTTAAAAACATTTTTTTTCTTATTTATTTTATTTATTTTTATATTATTAAATTGTTTTTTTTTTTTTTTTAATCTGAACACTTTTATTGCTGTCACAAAGAATGTAAACATCCCTTGTGACAGTAAAAGGTGGTGACAGGTACTCTTTATGGAGGGATCGGGGTCTAAAAGACCCCTGATCCCTCCTTTGCACTACAAAGTATTCAGATCGCCATTTTCGGTGATTTTGAATACTGTATACACTTTTAAAACAGGCGCCATTTGCAGCTGAGTAAACAGGAAGTGACGTTGTGATGTCGCTTCCTTGTTTACAATCAGGGGAAGGGAACAAAGCCGTTTCCGGCTTTGTGCCGGTCTGTCCCTAGCCACCGGAAGAGGCGGATCAATGATCGGGACTCTCGATGGGCCAGGAGCCCCATTCAGAGCGGTGGGAGGTGACGGGAGGGGGGAGTCTCCTCCCGCTCCTCCGGGATAACAGCTGAGCGCCTTTTAGCCACATCGGTTGTTATTCCTGGAAAGCTGATTGCCTGCTCTACAAACCGGTACTGGGATGATGCCTGCAGCTGGCATCATCCCGGTATAACCCCCGAAAGCCGAGGCCGCACATGTGCATACGCTCAGCGGCAGTGGCGGAACTACCGCCATAGCGATCCATGCAGGTACTATGGGGCCCGCAGCCGAGTTGGCGCCCGGTGAGTGGCATTGCTAGGTGGATGCGGGCCGCACCGGGTGACACCCTTGGGTAGCGGCAGCCGCACCGCTCACTGTGCCTCACGCTGCTGTGTCCCTCAGTGGCATGGAGCGAAGCTGCCTCCCCTCCTCTCTGTTTACATCCACAGAGGAGGAGGAGCCTGCACTCGAGCCTCGAGGGACACACACCGCTGTGTGTATCTGGAGGCTATCAGCGCTGTTCTGAGGTATGTAAGAAGGGGGGCGTCTGTACTACTGAGGGGAGGGTCTGCACTGAGGGGTGTCTGCACTACTAAGGGGGGTCTGTACTGAGGGGGGCTTTGCACTAAGGGGGGTCTGCACTACTGAGGGGGTCTGTACTGAGGGGGTCTGTACTGAGGGGGATCTGTACTGAGGGGGGGTCTGCACTACTGAGGGGGGTCTGCACTGAGGGGGTTTTGCACTACTGAGTGGGGGGCTGTACTGAGGGGGGGTCGGCACTACTGAGGGGGGTCTGCCCTGAGGGGGGGTCTGCACTACTGAGGGGGGTGTCTGCACTGTGCGGAGGTCTGTAATAGGGGGGTGTCTGTACTGCCGGGGGGGGTCTGTACTGATGGGGGTCTGCACTGAGGGGGGTGTCTGCATTGAGGGGAGGTCTGTAATAGGGGGGTGTCTACTGCTGGGGGGGTGTCTGTACTTACGGGGGTCTGCACTGAGGGGGGTGTCTGTACTGCTGGGGGGGTCTGCACTGAGGTGGGATCTGTAATGCTGGGGGGTCTGCACTGGGGGGTTTCTGTACTAAGGGGGGTATCTACGCTAGGGGGGGTGTCTGTACTGTTGGGGGTGTCTGTACTGATGGGGGGTTCTCTGTACAGAGGGGGGTCTGCACTGAGGAGGGGGGTGTCTGTACTGCTGGGGGGATCTGCACTGAGGTGGGGTCTGTAATGCTGGGGAGGGTCTGCACTAGGAAGGGTGTCTGTACTAAGGGGGGTGTCTGCACTTCTGGGGGGGGTCTGTACTACTGAGGGGTGTCTGCACTGAGGGGGGTCTGTAATTCTGGGGGGGTCTGTAATGCTGGGCGGGTCTGCACTGGGGGGTGTCTGTACTGAGGGGGGTGGTCTGCACTGAGGGGGTGTCTGCACTGAGGGGGGGTCTGTAATGCTGGGGGTCTGCACTAGGGGGTGTGTCTGTACTAAGGGGGGTGTCTGTATTGCTAGGGGGTCTGCACTGAGGTAGGGGGTGTCTGTACTGATGGGGGTATGCATGTGTGTCCTTCAGGGGCTGCATACCGTATACTGCATACTTTGTTGTTCGAAATTAATATTAAAATTATAATTACAATTATTATAAGCTGTTGCCTGGGTACTGTGCTGTAATGTAATGTAAATTGTGGGTTCTCACAACTGGTTTCAGACTTCAGTTTTATATATATATATATATATATATTATGACTGCTAAAAGCCATACTAAAATGATACATGTACACTGTCCCAGTTGGGACACATCTAAATATAACATTAATCATTCTGAAAAAAAATGCATAATACATACATGGGAGGAACATAAAAGTCCATGCCTGTATAGCCACATGACAATTCCATACATATTTTGTCTATCAATAATGTCACCCTAGGAAACTCTCTAAATAAATCTCCTCATTAATTCCAGATGGAGTTTAAGGCATCAAGTAGAAAAATCCATCTGGTTTCTCTTTGCAGGAATAGCTGTTTCAGATCTCTACCACTCTCCCCCATGGTCACTCTCTCTAGGCCCACCACTTTGAGATGCTGTGTTTTGTGTACATGGAGGAAATGAGAAGTCACAGACTGATATATTTGTTGATATATTGTATGATATGGAACATATCCTTTTTTTTGTAATTGGCCTATTCTGTTTTGAACTTGAATGTCCAGATGAATGGTAACCTCAATTGAAGCTTCCATTAATTTGTACACCTCAACATATTTTTCCTCTAAGTCACTCAAAATAGCTGTGGCATACAATATTCTGTACTGTATTAGTTTGTTTAGCAGTAAAAAATGGTTTGGAAGTACTAATGGTACAGATAGAAATTTCTTAAGTTTCTGCTAAATGGATCTGATGTATGCCCATTGTTTGATGTCCGTGCTCACTTTTAGCTGCTGTCTCATTCATAGAAAACATTTTTTCTGCAAGACTTCACTTTAAAAAACTGTTTTTTTTTTGGGGGGGGGGGGGGTGTTAATTTAGGGGTAGCATTTACTTTTGGGAGCATATACAGTACTTGCTACTGACCATCTTTTCTTGGAGCTGCCTTTTTTTTTTCAGAATGCCACTGCATTATTTGAAAGAAAGTACTAAGTGCAAGAATCTTGTTCACCTTTTTTTTTCTCGGCCAAGATTTTTTATTTCCGGGACTACTCGCGCCCTGCGCCCTCCATCCTCTTTTCTAAGTATTTCTCCGAAGTTTTAAAAATTTTCCAACGTCTCCACTTACTGTTGTATTTTTCTGAATGTCCCTTTTCCCTACTACATAGGTATTTCATACTACTGTAGTATTATATTCGTTTAAACTATTCTCTTACATCCGGTTTTTCTATGTTTAACCACTTTTTTGGGTTTAATGCCTTTGCAGCATTCAACAGTATTGGAGTTAATGTTTTTTTCGTATTGCTTATTTGGAGCTGTAGAGTCATGGAATAGACATGTTTGCAGACTATTGATTATCTTTTCTCCAGTTATTTCTTCTATGTATTCCAGGGTTTCCTGCCAATATTCCTTTATTTTTGGACACTCCCACCAGATGTGTATCATCGTGGCCCACTGTTTACATTCCAGCCAGCACTGTGGGGATTTGTCAGGTTGATATTTGTGAATTTTTTCCGGTGTCAAGTACCATCTTACCAGTAGCTTATAGTTCATTTCTATCATATTTATATCCACTGCATAGTTATACACGGTTCCTATCATTCTCTCGACTTGTTGGTCCTTTAATTTTATGCCTATTTCTTTTTCCCATTTTCCTATATAGGAGGGCGTCTCTTGTACTTCCAAATCTGTCAGTATTCCATACACTTTAGATATTCCATGTTTCAGTGGAGTTTGTAAACCACAGAGTTTTTCCAGTAAATTTAGTTTTTTCCCATCTCTAATTGGTTGAGGTAGTGTGTTTACCAAGTGTTTTAGTTGAAAATATTCCCATTCATATATCTTCCACCCATTTATTTTCTCTAATTCCCGTAATAATTTCATCTTCCCATTTGTGGTGATATCCCTGCATTCACAATTCTAAAACCAAAAAGTGTCTCTTTCTCTGGGACAAAAAAATTTGTTCCAGTGAGTGCAATTAATGGTGAGTTATATACCCAGTTTTTTTGTCGATATACTACATCCCAGGTTTTAAATACATTTATAGTCAAGTCATGAGACTCAAGATCTAATGTTCTAAACTTACGTGATATTCATATATTTTTGTGCAGTGTTGTTTGTGTTTTCCATCTTGATCCACTTTTTTTCACTTTTTCCATTAACCCATTCTACCATTCGTGAAATAATTACTGACTTGTAATATGTATTTATATCTGGTACTGTTAAACCTCCGTGTTCTTTGTTCCTAGTGATTAGTGTAAATTTTATTCTTGGCTTTTTATTTTGCCAAATGTATTTTGTCATCATTGTTTTTATTATTCTGAAAAAACTCTGTGGTATCGCTATTGGCAACATCTGGAATTTGTATATTTTTGGTAGGATCACCATCTTAACCA
Organism: Lithobates clamitans; assembly: GCA_037952925.1. Taxonomy (NCBI): domain Eukaryota; kingdom Metazoa; phylum Chordata; class Amphibia; order Anura; family Ranidae; genus Lithobates; species Lithobates clamitans. The sequence continues at coordinate 2,580,888 of JBBGZY010000021.1, forward strand.
CTTGCCGACCAGCCGCCGCAGTTCGGCAGAATGGCACGACTGGGCGAAACGATGTTATGTAAAGTCACTTCGCCCTATGGCCACTAGAGGGCATGCGCCCCCCCCCCCCCCGAGAGCCCCCCTGAGAGCCGATGCGAGTCTCGATCACCACCGGGCTCCCGCGATCGCCGCTCAGACACAGAAAACCTTTTGTGCAGACCAATCAATATACGCTTATTGTGATTTTTTCTTACCAAAAATATGTAGAAGAATACATATCGGCCTAAACTGAGGGAAAAAAAATGTTTTTTATATATTTTTGGGGGATATTTATTATAGCAAAAAGTAAAAAATATTGTGTTTTTTTCAAAATTGTCGCTCTTTTTTTGTTTATAGTGCAAAAAATAAAAACTGCAGAGGTGATCAAATACCACCAAAAGAAAGCTCAATTTGTGAGAAAAAAAGGACGTCAATTTTGTTTGGGTGCAACGTCGTACAACCGCGCAATTGTCAGTTAGAGCGACGCAGTGCCGAATCGCAAAAAGTGCTCTGGTCAGGAAGGGGGGAAAATCTTCCGGGGCTGAATCGGTTAAATGTATTTATCCTTCCTATCCATGATATCGGTTGTATTGAGATCTTTTTAATTCCACTTTGATCTCATTTAGTAATGGGATGTAATTTGCCAGGTAAAATTTCTCGACAGTAGATGTCAATTTAATTCCTAGGTATGATAGTTCTCTTCTTACCCAAGTAAATGGGAATTCCCTTTGTAGTGCGAGTACTTCATTATTTTCTACTCCTATGTTTAATATTTCTGTTTACGTGTTCACCTAAACCACTTTACAATATGTCGTTTACATTCACTACACCCCCATCACCACAAATTACAAAAGAAATTAGGCATACACCAGTTAGGCATATGAGCGCTAATTAGTAGTAAAAACCCAGCCTGTTATCTTTGTCTCATTAAAATTGTCCTGCGGCTGGCCATTTTACACTACTGTATCACCTGCAGTCTCTTAATTCATCTTGGCTCCTTGTCTCTAGTACTTTTTGTCCTATTAGCCCTGATTAAAACTGTCTTGCCTGGCTGGCCAATTTTACACCACTGTAATTATTGTAGTAAATAATATATATATATATATATCCTGGGGCCCTTTACTACGACCCCACACCGGCCCTTTCACATGTTCTGCAGTGAGCTCCCTTCCTACTGTATTGGGGCCCCCCAGGGTGGCAGAAAACAAGAGATATATGTCACCAGCATACCAAGAAAATATAAGGATCCAAAGCAGTGGGAGAACTATCAGGGTTGCAAAGGTTGTCTTGCCACCGGGCCTGGTGTTCTGCCACTGTGGGGTTCCCCAGCCTCCTCTTGCTGTCCTGCCCCTGCTATTGACAGTGCTGGTCTGGCATCTCTTGGAATTTACAGGCTGGTTCTCCTGTCCTAAGGATAGGATAAATCAGTCTGTTTTTTCAGTAACTGAGAGTCCTGATGGAGTCCTTCCTGCAACTCGCTCTTCTCCCTGCCAATGAGGATGCAGGGGAAGGAGCAGATCGGGCGGCCGTGGTTGTGTGAGCGCTCGCATTATGCAGTGTCAGCGAGCAGAGGGAGGGGGGAGGAATCACCTGCAGGAGCTGACTAGGGACTCTCTCCCTTCTAGACATTGATTTTTTGTAAAAAATAAAATAAAAAAATGTTCTAATTGGGGGGGGGGGACATGGTGGGGCACAGCATAATGTTGGGGGGTCAGGGCCTGCCCCCCCTAGGGACACCATTGCCGCCATAAAAGCTTCCCTTGTCCGTTACCAGCATGATCCAAGATCCCTTAGCCCACCCAGTCACTTGCTGAGGCATCAGTGTAGAGTGAAGAAGCATAAAGAAGTGAAGAAGCATAAAACACTCAGGAACAATCCCCCCTTCTTTACATAATGACACAGGACGGGGTAAACTAAATTCGGTAACAAGAGACACACAGGTATATTCAACTTTCCAACAGTAGACCATCTTTAGGAGGGGATGCTGGAGAATGCCCCCCCCCCCAGCATCTAATCCGCATAGACATGTACATCCCATAATACTTTGCTCCCAAGGCAGACAGAAACAATATAATGCAAATTATAAGATGAAACAATCAGTGCCACAAGTAAAAAATATTGTGATGCTTAAATAAGATAACCTAATAATAAAAGTGCACAGCTGCTAAACATTCCAAGTGGTACACCACACTAATTTCAAAATAGATAGTAAATAAATAAATGTAGCGCTGTGTAAAAATATATATAAATATAAAGTGCAAATCTCTAAAATAAATAAATCTCACATATAAATGAATAGTCCATAAAATGAAAAAATTAAGAAATTAAACATGAAAAACTCTTCTTGTGATCAGTGTATCCACACAATTCCACCACAGTGATTGTTCGTCCTCAAAAGGACTGCACACCACCACCAGTAAAAATGCGCACTCACCTCCCAGATGAGTCAAAACTCATATGCAGGTCTCCCCACAAGCTCTTTGCTCTCACTTCCTATTCATTTATATGTAGGATTTATTTATTTTAGAGATTTGCACTTTACATTTATATATATTTTTACACACAGCGCTACATTTATTTATTTACTATCTAGACAGATACAATAGAACAATGGGATACAGTCACTTAACAAACACATAACAACCCCCACCCCACATTAATATTCATATATTTCTTGAGGGATATTGTTCAGAAATATTACTGTCCCAAGTAAAAGAGCCATTTTATTCTTTCAACATAAACCACACATATATGTAGCCCCCTGTTTATAAAAATGGGGCTATAGTGTAAATTTAGTATTTGGCTGGGCTGTAAACAGCTCAGATTGATTGTACATAGTTTATTTGGTTCTGTTCTAAACTTGGCTGGGTTGTGCATTTCCCACTGTTGCCAGTAGGTGTCACTGGTACCACAGGACAGTGTGAGAATTACAACTAGGTTGAGCTGTATTGAATATTCTTTTTCTGGAAACAGCCCAGTAGGAGGTTCCTGGCCGCTGTGCATTCTGGGAAGGGGTATTTATTGGACAGATGCCATGTGCTCTAGTCAGTTCTTACCTCTGGGCCCTTCTGGCCTGAGGTTGTATTGCTGCATCTTTTGCAGTAGGCCCAGAAGCCTATCTGGGGCCTACTACTCCTGAGGTGGTCCTTAGGCTGTCTTGCCTAAGTGGAAGAAGCCAAGCTGAGGAGATCCAGGGGAGGACCCTTGCTAGAGAGAGCCAGGATGAAGGCTGGTCTCTCAGAAGGGCCTGGTAACTTGTTTGGAGGACGCATCTATATCCGGATCTGCTTAAAGGTTCTGATACTGTCAAGCTCTTCTACAATCTAATCAAGGTAACACGCTCTTGGCTGCTAAGTATGTGAGAAAGACTTATCCTGGCATCTTACTGGTTGCTAGGTCTGTGTGAGAGACTTACCCAGGTATTCATGATCTGCTAAAAGAAAGCTGTTTTGTCCTTTGATTTAAGGAGTCTGTAAGTGATCTGCTAAAAAGGGTATCTGAAACCCCCCCTCAAGCTATTTCCTACAACCTTTCTAAAGGTCTAATTAAAGTATTGAAAAATACCTAAAGTGACTGGCGCCTATATTCTGTTCCCATTATAGCCATGGACTCAGCCCTGGGGTGAATGTAAGCCCGCTCCCTGTATCTGGAGGTACCTCTTTGCTCCCAGTAGACCCAGGGGGCGCTACATATAGAACCCTGGATAACAGGGGTAACACGAAATGTTGAGTCCGGTGTGTTTAGGACAGACCCCATTGGGGTTCTTGGTCACCCTGTGCTCCTAATAGACACAAAGTGATTTACAGATAAGAGGGACTGGGGGAGCTGGACAAGGAGTTTTCTGACCTCTCTAAGGTAAGCTGGGTTCCACAAGCCCTCCACCCAAAGTGACTCTCGTCACAGGGATAAACACTGCAATATAAAATTACCAAAAATGTTTATGCTTTCCTTACGACTGAGGGCTGAGCTTCAAACTGTACTCCAGGCAGATACAAATAAGTTATTACAGCTGTTTATTCCCTGATACAATTAGTGTATTTTAATTAAGCTACTTGAATATGACTGGGTAGCAGCCTTGCAATGCACTATACAGCAACATTCAGACTGTAAAGCAGGCCAAACATTTAGCAATTTTCTTTCCTTTCACCACGGGTGCTGGCAGAACACAATAATTACTGTTGCCGACATTTAGGGTTCCCAATCGTCCGTAATTTATAGACAGCCTGTAAATTTCAACCCTTTTAAGGACTGTCTGTAAATGTCCATTATGCACAGCAGTCGCCCGTAAAAAATATGTCCACGGGCTGACATTGGAGTTGCACATGCGCAGTTCCGAAGCCGGCTAGGCTCAGGCAAACTTAGCTATTTTTGGCAGGTGGTGTCATGTGCAGTGACGTCATGGTGCCACCACAAATTGGCACCATTTATGAATGGCAGCAGTCCTCCTGGAGTTCGCCGACCCCATACATGTACTCTGCCACTGTGAGCACGGGCGGCTTCTTCTGGACTGCTGGAGAAGGACGTGGAAACTGGCGCCACTATGGATGGACTTGAGGAGGCACAGACAGTCCAGCAGACAGTTACATTGGACCGACAGAAGGCAGCAGGCACTGGTGAGATTTTATGTCCACAGCCTCTAACCATCTCCTGTATCATGTCCTCCGCAGCCTCCAGCAATCTCCTGTATCATGTCCTTTGCAGCCTCTAACCATCTCTTTTATCATGTCTTCCACAGCCTATAACCATTTCCTGTATCATATCTGCAGTCTCTGACCACCTTTTGGATCCTGTCTGCAGCCTTTGACCACCTGTGGATTGTGGAGAGGAGAATATAGGATGAAACCAGAGCCGCCGAGCTGGAGTCCAGAGAGGACCATCTGACTGAGTCCTGCACAGTGCATCTGAGAGGAGGTCTGTGACAGTGCTGCAAGGCCAGTCTGGTGGGATCACTGATGTAAGGGGGGAGTGAATACAGTAAGGTAAGTGAGGCACTGATATAAAGGTTCCCCCTTATATCAGTAACCCCCCCCCCCACCTTAATGCATTCACTCTGTGGAAGGTGGTCTGTGGTCACCACAGTCCCCCCACAGCAGAGTTCCTGAAATTCCCCTTTACATCAGAGTCTGCAGAATTCCCCCTTACAGTGCAAGGAGGAACTCTGTGGACCCCGATGTAAAGGGCAATGCTGCAGACCCTGATGTAAGTGGGAACTCTGATGTAAAGGGGAATGCTGTGGACTCTGATAAAAGGTGGTCTCTGGTCACCAGAGCACCCCTTACATCAGAGTTCCCCTTTACACCAAAGTCTGCAGCATTCCCCCTTACATCATGATCAGCAGCATTCCCCTTTTACATTAGAGTTCCCTTTACACTATAAGAGGGAATCCTGCAGACTCTGATGTAATGGGGGAACTCTGTGCTGGCTGGGTTATATTAACCTGACCTTCATGTAATTAGAGAAATATGGTTTTTGACTTTTGTTATAAGTTAACCACCTCAATACAGGGCACTTAAACCCCCTTCCTGCCCAGACCAATTTTCAGCTTTCGGTGCTCTCACACTTTGAATGACTATTACTCAGTCATGCAACACTGTACCCAAATGAAATTTGTGTCCTTTTTTTCACACAAATAGACCTTTCTTTTGGTGGTATTTAATCACTAATGGGTTTTTTATTTTTTGTGCTATAAATAAAAAAAAACCATAAATTTTGTGAAAAATTGCCTTTTTCTTTGTTTTTGTCATAAAATTTAGCAAATTAGTAATTTTTCTTCATAAATTTTGGCCACAATTTATACTGCTATATATCTTTGGTAAAAATAACCCAAATTAGTGTATATTATTTGGTCTTTGTGAAAGTTATACAAACTATGGTGCCAATCACTGAAAATTGAAAACATCTGATCAGGCCTTCAGTACATCAGGTGAGTCTCATTTCTTGAGGTACTAACAAGTCAGAAAAGTACAAATACCCCCCAAATGACCCCTTTTTAGAAAATAGACATTCCAAGGTATTAAGTAAGTAGCATGGTGAGTTTTTTTAAGGTGTAATTTTTTCCCACAATTCTTTGCAAAAGGAAGATTTTTTTTTTTTTTTCAAAATTTTCATATTAACTGGTTATTTCTCTCACAGAGCATATGCATACAACAAATTACACCCCAAAATACATTCTGCTACTCTTAACGAGTATGGGGATACCACATGTGTGGGACTTTTACACAGCCTGGCCACATACAAAGGCCCAACATTGAAGTCGCACCATCAGGCGATCTACGAGCATAAATTGCACATCTCATTTCTCAACCACCTATTACACTTTTGAAGGCCCTGGAGGACCAGGACAAAGGAATTGCCCACAAAATGGCCCCATTTTGGAAAGCAAACACCCCAATGTATAATCTATGAGGCATAATGAGTCTTTTGAATGGTTATTTTTTTACCAGATGTTTTTGGAAAATGTGGAGAAAAAATGAAAACGCATTTTCCTGGTGCCTCCATGGCAGCATACTAGTGATAGAGCTCCGCCTCGACTCCTCCCTCAGGACCAGTGAATAGCATAAATTAAAGACGAAGTCCCTCCCCCAACATTCTCCTTTTTTTCCTCATACCTCTTGTGCTGGTGAAGAGTAGCAGTATGTCCATACCTCTGCCTTTGGCAGCATCCGCTGGGTTTAGCCTTTCCCGTGCGCAGTCCCTGTTCTTGGGCCGCTCACAGCGCTGATAAGACTGGGAACCCCTCTGTGGATCTGTTGGGGTCTTCTTGCAGAGTTTCCTCACAGGAACGCAGTCTGCCACCATATCATATGATGAAGGCAATGGAGTCGCAAAAGGATCAGCTCATTCTTCCAGGCTTGTGATTTTTGTTTTCCTATCAGTTTACCTTTTTAAAAAAAAAAAAAAGTAAGATTGAAGTTTATCTCTCTCTCTTTCCCACTTTCCTGTCTGTTGTATTCCCCTTTTATTCTTTTAAAAGTATATATATGTGTATAGGTAGGAGTAAATAGGTTAATGCCTGTTTGTTTTTGTTTTATTTTCTCATGCTGCTGCCCTTTAGGTCTCAGCCTTTTTTCCTTTTGGCTGCGGTGCCTGTTTTAAGCTGTCTGCCTTACCTGCGGGGCGAGACAGCGTGGTTTGGCGTCCTCGCCTCCGTACTGCGCATGCGCGTTCTAGGGAGTGAGAGGACCGCCGTCGTGAGCGGAGTTTTCTGGTCCTCGCGGCGTCGGCTTCACTGCGCATGCGCGGGCGCATGCGCGGTGTCTCGGCGCTCCGGCGGCCATCTTGGGTTAGGGAAAAAGGGCCGGTTTTTGCCCTTCTCTCTGTAAAATACCAAAAAAAAAAAAAGGGGGAAGGAGGGAGCAGGGAGACTGGGGGTTCATGGGATTATCCCTCCCCCTCCCCTTATTTAAGGTCAGTTCTGGGGCTGGCAGTCAGAGTCTCCTCGGCTGCGCCCTGTTAGCCTCTCTGAAACTGCTCTGTGGTAAGTATTAAAAAAAAAAAAAGAAACAAAAAAGAGGGAGTAATGTATTTAAAAAACAAAAAAACAAAAACCCTGTTTCTTTCCTTTTCTTTCTTGCTATATTTCCGCAGCTGATCCTTTTGCCCAACTCAGCAATGAGCCATTCGTCTCGCAACAAAGATCCTCACACTTCCGTTAGGTATGGGACCACCTTTACGTGAGTATAAAAAAAAAAAAAAAAAAAGTGCGCTCGCTGGCCTGACATGGTTTTTTCTTAAAATCATAGCCCTGCCCACTCCAAGAGGACCGAAAAATCCTCAAGGCACCACAATGACGACAGCCCAAGTCGCAGATCTCGTTCTTCACGCCACCGGTCTCGCTCATCAAGACGTGAGTCCTATTCTTCTCGGCATAGATCAAGATCCAGAAGGCGGGATCGGTCCTCCTCTCCTAGATCCTATAAGAAGAAGTGCTGGACCTGTGGGGCTATTCCACTACCGAACAAAGTAGTTTGCAAGGACTGTTTTTCGGAATATGCGTCCAGCCGCGAGCTAGAAAACCAACAGGTTGTGGACCTGCTCAAAAAGACCATGAAGGACTCCTTCTCTGAGCTTGCGGCTTTGGTTCCCGCTCAGCCAGTCCCGCAGGTCTCCCAGGCTCAGGATGTTGAAGTTAATCTTCCTGGTCCTTCTGCAGCCAGTACTCCTCTACCCCCATCAGGTCGAGCGGCCAGAGACTCTCCACCTGAAGACCTTTCTGAAGACTCATCAGATGAATCCGATCAGGCTGGTTTCAGTCATTCATTGGTAAAACCATTCATCCAGGCGGTCCGAGCTGCAATAGCCTGGGAGGACGCTGAGGAACCCCCACAGGAAGCAAAAAGCTACTTCCCATTTCTTAAAAGGAAACAGGTTTTCTTCCCTTTGATGGGCGAAATTAGCCAAATCATTCAAAATGAGTGGTCAAAGACTGACAAAAAGCTTTCATTGGGTCGTTTCAAGAAACTGTATCCCTTACCGGAGTCAGGAACTCAATCACTAAACTCTGTGCCTGTGGTAGACGCATCAGTTGTGCGACTCGCCAAAAATATCACCCTGCCTATGGAAGATTCTGCTTCTTTTAAGGACCCTCTTGACAGACGAATCGACCTGGACCTCAAGAGAAGCTATTTAGCTGCAGGAGCAGCATGTAAGCCAGCGATTGCCCTCACCTCCGTGTCTAATGCCATTAGGGCTTGGACAGATAACATTGAAACGCCTCTCCGCCAGGACGTCCCCAAGGAGGACATAATTAAAGCCCTGGAGGAAATTAGGCTGTCAGCTGACTTCGTCGGAGTAGCAGCTATAGACACGATTAGGTGTTCAGCAAGATCTATGCTGCACTCGGTAATGGCAAAAAGGGCCTTGTGGTTGAAACCCTGGACGGCAGATTTAGCTTCCAAACAAAATTGGTGCAAAATTCCATTCGACGGGAAGGCATTATTTGGAGACAAGATGGACAAAGCCATCTCCAGGTTGTCAGGAGGAAAGTCGGGTATGCTTCCCCAAGACAGGAGGATGCGAAGATCCAGAGGGGGGTTTTCCAGGTTCCGCCAGTCAAATCCTAGGGATTTTAGACAATCAAGACAGTCCAGAGACAGCAGGAAACCCTGGAGGGGCACTCAGGCATCCTTTTTGGGCAAAAAGCTGAAGGCCCCTCCGACTACACATGAGCAGAAGCAGTCCTTTTGACGCCAGATTAGCCCAGACACTCCCGGTGGGAGCCAGGCTAAAAAACTTTTTTCCAGTCTGGGCCAAAAAATGCCAGGATCCCTGGGTCCTGTCAACAATTCAATGGGGACACTTTTGGAGTTTCTCTCATCCTCCACCTCAAAATTCTTTCAAGAAAACAGAGATTCCATCCTCTCCGCTGAAGGCTCAAGCCCTAAGACACTTTGTATCATCACTCCAGCTTCAGAAAGCAGCTGTGCCGGTTCCCTTGGCAGAGCACTTCGCAGGCTTCTATTCCACTCTATTTCTGGTCCCAAAGAGAACGGGGGGATGGAGACCTGTGATAGATCTAAAAAAGCTCAACAGGCACATACACCTGGAAAGCTTCAAGATGGAGTCCCTACAAACAATTATTCAGGCAGTACAACCAACAGATTGGATGATCTCAGTCGACCTGCAGGACGCGTACTTACACGTGCCAGTTCTACCTACCTTCCAGAAGTATCTCAGATTTGCAGTAGGTCAGATCCACCTGCAGTTTCAAGCCCTGCCCTTCGGTCTGTGCACCTCCCCCAGGGTGTTCACCAAGATTCTAATATCCGCTCTGGTTCCCCTGCGGGAGAGGGGCTTGAGGATATACCACTATCTGGACGATATCCTCCTCCTAGCAAGCAGTCCGGGTCAGCTGGTGAATCACCGAGATATTCTTCTCCAGTCCCTGAAAGAACTAGGATGGTTGGTAAACTTAGAGAAGAGTCAGCTCACGCCTACTCAGCGGATGATCTATCTAGGTGCGATGTTCGACACCCGGGAGGGGACAGTGTCATTACCATCCCCGAAGATGAGGATTATTATCCAGAAGATGGTCAAAACCATTGCGAGCCGATACCTAACGGCATCGCAATGCCTGAGCCTCATTGGCACAATGTCTGCCTGTATACCAATGATTCCTTGGGCCCATTGGCATTTGAGGTATTTTCAGGCGGGTTTCTTGGCGCAGTGGAAGAAACAGCAACTCTCTCAGACGATTCTACTGACGGGAGCAATGCGCAGGAGCCTTCATTGGTGGACTCTGCCAGAAAACCTCTCCAAACCTCGTTATCTGGGTTCCCTCTCCTGGATCACAATTACGTCCGACGCAAGCGGACAAGGCTGGGGAGCCCATTGCGGGAAAACCAGGATTCAGGGGAGATGGTCCTGTTCCACCCAGGGAGTAGTATCCAACATCCTGGAGATGAGGGCAGCATTCCTGGCACTAACTTCATTGGCATCTCAGATCAAGGGCCAGAGAGTACTCTTACGCCTGGACAACAGGGCAGCTGTCGCATACCTGCAGAGGCAGGGGGGCACTCGCAGCACATCACTCCTCAGGGAAGTAGAGCCAATCATGCTCTGGGCAGAGAAGAACATCCTAGACCTCAGGGCGATGTATCTCCCGGGAAGGTTGAACACGGAAGCAGACACGTTGTCGAGAAACTTCCTGGACAACAACGAGTGGGCTCTTCATCCCCAGGTCTTCAGTCAGATTGCCAACCTCTGGGATCCTCCTCAGATAGACCTATTTGCCTCTCCGGAGAATGCCAAGCTGACCAGATTCGTCTCTCGCCTGCCGTATACGCAAGCAGAGGAAATAGATGCCCTGTCATGCCCCTGGAGGTTCACCACCGCATATGCTTTTCCCCCCCGGCCATTAATTTTCAAATTCCTCCTGAGACTTCTCAGAGAGACGGTCCAGGTTTTGGCAGTACTCCCATATTGGCCGAAGAGACCCCGGTTTCCTCTAGCTATGCGCCTCAGTGTGAGCTCTCCGATCAGGATCCCTCCTTTCCCTCAACTTCTAACGCAGGGCAGTTTAGTGCATCCAGATCCTCAGAAGCTGAATCTTCGCATCTGGAGGTTGAGAGGCGAAGGTTCGAGTCCTTAGGATGTTCCCCAGGGGTCATATCAACCCTCCTAGGAGCCAGGAAACCAGCAACCAACACCATATATTCAAGAATATGGAACAAGTTCTTGTCATTTGCTACCTCAAATGAGTTTGATCCAATCTCTCCTTCTACATCAGATGTTCTCGGTTTCCTCCAGTCAGGACTTGATCTGTGTCTTGCCCTGAGTTCTCTCAAAGTGCAAGTAGCAGCTATTTCTGCAGCAACAAATAAGAGATGGGCAGAAGAGCCCTTAGTAGTCACTTTCCTCAGAGGAGTGTTAAAGATTCGGCCACCTGTCAGACGGTCTTTTCCCAAATGGGATTTATCCCTGGTCCTTGAAGTCCTCTCTGACCATCCATTTACCCCAGTGGAACAACTGACAATATGGAACATAACACTGAAAACGGTTTTTCTGTTAGCCATTACATCTGGTAGAAGGATCTCAGAACTCCACTCGTTGGGAATAGGTGATGACCACATCTCTTTTTTTCACGATAGAGTGGAACTTCATCCCCTTCGGGGGTTCACACCTAAGGTCACTACTCCAAGCCACCTTTTGGAGCCCTGGGCACTACCGGTATTTGAAGCAGATTCAGGATCATGTCACGAGCTGGACATATCCAGAGTGCTCAGAGCCTACCTAGAGGCCACTAGATCTTTCAGGAACTCGGAAAGACTCTTCATTGTTCCATTCGGCAAATACAGGGGCAAAGAAGCTTCCATCAGAACTCTGGCATCTTGGGTGGTAAAGCTAATCCAGAAGGCCTACAGGATAAAGAATATGGAACCTCCATCCCGAGTGAATGCTCATTCCACAAGGCCAGTCTCAACCTCCTGGGCAGCAAGGGCTAACGTGTCATTAGAGACGGTGTGCAGGGCCGCCACCTGGTCTTCTCACAATACTTTCCTCAGACACTACCGTATCGACCCAGGAGCTCTCACGACGGTTGAGTTCGGGAGAAGGGCAGTTCAGGCTGCGATGTCTCATTCTAATTAAATATTTATTGTTAAGCATTATCCCACCCGTGTCAGCTAGTTATTTATCACTAGTATGCTGCCATGGAGGCACCAGGAAAACGGAAAATTGTATCATACTTACCGTAATTTTCCTTTCCTGGTGCCTATCCATGGCAGCATACGCTCCCACCCTCGGTATTCTATTTTACGGAGAATGTTGGGGGAGGGACTTCGTCTTTAATTTATGCTATTCACTGGTCCTGAGGGAGGAGTCGAGGCGGAGCTCTATCACTAGTATGCTGCCATGGATAGGCACCAGGAAAGGAAAATTACGGTAAGTATGATACAATTTTCCGTTTTTTTTTACACAAAGTTGTCCATTTATAAGATATTTCCAACACATAGCAAATACATAGCAAAAATGACACCCCAAAATACATTCTGCTACTCCTCCTGAGTATGGCGATATCACATGTGTGGGACTTTTACACAGCCTGGCAACATACAAAGGCCCAACATTGAAGTCGCACCATCAGGCGATCTACGAGCATAAATTGCACATCTCATTTCTCAACCACCTATTACACTTTTGAAGGCCCTGGAGCACCAGGACAAAGGAATTGCCAACAAAATGACCCCATTTTGGAAAGCAAACACCCCAACGTATAATCTATGAGGCATAATGAGTCTTTTGAACGGTTATTTTTTTTCCAGAAGTTTTTGGAAAATGTGGAAAAAAAATAAAAACGCATTTTTTTTACACAAAGTTGTCCATTTATAAGATATTTCCAACACATAGCAAAAATGACACCCCAAAATACATTCTGCTACTCCCCCTGAGTATCGGGATACCACATGTGTGAGACTTTTACACAGCTTGGCTACATACAGTGGCCCAACATCCAAGAAGCACCATCAGGCGTTCTAGGAGCATACATTACATAGATAATTTCCTGATAACCTATCATTTTTGAAGGCCCTTCATATTTCTAACACATAGCATGTACATACCAAGAATTACAATCCAAAATAAATTCTATTGCGGAAAGGATTAAAAAAAAAGTATTACCTGTGTTTTAGTAGTGTCCACAGAAGGGAGCACTGGTCCAGGCAGCAGTCAGCGATGTGCTTAGCGACAGCCTCTTGCTACAGCGAATTATTTGCATAGTCCAGGTAGCAGGCAGATGTGTGGTCCGTTCATGCGGCAGGCAAAGGCATGATGGCAGTAAGTCAGCAGAAGGCTGAGGGCCGCAATCGGGTAAGACTTGTGCACAGGGGCACAGGGGTAGAGGCTTCGACCCACCCAAATCTCTATGAAGTCTCCGGACTCCAGACCCTAATCCGGAAATTACAAAACCGGGAGAAAACAAAAAAAATAGTTATCTCCATCCGGAAAAACTATTCTGGAGCCCCTCACATATGTGAGACCCCTGTGTACTATAGTAGCAGGGCAACAGATCAGTCCAAGTGGTAGGCAAAAGCATAGTCCATAAAACAAGCCAGGGTCAGTTAACGTGCAAGCAGTCCAAGCGGTAGGCAGAAGAGTAGTCACAAAACAGGCCAGGGTCAGTTCACGAGCAAGCAGTCCAAACGGTGGGCAGAGGCATAGTCAAAACAGGCCAGGGTCAGTTCATGTGGAAGCAGTCCAAACGGTAGGCAGAGGCATAGTCAAAAAGCAGGCCAGGGTCAGTTCACATTGAAGGCAGTGGCATGGTTATTTTAGGGAAGCATGGAAAATGATCAGCGAAAATGGGGAAAATATGGGCTAATAACTTGGGGATGTATGATACAGTTCGAAGCATTCACCAATGCAAAGGCCAGGTTGGGAGGGACACTGGGGACAATGGTAGCTTGTATCTTTTCGAAAACCTCTTCTGCTGCACACACGACATTTTTTTTGCCGTCTTCGGCCTGCTTCCGATGGTGGAATGTTGTACAGGAAGTGGCGTTCATGAAGTTGGCTAACAGCATCAGAATGAGGTAATTCTGGGAGGGGTCTTTGTGGATAGATGAGGGACGTGACTATTTCTTCTATGAATTTTAGGAAGGAGGCGGGGCTTTCTGTGGATTTTGTGTATATTATGTAGGAATTGTAAATGGCCAAAGATTAGATATATTGCTACCTTCTTGTACCAGAATCGGGACCTCCTTATTGACAAATAGGGCTGAATCATTTGGTCATTGAAATCCACCCCCCCCCATGTAGAGATTATAGTCTTGGACACATGTCGGTTTTTCAATGGGACCTTGTCTTCGCTGAACTACAACTGCAGTGTCATCATGAATGGTGGACATCATGTGCACGTTCCTGTTATCCTTCCACCTCAAGGCCAGCACTTCATTACATCTCAGTGTTGCTCTTTCCCCCTTTTTCAGCCTTTTGTTCACAATGGATTGTGGGAAGCCCTTCCTATTTTTTCTTGAAGTTCCGCAGGCCAGGGTTTTTTCAATATAAAGGTGTCTGAAAAGGGAAAGGCTGGTGTAAAAGTTGTCCAGGTATATATGATAACCTTTTTTTAGAAGTGGGTAAGCCAGGTCCCATACAATTTTTCGAGTTGTGCCCATGTAGGCCGGGCACTCAGGGGGCTGGAGCTGGGAATCTCTTCCCTCATATATGCGGAATGCATATAGATATCCCGTGGCTCTCTCACACAGCTTGTAAAATTTGACTCCATATTTGGCCTTTTTGCTAGGAATATACTGTTTTATTCCTAGCCGGCCTGAAAATGGTACCAGGGACTCATCCACACATATATTCTTCTCGGGGACATAAAATCCTGCAAATCGTTGGGAAAATGAATTTATTAGTGGGCGAATCTTGTACAGCTTATCGGAATTTGGATGATTGCGGGGAGGGCACTGGGTGTTGTCGTTAAAATGAAAGAATCTCATAATCATCTCATATCGGGACCTGGACATAGCTGCAGAATACATGGGAATATGGTGGATGGGGTGGGTGGACCAATAGGTATGTCCTTCATTTTTATTTTGTAAGCCCCATATTTAGAGTGAGGCCCAAAAACAATTTGAACTCCTCCAAATTCAAATCTCTCCACTCAAACGGACGGGCATAAGATGATTGGGGGTTGCTGGCAATATACTGCTGGGCATACAAATTTGTCTGGTCCACAATAAACTGCAGCAAAGTGTCGGGCAAAAACAGGTGAAAAAAATTGATCTCTGTAAAATTTTGGGTGTTGGCCTGCACACCTGGCTGTGCTGTGAAAGGGGGAATATTTGGTGATCCCGAGTTGGAAGGCAGCCATGTTGGGTTGGCAAGACCATCCGGCATATAGGTAGCGGCCCTGGCTCTTGGGGGACTTGACACTCCAGTAGTTGGGGGAGTTGAATTTCCTGTGCTGGAACTCAGGTGTGATGTGGCAGCACTGGTACTGGGCATTTGTGCGAGGGGCCTGTCTCTGGTGGCAGCACTGGTACTGGGCATTTGTGCGCAGGGCCCATCTCTGGTAGCAGCACTGGTACTGGGCCTTTGTTCCTGGGGCCTATTGCTGGCGGCAGCACTGGTACTGGGCCTTTCTTCCTGGGGCCTATTTCTGGCGGCAGAGCTGGTACTGGGAATATAATCCCGGTTGCTGGCGGCTTCCTGGGTTCCAGAGTGTCGTGCCCTTTTAGGAGGGACCCATTCTTCATTCGAACCATTGCTACTCTTGATCGGCTCAAATGCCGAACTTGTTTCGGAATCAGAATGGGACTCTGATGAGAGCTCCCCGGTGCTCTCGTCAGTCATAGAGAGGATCTGGAACGCCTCCTCACTTGTATATCCTCTTTTGGACATGGCTGTGTGGCGGGTAGCTGTGCGACAGGTGACAGATGGGTGGCAGGTGACGGTCACTGATGGGCTGTGCGATGGGTGGCAGGTGACGTTCACTGAGAGGTGATGGTGTGATGGGCGATGGTCACAGATAGTTGACAGGCGACGGTCACTGATGGGTGACAGGTGCACTGCTGATGGTCACTGATGGGTGACAGGGTACAGTCACTGATGGGTGACGGTGAGAGGGCACAGTCACTGATGGGTGACAGGCCACGGACGGTGACAGGTGATATTCACAGATTGTTGATAGGCGACGTCACTGATGGGTGACGGGTGCACCGCTGATGGTCACTGGTGGGTGTCAGGGCACGGTCACGGTCACTGGTGGGTGACGAGTGACAGGGCACGGTCACTGGTGGGTGACGGGTGACAGGGCAGGTCACTGATGGGTGACGGGTGACAGGGCAGGTCACTGATGGGTGACGGGTGACAGGGCACGGTCACTGGGGGGTAACAGGGCACTGCTGATGGTCACTAATGGCAGTCTCTATGTGACAGGTGCACTTTTTATGGGGTGACTGTTGGGTGACAGATGACAATTGGGGGGGGCGATGGGACAGAAGTGGTGTTGGTGCAGACACTACAAATACAAAGATCTGTAACTCACTGCTCCTGGCTCTTCTCTCCTCACACTGGAAACGGTGTGTGAGGAGAGAAGGGCTAGTAACAGCTAGTGACAGCTCTTTGTTTACACTTAGTGATCGGCTGTGAATGGATCACAGCCGATCACATGGTACACAGTACTGGCCAATGGCTGTAAACTATCGTCGGTGACAGCAGTGTTCCCGAGGAACACGCCGCCACCGACGTGCATGCGCAGCGCGCTCACGATCGCGCGCATGCGCCGTGCAATGCGGGATGTGCCATTAGTGATCGGCCGTGACGTCATCACGGCCGATCACGTGGTAAACAGCCATGCGCAGTGGCTGTTCACCCCTGTCGCTCACGATCACGCGCATGCCCTGTTTAAACTGCGGACGTCATATGACGTCCACTCAGAACAATAGGCTTACCGTCTGGCCGTCATATGACGGTGGGCGGTAGGCTAGCGGTTAAACACATTGTGAATAGCACTAGCTACATGTTTGTAGCTTTAATGTGGATATTTGCACTGTTTTGCAGTTAAAACGGCCATTTTCTGTACTTTTCTGAGGTATCAGAACTGAATGTGGCTCTGTCAGTAAATGTCATGATTTTTGTCAGTAAAAAATTGTTGCTCTTTGTAAATTTTTGGTATTCTGTCAGTAAATTCACTTTGGGGTCTGGCAACACTGCTGGCATATAGCTGGTGGCACTGATCATTCCGTAAAAACCCAACAGGCTGGTTGTACGCAAGTAGATCTATTGATTGACTTGTGTACAACCAGGGGGGCATACATGGATTGCAATTCGGTCCCTGCTGAACCGGCTGCATTTCAATCCATATATGGCTGGCTTAAGAATTAGGACTGAGAGCCACTCAGGTGTGCTGTCTTTAAATGATCTGGCCAGGAATTTGCTGGTTGGATGAGAGAGCAGAGAGGCGATCTCATCAGTTTTCTGTACTTTTTGCATTATCCAGCCAGCAAGCTGACACTAGATGAAGATGACACTATAAACAAGGTAACAAAAAACTAAATCAAAGCAACAGCAAAAACTTACAACAAATTAGTACTTAAGCAAAATAATTTACTGTGTATGAGCATGATGGGGGCAGAGTTGGACTATTCAGCTTCAATGGACAGGGAACTAGCAGGGTATACTAGAGCTGAGATACCAGATGGCAAGTGCAACAGACAGAATACTAAAGAGTCTGACTGGAGGAAAGGCCAAAATATAAAGCCCCCCCAGCAGTCAGATGCAGGTGTGGATTAATGGCACAGATGTATAAGCATAAGTGAATCGATCTCTGCTGGCTTCTGGTTGCTGGAGCACAGTGCCACCAGCAGGCGAAACAGAGAAATTGTTTTGTTTTCTAAAGGGTTGATATCTTCTCTTATTTTTCTTGTGCAGTGTTTGTACATTAACAATTAATTCTAAAGCTAATTGAATGTCATTTGTTTGAATAGCTCATACCTAAAAAAACAAAAACAAAAAACGAATAAACGTATTTGTTTGATTTACATGTGGTGCAACGCTGTGCAATGAAGCAAATTTAAATTCTGCTATGCAATACAGATCAGACAGGTAGGGATTATACCTGTCTTAGCTGCTGTGTGTTTAGAAAGGAAAAATAATAATTTACTAGTGTCACACTGGAACAGTAGGAAGTCATATTTTTTTCATCTTCAATCAAACACCAAAAAATGTTTTTGTTTTCCTTTCTTTGTGAACAGGCTTTTGTAAAATAAAACACATTGGAGGGGGGGGGATTTACTAAAACGGGAGCAAACAGAATCTGGTGCGGTTGTGCATAGTAAACAATAAGCTACTAGATTTTATGTAACTGAAGTTAGACGCTGATTGGTTGACTGGTACAGCTGCACCAGATTCAATGTGCTCCCCCTATACCGTATATGTTATGGTTAATTTAGAATCATGGTTTAGAGACTGCATGTAAAAGAGGTGCAAGGCAATGTAGGTTCTAATTATTAGTGATGGATAACTTAGACTGGTGCACAGATGTTTAGGGACTGCATTTTAAAGATGTGCAAGATGGTGTAGGTTAAAGGCACGAGGCACTCAAGGCTTGGAACAAAAAGAAATGAGACACTCCATGTAGCAGAAAGATGTGAGAACTGTGTGTAACAAAGGCACGAGGCACACCAAGCAACACACCACTCAGAATCTGATGCAGCTGTGCATGGTAGTCAGCTTCTAACAGCTGGCCCAATTAAGCTTGACGATAAAATCTGGAAGCTGATTGGTTTCTATGCAGGGCTCCACCGGATTTTGCATGCTCCAGTTTTAGTAATTCCCCCCAACTGTATGTAATAGTGGCATAAGGCACTGCATGTAAAATAGGTATTAGGCACTGCATGTAACAGGGACATTAATGCATGCAATAGAAAGGCATGAGGCACTGAATGCAATGGACAGTCATAAGTGTAGCGCCTACCCCAATTTTCCGGAAGCCTAATGGTGACTACCGGGGGGAGGGATGGCTGGCATACATTCTCAGGGTGCAGGTTTGTGGGCACGGTGGCCGATGAACAAGAGAGAATTTGGGCGCCAGTCACTTTTATGCTTTAAACAAGAGAGGAGCTTATTTCTCAAAACAGGAAAAATGTGGGAGAGAAGGGATCGGGCACAGGACACCTTTATTAACCATCAGCAACAGGCAGTTTGGCAGACACCTTAGACAAAAATAGGTGTGGTAAGGTAGACAGCAGTACAAGAATAAGAGCGTTTAAGCTGAACCAGCACATCTATACTTTGTAGGACAGGCTGTCTCTTCTAGTAACTGAACTTTACTCACAGCTTTATGCTCTGATTCCCTTTGATGAGTTCTCTCTGAAGTCCTCCCAGCCATTTCATAGCCTTCAGCTCATGAAAAGTCCCCTCTGGCTCTTCCTTAGAACTCCATCCCTGTCGTTTCCAGATCTCTGGCATAAACTTGAACACCCGGATAGGCCACGGATAGGCCTAGCAGCCAGCAGCCACCTGGATAGGCCTCAGCCTTCAGCAGCCAGGAACCTAGCAGCCAGGAACTGTACACACATCCACCCAGGCCAAAGCCCTGGGCAGGAAGACTAACTTGGTCACCTGACTTTGTTCCATAAAATAGCTTTTCCCAGCATGCGATGCAGAAAATATGATCGGCGGAAAAAAGTATGTTTATCCATAACTTTCATATACTGTAGTTCATCATACTAATGTCAAAGGCAACAGTGCCACCTACTGACAAAAGGGAGAAGCCACAAATAAATGGAATTAACACGGAAGTCAGTTAACCCCTAAACACTACAAATTAGCCAGGCTGGCTACCACCCAGCATAAATAAATTTACCTGTAACCCTATTCTAGGGACGAAGGTGCTACATAAGGCAACGTGTGCCATTGGCACTGTGTATAGTAGAGATCCAATGCCCTGTGTTTAGTAGATTTGTGATAAATCACATATTACCAGCACCCAAAATGTTAATTAATTGTAATCCAATGTAAAATCATCCACAGAAGTAATGTTCTCTGTGAATACACTAATAATATGGATACTGACAGATTTTATTGATGATCTGATTATTATTAGCATGTGGGGAGTTACCTTCAAACACTTATACAAACTCAAAAGGCAAGGTGCATAAAACAAAGAGGAAAAATGAAATGTGTGAACCCATGAAAAAAATTAATAGTAAAATAAAAAAAACTGTTTGGCATTCAATTCATTTGTAAATTTAAGATTGGAGAGCCACATTGGTTAATCATCAGCCCACGTGTTATTCTTCTATTTCTTTCAAGTCTCTATTCATTTTATTTGAGCATTCAGCCATTTAATATGCTGTCTCCGTCCAAAAAAAATGACTGTGGCAACAAGTAGCAACATTCCAGTCCAGTGCTACATCCACCATAAATATACATTTTAGTAACAATGGAAACTAAAATGCCTGAAAACTGAAATCATTACTGAAAATAGACCTGTAACCAACACTTGTCACAAAATACCAATAAGCTGATCCATGCCTGCAAAGTGCATTTCAAATTTGCGATATCTTAGCTTGTTCTTTTTAAAATCACAGTGGGATGATCTATAAAACTGACTGATCACAAAAGCCCTAGGACAGTTGAACTGTGCCTGCATGGTCTATAGACCCTTTGGGGTTGATTTACTTTAAGTCTATTATTATCTTTGGTCAGCCAATGGTCAGCCAATCCTTGTGATTCAAGATGACTGGCAGCATGCTTTGGGGTTTTGGAATACAAAAGCATCTTGATATCAGCAGACTGGCTAAAAAGAGCCGCTCGATGTATGATGGTTTAACAGCTGTTGCTTTACCTGCCTTGGACGCTTCCAGAGAAGTGAGACCAATGGCGGCCGCTCATAAGGGGCACAGGGGTGCCACCCCCCCTAATCCATGCGCCTGGCCCCTAATCTCCATGCAGGGCGCCGGACACCTGGATTCCAATGGGTTTTTTTTTAAGCACATGATTAGAACTTGAGGCTTTAATTGGCTTAAAAAAGGGTGGGCTCGGGGCGCAGAGCTTGTGTGACATTAGCAAATTAATATTCCCTAATGTCTTCCTGCTTCTCTTCCCAGGCCAATCAGGAAGCAGGTCCTGAGACCCGATTGGCCGGGAGGAGAAGCGACCGCCGGGACTTGGGAGGAGATGCAGGGGGGAAGCCGCGACCTGGATGGTAAGTGCAGGGCTGTTGGGCTGCCTGGCGGTGAGCGAAGCGGCGATTGAGTGGGCGATCAATCGAGCGATGGGGGAGAGTGAGGGGGCCAGGTTGGTTTGCCGTCCCCCAAACAAATTGAGCACCAACCACCACTGAGTGAGACCCTCTGTTTCAGGGACCTGTGAGGCATCCCCAAATCCATGTGCTATGTTTCAAGTCATGGCATTTAAAAGAAAACTTTTAACAAAAAAAAGTCTGTCATCTATGGGTAATTTCCTCTTTATTGTACAAAAGAAAACTAGTCACATCAGCTATATGTTAAAGTGTGGTTAAAGCTTATGTTTTTTTTATTGACAATAATAACCCTTTTAAAGGAACCTAACTGTCTGGAACCATGAATCAGACGGAGACAGAAAATGCAGTTAAAATCACACCTTTTTAATATAATGGTAACAATGGTACAAATAGTAAATGTAGTCAAAACATAGCCAGGGTACGGTAGCCAATGTGGGTAGTCAGAACAAGCCCGTAAATCAGGAAGCCAGAGATCAGCGTAGTCGGAGGTAGCAGACAGGATCAGGAACCAGAAGTGAATGCAGCCAGGTAAATCTTCAACAGGGACACAGAGTCTTCAGATATGTTTCACCAAGGCGAAGGCACGGAAGAAATGAACCAGGCAGTTTAAATTGCCAGAAGGGGATGGCTGTATGCTGGACTGACAAGCAGGAAATGATCACCAGGTGAGCCGCTGTGGAACGATGAGTGCTGACAATTAACCGACAGCTGAGAAACCTGTGCACTAAGAAGGGAGGGCTGAGAGCCCAGCCCTGACACTATAATCCCTAAAATTTTAGAACAGGGGTGAGCGACCTTTTCTGCATTAAGTTTCAATTTGTAATCATTAGGCAACCAACATGCCAGTGAACAATAGTGAGCCATGGACCTCAGATCAGCCCCAATTCCTGAATCTTCAGACCCCAAATCAGCCCCAATCACCAACATCAGGGTTTTATATTCATACACTCTGCAGTGGGCGATTCTGTGAAATGTCATGGATGTGGGTGAACCACGGCCACAGAAGGGCAGATCAGGCATTGTAATTGACAGCCTAATTAGCTGTCAGTTACAGCCTATGGAAAAGGCCCTGTGTTTGTAGAGTGTTTGGGCCCATTAGACGATCCTTCAGTGGGCTAGTCTGAGCCAACAGGAGTGCCACATTATGATCTACCAGATGTTACTAAAAATGACATTGCATGCTTGTGCTGGCACAAGTGCTTTAGGTTGCTGATCCCTGTTTTATAGTTTTAACAAGCTGGTTTGAACAAAAGCCTTATGCCACGTACACGTGATCGGATATTTCCGACAACAAAATCCTGGATTTATTTCCGATGGAAGTTGGCTCAAACTTGTCTTGCATACACACGGTTGCACAAATGTTGTCGGAAATTTAGAACGTCAAGAACGTGGTGACGTACAACACGTACGACGAGCCGAGAAAAATGAAGTTCAATAGCCAGTACGGCTCTTCTGCTTGATTCCGAGCATGCATAGAATTTTGTGCGTTGGAATTGTGTACATACGATCAGAATTTCCGACAACAGATTTTGTTGTCGGAAAATTTGAGAACCAGCTCTCAAATTTTAGTTGTCCGATGGAGCCTACACACGGTCGGAATTTCCGACAACAAGCTCACATCGAACATTTGTTGTTGGAAATTCCGACCGTGTGTATGCGGCATTACAGTAGAACTATAGGCAAAACGTTTTTCATTTTAGATAGAACAGGGGAGGGTTATAACCCCTGTCAGGTTTTTTCCCCCCACCATCTCTGTCCCATTTCTAAGATTTTCCTTCTCATTCTATCCCATAGCCAAACAGGAAGTGAGAGGAAATCCCGGCAAATTAAGGTAATTCCTTGGGGACCCCCAGGTCACCAGAACTAGTGTCCCCATTAGAAGATTTCTTCTCTATTACGTTTCTGGTGACACCCCAAAATTTGAGAATTTCTTTTACTTTCACTATCAATAACAGGACAAATAGAGACGGTGACTCTCCCTAATGGGGCCCCAGACAGCAATAAAAACTGTCAGGGGTTCTGATCCCTCTCCACTCTATTCAAAACTAGACAAAGTTTTGCCTTTAGTTGATCTTTAAAGGAGTTGTAAAGGCAGAAGTTTTTTTTTATCTTAATGCATTCTATGCATTAAGATACAAAGCCTTCTGTGTGCAGCAGCCCCCCTCAGCCCCCCTAATACTTACCTGAGCCCCATCTCTATCCAGCGATGTCCACGAGTCCCTCGGCCGTCCGGGACTCTCCCTTCTAATTGTCTGAGACACAGCAATGGTGCCATTGGCTCCGAGGCTGTCAATCAAAGTCAGTTAGCCAATCAGGAGAGAGAGGGGGTGGGGCCGAACAGCAGCTCCGTGTCTGAATTGATACACGGAGCTGCAGCTGCTTGCTGTGGGGGCACGTGACAGGAGGGAGGAGCCAGAAGCGCTGAAGAGGCACCCGAGAAGAGGAGGATTGGGGCAAAACCACTGCACAGAGCAGGTATAACTTTTTTTTTTAACGAGACTTTACAGTCACTTTAAGCTTAATACACTGCAAATACAGATGACTGCTTTAAAAGTTTATTTTGATAAGCTGTTAGAATCTGATTCACTAATTGCTAGGTCCTTTAAAGCCATAGGCAGCATGTCCACTCCTAAGGTCTGGTTCACACTAGATGCGATGCAAATTCACAGCAAATTTGCTGCAAATCCGCACCGCATCTAAATCGCAACCTGTTCATGCAAACTGGTTGCGGAGTGTATGTTAAGTTAACTAAACCCCGCAATCAGTTTGCAAAAAGCAGAGGTGCGGACAAAAAAGGGTCCTGCATGAGTTTTGTCCAAATGTGATGTGAATTCAGCCATACAATCTGTATGGCTGAATTCACATCGCACAGACATCGCATGTGATCTGCACAGCAATGCAGTGCGAATCACATGCGATGTCTGGCATCGCACTAGTGAGAACCGGCCCTTAAGGTTAATCATACCTCCCAACTTTTTGAGTAGGGAATGAGGGACATCTATTAGAAAAAATATGTAGGCATAGGGCACAACCCCCCGCAACGCCCCTTAAAAGAGAATTATATATATATATATATATATATATATATATATATATATATATATATATATCGAGAGAGAGAGAGAGAGAGAGAGAGAGAGAGAGAGAGAGAGAGATAAAGATTAGTTAAATGCTTTTTTTTTTTTTTTTTTTTTTTTTACCACTACTATTCCTTTATATTGGCTTTTGATATTTACAAATGCAGCAATTTAGAATTTGGATGAAAGGTTTAGCACTGGGAAACACTTTTTGAAAGATAAATAGTGCATTTTAGATATAACTATATAGATCAGACCAAAATAAGGGACAAATGAGGAGGAAAGAGGGGCAGAGAGACTTTTTTCTAAATCAGGGACACATCTTATTCTTTTGAAAAGCAACAGACTTACAGGTTTGATCACCAGATGAAAATAGAAGAAGGCAAGCTTAAAAAAGAAAACGAATGCAGCCACATCAAACATGGTATGCTGTAATATAATAAATGTTTGCTTTGGGAGTAATACCCCTTTCCTTTATCATAGTTAGCACATTTAGGAAAAGTGAAAATTTGTTTGTACATTTAGGACCTTTGTAAAGCTTGAAAAAGTACTAAACAGACCAAAGAAGTACTATCTTTGGCCCGTCATTTAAATGGAAAATTGCCTCGTGGACATACTTCAGTCACTTGAATAAACATTTAAATCTGCTGTTTGTTCAAGTAGGCACAATACAGGCTGGATATATTTCCAAATCAAGACTTAAGCTGGAAACACACTATACAATTTTCTGTAGATTTTTTCCTTTAGATTTACCAAAAGCATATAATATGAGGTCAAACCTTAAGATTCTCAATTTGTATGCAATCAGGCAGGCTCCTGCACTACATGGTTTTGGTAAATCTAAAGGAAATCAGACAACATAGTATAGTAGTATGTATATCAGGGGTCTCAAACTGGCGGCCCTCCAGCTGTTGCAAAACTACAAGTCCCATGAGGCATTGCAAGGCTGACAGTTACAAGTATGACTCCCACAGGCAGAGGCATGATTGGACTTGTAGTTTCACAACAGCTGGAGGGCTGCCAGTTTGAGACCCCTGATGTATAGTGTGTATGGGGTCTAAATGTTTGGTTGCAAAATCCTGTCACCAGTGGTCCTGCCCTGAAAGATTTATCACTGTCTAGGTTAGCTGTTGTGGAGGAAAAGGGTGAAAATAAATTACTCTAACCTGTAATACTGGGGGAAAAATCTGGTGTAGCTGTGCATGGTAGCCAATCAGCTTCTAATGCCGTGTACACACGACCGGACTCTTGGACCGAACTGGTCCGACGGAACAAATCCGTCAGACAATTCGATCGTGTGTGGGCTTCATCGGACCTTTTCTGTCGAAAAATCTGTCGGACTTTAGAACTAGAACATGTTTAAAATCTTTCCGATGGACTAGAGTCTGATCAAAAAATCTGTTCGTCTGTATGCTAGTCCGATGGACAAAAAAGGACGCAAGGGCAGCTATTGGCTACTGGCTATGAACTTCCTTATTCTAGTCCGGTCGTACGTCATCACGTTCTAAACGAACGGACTTTGGTGTGATCGTGTGTAGGCAAGTCTGTTTCGTTGGAACTCCGTCGGAACTCCGTCGAAAAGTCTTTCGGAGTTCAGTCCGACGAAAAGTCTGGTCATGTGTACACGGCATTACTTCAGCTTGTTCAATTAAGCTTTGACAAAAAAACCTTGGAAGTTGATTGGTTTCTCTCCAATTTTAGTAAATCAACCCCGCTGTTTCCACAATTTCTCCACCACAGGTCTAAATTCCTTTTTTGCACCTGTGCAATTTATCATTCTTCGGCCATCATTCCACAATGCAGAACATGAGGAATCCTATTAATGCCTATGGGAGGGGTCCCCAACCCCTGGACCGGTGCCATCCATGGCCTTTTTGAGGCCAGCTACATGGAAGAAGGAGAGCTGCCGGAGAGCACAGACTTCTGCACCACTGCAGGCTCTAAATTCTCATAGCAGGAACCCTGTGTCAACAGCGCATTTGCCTGTTTTCGTTTTCCTGCTGAGGTGGTAGCTGCATATGGGGGCTGAAAAGCTGCATCTGGGAGCTGAAATTCTGCACCTGGTGGCTGACAAGCTGCATCTAGGGGCTGATATGCTGCAGGTGGGGATTGACATGCTGCACCTGGTGGCTGACATGCTGCGGCTGGGGGCTGACCTGCTTCATCTGGTGGCTGACAAATTATGTCTAGGTGCTTGACAAGTTGTATCTAGGTGCTGACAAGCTGCACCTGGGGGCTGACAAGTTGCATCTGGTGGTTGACAAGTTGTATCTGGTGGCTGACAAGCTGCATCTGGGGGCTGACATGCTGCACCTGGTGACTAAAAAGCTGCACCTGGTGACTGAAAAGCTGCACCTGGTGACTGACAAGCTGCACCTGGTGACTGACAAGCTGCACCTGGTGATTGACAAGCTACATCTGGGGGCTGACATGCTGCACCTGGTGACTGACAAGCTGCACCTGGTGGCTGACATGCTGCACCTGGTGGCTGACATGCTTCATCTGGGAGATGACGAATGCATCTGGTGGCTGACAAGCTGCATCTGGTGGTCGACAAGCTGATTCTGGTGACTGACAAGCTGCACCTGGTGGCTGACAAGCTGCACCTGGTGGCTGACATGCTGCACCTGGTGGTTGACAAGCTGCACCTAGGTGCTGACAAGCTGCACCTGGTGGCTGACAAGTTGTATCTGGTGGTTGACAAGCTGCATCTGGTGGTCGACAAGCTGATTCTGGTGACTGACAAGCTGCACCTGGTGGCTGACAAGCTGCACCTGGTGGCTGACATGCTGCACCTGGTGGTTGACAAGCTGCACCTAGGTGCTGACAAGCTGCACCTGGTGGCTGACAAGTTGTATCTGGTGGTTGACAAATTGCATCTGGTGGCTGACAAGCTGCACCTGGGGGCTGGCAAGCTGCACCTGGTGGTTGACAAGCTACATCTGGTGGTTGACAAGCTGCATCCGATGGCTGACAAGCTGCACCAGGGGGCTGACAAATGCATCTGGTGGCTGAAAAGCTGCACTTCGGGGCTGACAAGTTATATCTGGTGGTTGACAAGCTGTATCTGGTGGCTGACAAGCTGCACCTGGTGGCTGACCTGCTTTATCTGGGGGCTGACCTGCTTCATCTGGAGGCTGACAAGCTGCATCTGGTGGCTGACAAGTTGTATCTAGGTGCTTGACAAGTTGTATCTGGGGGCTGACAAGCTGCATCTGGAGGCTGACAAGCTGCATCTGGGGGCTGACATGCTGCACCTGGTGGCTGACATGCTGCACCTGGGAGCTGACATGCTTCATCTGGGGGCTGACAAGCTGCACACGGTGACTGACAAGCTACACCTGGTGGCTGACATGCTGCACCTGGTGGCTGACATTCTGCACCTGGTGGCTGACATTCTGCACCTGGTGGCTGACATGCTGCACCTGGTGGCTGACATGCTGCACCTGGTGGCTGACATGCTGCACCTGGGAGCTGACATCCTTCACCTGGGGGCTGACATGCTTCATCTGGGGGCTGACAAGCTGCACACAGTGACTGACAAGCTATACCTGGTGGTTGACAAACTGTACCTGGTGGCTGACAAGCTGCATCTGGGGGCTGACATGCTGCACCTGGTGGCTGACATGCTGCACCTGGGAGCTGACATGCTTCATCTGGGGGCTGACAAGCTGCACATGGTGACTGACAAGCTACACATGGTGGTTGACAAGCTGTATCTGGTGGCTGATAAGCTGCACCTGGTGGCTAACATGCTGCACCTGGTGGTTGACAAGCTGCACCTGTTGGCTGACAAGCTGCTCCTAGGTGCTGACAAGCTGCACCTGGTGGCTGACAAGTTGTATCTGGTGGTTGACAATTGCATCTGGTGGCTGCCAAGCTGCACCTGGGGGCTGAAAAGTTGCACCTGGGGGCTGACAAGCTGCACCTGGGGGCTGACAAGCTGCACCTGGGGGCTGACAAGCTGCACCTGGGGGCTGACAAGTTGCACCTGGGGGCTGACAAGTTGCACCCGGTGGCTGACAAGTTGCACCCGGTGGCTGACAAGCTGCATCTCGTGGTTGACAAGCTGCATCTGGTGGCTGACAAGTTGCACTTGGGGGCTGACAAGTTGTATCTGGTGGTTGACAAGTTATATCTGGTAGTTGACAAGTTATATCTGGTGGTTGACAAGCTGTATCTGATGGTTGACAAGCTGTATCTGGTGGTTGACAAGCTGTATCTGGTGGCTGACAAGCTGTATCTGGCGGCTGACAAGCTGCACTTGGTGGCTGACAAGCTGCACCTGGTGGCTGACAAGCTGCACCTAAGGTGCTGACAAGCTGCATCTGGGGGCTGACAAGCTGCTTATGGATGTGGTGACAGGCTACAGTGACAATCTGCATCTGGTGGCAGGCTACAGTGGCACGTGGCTAGCTGTTAAGGGGCTTCTTTTTGTGCAACAAAATAAGGGGAATGGGGAAATCACAGTCTTGCACTACTCTTCTATATTACTAAATTTAGAACATGGAGCAGATGCTGCTCCTGCGTTGTAATTATTTAAAGGGGTGCAAGCTCCTTTGGTAATTATGACTGATCATTCCCTGTTCTGTGACAGCACACAGGACAGGGACAGCTGTGAGATTACAGTTCCAGCTCTTGTTCTTTGACAGCTCACATTCTGTACAAGAGGGCTGCACCTGGCGGGAATCTGCGGCAGATTTCTATATAGAAAACCACCACATTCCCGCTGTTAATCAGGTGCAGACCCTGCTTCAATTTCTCTTTCACTCTGAAATAGAAACTGGCGCAGGTTGCACAGAAAGAGCTGCAACAGGTGTATCGACTTTCATGCCACTTCTGACAGTTTCAATAATTCCATGGAATATGTGCTATTGGCCCCTTGGACTTTAATAGGGGTGCACATAAAAATGCATAAATATAAAGCATCAAAAAAACGCACATGTGTGAACTTAGCCTAATGTTTCTCTCCAGTAGGACTATTTATTTTCTGAGATCATTGGTTTTTAAAATATGTGTACATTTTTTTTTTTTAAATTCTATATTTTATTTTTCCAAACACAGAAAAAGAAAAAAAAAATTTTCATATATATATATATATACATATAAAACAAATATCGTTATTGCTGCTTCCAATTTGCAGAGTATAACTTAGCACATTGTGATTCAGTTTTTAGTAGACACATATGACTTATTATCAAACAAGACAGAAAAAGAAATAGAAAGAGAAAAAAAACAAATACAAAAATTTCCCTATGGCATTATTTAGGTTCTCTCGCTCCCCCCCCCCCCCCCCCCTCATAATGACCCATCCTGCTTTCCAAGCGCATATCCGTACTCCCTGGTGCAGACCAGAAGAGACCATGAATTCCATTTTTTATTAAATTTCTCCACCTTACCCTGTGTAATCGCAATGCCTTTTTCCATGGAGTATATATCTGCTACTTTTTTTAACCATAGTGAGATCGAGGGGGGTGATTCTTGCTTCCAGACGGCCGGGATACAGGCCTTTGCCGCATTCAAAATATGTGTAAATTTAAGTACTGTGTTTATATTACAGTTGTACACTATAGTAACCTTAAAGTGTTTGTTACCCCAACACTTCATATTCCTGATATGTGGCTACTGTGCCATGTACGAAAAAGTATCCTGTTCTCTTTGTATCTATCGCTTCCTTTATGTGAAATCCCTGGTGTTCCTGCTAGTCCCCTTGCTTTTCTACTGAATTCTGACTACACTAAGCAGGGGAGCACACTGTGGTCAGTTCTCTAGTTATGCTGGGAACTCTGGGTACTCTCCTCAATGATCAGACTTGTCCTGACACCCCCCCTCCTGCACAGCTATTCAATGGCAAGCTCGGTGTACTGTGAAACAAATATATATACCTGCGCTGAAAGTGATTTTAAACAATAATACCAGTGGTTGCAGCTGCTGTACACAAGGTGCTATTCACTTGACTGATTGAAGTATATATAATTACAGCACTCACAATAAGTGAAAAAATTATTAACAAAAACGTCTATATACATTGTGCAAATGTGCTCCGATAATAAAGTGCAGTTGTGCTCCAAACTTCAGGTGCGCCACAAACCCCTCCAGTCTCCCCACTCACCAAAAGGAATGGACCCCTAGATTTTCAGTCCAGGGGTCGTTCAGGCTAGAATGCTGGCCATTAATGGCATAAGGATCCACTGGAAATCTCCCCCAATCGTGATGATCAGATGTGGACAAGGTCACTCAAAAAATGAAAAGAGGGACTGATAGTGAAGTACAATTTGGATAGATTTTAATATGCAAACATAGACAGGTACTTACAAGCTAAAAGCATTGCTCAAGCATAAAATGGCAAGGATCAACATCAGGAAACTCCGCATCCTGTGTGCATTTCACCAAAACCAGAAGTGACGTTGTTTGGACTAAAAAAAAAAACAACACAAATTACGGCTAACCATTTCAACCTCCCACAAGGTGTCATCAAGGAACGCATTGACGTAATTTCCGGTTTATGAGTCCAAATGATGTCACTTCCGGTTTAGGTGGAACGCACGCGGGATGTGGCATTTCCTGATGTTGATCCTTGTCATTTTATGCTTGAGCAATGCTTTAACTTGTAAGTACCTGTCACTGTTTGCGTATTAAAACTTTACTTCACTATCAGTCCTTCTTTTCCTTTTTTGGGTGACCTTGTCCACATGTGATTATCACGATTGGGGGATAGAACAGAGGGAACACAGGGGATGCGATCATTTAATAAAAAAAGGGGGAGAAAGGTATTTATAATATATTTTTATATCTATACAAAAATGTTTTGTCTTTCATTTCTATTTTAAACTGAATGGGTTGTCTTACAAGGTGATTGCTTACAATCACTTTAAAATGCTATATGCTTGTAACGGGTAAATGTTTTGTAGCTAGAGTAAAAACTGGATATCACGTTGAAATGCAGATGGCCAATTAAGCATACAGTGGGTTTGATTTACTAAAGGCAAATCCACTTTGCACTACAACTGCACTGCAAGGGCACTTGGAAGTGCAGTCTCTGTAGATCTGAGGAAAATAAAAAACAGCATTTTTGCTTGTACATGATTGGGTGGTAAAATCAGCAGGGCTTCCCCTCATTTCAGATCTTCCCCTCAGATCTAAAGTGACTGCACTTTCAAGTGCACTTGTAGTGCAAAGTGGATTTGCCTTTAGTAAATCAACTCCAGTATCTCACAAAAGTGAGTACACCCCTCACATTTTTGTAAATATTTTATTATAACTTTTCATGTGACAACACTGAAGAAATGACAGTTTGCTACAATGTAAAGTAGTGAGTGTACAGCTTTTATAACAGTGTAAATTTGCTGTCCCCACAAAATAACTCAACATACAGACAGGGGCGGACTGATAACTCATGGGGCCCCCGGGCAATAGGAGATTATGGGGCCCCAAGGCAATCAGAGATTATGGGGCCACACAGTATAAACACAGACAGTATACAATCACACAGTGTACACATACATTTACACACAGTATACACAGACAGATGTAAAAAAAACACAGATTTATACATACTGTCCCTGGTTTTACTGAGGCTAGCAACCCTGATGGGGCCGCCTAGTGGCCCAGGGCCCTCGGGCAGTGCCTGAGTGGCTCAATGGTCAGTCCGCCCCTGCACACAGACATTAATGTCTAAACCACTGGCAACAAAAGTGAGTACACCACTAAGTGAAAATGTCCAAATTGGGCCCAATTAGCCATTTTCCCTCCCCGGTGTCATGTTACTTGTTAGTGTTACAATGTCTCAGGTGTGTTAAATTTGGTGTTATTGCTCTCACTCTCTCATACTGGTCACTGGAAGTTCAACATGGCACCTCATGGCAAAAAACTCTGAGGATCTGAAAAAAAGAATTGTTGCTCTACATAAAGATGGCCTAGGCTATAAGAAGATTGCCAAGACCCTGAAACTGGGCTGCAGCATGGTGGCCAAGACCATACAGCCGTTTAACAGGACAGGTTGCACTCAGAACAGGCCTCGCCATGGTCGACCAAAGAAGTTGAGTGCACGTGCTCAGCATTATATCCAGTGTGTGGTGGCAACCAGGAGAGGAGTACAAAGACAAGTGTGTCTTGCCTACAGTCAAGCATGGTGGTGGGAGTGTCATGATCTGGGGCTGCATGAATGCTGCCGGCACTGGGGAGCTACAGTTTATTGAGGAAATCATGAATGCCAACATGTACTGTGACATACTGAAGCAGAGCATGATCCCCTCCCTTCATGGACTGGGCCGCAGGGCAGTATTCCAACATGATAACGACCCCAAACACACCTCAAAGATGACCACTGCCTTGCTAAAGAAGCTGAGGGTAAAGGTGATGGACTGGCCAAGTATGTCTCCAGACCTAAACCCTATTG
The DNA here is from genome assembly GCA_037952925.1 of Lithobates clamitans. Lineage (NCBI taxonomy): Eukaryota > Metazoa > Chordata > Amphibia > Anura > Ranidae > Lithobates > Lithobates clamitans. Next base: position 2,613,592 of record JBBGZY010000021.1, read on the forward strand.
AGCATCTGTGGGGCATCCTCAAACGGAAGGTGGAGGAGCACAAGGTCTCCAACATCCACCAGCTCCGTGATGTCATCATGGAGCAGTGGAATAGGATTCCAGTCGCAACCTGTGAAGCTTTGGTGAACTCCATGCCCAAGAGGGCTAAGGCAGTGCTGGAAAATAATGGTGGCCACACAAAATATTGACACTTTGGGCCAAATTTCACTTAGGAGTGTACTCACTTTTGTTGCCAGTGGTTTAGACATTAATGGCTGTGTGTTGAGTTATTTTGAGGGGACAGCAAAATTACCCCGTTATACAAGCTGTACACTCACTACTTTACATTGTAGCAAAGTGTAATTTCTTCAGTGTCACATGAAAAGATATAATAAAATATTTACAAAAATGTGAGGGGTTTACTCACTTTTGTGAGATACTGTTTGCTACAATATGTGATACCAAGAATCTGACGTCAGAATCTGGGTGGAGCGACAGTCTCTGACGTCACCATGCACCAGTTGGTCTGGCTGTGAGCCGCGGCTGTGTTTTTTAGAATACTTTGTTGGTTTTTGGATGTCAGTATTACCATTTTTAAAATAAAACTTTGGAACCAATTACTGCACTATGAAGTTTTTTCTGCTTTATCCTTCTTAATACCAGCCCTGGGAGTCATTAGCACCTTATCTACTTACCACCGCGTGAAGATACATCGCAGCAGGAGCATAAGCAGCAGCGAGAGGAAAAGTTACCATTAGAGGAATCCGTGTATATATCGCTTGACTGGCTGAGCTCTCTGATGTGTCTGTCTGATGTGCCTGTTTGATCTCTATAATCTGAGATGCACCCCACGATTGTTGGATGTTTTGATGAACAGAACATAATTTTTCTTCTGACAAGCCCTGTTTGTGATACTGTTTTACCACTGGGCACAAATAGTGTTAATGGACTATTAGATTCATACCTATATATTTTGTTTCAGTATTTCTGTTTATATTTATTTATTTTGACACTTATACTTTGTATAGTTGTCTATGGCCAGCTACAGGTTCACTTCATTTAGGTAGCGCAATTATTTTCGTTACACACCAAGAATCACTGCTTTTGTTTAAAGGTAGCTAGACATTACATGATGTAATAAAATGCATAGAAATGTTTATTTCTATATTAGTTAATTGATCATTGGTTCATTCAGGAAAACATCCATCGTATGTTTAGGGTTAGACAAATTTTACACAGATGGACCATGATCAATGTAACTTTGTGTCTCTGCATATGTGATGCATAAATGAATATACGCTGCATTAAGCACATTTGGTATAAAAGTTCTAAGCCTACAGTGCAGCTGCACATAATTGTATGAAATACTGCATAGGCAAACCATTTCACTAAACACTGAACGTGCACCTGCTATGAATCTAGCTGGGTGTTATGCAGCTGCTGTAATCATACTGTTATCCGGCTGCTCAACTGAGCTGCTGTTAATTAGTTCTCTCACTGAGAAATTATTCAAATTGCTTCCTGTGAATGCCCATTGAGATTTCAGGATTGTTTACCCTTCTATCCTCTATTGCTCCTCTGTCCTGTTTTGATTTTGTTTGCTTGTTTTGCTTGGTACCCCTTTTCATGTGTATTGTTGGACCTGATTTCATTGTTGCATTATTAATGAAACTCATGAAAATACAACTCTAATAGCAGTTTCCGAAGGCCAGGGTGCAAGAGGAGTTCATCATGATGACGTGGCAAAAAAACACAAGTTACCTTTAGTAAAAAAGGTTGGTATAGCCAAAGCCTAATTGTGGGAGGTGATATGCAAGCCTTCATTTTTCCTGCTTCCATCAGTCTCCTAGACCACCTTGTAGGTTAGTGAGGCCACCCATCAGATTCAAGGATCAAGAAGGAGAACTGGAAGGTGGAGTCAAGCTTGACTTTTAGAGGAGTAGTTGAAATTTGTATTTAAAGAATATGTAATGTAAGCCCAACACTTTATATTCCTGATATGTGCCTGCTGTACCATGTACTTGTTTAAGAAAGTATCCTGTTCTTTGTATTGCTTCCTTTGTATGAAATCCCTGGAGTTCCTGCAAGTCCCTCTGCTTTCCTAATAAACACTGACCACCAAACTACAGTAAGGCTACTTTAACACTGGTTTGCATCAAAACTGCCATTAAAATGCCTATGCGTTAAAGGTGTATTTTAGAGTGCAGTTCCCATTCATTTTAAAGGGAAGGAGCCTTTTTGGTGTGCTTATGCTCCAAAAATGCTGCAAGCAGGAATTTTTACACCGCAACCAAAATGCACCGCCCTAGTGTGAACACATTCATAGATTTTAAAGGGAAGAATTCTTCTTGAGCTTTTCAGGCGTTTTTTTTTTTTAACGCAAAATCGCTTCAGAAATTCCTCAGTGTGAAAGCAGCCTAAGCAGGAGCTCACTGTGGTCAGTTCTCTAGCTATGCTGTGAAATCAGCCTGCTCTCCTCCAAACATTATTATTATTATTCAGGATTTATATAGCGCCAACAGTTTACGCAGCGCTTTACATCAGACTTGTCCAGGCACCCCCCCACCCTTGCACAGCCTTTCACTGGGAAGCTCAATGTATTGCTGTTTCTCCTCCCCCAGCTTTTATGCACCTGAGAACAGAGGGAATGTAATCACTTATAAAAAAGGGGAAAAAGGGTATTTTTTTTAATCTATACCCAAATGTTTTACTTTTCAATTCTATCTTAAAATGAATTGGTTGTTTTACAAGGTTAGGGTTTACAATCACTTTATCTTCAGCTGTCTTCAGTAGTGATGAGCCGAACACCCCCCCGGTTCGGTTCGCACCAGAACTTGCGAACAGGCAAAAAATTTGTGCAAACACAGTTAAAGTCTTTGGGACACGAACATGAAAAATTAAAAGTGCTCATTTTAAAGGCTTATATGCAAGTTATTGTCATAAAAAGTATTTGGGGACCCGGGTCCTGCCCCAGGGGACATGTATCAATGCAAAATAAGTTTTAAAAACTGATGATTTTTTTAGGAGCAGTGATTTTAATAATGCTTAAAGTGAAACAATAAAAATGAAATATTCCTTTAAATATCGTACCCTGGGGGGGGGGGGGTGTCCTTAGTATGCCTGTAAAGTAGCACATCTTTCCCGTATTTAGAATATGACCACAGCAAAATGACATTTCTAAAGGAAAAAATGTCATTTAAAACTGCTCGCGGCTGTAATGAATTGTCGTATCACGACAACATAGATACAAATCATTGAAAAAAATGGCACGGGTTCCCCCCCTCCCAGTCTATTACCAGGCCCTTTGTGTCCAGGTGTGGATATCTATATTGCCGGGATCCGGCAATACATTACAGCCACGAGCAGTTTTAAATAACATTTTTTCCTTTACAAATGTCATTTTGCTGCTCTCATATATAAGACGATGTACGGCTGCCTCGTAAGCAGCCTTACATAGTGTGGGGCGAGGACTCAGCCCCCTAAGCCATGAATGGCCAAAGGCACCCTACCTTTGGCCAATCATGGCTCTCACAGCAGAGCACGCTGTGATTGGCCACAGCATGCAGGTCAGGTGCATACTTTGTGCAATCAGCAGCCATCAATGCACTGCGATCTCGCAGTGCATTGACAGTCTCGCCGTTCATTATGGCGCGTTCCACGGGAGCTTGAATTTCCTGCGAACGTCCCATAATGTTTGGTATTGGGCAAATGGGCAAACACCCGATGTTCGACTCGAACTTACGTTTGACTCAAATGTCTGGCTCGTCCCTATTCTTCCGCTCTAAATCTACAAATCATTTTCATATTCATGAAAAATAACCACTTTTTATGCTTGTTTACATCATATGTTTATGAACTTGAACAGTAGAAGCTGTGTGTGTGTGTGTGTGTGTGGGGGGGGGGTAACTGCCCATACCTTATACAATTTTCTTATTAAATTTTCTTTAGATGTACTTTCAACATTATAGTGCAGGGTCCTGCCTGATTGCATACAACTTGAAAGTGTTTAGGTTTGACCTCATATTATATGTTTTTGGAAATCTAAAGGAAATTTGTACAAGACAAATTGTATAATGTGTGGCCAGCCTCAGAACCTCTATTATGTTGTTCGTGTGTCCACTGTAGGGAGAATCCCTTTTATCTTCATTCTGTAAACTACTAACCATCCCATGTAATGGAGATGATCAAAGGCAGATGTGTTTGCAGTCCAGCCTTGGTGGCAACTATGGTCCCTTCCATGGATGCAATGGAAGAGTGAGCATAGCAACCTAGGGGGTAGGAAAGTGTATTGTTTGCAGGATTACCAACTAAAAATAAAGGAAAAAAGCATGAAAAAGGGAAAACGAATGCAGCCACATCATCTAAGAGCTGGTAAGCCTCAACATATTGACATTTTGTTTTTGGGTTTAGATACCATCATTTACAGTGCAAATTTAAAGGTTAAGTTCACCTTTTTTTCCCTAAATTCTTGCCCCCCCTATGTACCAATATAGCATTCATGTACTTTTTTGGCAAAAATATCAAAGCTTTCCTTTAAATCTACAGTCATTTACTTTACTGTCTTATCCATGTTTCCAAACATATCTATTGCTTCTGCCTTACTTCCTGATCAGACTTTAGGTCATGACACAGGAAGGAGTTGACTAGCTGCCCTCATTAGCATACACCCTGCATCATCCACACACCTACCTACCCACCTATTCCCAGCTGCATGTTTTTTAAATGAAATGCAATCAATCAGTGATCACCCTTCTCACTAAATATACAATATACAATCCAATTGCATAGTGTATGGCCATCTTTATACAAGTACATGGGAGTGGATAGAAACACTCAGCTGTCAAGCCCCGTTCACAACTCTGCATAGTGGGAACTCCAGTTCCCACTTTCGTCTTTTTTTCTTTTAGCGAGATGGGGAGGCGTTTTGGACCATTTTTGCTCATCACACATAGGACAGCCCATCCACCTGAATGGGCTGCCCTACACGTAGCAGTCGTCCCAAAGAGGCTTCAGAACTTTGTTTTAGAGCGGAGCTTGGTGCGTTTTTTATTGTGATTTTTGGTGCAGTGCATTTCTGAAATGCAAGGAAACGCACAGATGTGAATGGAGCCTCATTGTTCTTGTGTAAACACACCCATTTCACTTTCAGGCATAATTCACATCTAGCATAGTGGGAATGCACATTTTGTGGCTCCTTTTTCCTGTGACACGCATAGGGCAGTCCGTTGATTTCAATGGTATGCACTACATGTGGCTTATGGGACATTTTGGTGTTTTGTGGGTTGCGTGTTTTTAACTGTGCGTTTTTGCAACATTTGCCACTCGTGTTTTTTATGGCAAAATGTGTTTTTTCTTCTGTGTTTGATGTGCCGTTAACAGTTAATGGAACTGAAAGCGCAACTAGGTAATTTTAGGTGTATAAAAGTGGCCATACACTATACAATCTGATTGTACAATCTCCTTTAGATTGACCAAATTTATATAACAGGAGGAAACACCTATCTAGCCAATCACTTTGTATCCAATCAGGCAGGCCTTTGCATTACATAATTGATAGCAGATCTAAAGGTGATTGTACACTCATATTGTATAGTGTATGGCCATCTTTATACACCTCGCAGAGCATGATCCCCGCCCTTCAGAGACTGGGCCGCAGGGCAGTATTCCAACATAATGACCCCAAACACACCTCCAAGACAACCGCTGCCTTGTTAAATAAGCTGAGGGTAAAGGTGATGGACTGACCAAGCATGTCTCCAGACCTAACCCCTATTGAGCATCTGTGGGGCATCCTCAAATGGAAGGTGGAGGAGTGCAAGGTCTCTAACATCCACCAGCTCCGTGATGTCGTCATGAAGGAGTGGAAGAGGACTCCGGTGGCAACCTGTGAAGCTCTGGTGAACTCCATGCCGAAGAAGGTTAAGGCAGTGCTGGAAAATAATGGTGGCCACACAAAATATTAACACTTTGGGCCCAATTTAGACATTTTCAATTGGGAGTGTACTCACTTTTGTTGCCAGCGGTTTAAACACTAATGGCTGTGTGTTGAGTTATTTTGAGGGAACAGCCAATTTACACTGTTATATAAGCTGCACACTCACTAATTTACAGTGTTGTCACATGAAAAGATATAAAAGAATATTTACAAAAATGTGAGGGGTGTACTCACTTTTGCGAGATACTGTAGGACGGGCTGCGGCTGGTGAGAAAGGATATTCCATTCTGTGTATAGGTCTCAGAGACAAGCTCCGCCCTATGCATTTTGTTGGGATGAGTTCTTCAAATCCCACCCTATGTTGAGGATTATTATTTGAAGGTGTTATTCAGCACTTGCTTATTTTGAATATATGTGAGATTTCTGTGTATACAGTGAAAGATGTGTGCTTTTCTATTTGTTAATAAAACAAGTGGTTGTGATAAGCAAGGGTATAATAGGTTGTCCTATAACTCAAAAATAGGTTAATTTGTGGGCATCTCACAGGTAACAGAGATTTAACCACCATTTAACCATATCCCATCACATTTTTGTGGGCAGCCTCTGGCTTCATAGGTTAGTTTATAGAGTGGTAAGGTTTGGTTAATTAGGTTTTTCCACAACGGGCTGCGGCTGGTGAGAAAGGGTGACCGGTTCTGTGTACAGGTCTGAGGGACAAGCTCCTCCCTATGCATTACTTTGGGATGACTTCTTCAAAGACTGTCCTATGTTGAGGATTACTATTTGAGGATATTATTCAGCACTTGCTTTTTTTTTTTTTTTTTTTAATATATGTGATATGTATGTGTACACAGTGGAAGACAGTAGCTTCTAATTGAAGTGATCTATTTATTTTTGGGTGTAGTGTATTTTTTAACTGACCAAAAGGGTCTGTAAAATATACCATTGCAACGTACCACGTTGTGTTTTGGCAAACAGTTTGTGGTATGTCTGATTGGGGTGCTATGTCTTATTCCTACCTATTCCATACCTTTTTTTCACTTCTTTTTACTATGACGTCCCCAGTCTTAGATTCCATGCTTACCCCCTCTTTCACACAACTCTCTATCCTTCCCCATATCTATAACTTTTCCTTTCCCAACTTATTCCCCCAGAAGTGAAAGAGTCCAGGTCCCCTGAGTAACTACAAGGGCCCTGGGTTCAACACAACCCCCTTGGATATTCAGGCCAAGGAATCACTCATGGGTGCCAAAAACCCCTAGCTAGACATGCCTCTCTTGACCACATATGGTAAAAGCTTTTTTTTACTAATGCCTCCTACCCTAATACACTGAATGCAACATGGTACCATGCCTATATCTTACTAAGCTTGTTCATATGTGCTATTATGGCAACCAGTTTTTATGCCTTATCAATTTGTAACGCTCATCTATGTACTGTTATATATAAGATTTCTTATATTTCTTTGGAATGTTGTTGCCTTCTTGAAAGCAAAATAAAACTCTCAAGGAAAATGAGGGATTAGCTTTATAAAAAATTGCACCAGTTGGTCAGTGTTCTATATAACATAAAACTGACTCATACATCAATATTGTGGCACATGTTTCTCTGTATTACTATAATGGTCATTATTTCCAAGGCTGCGTTATCTACAACGTTTTGTCTTTTCTAATTCCCATTTCTTCTTGCACCTTTTTTCACTGCCGTCAATATATGGGCACTGACAAATAAGCTCAGAACAAGGCAAGAGGTGGCCTGTTAGTGTTGCTATGGAAACAAACGCTTCTCTACTTTTAACCCATTTTTCATCAAAAAACAAACCAACACTGTTTCCTTGATGGTGACCCCAATTTAGTTGATTCTTTTAGCATATTTAATGCAAGAATGGAGATAATTTATACATCAACAGAGTGCATACTGTCATATACATTGTCACAATATTTTATGTAGCAACACTATCCTTAGTGTCCTTAGTGTAAAAAAGAAAATGACAAGCAAAGACATGAGAAAAACTAATAAAATGTGCAAAAAATGGCTGCAGGAACATTTAATTGACTATTTTACATATAGTTCTGTGCAAACCAAAATGACAGAGAAGAACAAGAAAAATGCTGAATTGTTAGTGTTGTTACAATATCAGTCATATTGTCAAAGTAATTACTCAGGTTTCCATTTGTCATTGTTAATCTGAAATAGCCAGATGTAATTGAACATTTGTGCGTTATTCCAGTTTAGGAAGTCTGTATTTATATGAGATGTAACTTGATTTGCTGAGTCAACCTATATACTGTACCTGTGGTCAGTGGGCATTAGTAACGCTGGCCACACTATACGAAAAATCGTCCAAACCCATTTTCGAAAAATGAACATTCGGCCATTAGCGCAAACAATAGTGCCATCATGTAATGAGCGATAAATCGTTCAGTGGACATAGATGAATGCATTTTTTTGTTAGTTTTTTTACATACACCTAGTGCAGACAGTTTGGACGGGAAACACTTTAACCTTTCAATTTATCCTTCATTCGGCAGAAAATTTCCAAACTTGTCCTTCGTTTTTTCGGCTCAAAAACGTCCCAACGATTATCGATTTTGTGCCCATTAACTGGCTGGAAAACGAACGAACTGTCTAAATAAACCGAATTTTGGACGATTTTTTGGATAGTGTATGGTCAGCATAACTCTGCTCCAGGGCCCATTTCCACTGTTGCATTTTGACACGAGTTGCAATTTGCTAAAATGCATGTATGCTATTTCCCCACAACAAAAATAAGTCTTGGTTGAAATCCTATACCCCTGAAGAAGAGTATTTTCTATTCTAAAACTCGAAACGTTGGGTCTTTTTTGTCTGTATAACCTCATACAACAGAAATCACGATTGTATCCCATGTATTGCATGTTCAATATGTTTGACCAGATTTTGTGCATTGTCTATACCACTGCTATTTTTATATACTTGTCTGCATGTAGAATATATATATTTTTTTCTACTACAAATTTCCAATAAAAAATTTTCATACTTATACTTTACGCTTCTACTTAAGAGTAGCTTACCTCCCAAACTCCCACTAGAAGAACAGCCCTTCCAATATATACATTAATCGGGATGTGGGTAAACTCAACTTTTTGTGGCCCAATCAGCACCATCCCCCCATATTCACAACAAAAATAGTGTTTGTTCCCATCACAGTGCTGCATTTTTAAAAATACTAGATGTACTTTCTCTTTTCCTTCTTTTTTTTGTGCAGTGGGAGGCCAATAGAAGTTAATGCTACATGAATGCTACATGTGTTTTGATGTGCTGCCCACAAGCTTTAACAAGCCTTGGTCAATTGTTGTTAACCCTATCTACTCCAAATTCTAAATTAAAAATCACAATGCAAATGTGTGTCATCTCGTGTCAAAATATAAAATATGCACCTGTATACACATGAATAGATCTAAATGAGCCCTTAATTACAATTGCTTTATTGCAAAGTAAAAGTTTGGCTATTATGTTTTAGACAGATGTGGGCAATCTAATTAGAGGATTAAAATCTTTTTGAAATCTATTAATTGGGGTACTAACTTAGTTAATAACTTACTTCTCAAAACATATGTAAGCAATTGCCAGTTTCCAGTGCAAAGACGGGACTAAGGTCTTGTCGAATCGGACAACCAGGAGGCTGTAAAAACAGGCAGTTGTGCTGCTGTTTTAATGACCCTTCCCCCCAAAAAACAACTTAGAGAAGGACATGCAGCCACTCAGGGTTGTACACATGCATTGCTTCATGGCCACAGCAAAAAATATACCTTTTGCACCACTGCCAAACATGACCCATTCACGCTGGTGCCTTACCACAACCATATTGTATGTGGAAGTGGTTCAGCCTGCTTAGGGATTAGTATAATATAAAAGTGGATTGCGCTAACGTCTGTGTATGATACCACTGCTGAAATATGCAAAAATAGGATATCTATCCTATGTAGGATATCCTATTTTTGCATATTTCAGTGGTATCATACACAGAAGTTAGCACAATCCACTTTTATATTATATTGATACTCTACCATTTTTGCGTAGGCTTACATGATTGCAGCAAACTAGTCTATTTTTAGTTTTGCGCCGGTGGCACATCTGGTCGGATTACATACATGCTTAGGGATTAGGGCAGGGTTTACACTGATGCCATGCAGGACACCGCATTTAATTTGTACTGGAATCGCAGCGTATTCCTGTGCAAATTACATGCGGTGTCTCGTGCAGGACCCTTTTATTTGTCCACACCTGAGCAGGATCGCATGGGCATTTTGCAAACCGGTTTTGGGGGTGACGTTAACTTAAAGTTATTGTAAAGTCTTGTTTAAAAACAAAACAAAAACAAACATGTTATACTTACCTCCTCTGTGCATTTGTTTTTGCACAGGGCAGCTCGGATCCTCCTTTTCTAGGGTCCCTCTTTGCTGCTCCTGGCCCCTCCCTCCTATCGTGTGCTCCCACAGCCAGCAGCTTCCTATGGGGGAGCCCAAGCCGAGTCACAGTTCCATGTGTCTATTCAGACATGGAGCCCAGACCCACCCCCAACCCCTCTCTCCCCTGATTGGCTGACTGACTTTGACAGTCACGGGAGCCAATGGTGCCGCTGCTATGTCTCAGCCAATCAGGAGGAGTGTCTTGGACAGCTTAGACACTCGTGGACATCGCTGGAGAGAGATGGGGCTCAGGTAAGTAATTAGGGGGTGCTGGGAAGGCTGCTGCACAAAAGGTTTTGTATCTTAATGCATAAAATGCATTAAGATACAAAACCTTCTGCCTTTACAACTCCTTTAACATGCTATCTGAAATCGGGTTCGCATGTACAGGTTGCGATTTTGATGCGGTGCAGATTTACAGTGAATTTGCTGTAAATTTGCACCTCATCTAGTATGAATGAGCCTAAAACAGACAGTAAACAGCATTTCCAATTGAAGAACAATGTTGAACAAGCAATGAATGTTAAGGCTGATACACACAGGCCGGATATCAGCCAGTTTAACATAAACCGGCCGATATTCGGCCTGTGTGTACAGTAGCCTGTCTTGACAGATGACTGCCATTTATCGAACGGGCATGCTGGAAAACCAGCATCTGATCATTGCTTGCAGGCAATGGCTGTGAGCGCTAAATAGTGTGTTCTGCTGGGGGGGGTCTAGTCCCCCTGTCAGAACACAATAGCTCAGTGGGGAGATTGCAGCACTAACATCACTCAGTACAGCGACTGAGGTTGAACAAGAAAAAAATACCCATGTGTGCCAGGCATTGCTTGATTCCTTGAATGTTCATTATAAATAGAGTAAATATGTGGGAATGTGTGGCAAATAAATGTGCACCTCTATTGTTCAACCAGAATTGAGATCAGTTCATTAGGTCAACCTATCACAAATCTGGGTAATTATATCTGAGCATATGATAACAAACTCATAAAGAGGATACTTTGAAACAAATACATATTAAAAAAGTAGCCAAAGTTATATGAAAACCTAGATGTTTCGTTTTGAGCTTGATATATTGTTCAAACATGGCATTGTTATATGTGGAATTACACCACAAAATACATTCTGCTACTTCTGAGTATGGGGATACCACATGTGTGGGACTTTTTAGTCTAACCACGTACAGGACCCCAAAAACCAATCACTGCCTTCAGGCTTCCTAAGGGTGTACATTTTTGATTCCACTCCCCACGGCCTATCACAGCTTTGGAGGCCATATAATGTCCAGATAGCACAACCCCCCCCAAATGACCCCATTTTGGAAAGTAGACACCCCAAGCTATTTGCTGAGAGGCATGTTGAGTGTTTTGCAGATCTCACTTTTTGTCACAAAGTTTTGAAAATTGAAGAAAGAAAAAAAAATATATTTTTATTTTCTTTCTTCATTTTTAAAAATAAATGAGAGCTGCAAAATATTCACCATGCCTCTTAGAAAATACCTTGGAGTGTCTACTTTCAAAAATGGGTCATTTGGAGGGGTTTTGTGCTATCTGGCCTTTAGAAAGCCTGAAGGCGGTGCTTGGTTTTTGGGGTCCTGTAGGCAGCTGGGCTTCCAAAAAAGTCTCACACATGTGGTATCCCCATACGCAGGAGAAGCAGCAGTGTAATGGATGGATGTGATCATGGTGAACTGTCTATTCCAATACCTGCTTTATATACCTAACATATATAAACCCAGCTTCTATGCTTATTAAGCCTTAAGACATTTACAGATATTCTGCAAAGCTTGCTTAGGAACTGGACTGACTGCAAAGAGTTAACAAAAAGTTTGCGCCTGCTTCCCAGAATACATTCAGAATATAACAGCATAACACAATGAAGCAAGAGAAGCAAGAGAATGCTGCAAAGTGCTGCAAAAACAATTATTCACTTCTGCAAATGTGCACCAGCTAAAAGCCAAAACGTTGTCATGTTCCTTGCACTATATGTATTTTTGTACTTGTGGTTTGTATGTGCTAGTCTATCTGACGTATCTCAGAACTTTAATGGAATTGTATAAAAATCTTAGGAAGCGGAAATATTAAACAGAAGTAACTTTTCCACTGAACTCATGTCTGTCTCAGTGTGAGCTTACTTGAAGCATGCATGCTTTTGTATTCAACAATATGATTTGGGGTAGATATAATAATATCGGAACTTTTGTTCTGAATCTAAAACATTTTGGTGCCCAATGTGGGGCTCGAGGCTAGGATCCCAAGGGATAGCCGATCGAGAAGGGAGCGGGAGACAAGCCAACACGGAGACAGGAGGAGACTGATCACCTCTAAAAATGGTAACTTTTGATATCTCGTATATCTAGTCTACTGTTTATCCTGTACCCGTGGCTGATCAACCTCTGTGCCCATATCGGCTTCCTGCGGCCCTCAAAGACAGGTATATATCTTGTCTTGAGTCTGTTGATAAATTAAGGAACCTGCAATTATATCTACCACCTGTTTTGTTCTGTTCTGTTTTGTTGATCGATCTTGTGTTTTGTGGTGGCTGTTGGGAATGAGGGATTGATTGTATAGTCACGGATGAAATTAGTTGACATGGTTTAAACTTCTCCTGAGGAATAGGGACCAGGAGGGGGCCCGGACGTGGTTGATCTCCTCCTGGGGAACAAATAATTGTGCGGCAAATCACAGGTGCAAGGAAGTGCACAGGAGAACAACCAGGAGGGGGCGTCATGAATACGCCAGCGGTGGCGTGGGGATCCCGTGAGATCTGAACATTCCTGTATTCCTTTACGGTTGTCACACATCTTGTTGGTTGTTGGTCACATTTTATGTCATGTCCTAAGTGTGTTTGTGGTCTGTTATTTGGGATACATGAAGAGGTTTGGGGGTTGATTGAAGTGGTAGAGCCAGAATATATGGGGCTGAGTCTCTTGGTTACAGACCCCTACTGCCACATACTGCACATTTATTGGTGTTCAGATTGAATATGCATTATGCAGTAAAAATTGTTGTTGGCAAATCACTGGAAGTAATAGAGGCTCAAGCTAGAATAACAGGACAAGCAGCCGAAAAGTGCCCCTTGCAACCTGAACAACTGGAAGTGTTAGAAGAAAGGGAAAAAGACAGAGTGAGAAGTTTGGACTTCGAGTTGGAACATGCAAATAACATTTGAAGTGGTGCATTATTCAATATTAACTGCTGTACTCTTTACCTGTTTGATAAGTGTCTTGCTGGGAGGCTTTCTCTCCCTCTCTCTCTCTCTCTCTCTCTCTCTCTGAAACGATGGGGCAAAAGTTAGTGAGGCCCAAAGAGGGCAGTTTGGCTTGTGACTTGGTGTTAGAGCGAGAAGGTGAGGGTCCTGTCAAAAAGGGAAAGAAGTTGGCAAAAGTGTGTGGGGTTGATATGCATTTGGGCGGAAGGCTACAGGTAGATGAATGGCGTACTGTTTTGAAACGTAAAAAAGGTCTGTTGTCAGATCATGGGCTGCTGCAGGCAGCGGACTCTTGGTTTAAAGTTGCAAAAGCTATTCATGAGGAGGGGTGGACAGAGCAAGAAATGGTGGTATTGTATATGTATATAAAAAAACAAAAAAGAGGAAGCTAAGTAATCAACCACCGCCCTATAATGGCGTCTGGTCCCCAGGAAGTAGACACTGCCCTTCGTCTACCACCCCTCTGTTCCAAGTGACACCTCCCCCTACCGCCCCTCTGCTACAAGTGACAGAGGAGCCTCTGACACCTCCTCCGCTTAATAGTAGACAAGGCACACTTGTCTTTGTACGACTCGGGTGGTTGCTGCCACACACGCCTGACCCAAACTGTACCACCTGCACCACCGCCCACAGCACAAAACCTACCCACATGTATCTGGTGATAGACCAGTCCTCGGGATCATATTACAAGGCCCAACCTACCCCAATAATGACAAGTGTACATTCTGGGGAAGACTCGGACAGCTCCCAGGGAGGAAACCCAGACACTCAAGCCTCAGGAGGTTCCTCCCTTGGCCCTCCTGCCCTAACAGACCTGGGACTAGGGACTCAGACTAAGCCTGACCTAATGCTAATAGACCAGGGGACCAAACCTCAGCCCCGACCCAGTCCCTCCTCTCAAAGTCCCAACCAGAGTCACGCCAGCCCTGCCAGGATGCACCAAGCTGACAGACATGCCGGAACAGGTACAACCCCAAAATAACAGACTGTTACATTTCAAGGCACACCTGCATTGGATCCATCCCCATGTATGACTCATCAGCTAGGGCAATAGGTTCCTTCGCGCCACCGTCCAATGACCCACTTGACCACCTATTTAGTGACACATATTTACAGTCCCTCTTACGCCCCTCGCAATCCAATACACAAATCCAGCAGCCATTACCCAGTACTCTCCCTAAACCCCCCTTTGAATGGATTCCTGGACCCTCACACCACCAAAGACAACGGCCCCAATACGGCCCCTTTCCATCATCACCAAGGGTCCGACTTTAAGGAGTTTCTCTAATAACAGTAAATGTAGCAAATGTGCTATATTTATGCAACTGGTTTTAATTGTGTTTAAGCTGTATTAGCAATAATTGGAGAGTTTAAAATGTTCACTTTCAATATTTAAGAGTATTATAAATAAAGAGGAAGTTTATGTATTCTGGGCATTATGCCAGAAGAACGAAAGAGGAAGTGCTTTCCTTGCTTAAATCTATATGCTAGATTTAGGCCCTATTCACATCTGAGCGTTTTGTATTCTGAAAAAAAAAAAAACAATTATTCTGTATGGAGATGGTTCACATCTCCACTCTAAAATGCCTGAAGCCAACATGTGTACAAGAGGTCACACAAGAAAAGGCGAATCTGTTGAGAAATAGCACAAGAAGTTTACTGATTTGGGTTTTAGCGTGCTGAACAGAGCGCATAGACACAGGTTAACTGCCGCATTTATTTCAGGTCTTAAAGAGTCAATCCAGAAGGGTCTGAGTATAGAGTAATGGAGCTTGAGACATTGTTATTAGTAGTTATTAGATCCAGAATCCTCACAGAGCAGTAGAGAATAGCTCCTCTCATTAAGGTCTCTGACACACCCTAGCTGCGCCCACCGGAACCAACTCCACGTGTCTGCTACAACTGCGGAAGACCCGGCCACTCCAGAAGGGAATACCGAAGCCCCCGGAAATTCACCCACAGTCAACCAAGCCCCAACCATGGTCCACATGAAAGCGCCCAATACCAGGGACATGACACCCCACCTTGCCTACCACCTCACCCACCTCTCCAGATCACATGGACCCCTTCTTCAAGCAAGCCTGTGTCACCTGCCCACTATACCTGGACTGTTATGCCACAAGATGCCCAGAGCTCCCCCTTCCAATTCACCAAGGCAATGGCCCTCATTCTGGACACCTGGATGAAGTTACACCCAGACATTGTACTCCTTCAGTATGTGGATGACTTCCTGCTTGTGCAGATACCCTTGGTGATGCCTCAATCTTCTCTGAAAGCCTCCTCCACTACCTGGCTGAGCAAGGATGCAAGGCCTTAAATCAAAAAGTCCAGAGAGAAAGGTGATTTTTCTAGGCCACTGCATCTCCCAAGGCGCCCGACATCTCACTGAAGAAAGAGTTGCTGCAATCAAGGGCATCCCTTTGGCTCAAGGTCAAAAGCCCCTTCACGCCTTTCTAGGATTAATCTCCTACTGCCGTTCTTGGACCCCAGTTCCAGAAGCCTCCCTTTCGATGCAATCCCTTTATGATGCCCTGAAATCTGACCCTTTCCTGCTTTCACCAGAAGCTATGGACAATTTTGAAACTCTAAAGGAGATCCTCTCAACAGCCCTTTGGGCCTCCCAGACTAAAAGACTTTCAAACTGTTTGTCTCAGAGAGTACCAAGTACAGCCCTGTCCCCAGCAAGACACCTTCTCAGACTCCAGTGTGCCTTGCTTCTCCCCGATAACATCACTGTCCTCCCATGTGATACCCTTAACCCATCCACTCTGCTTCCTCTTCTCGAGGAGGAACCTCTTTGGAGCATAATCCTCATCTCACTGCTCATGACTGCTTCGAAGTGATGAGAGCCCTTGAGAATCCTGACTTGACAATTTTTGTGGATGGTTCCAGGTATGCAGACAGTACTGGACGGTACCACACAGGATACTCAGTCACCACTGAAGATACAGTTCTTCAAGCTTCAGCATTACCCTCCTCCATGTCTGCCCAGGAAGCAGAACTCCAGGCCCTAACTGTGGCATGCAAATTGGCAGAAGGAAATTTTGGCATCATCCGGAAAACTAGAGTGTTCCTGACAGCAGCAGGAACACCTGTAAAACACAGTGCAGTTATCAAGGACTTAATGGATGCCCTACTCTTCCCAACACAAGTGGCTATACTTAAGGTAAAGACGCACGACAAGCTGGTTTCCCAAGAAGCACGAGGCAATCACCTGGCAGATACCGCTGCAAAACAAGCTGCAGATTGAACGCGAGAAGTGGTCAGCAGAGTGAATGCACATATCCTGGATGACCCAATAGACACCCCTGAAGAGACTGTACAAACTACTATGATTCTACCAAACCCTCCTGTAAACAGGACCCACCTCAAGGAGCAACAGGAGACAGCTGACAAAGAAGAAAAAAAGTGTGGATCAAATAAGGAGCCACAGAAGTTGAAGGAATCATGGAATTAAACAAGAGACCGTGTCTTCCACGTGACCACGTCTATCCCATCACCAACATGACAGCAAAAACCACAGCTAGAAGACTTTTAACAGAAATAGTGTGCAGATATGGTGTTCCAGAGGTCATAGCGAGCGATCAGGGGGCGTCTTTCACGGCCTCAGTAACCAAGGGGATATGGACAGCTTTAGGGGTCACATTAGCTTTCCACACCCCATACCATCCTCAGAGCAGTGGCAAGGTGGAAAGATTGAATGGCACAATAAAATCTAGAATGCTAAAAATGTCTCAGGAAACAGGAATGAGTTGGCCTCAGACAGCCTACCCATTGCCTTATTCAATGTTAGGTACACTCCAAGGGGAAATCATGGTCTGTCATCCTATGGGATACTGTTTGGTTCAGCCTTCAGACTAGGTTGTTATTTCCCACAACAGTTGCAGCTCCAATCTGATGTATTAACTGATTATGTGACTGCTTTATCTCGAGAATTAACCCGTATCCATTCGGAAGTGTTTTCTTCCATTCCAGATTCTGAACTAGATACAGCCACACACAAGCTGGTTCCCAGTGATTGGGTCCTGATAAAGATGTTTGTGAGAAAACATACTCTTGAACCCAGATATGATGGTCCTTTCCAGGTTCTCCTAACAACTGCCACATCAGTCAAGGTGACCGGGAAGAACACGTGGACACACGCCTCTCACTGCAAGAAAGTTCCTGTACCCAAGGAAGAGGCTGAAGGGACCAAACAATGATTCTGTATATCCTTTTTTATAGTAATCATTGCTCAGGCACAAGAGGTAGCCATCAAACAAAAAGATGGTATAACACAATTCTGGTATAAATCCAATACACATGTTGCCACTTTTATATCCTCTTATGAACAGATAATTCCAGGTACTATGTACAAGATCGGGTCCTGGGATGAAGCAGTAAGACCCATGACTGTGTATGTAAGCGTCACTGATACCTATTGGGGTAACAACTGTGATTCTTCGGGAGCAGTGGGTTGAAACACTGGGGGTAAAAACTGGGGATACAAACCTGAAAATGCCCAAAATAGGAAAGACAAAAATGGGATGTCACTCTTAGATAGAATGACAATAAACAAACACACAGATCAGTATTACACCAAAGAGTTCAGGCTGACCATTGAGAATCCTAGCCCAGAAGACAGTGGGACCTATGTTCTGGGCCTATGGTGGGGAAGTGGGTATCCCGGTTTTAGAAAGCCTTTCCAACTGAAAGATATGTTCAATAACCCAGAGTGGGGAGTTCCCCAATCCACATCTAGCTCAAACCCCCTAAGGCCCCATATACGGACATTAAAGGACATGGCAGCCATAGCAGACCCTACCTTTGAGGATACTATGGCTGCAGAAACCAGGTTCTCAGATGTGTCCTCAGCCTGTTTACCAACACAACCACTGACCACTCCTTGTGTGAACATTGGAAGAAGGAATATCCCATAGTTACCAAGACCCCCAAGCCAGGAGAAGGTATCACCATATATCCTGGCAATTACATATGCTATGGACGGTATCAGGGAGTGGGGAAACCTCTTGGGAATTTCACTAAGGGTTACTGTGGATCTTATAGTGAGGTGTCTGCAGATCTAGTGCAAAATCAAGTCCAGTCTTTGGGAGACGTGTACTAGATCTGTGGAGACGTGAAAATTAGAAGCAGATTGACAGGACAGTGGACAGGAGAATGTGCATTGGCCAAGGCCATAATGCCTCTACATATTCTCTCAGAGAACCCAAGGCCAAATACAAACAACACACCCCGACCTAACAGGAGGCGTAGGAGTGCCCCAGCAGGAAGCTTTGACCCTCATGTATACATAGATGCCATAGAGGTCCCTAGAGGGGTCCCAGATGAGTTCAAAGCAAGAGACCAAGTAGCAGCAGGATTTGAGTCCCTGATCTCCATCATCACTGTAAACAAGAATGTAGACTGGATAAATTACATCTACTACAACCAACAAAGGTTTGTTGATTACACCAGAGATGCACTCCGAGGTTTAGCCGAACAACTAGAAGCCGATTCACATATGACCTTCCAAAACCGTATGACTTTAGACATGGTCCTAGCTGAAAAGGGGTGTGTGTGTAAGATGTTACCTGAAACGCGTACATGCTGTACTTATATCCCAGATAACACAGGCCCAAATGGTAAAGTGACTTTAGCCATCCAGAAGCTTGAGGATTTGTCCAAAGAATTAAAAAAGAATTCAGGGCTCTCCAACCCCTGGGATCAGTACTTTACCTGGATAAAGGGGAGATGGCAGGGAATTTTAACACAGATCGGAATAGCCATTCTGATAATTCTAGTGACCCTAGCTGTCATGGTCTGCTGTGTTCTTCTCTGCTTTAAGAAGTGTGTAGAAAAAGCTGTTGCCCAATCTACTCCATGTTTGTGAACCATGAAATAGCAGATGATGATGAAGATTATGTAAGACTTGTCGATGATTCTGTGTTACGCTCCGTTACAGTCATCTCCTCCTGAGATGCATAGGATTACAGGGACAGACAGGACCTGGTTGCCCCTCCAAGCTGTATCGAGGGGGGTAGTGAGTTAGTGAGTTAGTCACTGCTTCTTTTCTATGCAGAGGAGAGGGCTAGGGTAGTGAGTAGGACTTTTAGTATGTTAGTATGAGGGACAGTTTGAAATAGACAGCTTCAAGGGGGGACTGTAATGGATGTGATCATGGTGAACTGTCTATTCCAATACCTGCTTTATATACCTAACATATATAAACTCAGCTTCTATGCTTATTAAGCCTTAAGACATTTACAGATATTCTGCAAAGCTCAAAGCTTGCTTAGGAACTGGACTGACTGCAAAGAGTTAACAAAAAGTTTGCGCCTGCTTCCCAGAATACATTCAGAATATAACAGCATAACACAATGAAGCGAGAGAAGCAAGAGAATGCTGCAAAGTCCTGCAAAAACAATTATTCACTTCTGCAAATGCGCACCAGCTAAAAGCCAAAACGTTGTCATGTTCCTTGTACTATATGTATTTTTGTACTTGTGGTTTGTGTGTGCTAGTCTATCTGAGGTATCTCCGAACTTTAATTGAATTGTATAAAAATCTTAAGCGGAAATATTAAAAGTAAAAGTAACTTTTCCACTGAACTTGTGTCTGTCTCAGTGTGAGCTAACTTGAAGCATGCATGCTTTTGTTTTCAACAATCTGATCGGGGGTAGATATAATAATTTCGGAAATTTTGTTCTGAATCCAAAACAGCAGAATGTATTTTGGGGTGTAATTTCACATTTGCCCATGGCATGTTTGAGCAATGTATCATTTAGTGACAACTTTGTACAAAAAAAAAATAGTAATTTTCCCGCAACTTGTGGTAAAATATAAAATATTTCATGGACTCAACATGCCTCTCAGCAAAAAGCTGTCTTCTTGACAAGTGTCTTCTTTCCAAAATGGGGTAATTGGGGGGGGGGGGGGGGGGTTGTGCCATCTTGACATTTCAGGGCCTCTGAAACTGTGGGAGGACATACGGAAAATGCCTCCCATGCAGCCAGCTCAATGCATTTACATTAGGAAGTTGGCCCACAGCACCGTCTGGACACAGAAGGGCTGTGATGATCTCTTTGTGGAATTTAAGGAAGGATCCAGTTCGTCCTAAAGCTTTGCATGGGACAAAAGCGTTCAGCAGAGCCAGTTGCAATAAATATACAGACACTTTTTCGTACCAGCGTCTGGCCTTACGGGCAATTAGGTACGGCGCCAACAACTGATCGTTGAGGTCCACCCCTCCCATATTAAGTTTATATTTGTGGACACAGAGGAGTTTCTCCATAACACCAGTCACCGTAGGAATTTGGACCGTCGTGTCTGCGTGAAGGGAGGACAGAACGAAAACATTCTTATTATCCCTCCACTTCACAGCGAGCAAATTATTACACTTCAAGCAGGCTCTCTCCCTCAGCCTAAGACCGCTGGCTGAAAAGAATGATACCAAGATGATACCTAAACAGGCATCATTCTAGTATAACCACTCAAAATCCAGCAACATACCAGTACGTTGCTGGTCCTTGTTGGGCATATATTGTAATCTTTTTTTTTTTCATGCAGCCAGTGGGCTGAACGAAAAAAAGAGATTGATCTGTGGGTATGCCCACCATTAGAATACCGCCCTTCATCCACTCACTTCTAATGATGGTCATAAATGCACAATTTTTTTTTAACGGTGGTGGGGAAATTACCTCCTACAGCGCTGGAGTCACTGATTTTCACATCATGAGAGCAAAGGCTGTTGCTGAACCTGAAAAGCAAATAATGGTAACAATAAAACTCAATAAAACAACAACAATCTGTGCCAAAAAAAAAGAGTAAAAAATATATGCCGAAGCATGGGGCAAGCCACCCCTAATGTTAGGGGCAAATCGCCCCTCCACCCCTGCCCCCGTGCTTCGGCATATATGCTCTTTTTTTTAACTGTAGTGGTGAAATCACCTCCTACAGGGCTGGAGTCGCTGATTTATGTATCGTGAGAGCAAACGGTGTTGCTGTCAAGATATGCAAATCGGTGCTGCAGTTGAATGGCATACCTAAAAATAAAATAATGGTTAACAATAAAACGCAGTAAACAGTAAAGTATAAAATAATTACATACCTGAAAAGCAAACATGGAAAAACATAGTAACAATAAAACATTGCAGTTAAAAAATACAGTAAAACAGAGCAGACTAGAGAAAGAACAATAGAGAGAGAATAGAGAAAGAAAAAAACTACAAATGTTTTTGGCTTTTTTATTTTATATATATTTTTTTTTTTTTCACCTTTTTTTTTAACACTTTTATTTGTAACTGGGGTTGTAGTCGTTGTAACGGTTGTAGTGGTTGTAATGGTTCTGTTCCATGTTTGGGTCTCTAAAAATGCAATGGCATCTTTGGAGACCCTGTGTAAGTGTGTCCTAGTCAGTGCAGTGCTGTACCCTACGCTAATACTCCACTAGTATGTGGTAGCATTCAAAACATTCACAAATGCAAAGACCAGGATGGTCAGGACAGGAGGGACAATAATAGCAGGTGTCGCGCCTAAATCCACGCTTGCTACAGACATGACATCTTTGGGGTGATCGGTTGGTAGGGGTACCAGGGAGGACATACTGAAAATACCTCCCATGCAGGTGGCTCACTGCATTTACATTGGGAAGTTGGGCCACAGCACCGTCTGGAAACAGAAGGGCTGTGATAATCTCTTCCTGGAATTTAAGGAAGGATCCAGTTCGTCCTGAAGCTTTGTATAGCACAAAAGCGTTCAGCAGAGCCAATTGGAATAAATATACAGACACTTTTTTGTACCAGCGTCTGGCCTTATGGGCATTTAGGTACGGCACCAACAACTGGTCGTTGAGGTCCTCCCCTCCCATATTAGGGTTATATTCGTGGACACAGAGGGGTTTCTCCACAACACCATTCGCCGTAGGAATTTGGACCGTCGTGTCTGCATGAATTGAGGACAGAACGAAAACATTCTTATTATCCCTCCACTTCACAGCGAGCAACTTATTACACTTCAAGCAGGCTCTCTCTCCCAGCCTAAGACGGAAATCTACAAGCCGCTGGGGTAAGCTCCGCCGATTAGATCACATGGTGCCACATGCTACAAGTTACTAAAAAGTGGCACGCTCGTGTAATAATTGTCCACACACAAGTGGTACCCCTTTCCAAATAAGGGTGACACCAAGTCCCACACAATCTTACCAGCGCTCCCTATTTAGTTATCTGGCTCTACGTAACTATCTCTTCCCTCGTAAACCAAAAAACTATATGTATAGCCTGTTGCCCTGTCACAGAGCTTATTCATCTTGACCCCATGTCTGGCACGCTTGCTGGGAAGATACTGTTTGAATGACAAGCGGGCAGAAAACTTAATCAGGGACTCATCAACGCAGACAACTTGATTGGGAGTAAACAAGGCTGCAAACTGTTGGTTGAAGTGGTTGATGAGGGGCCAAATTTTGTAGAGCCGATCGTATTCAGGGTCACCCCAAGGACGACAGAGTTCATTGTCATTGAAATGCATGAACCGCAAGATCTGCTCTTATCGTGTCCTGGTCATGGAGGCAGAGAACATGGGCATATGATGAACTGGGTCAGTGGACCAATATGACCGCAACTCAACCTTTTTAGTAATGCCCATGAGGAGGGATAGGCCCAGGAAGGTCTTATATTCGGAAACCGTAATAGGTTTCCAATCTCTGGCAAGGGTCACTTTGGTCCACAATAGATCTTTAGAGATCTTCCATGAAAAATAGCGAATAAAAATCAAGTGACGTAAAATCAACTGTTTCCACCTGAATTCCGGGTTGGCCAGTGAATGGGGGAAGTACGGGTGCTGCAGAAGTGGTGGGCTCCCAATTCGGATTGGCAAATGCAGCAGGAAGGGCACTATGGGCTTGACGGGACTGTCTTTGTCTTCTTGGTGGCTGCGGGACACTAGTTGTGCTAGCCACCTCACCAGCTTGAACTGCACTTATGGGACTTACCACGTCACCACGTGATACTGCAGTGCTGGTTTGACTACGACCAGGATGTACTAGGCCGTTGGTTCTTGCGAGTTCACCAAAAGGTGAACTAGTACTGGCTCTCTGCTCCATACGAGAGCCCTGTGGTTCTCGCACCTCAACAACAGCAGAAGAACGGGGTCGGGTACGCCTGACCTTGGCAGGGACCACAAGTCCATCTTCAGAGCTATCTGTCAGGGTGCCGCTGCTGTCTACAGGATCGTATTCTGAGCCTGAAGCTGACAGATGGGTGACTTCCTCTTCACTATCTGTCATGCTCAAAACATGTAGGCCTCTTCACTGGTGTACCTTTGATTTGACATTTTGGTCTCTAAATTTACTGGTACACTAGTGAGACTCACAGGAAAAAGAGCTCCTGACTGTCAGTGACTGATTCAAACGCTACCAAAAAACTGTTAGCATTCGCAGGGATCAGGCCTGACTCTGCGAATGCTGCAGTTATGTGTTTAGTGTTTTGTGAGTGACAGTGATCGATTGATACTGCACTTGGGTGGGCTGGGCTGGACTGGGCGGAGAGCTGAAACACAGGTGCTAGCAACTATCTGGGCTGATCCCGCTAATACTGAATTTTTGGGAACCCTAAACTGCAGGGGACGCTTGTATAGATCTGATCAGATATTGATCTGTTCAGACACTATACTACTAAAGGGAGGTGTATGGTGCGTGCGTGGGTGTTAGCGCTACTGGCACTAATCTGACGCTGCCTGGGCGATGCAGACCCTGACTGACACTAAGACCCCTTTCACATTGCCAGCATTTTTCAGGCACTACAGCTCTAAAAATAGCACCTGTATAGCGCCTGAAAAAAGCAGCTCCATTCACTCCAGTGTAAAAGCCCGAGGGCTTTCACACTGGAGCACTGCGCTGGCAGGGGGTCACAAAAAGTCCTGCCAGCAGCTTTTTTGGAGTGGTGAAGGAGTGGTGAACTCACCGCTCCTCCACCGCTGCTCCCCATTGAAATCAATGGGGCAGCGCTGCGATACCACCGGCAAAACGCTGCTCCGGCGGAGTTTTGCGGGTGGATTTAACCCCTTTTCAGCCGAATAGCGCAGCTAAAATGACAGTAAAACGGCGCTAAAAATAGCCGCTGGGTAATCAGGGCGTTATACCTTTATTTAGGTAATATAAGACCTAAAGGTACCCTGATGCTAAAAAAAAAAAAACTAACCAGCATCACCTGTAACAATAATATGGTGATCACTGGTGATGGGAGGTGATCAAGGAGGTAAAATTTTATTGGGGGTTAGTGTGGGTTAGGGGGGTACCCCAAAGCTACCTGGGCCTACCACTAACTGCCCTAACTCTGATTAGTGTCACAAATGACACCAGTACAGTGATCAGTGGAAAATCTGACAACTGCACTGGGTTACACAGTGACAGGGGGTGAAGGGGTTAACTGGGGGGGTGATCGGTGGTGACAAGTGTACCTACATGTACTGGTGTTAGTGTAGTGTTGGTGCAACTCACGGTAAGATGTTCTCTCTCCTCTCTGGAACGAAAAGGATTCCACGAGGAGAGATGACATCACTTCCCCTGCCTGTGTTTACACTTACACAGGCAAGGGAGGATTTCATTCGCCAGAACCGATCAGCAGGTCAAGGCCATAAATCATATGCCTGGACCTGAAGATTGATTGGATCTGGGTCGAATCCGATGGTCGCGAGCATGGCGGCGAGAGCGCGCCCAGTACAGGTACAGGATCTCGCGCAGCCGAGCCCTTGTGCTGCAGTAAATGTACACGACGCAGTCGGCAAGTGGTTATGGGACTAAAAGCAGAATTAACACTCCACTGTCACAAATAGGGATGAGCCCGATGTTTGAGTCAAACGTAAGTTCATTTGTTCGTAGAACAAACAAATATATGAGGGGCTCGCGGGACGTTCGCCCGCCGCCGAGCGCCCCATAAAGCACTGTGAGATCGCAGTGCATTGAAGGCTACTGATTTGCCAAATCATGCACCTGACCCGTATGCTTTGACCATTTACAGCGAGATGTACAGTGAGAGCCACGATTGGCCAAAGGCAGGGCACCCCACACTATATAAGGCTACTTACACGGCGGCCGTGTATAGCGTGAATTAATGGAGAGAGATTAGGCAGGGTAGTTAGTGGATTGAGCGTGCAGTTAGTGTAGTATATATAATACAGTGCAGAGTGTATAGTGCAGAGAGCCATGATTGGCCAAAGGCAGGGCACCCCACACTATCTAAGGCTACTTACACGGCGGCCGTGTATAGCGTGAATTAATGGAGAGAGATTAGGCAGGGTAGTTAGTGGATTGAGCGTGCAGTTAGTGTAGGGTATATAATACAGTGCAGAGTATATAGTGCAGTCAGTAACGCAGTGCAGCGTATATATAGTTCAGTCAGTGTAGTGTATATAATGCAGTGCAGAGTATATAGTGCAGTCAGTAACGCAGTGCAGCGTATATAGTGCAGTCAGTGTAGTGTATATAATGCAGTGCAGAGTATATAGTGCAGTCAGTGTAGTATATATAATACAGTGCAGAGTATATAGTGCAGTCAATGTATTGTATATAATACAGTTCAGAGTATATAGTGCAGTCAGTGTAGTGTATAGAACGCAGTGCAGAGTATGTAGTGCAGTCAGTGTAGTGTATACAACGCAGTGCAGAGTATATAGTGCAGTCAGTAACGTACTGCAGCGTATATAGTGCAGTCAGTGTAGTGTATATAATGCAGTGCAGAGTATATAGTGCAGTCAGTCGGTGTAGTGTATATAATACAGTGCAGAGTATATAGTGCAGTCAGTTTAGTGTATAGAACGCAGTGCAAAGTATATAGTGCAGTCAGTGTAATGTATATAACGCAGTGCAGAGTATATAGTGTATATAAAGCGCTCATTAGAGTAAGAAATTTTGGTCCACAGTTCCATTTCCTTAGGATATGAAACAGAAAAGGCCAGGATATTGAGTCAAAGGCCTATTGCAGGTCCAGTGACAAGAGCATGCCCCGTCTATCAGCTGCACCATCCCAGTTAGATCGCAAGACAGAGATCAGATCTACTGCTCGTCGAATCTGATCTGCGGCCTGTCTCCCTGGTACAAACCCAACCTGGTCAATGTGAATATATTGTAATGGAAAGTTATTGATTCGCATATAGTTTGGTCAGAAGTTTTAGGTCATTATTGATCAGAGATATTGGGCGGTAATTGGCTACATCAGTATGGTCCCTGTCTGGCTTAGGTAATAAACATATATTAGCTTTGTTAGAGTCTGCGTCAAGGTCCACGTCGTTACGTATTGCCATAAAGAACTGTAGGACATGGGGTGCTAACTGAGTTACAAATGCAGGTAATATGTCGTGGAAAAGCCATCCGGCCCTGGAGTTCTAGAGGTCATAGCTTGTTTGATCACCTCCAATACTTCTGCTATAGTGATCTCCTTCTCCAAAATCTCCCGATGGGAGTCTGAGAGAGAAGGGAGAGTGAGATCGTTAAGAAAATTGTCTAAGGCTCCAGTTGATGCATTCTCCTGTTCACCATACAGCGAAGAATAATATTCATGAATCAAATCCATTATCGTCTATGGATACTGTGTCAGAGTGCCATTCGCACGCCTAATTTTAGGGAGTACCGTTCTGCGAAATCTAGGTGTCAGATTACGGGCTAACATGGTACCTGGTTTATCCTTGAGCATGTAAAAGGAGGACTGATTCCATCTAAGATTCTTTTCCGCCTCCTTTTCTTTATCGCAAATAAGGGTATTCAAGTTCTTCTTGAGATGAGATGCTATTGAATTAGCAGCTGATCGTGGCTTTGTGAGCCGCCCAATTGATCACTGGGGAGGTGTCCTCAGGATTATTTTAGGCAAAATATTCTTTAAGATTTTGTTCTATGTCAAAACAGACTAATGACTCAGAAGTGATTCATTCAGTCTCCAAGGGGC
Source organism: Lithobates clamitans (assembly GCA_037952925.1). Taxonomy (NCBI): domain Eukaryota; kingdom Metazoa; phylum Chordata; class Amphibia; order Anura; family Ranidae; genus Lithobates; species Lithobates clamitans. The sequence goes on from JBBGZY010000021.1 coordinate 2,641,077, forward strand.
GGGGCCCTTGTTCACTGCTAAGGTATCACACGATGTCTAAAGCAAGGAGTGGTCTGACTAGGTCACGTCCACTATTTTGCTTGCCCGTAAGAGATGTACCCGCTCAGGGTTCATAAAAAAGTGGTTGATTCTAGAGTAGGTGTGATGCACGTTGGAAAAGAACGTATAGTCTTTCCTGGAGGGGTTGAGTTCCCACCATACCTCAATCAAATTGTAATAATGGAGCACTTTAGCCAGTTTGGAACTGATTTTGGGATAATGCCTAGAGGAAGACGATGATCTTTTGGTCTTGTCAAAAAAAGAATCTAGGGCTACGTTGGAATCTCCCGCAAAAAGTACCATCCCCCTCAGGTCCGGGGACACAGCATGCAGTAGAGTTCGAAAAAAAAAAAGTTGGCCTGTGTTAGGGGCATAGTATGAGATTAAGGAGATTGGAGAGCCTTATAAAAACCCTACTAACAGCAAGTAGCGTCCTTCCAGGTCGCAAATCTTCTTTTCAAGCAAGAAGGATACACGTTTAGAAAAGCAAATTGCCACACCTCCCCTCTTCCCTGGACCATTTGCCAAGTAAAAGTGTGGAAAATAGTGGTGTAAAAAGTTTGGGTTATAGTTCAGTGTGAAGTGTGCCTCCTGTAGGAGGAGCACATCAGCATGTAAATACTTGTAATGTTGAAAGGCCGTCCTCCGCTTCGATGGGGAATTCAGGCCTCTAAAATTATGGGTAGCAAATTTGAAAGGGAGTTTAGTAGAAGTGTCTGCCATGGTGCACAAAGAGACAAAAAAAACACTTACCTCCCCCTGCTAGTATGACGATTAACTTTCCTGGTTCTCAGAATCGTTCAATCGATCAAGGACCGGTATCAAGGGGACCCAGCGCAAAGAGAGAGTTCAGGTGAAGAAAAAGGAACAATTAGACACAAATAGAAAAAAAATAATAATATCAATATGAAAACTGCCCTGTAAACAAGTGATCAAAGTGAATATGCAGTAGTATGCAATTTAAACAAAAGTTACACCAGACTATGGGAAAAAGCTCCCACTAGTCTTCCACTAAAGTCACCCTGGGCAAAGCCCAGGTCCTGGTTTAGCTCTGGTCCCCTCTCTAAGGGAGGTAAACAAAAACAAACCGGGCACATGACCGCCACCACAGGCCCTACCCTGGGTTTTTGTTCTCACGTTTAGCAATGAAATGTCAGGAATCATCTTAGATGTTCCATTTATGATCCTGCCCTAGAATCAATGAATGGGAAAAAGAGAGAAAACAAACAAAGGAAAATCACTTCACAAGGTCCATCTGAACCCCCAAGAGCCATCTTTATCTTCATGGGGGTCTGCTTTTGAACCTGGCTTGGCTTCTGGTGGAATGTCACACTTGAGATGTGGGACCTAGTGGTAGAGGAACTGGGCTGAGGGGTGCGGGGGGGATCCCTCCGGATCGACGGATATAAGGCCCAGTCCCTTCAACAGAGCGTCACCTTCCGGGAACGTGGAGAAAGAATGCTTCTTGTTGCGGTAAGTAAAGTTCAGTCGAAAAGGAAATGCCCAGTAGTATTTTATATTTTTGGCTATCAAAGCTGTGGTTTCAAAGTTCTGCGCTTCTGGATAGTAGTCGGTGAGATGTCAGCGAAGATCTGGATTTTGTGGTCCCGCAATTGCAGGTCAGCTATTTCTCTAGCTCTGGCCATTACTTGCTCTTTGAATGAGGCTTTACGATGATGTCTCTTGGTAGGCCATCATCACGGGGTGCCGTCAGAGCCCTGTGTGCCCTATAGTCAGGAATGAGATATTGAATGAGTTCTTTAACAATTGCTTCGGAGTCAGGAAAGGATTCAGGAATGCCACGGACCCTAAAATTGTATCGGCGCGACCGATTTTCCAGGTCATCGATCTTATTAAGTGCATCATCCAATCTCTTGTGTATGTCTTCAATACACTCCGTAATTTGGTTGGTTCTGGCAATGGTGTCATCCAGGGTGGTTTCTATTGTTCCTAAAGAAAAGTCCAGCTCCTGAAATTCATGTTTCAGGTCAGATGTTATGCGTTTGCTTGCTTTTTCAAGCCCTTGCTCTAAGAGGGTGGAAAACTGTGCCAGCAAAATGGGATCTCCTGAATATGTAGTTGTCGACGGAGCTGCTGCTTGGGCACTGGGGAAAGATGAGGAGCCATCCTCCATGCGCCCGACTCAATGCAATGTCATATAATGCCCTGTCCAGGTCAGATTGAGAGGAGAAAATATCTCTGTCTGGGGACATTGAAGCTGCCTCTGAGGATCTGCTGCACAGATCCCTCCCTGAGCCATGAACAGGCAGATCCAGAAGCTGTGGCTGTGTCTCTGGTTGCAGACCCTGTGTGTGCTTTGGAGCTGCCGCCACCATTTTGGACTTGCAGGCTCTGTCCCTATAGCCGTCTGCGGGCAGTTGTGGGGGCTTTCAGGCTTACCCTTATTCGGCAGCCGAGCCCTGGAAGCCATGGGACTCCGGCCGGGTATGTAGCTATCACAGGTGGGCCGCTGCTTGTCACGGCCAGGCTTATCTAGCGAGCAGGGAGCAGATCTGTACGTTCCTGTTGCTAGTTATCGTCCACCGGAGGCTGTGGAGGGTTTACAGGCTTACCCCGTATACCCACCAGATCCGGGTAGCAGCGAGATTCCAGGTGAGTGTGTGGCGATTGCCGGCGGGATCGCTAAGTGGTGTGGTGGGGTCTTTTAGGTTAGCGGGGAGTGGAGCTGAAGTTTCACACCACCGCAATCTTCAACCTCGTGCATGCACCTTGGGTCTGGTATGGAATTTAAGGGGAACTCCATGACAAAATGTAAAAAAAAATGGCGTGGCCCCCCCAAAATCCACACCAGACCCTTATCCGAGCATGCAGCCTGGCAGTCCAGGAAGGGGGAAGACGACCAAATGCCCCCTCCTGAACCATACCAGGTCGCTTGCCCTCAACATGGGGGGGTGGGTGCTTTGGGGCAAGGGGGGCACTGCGCCACCCACCCAAAAGCACCTTGTGCCTATGTTGATGGGCCTCTTCCCGACAACCCTGGGCATGTGGCCTGGTGTGGTTCAGGGGAGCGCTTTCTCGTCCCCCCCCCTTTTCCTGACCTGCCAGACTGCATGCTTGGATAAGGGTCTGGTATGGATTTTGGGGGGGACCCCACGCCAATTTTTTTTACATTTTGCGGTGGGGTTCCCCTTAAAATCCATCCCAGACCCAAAGGGTCTTTATCTATATTGCCGGGAGCCGGCAATGCATTACAGCCGCAAGCAAGTTTAAATGACATTTTTTCCTTTAGGAATGTCATTATTGCTGCGGCATGTTCTATACATTGCACAGGTGCGCCACATTAAAGGCAGACTAAGGGGACCCCCAGCACGATTTTTAAAGGAAAATTTATTTTATTTTGTTTCACTTAAAGCATTATTAAAATCACTGCTCTTTCAAAAGCGATTGTTTAAAAAAAAATGTTTTGCATTGTTACATGTCCCCTAGGGCAGTACCCGGGTCCCCATACACTTTTTATGGCAATAACTTATGTAGCCATGGTGTAAGCACTCCTGACAAACAATCCGCCAATCACCCTGCTGCCAGACCCCATCTATCATTTGAGTCAATGAGCAGTCATTTGCGTAGTTTTGTTACGTTTATTGCGGGATACAACTTGGGTGGGGTAAAGGAAGATATGGGATGCCCTTGGTGTATTATCCTCACTTTGATAAGACATTAATTAGCAACTTTAGCCCTGAAATGATGCACCTCTAACATTCTCAGTCTATTTCCTCTGCATATCTTCTCTGCAGACCATTGCTCCTCCTCCCCCCGCACTGACTCCTGCAGGATATTGCTCCTCTTGTACAAATCCTCCACTGCAAAACTGTTAATTACTGTTGCTTCACTTCCATTGAAACAAGAAGGGATCACTCTGAATAACCCCAGCTTGCAGACCATAAAGGTGTTGCTTCAGCAAATCATTAAGCCAGAGACATACACAGCCTCTCCCCGATGGATCAGTGAATTTGGTAGCCACACAGTCTTTTGGAAAGTATTACCGGTGTGCTTCACCAAGCCAGAGATACTTGGTACCTCCCTCCGACGGCCTGACACATGGTAATAGGCGGACTACTGTTCCCAGCCAGTCCATTGCTGTAAATGCTGTGTTCCCCACCCACAGCATTCTGCACTACTCTCAACACTTCTCCTATTGCTTCTTGTACACTGACCTTCTCCAAAGGGCAAACTCTGTGTTCCCCGGGCACGGAACTCCGCTCTTCTCAGTCCTACTGTTACTTCTCCTTCACCGATCTTCTCCTGTGTACAAGTCCTGTGCTCCCCGGTCACAGCAGCTTGACACCAACTCCATGATGAAGATCTTTATCTAGGAATACTTCCTAGCAGCTCCTCCATCCCTCCTCTGCGCCCGGAGTGCCCCCACGTGGGGCCGCCCTGCGGTAGACTCCTAAAACCCCATTCTTTCTTCCTGCACCATCAGAACTCCTCCCTGACAGCATGTGACCTCAGCTTATATGGGAGGCCTGCCCCCTGCCAATACCAAATTTTAATTGGAGGCCTGCCCCCTGCCAATACCAAATTTTAATTGGTCAGAGCTCCTCACATGAGCTGCCTGCCACTCAAACCTCAGGTTCAACCTCTCTTCCAGAACAATCTTCCTGAAAGCAGGGGAGGCGCCTCTGGGTTAGAGCACAGGTGGTCACACCCACCACTACACTGAACACTCCCAGTCCCAAACCAAAACAACCAGGCCCAGCCTAAAGCACAGGCCTGGCTAAATTTACCTACATTGATCTCTCAAACCCAGAAAAATCCTATTCTAGCACCTACACTTACATATAAGCCTTTAAAAATAGGACTATTGATTTTTCATGTTCGTGTCTGATAGACTGTAATAGAGTTTGCATGTTCGCTAGAACTTTTTTCCTGTACGAGATGTTCTGGTGTGAACTGAGCCGGGGGGTGTTCGTCCCATACCTAGTCACCAACTGTGAGCAGGCAGGTCTAATTGCAGAAGAGACAGCAAAGCTATCGGTAGTTGTAGTGCATTTATTCACAGAACACTAACGCAGCCAGGTGGTCGGCGCCGCGTTTTCTTTAGATTTCTTTAACCACTTCCCATCCACCCTATAGCAAAATGACAGCTGCGTTATCCTGACTGGGCGTCATATGATGTCCAGCAGCATAACAGCCGCCGCGTGCTTGTCGGGGCGTGCATCGCGGCAATCGGTGGTGCGGTGTATCAGTCTGACACACCGCTACATCAATCTTGGTGAAGAGCCTCTGACGGAGGCTCTTTACCATGTGATCAGCCGTGTCCAATCAGGAAGAGCCATTGATCGGCTTTTCCCCACTCTCACCTGACAGACACGAGTAGAGGAGAGCCGATCGGCTGCTCTCCAGACAGGGGGGGGGGTCTGTGCTGATTGTTTATCACCGCAGCCCCCCCTCGGATCCCACCCAGGACCACCATCATGCCTCCCAGGATCACCAGGATGGCCATCCACACTGGACCACCAGGGAAATACAAATCTGTGCCAAGGCAGCTGCCATTCAATGCCCATGCAGCTGCCAATCAGTGCCCACTTACAATGCCTACCACTGCCAGTGCCACCAGGGATGCTTATCAGTGCCGCATATCAGTGCCGCGTATCAGTGCTCATCAGTGCCCATCAGTGTCACGTATCAATGCCCATCAGTCCCCAGCAGTGCCCCCTACTAGTGCCCAGCAGTGCTGCCTATCAGTGCCACCCATAAGTACACGTCTTTGCAGCCTTTCAGTGCCCATCAGGGTCGCCTATCAGTGCCCCTCAGTGCGACCCATGAGTGCCCATCAGTGCCGCCTATTAATGCCCATCAGTGCTGCATATCAGTGCACCCCATCAGTGCCGCCTACCAGTGCCCGTCGTCGGTGCCCGCTCATTGGTGCTACCTTATCAGTGCCCGTCAGTGCCGCCTTATCAGTGCCCATCAGTGAAGGAGAAAATGTACTTATTTACAAAATTTTATAACAGAAACAAATGCAAAACTTTTATTTTTTTCAAAATTTTCAGCAAAAAAAAAAAACCGCAGAGGTGATCAAATACCACCAAAAGAAAGCTCTATTTGTGGGAACAAAATGATAAAAATTCTGTTTGGGTACAGCGTAACATGACCGCGCAATTGTCATTTAAACAGCGACAGCGCAGAAAGCTGAAAATTGGCTTGAGCAGGAAGGGGGGTAAGTGCCTGGTATTGAAGTGGTTAAATTGCAGGAGTGAGTCGGGGGAGAAGATTCCCTCACTCACTGCCAAAACGGGGGATTAGGGGGGAGCCGGTACATTTGTAACATGTTACAAAAGGTGAACTTATCCTCTAAAGTGCCTTTGGAAACTGGAAGGTTAGTAAAATTAGTAAAATTTGCATTACTAAACTATTTTTAAAATTGTATGGTTGCTGAGCTGCTTAGCTGTGAGAAAGTTGGAGGGGGGTGTACGCTGATATTTTATGCTTATCTTTTGTTTGTTTCCATGAAAAAAGACACTAGACCCTCCTATTGCTACAACTATGTAGGAAAACAGCTTCAGCACTATGGAGAGCTCTTTTATGAAAATGTGCCTGCAGGGTTAAAAGCTTTTTTTATTTACAGCTACTGTAAGTAGCTATGGGGGTTTCGGACCACATGTCTGGTGTGCCAGGTTGGTTAACTCTGGGAAGAGAGGGAACATGCATTTTTTTTAACATTAAAAAAAATTTAAACAGTGTTGAATCTATACTAAAAATGTGGGTTTGGTACGCTCTATAGAGAATTGTTGTCTATGGAGAGTGCTGAGAAATTATGTGATAGCTCAACCAGATGAATTTTAGTAACAAACAGCTTGAGGTAATGCCAGGTGAATATGCAGGCAAAGTAACATTTTACCCTTTTCTAAGGGGAGTGAATGTTTCAATAAAGACCTTTTCCTGTTGAACAGATATTGTCAAATGTCAGCTGATAGCCTCCCATGGCTTCCAATACCACCTCTACGCTGACGACACCCAAATCTATTTCTCTACCCCTCAGCTCACTCCTCCAGTCTCCTCCTGTATCACCAATTTACTATCAAATATATCAGTCTGGATGTCACACCACTTCCTCAAATTTAATCTATCCAAAACTGAACTTATCATTTTTCCTCCCCCACGTACCGCTACCCCCGATCTCTCTGTCAAAATCGATGGCACAACTATAAGTCCATCCCCCATGCCAAGGTCCGAGGAGTAGTCCTAAGCTCTGAACTCTCCTTTAAGCCCCATGTCAAATCACTGTCCAAATCTTGCCGCCTCAACCTCCGTAACATCTCCAAAATATGCCCCTTTCTAACCAATGGCACAACAAAGTTCTTAATTCATTCCCTGGTCATCTCTCACTTTGACTAATGCAACTTCCTCTTCATTGGCTTACCTCTGCATAGTCTATCCCCTCTTCAGTCCATCATGAATGCTGCTGCCAGACTCATCCACCTAACCAGTCACTCTGTGTCTGTTACTCCTCTCTGTCAATCCCTCCACTGGCTTCCGCTCACCCAACAAATTAATCTCAAAATACTAACAATTACTTACAAAGCCATCCACAACTCTGCCCCTAGCTACATCACTGACCTAGTCTCAAAATACCAACCTAATACACCAATAAACCTAATTTAGACGGTCCGTGAAAACCCTCCTCTTCAGAGAAGCCTATCCTACCCACACCTAACTCTGTATTTTCATTTTCTCCATCTGATCATCCCCCACAGCTATTACCTTTTGTTCCACTTGACCCTCCCTTCTAGGTTGTAAGCTCTAACGAGCAGGGCCCTCTGGTCCCTCCTGTATTGAATTGTATTGGAACTGTACTGTCTGCCCTCATGTTGTAAAGCGCTACTCAAACTGTTGGCGCTATATAAATCCTGTATAATAATATTAATAATAACAATAATAATAATAAAATGTCAGGAAATTACATTTTCAGTGGACAAAATATTCACTAATTTGGCTTGAAAATAATTTGGAGTGAATGTGCAGCAAATTACCCATCAAATCTTTGATTAATAGTCCTCTTTATGTTTGAAAATAAAAATATTATAGAAAACAACTGAATGCATGTAATTTGTTTTCCAAAGAATAGCAATACAATAAGTTAACATGAAACTTCAGGAAGATCATTTAAAAGTATAATTTAAAAAAAGGGTAATACCTTAATTAGATTTGGTATCAGTCTTTTGCAGTCTTTCTACAGAAGAGCTAAAATAGGTGGAAGGAAGAAGCAAAAGAAGCCTATTAGGTGTGTTCCAGTGCAAGGAGCATGCTGATAGGAGGAGAGAACATGTTGTGGTTTAAGTGCAGCTCAGAAAGAACAGGTATCCCCCTCCCTACCCCCCGCTGCCAGACATAAATGTGCTGTGTGGCAGAGCTGTGTAAATAACAGAACTAGATAGGGACAGAAATAGAAATCCTCTTGGCAGGTAAAATAGCTGATATATATTTTCTGTATTTCATCTGTATATCTAACTTTTGCCTAGACTTCAGCTTTCAGTATAGAAAAAATGATGGTTTGCAAAATAATTAGAAAGTTTAATCCTTGCCGAAATGTCCCTAGCAGATATAGATTTTGGAGGAATCAGCACATGGGTGCTTTTACATTTAGAAATTACCATTGCATTATTACTGTTGTGTCCATTTTAATGTTAGGAACAAAGGGCCCCATAAAAATCCCAGTTTGCTACTTCATTTTTTAAGGGTTAGTCCAAACAAAATAACCATTACACTTTTCGGTAGTCCATGATAGATACATAGAAACACCTACTGTCCTCTTGAGGACCTGTCATGCTTTTTTCTATTACAAGGGATGTATACATTCCTTGTAATAGGAATAAAATTGATCTAAATTAAAAAAAAAAAAAAAAAAAACAGTAAAAAAATAAGTAAAATAAAGTAAAATAAATGAGAAAAAAAATTAAATTTTTAAAGCGCCTTGTCCCGACGAGCTCGCGCGCAGAAGCAAACGCATACGTGAGTAACGCCCACATATGAAAATGGCGGTCAAACCACACATGTGAGTTATCTCTGCGACCAGTAGAGCGAGAGCAATAATTCTAGCCCTAGACCTCCTCTGTAACTCAAAACCTGTAGAATTTTTTAAACGTCGCCTATGGAAATTTTTAAGGGTAAAAGTTTGAAGCCATTCCACGAGCGGGCGCAATTTTGAAGCGTGACATGTTGGGTATCAATTTACTTTGTGTAACATTATATTTCACAATATAAAAAAAAAATTGGGCTAACTTTACTGTTTTCTTATTTTTTTATTCAAAATGGTGAATTTTTTCCCAAAAAAGTGCGCTTATAAGACCGCTGTGCGAATACAGTGTGAAAAAAAGTATTGCATTGACCGCCATTTTATTCTCTAGAGTGTTAGAACCCCCAAACATTATATATATATTGTTTATTTTCTAAGTCATTTTCTAGCGAAAAAAACCTGTTTTAAACATGTAAACACCTAAAATCCAAAATGAGGCTAGTCCTTAAGTGGTTAGGCCCCTTTCACACTGGGGCGGTAGGGGGCATCGGCGGTTTGCAGGCGCTATTTTTAGCGCAATAACGCCTGCAAACCGCCCCAGTGTGAAAGGGGCCTTAAAGAAGATCTATCACCAGTAGAAAAGAACGCTTGTTGGTTGTAAAGGTAAAAGGTTTTTTACCTTAATGCATTCTCTGCATTAAGTTAAAAAAAACCTTTAATCACTTCAATACAGGGCCTCTATACACCTTTATGCCCAGCAGTGGTGGCCTGTGCATTGTGGGCGCACGGGTGCCGCCCTCCCTATCCATGTGCCTGGCCCCTTTCAGGATGCCGGACATATGAGTTATTATGGCGGGGATAGGCGGGGGTGTGCACTTTGAACCACGTGATTAGAGCCAGAGGCTCTAATAGGCTTCAAAATAGGGTGGGCTCGGGGCACAGAGCACTGCGTCCCAATCCCACCCTGTTGTGTAACAAAGAAAATTAATTTTCACTATTTTCACACTAACCTTCCTCCCCGCCAATCAGGAGGCAGGTCTGTGAGACCTGTTTCCTGATTGGACAAAGTGTCAGGCGATCCTATTGGAAGCCTAGTGGCACTTTGGCAGAAGAAGAGACACGGCAGAGGAAGCCTCAGAGCCGGAGCGGACACCAGAGCCGCCGCTTCCCGCCAGTAGAAGAGGAGACTAAAGAGGAGGAGGAGAGTCCCAGCCACAGAGGAGGAGGAGAGCCCCGGCCACAGAGGATGAGAGCCCCGGCCGCAAAGGAGGAGGAGAGCTCCGGCAGCAAGTGCAGCCGGACCAGCCGGGGGTGGGGGTGGGGGAGGGTGGTTGCTGTATCCTGGTCTGTGATGCTGATCTGTATACCCTGGTCTGTGATGCTGACCTGTATACCCTGATCTGTGGGGCTGAGCTGTATACCCTGAGCTGTATACCCCGATCTGTGAGGCTGAGCTGTATACCCCGATCTGTAATGCTGAGCTGTATACCCAGAGCAGTATACCCTGATCTGTGAGGCTGAGCTGTATACCCTGATCTGTGAGGCTGAGCTGTATACCCTGAGCTGTGAGGCTGAGCTGTATACCCTGAGCTGTATACTCTAATCTGTGAGGCGGAGCTGTATATTCTATCCTGTGATGCTGGGGCTTTATACTCCTGACACTATGGGTGGAAGCAAGTGGAATACAGGGGACAGAGTGGGTGGATTATGTAAGAAGTGGGGCTTATGAGAAGTGGAAGGGGTCAAAAAGGAAGGGCGGGGTCTGGCACTTCCCCATCCTAAAACTTCACCAACGGTCACTGCTGCCCAGACCAATTTTCAGCTTTCAACACTCTCATGTTTTAAAAGACAATTGCACAGTCATGCTACGCTGTAAGCTCTAACGAGCAGGGCCCTCTTATTCCTCTTGTACCAAATGGTAATGTAACTGTAATGTCTGCCCTCATGTTGTAAAGCGCTGCACAAACTGTTGGCTCTATATAAAACCTGTATAATAATAATAATAATACCCAAACAAAATGTTATAATTTTTTCCCCACAAATAGAACTTTCTTTTGGTGGTATTTGATCACCTCTGGGGTTTTAATTTTCTGTGCTTCAAATAAAAAAGAATGACATTTAAAAAAAAAAAAGGTTTTCTTAGTTTCTGTTACAAAACTTTGTAAATAAGTAAGTTTTTTCCTTCACTGATGAGCACTGATGAGGCTGCACTGATGGGCACTGATTGGCACTGATGAGGTGGCACTGATGAGGTGGCATATGCAGCACTGATAGGCGGCACTGATGAGCAGCACTGATGGGCACTGATAGGTGGCACTGATGGGCACTCATAGGCGGCACTGATGGGCATTCATAGACAGCACTGATGGGCACTCATAGGTGACACTGATGGGCACTCATAGGTGGCACTGATAGGTGGCACTGGAGGGAATGTATAGGAGGCACTGATGGGCTGCACTGATAGATGGCACTAATAGGCAGCACTGAGTGCCATACCTAATGGGCAATGATTGCCATCCCTGGTGGGCTCTAGTGGGCTTATATGGTGGTCATGGGTGGGCATCCCTGGTGGCCGTGGGTGGGCATCCTTGCTGGCTGTGGGTGGGCATCCCTGGTGGCAATGGGTGGGCATCCTCGGGGGGGCTGCACTGATAATCAGTGAAGACCCCCCTTGCCAGGAAAGCAGCCGATCAGCTCTCCTCTACTCGTGTCTGTCAGCGAGAGTAGAGAAAAAGCCGATACGCGGCTTTTCCTGTTTACACTGTGATCAGCTGTGATTGGAAACAGCTGATCATGTGGTAAAGAGCCTCCGTCAGAGGCTCTTTACCTAGATCAGAGAGGCGGTGTGTCAGACTGACACACCACACCACCGATAGCTGAGCTGCGCGCCCCGCGGGTGCGCGATCGCAGCCTATTCTGCTGGACGTCATATGACGCCCAGTCAGAATAACTGAACCACTTCCCGGCCGTCATTCTGCTATAGGCCGGGCGGGTAGTGGTTAAATAGCTCCCCATCCCCACTCTCACAGGCTTGGCTGAGAGCAGTGGGAGCTATTGGCTCCTGCTCCTGTCAGTTAAAACCTGTGAGCAGAGAGCAGGGGGCAGGGCTGAACTGGGCTGTGGGTCTGAATAGACACAAGCAGCCTGGTTCGGAATTGGGCACAAACGAGTGTGGCTTCCTATGGTGGGCACTCAGTGTGGGGGAGGAGCCAGGAGCACTGGGGAGGGACCCCAGAAAAGAAGGATTGGGGCTGCTCTGTGCAAAAGTATTGCACAGTGCAGGTAAGTACGACATGTTTAATATTTTAATGAACAAATTAAAGCCTTATAATCACTTTCAACCCCTAAGGGATCCTGTGAACATAGTACCTGTTCCCATCTAAATCTGGGTTACTGAGCTGTAGTGTCAGATAACTAGCCCTGCCCACCTGCCTAGTTATCTGACAACACAGATCAGTGGAGACAGTTTTCTGAATGAGAGAGGTGTAACAGACAATGCATACAGAGTCTGGACCTGCAGCCTGCTATTCAGGGGCAAAGAGAGAGTGGAAACTGTCAGTTTATGTTGTGAATGATTGCAGCTGCAGAAGAGCACTTTCATTCACAAAAACACAATCTAACAATCAGTACTAAGTACTACACTAGGCTCTTGGACAAGTGTAGTAGCCAGTGTGTGATGTTGTCAGCTTGTGCTTTTGTGAAAGCTCTTTTTTCAACAACAATCATTCATTGCACAAGCTAACAGTTTCCACTCTCTCCTTTCCCCAGGCTCAGCCTAGGTTCACACCATTGCGAACACAGGCTTCGCATGTGGTTCGTACCCGCACTGCTGTGCCGATCACATACGATGTCTGTGCAATGCGAGTTCAGCCATAGGGTTGTATAGCTGAACTCGCATTGGATTTGCATAAAAATGGTGCAGGGACTTTTTTTTCCCCACATTGGAATCGTATAGCATGGGTGTTCTCACCCATGCAATCTGATTCATGAACGAATCCACAGTTTGCACTGCGATCTGTGAACCAATCTGGGGGTGTCATTGTATTGACACCAGCAGCGGTTCGCAGAGGGCTATAGTGTGAACCTAGGCTGAAGGTCTTGACTCAATGTGTACTGAACAGGACAGATGAAGAGAAAGACACTGGAGAAGGGAGAGGGGCAAGGCTTAGTGTTGACTTTAACGCACTTCCATAGGAAAGCACACAGTTTTAGGCTTTAGGGGGGTAGAGCTACAGCCAGCAATGACAGAATAACTTTCTTTTATTTAACATCCACTGCTCTGATTTTAATGGGGACATGTGCACAGGGATCCCTGGAGAATGTAATAAGCATTTTTTTCTAGTGGTGATCTTTAAAGTAGAACTGTGATTAAACTATAAAATCACATATATGATGTAGGCTGCCATACAAGTAAGATGGGGCTGTTTTTCCATGTACCCCTTGGAACATTTTGTAAATAGTTGTTATTTGTGCCAGCAGGCAAAGGATGTGCCTTTCCAATAATTGCTATTGCTGTAGGTCTTAAGTATTAATACCGTTGATCAGGGGCGTTGCTAGGGGGTGGCTTTTGGGGCTATAGCCCCGAATCTGGGGCCAATAGCCCTGAGTCTCTGCAGGGGTCCCCAAAGGGGAGGGGAGGCTCTCTGGGGACCCTTATGTAAGTGGGGGGCTCTCTGGGGACCCTGATGCAAGGGAGAGGCTCTCTGTGGACCCTGATTTTAAGGCAGAGGCTCTCTAAGGACCCAGATCTAAGGGGGAGGCTCTCAGGGGACCCTAATGTAAGGGGGGGTTCTCTGGGAACCCTGATGTAAATGGGGGGCCCTCTGGGTACCCTGATGAAAGGGGGAGGCTCTCTGAGGACTCCGATGTAAGGAGGAGGCTCTCTGGGGACCCTGATGTAAGGGGGGCTCTCTGGGGACCCTGATGTAAGGGGGGACTCTCTGGGGACCCTGATGTAAGGGGGGACTCTCTGGGGACCCTGATGTAAGGGGGGACTCTCTGGGGACCCTGATGTAAGGGGGGACTCTGGGGACCCTGATGTAAGTGGGGGGCTCTCTAGGGATATATATACACACACACGTATATTATTGTATATACATGTGTATGCCCGCCCAAGCTTATGACTTTCTTTACTATGCTGCTATGGGCTCTAGCCCCAGATCTATTGTAGACCTAGCAACGCCCCTGCCGTTGATCAGTAAACAGACATACAGTGCCTTAAAAAAGTGTTAATACCCCCTGGAATTTTCCACATTTTGTCATGTTATAAACAAAAACGTAAATGTATTTTATTGGGATTTTATGTGATAGACCAACACAAAGTGGCACATAATTGTGAAGTGGAAGGAAAATGATAAATGGTTTTCCAGATTTTTAACAAACAAATATCTGAAAAGTGTGACCTGCATTAGTATTCATAAGTGAACACAATGTTTTGCTGCATAGTAGCAGACATTAGATTTACTTGCAGCCTGTAATTATTTTTTAAAGCACAGCTCCAAGAAAATGAAAAAATCCACCCTTGCAATGGCTACCCCCCCCCCGCACTGCAAGGGTTAAATGCTTGTTCTTCCTTGGAGTTACTGTACAAGCAGTTGTCTCACTTCTCCTATCAGGAATAAAGTATAATTTTTAAAAAAATTGATTTTTTAAAAATCTTCCTGCAAACTAAGCCAGAAGTTCGGTCCCTCTCTCTTTCCACCGCAGCTGGCTCATTTGCCTCACGTGTGCACAGTAGGAAACTGACTGTGAAGCCGCGAGGCTTCACTGCCGGTTTCTCTTAGTCAAGATGGCAGCGCCAGCATCCGATAGCCAATTGCAAAATCAGCTCGGGTATGGACACTGCTGGATTCCTGGACAGGTAAGTGCCCTTAAAGCGTAACTCTACTTTTGTTGAGAAAAAACCATTACCCCCTGGGTGATCTATGTACATTGCAAGGATTATAACAACTCTTGTTGCAGATTTCTACCTTTTGTTATTCTGAAGAAATCCATGTGTGTTTGTCAGTGCCCCTATGCCAAGTGGGTCTAATGGGAGTGGTTTCATAATTATCTGTCTGCTGTGGCAGCTGCAGGGCACTAATGAGGAAATCTGCTGGGCCTGCATCCCTTTAGACGTGTTCCTATTGAAAATATCTCACCAAAAATGACATTTTTGTTGCAGGGGATGCCTGAAATCTGACTTGTATCTTAGGCAGACTTCTGGGAAAATTGGTGAGCCAATCTCACAAGCTGGAAATGATGTTTCTGGGGAGTGGTCAGTACACATTCTGTGTACAGAACAACTCCAGGTAGCCATATTGCATTGCATTTTTTGAAAATTAGAGCGGCTGCAGATTGAAAAGTTAAGGACATTTTTAACCACTTGCTGCCCGCCATATAGCAAAATGATGGCGGCAAAGTGGTTTCGATACCCTGACTGGGCGTCATATGACGTCTTCAGGATATTAAGCCGCTGCGCACCCCCGGGGGCGCGCATCGCGACGATCATTGTTGCGATGTGTCAGTCTGACACACCGCAACTACGATCTCGGTAAAGAGTCTCTGACAGAGACTCTTTACCACGTGATCAGCCGTGTCCAATCACTGCTGATCACGATGTAAACAGGAAGAGCCGGTGATTGGCTTTTCCTCTCTCGCGTCTGTCAGACGCGAGTAGAGGAAAGCCGATCGGCTGCTCCTCTGACAGGGGGGGTCTGCGCTGATCGATTATCAGTGCAGCCCCCCGAGGATGCCCACACTGGACCACCAGGGTCGCCACTAGGACCACAAGGGATGTCACCACAAGGTATGCCACCCTAGACCACCAGGGATGCCAATCAGTGCCCACAATGGATGCCAATCAGTGCCCACAATGGGCATCACTGATTGGCAGGCATTATTGTTTGGCACTGATTGATATCCATCAGTACCATACATAACTGTACATCAGTGCCACCTATCAGTGCCTATCCATGCCCACCTGTGCTGCCTATCATTGCCCATCCATGCCGCCTATCTGTGCCCATCAGTGCCACCTATCTGTACCCATCCATGCCGCCTATCTATGCCCATCCGTGCCGCCTATCCGTGCCCATCTGTGCTCATCCATTTGTAACTGAAACAAAAAAAAAACATTTTTTTCCAAATTTTCGGTCTTTTTTTATTTGTTTAGCAGAAAATAAAAATCCCAGAGGTGATCAAATACCACCAAAAGAAAGCGCTATTTGTCGGAACAAAATGATAAAAATTTTGTTTGGGTACAGTGTAGCTTGAATGCGCAATTGTCATTCAAAGCGACAGCGCTGAAAGCTGAAAATTGGTCTGCGCAGGAAGGTGTGTAAGTGCCCTGTATTGAAGTGGTT
Source organism: Lithobates clamitans (assembly GCA_037952925.1). Taxonomy (NCBI): domain Eukaryota; kingdom Metazoa; phylum Chordata; class Amphibia; order Anura; family Ranidae; genus Lithobates; species Lithobates clamitans. Next base: position 2,657,439 of record JBBGZY010000021.1, read on the forward strand.
AATAACATTCAATTACAATATGACTTGTAAAGCAATTTTACACGCTGTATTATTTTTTGTTTATTTGCTATTTTTTCCCCACAAAAGTGGAGTTACCCTTTAATATTAAGAGTCATCAGCTACAGTTTTTGTAGCTGCTGACTTTTATTTTTTGGGGGGGAGCCTGGAGCTCCTCTTTAAGTGTCTTAATCTGACAGCCCTCTGGAATCCCCTGCACGGCAGTACTCAGACAGAGAGAAGGAAGGTCAGTGCTTGGGACCAAACACTGCACATGTGCTGGTAAGAAAAATGCTGGCCGGAGGAGGAAACAGTATGAGCAAAGGGTGAACTGTTGCTCCTTCACTGTCCAATCAAGTGCTAAGGCAAAATGGTGAGCTATTTTTATTGTTTATCTCCAACAGAGAAAAGTCAGGTGACAAGGCACGCTGTACAGTTTTGCAGAGTTGTGGAAAATATCAGGACTCGATGGACAGCAATACAGTAGCTTTGGCAGATAAAAGAGCTCTCATATATGTATCCCAGCACTGTATTTAGTTGGTTCCCTGGAGTTCAGCTCTATGTTTTGGTGCATACAAAGTGGAATTGTTATATCTTCTTCCCAGAGGAGAAGAACAATCTTTCTTTTTGTTTCAAAGGTTTTTCCATGTTTTGAAACAATGAGAATTTGAAAGTATATCCATGTACAGCAAAATCAAATGCAATGGAAAGCTCAGTAGATAGAACATATAAGATGCTGTATTTGTTTATATTCTTGAAGTAAAGTCATTGGTCTTAGGCTGTACCTTGCTTGTGCACTTAGGCCGAGAAAGATCAATCAACAGCAATATGTTGCTATGGTAGCCGTATAAGACCCCAAAAAGGTTTCCAATTTCAGAAGCTAAAAAAAATGCATCAAATTTAAGGTTTAACATTTATGGAAAATTATGTATCTGGTCCAAAGTAAAAATCTGTATATGGACAAGAAATTTCTGTTAATATTCTGTCCTTAAAAAAACAAACAAAAAAAAAACACTGCTTCCATTTCAAAAAGATAAAATTTTTTTTTTCCTTAAATGTCCTCTTCATATTCCAATCTGCAGCCAGCTATTATTTTTCCTTAACTGGCAGAACAACTCCTGGAATCTACAGCAAATTATGAGTGTTCCCTACAACACTAGACACACCTGTTTTTCCTGACACCACTCTAGAGGTATAGATTATAGCAACTGGCTAGCTTAATCCTCCTCCCATCAGGTTCCCTAAGATAAAAACAGAAAAAAAAAAAAAACAGAACAGAAAATGCCTACTGATACCGATGATAATATTAAAATATGGTTCTGCTAATAGTCATTTACTGCTTGTGTGAATGGCTTACTGATTTTCCCAGAAGTTTGCACAAAGATACAGGTCAGATTTTAGGCATTCTCTGCAACAAAAATGTCATTTTTGGTGAGATACTCCCAAGTGGTCAATTACTTCTAAAGGGATGCAGAGCCTGCTTTTTCCTCAGATACTGCAGACACTGCAAGTGAATCAGCTGATTAATAATGAAAAAGCTACTCCCATTCAGATTCACTCTGCAGACAACAAACATCTTTTTCTTCAGAGCAGAAACAGGTAGGATTCTGCAATAAAGTTTATTAAAATCCCTACAATGTATTTATCACCTGGGAAGATTGTTTTTTTTCTTAACAAAAGTGGAGTTACTATATACCTTTTGTTAGGACAGACAGTGTTCAAATCTAGTACACAGAGAATAAAAGTGGGGGGTGGGGCAAGAAATGGGATGCTGGTAGACAAATTACAGTTTAAACCAGTTTATGGCAGTTGTTATTTCTTTACCTATGATTGGCTTATAAGGTCTGCAATGGTCCTGGCATGAACAGGGATCTATAAAAAGCAAAAAATGCATCATTAGCAGTGCAGTTGGCGGGGATCAGAAGAAAGAAGCATATCTACGGCTGCACCATGGAGTCGTTGTTGCGCCAGATGATGGAGCAGGCTGGATCCAATGACGGCGAATGATGGCTTCAGCTACCTCCCCCGTCATCTACAGCAGGGGTCTCAAACTGGCGGCCCTCCAGCTGTTTCGAAACTACAAGTCCCATCACGCCCATGCTTGTGGGAGTCATGCTTGTAACTTGTAATGCCTCATGGGACTTGTAGTTTTGCAACAGCTAGAGGGCCGCTAGTTTGAGACCCCTGATCTACAGCATACATGGCTTCCCCTCCAGCTGCTTCAGCATCTCAGCCTCCTTCATTCATCCACAGCCCTCCTTTTGCTGTCCTCACACATATGCCTCTAGATCTTCCTGCTTCTGAGATGGCCTCTTCCTTCCGTTGGGAACCGTCCATTGACCCCGTGACACAAGATGCTTCATTTGGAGATGGCCATAATGATCTCGGACATTCTCCGGTCTCTGAAGACGGCGCATGCACAGTACGGCCGATGGCTATATCGAAAAGGACCTGCAAGAAGCGGTGCAAGTTTGAATCCCCATCAGAGCACAAGGATCCTGGACTGGAAAAGAAGAAAACAGTCAGAAGAAAAGTGGTAAAAAAACTATCTTCAAATAAGAGATTCTATGATGACATAACACAATGCTCAGCTACAGATGTATTGGAAGTTAACCCTTCAGTTACCAGAGAACTATTAGTAGATATGCCTGATGGTAATGTGGTTGCTATGGCAACCATCAATGCACAAAGTAATATGTCTGCTAATGTTTCCACAGTTGCAGATCTGATTCCACAGAACATTGTTAACCCTTTACAGTCAAATCTGCAAGTGTCCAGAGGTGAGTCTTTTGATGCCTCGATTTTACAAGAATTTGCCATATCTATGTCAAATTTATTGTCTAAGTTATTGCCTTCTTCTTCTGTATTGCCTCATCCATCTAGTCCATCAGGACTAGCTTCTGTATGGAGAGAAAATGTACATAATGCTGTAGATTCTCCTATAATACAAAATGTTTCATTGTCTGCCCCTGCTATGTCTGTGGGGCCTTCTCATAAATCTGCATCTCTTTTACCAGAAGCATGTACAGATACAGTGCCTTGCAAAAGTATTCACCCCCTTTGCCTTTTTACCTATTTTGTTACATTACAGCCGTTAGTTCAATGTTTTTTTAATCTGAATTTTATGTGATGGATCAGAACTCAATAGTCTAAGTTGGTATCAGGAAAGTACTTACCGAGGCCGAAATGCCGAGAGCGGTTCACCCTTGCGACTAAGCGCAGTCCGCCCCCTGGAGGTGAGACAGGGGTGTGTATGCACAAAGAGGCACAGGCTACCTCAGGAAGCAGGAGGTTGTTGACATGAAGTCCTGGGTAGAAGGAGGCAACTGTGCAGCAACTGGCAGATGGATGATCTGATGGAACGGGTATAAGAGAAAGTCCAGAACCAGGCTGAGGGTCAAACACACACAGGGTAAGTATAATCACAGCAGGCTGAGGTATGAGGCAGTAAGGCACAAGGATAGTCCAGGATACAGGCAGAGGCTCAAGGGCAAGGAGAAGTAGGCAAATCCGGGTCACAGGCAGAGGGTCAAACACTGGAGAAGAGCGGAAGTCCGAGTAGCAAGCCGAGGGTCAGGTTCAGGAGACAAGCAGAGTAGTCGAGGTCAATCCGGGTCAAAAACGGGTAATCAGGTCACAATAACAGGAAGCAGAGATATCACAGGAAGCTGAAGACAAACCAGCAATTGATCTGTGTGCCAGAGTCCTTTTTATAGGCCAGCCCAAGGATCACATGGGGCGTGCGCTATTGTGCATGCGTGTACGCCGGATTGCTGGTCCGCGAATGCGCATGCGCCGGAGCGCCGTTCCCCCGCGCATGCGCGCAGGAACACGATTTTGACGGCTGAAAGCCCTATTCTTCTGACAGTTGGTGAAGTAAAATTAGAAAAATATATACATAAAACTATTTTTTTCAGAAGTAGAAAAACTGATAATTGGCATGTGCGTATGTATTCACCCCCTTTGTTATGAAGCCCATAAAAAGCTCTGGTGCAACCAATTACATTCAGAAGTCACATAATTGGTGAAATGAAGTCCACCTATGTGTAATCTAAGTGTCATATGATCTGTCATTACATATACACACCTTTTTGAAAGGCCCCAGAGGCTGCAACACCTAAGCAAGAGGCACCACTAACCAAACACTGCCATGATGACCAAGGAACTCTACAAAAAAGTAAGGGACAGTGTTGTTGAAAAGTACAAGTCAGGGTCAGGTTATAAAAAAATATCCAAATCTTTGATGATCCCTAGGAGCACCATCAAATCTATCATAACCAAATGGAAAGAACATGGCACAACAGCAAACCTGTCAAGAGATGGCTGCACAGCAAAACTCACAGACCGGGCAAGGAGGGCATGAATCAGAGAGGCAGCACAGACACCTAGCTGCAGAGTTCCACAGCAAAGACTGGAGTATCTGTACATAGGACGACAATAAGCTGTACGTTCCGTAGAGTTGGGCTTTATGGCAGAGTGGCCAGAAGAAAGCCATTACTTTCAGCAAAAAACAAAATGGCACATTTTGAGTTTGCGAAAAGGCATGAAGGAGACTCCCAAAATGTATGGAGGAAGGTGCTCTGGTCTGATGAGACTAAAATTGAACTTTTTGGCCATCAAAGAAAACGCTATGTCTGGCACAAACCCAACACATCACATCACCCAAAGAACACCACCATGTGGGGATGTTTTTTACCAGTCGGGATTGTGGGAAACTGGTCAGAGTTGAGGGAAAGATGAATGGTGCTAAATACAGGGATATTCTTGAGCAAAACCTGTACCGATCTGTGTGTGATTTGAAGCTAGGACAGAGGTTCACCTTCCAGCAGGACAATGACCCCAAACACACTGCTAAAGCAACACTTGAGTGGTTTAAGGGGAAACATGTAGATGTGTTGGAATGGCCTAGTCAAAGCCCAGACCTCAATCCAATAGAAAATCAGTGGTCAGACTTAAAGATTGCTGTTCACAAGTGCAAACCATTCAACTTGAAGGAGCTGAAGCAGTTTTGCAAGGAGAAATGGGCAAAAATCCCAGTGGTAAGATGTGGCAAGCACATAGAGACGTATCCAAAGCAACTTGTAGCTGTGATAGCCTCTAAAGGTGGCTCTACAAAGTATTGACTTTAGGGGGTAAATAGTTATGCACATTGACTTTTTCTGTTATTTTTTCCTATTTGTTGTTTGCTTCACAATAAAAAAAACTATCTTCAAAGTTGTGGGCATGTTCTGTAAATTAAACAATGCAAATCCTCAAACAATCCAAGTTATTACAGGCTGTGAGGCAACAAAACAAGAAAGATGCCAAGGGGGGGGGTGAATATTTTTGCAAGGCACTGTATGGAAAGGGGAATATATTGAATTGCTTTCGTTATTGCCCCCTATTAGGGACAATAGGTTTGATAAAAAAGACAGAGAAAAATTTGAAGATGAAAGGCGCAGGTCAGTTCCTCGTAATTTTAATAATTGATTACGAGCCTTTTGCATATATGCAAGTATTATGGGAGAACGACGCCCAGAGTAATGCAGTGGTCTATTCCAACATGTAGAAATCGTTTTAGAGGCGTATAAGAATTTTCCTGCTTTATTTATGATGATTTTTTCCGGCAAAAGCTTTCTATACACCAGTCTTTAAAATGGGGTAAGAAAGATGTCAGCCTTGCGGCATAATTTATTGTTGCCGCAGAAACAATTTATTATACCTACTACACCTATTGCCGGATCTTTTCATAAAGGATTATGTTTTAATTTTAACGAAGGTCAGTGTAAATGGCTTGCCAATTGTAGATATAAGCACAAACGTGCTCATTGTGCAGGGCCGCACCCAGCTGTTCGTTGCTTTAAGAAAATAGGTCAACATTCACCGTCTTCTTTGAGGGATAACGCCGGTGATATTGGAAAACATGTTACCATGGCTTCATCTGTACCCAGGTCGCAAGAAAGCGGACATGTTAATTAACGGATTTCGTTATGGTTTTCTTTTACCTTCCCTTTCCGGTATATGTTGCATGGTTTTTACGAATTTGGCTTCAGTTGGTTTACATCAAGATATTGTTTGGGTTAAAATTGACAAAGAGCTTGAGGAAGGGAGAATTTCCAGCCCCTTTGATTATCCTTTGTTTACTAATTTTAGGGCCTCTCCTTTGGGGGTTATTCTAAAAAAGGAACCTGGCTATTTCCGTATTATACATCATTTGTCTTTCCCTGATAGTTTTTCTTTAAACAATGAAATTGATTCTGCAATGTGTTCTGTATCTTATTCCTCCTTTGAGGATGCTTTGGTTAAAATTTGAGCTGTTGGTAATTCTGCTTTATTGGCAAAAGCTGACGTAAAATCAGCTTTCCGTCTGTTGCCGATACGTCCGTCTGCGTTCAATTAGTTTGATAAAAAATACTTCTTTGATAAGTGTTTACCAATGGGGTGTTCTATCTCCTGTCATTATTTTAAGCTTTTCTCTTCCTTTATTGAATGGGTGGGTTTTCATTGTTCGGGTTCTTATAATTGTATACACTATTTGGATGATTTTTTTATTCATAGGTAAGGCTGATTCTTTAGATTGTTTATGTATTTTCACTGAATTTCAGATGATTTTTCGTTTATTCGGGGTTCCATTAGCTCCTGACAATTCTGTTTCCCTGACCACATGTTTGGAATTTCTAGGTGTCCAGATTGACACTGTGGCTATGGAATTTTGTCTTCCAATGGAAAAAATTGTAAAGACCAGGCTGATGTTGGATTTTATTTTATCTAAACAGGAAATTCAATTAAAGACGATTCAGTCATTATTGGGTTTGTTGGCATTTGCTTCTAGAGTGATACCTATGGGAATAATATTCTCAAAAACGCCTTTATAGAGTTATTTCAGGAGTTACTTCTCCTAGACATTTTTTTAGGGTCACTGCCGACACTCGTGCTGATTTGTTGATTTGGCACAAGTTTTCTATATTCTTTTAATGGAAGCTCTTTATGGCAAACCCCTTTTTGGGTCGCATCAGCTTCCGGGGCTTGCGGATATGGGGCATTTTGGCAAGATGGCATTCTTCTTGGAGTGACAAGGGTTTTACTACTAATATTTTCCTTCTGGATTTATTTCCGTTTATCGGAGCTCTTGAACTTTGGGTAAACCAGTTTAAAAATAAGATAATTTTATTGCATTCAGATAATGTACCTGATGTGAGACCGAAGTAATGGGGAGGCCTCCCTTGCACCTCGGGTCCTTGATGCCTCTGGAGATGGAGACAGAGACTTGGTGGACACCGAGTGGCACGGGTGCCAGGGGTACGGAGCACCGTGCAAGCCTTAGTCTGAGATCCGAGCCGAGGTCAAGTCCAGTTGGGCAACGAAGTATAAAAAGGTTAATCAGAAGAAGAATGGTCGAGATACAAGCCGGGGTCATTCCAATCTGGCAGCTGAGTACAAAAGGGGCAAAAAAGTAGAATGGTTAAAGTACAAATCTGAGGTCAATGGTAAGCAGCAGTCAAGAGTAGTCAAATAGGTTTCCGGGTCACAACAAGTTCACACACTAGCACAGGAACAAGGGGGGACTGAAGGTAATCCAGCAATTTGGCAGTGTCTGGGCTGGGCTTATATAGGGAAGTTTGAGGTCACTTTCTGTGCACCTCCTGGGCATTTTCCCGCCTTTTTCCATCAGGTTGAGGTCACTTCCTGTGCGCTTCCTGGGCATTTTCCCACCTTTTTCCATCAGGTTGAAGTCACTTCCTGTGCGTGTCCTTGCGCATCAAGGCCTTCGGGTAAGACTGCGTAGGTTAAGCATTTTAATAAATAAATAAATAAAATAAATAAATTGTCCTGCTTTTTTGCATCAAGTCTTCTGCTCAGGTGTGGGTTAGCGCACTGAGGCGTCTTTTTCGCATGCTCAGTTGGCACGGATTTCCTTTTGCGGCAACGCGCCATTGGTGCATGCGTAGTAAGCCCTGGACTCTTACAGTAAGATATACTCTGCTACCAAGGTTGTATGTTTTTCACCATTTAAACCGTTATTGTTAAAACTGTCTTTTTGCTTATGTTTCTATGACGCTTTTAGGATCTCTGAGCTGCTTCCTCCTAATCGAACTGCTGGTTCGGGTCTTCTGCTTTCTTCTGTGGTTCTGCATTCCGGGGTTCTTCGCATGTTGTTACGCAAGAGTAAAACTGATCAATTTGGTCGTGGCCGTTGGGTTACCATCCACAAGCACATAGATATGTCTATGTGTGCAGTATCTCTGACTCAGAATGACTGAGCGTTACGGCCGCCTTCTAATAAGCAATTCCTTATTCATGCGAATAGTGATCCTTTGACAATTTATCAATTTAATGCTGTTTTGAACAGATGTCTACGTAGTTTAAAGCTTGACCACCTTCCAAATTCCTCACACTCTTTCTGCATTGGTGCTGCTACTGCTGCTGCAAATTTAGGTTTTTCGTAACCTGTTATTAAAAATATTGGTAGGTGGAAGTCTAAATGCTACAGTTCTTATGTGCGTCCTAATGTTTTTATTTGAAATTTAGATTCTTCAATTATTACTTGGATCATCGGACATTCTTACGTATATTGGGCTCATAGAAGAGCTGAATTTTGCTGTTATGGTCCGAATTTAGATTTACATACATTTTGCGTTGCCATATATTGGTACAGGCATCTCAGCTTAAAATGGACTTACGTAAAGTGTTATCTTTATTGTATTTACAATGGCCTGTTCCAAACGTTATTATCTTCCATTTGGCTGGCAACAACCTTGGTCTTGCAAGACTTTAGACATAATATCCTGTATTAAATCTGATTTGTTGTGCATTCATAATGTACTTCCTAATTGTGTCTTAGTCTTCTCGGAGATTGTTCCTCATTTAAGTTGGCTTTCCCCCGATTGGAAGCATTTTGAAAATATCCATAAGAATGTGGCTAAGTTTATGCCTGTTTTGAATGGAAGATCTTACAGACATGTTGATTTGAAGGGTGGTATTCTAGTTTTTTACCGTCCTGAAGAAATACACTTGTCTGATATTGCACTGGACATCCAAAATATGAATTTACAGTCATGTATGGAATTGGCTGTGGGTCGATTTGGGTGCTGTGCTTATTGTACATAATATTGTTTTATTAGCTTGAGCTTTAATAGCTAAGCTAAAAATGTGTTGTTGATGTATTAATAGCGGTATTTAATCAAATGCTGTTATATATTATATATTCCTATATTAAAAGGCCGCGGCCAGTTAAATCTACACAAATATCCAGTGTTGTATATTATATTTATAGGTTAAAGTTTTATTGAAAAGTTCTGCCTAGCATACCATAAAAGTGGGGGGGGGGGGGGCAAGAAATGTCCCCGCCCATCACATATGGGATGCTGGTAGACAAATAAATTATAGTTTAAACCAGTTATTACTTGCCTATGATTGGCTTATAAGGTCTGCAACGGTCCTGGCACAAGCAGGGATCTAAAAAAAGCAAAAAATGCATCATTGGCAGTGCAGTTGGCTGGGGTCAGAAGAAAGAAGCACATCCTGCCCTCCCTCCCATGTCGCGGCTCATATTATGAGGTTTTTGTCCTTTTCTTTAGAAAAGGGACTTTAAGTTATTGTTTTATTAGCTTGAGCTTTAATAGCTAAGCTAAAAATGTGTTGTTGATATATTAATATTGGTGATTCATCTTAAGAGGAGGACGAGGGATTATCACGGTGCCAGAGAAAGCAAAGGTAAAGAGATAAGATAGCAAATGTAAAAATACAAAAATACTTTATTACACAAAATTCAAGTTTCGATACATACAGGAAACGATAAAATCATTGGCTGAGATTGACATATATAAAATACATGACCAAAGTGCAGTAGGGTGGGCCGAAGGTGGGAGGCCTTCAAAGTAAGAGCTCAGTTTCCTACATGTTTCGCCAAAGCATTGGCTTCCTCAGGGAATGCTAAGAGCTAGTTTGAATATATAAGAATCTATGCGTAGCAAACAGAAAAATAAACCTTAAGGTATATATTTGTACAAATGCTAATTTATGTAAGGGCATATGGCTGGACTGATTCACAAAAGGGAGGCCCGCAAACAGAGCCCTAGGACCGAGATTATACCTAAAAGCCAGACACCCAGGGGAGGCCCAACGAGGGAACCCCAGCCGAGGAGAGAGAGAGCCGCACTGTATCTATGTCTGCAGGGGGCATATACAAGACCTGGCAATCAAATATATTATGAGTTAGGAGAGTATAAATTAAAAAGTATACATTTCTTTATACTCTCCTAACTCATAATATATTTCATTGCCAGGTCTTGCAGTAGTGCCGGGGGGCCACGGGTTGGTCCCCTCCCCTTTAGCTGTTCTCGCAGAGCCTGATAGGGTTGTGGGGGGTGACTGGATCCAAGGCTCCCAGGTCAGCGGTGGAGGGTGAAAAAGCAGGTACTTCACAGGAAGGTGGGGACAAAACCGATGTGGTTCGCATTGCGGACACAACGAAATGCGAGGTATACGTCCTGTTTTGAGGATCCGCTTGGCGCTCACCTAAAGCCAGATGTCAGAGAAAAGATAGCAAAAGGTGAGTATGTGGACATTTTTTCCTTATTGTCCTTGGAAAAGTTTAATTTGGACAGGGTTAAGCCAGATGATAGCAAGAAGGAGGATGAGGAAAAACGGAGATACTGGTTGATCCCACGTACGTTCAATAACTGGCTTATAAAGGACTAAGGATGAGCTTGGGCTTGTTCGCAGAGCCCGCCAGGAAGTTGGCATGGCGCTGCGCTAATCAGACAGTGAGACATTTCCCATTCTCTGCAGCCGCACATAGGGACATCCTTATTAAGGACGTCAAGTTTGACTTCCTTCAAATGAGGACGACCTTCCCTGACATGTTGGTTGTTTGGTTGGACATTGTAGCCAGGACAACCGGGCAATTGACAAGGTCGGTAGACAGACTAAATAAGAGCCTGCATAAAAGTTAACAAAATGGTGGGCCGTTTCGTGGTTCGTAATGGGGGCTTAGTGATCCACCATAGAGAATAGGAGAGGGATGTTGGACTTTATCTCCGAAGGGTTCACCTGTCGGCAGTAGGTATTGATCTCTGATCCCTGGGGCTGCTGGTTGGGATCCAGCGGGCTTTGAGAGTGTGGAGGGGCTCCCAAGGTTAAGGGGTCACCCTTGTTAGTGGTGGCGGTAGTGGTCTTTGATGGTGGCAAGTAACCTATGAGATGGAAGTGTGGGGGACCCACGATGTATTCAGTTAACACGGGTTAACTGGAAGATGGTAATGGTGGCACTGCGGGAATGGGTTTGTCTCCGAGCTGGTGTGACACAGCTGGAGACCTAATACAGAAAAAGCCCTCAGTGTGGATGTGGAATGGAGTTATGTTGGGATTTGCAGTCAAAGACCACCGGGGGGAGCAACTGATATTCTGGGAATTTTGTTATGGTTAAAATATTTATTTGTGAATAAAAATGGCTGCTTTGGCCAGTTATACTCCAGCAGCTTAAGTGTGGTCTCGTTAATTGTAGGTAATAAGCTTTAGAGTTTTAGAGTATGATAATGGTGGCAGTAATATAAAGTTTGGACATCTTATCTACACTGGTCATGAAATCTCAAATTGTAGATGAAGTCATTGTAAATAAGATGTTTTCCTATGTTACTAAACAAGTAAAAAAATCTGTATTATGTAACATTTAGTTATATTCTTCACAGTCCGGACAGATAAAAAAAAAAACACCATTTAGTGATGTTTTGTATTTGCTAAAAAACAATTAATTAAATGTATTTTTAAATACACCTGATATGAACACTTGGCCATAAGGGCAATGAACTAAGATGAGTCTGTTGTGAGTCTCTAGTCTCCTATGGAATATCCAGTACTTACAGGGTATGGGAGAGCATTTGATAATACCCATGCAAGTAATAGTATACAGTATGGACAAAGCACAGACTCAAGTTTAGAAACAAAAGCATTAAGGCACTAAACTGAAGATCATTTGTTAAAGTCTAACTCCAGGCAAAGATTGAATTTAAATGGTTCACTGTGCATCAGTTATCTTACCCCTCACTCTTGTTTCCAAACACCTGTTCCTAAACCATCCCATGGTGTAATGGATCAAAATCAGTTTCCTCCATTTTCCAAGTTAATTTCTTGCCCTTGTGACTGGACATTTTTCTCTGCTTGCCATCTTCTTGGGGCAGTGGTCCTCTCACCGCTGCTATGAGTTCTCAGGTCTCTGGAGCCTATCAGAGAGGACCTAAACACTGGAAGTATTGCCTCCTCCCATAAGTGCGAACATCATGGAGGCAGTGACGTGGACACCTGAAGGACCACAGAAAGGAAACCGAAGAAAAGCAATGAAGTGGGCCAGCAGTGTCAGGTGACTTCAGATAATAAAACAGGCATTTCTATTTTTTTTTTTTTTTTTTGGGGTTATACCAGCAGTTAGTTAAGCTGGCCATAGATGGATTGAAATTGGGCCAGTTTAGAAGGGGCGGTTAGAAACAAAGCCACAACAGAATGTATTTTAGAATCAACAGCATGTGATTGAGACGGGAATACAGCTTTCATCATAGCTTAACAGTACTATTACTGACCAAATCTCACATTTAATTGTAAAGAAATCATTTTGAGCTTCAGGTTTGACCGGTCAAGTGCCATAAGAAAGCCATTGCTTAACGAGAAAAATAAGAAAAAGGAGAGTGTCCCGGCCAGGTACCGCCGCCAGTGGACTATTCAAGGCTGAAATAAGGTCTTACAGACCAATTAAATCTTTGGTTTAACACGCCGAATTTTTGGAAACTCTTTTTAATAGACAAAAGGATAGTACCCCAGTGAAAAACGCTAACTGTCAAATATAAAGGATGTATTAAAGTGTTACTAAACCCAGTAATATGAAAATAGTTAATCCGCAGTGCCCAAAGCTTATAAATCTTTTTTTATATTAAAATACTGCAACTATATACCTTTTTGGCTGATCTGTATACCACGGTCACGTGATAAACTGCAGGGTCTGCCCAAGAGTTGAGTGTTCAGGTAGGAGGAGATTTCCACTACAGTCTATGTCCTCATGCTGTTATGGGAGGTGGATCATCCATAAATCAAGATGTGACACACGCCCACATGTGTGACGTCAATATCATGTGACCTGAAAAGCTCAGCTCAACAAGGAAATATTCTCTCCAGCAATAGAGACCAAACTCAGCATGTGCAGCTTTACTACTCTGACTGTGTATTACCTGGCCTTGCCAAGAAATACCCTGCAGGAGGGGGAGGATCTGTGCATTCAGGATCAAAGAGCCTTTTTACACAATATAGAGCTTTACTGCATATACAGACAGATTTTACTGTTGTGGGTTTAGTAACACTTTATGGTCTAGTGCTTTTATGCTTGATCCAGAGTTGGTGATTTGCACAAAGTAACTGGCTAGGGAACCAACAGGCCTACCACAGGATTTTCTAGTGTCATGTAATACTATCCTGTGTACACCTAAATGGTTAGGTTTCTCCTACAGAAAGATAATGACCTAAAGCATATCTCTGGGCTGTGCAAGAACTACCTTAAGCTCTGTACCGACGTGCTGAATGTCAGGTGGCATTGGCCAGATAGAAACCACACAATTTGACCCGTGTGTACTGTAGCCTGTCATACAAAAAAGGTCTGTCGACTGGCTCTTGATCAGGAGCAGCAATCTCATGCTTTAAAGGTGTTGCAAACCTTTGTGTTTTTTTTTTTTTTTAACTTAATGCATCCTATGCCTCACCAGAGCCCATTCGTTCCCTTGGCAGAGATGCGCTCTACCTCTCTACCAGGGGGTTCTTGGCTCTTGATTGAATAGATTGATAGCAGCAATCAAATCCATTGACGTGGGCACTGGGGGGCGGGACAGGGTCTGGCATTCTGTGTCTATGGATGCAAATGCTGGACTTGGGAGCGCACCTGGACTCGGGAGCGTGCCTGCAAGGTAACACCCAAGGAGAGTGCTTCTCCAAGGGGGTTTACCGATGCGAGGAGGAGCCGCAAGTGCCGTTGGAGGACCCCAGAAGACTATGATCGGGACCACACTGTGCAAAACGTACTGCACAGTGGAGGGAAGTATATGTTTGTTATTTAGAAAAAACAAAAAACTACGGTTTACAACACCTTTTAAGGCAGAACTAAACTCTCCTATACTTTACAGCCAATGATGCATCTTAGCCTTTGTTTGATCTGCAGTTATCATTTTGCTACACATGTGATCCGTTATGACACCGGTCATTTGCTGGTTTGACAGTTCAGAGGAGAGCACAATCATCGTTGATAGTTATCATTCATGGCATGCCTGGAATGTAACTGTTTTGTAAAATCAAGTTAAATCAATGGGTTTAGTTCCACTTCAAGATTACTTACCTCTGTTCTCGCAAGGTCCCTCACCAGCGCCAGCACCTTCTACCTGCCTTCTTCATGTGCCGGTCTTCAGCTATATTTATTGGGCGGTGCAGGATGATGTCAGTCCCATGCATCCCCAGGAGTGTAGACATTCCAACACAAAGTCGCTGTGGTGCAATATAAACCGAGCTGCGCAACTTAGTGTACATTCTAAAGAAGACTACAAGGCAGGTAGGTTCATGTTATTGTATAAGAGACATTGCATGTGTACTCTGCAATAAGGAGTCTGCCTGTTCAGTTTTGTTGTTTTTAAACTTTAGCTCCACTTTAAAATATCCAAGCATGGGTTGTCAGCATAGTTTTCTCTATGAAGGTCACTCCTTGTTATCTGTAGTTATTTCATTTGCTGCTAAAATAATAATGTAGTTGACATTGGATTACCTTAAAGTGAAAATAAAAGCTCACTTTTTTACTTACAATGAAAAGTTATATTTACCTGCTCTGTGCAATGATATTGCACAGAGCAGCCCCTTACCTCCTCTTCTGGAGTCTCCTGGAGTGGCGCTCTCCACTCCTCCTCTTCTCAGTGTGCCTCCATAGCACACAGTTATTTGTCGGCAAACATGCCAACGTGCTCCCGAGCCAGGCTCTGTGCATCCATAAACGTACATAGATGATAAATATATCATAAATGATATAGGGTCTGAGATTAAAAGTAACATTTCTGTCTTTGCAGATGACACTAAGCTATGCAGTGGAATGACATCCTTACACTGGGGGGGGGGGGGGGGGGGCTAGGAATATGCATGCATCATACATACTAGGGGGAGTACAACTGGGGGAATCAGTAGTGGAAAAGGATATAGGGGTTTTGGTAGATCTCTAGCTCAAAATAGCATGCAATGCCAAGCTGCGGTTTCCAAAGCGAGCAAAGTCCTTCTTGTATTAAGAGTAGGGTTGCCACCTCAACTCTTTAAACCCAAACACATATGAACTACACAGGTTCTGAGGCTGATTTAATGCAGATAAGGCAGCAAGCGAGTTTAAATACCACCTTAATCAGCCACAGAACTTGTGTAATTTAATATGTTTTCGGGTTAAAAGGGATGAAGTTACAACCCTAATTAAGAGAGGTATGGACTCCAGAGAGAGAGAGAGAGATCATTTTGCCCCTGTACAAACCATTAGTAAGACCTCATTTGAAATGGGCACCAGTTCATAAAAAGGATATCGGAACTGGAGAACGTGCAGAGAAGGCCAACTAAACTAAGAGTCATGGAGGAGCTCAGCTTTGAGGAAAGATTAGAGGAACTGAATCTATTTGAGAAGAGGAGATTAAGGGGGATATGATCAACATATACAAATACATAAGTGGTCCATATAGTGAACTTGGTGGTGAGTTATTCACGTTAAGGTCATCACAGAGGAAAAGGGGGCACTCTTTACGTCTAGTGGAAAAAAGATTTCATCTCCAAATACAAAAAGGTTTCTTCACAGTAAGAGCTGTGAAAATGTGGACTAGACTCCCTCCAGAGGTGGCTCTGGCCAGCTCAGTAGATTGCTTTAACCACTTGCTTACCGGGCACGTAAACCCCCCTCT
This sequence comes from Lithobates clamitans, assembly GCA_037952925.1. Lineage (NCBI taxonomy): Eukaryota > Metazoa > Chordata > Amphibia > Anura > Ranidae > Lithobates > Lithobates clamitans. Next base: position 2,673,362 of record JBBGZY010000021.1, read on the forward strand.
TGCCGAGACCAATTTTCAGCACTGACGCACTTTGAATGACAATTGCGCGGTCATACAACTCTGTACCCAAATTACATTTTTGTCTTTTTTTTTCACACAAATAGCTTTCTTTTGGTGCTATTTAATCACAGCTGGGGTTTTTATTTTTTGCTAAAAAAACAAAAAAAGATGAAAAATTTGGAAAAAAAAATCATGTTTCATAGTTTAATATAAAATTTTGGTAATTTTGGTTAACAGGTAATTTTTCTCCTTCATTGATATGCGCTGATGAGGCTGCACTGGTGGGCACTGATAGGCGGCACTGGTGGGAACAGTTAAGGCGGAACTGGTGGGGACAGATAAGGCGGCACTGATGGGTGACACTGATGGGCACTGGTAGGTGACACTGATGGGCAGCACTGTTGATAAGGCACTGATGGGTGGCACTGTGGGCACTGGATAGTTGGTGCTGGTGGACACTGGTAGGCGGCGCTGGTGTGGTACTGGCAGGTGGCACAGGTGGGCACAGATGAGCTGGCAAAAGCTCTCCTTGATCAGGACTGATGTCCCCTCACACCCTCCCCACTGTGAAACATGGTGGTGGCACCATCATGTTGTGGGGATGCTTTTCTTTAGCAGGGACAGGGAAGCTGGTCAGAGTTGATGGGAAGATGGATGGAGCCAAATACAGGGCAATCCTAGAACAAAACCTGTTAGAGTCTGCAAAGACTTGAGACTGGGGTGAGGGTTCACCTTCCAGCAGGACAACGATCCTAAACATACAGCCAGAGCTACAACAGAATGGTTTAGATCAAAGCATAATAATGTGTTAGAATGGCCCAGTCAAATTCCAGACCTAAATCCAATTGAGAATCTGTGGCAAGACTTGACAATTTCTGTTCACAGACGCTCTCCATCCAGTCTGACAGAGCTTGAACTATTTTGCAAAGAATGGGCAAAAATTTCACTCTCTAGATGTGCAAAGCTGATAGAGACATACCCAAAAAAACTTGCAACTGTAGTTGTAGTGAAAAGTGGTTCTACAAATTATTGACTGAATACAAATGCACGCCACACTTTTCAGATATTTATTTGTAAATGTTGAAAACCATTTATTGTTTTTCTTCCACTTCACAATTTGTGCCACTTTGTGTTGGTCTATCACATACAACCAAAAACGTAAATGTATTTTATTGGGATTTTAACATTACATGGGGTATGAATACTTTTTCAAGGCACTGTATAAGAGCAGTGGCTCTCCTTGGTCTCTCTCTACCCACTGGCTCACACATTGGCTCCTGCTGTTTCAATCTCAGCCAGTGAGCCTTCGAGGAGAGAGTGGGGGGCGAGGCCGAGCCACACTCTGTGAATGTACAATGACCATTCACAGGAGCATGGCTCAGGAGTGATCCTGCTTGAGTGCTCCCAACAGCAAGAAGTTTGCTATTAGGGGCACTCAGCGGGAGGGGGGGGGGGAGCCAGGAGCACCTGTGGAGGACCCAAAAAGAAGAGGATTGGGGCTGCTCTGTGCAGAACCATTACACAGAGCATGTATGTATAACTTTTTTTTTTTTTACAACCTTTAGCCTCACTTTGAAGACACAAATTAATACAGCCCTGTATCCATTAATGCATTAGGCTGGGTTCACACTTATACGAATTGGATTCAAGTTGTGAACTTTCAAATATGCGAACATGTGTTTGCACTTTTTTGTTCAACACAAGCAATGTTGGTGCAGCGTTCTCCCCAGCTGTGCTATTGTGTCCTGATAGGGGGACTTCCCCCTCCAGAACACACTGATCAGTGCTCGAAGCCTTTGTCTGCCAGCACTGATCTTTGTTGGACTTACAAACAAGTTTGACTTCCGAACGAGTTCCCGGAGCAGAACTCATTTGGGGACTTACTGTATGTGTTTTCTTTGTGTATTTAGCAGTTTAGTTGGAGTTTGGCTTTAAAGCCTAGCTCCAGCCAATTAAAAAAAAAAAAATTGGATAGTGGGTAGATTGAATTTCTTTACAGGTTTTCTTTTTCTTTCTGTAACCCCATAATATAAGTGTTTTTTTTTTTTTTTCTCTCTCTCCCTTCCTGTCTCTGTAACCTACATAGAAGAGACAGAGGTTCAGGCATTACAGCAAAGCACAGACAGCAGTGCTGGAGCAGGCGCCCTCTCCTAGCTGTTAGGGGAATTACTTCTCTGGTAAGGAGGGTGCCAAGTATACAGACAAGGTTAGACAGGTACGGGTGGTAAGAGGACTATTAGAAGTAAGGGGATAATCTAATAATCCCCTTACCCCCTTGGTAAGGGGATTATTAGAAGCACACGTTGGGTAATCTGCCACAAAGACCATGATCATTGAACAGTTGGACACATCGTTGATCGCATGGACAGAATGCTGGGTGGGCTGGGGAGGACCCAGCTGTCATGGTTCATGTTGGTACCAATGACAAAGTAAGAGGAAGGTGGAGCGTCCTAAAAAATTTCTTCAGGGACTTAGAAGCTAAATTGAAGAGAAGGACCTCCAAGGTGGTATCCTCAGATATACTGCTGGTACCTCAAACCACACCAGAGAGGCAGCAGGAGATTAGGGAAATTTTTTTTTTCCAAATATAACTTTATTAAAGTTTTTTTAAGAAATTAACAAAGTGTATAGAAAGAAGAGAAAAAATGGATATTTACAGTATCTTACATGTGTAAGGAGGATGCAGCCTTCTAAATACGTGCAATAGTAATTTGGTATATACAGTGCATTATAATTTCCTTAGTCTGAAGTTTCTATTGATGACGTTTCCTGCTGTCTTAATGATGTAGGTAGTTGTGGTATAGGAATAGCATACCGTCTCCATCTATATTTCTGGAAGATCGTTCTCTATTTCCAGTAACATTTATTGAATACTTTAGGTGTAAAAATACCCAAAGAGAGAGAAGAGAAAGTATAGATAGACCAGGTAAAGTTAAAGAGTGAAACAGGAGGAGGGAGTTGGGAGGCGGGGGGGGGGGGCTAGGTAGGGGTTCTAGGGGTGGCAACTGGGTAGGGATGTATCTGTGTCACATGTTATGTTTGTAAATATGTATTATTTCATGTACATTTCAGTGTTTATGTATTAAAGAGAGATTTGCCTTCTTCTGAGTATTTGAATAAATTCCAATGAGTCCAGGTTTTCTTGTATGTCTTATGTCTGTCGCAGTCATTATCAAGTCCTCCATCTTGTTTGTCTTTCACCTTTTTCCACCATAGTGCTATGGTTGGTGGGTTCTGCTGCTTCCAGAGTAAGGGAATGCAAGACTTTGCTGCATTCGCTAGATGTCGTAGTATAGACTTTTTGTAAGTTTTAATCGATATGGTTGAAATGTGTAGCAGAAAAAATGCTAGATCATCTGGGATCACAAAATCAGTGAATTTTTGAGATATGGTGCGGACTGACGCCCAATAGGCTGTCAGTTTGGGACATGTCCAAAATATGTGTAGCATTGTTCCCCTGTCCGCACCACATCGCCAGCAACGCTCTGATGTATTAAGGGAAAATGGTGTGAAGTCAGCTGGGTGTCATGTACCTTTCTAATTCGTCTCCTGTATTTTGGTGCACAGTGAGGATTTGAGGGATAAGTTTATTATGTTTTGTATTTGCGGTATAGAGAAAGTTCAGTTTAAGTCAAATCCCCATTTTAAGATAATAGATAGCTCTGGTTGCTTGGGGAGGTGTTAAGCAAGGTGTATGTTTTGGAGAGGACTTGGGAAGGTGGTTCTAGACCTGAGCAGTATTCCTCCAATGTAGTTAACTGTCTTGTATATGCCTGGGGGTCTTTCAGAGTCTGAAGGAAGTGGTGTATTTGTACCGCGTTCCAGAATGTAAGTCGGTATGGGCCTGTGGAATTCATTAATTCCTCAATGGTGGGCCATCTATCTCCTGTCACAAATTGGGATGCACTGACATGACTGGATTGACGTAAAATCTGAAATTGTGTGGATGATATGCCTGGATTTCCTAGGGTCAAGGGCGATGTCTTGGTCATTTGCCGTCATTTGGCCTGTGAACATTGTTTCAAGGTATTCCCTATTAGGGGGTGCATTTTTAAGTTAGATGGTATGGAGTCCCAACACCAAAGTGTGCTCTTTATGGGGATGGGAGATTTGTCTTGTTCTATCTGTGCCCATAATTTTAGTTCGCTGTGACGTTACCAGTTTATGACTCTGCCCAGGTGTACTGCTTGGTAGTATGTCCTGATATCTGGTAGTGTTAGGCCCCCATAGTGTTTTGGCAGGGTCAGCTGGGTTCGGGGAATATGTGTTTTTTTTGTGGGTCCAGACAAAGCGTGTAAATAGTGCCTGTACTTTTCTGAAATATGAAATTGGAATTTTGAGCGGTAGGGCTTGGAAAAGGTATAAATATTTTGGCAGTATGAGTATGCACATCTTCAGTAGGATACACCTGCCAAACTAAGAATGAAAATTTGTATTTATCTAGTAACACTTTGGTTTTTGTGAGTAGGGGAGGGAAGTTAAGATTAGGGAAATTTAACAAGTGGCTGAAGAACTGGTGTAGGAAGGAGGATTTTGGGTTCCTGGAGAACGTGGCTGACTTTTCATTCGGTCACCGGCTCTTTAGTAGGGACGGGCTGCATCTAATGGGGAGAGCGCAGCTCTGTTGGGAAAAAAAGCTTTTAAACTAGGTGTTGGGGGGGGGGGTGTCAGAGGAAGCGATAGCTGGCAGTGAGTATAAGACAGAGGGCAATAGTGGAGGCACTAGTGATAATATATCCATAACATCTAATTCTGGGGTTAATGAGTTACCAATCAAAAAAAAACAAAGCCTGAGAAATCATAGGGAGAAAATAATATGCATAAGTACAAAACTTAGGGGAATGTTCACAAATGCCAGGAGCCTAGTGAATAAAATGGAGAAACTAAAGCTGCTGTTACACGAGGAGAATGTGGACTTTATGGAAATAACAGAAACTTGGCTTGACAGCTCACCTGACTGGCTGGCAAACATCCAGGAGTATTCCTTGTATTGGAGGGTAGAAGAGGGGGAGGGGTGTTATTTTATATATATTTATATATATATATATATATATATATATATATATATATATATATATATATATATATATATATATATATATATATATAAAATATCTCAGATCTCAGGAATGATTTATGGGTAGAAGAGAGGAATGACATCAGTGATGGGGCAAGGGGGGAGGTGGAGTCAGTATATGTGGAACTCCAAAGGGTAGAAGTAAGTGGGAAATTAATAGTGGAGGTATGTTACAGGCCCCCTAACCTGAAGGAAGAGGTGAACTTCATGTCCCAATTGGTGGATTCCCCGACTAGAAATGATGCACTGCTAGATCTCAGTGGCGGCCGCTCATGCATGGTGACACCCCACCCCCCCACCCATGTGTCCAGCCAACACAAAATATCAGCGTACGCTGATGACATGCTTTTCTCTCTGGCGAACCCAGCAGCGTTGCTCCCAAACCTTTGAGAGTTTGAATTTTATGGGGCACTCTCCAACCTAAATTAAACTTAAAATACATTTTAGTAAGTCAGAAGATATGAGAGTTGAGATCTCTCCTAACCTTCTACCGACTTTAAGATCAAGCTTCAAATTTTTAAATGGACAGAATAATCATTAAAATAATTAGGTACATATACGCCCTCCAATTTATCCTGTACTTACAAACTCAATTTTCCACCTGTTGTCCAAAACCCATACCCTACTGGAGACCTGGCATAAGGGTATCCACTCATGGTTTGGTAGATGTAACCTAACAAAAATGTGCATCCTACCAAAATATCTTTTACCTTTTCCAAGCCCTACCAATAGGAATACCTTCTCAAGTGCACTCCCTTTTCATCAGATTCATTTGGGCACACAAAAAAACCTTCCCTTCCCCACCATCAACTCTCACTACCCAAACAAAATGGAGGACTGGCACTTCCAGATGTCTGGAAATATTATCAGGCTACCCATCTTGGTAGACTCATTGACTGGCATAGTCACTATAGTTCCAGGCTCTGGGCACAAAAAGAACAAGCTCAAACTGACATCACGTTAAAAGGAGCTCTGTGTGGCTACTATAATTTACCTCCAGTGTTAAAATCACATCCTTTACTAGGTATCACGCGCTGTATATGCTTGCACATCTGTACACAGGCTTTCCTCTCTACTCAAGACTCCCCCTTATTCCCTATCCTAGGGAACCCACAATTTCTCCCGGGCCTTAGTTCTCAGACGTTCAGAACCCTACGCCATGATAAAGCGTCCCACTTTTTAGTGGCAGAACTTCTGCCTTTAGCATCTTTGATAAGTGATACAGACCCCTTCAAGCTCCCCTTTTGGAATGCCCTCCAATTGCACCATTTTCTACACTCCCTACCAAACCATCAGAGTTTTAGCTGACACTTTACACCTTTTGAGGGATACTGTTGAGATGAAGGGACTTTGTCGCAAGTTTTATTTAAAACATACAATTTATTGAGCACTCCCTCTGAACAACGGCTCTTACTATGTATGAGAAACTGAGCTAAATCGTACGTTTATGTCAGGCAAACAATAAAACAGAATATTAGATTCTCCCTAAAACCATCGGTCTGTACAAAAATTCAAGAGACCAACTTTAAATTTTTGACGTGGTGGTATCACACTCTTCATATGTTACATAAATGCTATCTCAATACAACTGACCATTGCTGGAGCTGCCAGGAGGGAAGAGGAACGATAGTCCACATATTTTGGTCCTGTCCTAAGTTGACACATATTTTGGCGGAGGTCCGAAAAAATACTCAAAAAATCATGGAATACAAGATTCCTGATGATCACCAGGTTTCTTTTCGTTACATGTTTCAACCATTCCCGCCAAAAAATTATAAAAAATCAATTGTACGTCACCTATTGAATGCTGTCAAGTCCTGTATCCCTCTTCACTGGAAAAGACAACTGCCACCAACTATTGCGAGTTGGCTTTGCAAGGTAGAGAAAATAAATAAGATGGAGGACTTGATACTTACAGCATAAACATGAAAAATATTCCAAGACTATTGGGAGCTATGAATATGTTTGTACTTTCTGAATACGGAACAGCTCTTTTCAGATCATAACTTCTCTGATAGGTCATATTGATTGGCTGCCTTTGTTATCATGAACCATCGCCATCTCAAACTTCTCCCCCCCCCCCGCTTTTTCTATTTTTTATTTTCCTCTCTTCTTTCTTGAATGTTCTACTTTTTTTTATTCTTGTTACCGGAGAAAGGAAAAAGGAATCGGCAGCTCCATAACTTTCTCAGAAGTTAACCTCAAGCTTTGTGACAAAAAAAAAAAAGGGAAATGTCTGACAAATTCTCTGCTGATACTTACCTGAGATTTATGTACTTCAGAAAATTGTTTATTAGTTGGACATGTTATAAGTTATGTGACTGGATATATCATTGTTTACACATTTATTGATGTAATGACTTGGTTCTGCCCTTTCTGGGATTCAATAAAAAATATATTTGAAAAAAAAAAAAAACATTGGAAAGGGAGGCACGAGGGAAGTACTGAATTTCAAAAGAACCAACTTTTCTAAAGTGCGCTAAATGCTGCAGGATATTAAGCGGGACCAAATCATTGAAACATTTGAACACGGAGGAAAAATGAGAGTGCTTTAGGAACATATGAAATAAAAGTATCACTGAGTGCATTCCAATGGGTAATAAATATATAAGAACAAAGGTTAAACCTGGGTGGCTGAACCAAAATGTAAAATGTCATATTTGGCAGAAACCATGAATCAGACTGAGACAGAAGTACAGTTAAATCACACTTGTTTAATAATAAAAAGGTAAACAGAGTAACTGTAGTCAAAACATAGCCAGAGTTCAGGAACTGGAACAGACAGTCAGACAAGCCAAAATGTCAGGGAGCCAGAGATGAGCGTAGTAGAACAGCAAGCATGATCTGGATCCAGAAGAAATGTCAGCCAAGCAAGTCTTTAACAGGAACACAGGAGAGAAACTCTAGAGATGTGACCAAGGCGAAGGCAGAGATCATCTGGGCTGGATGGCTAAAGTAGGCAGGACTGACAAGCAGGATATCATCAACAGGTGAGTCACTGTGGAGAGAAAGGAGCTGGCAATTAGCCAACAGCTGAGTGGCCATCTTTGAGAAGGAAGGGCTGAGCCCAACCCTGACAATATTAAAGACAAAAAAAAGGCCTTTAAAAAGTACAAAGCGGAGGGGTCATTGTCGGCAATCCAGCACTACAAGGAATGCAATAAGAAGTGTAAGAACACAGCTAAAAGAAAAAACATAACGGAGTAGAGTAAAAAAAATCCCAAGAAATGTTTTTAATATATTAAAAGGAAGAGGAAGGTAAGATGGTTACAGATGACAAGGAGAAGGCAACTGTACTATATGCTTTCTTCCCCTCAGTCTTTACACAGGAAAGGGATGGATATAACAACCACAACTGTATTGTTAGTAACACGTCACTGGATCTATTCTTGTGGCTAACAGAGGTCAGAGTCCAGAAAGGATTAGAGAAGTTTACACCCAAGACTCCCAAAGGAACTCAGTCAGGTTATAAACAGACCGCTATTCCTAATCTTTATGGACAGCATACTAACAGGATTGATACTAGCTGAAGGAGCGACTGGGCATGCTCTGAAACATGCCCCACCCACTCTGACATCACTTCTGGTTGCCTGGATTCCATGCTGGTTCCGACAGCACACCCCTCCATCTTGGATCAGAGGGACAGTATTTCCCACCACTGGTTGGCTGGAACTTCCACCTGCAGTTGTCCTTACTCCCAGGAGGCATCCCGCTGGACGTTATGGATTCATTTATATGCCTGTTTTTCACTCCCATCTTGTAAGGCCCCTTTCACACGGGACGGATCCGTATTGATCCGCCCCGTGTTTATCCGCTGCTCAGCGGGGATCGCTCCGTTTTCCCCAGCTGAGCAGGCAGATGACAGGGCGGGACCCGCACACTGTGCAGGGACCGCCCTGTCAGATCTCCGCTCTCCCCTATGGGGGATCGGAGGAACACGGACCGTCTGTCCGTGTTCCTCCGATCCGCTCTGCAGACGGATAGAAAAATAGGATTTTCTTCCGTCCGCAGAATCGGACGAGAGCGGAGGCGGACAACATCGGGTGTTAGCGGATGTACATCCGCTGACACCCGCTATCCCATAGGGATGCATGTATGTCCGTATTTCATGCTAAAACGGATGCATGAAATACGGACATACGGTCCGCATGTGTGAAAGGGGCCTAAGTGTTTTTTTACCCTTCCTTGTCATTAAAGTGTCTTTATTACTGCACTGAAGCGCCTTCTCCTCTGCTTTGTTTTTCCTATAGAGTGTGCTTCCCTCTTCTGAAGTGCTGCTGTGTGCATTAATCACATTTCAAGAGCCAGTCATGTACTGCTTGTTAAAGTCTCCTTGTTATACAGTGTGCCCTATTCTCCACACTCCTGTAAATTATTTGAGGGGATAAGGGAAAATATCTAAGATTTTGCTGATGAAAACAGTATCATTAGTAGTAATTAGCATGGGTCACGAAAGGTCACTCGTGCCAAACCAATCTATTAACATTGTACGAGTAAGTGAGCTGCCATCTGGACAGGGGTAGGCCGGAGGATATGGTTTATCTGAATTTTACAAAAGCATTTGATACAGTCCCTCACAAACGCTTAATCTACAAACTGAGGTTGGTGGGTATAGACCATAGGGTTTGTTTTTTGGATAGACAACTGGCTACGGGGGCATGTATAGAGGGTAGTGATAAATAAAGTGTACTCAGAATGGTATAGAGTGGGTAGTGGAGTACTCCAAGGCTCTGTCCTGGGACCAATTCTGTTTAATTTATTTATAAATGATATAGAGGATGGGATAAATAGCTCAGTGTTTGCTGACAACACAAAAATAAGTAGGGCAATAACATAACAGCAGGATATAGGAACTTTACAAGAGGACCCGAATAAATTAATGGAGTGGGCTACTGCATGGCAAATGAAGAATGCACTTGGGGGGGTAAGAATATAAATGCAAGTTACTCACTAGGGGAAGAACCCCTAGGGGATTCCAGGATGCAGAAGGATCTATAGGTCCTAGTAGAAGAAAGACTGAGTAATAGCCTGCAACGTCAAGCTGCAGCAAGCAAAGTCAGCAGAATATTAGCATGCATAAAAAAGGGAATTTACTCCGGAGACAAAATGATAATCCTGCTACTTTATAAAACTCTGGTTCGGCCGCATCTGGAGTATTCCGTCCAGTTCTGGTCACCAATCCTTAGAAAGGATGTGCTGCAGCTGGAGAGAGTCCAGAGAAGAGAAACTAAATTAATGTGTGGACTGGAGGAACTCAATTTTGAGGAATGACTACAAGCGCTAAATTTATTCTCCCTGGAGAAGAGACGCTTGAGAGGAAATATGATAGCAATATACAAATATCTCAACAGTGATCAAAGCGTAAGTATGAAACCTTTCAGTCCCAGGGAGTGTAAGAAGGCACGAGGCCACACAATGAGACTGGAGGAGAAGCGGTTTAACCTTTAGCTGCGTAGGGGTTTTTCACTGTGAGGGCTGTAAGGATGTGGAACTCTCTTCCACAATCGGTGGTGTCGGCAGGAAGTATGGATAGTTTTAAACGACAACTTGGATTTGCATCTTAGCGAAAACAATACACTGGGATATGGGAAATGATTTTTCTACACGCACATACACACCAACACAGGCTGAACTGGATGGACTGTTGTCTTTATTCAACCTTACCAACTATGTAACTATGTAGCAGACAGCAACAAAAAAAATTGTTGGACGTTCTATTACTTTCTCAGTCTACTATAAATGTGTTTCATTTATGTCTTTGATGATTTCCCATCACTTCCAGTCCTGACAGAAAGTAAAGAGAATATACATACATTAGGGAAAGAGATGGCAGTTAAACCTGTCAGAGGTTGCAACCCTTCCCCACTCTATCCAAAACTAAGTACAATGTTTTGACACCTGTAGTGTAATAGTGTATTCACACTTGCACACTCACATCATCTCAGAGAATTCCAGTGACTGCCTGAGCTCAGAGACGATCATTCGCATGTGACTGCTGCTTGAACAATTACATGTGAGTGAGTACAATTAGCTGCGAGAGCTGGCAGCCTCCCATTGCTTTCAATAGAGCTGCCTACTCACAGCTAATCGTAGGAACCCCCATTGGGGTTCTTGCAGCTGATTGCAGACAGGGTGCATTTGCAAATGTAAATGCACCCTTAACCTCCCTGACGGTATTCCCGAGTCTGGCTCTTGTGGATTTTCAGCACCAAAAGAGGTAACCCCGAGCCACACTCAGGATTGCATCGCAGGATCCAGGTACAGCAAACTAACCTTGTCCCCAGGATCCTGCGATGTCTCCCCGCTCTGTGTGCGAGGCTGTGTCCTCCGCCGGATCTATCACAGAGCCGAGCTCCGTTCCCTGCGAGCATTGCGACGCATGGGGATGGAGAACGGCGCCAAATTCAAAAAGTAAAAAACACAATACATATACAGTACACTGTAATCTTACAGATTATATTAATGTATCAATTTATTTCACATCCCTTTTGTCTCTAGTGGTTTGTCCAGTGCCCTGCATGCAGTTTTATATTATATATATATATACTGTTCTTTCTGCCTGGAAACTGGAGATTGTCCATAGCAACCAAAACCGTCCCTTTACATCAAAAGTGGTTTAGACCAGCTAGAAAACAGCGATAATAAATTAGAATCACTTGCAGAATTGAGCGATAGTGATTTGTGGGGAGATCCGTCATCAAATACTGAAAGTAATGACAGCGACAATTCTGCAACTGAGCAAATTTCAGTGTTTTGATTACATTATTGAATAATTTTTATTATTATTATTCTTTGTTATAATTATTTTTAGTTATTTATTATATCATAATTTATGATTTCGTGTTTCAAACTTTATCATACCTGGGATGTCTACTAGACTCTTGTTTGGACAGATTTAAATGAGTTATTCCTAAGAATTACAGGCCTACAATATAAAACGCTAAATTTTCATGCAAAATATTGTACCGCTTTTAGCATCAAAAATCTGAAATAATACTGCCAGGGAGGTTAACATTCAGAATAGATTAAGAGAAGCACTAAACTAACAGTTCCAAGCTATATACCTAATAAAACTTTTAGTAAATACTGCCATCTGCTGATATATAATAATATAGCCATATCATTAAAACTACTAGCTGTTTCTATATGAAAACAAGTCATATTGTACAATTTAGGTAAAAATAAATGTTGTGATTTGGAAACAATATAAATACATAGAACAGAGGACTCAATGCAAAAAAAAATGTTATTTCATTGCTATAAGTCTGCTCTGTTTTTCACTCTTGGATGAGCTAGTTTTCCTGTGTTCTGTGTATAGGCACACTACATACAGTACATGAAAACAAATCACATTTTCCCTTACTCATGTGCGGATAAAGTGGTATTAGAGAGGTTTATTTGCAGGTGTAGCCTGATTTTGGGGAGGGGGGGGGGGGTAGTGAGAAATGGCCCTCCCCAAACAGGATAATGTGCTAAACCTGCAGGTAAACAAGAGAACCAGAACCTTCATTAAGTGGTAGAGTGGGTTTGATAATAAAGTTGGCAGTGTCTCCACCCTGTGAACAGAGGGGATTCCCTTCCTGGGAAATTAACCAGTAATTTACAGAAGAACTCTAGGCTAAATGTTTATTTTTCTCTGCAGTGGGGCTTTACCCGCATTACATGAGTTAACTACTCATTTTGTCCAGGGGCGCAAGGAAAAGCTATACGGAAAAGCTATACTTACCCGATCCTTCGGTCCATCAGAAAACAGCACTCCACACATCCAGTGGTGGACTTCTCCTGCCGTCCCCACTTCCAGAGCGGGTCTATGGGCATGATGACGTCAGGAACAGTCCATGCACAGGACCAAAAGCTTGCAGGGGGATCAGCGGATTAGGTAAGTAAATTTCTCCTCACCCCTAGACAAAAACGAGCAGTTAACCCATGCTGTGTGGGCACTGCCCCATTGCACAGAAGAAAAAAAAAATCTGTTTTTCTTTAATCAAACTGGCAGCAAAGGAACTGCTGCAGCCAGCATATAACTATAAGTATATAGATGCACACCAATATGAAAATAAAGCAAGCTTTATATAAAAAAGGATTAATAATAGTACATACATCCAATGTACAAACAGGTATTATCAGCAAAGGGCCCAACAAGAGTTGTGGTGGAAATGTGCACATATATAGTTATTGGTAAAAATACCTCCAGATTAATTAATATTGCAGCAAAGTTCCCTTGCAGGGACCCTTGAGGATGATCACAATGTGGTCTCTGTCTTGGTGTCGGAGACTAGACATGTGCACACTGAAATATTTCGTTTCGGAATTTTGTTTTCGTTCGAAAAATACATTTATTCAGTTACTCCCGAAATTCGTTTTTTTAATTTCGTTTTTCGTAAAAAATTGCATTCGTCCGAAAATCCAAATTAAGGTCAAATCTGTCATTGAAGGCTTATGGTGTCTGTCGAATGTTCAAAGAAGATTCGACGGAGCAGCTAAACTGTATGACGCCGTATAGTTTACCTGCTCCGTCGAATCTTCTTGAAACTTTCAACAGACACCATAAGCCAAAGTACGTGTGTACTTAGTTCTAGCTATTTTACTGCTCCTCCTCTTTGGTTACAATCAGCCAATAACATTCATCATCAGCATTATTTTTATTTATCTTTTCTCCCCTACGTCGAATCTTTTCTCCCCTACGTCGAATCTTTTCTCCCCTACGTCAAATCTTTTCTCTCTATGTCGAATCTTTATTCTCTATGTAGAATAATCTTGGACTAATAGAGTTAAGGTTAGGCACATTCAACCACAGGTTTAATGGACACAGATTGTTATTGTCATCATCATGTCGAATCTCCTATCTATATCGAACTGTTGTAGCAACGAAAACAAAAATAAAGCATTTGTTTATGTTGGATCTTTAGTTTTTCGGATTCTGCACTTTCGTTATCGTTTGTTAAAACAATAACGAAAATACCTGAAATTCGGACGAAAATGCATTCGGACGAAAATGAATGCACATGTCTATCGGAGACCTGAAGATAAGATCAGCAATGATGGGGAGACCTTCAAGCTGTTATCCAACCAGCCTGGGACACAGCTTCTTCCCAGCAGAAACTGTGGTGTAGCACTGGAACTCAGAATCAGCTTATCCTCTCTGCATCTTAGTACTAGTAGTCTCTAAACTGTCATAAAACCGGATCTCTAACTACCAGAAGATGACATTGGATGCCTGACTTGGCTCTAGTCTATTCCAATATTGAGCCCAGAGTTAAAATTTGATACAGAATCCCAGACTAGTAGGAATGGGTTAATTCAAATAACAGGAGCTGGATATAAGCTCCATTGCAATAAACAGGTTCAGCTACTAACATTCATCAAGGTGACCTCTACACACGCACATCGTATCACAGACCTAGTTGTCTGGTATAGTGCATGTAAAATAACAAGGGGACAGATATACTTCTGTCATTAGTGTTTTTATATATATATATATATATATATATATATATATATATATATATATATATGACATACCAGGTTGGTACAAACATACAATATAACAGGAAAGCACTGAAAGTAATACTAATACCCAATAGTATGCTATATCGAAGAAAACAGGCACCAAACCAAGTAATAAAGGCAAACTATATATATTGTCACCCACTATGGTTAGTAACTACGTAAGCATAAAATGGAACCAATAGTAATAACACAATTTAGCATACAAACTGATTAACAATAGGCACTAATCAAGTTGGCATCCAGATCGGCATAAACAGTAGCAAGTCCACGTCCAAGTAACGGCAGTGAGTTGAATCTACTGAGTGCTGGAACTACACTGACAGAGCATATTTATGGCAGTGATGCTAGTCCTAGACTGACTGGGTATGCACTGTTCAAAAAAAAAAAGGAAGATGGTGGCAGAAGGGGCAGGGGAACAAAGGGACCTGCAGAATAAATATGAGATGTTTTTGTATCTGCTATCGTTGAGGCCCTTTAAGAGTGTATTTATACTTATGACAGTCCCAGTTAACCTGTATGCAGCATTGGTATGGTATAGTCTCGGCACAGGTGCAAAGTAGATGTGGCCCAGATGCGGTAAAGGTTCAGTATAATGCCATATAGGGTTGGTTTGGGTGCATCATGGGTGTGGTATTGATTGGATACACTTGATGTCCTGCTCTCAGTGGCTCAGTCCCTGCTAGCAGTATCAGCAATGGGCAAATAGTCCTTTCACCAGTCCCTGGGATGCAGCCTCTCGTTGTAAAGGGGGGGGGGGGCACTTGGTCTCTTCCCAAAAGTCTCTGGTGATCAGTCATGGGAAGCAGAGGCTGAGAAGACGCCCCAGTGTCCCTGCGGCAGCGTTGGTGCTGTGATGTGGGCAGTGCTACGCCACCTACAGGTGTCCTCACTCCCAAACTCAGGCTCAGATCCCACCTGATATGTTCTCCCGGTGGCAGGCAAATATCCAGACAAAGGTGCTCTGTGTCTCTAACTCCTTTGGTGCTAAAAGGAAAAACTTTCTCAGGCAGTTTAATGAAAATCATCTCTCCACTCCTACTACTACACAGTGCATATTGGGATCTGAAGTGTAACAACTATACTATAGCCATTATATGGCTGCTGTCTCAAACTACAACTCCCAGCATTCTTAGCGCTCTGCATAGAATTCTATAGGCTTGCTTGGCCCCCCTGCTGGCTGGCCTTAAGGAGGATGATGCAGCATAACATTAATATCACAATAGAGGGAGAGAGGCAAAAAAAGCAGTATCTCCTTCTCAATGTTGTTGTAGCCCAGCACCTGACTATACATGTATACAGTGGGGACGGAAAGTATTCAGACCCCCTTAAATTTTTCACTCTTTGTTATATTGCAGCCATTTGCTAAAATCATTTAAGTTCATTTTTTTTCCTCATTAATGTACACCCAGCACCCCATATTGACAGAAAAACACAGAATTGTTGACATTTTTGCAGATTTATTAGAAAAGAAAAACTGAAATATCACATGGTCCTAAGTATTCAGACCCTTTGCTCAGTATTTAGTAGAAGCACCCTTTTGATCTAATACAGCCTAGAGTCTTTTTGGGAAAGATGCAACAAGTTTTTCACACCTGGATTTGGGGATCCTCTGCCATTCCGCCTTGCAGATCCTCTCCAGTTCTGTCAGGTTGGATGGTAAACGTTGGTGGACAGCCATTTTTAGGTCTCTCCAGAGATTCTCAATTGGGTTTAAGTCAGGTCTCTGGCTGGGCCATTCAAGAACAGTCACGGAGTTGTTGTGAAGCCACTCCTTAGTTATTTTAGCTGTGTGCTTAGGGTCATTGTCTTGTTGGAAGGTAAACCTTTGGCCCAGTCTGAGGTCCTGAGCACTCTGGAGAAGGTTTTCGTCCAGGATATCCCTGCACTAGGCCCCATTCATCTTTCCCTCGATTGCAACCAGTCGTCCTGTCCCTGCAGCTGAAAAACACCCCCATAGCATGATGCTGCCACCACCATGCTTCACTGTTGGGACTGTATTGGACAGGTGATGAGCAGTGCCTGGTTTTCTCCACACATACCGTTTAGAATTAAGGCCAAAGAGTTTGATCGTGGTCTCATCAGACCAGAGAATCTTATTTCTCACCATTTTGGAGTCCTTCAGGTGTTTTTTAGCAAATTCCATGTGGGCTTTCATGTGTCTTGCACTGAGGAGTGGCTTCCGTCGGGCCACTCTGCCATAAAGCCCCAACTGGTGGAGGGCTACAGTGATGGTTGACTTTCTACAACTTTCTCCCATCTCCTGACTGCATCTCTGGAGCTCAGCCAAAGTGATCTTTGAGTTCTTCTTTACCTCTCTCACCAAGTCTCTTCTCCCCCGATAGCTCAGTTTGGCCGGACGGCCAGCTCTAGGAAGGGTTCTGGTCATCCCAAACATCTTCGATTTAAGGATTATGGAGGCCACTGTGCTCTTAGGAACCTTAAGTGCAGCAAAAAATTTTTTGTAACCTTGGCCAGATCTGTGCCTTGCCACAATTCTGTCTCTGAGCTCTTCAGGCGGTTCCTTTGACCTCATGATTCTCATTTGCTCTGACATGCACTGTGAGCTGTAAGGTCTTATATAGACAGGTGTGTGGCTTTCCTAATCAAGTCCAATCAGTATAATCAAACACAGCTGGACTCAAATGAAGGTGTAGAACCATCTCAAGGATGATCAGAAGAAATAGACCACACCTGAGTTAAATATATGAGTGTCAGAGAAAAGGGTCTGAATACTTAGGACCATGTGATATTTCAGTTTCTCTTTTTTAATAAATCTGCAAAAATGTCAACAATTCTGTGTTTTTCTGTCAATATGGGGTGCTGTGTGTACATTAATGAGGGAAAAAAATGAACTTAAATGATTTTAGCAAATGGCTGCAATACAATAAAGAGTGAAAAATGTAAGAGGGTCTGAATACTTTCCCCCCCACTGTGTATATGTGTATATTTATATATATATATATATATATATATATATATATATATATATATACACACACACAGTAGTGGCCCATCCATAATCTACATGCAAGGCACCGGATGCATGGATTCCAATTGGGGGGTGTTTTTTTAAGCGCGTGAATAGAGCCAGAGGCCATAATAGGCTAATCAGGAAGCTGGACTTGAGACCCATTTCCCGATTGGCCGAAAGGAGAAGTTACCCTATTGGCTGAGGAGGGAGCAGACGCATGGCGAGGACACTGCTGTGATGCCGAGAAGGAGAAGCATGGCGAGGACACTGCTGTGATGCTGAGAAGGAAACACAGGGGAAGCCGGTCGCCCGGGTTAAGTGTTGCGGGTGACAGATCGACCGACCCCGACCCCCAGAAGCTCTGGCTACAATAGCAAACTAATCAAATAGAAACACTTGCCTAATAATCCCTGCTTCTGGTCTGATTTCAGCAGCAGCCCTTCCTTTTGTGGTCTCAAAAACCTTTCTTCTCACTTCACTTCCTCTTTCTGGCTTTTTCAACCCAACAACCCAGAGACAGGAAGTACTATATATAATTAATAGTGTGCTAAACAACACAGCTAGTTACACATACAGACAGTAGGGGTCAGTAACACAGGCAGCCCCGGGATTTTCTAGATAACTGTGGAAGTCCAGAAATCCAAGGTGATCTGATATGCAAGAATCAACTAGGAAGTTGGCCTCTTGTTTGGAGGGAATGTCCCTTTTTTGAACCAAATCCCTCTGTCCCTCTTTCCTAACTGTAGTCAAGATAAAAAATACAGAAATTAGCACAAAAAAACATGACTTACCATTAATGCTCTGTGTCCCTTGTGCTGCTGGCATTCTGTGAATAGCAGCAGTACTGGGTGAGAGACCCCTTGTGGTCAGTGTGCAACTCTAAACGTTTAACTCCCTGACTCTATACTCTACATTGATCTAGCTAAAGTTGCTACGTTATTAAGATGGGAAAAATCTGTGTTGCTCTACTGGCAAATGGGTGCAAATATAAAACAGATGGGACAGCGCTAAGGTGTATGTAATAAAGTCTATAAATCAAACAATGAAACACTGTATCCAAATAGTCATCAGTGATGTGGCTTCATGCAGAAAACTCAGTGGGAATATGTGATCCCTCCACCAATGTTAAAGATGGCCTCTCAGCACAGGGACCCTTTAATTACAGAGGGTCAAATGCACCTTCCCTTACGGGTCAATGGAGATAGTAGGCAGCGGATCCAGATCAGTCAGATACCAGCAAAAAGCTAGGGCTATGCAGCACAGGTAATCCCAAAACGTATGAATCATATGAATAGAGAAGGGTACAACTTCCGAACTCGTTGCGTCCCCGTGCTAAATACACAAGAAGCACCCATAGCAACCGAACACGCAGATGACTTATTCTTCTATTTATTACATATGATTTTTCTGTCCATTTTGGTTTTAAAAAATATATTTTTTATATACCTTTTTTATATCTTCTTCAATATTATATGTGCCTGTCAGCATACTGAACTGCACTGCGTGGTCTTGCCATTTTTACATACATATTTGCGCTGATTTGCTTTTTCTTTTTTTTTTTTTTCTTTTTAAATTGGTACTATAGATCCTTGGGTTTTGTTTGTCAGGATTGTCTGATGTTCATACATCAGTACAGTGTGCAAGTACGCTAAACATCACAGGGAATAATGCAAATGACCAGTCAAAAACTTTGTGAAAGTCCAATAAGCATGTGTCCAGTGAAAAATTACATCTGCAGATCAGTACTCTAGACCAGTGTTTCTCAACCTTTTTTCAGTCAAGGCACCCTTTGAAATTCTGCACAGTCTTGAGACACATAATTTAAAATTTAAAAACCTAAACTATTAGTTTTAAATAACGCAGCAACATCCACAGGCGTAGGACACCCAACATTAGCGGTGATGTATTCTTTTCAAGTAAACGCACCTTTGCACACTGGTACTGACTAGTATTCCAATGTTTCTCTTCTCCTCTCTCAGTTTCTCTCCCTCACTCAGCTAATGTGACCCCAGTGCCGATGGAGAGGGGCAGGAGCGGCTCAAACAAAGATGCTGTGCAAGTGCCTGAAGTCCTCCTTATTAACTTATGATGTAATTGGTTGTTAGGACACTGGCAGCTAGAAGGTTGTAATGCTGCACAATGAAAATCAGTGGTTTTATGTAACTAAAGGGTGGTCAACCGGCTGGCTTGTACACAGTTTTTGGGCAATTTCTAGGCATTTTGCCAATTTTGCCTGAAGACACATAAAGGCACCCTGGTTGAAAAAGGCTGCTCTAGACATGCCAACTAGGAATTAGCTGAACAACCCCCCTGTTCCGTTCGCAGCAGAACATGCGAACAGACCAAAAATGTGTGCAAACTCACACACCCTGTTAAAGTCTATGGGAATCAAAAGTGCTAATTTTAAAGGCTAA